>CAWUFW010000399.1:2415000-3730000 GCA_963921515.1 Calotriton arnoldi
GGGTGCTGGCATCCACAAATAGCGTAAATCCAAATGTTTTTCCTTCCACCCCTCTAGGCCCCCACCACATTGGGAGTCAAAACGTATTGATGTCTTTGGCAAGGAAAATGTTTCCTCAGCTAGCCTAGCTTTACGATTTTGTGGGTGTATACAGGCAGGTACACCTATGCATTATGGAATATGGCCAGTAAGGTCTTGCAGGCTGTCGTAGAAGACCTTCGGGCTTCTCTGGCCCAATGATCAAAGATAAACAGAACGCTGCAAAGTGTGTTGCATGCTGGCCTAGAGACCATCAACTCTATAGGCCATGCAATTGGCATCAGTGTTGTGCATGAAAGGTATGCCTGCATTCAGTCATCCGTGTTTTCAGGGGATGTACGAGTGTCCCTCATGGACATGCCTTTCAATGTATCTAGACTATTTGGAAAAAAGGCTGACTGCGCTCAAGTGATTCAAAGATATTCTCACCAGAGCTCGATCTTTGGAGTTACTGTCATCAGCAACACAATTCCATGAGCAATATAGAAAGTTTAAGGACTATAACTTACTTGGGAGTGTCACCTTCACAGATGAACAGCCGAAACCTCAGCACTTTTAGGGCAGAGGACGTGGTGGTGGACAAAGCTGGTTGCACCGGAAGAGACCACAATCCTCCAACCCTCCTCCCCTGTTGCAGTGGTTCCCAAACTGCATTGTTTGTCCTCTCCAGGCCCATAACCAACTGGTAGGGGTCAGGATATGATATTTCCACCTGGCTAGAACTCCATCATGTCAGATCGATGGGTTTTACAAATTGTTCAAAGGGCCTTTCATTTCATCCTTGCCTCTTATCCCCCTCCATCCCACACCAGAGTGATTTTCAATGGGCCACACCTCTACCTTGATGCAATGAGTCCATCTCCTGCTGGCTAAAGGCGCCATCAAATTGGTGCGAACTCCGAAAAGGGCGAGGGATGCTATCACACTACTTCCTCGTACTGAAGGAGGACCGAGGCCCCAAGCCTATACTGGACTTTTGGTCATTGATTGCCTTGCTAAAGAAGGACAAATTCAAAATGCTTACTCTGACTCTCATCCTCTCTGCTTTGGATCTAGTATATTTTCCCTGGAGTTGCATTTAGCATATTTTCGTAGACCCGTGCTGCAGTCCCACATATGCTACCTGCAGATAACAATAGGGTCGGAACAATTCCAATTTGCAATGCTGTACTTTGGCCTTACCTTGGGTCCTCGGATGTCCATGAAAGTGAGAGCGGGTGTCGCAGCTCTTCTTCAGAGATCAGGGAATACATGTATTACCAAACCTTGATGACTAGCTGCTTAAGGTTGGCTTACTGCACAGATCATCTCTGGGCAGCGGATGGGCTTTTGATCTCCTTGGGGTTTTCTATGAACATGCTAAAGTTCAACCTGAGTCCTACACAGAGGATTATCTTCATTGGGCTGTCATGGACGTTGTAGCGTTTAAGACCTTTGCACTGCCACACCAAATCCAGGACATTCAGGATATGATTCAAATGATTTGGGCTCAGCCTTGGGTCTCAGTGAGGATAGTCGGGAGGCTTCTTGGGGTCCTGGCCTCGTGCATCCTCCTCGTCCCTTACACCTGAAGGCACATGTGGACCTTGCAATCGAACCTATTGTTTCAGTGAGTTGAGCTCTGTCTAGATCTTGCAAAAGACAACTCAGGACCTCAAACAGCAAACAAACAATTGACATGGCACCCTACCTTCCCCACTTGGATGTCACAATTGTAACTGATGTATTGTTACTTGGTTGAGGAGACCATGTAGGGAAGATAGAGGTGAGAGGCCTCTGGTGTCCATCAGAGTGTGACCTCCGCATCAGCCTTTTAGTGCTGCGGGCCATCCGCCTGGCCCTGAAAACCTTCCTACTGACCATCAAAGGAAAGCTGGTACAGGTCCAAACAGACAGCATGACCACCATATGGTACTGCAACAAACAGGGGATGACGGGGTTCTAGATTCTGTGCCAAGAGTATGTATGTCTTTGGAAGTGAGTGGATCATCAAAAGGTCTTTTTCAGTAGCCAGCCCCTTAGTGGAATCCCTAGCTGCCAGAGTAAAAAGTTGAGCAGACGTTGACTGGAGGACCATGTGTGGCACCTCTGTCTTGACACAGGGCATCTTTGACCAGTGGGGCATGACCTGGCTAGATCTGTTCACCACTGTTAAATGTTCATTGTCAAACTCTGCGGTTTTCTCCATAAAAGTAATTGAGAAACACATTCAGTCTGTGATGAGACAGTTTTTCTGTCTGCATTCCTGCCAATACCTCTCCTGCCTCGAGTTCTGAGGAAAGTTAGGCTATATTGGTCCTAAGACATATTAATAGCCCAGAATGGGTCAGGAGAGTGTGGTACCCAGAGATCCTGAGCATTTACTCTCCAATTCAGCTATCCCTTTGGAAGACCTCCTGTCTCAGCAACTGGAGAGGGTCCTACATCTGACTTCCCACAGTGTACACCTCTGTGGGTGGAGATTGGGAGGCTGTTGAATTCTTTTGACTCGCTGTCTAAAGTGGTATACTTTGTTCTTACAGCCAGGGACGCTTGAAATCTTTTTTGACCTGATGTGAGGTTTGTCATCTCGTCCCGCTGCAGGCAAAACTTTATGATGTACTGTTGTTCATTTTTTTTGTTGGCCCAGCACGCCCTTGCAAGCGGTATCGAAGATTTACTTGTCAGTCCTTTCAGCCTTTTATGTTTGCCTGATCAAACCTGTCTGCTTTTCATATGTCCCAGTCTATTTCTTCCCCCCACTACATCCAACCAAGGAGAAGGAGCAATTGCATAGACTGGAACCCAGGTGTACAGTGTCTTACTACATTGACCGCACTCATGTGGACACAGTTGATGATCAGCTCTTTGTGGGTTTTGCCGGAGTTAAGATGGGCAAGGTGGTGATCAAACGCAGCATCTCACACTAGGCTATCCACTATATCAAGATCTGCTACACCTTGGCCAAAAAAGATCCTTCAGAGGACAGTTGTGACCATTCCACAAGAGAATTGACTGCCTCCACTTCTTATTCTAGATGCATCCAGGTTGCTGACATCTTCTGGGAGACTGTTATCATATTGGCATATTTTTGCCAAGCACTACTGCCTCATGTCTTAGGACTTCCTTGGTTAACCAGCATTATTCCATCTCAATTCCCAGAGATGTATGGCTTAAAGCGTCATTCATAAGGTGAGGAATTTGGAAGATGTGGCCATCCGAAGAGAGTTACTTTTGTTTGTTAATTATCCTGGTGGGTACATAATTTTCCTGCAGATTGCTCAGCTCCCTTTTTCCTTTGCTGAGGATTTAGCGATGTGACTAAGATCCCAAGATATGCAGAAATTATATGCTGTATTTGGCGATTTGGTGCTACTGTTGATCTCTCAGTTGTATGCACTCCTCAATGAGGATGAGGGGAGAGTTCAGGAACTGACGCAAGCATGCCAGTTGACGTCTGATATACTCAAGTGTCGTCTTGTCTAGTGCTGGAGTGATCTTTTTGGAGAAATGTTTTTCAGACCAGTCTGAGGCATGAAAGGATAATTAACAAGGTGAAAAATCTGCGGTAAGACTATGTATCCACCAGAAATGTTGTTGCCAAAGGAGAGTAAATTTATCTTTTTGCACATGGGAAAGTCATGACACAGTCATATAAGATTTGTACCGCGAAAAGAGGGTGATACTGGAGGGTAGTTGGACCTTCTTTTTCCTGACTTCTGTTCGGATATCCTTCCTCAGAGGAAAGAAGTATGTCTTTGGCCAAGATGAGGTGGCGAAACGTTTCTCAAAGCCTAAATTTACCGTGGGGGTAATAAATGACTTTAGTTCTATACCCTTTGATGGTTCTGGTGTGTGCATCAAGTTGAGGAGACAGGACTTGTGTGGTGGTGGAGATTGCATGCTTATTGTGTACCACATGTTTTGTTTTTTTGTTCCGGTATTGTCTTGATCTGCTAACCATCTTTTCCCCTTCAACACCTGGTGAGCTACTGTGCTTACCGGACAATTTTTACATATATAGCGTTGCATAAGATTTTGAATGAATAACATTTTTTTAAAACCACACAGAGGCTGTGGAGGGCGAAAAGGAAGAAGTTAACATTATGAGCTGCAAGGCACTCACTGTCTACCACTTGAATGAGTGTTATCTCTGTGTTGCTTCTTGACCATAATCCAGATTGATAGTTATGTATGGTTACTCTTAATTTCGTTGTGGAGTTAGGTGGCATATCCATTCTAGCGGACCCGCTTGTGGAGTTTAGAGTGGGCTTTTTTGAAGAATGGATGTGTTTGTCCAGTCTTGATGGTATCTCGAAAGACGCCTTTCAGAATGACGCACCTAGAACATTTAATGAGACCTATTGAGTGGGTTAGGCAGTGGTAGATGGCTGTAGTCTTGAAGATGGTGTGTTTCTTATACATATTCTTAGCTCGATGATGACTTGACTCCAAAAGGCAGAGGTGGTTTAAGTTCAAGATGTTATCAGGTTGCTATGTGCGTCTCCATTTTCTTTTCTGTGTGATGATGTGTTTACTGTTAGTGTTTCATTATTTCAAGGGGATGAAGTTTTGGATTCCATAGTGCAAAGTTGGCTATTAATGTTCCACAAAATAAATTAAAGCCGAAAGCTTTCTCTAAACCCTGATTGATTTTAGTAAATGCTGAGAACCCTTTGTGCTTTTAAATCTACCGTTTGCTATTAATTACTCCTCATAATGCTTTGGGGAGACACTGCAAGCTTTTAAAAAATTCTTCGCACACGATCTATTTTAACCATTGTTACACCTCCATTGTGGCTTAGAATTTATGTTTTGCCATTAGATTTCCATGAACTTTATTGTGGGGAACCACAGAGTCACCTACAAAGTTACCTTTACCCCCTGATCTGTTTTAAGCAATGTTGCAGTTCCGGTATAGTTTAAAACGTACCATTTGCCAACAAATGTCAAAAAATGCATTGGCTGAAACCCCAACATCCTCCAATAAAGAGGTCTTTAAATGTTTTTGTTTTTTTGTAATTGTTTTCATTGGGTTTCAAACAATATTCACTTTTGCAGCATACACAATACACAGTTTGCCAATATGTAAATCTTTCTTTACCATTCATGATATTATTCACAATGCATTATGGCAACAACTTTTAGCTGCAAATGTGGTGCACCACAGCGTAATGCAACCATTGGTAGGAGTTGCTTAGAAAATTCATTCATTTTCAGTTGAAATACGAAACACAGGTTTGGGGAGGGGGGAGAGGATATGAACATAGGACAAAGAAAATTCTCGCCAATGCAGCCCAGCATCTATTTACAAAACCTGAAAGCAGCTACAAAACCAGCACGATATCTTCCTACAAGCAACCAATGTTTATCCAATCAAAGCGTCTTTGTACAGGGCTTCTCCCGGAGCAGTTTCCCACACATGGCCATCTTCCCACTCCAGAACATATTCCTCAAAGTCTGGTAACTCCAAGAAGATGTCGAAGTGCTCTTCCCTGTCCAGACGCTGTGCTTTTTTACCCCACTTCTGCACTTCACCTGTGAAGCCAGCGGCTGGCTCCACTGTTCTCAGAGTTCCCTGGAGCCGGTGCGACCCTTGCCCAATGGAAAGACTCCCTCTGGCGTGCCTGCGGACCCCATAGAGCCCAGAGGTGGCCCTGCTGGGTTACCGCATGTTGGTTTGCCCTCAATGCCAGCCGGCCCCATTGGATCCGCCCCAAGATCTGTCTGACGCCAACAAGGGACCCTCCACCCACCCCGGCCACAGTCCTCTAAACACAGTCCCTGACGCCTCCGGATGACGAGACTATCCTGATTTGTGACTCCGGGATGATGACAGTTGATGTCTACTCCGACGCTAACCAGGCTGTATCAACCTTTGGAGTTGCCATCCTTGGACAGGCCCTTCTTACTGTGGGAGGAGTCAGCAGTTGGGGAGGGGTGAACAAGTGGGATATAGACTCTTTGAGGAGGATCCCAGCCAGAAAGAAAACTGGTATGAGGAGCTGGGTGACACCAGTGACTTGGATACTTCCCCAGACTCTGGCATGCTTTCTCCTCGTAGGAAGACGCATCTTTTGCAACTGTGATGCATCGCCAGTGGGGGACCTTAACCTACAACTGTCAGCCGTCGAAGGTCAAGACCAACGTCTTGACAGAGGTGCTGAGTCATTGCTGCCTTTTAATGAGGCCCTCATAGACATTCTTCTGGGGGCCTGGACTAAACATTACAAAGGGGCGCCTATACATCAAGTGATTGCCCGTCGTCATCGTCCCGCCCCATGAGACCCAGCCTTCCTCATTCAGCATTCCTCCTCTGAGACTATGGTGGTGCAGGCCTCAACAGCTAAGATCAACCCAAGTGCATTCCCTTCCACCCACTGGATAGGGAATCCAAGAGGCTAGATACTTTTGGGAAGTGAATCTTCTCTTCTACCAACTTGGCCTTGCGGTCCGTGAACACTGCTTGTCTCTGGTGATAGTCCCATGCTCTGTGTGACTAGGTTGCGCAGCTGCTTCCCATGCTCCCTGAAGAGGGCCGAGCCATCCTGAACCAAGCAATGGTAGACAGTCAGGACGCAGCTAAGTTCGCCATCAGGTGTGGACTGAACACCACGGACTCCATGTCCTCTGATATAGCACTTTACCGCAATGCCTAGTTGCAGTCCACTAGATTTTCAGGGGATAGCCAATCATCCGTGATTGACATGCCTTTCTATGTCTCCCACCTATTTGATGACAAAATTGACACGCCACTCAAGAGTTTTTGTGAAAAACAAGTCACTGCCAGATCCCTGGGCGTCTCTCTGGCTTCCCAACCATAGCAGCATCCCTGCCCTGCAAGCTCACAGGTGTTAACTTCAGTTCACAGTAGCCACAGGCATTTCCAGTTCACTGTGCTCCCCTTCAGCCTTACCAGTGCCCTCAGGTGTTCACGAAAGTGATGGCGTTGGTTGCAGCATACATTTGTAGGTTGGTGGCCCCAGTCTTCCCCTACCTCGATGACTGGCTGCAGAAGGCAGGCTTGCCCCAGGCAGTTGTCATCCACCTTTAGACTACGGTGTACCTCCTGCACTCACTGGGGTTCACTATCAACATGCTGAAGTCACACCTGACTCTTTCGCAGACTCTACCTTTCATCAGAGCTATTTTGGACACAGTTTAGTTCCGCGCCTACCTTCCGGAGCGGAGAGTCCAGGACATTTGGGCATGATCCTGATGGTTCAACCTCTGTCCTGGATTTCGTTAAGACGGTCTTTGAGGCTTCTGGGTCTGATGGCCTTCTGCTTGCTGCTGGTGAAGTACGCCCGATGGCACATATGTGGGCTTTGCAGTGGGACCTGAAGTGCCAATGGACACCACATCAAGGGAACATTTTTGACCTGGTCAAGATGTCGAAGGAGACTGCAAACGATCTGCAGTGGTGGCTGACGAACTGCGATTAGGGCAGCGGCAGACCCCTCTTTCTTCCTCACCTGGAGCTGATAATGGTGATGATGCATCACTTCTGGATTGAGGCAACCATCTGGGAGAGGGGAAAATCAGAGCGCTCTGGTCTTGGGCAGAGTCTCATCTCCCCATCAATCTCCCGGAGTTGAGGACTATCTGCTTGGCATTGAAAACCTTCCATCATGGAAAGACTGTTGCAGTTGTGCACGGACAACACCACTGCTATGTGGTAGTCGCAACTAACTGGGTGGTGTGGGCTTGTGTACACTCTACCTCTGGACTTGACTGGGGAGGCCAAACATTTTCCTGGTCATGCAGCACCTGGCCGGATTTCTGAATGCAAGTTGATTCCTTGCAGATCACTAATGGCAATTACACTCAGAGGTGGAGCAGGGTCTCTTCTGAGAATGAGGAGAACCTTATATTGACTTCTCCGCGTTGAAATTTCCAAAGCAGCTCTCGCTCTGAGACACTTTCCATTTAAACTGAAACCCAAGACTCCTGTTTGCCTTTCTGACAATATCGCTTCTCTCCCACGTTCTTAAGAAGATCAGAACAGACTGAGCCCAAGTCATCCTAGTGGCTCCAGATTAGGCACAGAGTGTGTGGTATGCCGAACTCTTGAGTATGAGTTTCTTTCCTCTGATGAGGCTGCCCCTTCAGGAGAATAATTCTGTTGCAACAGCAGAGCAAGGTCCTGCACCGGAACCTGCATCCCCTCCACATTCATGCCTAGAGATTGAGTAGCCATAGTTAGCAGTTTTTGATCTCCCTCCTGTGGTCTGTGATGTCAATCTGGCAGCCAGTTGTCCATCAACAAAAACTGTATATGCTTGCCATTGGGACAAATTTGTGGCTTTCTGCTATTCACAAGTGGACCCCATTCTGAATCTCTGTCGGAGGTGCTGCTGTTTGTGTTGTCGTTAGCCCGGCAAGACCTTGCCCTGAGCACTAATAAGGGTTACTGTTAGGCTATTTCTGCTTTTCTGTGGTTGCTGGATCAACCCATCCAGTTCAAGTCATCAGTTGTGACCCATTTTCTCAAAGGTCTGCAACATTTGTTCCCTCCAAACCCTTTTGTTATGCCCCAATGAGCTCGATATTTAAATTTGACACACCTTATGCATTCTGTCTTTGAGCCCTTGCACAGCTGCATTCTGAGGTTGCTGACAATAAAGTCCGTTTTCCTAGTGGCCATTACATCTGCCAGGAGGGTCCGGGAGTTTCAAGCTCTGTTGGTTCACCCTCCGAACACCAGCTTTTACCAGGACAAATTGGTTCTTCTGACATGTGCCTCTTCTGCCAAAGGTGGTCACTCCCTTTCATGTCGACCAGAAGATCACACTGCCATTGTTTGCTCCATCTCTTCCTTCTAAGGAGGAGGGCAGACTTCACCACCTAGCCCTAAAGAGAGCTCCTTCTACATTGATCGCACCAAAGAGCATAGGGTGGACAATCAGTTCTTCATTGGGTTCACTGGGGTGAAAAAGGGCAAGGTGGTGCTGAAACAGACCATCTCTTGAAGAATTGTACTCTGTATCAAGATCTGCTTCGCTTTAGCTGAAAAGCAGCCTCCAGAGGGCTTGCAGACCATTCCACCAGGACCAAAGCAGCTACTACTGCTTTTGCACCGGGGTACCTGTCCTGGATATCTGCCAGGCTGCCACAGTGGGCGTCAAGCCACATGTTCACAAGGTACTACTGCCTGGACAGTCCGGTCCTTCCAGACAGGCAATATGCCCTTTGGGTCATCTAGGACCTTTTGGTTTGTGCTCATTTGCAGACTCACCTCTGGGAAGGTATTGCTTTGGTATCTATTGTAAAGTTTGGAATCTGTGGTCAGAATCCTATATCAGAAGAACAAATTACTTGCCTTCGGTGATGCTTTTATGGTAGAGACTCTATCTAACCGCCGATTCCTCACCTTAGAATATACATATCATCGTGCTTCAATCTTCCCAAGATCAAATTTTTTAAAGCTGCAGAGATGCATTCCAGGGTTGTGAATACGATGATGCTGCACTGACTCTGATCTGTTGGGTATTACTGGGGCCCATTTCTGCCCAGATCCAACCCCAGAGAAAACCAGATTTTCCTGCATGCCCCGGGTCTTGTGATAGAGTTCTGTTGGCGGATTTTGCTGGCCCTTATTTTAGAACCATTTTAACTGTCTTCATACTCATACCCGTTCCTGGTATATTCACATTTAAAATTAGTCATGGTTGGCAACTGACCATAAATCCCATTTCTGACACACAGGGCCCTGAAGTTTATTGCTCATGGGTACTCTGCACCAGGTGCCTGTTACTATTGTCACCCAGCTCACCTTCCAAAAATATTGGACACATTGTATCCCTAGTTAGTGCCCCCACATTGATTAAGTACAGGACTCTAGAAGCTGGGACAACGCCGGTCGACTTGTGGTTTTAAAAATATATATATTATATTTGTCTCATAACAAATACATTCGTCAGAAGACGATCAGCCACTAATAAAAACAAGGAGACATAGTTCCAGACTCATGTACAATCCATTTCTGATCTGATTGCCTGCACAGCTGGACCCCCACTAAGTTAGATGGTATCAAATTTGTGAGGATTGGGAGGCTTGGGGAATTTTAGGTTAATTTTCTCTTTCTAGGAGTAAGTCAGTCATTTCCCGCCAGTCTAGGGTTTCATCATGCAGCTTTACACCCGTACGCACCATCTTCAACTAGATTTCTTCTGCTAGGGACCATTCCAATGTGTCTTTGTACCGCATTTGTAGGAAGGGGGCTGGCGGGTGTACCATTATTCTACGTTTGGTCAGAACTAATAATAGGGATGCAAACTTGAAACCAAGTTTACCCACTGGAATGCAACTCCAATATCCAATGTGCCAAGGAACAGTCAACCCACACTCTCGAAATAAAATGACAAAGCCTCCACCACCTTTTCCCAGTATTCTCTGATCACTGGGCACAGCCAAATAATATGAAGGAAATCTGCCCCGTCCCAGTAACAGCCAGCAAACTCATCCGATCTCATAGGATTTATTTTGCTGAGTGTTTGAGTAGTAAGGTAGACCCGATGTAACATCTTATACTGAGACCGTCGGTAGTGTGCATTACTGAAGACAGTCTTTTGATACTGTATCACTTTAGCCCATTTAAGTTCTGTAAATATGACAACCCTGTCACTCTCCCACTTGACTTGAACCACCAAAGGCCTTGTCGTTTGACTCTGCAGTATTGCTCTACCAATGGAGGCGACCCGCCAGCCCCCTCCTTTTAGTGTTATAATTGCCTTCATCGTGGCCGATTCTGGGGGATAACCGGAACCCTGTCCCAGAATTATCAGGCTGCACCTGTCATTCTGATGACGGTAAAAAGTGCCCCAAGTCCACCGATAACTTCCTCCCAGCCATCTGAAATGTATTAAACTTCTCTCCCTCATAAAGTTCCCTTCACCCACCTTCCATCCACCCTGTTGTCTGCGCTGTCTGTCTTGTCTTATGGAAGTACGGACTTTCATTTTTGACAGAAAAGGAGTCACCCCCTCTCCCACCCCCACCATGTATTTGCGGTACCGGTCCCAAATATGTGACATCCACATTGCTAAATGAGGGACTCCCCGGTCTGACCGTATCGGCACCAAGTGCGCCATCCCAAGAGTATCTAAAGGTTAGCAGCCCACCAGAAGGCTGCGCTCCCTGTTCATCTTTTCGTCCCTCTACAGAAGCCGATGCTGAATCTGTGCTGCCAAATAGTAGTATTTCAAAGTCTGGTACAGCAAGGTCGCCTTTATCGTAAGGGTGCTTCAGCATACATAACTTAAGCTGTGAACGCCAAATGCCCCACAAAGGGTGGTCAGGATCTTGTAAGTACTACGCAACACTATCCTGGATATTAAACACAACCAGCCTAGTTCATTACACACCGAGACCATTTCTGAACCTGTCATTAGCACCCTGAGCTAGTTTTACAAATTTGGTAGCAGTACGTTCTTATTTGTGGTGGGTTTTTGATTTTGCTAACTTTGGCTATTAATGTGAGAAACTCAGCCACACAGGCTCAAACCAATTTAATTGTCCCTCCCCCTGCACCCAGTGCTACAAAGATACTATATCATGGAGCAGAACTATCACATCCACCTAGATACCTTGCTTCTTTACAGCTATCTCCTCTGGACTATTGACTAACTGGGAACAAACACACTGTAGGAATCCAAACACTTTCGAACGCTACTTAGAATACACGAAGTTCCCCCATGGGATGACATTTGGTCCCACGTTATGAAAACAAAATTAAAGCACGTTAAAGCTATAAAATGTTTGGAGTGTGTCACTGGCCCAGAAGTGTTGGTAGCTCTCTTTTAGTGCACATCTTGAATTTATGTGCCCATAAATAAAGACCTATTATTCAGACAAGGAGTAGCTGCGATTGGGCAATGAGTTTGAGTTTACATGGTCTACCTGAGTTTCTAACCATCACTACCTGTACCCGACATTATTACATAGTTCATCCTCTATAACTATGCTCAAACTTCTAGAGCTAAGGTGGCATAATTAGCATTTTCCAGCATGTACCCAAGAGAGACATTTGCTGAACGGCCACACCGGCTACCCCACATGCATTCCGCAGGAATTTCATTCTTGTTGCTTCTTCCAGTAGATATCTTGCCTAGTCTTGCAAAATTAATGCCCCTAGATGTTGGTTGCCTTCTTTTCCACCTCCCTTTCACTGGTGTTCCTCTTTCTGGGAAATCTACCCATTGGTTAAGGATTAAGGCTGGGAGCGTGCCAAGACATCGGAATATGGTAAAGTTATCTTCCTATTGGCTTTGTTACAACTACTCTAAGACTCTTCGATTCTCAGTATCATCCCATGACCTCCCTGCCATTGAACGTTGCTTCAGTTCAATCCAATGGAATGAGGCAATTGAAGAGAGGATGCACACATAATGGGAAGAGGGCGTAGTCAAATACTGCATGAGTCATGGATGATACTGGCTGTTCACTGCTTTGAGGAGCAGCATTGAGTAGCAGTTTATGGTCCTGCCACTGCATGTCAAGACCTTGTGGTGAAAAGTAACCGCCGGGGTACTTAAGAGCTTACTTGAAGCACAGTCTCTCAGCTTTTAGATTAATTGTATCATGAGCCTCTAAGCCCTATGGAACAGAGAAAACTTTGTAAACCACATTTTGTGAAGTGGAAGTGACTAACAAGGAACTAATGACCAAGCAGCCTCCAGTAGCATATGCCATGGGTCACAGGGGCAACTATCACTCCAGCACTCCACCTTGCAACTTCTATACTTTCTTCTTTGGACATTTGAAATTTATTTCATGATGTTAACACTTCATGTAGGAGTTTGCAATCCACTTCCTATAGTTTCATAAGTGTCAACAAATGTGTGTTATCTGTACCAGGGATGTCACTTGGACTCAAAGGACCTCTGATGTCTTTCTTCTACTTTTGCAATTATGATGAAATTATGCAAAGCCAATCAGGAAAAGCTCCTGCTCTGGGCTGTTTTAATGGGGTTGCTTCTCTGACTTTGTGGAACTCTCAAACTTTATTCTGTGGACCATCAGCACACTTAATCTTCAGTCAAAACACCTTCAGTCACATAGCATACCTCTGTGGTCATAATGCATTTGCAACCTTGTATTTCATGTCATACTAGTAAATGACACCTTCCAAGGCAGAGGTGGGCCCTATATAATACTGTTAATAAATCACTTTACCTCATAACAAAAGGTTTATTTTAATTTAGTCTGTTTTCTCTCTTCTGTACCTTTTCCATTTTCCTGGAAATATATCTGGGCGACCACCACACAAGGCCTTTTATAGTTTCTTACACAGCCAGATTGTTTCTATGTTTAATAATGTACCTTTGACAGAAACCCATCTGCAGAATTAGTTAAGAAATTATGTGGTGAAGATAATGTCAATAGCTCTCTGAGTTTTTGGTACAAAGAATTTTATAAGCATGACACTTCAGCCATTAAATATAATTGTGCCAAATAGTTATTGTTGCAGACGGCAGCGCTTGGCAGAGGTATTTTAGCTTCGGATATTCCCTTTTAAGAGGCTTGAATTTCCACAGAATGTTTTTTTTTTTTTTATAAAGGTTTGATACTTTAGTATTTTCCCTCCAGATGGAATAAAATGTTCTGATCAGTTAACAAGAGATGGTGTGACAAATTAGGGTATTGGGAATATGTATTCTAGTCTTCTAAAGCAGTGTCAGAATTATGGGAAGGCATCTTTGAGACCATTACAGCAAGAGCAGGGAAAATTGTTAAACCTTTGCCTTTTACTGCTTTTTTGGGGCCTTACTACGCCATTCCTTTTAGAAAAATATGTTGTACAACTTATTTTAGATCTATGGTGATAGCCTGATCTATTATAAATAAACATTGAAAATCTCCAGCCAAAACTATCATTGCAGAGTGGTGGAATAAGATGAAAAAAGTAAGCAAAAGAGAATTTTGCTATCATGCTTGCTTAAGTAAGATATTAACCTATAGGAAGATTTAGAAATTGCAGTTCCTAATGTACTAAAGAATTATTTTTAAAATGGTGATTGCTAGTCGAGTCGCAGATCAACCTACCTCATGAATATTAATGAGGTAGGTCTCAATTTGTTACACACTAGAAATCACAGCAATCCCAGAGATGGTGGCCAGCTGGGGTCAGCAATCCACCATTGTGATTGCGTTTTAATAAAACAATCAATTTTTTTATTTAAATGCATCCCATTTTCCTTTAAGGAATGAAATTTTGAAGTTTCATTTTTTAAGAGTAGTCAGTGGTCTGTGTGACCACAGCCTGCTCTTATCTCAAGGCGAAGAGGTCACTAGGGGACCCCTTCCCATTTGCGAATGCTTTACCACCTCCTTTGATGGGTTGGTAAAATGTCAATGTTTTGTGACCGGAATTCAGTTGAAAAACATTAATACATATCAATGTGAATCTGGATTTGAAAGGGGCCCCCTAAACACGCCCCTTCCAAATACCGAATCGCAAACCCAAACTACTATTCAGTGACAAGTTACTGATTCGCTATTTGGCTTTTGTACATCAAAAACAAGCATTTTGGGGGTTGTAAACGATCCAATTGTGACCTCAAAAAAGCTTCGTATATATGGCCCCTGGCTCTTTAAATTTGGCACCTTGGTAAGCGCTGGCACTTTAGAAGGGGCAGTTAAGGAAAGGAATCGTATGGTTCAGTGGGAAACATTTTTATTATGGTATTTTGCACTAGACACTTTAGTATGTACTCACACTTTAGAAGAGGCTTCATCGGTTCACGTATGAATTTCAGGTTTTTGTAAATGTACCGCAATGTATTTTATGCCTTCATAATTAATATATGTATTTGCACTTTAGAAGGGTTTGGGTCTTGTAATGTTACTCATTTGTAGAATGATTTGGTGGAATTTAAGGCTGTATATTATGATGATATATTTGAATTTCCAAAGGCTTTATCCTAAGCTATTAAAAAAACCTTTTCCATGTCCCTCTTGCTTGTGCTTTCTTACTTCTTCCTTCACCGTTTGATATCTTCATATCAAACACCCGTTCTTCTGACCTCCCCTTCCTTGGCTTCACTTCTCTCTTTTCCACTGTTATCTCACCTTTGTTTTTCTTTCTCCTGCCCTCTCCACCATTTCTCTTCCTCTCCTTCACCTCCACCTCTAGATCCGGTGAGCAGTAGCCTGGCACAGTCTGTCATGTCGATGGCCTCCTCTCAAAGTCAGCACTCCCAGCTCAGCACAGACACCATGTCCTCTATGTCCGGATCATACATTGCAGTGGGTACCGAAGAAGATGGAGACATCCTACCGTCCCCATCAGCTGCAGCTAGCAGCCCCCCGTCTGAAGAAGGGGAGGTAGGGTGGTGAGCTTCTGAATCCCCTCATTGGGGGGAGTTTCCTATCTTTTTAGGGACATTTGTCACATGGCTTTATTTTTCTTTATTTCATCCTCGGTCCCATTGTTTGTGACCCTCCGACAGTGTAATATTCACAAATTTCAAATCTGATTTTATTTACTTTAATTTCATGGTGTTTTAGCACTGCGCCAACTAGCCCTTGTACAAAAGCGAGGTAGTGCTTGGGAAAAAGTTGGTGCATTAGGATGCAGTGCACTTTTAATAAGGCAGGCCGGGATATCGGTCATGTTTATGACAGAGTACCCATGTGCCAAACTCTAAATCAGGCCCTATGTTCTACATACCCCTTTTGACATGTCTTTGTTAACCACTACCTTCTTTTATCCGCATGCACTAGTAATAATGCTATGGAGATATCCGTCATGTTTGTGAAGGAGCATTTGTTCACCAAACTCTAAATTAGGCCTATAGTTTATAGTGATAGTGTGTTTTACAACAAAGGTTCAAATGCAGGTAAAAATGCAGTTTATCAGTTTGACAAAGATACAGTGGTGAGTTTCAAGGCAGGGATGATAGCAAAGCTCTGGGGTTTCTAACTCCAGCGAGAGGTGTTGCAGTGTTTACCAGTCCATCTGAATCTGTATAATTAGCTTAGTGAAATATAATAAATCTGGGCAATTGTGTATGCCTCTCATTTAGTTAGCTATTAACCTTGAGCTGTTGCAACCCAATAGCGATTGATTGATTTCTGTACTTGTTAAGCATAACTTTCACTGAAAAGTAGCAAAATAGCCAACCAGATCCTCTTGTTGGACCTGAGGAGAACAACGGGTGACAGGGGTCTCCAGCAGACAAAGAGGTCTTTAGAGCTTTCCTAAAAGAAAGGTAGCATTCAATGGGGTAGAGACGAAGTAAAGCAAGAAAGCTAACTACACAACCATGCAGTGTTCTCACCTAAGTTGAGGGAGTTGAAAAAGTTGAGAATTTTGGTTGAAGAGCTCTCGAAAGCCTGTGAATTGAAAGACACTCGGAGCAGGTACTCCTCCCCATGAAAAGATTTCTGTACCAAGCAGAAGCATTTAAACTGTACTCTTGGCTGTTGTATGTACACTCCTTTGCAAGCAAGGATGTGTAATTTGCATACCGAATGGTTCGGGAGTAGATGTGCAAATTGCAATGCACCCTATGTGCAGAAGGCCTGCAAGGGATAGCAAACCTAAATCCCTTCATTTGCATTCTTAAACAGGAAGCACTTTTAAAAGCACTCCTTTTACCTTTCTATTTCCACAACAATTGACTCTACATAGAACTTCCCGAATAGTGTTTCATGGCGGAAGACAACCAGATACTCATAACTTGTAATACCATCAATGATTTACATTGGCAGTAAAGATGTTTTCGAACAGTTGAGCATGCATAGATCTAGGAATGGGTGGGAAATGGTCCTGCAATAGTTGATATGTTGTCTTTCTTTATTTGCAGTTGACGCCAGTGGAACTCCCAGATAGAAATTTTGTCTCAGCGGATGAACTGGACGCAGAGGTATGTTTTGTACTCACAATGGCGTACTTGTGAAATGTTGCGACTATTACAGATCCCAGAGCACTTTTGCCAGCACAACGTAGATTTTTAGTAAACTTCCTGCAACGAGGCATTGCCTTGAGATTCCTCAAAACCTTGCATCCTCTACCAGCACCTGGCCGCATGGCCTGACTCAGTGCAAGTGACTTACCTGTTTATCCACCTTGCTTCAGTTACCAATGGTCCACCAGCAGATGATATCTGTGCAAATCTCAGTTCTTCCTGCAACATGGATCACTGTTCGAACCATATCTCACACAAATGCCCGCAGTTTCAAAAAGAGCTACACACATGAGTTAAGCACCAAGCAGGTGGCTGTGTAAAGTGAGTTCCAACCTCCCACTCTTTGCATCTCACCTTCCTCACATCAAAAGCTTGGTTCCAAGAAGGACTTGACTTGCCTCCGTTTCCTGCTGAAAAGGTTACAGCCATTTTTTTCGAACCATCGCAGCACGACTCAGTTCTCATGGAACCGAAAGATCTCCCAGGCTTTAACATCTGCCACTTTTACCTCAGTATAGGGAAGGTAGACCTCTGTAAATTAAGTGATATCTAAAATCTTTGCTGCCCAGAGATCGCTGTGTTTCTCTGGATCATTAACGGACACTAACCCAACACGCTTCCTAGGGCTAAAATGCCCTCACCTCTATATCCACTTCTAAGTTTACCATTCAGTTCTGTCTGTATTGTATGTGCATGAGTCCCTGCTAGATAAATGGAGTGGGCTTTCATATTACCTCATGTGTTGGCACGGTGTCCAACTTAGACCCCTCATCTGTCTCCCTTCCTCTTCTGGTGCACTGTTTGGTCTGCCTTTAGCTTTACCCTGACCTCAACAGCTGTTATGTTCTGTTTTGATTTTGGAATATTGTATCTGAAAGAGACACGTTAGTGACAGATTCCTTACCTTAGAATATCCCCAGGCGTCAGGCTGGATCCGGAAAGTTTTTGCGTAGCAGTACCCTTGCGCGTCGGTAGGCGGCGTCGTGCGGCTCCGCGTCCGTCGTCGGCGTCGTGATCGCCGGGATGACGTCGCGGGCAGTACTTAGGCGCCGCCCCTGCGCGCTGACGTCAGTTCTTCTTTTTCCGCGCCAGCAAGCGCAGATCCGGGAAGAGCAGTGCCCTGGTCATTTTTTGACCATACTTTTTGGTGAATTTTTCACTGTTTTTTCATCTTTCAAGGTGTCGTAGGGATGCCCGGCTTCAAGCGATGCAGCGCCTGTGCGCGGATGATGTCCGTCACCGACCCGCATTGGGAGTGTCTCTTCTGCCTCGGCCGAGGCCACGACACGGAGTCTTGTCCCCAATGCCAGGCCCTCAACCCGAAAGCTTTGCGAGAGCGGTCTCGAAAGCTCCTCGAGGCCCGGCATTCGGCTCCACGGAGGCCCCGGTCGCGTGAGAGGTCCAGGGGTCGATCGCGGAGTCAACACCGGTCGTCGGCGTCGAAGTCTTCTTCGTCCGGTAAGTCGAAACACAAGAAGTCCAAGAAGCATCATCGCTCTCGGACTTCGCCTCGCCGGTCTCGCGACTCGGCTGAGGCCCCTCCCGGCACCGTCCCCGCCCCCGCGGCCCCGGACATGCCTGTGGAGTCGCCCCCGCCATACCCGCCCTTCCCGGGTTCGGGGGCGGATCCGGCCAAAGTGCAGGAATTCCTGACGGCCATGGCCCGCCTCTTCGGGCCTTCAGGCCCCTCCGGTGCGCCTTCGGGCCCCGCGGGCCCTGATGGGGTTGCTCCGGCGTCGCCGACGGCTCCGGCCCCGGCGTCGCCCGTGCCTCCAGCCTCGGTCCCGGCTCCGGCCCCGGCCTCGATCCCGGCTCCACAACCCCCATCGACGCCGGTCGACCTAACGACACCTCCGCCGGCGCCGATGTCTCCGGTGCCGTTCTCGAACGCCGCCCTGGGCTCCGGGCGGCGTCGTCCCCCAGTTCCTTCCGGCTCCGGAAATGGACCCGGAACGACGTCGCTCGACGCCGGCTCCGGCGCCGATGGGACCTTGGGTCCCAACTGTCCCTCCTCCTCCTTATTTTGAACCAGAGGAGGACCAGTTGGACTGGGAGGGGTCTGATGACCCTCTGACACGACACTGTCAGTATGATGAGGACTGGACAGAGAGTCTAGGGGAGGCCAGTGGTCTGGATACTTCCCCTGACACTGGCATGCTGTCTCCTCCCGTGGCTACGGAGGAGGGAGCCAATTTTGGTACGGTGTTGCGTAGGGCAGCTGGGGCCTTACGTCTCCAACTCCCTACTTTGACGGTCAAGCCTAACATCTTGACAGAGGTGCTTCAGCCGGCAGCCTCCTCTGCGGAGACTGTGCTGCCGTTTAACGACGCCCTCACTGACGTTCTTTTGGGCGCCTGGTCCAAGCCCAACACAGGGGCTCCTGTGGATCGGAACGTGTCACGACGCCATCGCCCAGCTCCGGGCGACCCCCTGTTTCTCTCTGTCCACCCCACTCCTGAGAGCTTGGTTGTCCAAGCCTCCGCTTCCCAAACCGCCTTCCCTACCGCTCCTCCGGATAGGGAATCCAAACGCCTGGATCAGTTTGGGAAGAAAGGTTTTTCTTCCTCCAGTGCTGGCTTGCGGTCCGTTAACACCGCTTGTCTTTTGGGCCGATATACCCACTCCCTGTGGGATTCGGTGGCGGATGTTTTGCCCCAGTGTCCTGAGGAGGTCCAGGCACTGCTTTCCCGCGCCATTGCGGAAGGAAGGGATGCGGCTAAATACACTATACGTTGTGGCCTTGACACCGCCGACTCGCTGGGCAGGTCTATTGCAACGACGGTGGCGCTCCGACGCCACGCCTGGCTGAGAACCACTGGTTTTCCGGGGATGTCCAGAATACTCTCATGGACATGCCCTTTGATGGAGTCGGTCTTTTTGGGTCCAAAGCAGACCATGCGTTGGAGCGCTTTAAGGACTCACGGGCTACTGCCAAGTCCCTGGGCCTTTCTGCTACACGCCCTCCGCTGACTTCTGCTTTTCGCCCCTATCGTGGCCACGGTAGGGGCGCCCCTTCACGTCAGCAGCCCAGCCACCGGCCCGCGCAGCAGGCGTCTGCGTGTGGCCGAGGACGTGGATTCCGCCGTGGCGGATCGGGCAACCAGCGTGCGGCTCAGGCCACCACCTCCAACCCGTCCGCGGCCTCCAAGCCCTCCTAGTCCCTCCTTTCAGGTGCACGGCATGCCAGTAGGGGGCAGGGTCCGCCATCACCTTCCCCACTGGCGCACCATCACCTCGGACAGGTGGGTCTTGGACATTGTCCGAAGGGGCTACTCCCTCCCCTTCGAGACCACCCCCCAGCCATGCCACCTCAATTCCACCGCATGTCAGGGGATCACTTGGTGCTTCTACAGAAGGAAGTCACGGCCCTCTTGACCAAGAGGGCCATCGAGCATGTTCCGACCCCAGAAGTAGGGCGTGGTTGCTACTCCCACTACTTTCTGGTGCCCAAAAAGGACAAGGAGGACATGCGTCCTATCTTGGACCTCCGGAACGTCAATCGCTTCCTCCGGAAGGAGAAGTTCAAGATGCTCACCCTAGCTCAGGTCTTGACTGCCCTCGACCCTGGAGACTGGTTGGTAGCGTTGGACTTGCAGGACGCGTATTTCCACATCCCCGTCCTGCCGGCCCACCGGCGTTACCTTCGGTTCACGGTAGGCCCCGAGCATTTTCAGTTCACCGTGCTCCCCTTTGGCCTTACCAGTGCCCCTCGGGTGTTCACGAAAGTGATGGCGGTGGTCGCAGCTCATCTGCGCCGGGCAGGGGTTTCAGTCTTCCCCTACCTCGACGACTGGCTGCTGAAGGCGGGCTCGTCCCAGGCAGTCGTCTCCCACCTCCAGACTACGGCCGAACTCCTGCACTCGCTGGGGTTCTCCATCAATGTGCCGAAGTCGCATCTGATTCCTTCTCCACAGCTCCTTTTCATCGGAGCAGTTCTGGACACGACGCAGTTTCGGGCCTATCCTCCCGAACGGCGAGTCCGGGATATTCAGGCTATGATTCCGATCTTTCGGCCTTTATCCTGGGTTTCGGTACGGATGACCCTGAGGCTGCTGGGCCTCATGGCCTCCTGCATCCTGCTGGTCAATCATGCCAGATGGCATATGCGGGCTCTGCAGTGGGACCTGAAGTTGCAGTGGGCGCAGCACCAGGGCAACCTGTCCGATCACGTCCAGATCTCGGAGGGGACTGCAAGACAGTTGCAGTGGTGGCTCTCGAACCGGCAATGGGTCATGGGCAGATCCCTCTCCCTTCCCCAGCCAGAGCATACAGTTGTGACGGACGCGTCCCTTCTGGGATGGGGCGGTCACATGGGAGAGGCGGAGATCAGAGGCCTCTGGTCTCCGGCGGAGTCCCGGCTCCATATCAACATTCTGGAGCTCCGGGCGATCCGACTTGCACTCAAGGCATTCCTTCCCTCTGTCAAAGAGAAGGTAGTGCAGGTGTTCACAGACAACACCACCGCCATGTGGTACTGCAACAAACAGGGCGGAGTGGGGTCTTGGACCCTTTGTCAGGAGGCTCTGCGCCTCTGGACATGGCTGGAACATCAGGGCATGTTCCTGATGGTTCAACACCTGGCAGGTTCCCTGAACGCCAGGGCGGACGAACTCAGCCGCAGGTGCATGATGGATCACGAATGGCGTCTTCACTCGGAAGTGGCGCAAGGACTCTTTCTACAATGGGGAGAGCCTTGGTTAGATCTATTCGCCACCGAAGAGAACGCGCAATGTCATCAGTTCTGCGCGTTGGAATTTCCAAGGCGGCACTCGCTCGGCGACGCTTTTCGTCGCGAGTGGAGTTGCGGTCTGTTGTACGCCTTTCCGCCTATACCACTTCTACCCAGAGTGTTGAAGAAGATTCGGCACGACCGGGCCCAAGTTATTCTTGTGGCTCCGGACTGGGCTCGAAGAGTTTGGTATCCCGAGCTACTCAATATGAGCGTAGATCCCCGATCCGTCTGCCTCTTCGGGAGGATCTTCTGTCGCAGCAGCAGGGGACGGTCCTCCACCCGAACCTGTCCAGTCTACACCTGCTTGCGTGGAGATTGAGCGGCGGCAGTTTATTGTTTTCGACTTGCCTCCCGAAGTTTGTGATGTGATTCTGGCAGCCAGGCGTCCCTCCACTAAGGTGGTATACGCCTGCAGGTGGAACAAATTTGTGGCATGGTGCACAGCAAAGGCTGTGAATCCCCTTTCTGCCCCTCTTTCTGAGGTCCTTCTGTTCCTTCTCTCTCTGGCCCAACAGGGTTCTGCCCTGGGTACCATCAAGGGTTATCTTTGTGCTATCTCGGCCTTCCTCAGGCTCCCTGATCAGCCCTCCCTTTTCAAGTCCCCTGTTGTTAACAGGTTCTTAAAAGGCATTACTCACCTCTTCCCTCCTGTTCCGTTTGTGATGCCTCAGTGGGACTTGAACTTGGTTCTTACCTTTTTAATGTGCGCTCCCTTTGAGCCTCTGCATAACTGTCCTCTTCGTCTTCTGACTCTGAAGACAGCCTTTCTGGTGGCCATCACCTCCGCTCGGCGGGTGAGTGAGCTCCAGGCTCTATCTTGCAAACCTCCCTTTCTGTCTGTTCATCCAGACAAGGTTGTTCTTCGGACGCGTCCGTCCTTCTTGCCAAAGGTGGTTACTGCTTTCCACATTGGGCAGACCATCACTTTGCCCACCTTCTTTCCGCCTCCGCATCCTTCCAGAGAGGAAGAGAGGCTCCACCGTCTGGACCCAAAACGTGCGCTCTCCTTCTATATCGACCGCACAAAACACTTCCGGGTGGATGACCAGCTCTTTGTTGGCTACGTGGGCGCCAAAAAGGTCGGGCGGTGCACAAGAGGACCATCTCCCGCTGGGTTACCTTGTGCATCAAGACCTGCTATTCTTTGGCTAAGAAGGAGCCTCCTGTTGGGCTGCGTGCCCCTTCCACCAGGGCAACGGCTGCTACCACGGCCTTGGGCCGCGGTGTTCCGCTGCCGGTTATCTGTCAGGCAGCTACGTGGGCCTCGCTGCACACGTTTACAAAGCATTACTGCCTTGACAGTCAGGTCCGGAGGGACGGCTTCTTTGGCCGTTCTGTCCTCCAGGACTTCCTTGTCTGATCTTTGTTCGCAGACCCACCACCGGGGTTGGTATTGCTGGGGTATCTATTTAAGGTAAGGAATCTGTCACTAACGTGTCTCTTTCAGATGCACAAGTTACTAACTTGTGTAACGATATATCTGTAAGAGACAGTAGTTAGTGACAGATTCCTTACCGCCCACCCATCCTCCCCGTTCTGCGAACTGATTTCTAGGGTTAAGGACATCCCTTTCAGGGCCCTAGTATTTTTCAGACACCTGTGTCAGCTTCTTGCATGGCTCTGCGTTCCTGGCGCGGAAAGTCGTGTACAGAACTGACGTCAGTGCGCAGGGGCGGCGCCTAAGTACTGCCCGCGACGTCATCCCGGCGATCACGACGCCGACGACGGACGCGGAGCCGCACGACGCCGCCTACCGACGCGCAAGGGTACTGCTACGCAAAAACTTTCCGGCTCCAGCCTGACGCCTGGGGATATTCTAAGATAAGGAATCTGTCACTAACTACTGTCTCTTACAGATATATCGTTACACAAGTTAGTAACTTGTGCATTAATGCTTCCATTGCATTAGTGTCTTTCAGTAGAGGAGCTATCAGAGATCTTTAAATATCACCATCATAAGGCTAGAAATCCTCGCTAATCATTAAGAAAGAAATATTAAAAATAATTAATTATTTTCTGTTACATGTATAGCACCCATCTATTATTGGTATGGCCTTAAGGCACCGTTGGGTGTTCTGCTCTGCTCCTTGTGGCCTAAGCCTAGTGTGTGTTTTGCAGTCATTAGTCATCAGTGTACTGGGAAGTATACGAAAGAGGGGTTAATTGAGTGCAGTGGTTGTCAGGAACTACTTTGGTATGCTAGTAGATTGCTGGTCGGGTCTCATTCTTACCTGCTTGAGTTGTCTTGTTCTTGTGTGTTAGTGTCTGAGTGACAGGGGGCATGACTATTTGGCTTCATGTTTTTGGTGGGTGTATGTTTGCTCGTTGCCTATTGTATCTAGTTAGATTTGTCTGCTCTGCTTTTTAACACAGTAGTGATGTACTACAGGTTGTAATCTAGTATTTTATGCACAATGGTGTCTTTAGGAAAACCATCTTTTTTAATGTTCCCATGAGGATTTGCATGGATTTGGACTTGGATAGCTGTTATTTGTTACTTCTGCGCAGTTTGGGTCTACAAACAGGCCATAACTGCAGGTGCTATTCTCTTAAACATCAAAACTGTTTTGGATATTTAATTGGCATGCCTGAAATTTTTGTAAGTCAGCTGTAATTGAATGTCAACTTTCAAAATGTGAGAGTGTGACAAAAGCTTTTGAAACTGACATGTGGCAAACCGTTTGACTGCACTTAAAACCAGTCACATCACACTTCATGTTAGGCCTGGACGGCAGAATCCAAATAAAGCTGTTTTAAACTTTGGGTAACAGCTTTACCACTTTGTAAGTCAGTTGTAAGTGTGCATTTAAAGGTTATGCACAGCGCCTGGTCAAAAATTCTGTAAAGTAAAATGTTGTTCTATTTGCAACCAGAACCGCTAACATGAGTGTAAAGCCTTGTTTGTACAAGTAGGTGCAACTTTTTAAGCTTGACATTTTTGTCTACAAAATAATATTCGTAACTACTGTTAAAACATGACTAGAATTGTCATTCTCGTGACATATAAGCAGTAAAGGCAAGTATAAACCAATAGCCACATTGGGTTTTTAATTTATGTTCTACATAGGTGAATTTTATAAGGTTTTTCATTTTATTGACTTTTAAGTAATTGGCTGTACTGGTGGATTTATTAATCTTGCAATTGAGACCCCCAGGGCTTTCAGGTACTTTCAGGCCTCCAGGAAGGTAGGTGACTTCTTGCACATCGTCAAAGCGTTTCCTGATGAAAACATTTCTCTGCCTGGCTATGATGCCCTTAAAACCTGCTGAAAGAGATTCTCGCAGATGAAACGGAGTGTTTCACCATAAAAATTGGATGCAGATGTGCTGAAGAGTGGTGGGAATTTGTCTTTGATCATCCGAGCCAGAAGTGAACTGACTGGAGAGAGCAGTTTAAGCAGAGAGGGAGAGGAATTTCAGTGCTGCTCAGATATAGCATTTTAGACTTATGTAGCGCACAAAAGAACTTGGGGATACATTTTGCTGTGACGTGCCTAGCTGAAAAGCAATGTGTCGATTGGATAAAAAAAGAACAGGGCAATGTGCAGGAAACCTAACTTGATTCACTCAGAAAGCTTCGCTGACCACAGTTATGTTCTCCTAAAAATTCATGCAACCACTCGTAAGACAGAGAGCTGTCTAGATCATGGCTAGAAATTTGAAGGCTAACTGCTGTATGGTAGCCCTATTCAAATCTGCCAGTTGAAATTAATTTGACTGTCTATCCTTAGATGTAAACTCAAGGTGGTGGCTAGGTGTGGGTTCAGAACGCCTGTCTGGGTGGAGGAATGTGAAAAAAACAAACTCTATTGACTAGAGTAAAATAACTCTAGTGTCTGGTTTGCAAAGGGAAGTGCGATTTTCTTTGTATTTTAGCGAGATTTCATGTCGAATATCAGAGCTTATTTAATAAGCGTGGGGATGCAAAAGGGATGCCAAATCTGAAGCACCACATTTCCAGGAAATTAGCTTAATTTTATTCCAGGTTCTTGGCAGTGTAGATGTAATAGGAGAACATGGTCCCCATCGTGGGCTTCTTCTACAGATTCCTCTTGAAGATGGTTACACTGGGTCAGATTTAGGACTCACCGCAGCAAGGAAACAGCCTGTTTGACATAGGTATTCTACCATTGCATCCATATTTGCAGAAGATCTACCCGACTTAAGCAATGTCAGTTCTAGAAGCACCAGGATTTTCATGGCCTTCTGCACCAATTCAGTGTAAATGGCCAGGTTACACACGAGGACCCTACAAATTCACCTCCAACACCTGAGGTATCAAGGAGCATACTTGACTCTGGTGCTGAACAGTGTCCAGAAGCCCTTATTTGGTGTGCCACTCAAGTCTGCATCAATCTAGGTGTGCCGTTCTGCAACCCTGACCCTGAGGTATCTAGGACATAAGGTTATTCATACTGACGTTCTGCTTGAAGGCACCAATTGATCCACACCCCTAAACGCACACAGGATACTGTCCAATATATCAATGTCCGGAATTAAAGGTTTTTTCACTCCTAAAGGGGAAAAGTGCTCTGATTTACATGTACAACAGTACTGGTATACTCTTATCAAACAATGTGGCAACACTGAAAGGAATTGCGCTTTCTAGCTATGCAACTTTGTTTCTGGATAGGGAATCTCTCAAGTAATGACTCCCCTAGCAATTGGCCTCAAATATAAATAGGCTGAGCAGGCTATGTTCAGCAGCTCAAGAGTGGTGTCTTATCTGGGAGATAACTAAATCAATCGTCTGAAATGGGAGATTTTCCATTGAACAGTTTGCGTCATATGGTCCATAAGCCAGTGCTTTTCATCTTGGGTAAGGAAGGGTGAGAGGCTAGATAAGGCTAATCTCTGTTGTAGCCGATTTAGATTTGGTTTGGTGGCACTGTTGTCTCCATGGTGAGGCCTTACTGTGCTCTTCTTACCAGGGAAGAGATGTGATGGCGAAAGTGCAATAGGGAAATAGTGTATCCCTCTGCACAATTGCTCAGGTTCAGTGCCTGAGAGCTTGTTATCTTCACATCAGTCTTAACACTTACAAGGATAACTTCAACAACTTGCAGGCAGCTAGAAAGGTTATGCCAGGAAACAGCACAAAAGCACAACAGCATTGGTTGTTGTCACTAGGCTTCTCTCCTTCCAACCATTTCTCCCTGACTCCCGATCAGGAAACCTCGCTTGGTCTGGGACTTAATTGTTACTTTGAATACCTGGGCTCATAATTTATTTGAATCCATGGCCTATCGCAATTTCAGACTACTGACATGGAAGCCTGACCAATTAATTAGGAAATGTGCCCAAAAAGGCAACATTTGCCAATGAATGTTTTAACTAGTTATCCAAAATGTAAAATTAAGTGCTTTTGGCTGGGAAGGACGTGGCTTTGAGTGCTCCGACTCGGTGGAAAGTAGATAATTATTCTGCCTTGTAACCACACCATAGATACATACCCACAGGGCCTGCGGACGAGCTGCAAATGCAGCGATAACAGATCATATTTATTTAATAATGCGTTTTTATATAGCGCAGACATTACCCAGAGGTGTCAGAGCGCTTTACAATAGAGCGAAGAACTTTACAGAAGAAATTCACGGTAGCTGGGTAGTAGGTGACAATATGCATATCTGCTATGGTTACTCATGGTCAGTGTTGCGTATTTACAAATTACATATACATTACAGATTACATATTTAGAAAAGTTAAAACGATTAAGCTTACACAAATACATATTAGATATATACAGAGTTCAGGCGGAGAGCTCGTTATAGCTCTCCAGAGTGTCATGTAACAGTCAGGGTCACGCCATTGAATATGAAGGTGTATGCCTCGTGGGCAGCTTGGCGAGGAGTGTTATTGAGAAAAATGTCTTTGGAGAAGAAGAGTTTTGAGGTATTTTTTGAAGATCCAGAAAGAGGTGGTGGTGCAAAGTTTTTAGGAGGTAGCGAGTTGCAAATTCTAGTCTCATTACCTGAATAAGATTGGGCCATAAGTCTTTCCCTTTTGAAAGTTGGACGTTCACGCAGCAGATTTTCAGCATTTCGTGAAGGTTTAGAGCCACCTTATATCTTGAGTTTGTTTGCTAGGTAGCGAGGGGTGGAAGTGTGAATGGCTTTATGGGTGATACACGCAGTCTAGTATATGGTAACAGGATTCCAGTGAAGAGTTATCAGCATAGGTGTGATATGGTAATTTCTTTTGACCGTGTAGACTAAACGCATAGCTGAGTGGATTTTAGAGGAGGTAGGTGGGTCTTGGGAAGGCCTGCATGGAGAGAATTACAGTAGATCAGTCTGGAGAGTACCAAAGAATGGACGAGTTTTCAGGTCTTGCTGAGGAATGTAACGTCGGGTCCCCCAGAGAAAGCGCAGTTGGAAGCACGCATTCTTGGCCACGGTGTTAATTTGGGATTGGAGGTTAAGTCTTTTGTCCAGGATGACACCTAGGGATTTGGCACAGTCAACAATGGTACACTTACTGTTAAGAATTTTCAGATTATTCATCTATGAGTGAACAGGAGGTGGAGAGTTTGAGGTAGAGATAACAAGGATTTCGGTTTTAGAGAGATTCAGTTTATGTGATGAAACGTCATCCATTCTTAGATGAGGTTAAGGTTGGTGGTGAGATGTCGGTAGAGTTGGATGTCGTCATCATGGAGATGATAGAATACCCGGCCTCTTGATATAGGGCCCCTAACGGTTCGATGTAAAGATTATTAAGGGTTGGTGCAAAGATAGGGTCTTGAGGGACACCTTGATCCACAGCCTTTGGAGGTGAGAGACAGTTTCCAATTTTTTCAATTGTATTCTTTTGAGATCTCCCTGTGAAGTAAGATTCAAACCACTTAAGTATTATGTCTTAAATTCCTATTCTTCGTTTTAGTGTGTTAAGAAGTGTGTGATGGTTTACAGTATCAAAGGCTGCAGAAAAGTTAAGAAGGATTAGGAGGTAGGAACTGCCTGAGTCTAGTACTCGAAGAGCATAGTCCATAACCTGTAGCAATGCTGTTTGGGTGCTGCAGCCTTGACTGAAGCCGGATTGAAATTCTTCTTGAAGCTTGTTGTCCTTTGTGTTGGGTGAGTTGCTCCTCTACACATCTTTCAGTGATTTTGTTGAGGAAAGGGAGGTCGGTGATAGGGCGGAAGTTGTTAAGGTCATTCACCTCAGCGGATGGTTTCTTTAGTAATGGGGTCACCTGACCAGTTTTGAGGGCATCGGGAAAAGATCCTTGGCTGAGAAAGGTTAACCAGATTTGTCCAGTAGGGGAGAATGTGGGTGTAGAGGTCTATTGCAATGTCGCTTTGGATAGGATCTAGAAAATGGTTTGTAGGTTTGGTTTTCAAGATGTTTTAGATTCTCAGTGATGACGTCAGAACTGTGCCAGGAAGTTTTGGATTTGCATATCTCATGTAGGGCTGGATGTGTATCTTGATTAAGGAACGATTTTACTTTTGCATTAAAGAATTGTACAAATTATTTTGCTTTCTTTGTTGGGTCGTCTAATTTGATGGCTGAAGATCCTGTAAGTTAACAGCAGGTCCCATGCAATCGCATTGGAAGAGACGTTAAGATGGCAGCTGTAACTCTCTATGGGGGAAATGGCACAGAGGCCCATTGAAGTGGTGCTGCGGCAGGGCACAAAGGCGACTCGAGAAGCAGTAGTCAGGAAGATGATTCTGTGGCAATTCAGCATGGAACAGGTAAGTAACAAGGCCCAGAGCAAGGTAGGAGGAGGTAGATGTTCGGCCCAGCGAGGCACAAGGCCCGGTGCACAGATTAAGGGGCACTTTCACTTCGGTCCATTAGATGATACTCGCCTGGAAAGTGGGACTCCAGCCCTTATCAGGACACTGTTGAGCGTAGAAGAGTATGACAGCTGCTGACACATTGAGAGATGTGAAACCTACATTTAAACAGCTTAAGGAGACGTACGGAACAGAAATTGTCACACAGAAATGTGCTGGGGACACTTGACTACCTAATGAAAGATCAGCTGGTGGCTTATTAGTACTTAAGTGAAGCTGCGCCCACTGTCCTTATGAGCACAGGCAGGCAATTACCATAGGAAAGTTGCAATATATCTGCAGTATTCAAATGAACTCACAGGGTGAATATAATATTGTCACAGTAGCAGCAGTGCTTAGTTTGTAAAAGAACGAGTGCCGGTGCCCAAAGCTCCGCTCAGAAACCTACAGCCGGTCATTTGAAACATTGGCACCCCAAATACCTTGGCTGCATACAAAGGCTGCATAGTCTTGAATAGACCTAATGGTTCTTCCATCCACTATCAGACACTCCCTGTTCTTTTTTTTTTTTTTTTTTTTTTTTTATGTCACTCATGCACGTTCCTGCTTTTTCCTTGGCAATGTTTTTTCTGTCCTTCTCTTCCTACTTCTTCACCCTTTGTGTTTTTCCCTTTCTTGCTCGCGTTTAATGAATGATGAGGAAAAATAAGTGCTGGTCCCCAAAAACGAGAGCTGGTGGGCCCCACAACCAACCACCGACTCAAATTAAGCATTGAGTAGCAATACATTAATCGCGTCACCTGGCAGTGCCCCAGAGTACCCCAATAGACTCATGACAGTGAAACCCAAAGTGGGTAAATCCCAAGCAGGGACAAACAACTTCATACACAACCTTATGCAGTTCCTAATGCTGAAAGCTCCCTTTAACATGTTGAAACTATGTTAGAAGGCTACAATTACAAATTTAAAGCGATAGCACAAGTGACCCTGGATACTGAAACAGCATTAGAGAATAAGATCAGCGCAGTAGCTATTGATGTCACACTACTCAGAGCTGGCCATAAGAAATTGGCAGAGAGGGTCACAGTCAGTGAGTCTACCATTTCCTCATTGTGCCCCACAGTGAGCGAGCTGCAAGCTCAAGTGAAGGACCTATCGGGGCAGTAGAGATCCTGAATCACAGAGCAAAGAAGCTAGAAGGCGCTCATGGGGGGGAACATGTGTGCCTGGTAGATGTCTCCGAGAGCACTGAAGGCCAAAACACCAAAGACTTTCTGGAACAGTGGTTCCTGCAGAATGTGTTCAACAGTATGCTGCCACAACACTTTGTGATAGAAAGGGCAGATAAAATGCCAGGGAGATGACCAATGCTGGAGGAGCCACCCAGACAAATAATTGTGAGGATTATGAATTACCGTGACTACATATTGAAAATTACCAGAGAACACGTGACATGGGAACTTGAAAATGCTACAGATCATGTTTTCCCAAACTACACAACATTAGTACAGTGGCAGCAGTGTACTTTCCAGGATATCAAACCATGCCTCCAGGAGCACAATATCTAATTTGCTTTCCTGTACCCAGGGAGACTGAGAGTAGTGGTGAAGTGCAAAACCCAGATCTTTGAGTCTTCAGAGTGAGTTTGACACTGGCTGGAAAATGTAGGAATGGTGTGGATGGTTTCAGAAAGTGAAGCACTCTAACAAAGGAAGTGAAGGACCTATCGGGGCAGTAGAGATATTGAATCACAGAGCAAAGACGCTAAAGGGCGCTCCTGGGGGAAAAAATGTGTTCATGGTGGATGTCCCCGATAACCGTAAAGGCCAAAACACCAAAGACTTTCTGGAACAATGGTTCCTGCAGAATGTTTTCAACAGTATGCTGCCACAACACTTTGTGATCGAAAGGGCACATAAAATGCCAGGGAAACGAGCACATAAAATGCCAGGGAGACGACCACTGCTGGAGGTGCCACCCAGGCAAATAATTGTGAGACTTATGAATTACCATCACTACATATTGAAAATTTCCATAGAACATGTGCCTTTTGAGCTTGAAAATGCTACAGATCATCTTTTCCCAGACTACACAACATTAGTACTGCGGCAGCAGCACACTTTCAAGGAAATCACACCATGCTTGCAGGATTACATTATCTAATTTGCTCTCCTGTACCCAGGGAGACTGAGAGAAGTGGTGAAGTGCAAAACCCAGATCTTTGAGTCTTCAGAGTGAGTTTGACACTAGCTGGAAAATGTAGGAATAGCATGGATGGACACAGAATGTGAGACAGAAACTTAAACACAAAGGAGTGCCAAATGATGAATGAAGAGACTGAGAAGATCTTCAGTTGGGCACTCCACAAAGGAACAAGCTGCTAAGGAAAGGGGCAGACTTGCAGAAAATGCCCTATCTGGCAGGACTCAACAGACATCCACATCGGACTCAGAGCATAGTGTGTCAGGTGGGGACGTGAGCACAGATGAAGCTTCAACTTCCAATATCTTGATTGTGGGCCCGGAGCGGACCCTTGTGACTGCTGAATTTCTTGAAAACAATTAATTGGAAGAGCGCAAGAATGGGAACCTCTGCGGGGAGGGCGGCCATGATGGCCCAGCAGATGGACCTATTCTCAAAAAGACAGTGGGTTGCAAGGTTTCAATAATATTAGTGGTGAGCCAAGCTGGGGTGAACAGTTTGACGCTGTTGTTTCTCCTGCAACACACGCACTGTTTGCATATCCAAGAGGAAGTTTAAAAATGGGTTATTTGTTTGACAAAAAGATGCATTGAGTTCTTTCATATTTGCAATGCAGGAATATCCAAAATGCATGTCTGCAAGAGACCCGTTCGACAACAGCAGGGTTAAAAAAATTAAGAAAGAGATGTCATTCATGTGGATATTTCCAGAGGTGCCATATGTATTGGGTAGTACACACCCTGATTCCGAAGGCGGATATGTCATAACCTGCTGCCGATGTTGATTGGCCTGGGAAAGATTAAACCACAGATACTCACACTGCGATTTCAATGCAAGGCATTTCTAGACTCTGTTTTGCATTCCAAGGTGGGAGTACAAATTGATAATTATTTTAATGAAAATGAGAGCTCAGTTAATGATGCAGCCAATTATTGAGATGCAATCAAGATGGTGACTAGGAGGCTCTGCATAAAGACAGTGTACAGAGTTAAAATGACTATAAATCAGCAAATCTTTAAAACGGCAGCTGAAATTAGAGACCTTGAGAATATTTTGATTTCAGAACACAATACCTACAAATTGGAAGCCATGAAGGAACACGCCTGAAGATTATCAGGTTCAAATCTGGAAAGATTATTCTAGCCACACTGGATTGAGCTTGCCAATTGGTACCTGGACATGCTTCAAATGTCCATTCTACAACACAAGATACTACTAATCATTACAGATCTGCTTGTAATCATTTCAGATCTGCTTCCAGGATGTTGGGCAGAAACGTCCATCCCAGCCCTCAATTTCGGAACTTGACTGCCAGGCTGCTGGGCACTTGAAGCTGCCTGATGACTGTATGGCCATCCTGACCGGTGCAAAATGTCGTTCAACAAGGTCTTCTTATGAATTCATATGGATCAGGTTTATAATGAGTCTAGGATGCAGGGATGTTTGCCGGCCATGCTGTGTGAGGCGGCTATAGTTTCTTTCCCTAAAAAAAAGAAAAACTATAAAGATGCAACACAGGTCACTTCTTACAGACCGTTGTCAATGCTCAATGTTAACTACAAAATACTGAGTAAGATTTTGGCAAATAAATTGAACCCCCCGCCCCATACTTGAGTGAATCAGCTTGTTCACCAAGATAAAAATGGGTTAATTCCCAAGCGCAGCACCATGTATAATATTAGGAGATTGCTACAGTTCTGAGTGCCCTCTTGCAGGAGCATTCTGAAGCATTGGTGCTGTCAGTTGACATTGAAAAGGCATTTGATTCCATCCAGTGGGAATTCCTCTATATACATTAGCTTAATACGGGACTGGTCATGGACCAAATTGCTATACACCAACCCAACAGCTCGGATTAAAATGGGTAACGTACTTTCTGCACCCTGTTTTGTTGCTATGGGCACAAGGCAGGGATTTCCCCTTTTCCCCCCATCTTTCTCACAGTGGCTGAGTAGATACTAGCATTGATGATTCACCAGGGCCGTTACTATCAGGACTTAATGATGAACAGCCATCCACCGGACAATATGTTGTTATATTTAAATGGAGGCAATTCTGACGGTTTTATGTTCGAACTACGAGTTTGCCAACCACGACTTCCCTAACAACGAGGTCGCAACCACGACTTCGTCTAAACCACGATTTTTACCACGCATTCCTTTACCATGATTTTTCGTGGTAAAGGAATGCGTGTAAAAATGCTTTCCAACTAGTACCCCGATCCCCCACCCCTTAAAAACTAATTACCCCACCCTAAAAATAAACACGATTACCAACACACCCTAAAAACAAACACGATCACCCACACCCCTAAAAACTAACCCCCAACCCCTAAAAACTAACCCCAAACCCCCCAACCCCTGTATACTAACCCCAAACCCCGCGCTCTAAAAACTAATTCCCCCACTCTAAAAATAAACATTATCACCCACAAACCCTAGTAACTAATTCCCCCACCCTAATAATATACACGATCACCCACACCCTTAAAACATACACGATCACCCACACCCCTTAATAAATGAACACAACCCCCATAAAACGAATTCCCCCTCCCTAAAAATAATCACGATCACCCCACCTCCTAAAAACGATCTCAACACCTTTTAAACTAATTCCCCCACCTATAAAATAAATACGAACACCCATACCCCCTTAAAACTAAACCCCAACCCCTAAAATCTAACCCTGTACCCCCCCACCCCCTGAAAATTAACCCCTCTTACCTGTTCCTCTGCGATGCTCCTCCGAACTCCGCCCTGCCCGAAAACTAGACCGACTCAGCCTTAACCACGCACATGCGTGGTTAAGGCTGAGTCATTGTTCGGGCAAGTCGTTGTTCGGCTTGCGTGACTCCGGAACTCGTTGTTCCGGAGTCGTTGTTCAGGATGTTTCCCAATTCTGACATTTAAGGAGCAACTGATGCTCTAGGCTACTTTGGTAGGCTGTTGGGGCTGGAGGTTAGCTGGGAGAAATCGTGAGGGTATTTGGTTTGGCAACACCAGACAATGACTTGCCTAGCACATATGGGGATGTTTCAAAATGGGTACCAATCACTCAATCAATCAGGATTTATAGAGTGCTGGATATCACCTGTGAGGGTCTCATGCGCTGGAGTTGCAAGCTGCTTCGTGGTAATCTGTTCATTCAAACAACCAGGTCTTGAGTCCTTTCCTGAATTCTCGGAGCAATGAGGCGGTCTAGAGGTGCAGGGGAAGGTCTTTCTAAGATTTGGCTGCCAGGTTCGATTAGAAGCGTCCCCCTCTGTTGCTTCAGTAGATGTGTGCGATGAAGAGGGAAGCGGATCATAAGTGTCTGGTTGTTGGTGGAAAGTCATGTGTTTGTTGATGTATGCTGGTCCTTTGTTGTGCAGGGCTTTGTGTGCATGGGTCAACATTTTGAACTGGTATCTCTTCTGGATCGGGAGCCGGTATAGCTTCTTGAGGTGCGATGTGATGTGGGTTTATCTGGGGAGTTCGAGGATGAGTCCTGCCTCTGAGTTTTGTATTGTCTGTAGTCTTTTCAGGAGGCGTGTGGTGATTCCTACATAGTGTGTTCCATAGTCCAGCCTGTTGGTAATGAGTGCCTGTGTGACGGTCCTTACGGTGTTGACTGGGAGCCACTTGAAGATCTTGTGGAGCATGCGTAGGGTGTGGAAGCAGGCAGATGAGACTGCGTTTACCTGTTTCTTCATAGATAGCTTGCTGTCCAAGATGATGCCGCGGTTGCGGATGTGGTCTTTTGGGCGGGGGATGGGCCGAGTTCAGCAGGCCATCATGCGTCGTTCCATGGCGCGGTGTTGTTCCCAAAGATGAGGACTTCGGTCTTGTCTGAGTTGAGCTTTAGGCAGTTGTTCTTCATCCGATCGGCGACAATCATCATACATCTGCGTAAGTTGGCTCTGGTGGTGGAGGGGTCTTCTGACACAGAGGATGAGCTGGGTGCTGTCAGCGTAGGAGATTATGTTGAGTCCGTGCAGTCTGACGGTGTTGGCCAGGGAGGTGATGTACGTGTTGAAGAGGTTGGGTCTGAAGACCGAACTTTGGGGGACACCACAGACTATCTTCTTGGGTTCCAAGTTGAATGATGGGAGACAGATTCTCTGAGTTCTTCCGGTAAGGTATGAAGAGATTCTTTTAGGGGCGTCTCCCTGGATTCCGATGTGGTAGAGTCGTTGATCAAGATGTGATGGGAGATGGTGTGGAAAGTGGCTGACCGGTCCAGGAGGATGAGGACTGCCATTCCCTCGCGGTCCACAAGGGCCTTTATGCAGTCGGTGGCTGCAATCAGAGCTGTCTCAGTGCTGTGGTTGGCTCGGAATCCGGATTGAGAGGGGGTCCAGGAGGTTGCCTTGTTCCAGATGTTCAGTGAGTTGTTGGTTGATTGCCTTCTCGAGAACCTTTGCTGGAGCAGGGAGATGGACCCGGTATTTCTTCGGTTCTGCTGTGTCAGCAGATGGTTTCTTCAATTATGATGAAATCCCCAGGAGTTTGCATTTATAAATTGGAACAAGACCTTCTTGAAGAGAATATACTGGCAGCACTGTTTTCTCTTAAGCAGTGTTTTGGGTTCAGGCTGACTTTACCCCTGTCAGTTGTGGGGAGGATACTGCTCTCTAAGATAGTGCTACTTCTGAGTGTTGTATTTGCTGCCGTGCCAATGCAAATCCCAAAGGGCCTGTTTGTAAGCTAATTGAACTGATCTGGGGTACAAAACGTTGTAGAGTGACATTGTCCAAGTTGAGACTACAGCTGACGAGGCAGGTTTAGCGGTTCCTGATTTACAGTTGTATTACTTGGTGGCACAGTTACAGTGGGCTGCTAGGTGACTAGTACCTGCTGGGAAGGAGCAGAGGCTGGAGATTCGAGCACACCTTTGTGGACTCTACTGACAGACCTACTGCTTAGCCCCTTCAAGAGTTCCCTGGTTACACACAAGAGTATACTGATTAGAACATTTCTCTGCATTTGGGTCAAGGTGATACACACTAGGCACCCATACCCTAGAGAGACCCCCCATTCATTCACTGATGGCATTACCCCATACCGGGAATCGTGGTGGTCTTCAGATTTGTATGGAGCAGGGACTTACAGTGCTAGGAGACTTATATAAGGAGTTTGGGAGGAGAAGTAGCTTGGCAGACATAGCACTACAGCACCAAGACTGGGATGTGATTGTAGCGGCTTTTCCTGCCTGGAATCGGTCTGGGCGGTTCGTGCTGCGACCGAAGAAGCTGACTGCATACGGTACCGACCATGTGCGTAACTTGTTTGCTGCCAAGGCAAAGATGTATGGGGGACGTCCTTCCCAATACAGGAGTTAAACTTCAGCATGAATGTGCTGGTGGACCACTAATGCCACCCACAGGTGCTATGATTACTAAGATGTTCCCACAAAAAGCATTTGATAAAATACTTCCACTCCAGTCTTTTATGTTATGATTACACTATGTTCATAATACCTACTTATTCTAGTTAACACCGCTTTGTGGGCATTGCCCTATATGTGAAGTTATAAGTGGCAGTTTCATTATGTTGTAGCTGAGAAACTCCCTGTCCTACACTCTAGTGTATTCGGTTTTATTAAACAATAAAAACTGTTCCAACAAAAAAAAAAGGGTAATAGTGAATCCACTCTCCTGCCCTCCTCTAGGTGGGTGCCATCGCTGTGGCATCCGCTGCATATGAAACAGCTGTGTGGGGCCACTGCACATTCCTCCAGTCACTGAGTGGTAAGGGTGCATTCTAACACTTACCCCCACGCCCACCGCAAAGAGGTTTGTGACCCTGTGCGGTGGTGCATACAAGGAGTAAACGCCTTCCATAAATACTCCAGTTTCTTCCATGTTGACGCTTACTTTTGGTAGTCGACTTGAAAATAATTCAGAGATTGATATTTCCTAGTTGTTCACCGCTGCATTCTGTGAGTGTAAATCTAAGGTAAGTGATTTTACCCATGTTTGTCCAGCATAGAAGTCTGATATAGATGGAACATGTCACCCACCACGCCCTACGCTCATAATGATGCGTTATAACGAGCCTTGTCCAAAATAAGTCACCTAAAATGTTGCTTGGTGGGAGTCCTTGGGTAGACGTTTTTATATCGAAGGCCTCCAGTGATCATTTTTATGTCAAAGGCTTCTGCCGAATTAAAGAATGGAGTGAGTGGGGGGTTGAAGATGTGGCGAGTATAGCAATTTTAAGAAGTTGAGTTGGTGAATAATACCCACAATGGAAAGCTGTTGTTATACAGCTAAGCACGTTTTTTCAAAAGACAGACGGCCAAGGGTACTCGGATGAGAAGAATGGCGGGAAAAGCGGGCAGGTCAGGAAGAGAAAATGTGGCTCCAGAGGAGGGTGCAGAATTGGAGTGTCAAACAAGAGCGGTCAGGAGGCAAGCAGCAGGAGAGAAGGGGTTAAATGAGGGAGACGCCAGGGGTAGGCTGAAGCATGCCTTGGAACTGAGGCAGGTTAAGGAGGAGGCTGAGGACTAAGACTGTGTTGGAGCCACAGAGGGATGAATAAGAAGAGGGAGCAGTTGATGACAGTATAATAAGAATGACGTTCTGTCAGTGTGAGTGCTAAAGACATAGGACATCTTTTAACTTCTAGAATGTCTCTCCTCTTTCTTACAGGGAAATGACCTCTTGGATGACGAGCACAGGCTGCCTATCCCGGAAGATGGTAACACACAGGCCTATTTATTTTACCCTTGCCTTTTGTCTAGTTTCACCGAAGGATCGTCCTTAAACTATTTAAAGCGTAAACATGCACGTGTCAAGATATGAGAACATTAGCAGTGAAATGTGCTCTCTTGTACCGGACAGGATGAAGTATGTGAAGGAGGGTTGGCATTTCAGTGCCAGCGGAAAGGGGTATGTGGTGTGCGCGATGGGATTAGGCCTAGCACCTGATAAAACTGCTTCATTTGCGGCAGTTTGTCCCAGGAAGGGAAGTGGTGGTGGCGCACCTCCTAATCGTTGCACAGTTTTGAAGGGGGCAACTTTCCAGCTACCCCTTAAAGTGCGCAGCGAGCTGCTGTCTCACCTACACATTTGGATTGCATATTTGCTTTGCCTGAGAACGTGTAACACAGAGTACTGTTTTGGAGTCCTGACAATTCAGATGCTTACTCCATTGCTTTCGCACACTAGTTATATCATGAACATTGTAGAATAATATCACTCTACTCCTTCTTTTGTTTTATGCTATTTTGTTTCTTTTCTTTCATTTTTGGGGTGAGTAAAATACAGTGCAAGTGATAACTGGATTTCTGAAATGCAGTGCCTTCCTCTTTCGTGGCTGTCCTCAGCTCACTTCTGAGCTCACCCTTCTCGAAGGGATGCGTGAACTGGGCATGTGTCTGATTTTTAACCATCCCGAGGATCAGGCGGGCTTCCATTCTGTGCACCCGCGAGGCAACAGCTAAGATGGCCTTGCTTTCCAAGCCAGGCAAATGCTTGCAGTATGTTACAGTTTGTACATGTACCTGTAGTTCTTCACCATGGGTAAATATCAGTCAGGCAGAGGGAATTTGGATCCGGATTATCTTCTTTTCTTGGTGTGTGGCTTTGTGACGGGGTTCGGTTTGTATGTGTTTTGGGGCTTCCATTATCTCCAACCTGTCAAAGGGTGTTCATGTTTGTGACCGTGCGTGTGAGTGGACCGTCGTTTGAACCAGACTCGATTATCACGGCCGCTTATCTCTCCACACCCACACACAGCATGAATGCTCACCATGGTTGGGAATCTGAATGCAATGGCCCATGTGTGTATACGGTAAATAGACATGTTTTGAACTTGGCAGACATGCATATCACCCACACACAGTAGTAGTAGTAGGCTTGCAGGTATATCTTTTGCTGTGGGCAGTTTTCTGTTTTTTTTTTGTGTGTTATGTTATATTATTTGTATAGCGCAATAACCACCTGAGAGGGTATCCAGGCACTTGCATTTGTGTACACTTGCCAGCTCTCTACTGTGTTCCCAATCAATCCTGTTCTATCCCATAGCTATGTCTTTTTTTTTTTTTTTTACTTTGATTTCAATCTGCAACCTTTGTACATTAAAAGTGCCTCTTTGTCTCAGTCTCTGCTGTGTGCTTTTCAGGTTACTCACTCTACCTCCCTCTTGTCTTTTGAAGTCTCTCTCTCACTCTTTGTGCCCCAGAGATGTATTTTCAACATTCAGGACTCTATGATTTTGAGTTCCTTTTCCATCTCTCATTTTTGTGCCACCAGCATCTATCTTTCATTCTCACTACAATCTGTTTGCCTCTTTCCTGTGCCTTTGATCTCCATCTCTTTTACCTCTGTCTCTTCTTTGTTCTGTGAACTTCTCTGTCTCTCATACGTTTTAGGCCATTACCTTTCTCATTTACTTGCCCTGGATGTACATCTCTCTTACCTGTAGTGTTACCAGTGTTAAGGCCAGCAACTAAAATGCTCTGCAAATACGCAGGTCTTCAGTTCTTTTTGAAGCTTCGAGTGACTATAGTTTTTCCACATTAGAAGAAGTCGGTGAAGTGGTTAGAATAATACTAGATAGTCATGAGGAATTAAAACTGCAGGTAAACACATTGCCACCTTCGTCATGGGATATTTCTTATCATTCAAAACTCTTTAGCTTGAGTAGCAAGCAGTACCCCATGAAGGGAATGGAAAAGTTAAAATTGCATGGCTTAACATAATATATTATTGAGGGCCGTCTTTCCTGTCTCACAATGTGCCTTGGCATCTGTGTCTGTCTATATAGTAGGAATCGAGAAAGTGTGCATCAACCTTCAAGAGCCCGCAAAAGAGGGTACGACTGTTGCCTAAAAAGCTACAGTAGGTGCTTTTACCTCTCTGAAAAATTATGATTAGATTAGACTTGTGCAAGAAAGCATCCAGCAAGGTTTTGTGTTTCAGGCAGGTTAGTTGTATATGACAATTATTTTCATTTTCTGAAATATTTGCATTTCCTGTAGAGTACCTGAGAGTTTGCTTATCAAGCAAGTGCAAAGATTTCTTAGCTGGTGCAGAAAACGTAGCAATAAAAACACAGACGTGGTCGTCTTGGTTTAAATGGAAATTACCATATGCAGGGGTGAAGAATGATTTCTAAGATAACCCTATAATTAACTTGCAGTGCTCATCAATAATAAAGCCCTTAATTGCATTAACCATTCTGTCTGAACTTGTTGCTACTGCATTGACCAACTTCAATGGCATACACTTGAAAGAAACCACATCAATTGTGCAAATACCACATTAAGCTACCATGCAGGAGATGGTATTCCAGTTGAATCAACATTTTAAAAAGACCCTTTAAAAAGTATTTAATGGCGAGTATGCTGCCGAAAATTAACGTGGGCACTACTGGCAGTACATGATCCCGCAGGGGGAAAAAAGTCTCTTTTAAAGCTGAAGGAAACTGTTTTCATGGTTCTGCGTCCAGAAAGGCTCCCAGAAAAATGCTTTTTAGGAGAGCATAGCTCAGGATTTTTTAATCCACAAAAGTGATGTAGGACCTTAGATGTGCGATGGACAGATGCCTTTTTAAACATGCTTCATTATACGAGTCTATTTTCTAAATATGTATATGCGAAGCTACCCTCTGTGCAATGGCTGATTTGGAATGAGTGATGATCAAAATGGACAAAGGAAATGGGTATCTTGTAAATCAATAGTAAACAGCCTATCACCTTAATCAGTTAGTGAAAGGCAAGCATCATGATTTAATGATATTGGATTGTTTGTCATCTTTGCCGCCTTTGTTGTGATGTCAAGAAAAGATGCAGTATGGCTTGGAGGGTACGACTTCTTAGGTAGGTGTAAATTGCCATCTGGATTAGATTCTGATTCTAAGTCATACCAATCGGAGGTACAGGCTGAATCAAGACTTTCAGGTGTAGAATAGCTAGTGCTGAGGTATCGGAAAAAGTAAGCTGGCTTGAAAATGATAGCCTGGTCTATTCAGCAAACCCTGAATCTGCACTTAAAGTTGTATGCGTTATTATCGTTAGGTTCAGTAAAGAAATAGGGTATAAGAAGAACATAGCAAAAAAATTGAAATAATTGCATGAACATTTGAAACAGTTTCATCAATACGAAGATATACAGATCTTACAAAGCCTAAAAACATTTCAGAGAGTAAACTTAAACAAAAAGTTGAATGAGATTAACAAAGAATAAACAATAGACAACCTGTCTCCTTCCTCGTCTGTACTGCTGAGTCTGCTTCAGCTGTCCACTCAGTACGCTCTTCCGGGTGCTCTATTAGAGCTGTAGGGGACTGAGAAGCTCCTGTTGATCCATCCTTTAGTATGTCTGTGTGGAAGATGGCCTGATTAGGGTATTCAGACACAGAGGCTAGTACTTGTAACTAAAAGGGCTTGCAAATGACCAAGCAGTACATCTCGGTGCTGCCTGAGGCCTTTCAGGAACTTTCTGTTGAGACCTTGATGTGCCACAAGAGATTTAGGGCATTGTTGCTGTGGTGGCAGTCTCAGCTCCCCCTCCCAAGCCAGGTTTGGACATCTAGGCAGGGGTTTCTGGGCGGTAAATATAGGACTCTCAAAGATAGTAAAGTCGTGGTCTCTGAAACCTCTGTACTCCATCTGTCATTGTGACTGCCTCCTGCATGAAGTGCTCAGCTTTGTCCTATCAAATGTAAAATAAGGCAGAATGTCTGGAGTCCTATGACAAGAGGCTGTGTCCTTCCTGTGGTCTTTCTGACAAAAAGGCTAATGTAAATGCTGTTATGACAAGCTTCCAGCTAAACCCTTACCACTAGCTTGCTCCACTATATCTCCATGCTCCAGAGTATGCACTGGAGGAGTATTAATTTGCAATTCATATTGGAAATCAAGCAGCTGAGCAACAAACTGCTGATGTCCTCACCAGAGGAGGCACTACATAACTTGGGCTTTATTTCAGCCCTTATACCTGAGCCTACCCAAATGTTTTCTCTATCGGCTCCTGGTTAGTTAAAAGCACTATTAGAAGGTTGATTCATAGTCTATTTCAGGTCACCTGTAGAACCTCCATAGACTGGCAATGAATTAAGTCACTGTAAAAGCCCTTTGCAGAGCATCTAGAACTAAGCCTGAATCTGGCCTTTTTGTGCTGGCTAGGCTTGATCATTCCTGGGAGAAGTTATAAATATGGCTCTCTTAAACAGTAACATTTAGAAAGCCTGGACAGTGGAGAAGGTTCTTCTCCCTCATTGTTCCCAAAATATGAAAGTGACATATTCCTCTTGTGACACTTTGGAGAGTGTCCTACTTTGTATAACGACCTTAAAACATAGCTCCTCAGTAACCAAATCTAATGTGTAGCAATTCCCCAAATGTTATTTTTTGGCTTCAGTGCTAGGATACCTTTGGAGTAGCAATACGCTTTATTAAAGTTCAAATTCGGTGGCTAAATTTAGACTGTTCTCACATTTTGATTTCAGTTTCTGGAGAAGGTGCAGATGTTCCTTGATCTGATCTACCTCGTCCTCCAAAGTGAGCAGGTGCATTCTGTCCTAGAGGAACCTACTTCTGTTTTCTTTTAAAGTTTAAGTTTCATCTCCTACATTGCATACAGTTGTCCTGTGTCGTAGTTATCATGAAAAGTGAATTGAGAGTTTGTGCGCTCTGCCCATGTTCACACTACATTTTGAGAAGTGGAGGTAATGATGGGAAAATGTGCGCATCCTTCAAGATGTAAGAAGCTGAAGCTGAACTGCATAAAAAAGCAAAAGGGTGAAAAATGCAGTTTAAAGACAAGGGCAAGGCCAGAATAAGTCTTCATGTTCTGGAATTTTCTCTAATTGGACAGGAAATAAAACTGATGGTCTGGGCAGAAGATGCATACAACTGAGGACTGGGTGGAAAATAAAACTGAGGGACTCAGGGTGTGCAGACGACTGTGAGCTCTGATGTCAGGTGGTCATTTGATTCCCCAGTGCAGCCTGGCATTAATGCTATTTGCTTTTCTCTTTTTTTTCCCTAAAGTCTATTTGCATCGTAGTGTTTTTTTAAAAATGTTTCAGCATCCTGATAGAATATTCTAATGGTTATCAACAGTAATTAAAATCCAACAATTGAGTTAAGGATTATTATTTATATGTGCTGTGCAGAATTCATTCTACCTACTGCTTTTACATAAGACTCCTGCTTTGCATTAATTCTTCTCTGGATCCATATGCTTGGTTAAATTACTCCCTTGCATCTGAATAGGATACCAGAAGCCTGATAGAATAGTAAATACTGTAGGGATGTTTTTGACGTCATTAGGGATATAAGTCTCAATTCCCAAAGTGTCTGAGGCTATAAAAGCCCAGACCCACTTGCTAGCTTATATGCTTGTTGTTCACCACTTTAGCAAGATGTGAAGGAGTCTACAATGTAAGCAGAGTTCATTTCTATTCCTACGTAGGTATTTAACAGCATGTTAGTGGGGCATTCTGTTATCCAATTCAGAGAGGATAGTTTTGACTTCAGATAACCAAGAGGGGTGTAATTCTCCCCTTCGGTCTATAGGTGGCGTAGAAAAAAAATAGAATCTCTGTACTTCTACCTACAGAAGCTTTTTAGAAGGGATATTCTGATGGATACTTCTAACTACTATTTCCTAACTTTTGGAATCTCCCCAGCATCAGACGTGATCCGGAGAAATCTTCAAGCAGTGCTCCTGCACGCTGGTTAGTGGTGCACATATGGCTCAGTGATGACCCCATACTTCCCCAAAAGTGATGGTACGGAGGCACACCTAAGCACCACCCCAGCTACTGATGTTTGTTCCTTTCTTTCTGCAGCCTTTGATGCGGAGGCACAAGTATAAAAAGGCCAAACAGTACTCAATCCCATACCACAACTCAAAGTCGAGCAAGAAGGCGCAAGGGCATCATGGTAAAGATAGCACCCCTCCACCCGCACCCCCCCAATATTGCCTCTCCTCTGCAAATAGCGGCCTTCAAATAGGCCAGGCTGAAGATTTTTGCCCAATGCCCTTTGGAGTACAATTGAGCTCCACGTAGCCACAGGGGTTTCCAGTTAGACGTCCGACTGTGGGTCCTCTCTGATGCCATCTGCCTTCTGGGACCAGCTACTTGGCCCATACTGACTTCTACTCCGGAACCAATTTCATGCTGGTTCCTTCTGTGCTGACACTGACTCTGCTAGATCTGATTGATGATCCAATCCCAATGCCAGCCCAACCCCGAAATGATGTCGGCCCACTCCAGACCTGTATTGTGTTACAAAATCACAAAAGATCAGCGATTCCAATTCCAGATCTTTGCCTTTGACGTCGGTATCAGCAGAGGATTCATGGTCTTTTTGCCTTCAATTTGGACACAGTGCAAGACTCCAATGTCCCTCAGGGCACTAATGATGATGAGAAAGTGAACAGATTGCTGCCTCCTCATTATACCGATGATGCATCATATTTTGACTTTTTGAATGCCAGTGGGCTAGGACACATCTTCTGAAACAGCTTGACTCTCCACTCGGGCCACCAACAGTTCCAATGGCAGCTGAGACACTAGAATTGCAGTTGTCCACTACTGAGACAAAACTAAATATGTTAACTGAGATTTTTCAACCATGAATAGCTTCATCTGAGCCTTTATTGCTATTTAATGAAGCCATTAATGATGTACTTCTAACCACATAGTCCAAGCCATGCTCTTGCCCGCCAGTCATTTCACCTGAGGCTAGGCAACACAGACCGGCTCCTGGTGACCTGTACTTCCTGACCAAGCACCCTACACCAGAGAGCCTAACTGTTAAAGCTTCAGCAAATAAAGGCACTCCAAATTCCTTTCCGAACAGTTTTCCAGATATGGAAACAAAAATACTTGATTTATTTAGAAAGAAGGCTGTGTAGTGGACCCTCAGATTCCAGTGGGCCCAGCATCTGGTTACCTCTCCAACTCCATTCTGATCTCCAAGGAGATGGTGCAGAATCTGAGGTGGTGACTGGTAGACGCCAAACAGACCAGCGGCAGGAAACTCTACACCACTCAGAATTTACGGTGGTGATAGACTCTTCATAGCTGGGTAGGGGTGGGGGCATCTGGGAGAGGTAGAGATTAGATCTCTTCAGACTCTGGCTGAGAGCCAGCTCCATATCAGCCTTCGGGAGCTTTGGGCAAACAGTATGGCCTAAAAATCCTTCCTGCTGTCCATTCCATGGACAACATGACCGCCATATGGCAACAGGAGGCAGGGCGGAACCGGTTCCTGAATCCATTGCCAGGAGGCTCTACGCCTCTGCATGTGGGTGGACCAGCAGAATATCTCCCTGGACACCAACCACTTGGCGGAATCCCTGAATGCCAGACCGGACAAAGTGAGCAAGCGTTGTCTGGCAGAGTGATATCTTCATCCCGAGGTGGCTCAGGCCGTCTTCAATGAAAAGGGGTATGGCTAGATTTATTTACCACCGACGAACACAGTGTCAACAATTCTGTGTGTTGTTTTCCTCTAGAGTGCTCATTAAGAGAAGCATTCTGGCTGGAATGGGTGGAGAGACTAAGTACAACCTTCCAGTGCTATCACTCCTTCCACCGGTTCTGAGGATGATCAAGACAGTCTGGGCCAAAGTCAATCTCATCACCGCCGACTGGGCCAGAAGAGCCCTGAGTATTTGCCTTCTGATCAGGCCTCTACTGTGGGAAGACCTACCGGTTCAACAGCATGGCAGGGTCGTACATCAGAATCTCCACAACCTATAACTCCATGTGTGGAGATTGAGCTTCATAGGTGGTTGATGTCATCCTTGGGGCCAAACGCCATTCCCTGAAGTCAATCTACACTGAGTGCGAAGAAAAATTTGTCACTTGGTGTCCTGCTCGAAACTCTGACCTCTTACAAACCACACTTTCCTAATTTAAGAAACGTACGTTGGCTTCTTGTCCAAAAATATTGGTTTATGGCTGGATGTATTGTATACCGCTCTCTACACACTATAGGTCTGGAATACCTTGGAAACATTTTTATCCCATACATCCCTAAAAGAAATACTGTAAGATCGTTCTGATGGATACTTCTAGCATCAGATTCTTCACTTTGTGAATACCCCTAGGCACCAGACTGAATCTGAAGATTTTTCTCAGCAATTCTCTCACATCCTGGTAAGTTGCGTTGTGCAGCTCTGCGTCAGTGCCATCCTGCCCCAATAGTTGCATCAGGGCCACCATATAACTGCCACCTCAGTGCATCAACGTGAATTCCTTTCTTTAAGCGCCTTCCAACTCTGATCCGGAGCCCACTCTCTTGATTTCTGTCACTGGACAGAAAGCATTTTACAAAAATGTTCCCAGTGTGCCAAGGATATGTTTCCCTGTAAAACGATAGGGTTCAAACTTTGTAAGAATTGTCACAAACCGATGTCGGTGACGGACCCGTACAAGACTTTCTCTGGTATCTCGGCTCCTTGCACATCTCAACTCAAAGCTGTCTGACAAATGCGATCGGATGAATCTGAAGGCTATCCAAGACCGAAAGGTCAAACTCTGTCGCTGAGCACTGTTGGACAACTCGGAAGGCCGAGCCCACGTCGAAGTCAAGCTCCTGAGAAAGATCTTCTTCACACTCCAAGTCTTCAGGTAAGTTGAAAAAAAAGAAATACAAGGAGTGAAAACACGTCTTCCTGCCACTCGCATTGGGAGTGGTCACGTGGGCATCACGGTACCTCAAATCTCGGTCACCCACAGCAGAACCAACTTCGAAATTAGTCCCGAGCCACCCAAGTTCCAGGGTCCACCCATGATGCTGCATCAAATTCAGGCCTTCAAAGAGGAGATGCTACAAATCTTTGGTACCCTTCTGGATCTCACTGGCACACTATCATGCCTCGTGGATCCAAGGAGGCCTCCAGTCGGGTTACCACTGGTGGATCCTTCCACAACTTTGCCTCTTCACTGCACTTCGGGGTCTGTCTCGACTTCAGGACTTCCAGCGACTCCTATCCCTGGCACAGACTACCACGCACTTCCCCCATGTAGCAATGGCAGCAGCAATGCCGCTAATGCAGAAGTGCAACCCAATTGTCCTTTCAGACTCAGAAACGAGTCCGCCACGTTTTCGATCTTATCCCACAGCGTTCTGATTCTGACATGCTTCCTTTGTTGCATAGATTTTCAGACGCAGAGCCACAGGATGACAACGGTGTGGTGACGAATCACCCCATATAATGATAATTAGAATCTATTTGTGGACCTCCAGTAGGTCAGTGGCCTTGACACCTCGCCTGGCACTGGATTCAATTATCCACCTGGCTTCTCTGCAAAGGAATCTACTTCTTTCGCTAGGGTGATTAGAAGAGCAGCAGAAGTTCTTGATCTCCAGCTTCCCTCTGTGGACGTTAAAGCAGATGTGCTTACTGAGGTACTGCAGCCAGGGCAGACCTCTTTTGAGTCACAGCTCCCATTCAGTAATGTACTCACGGATATCCTCTTGGGCACCTGGACCCAGGCACTATCTTGCCCCCCTATCAGTAGACAAATAGCACAATGGTACAGACTGACTCACTTAGACCCTAGGATAGTCCTTAAGTTTCTACATTGATTGCACCAAGGGTCACAAGGTGGGTGATCATCTCTTAGTGGGTTTCTCTGGGGTGAAGAAAGCTCCATGATGGTCCTACAGGATTTTCTGGTCTAAGCTATTCCACAGACCCACCACCAGGAGAGACTGCTTAGGTGTCTATTCCCAAGGTGAGGAATCTGTGGTTAGAACTATTCATCAGAAGGACAAGTTACTTACCTTTGGTAATGCTCTTTCTGGTGGATACTCTCTGACTGCAGATTCCTCACCCACCCGTCTTCCTTCCTGTTCTGTGCAATGGACTCTTCTGATCATACTAAAAAGATCCAAGCTCAGTGATCTGCACACTGGTACGATCTGATTCCTAAGGGCTCCGTGTCTGACGGCGCAGACGATATCAGAAAGAAACTGATGTCAGCATGCGGAGTTGGCCATTTTATATGACAACCCTGATATTACTTCCAGGGTATGACTGGGCCAAAGTGAAGCTGAACGACACCACCTACCTGTATGTGAGGGAATTGCTGAGAAAATCCTCCAGATACAGTCTGATACCCAGGAATATTCACAAGGTGAGGAGTCTGCCCTTCGATAGAGTATCCACCAGAAAGAGCATTTGTTCTCCCCGGACAAACTGATCACTACTCAAGTTTTCCTGAATCGGAGGCAGATCCTTTGCTTGTTGAGCATCCAAATTTTGGAATTCCTTCCTTATGAACTCTGAACTTTTCCTTTGTAATCTGCATTCAGGTCTAAATGTAAAACCTGGCTTTTTCAACAATTGGCCATCCAAACTAATATCACTCTTGCTTGTGTTCTCATTTATGCACTGCAGCACATGCCAGCAACCTGGAACACAACATTGGCAATGAGGTGAGACAACCTCTTGAACTCACCTGTAACTTGCTCATCCCCACGGTTGGCACTTTCTTCCGTCTGCACACTGTCATTTCCTGGGCCTGTGTTCTCTGTCACTCTGGTCAACCACTGGCTTCTTCAGTTACCAGCTCTTCAGCTAATCTCTTACACTGAGTGACAATATGGTCTGCTGCCTAGCAGCCGGCCTCTGTGTGGGCTCCCGATATTCATTATTGCAGAAAGGATGGACAGGCAAAATCACAACATAACTGAGATAGTCTGTGGCTTTGGTAACTCAAAGGTGCTGCACATTCGTCAATGACTTTAACTACTGTAGGATAATCCTGTACCTTCCACCATACTAACCTGGAGTATGAACATTTTCTTCTCCTATAGGCAAGACATGGCTCTGGATCAATTGACAATTTTCATGCGCACCTAAAAAAAAAGCAAGCTTGGCAAGCACATGTATCTACAAGATGAGACCGACCAGATTCACATGCAAATGAACCAAGGATGCATATCTGCCAAGTTAAGATGCCTCTGAGAGCCGGGACTTTGACTCCTGAATATGCTTGCACCAGGCCACTCTCTTGAATATCAAAATATCCACATTGAATCAGTAGTGAAAAGACCCTAGGTAAAGACGAACTGTAAACCATGTCTCAAAATCAACCATTCAGTTCCCACTCATTCCACCAGAGGTCCACTTAGCTGTTATAACCAACGGTTAACTGCCACTATTGCTCAGTTAGCTTCATTAAAGTTTTACAATAAAAAACGTCTGAAACCAATGAATGCCTGGTTTCCTCCAGAGCTGAATGCTACGAAAATAACTCTCCTTAATTTGGAACGTTACTGGTGGCAAGACTATACCCCTTCATCTAGGTTTAAATGGCAAAGATAAAATGATCACTAAGCATGCTATAAACTCAGGAAAGTCAGCTTTTTACACTCTTAAAAATGTCTCTGCCCTTAATATGGCTTCTGCTATTTTCTCCACCATTAAAGAACTAGGAGATCCTCCTGCACGGCCTAATCTCCCAGGCTCAGTTGCCAAAAGTAACCAACTGGCAGTCTTTTTTCAGGAAAAAATTATAAACATCACAACAAAACTTGATGAACAGATGAAAGCCTGTGAATCTCTTTTCTTGGCTTTCTTCCCAACTGCAAACTTAAAACTCTTTCAAGTTTCTTCCTTAAGAACGGATGACACTCTGCACTTAGTCTCCAGCAGCAGGCTCGCAAGCTCTCTTGCTGACTTTCTCCTGGGAAAAATGCACAAAAAATATTTTTCTTCTTGATGTTTCCGTAGCAAAGCTGCTAATAAATTTGGCCCGACTATTAATCGAAAGCAGCTCGAGTAACCCTTCTGCAAAATACGTCTTTGTATACAAGTATAGTGTGGAATTATTGTCACATCTCCCAAGTGTCCTACATAGAAACACTAGTTGAAAAGACTGAGTTCCTTCAGTTATCAAAATATGTGGAGGCCAACCAGTTACTGCACCGTATGCAAGCTGGTTTCTGTTCGAGTTGCAGCACAAGGAATGTGGTGGTCGTGACTTTGGATGAGCTACAATGCTGCACAGGTCAGGGTCTTCAAATAGTACTGATTCTTTTAGCTCTGTCTGCACCCTTTGTCATCGTAGACCATCAGATTTTACTCACTAGGCTGAATGGTCTTGAGGTTAAAGATATTGCTGAGAAATGTTGTGAAAATTTCCTGAAAGGCAGGGCTCATTCTGTCCCAATGTTTAGGTCTCGCCTAGGCAGCGCTTGCGCTGTCTCTTCGAGACATGCTGTACTCAGGATATGGGCTTGAAGCTCCACCCATGTTCCGTCCATGTCTTTTATTGGCTCCTTTTAGTGTCTTTTGAAATTGTTGGTATTCATGGTTTTTTTTGTTTTCTAGTCCGCCTTGCCCCTCTTTAGTCCCTTCCTTTTTACTATTGTATCCTCCCATAAGGACTGCCCCTGTTACATGTACACGTACTCTGTATGTTTTATTTATTGTTTGTTAGCACTCTTTTGTTACTGACTTGCTGGTTTTCCTTTCGATCGGTTTCTTCTTTTTTTTTGCCTTTCCGATTGCTTCCCCATGTTGCTTTTTTAAAAGCGGCACCACGCCCGCTTTACCGATGCCATACGTCTTGTTTAATATCCATTATTTTGATCCTAACATGGAGCTGCCGATTTCTGGAGCCCACACAGCTCTTTTTAACAGCAACACCGCTCCCGCTTCACCAATGACACACACGTCCGATCAGCTTTATTTTTTTTTTTATTCTTTTCGATCGTGTCCCCACGCGGCTTTTTTAAAAACAGCACCGCGCCCGCTTCACCGACTCCACGAGTCTGGTTTAATTTTTATTTCCACCATGGAGCTGCACATTTACAACAGCTCCGCGCCGGCTGCACAGACGCCACGCAGCATGTTTAATATCCATTTATTTGCTCCTACCATGGAGCTGTAGGTTTCTAGAGCCCACACAGCTCTTTTTAACAGCAGCACCACGCACGCTTCACCAATGCCATGCATCTGATTTAAAATGTATTTATTTTTCCCCACCATGGAGCTGCAGTTTTGTGAAGTCCACGTGGCTTTTTATAAAGCAGCATCGTGCCCGCTTCACATACTCCACGCTTCTGGTTTCCAAAACTGTTTTTGGGTTCTTGTCATGCAGCTGCAGATTAATTTTCATAGGTCTTCGCTAAATTTAAAAGTATTTTTTCCCTTTCTAAGAGCATATGCCGGCAGGGTATCAACGTCACTTCCCATCCTGTACATCCTTACAAGTTCCGCTCCCAGGGTGTAGTAAACAAAAGGGTGCAGTACCATAGGCTGTTACTAGGTGTCCCTGTGGTGTTGTAAAGGGACCTCTATTAGCCACAAAAGGTACCGAAGCCTTAATGCCATTTTTCCCTTTATAATTGCATTAAGGGTGCAGTACCTTATGAGGCTAATAGAGGTGCCTTTACAACTGCACAGGGACACCTAGTAACAGCCTATAGTACTGCACCCTTTTCGTTGCTTCATGCCTTTTCATTCAACACGACGCGTCCGATCAGCTTAATTTTTTTTGCTTTTCCGATCGCATCGCACGCAGCTTTTTTAAAAGCTGCACCGCGCCCGCTTCACAGATGCCACTGATCCGGTTTAATTGTCATTTTTTATTTCCACCATGAAGCTGCACATTTGTGAAGCCCATGCTGCTTTCTTTACAACAGCAACGCGCCCGCTTCACAGACGCCACACGTCTTGTTTAATATCCATTTTTTTTTTTTTTTTCTCCTACCATGGAGCTGCAGGTTTCTGGAGCCTACACAGCTTTTTATAAAGCAGCACCGCACCCGCTTCACAAACGTCACGTGACTGGTTTCCAAAACTTTTTTCTGGGTCCCGCCATGCAGCTGCAGAATCATTTTCATCGTTCTTTGCTAAATTTAAAAGTCTGTCTTTCCTTTCTAAGAGCACATGCCGGCAGGGCATCAGTGTCACTTCCCATCCTCTAAATATTCACAAGTTCCGCTCCAAGGGTGTACACACAAGGGTGCAGTACCACAGGCTGTTACTAGGTGTCCCTATGGAGTTGTAAAGGGATCTTTATTAGCCACATAAGGTACTGCAGCCTTAATGCAATCTTTCTCTTTATAATTGCATTAAGGGTGCAGTACCTTATAAGGCTAATAGAGGTGCCTTTAAAACTCCACAGAGCCACGTAGTAGCCTATGGTCCTGCACCCTTTCGCTGCTTAATGCCTTTTCATTAATTACTTATGCTATTGGTAGTATATTTTTTAGACAAATAAAAAAATAATCATTAACATTTGCAACGCCAATATCTCAAACATTCACTAATGCGAGACCTATTGCATTGCAAATGCTTGTTTCTTTTGCTTCTTCCTCAAAGACATGGAACTGTTAGGTCCACCAAGGCTGGAGTAGTTTCCCTCTGTTGTTTAATTTGTACTTTATCCTTCTGCCTTATCTTGTACATTCTTTTGACTCCTCTTATTTCATGTACACATCTGCCACAAAAATGGTGTTTAAAACCACATTATCTCTAGTCCTCTGCGTCTCCAGTCTTCATGACTGACTTTCTATGGTAGAAAATTGGATGTGCTGCAAACTATTGAAGTTAAATAGAAACCATACAGAAATAATACAGCTTTCTTTTTGGGCCAAGTCTTTAGTGTATAAACAGATGCCTGAGCCCTGTGTAAATGCTCTGGGTATCAAATTCTATTCTCAGTTTACTATAACTAACCAGATTAATGTAGTGAGGTCTGAGGGGTAATAACGAGGCAGACGCTAGCTATAATTAAGGTCTTTATTTATTCCGGGCGGAGAGTGCCGGAAAACTCGCCTATTCAATCTCCGCAGCCGTTCACCTCACGGCCGGATATCCTGTCGTCTCTCCGCCTTCCGAGTCACACGTGACCAGGAGACTAGAGCGCGACTCTACATATCTTCCCCTTTACAACAACACAACAAAACTGTAAATGACCATCAGAGACACGTGCAAGGTCCAAGGTGGCTATGTCTCCATTTCATAGTCCAGATATCTTTTCGGCAGCCTCACCGCTCTGCCTAAGCGTGTGTGTCTTAACGGGGTGCCAGTCTTACTATTTCTGCTACCATCTGAAGGGGCATCACCAGGTGACTCTCGTGTGTGACCCTCTCCTTCCACACTCCACCCTCCTTGGTTCTCCTGCTGTACCTGCGGCCTTGAGACGTCAAGGCTCTCCTGTGTGTCCATAACATTCAAATCCTCTGTCCGGATGTCCCTGTCGTCTCTGCCAGACTTCTCTGTTCCTGCCATCTGCTCCTCATTACTGCCGGTTTGCGTTGTTTCTGTCTTGGCCCATTTCAGTATCCTGTTGCATCTGGACATTCTGTCTTTTGACCATGTCTTCCCATCGCTCAATAGGGCAGATCTGGTGTACACCTCTCTCACTTGCAAGGGCGTACTGAATCTGCTCTCGCCTTTCCTTCTCAAATGAGCAAGTTTTACTCTGACCCATTCACCTCTTTCCAGTGCCGCTTCTTTGACATTGTGTTGCCTGTTGTAGTGATCAGTGTAGATCCTTTGTGCCCTCTCTAGGTTGCTTCGCACCACTGCTGGGGACCATTTGTTCTGTACAGTCCGTTTTTTCCATGCCACATTGTCTTTGGTAAATGGGTCCCGCCCCCTCAATATCTTAAAGGGGCTTTATCCTGTCTTGGTGGGAGTGATGCGGTACACCCACACCGTGCACCTGAGTTCAACCTCCCAATTTTTTCCTGCACTAATGGCTGCTTGTACTGATCCCATAATCACCCTGTTGAATCGTTCGGCTAGGCCATTCCCGGCCGGGTGATAAACCGGGGTGTGTTTAGTCTGTATGCCATTCCTTTCCATGAATGCCTTCCACTTATCTGACGTGAACTGGGGTCCATTGTCGCAGGTTATAATCCTGGGGATTCCTTCTCTCCGAAATGTGGAGGTGAGAAATGCCAGCACGGTGTCTGTGTCCACTGTATCGCACACTTCTATTTCAGGCCATTTGGAATACCGATCTACCAGCACTATGACATACTTAGGTTCACTTTGGGCATCTAGTATAGGGCCTAAGATATCCACCGCTACTTCTTCCCATGGATTGGCAGGATTGTGGAACTTCCCCAATGGCGGTCGCAGTGTGGTCTGTCTTGTCCGCGTTGCTGCACTGCACGCATTCCCTGACATGCCTCTCTACCTGGGAGTCCATCGCGGGCCACCAATAAGCCTGTTTTACTCTCTGCTTTGTCTTTACGATGCCTAGATGCCCTTCGTGTAGGATCGTCAGTAACTTCTCTACCAGTTGTTCCGGGGGAACTACCTTGTCTCCCCGAAGGAGGAACACATTCCTTTCCCCTACCGACAGCTCCTCCCTAACTTCATAGAACTTGCGCTGGTCGGCGTCGAAGCGTTTCTTTTCTGGCCATCCGGTGATGATGAACCCTTTCACTGCTGTGAGGCGTGCGTCGCTCTCATATGCCAATTTCCATTCCTGCGCACTTATAACTGCTTCCTGATCTTCCGCAAAGGCTATGGTGTAGTCATCCTCCTCTGTCTGTGGGGGAGGCATTTCCATTGCGGCTGCTCTGCTGAGGTAATCAGCCACTCGTTTTTTTTTTCCTGGGATGTACTCAACGTCGTACACATAGTCCAGTAACCTTAAGGTCATTTTCGCTATGCGCGGCGTGGCACTAGCATGTCCACTGGATGTGAGCACCTTGACCAACGGCTTGTGATCGGTCTTAAGCACAAATCTGGAGCCCCACAGGAATTGGCGGAACCGTTCCATCGCCCAGATCGCGGCTAGCATTTATTTTTCTATTACACTGAACTTTTCTTCATTAGGAGCCAGAGATCGGGACGCGAAGCTGACCGTCGTCATTTCCCCTTCCTCTGACCGTTGCATCAGGACTGCTCCCAATCCTCTGTCGCTTGCGTCCGTGGTGAGGATCGATAAGGCCTTTTGGTCGAAACCATGGAGTGGACCGCCTTGCAGATGTCGTCCTTGATTACGTCGAACTCTTCCTGGGACGCCTCCGTCCACTCAAAGGCTGTTTTTTCCTTTAGTAGCTGACGCATACTGTGCGTTTTGGTGGCGAAGTGAGGCACGAACTTGCTATAGAACTCCACCATACCCAGGAAGGAGCGGACGTCGTCTTTGCATCTGGGTGTAGGTGCGTCCTTGATCGCCTTCACATTTGCCCATTTCGGCGCTATACCTCTGTCGCTTATTTCATGACCCAGATATGTCACGGAGGTTGCTCCAAACCGGCACTTGTCCCATTCTGCTGTAAGACCATTTTGCTCTAGGATTCGTAGCACCTTCGTGAGCTTGGCGTCGTGGTCTGACTTGGTTTTCCCCTTGATCAGGATGTCGTCCTGGAAATACTGCACCCCTTCCGTGTCTTTAAAAAGCCTGTGCATTAGTTTTTGGAACACCGCAGCGGCTGATGCCAGTCCAAACGGCATTCGTCGGAATTGGTAGCATCCGAACGGTGTGATAAACGAAGTCAGTTTCTTGCATGTCGGGTGGAGTGCTATCTGGTGGTATGCCGAGGTCAGATCTATTGTCGAGAACCATTGGACGCCTTTTGTCTGCGCCAGCATTTCATTTATTTTGGGCATCGGGAACTTGTCTACTATAATGTTCTTGTTGAGCTCGCGCAAGTCGATGCACAGTCGCACCTTACCATTTGGTTTCCTTGCCACGACCAGAGGAGCTAGCCACTCCGCACTTTCAATGGGCTCTATCACTCCATTATCTTCCAGACGTTGTAACTCTTGCTGCACCGCCTCTCTACTGTTGAACGGAATGTTCCGCACCTTATGACTCACGGGTTTCGCGCCCTCTTTGAGGCATATCTTATGGGAGAACTTCGTCAACCTGCCAATGGTGCCACCAAAAACTGTCGGGAAGTCTGCTTTCCACTTGTTGGTTTCGTACGTGCCAGCCTGGCCTGTCATCAGTACTTGCGTCGGGCCTCCTGGGTTGAGTTGGATACCCAGTTCTCCCTGGTCCACCCATCCCAGTACCGAGGGTCCCTTCTCTGCCACATACAGCTTCCCTTTTGCCTTGCGGCCCTTGAACTCAAATCGTAGGGGGCGAAATCCCACCATGGGTATGGGTTCCCCTGTGAAGGTGACTGGATGGATGTCCGGAGAGAGCAGGTGTGTGCCTATGACTTGTGCGAAATCTCGGTCCCATACACTGCGTTGTATGATGGTGTATGGTGAGCCGGAATCTGCTACCATGGAGTCTTGGATCCCTCCTATGGAGAGTTCACACAACGGTTTGCGTGTCCTGGAGCAGTCGATGCCTAAGATTTGATCTTCTATACACAGCACTGAGTCTTCGTCCTCTTCCCCTTCTTCCGGTTCCGTGTCATGTGTCACATACTTCACTGTCGTTTTCCGAGGCTTACGTCTGCATACTTTCTCAAAGTGCCCCATTATTCCACAATACAGGCATTTTGCCCTGAAGGCTGGGCATCTTTTGTCATTGGCTGCATGTGCCGGGCTCCCACACCTATAGCAATTATGCTTGTCCGTACCTTGGGCCGTCGGGTATCCCGCCGGTTTGGCTGTGTTCGTCCTCTGTCGTCTGTAGCTCTCTGTAGCTTGCGGTTTCTGTTCTCGGGAGGAAGCCTCCGTGACTTTGGCCACCAGGGGTCTGCTGACATTTTCCCTTTTAGCCGCTTCTGCGCACCTCTTGGAGAGTTCCGCCTTCTTGACCATGGCCACTATCTCTTTGAGGGGAGCGTCGCCACTGACCCATAATTTCTCTTGTATGGACGTGTTCACCGTGTGCATGATGATTTGGTCGCGTATGAAGTCATCATGGAGGCCTCCGAACTTGCAGGTGATCGCCAAACTCTTTAATGCGGCTACGTAGTCATCTACTGACTCCCCTGTCTTCTGCTTCCTTTGGAAGAAGTTGAACCGGTCTATTGCAGTGCACACCACAGGCTGATAGTGGCCATTTAGGTCGTCTATCGCGTGTTGAAACACGTCGACTTCGTCCGGAGGTCGGGTCTTTTTCACCATGTTCCTATATACACGTATGCCTTCCGGACCCAGATTGTGCAGTAGGATCTTCTTTTTCCTCTTACTCGGGAAAACTTCGTCCCCCTCATCCTCCAACGCCGACAGGTAGTTGAGGAAGTATTCCTTCCAGTCTTCCCATTTCATTGCTGGTTCCCCCGGCTTCGGAAGGAAAGGTACCGGATTCGTGAGGGAGAATGTCTGGGCACACATCGTGACTTGTCTCTCCGGAGGTGCGTTGTCTGTCCTTGGTGTAGGGCTACGTGGAGCGCTCTGTTCCTGCTGGCCTGTCACCCCTACTTGGGACGTGGGATCAACTCCCGTGTGGCCTGGTCCTTGGTGCGCCAGGGTCAAGAACTAGGTGGCTGCTTCGCTTGCCCCTCGTGTTAGGGCGTGGATGGTGCAGGGCCCCTGTCCTATTTGCTGCGTGATCAGGGCACGTCTCGCTGGGTGCCTGGGAGGCTTGGGCTCCGTGAAGTAGGGGTTCTGTGAGTACAGTGCGTATGCGCTTGGAACTGCGCCTTCTGCCTAGCACGATCTCAGTATGTCCAGCTGGGTGTGTTTGTCCCCAAGCCTACCGTCCTGGTGGCCTCACTCAGCCGGCATGGTGACTGCCAGTATGCTGCGCTCGTCAGTGGGGCTGGGCGCCTGGCTGTGCAGTGGTTTTGTTTTGTTTATTGTTTCCTTTTTGCTTGGTGAAGATGGCCTTGGAGGGGCGTCGCCTACCTCCTCGTGCAGTATGTCGGGCTGGGCTGGTAGCTGAACAGTCCGGTTGCTCCCGGGGCCCCTCTGCAGCCCTGCAGTGATGGTGGGCGCCCCGCTGTGCTGTTAACGAGTGGCGGTTTCTCTGCCGCGCTCTCCGTCCCCCACCGCGGCGCGGCTGTAAGTGCACCGGGGGTGTATTTTTTTTTGTGGTTTTTTTTGTGCTACGTAGCGTCCGCCTCCCCAGCCTCGTCGCCAATTTGTAGTGAGGTCTGAGGGCTAATAACGAGGCAGACGCTAGCTATAATTAAGGTCTTTATTAATTCCGGGCAGAGAGCGCCAGAAAACTCGCTTATTCAATCTCCGCAGCCGTTCACCTCACGGCCGGATATCCTGTCGTCTCTCCGCCTTCCGAGTCACACGTGACCAGGAGACTAGAGCGCGACTCTACAATTAACGTCTTTGTCAGTTGTGTACTTTGAAACAAACAATTCATGTTTTCTCATTCCCACACAAAGTGCAAATTATAAATTCATATATCTCGATAGGAGTTAGATAGGAGTTCTACATTCTTAGCTGCCAAGTACTTTCCTGCTCTGCTCTTTCCACGCTGCTAATGTTTTTATGAATTTGATGTGTTTTTTAACCTTCCTAATACTGTTGCACTTTAACTTCGAGGTTTCTGTCCTCGGGAGACCATTTTTGTGGTGCCTGACGCCACGGGCGGTTAGCGCTCTAGCCTGCTCATGCTGCGTCACGCTTCGGCCCTCCTTAATGGCCCGTGAGCGGACGCGCAGCGCTTGACAGGAGTTCTACATTCTTAACTGCCAAGTACTTTCCTGCACTGTTCTTTCCACGCTGCTAATGTTTTTATGAATTTGATGTGTTTTTTTAACCTTCCTAATACTGTTGCACTTTAACTTCGAGTTTTCTGTCCTCGGGAGGCCATTTTTGTGGTGCCTGACGCCACGGGCGGTTAGCGCTCTAGCCTGCTCACGCTGCGTCACGCTTCGGCCCTACTTAATGGTCCGGGAGCGGACGCGCCAAAGGCAAGCCTGTCTGCGCCCAACCGCGACCAGCGGCCACGACCCCTGCCATATAAGGCAACGAGATTAGTTTACTCGATCAAGCAACTGACTGAGTTGCGCCAGGCTTTTTCCCCCAAATGCAATATTTTAAAAGCAGATGAACCCCACACTGACTGCCAGCACTGTCTGTTTTCTCCTGCTGGGTCCATCCACAGCAGGGATTTCAACACTAGGGTTAGTAACACTTGCAGTGAAGCTGGACAATGCAACCCGGTAGGGTTACCTAACAGGGCGTCACCTAAGAGTACACTCCCATCCCATACAGATTTTACATTTTATAATATTAATTGCTGCTCTCTGCCTGAACATCAAAACAACATCTTCGATCTCCTGACTAATAATCAACCGGATGCTGTCTTTTTCACAGAAACCTGGTTACAGGAAAGCTCAGGCCATGATGTGGCAGCAGCACTTCCACCCAACTATTCAATTATAAGGAAAGACAGGAAGTTGAAGATGGGGGGCGGCACAGCCATTATTCACAAAAGCTCTTTAATATGTAAAACAGATGACTTTTGTGTCACTGATTGTGAAGCTTTGTTATTCAAAATCGCTCTCACGCCTAATTTTACTTTCTTGGGCATTGTGATGTACCGCCCTCCCGGCCCGGCAGGCCCGTGGGCGCTTTTTTTTGCCGATCAAGCAGCTCCTCACATCCTGAAGGCCGCAAATGTTACCATTCTGGGCGATCTGAACCTATACTTAGACGATCCAAAATGTACTGAGAGTTCGTCACTCATTGCTGACTTAGAAGCAATGAACATTGATCTATGCAACTCAGGTCTGACCCATACAGCGGGTCATTTGTTAGATCCTATTTTTTCCAATCTACCTGATCTTAGCTGTGTCCCTGCTCTTGCCCTGTGTTGGTCCAATCATTTTGCTATAGCTTTCTCATTGAAAGTTGCTTTTTTCCCTCCAGCGACTTGTCTGATGTCTGAGCAAAAAGGGAGAAATTGGGCTAAGCTTGATGTCCCGGCCCTAAATAAACTTTTAGTTGACATTAAACCAGTAGCAGAACAGATTACTGTTACCGATCTTGGTTCCATCCAAAATTGGATTGCTCAAGCAGTAGACACCTGCCTCCCGCTGTCTCACAAGCGCGTTAAAAGACAACTGCCACCAGCTCCCTGGGTCTCAAAGGAGCTGAAGAGTGAAAAATCTAAATGTAAAATCCTAGAAAGAAGTTTGGGGAAAAATTATCATGAAGAAGATAAAGTGGTATATGTTAGAAATGGGATTTCTGGTTGGCTAGGGCTTGCGCCTAAGCCAAGCAGAAACCACCACTCTAGTCAGGGCAAGGGAGTTACATGCTGAAGATAACCCCTGCTCACCCCCTTGGTAGCTTGGCACGAGCAGTCAGGCTTATCCCAGAGGCAATGTGTAAAGCGTTTGAGCAACACACACACACAGCAGCAACACACTAGGAACACCACAAAGGAACTCCACACAAGGTTATATCAAAAATAGCCTTTGTATTATCATAAACACATTAGAATAGTAATCACACAATATACACTGTGCCAACTGGCACTAGGCAATATTTACAGGGGATTATATACACCTGACAGGGCCAATTGGGCCACTGTCAGAACCATCACTTAGTAAAGATAGTAAATGTAGAACATATAATAAACGTAGAACACAACCAGTAATTACTGGCAAACACTGTACTCAGCATTATCTCCTGCAACATAAACCATATTATGCACAGTATCACATCAGGCGTGAAATACATTCTGCGCCAACCTCATAAGCATAAACACATTATGCCATAACCTCATAAGCCTAAACGCATTAGACCATAACCTCACCAGCATAAACACATTATGCAGTAATCTCATAAGCATAAACACATTATGCCATAACCTCCTAAGCATAACTCACAGTAGAGGATAACCTCACAAGCATAAACCACAGTATGCAAATAACCTCATGCATAAACCACATTAGAGGCATAAATCACGGTGCATAAATCACAGTACATGAATCGCATTTCCTGCGCACCACATAAATCACATTAGGGCCTGGCGCCCTATTAACCTAACAGTCCCCCTGGCCAACTGGCCTCCTCGGAGGGCTCAAATGCCCTATGTCCCAAATGTCAGGGCGGCTGCCAATGCAGCAGAATCCACGTGCGCAATTGCACTGGGGCAGAGGAGTGTATCTCACTCCTATCTCATAGCAGAATGCCCCCCAAAGAACTGATGGCCTAAACGTTGCAGCTGCCGCTAATTGCCGTGCAGCTGTGAATGAAATAAAGGCCCTGGCACCACTGTGCCTCTTCCGTCCCCCTCAGGGACTCTACAACAAAAATGCCCCCTAAGAAATTAGCACGGGCACTCACTGTGCCCTCGAGAGTAAAGAATAAGGCACTGGCGCTTCGGCGCCCTCAGGAGTCCTCACTGGGACTTTGGAAGCAAATGGGGCCCCTGTTGCAGCTGCCCGCTACGGCGGTGCAGCTTTGGCAAGTAGAGCAGCGCCTCTGGAGTCCTGCCCCGGGGCTCTCTAAATTGCACTGCCCCCAAAGAGATGAACACTGGCACTCTCCGTGCCATGGGAGCCCCACTCCGGGACTCCCAACGTAACCTTTGCTGGCGTTGCAGCTGCCCTCTGTCTAGCGGGCAGCTGTAAAGAACAATCAGGGGGCGGGCACCGACAATGTGCCCCGACATACCCCCCTAGCCCCCACCAGACTCACAACGCGGCCCCCCTCACCGGAGTCCCAACGCGGCTTTCTGCCTCCTCCGGTCACTGGCGATCTCTGCGGCATGCTTGGGAGAGCCCCCACTCCTCGGGGACTCTCTCTCTCCTCTTCGGGTCGCCAGTGCGGGGTGGGCTCCCGCCTGGCTTCTGCTACCCGCAGGACTCTCCCTACGCCATGCGAGCCCCGCTGGCCTGCCTCAGTACTTCCTCCTCGCTTCCGGGCTATACGCGGCCGGCCCCGCATCCAGTCAGGCAGTTTGCCTGGCTTCCGGGCCGGCCGTCCTGCTTTCCCCGGGTCGCGGCGGTGATTTCCAACTGAAGGCAAATAATGCGGGGTGGGCTCCCGCCAAACCAACCAACGCGGGGTAGGCACCCGCAATCAAAACCGCACCGATGCAGGGTGGGCACCCACGACAATAGCAACATAAGCGGGGTGGGCACCCGCAATTCTTGATATCCATCAAGCGGGGTAGGCTCCTGCTAGGCAGGCACAATGCTGGGTGGGATCCCGCCGAAAAGACACAAACTGCGGGGGAATCCCCACGTCGGGATTCCCTCTAACTGCAGCTTCGCGCTGCGGTTCAGCCACAAAATCAATGCTCCTCTTCCTCATTAGAATATAGCGCTCGCGAGGCGCTAGATGCAGCAAACAGTCTTTTAAGGTCCTGAAGATCAAGGGGGCAATGCAGGGCCCAGGGAGGCAAGCCCTTATGGCGATTCCTCCTGGGCCCCAGCAGCAGCATGCCCCAGCAAGGTCAGGAACAGCACAGAAGCACAGACCAGAACCAACATCATGGGGTCACAGCCCCTATATTTATACCAGGTATTCCTTTGTCTGCAGTGTAGGGTTTGGGGGAACCAGATGCAACTGGTTCAGGGGGGATTTGGAGCACTTTGTTTTCCAAGCTCCTCTTCCCCTTTGTCAGGTGGGGGCTAGGTGATCAGACGCACCACAGGGGTCGGAGCCAGCATTGTACAGGGCAGGCACAATCCTATTCAGGGTCAGGGGATTACTCCTCCCACCACTCCAAATGTAGATGTCCTATTAAGCCTAGCGCTGACTCACCCTGCCCCTCCTGGAGCCACACACACCTCCCAGCCCCTGTCACTCACAAGCCAGACATGCAATTCACATCAGGCAGGCAGACACATAGCACACAGAAATGCCAACTTCTAAAAGTGGCATTTCTCAACCAGTCATCATAAATCTGCGCACACCATTGCGCAGCATTTATTCTTACAATTTTATACATACTAAACTCAACCACGCTGCTCCTCCCATCCCAGGAATTATCACTGACACACTTTATCAGGGAACCCCCAATGCATTCCTATTGGAGGGCAGGCCAACCTTACCAAATGTACACATAGAGCGCACGCACTTTACACTGGGCCACAGTGCTAAAGTGCCCAGAGGCCTAAAACCACCACCAACAACATGTCAGAGAAAAAGGCAAAAAGTTCAGGGGTGACCCAGCACAAAGGGCCAAGTCCAACACAACCCCCTTCCAGCCAAAACGCAGGGTAGACCAATGACTACCTTGATGGGCTTCCCTGCTTCGGGCGATAGAACACGGACGCGGGCCCGCAACTGCAGGGACACCCTCCGGTTCTACGCCACTCTGAACCCCTGTAGTTCCCTCTGGAAAAAAAACTCTCAGGCCCAACTAGGCTACCCCACTGGTACTCCCTAGTTGTCCCCGGCCAGGACCAGGACCTAGGCCACCCAGATGTCACTGGTCCTTGCCAATCCACAGAGTGGGGGGCAGTAACCCCTGGCACATAATAGCCATTCTACACTCTTCCTCTCAGTGTAGTTCCAAACTGCCACTGATCCTCCAACCTAGGGTCCGCACCCTCAGGCTGACCAGAGGTCACGGGTGAAGCGTTTCCTCACCCTACCTCCCTTCTGAGGTTCCGCACTCTCCCAGGAGAAGCACCCCCAGAACACAACTCACTCACCAGTTCAGGACCTCTCTCCATCAACTGGTCTACTCACCTGGGATCTAAACTCGCCGGCTGCACCGGGGTCAGAGGCGAGGACTCCCTCCCTCTGCACCCCCTTCTAGAGCCTTATACCCTCCCAACTGGAGTGGTACCCCTAGAAGACAACCCAGTCAGGACACTGATTACAGTTGCCCTTCCCTCCAGGTCTGGAAACACCTGAACCTGGCCTCCCAACCCAGGGACGGTACCCTTTGGTTGGACAATTGCCCGGCGAACCAGGACTTCCTGGGGAGTACATATACCCCCCCCGAGGGTGACACATAACTAATGTGTCATGTGACAGTCTGCCTGGCGCAGAGCTCACAACCTCCTGTCCATCTGACAGTGCGTGAAGATGCCCCAGAACAGAAGTGGCGTCACCATGGTCAATCATTGGTGACTCAGCCCTTCTGGCCCCTGACCCAATGGTTCTTCCACTGGGGACTCTTTCCCCCTCAATCTGGACTTCTGCACCCTCCACTTAGGAGTGGCAATGCCAGACACCAGAACTGATGGAGGCCTGATTACAGACACTCCCAGCTCACCTAACACGGGGAGATCCCCCTCAAAGAACGGTCCAACAGGACAGACTAGGCTCCCTACCTGGTGTTCCCTCTAGGAACCATCCAGTACTGGAGACTGAGGTTGAGGCTCGGAATACGGCCCCGTCTCACACCTTCCCCTGCGAGATAGGATGTGAGGCCTTGCAACCTCCTCACTATTAAGGGTACCTAGCTGGGCTACTCTGAACCATCTCCGCCGCACGGGTTGGGAGATACCTGCACCATTCCTCTAGGATCACTCCCCAATGCAAGCTCCCTAGAATCAAAGAACTCACACACTCCAACAGGGGTTGGCGCGACTCCGGAAAACAATTACGGGGCAGGTTCTCTCCGACAAAACAGATTGAAGAGCCCTTTAACACCATTTACCGTGCTAACCAATCACCCAAAACGTCCAGTGCATCAGAACACTCATCCACATACTCCCCCCCCCAAGACTGGTGAGACAGTATCTTACTGCCCCTGAATCTCAACCTGTACCCCTCTTAACTGGGAACCAGGTACTATACTCTGGGAACTGGGAATGGGACTTCCTGCACTGGACTTCATATTGCTGCCACCACTGGATCCCACCCTTACTGGGGATTCCAGAAAACTAAAACTGCACTTAGGGGATAATCTACCCTCCCGAGCTAGTTACTCCATGCCAATTAAGTTACCACTGTAGGCCAACCCTAGAAACAGCAGACGGCACAGGGGCAGTCACTCCTTCAGCTTCAGGCCAACCCAAGAAATAGCACGATGGCACAAGGGCAGTCACTCCTTCAGCTTCAGGCCAACCCAAGAAATAGCACGATGGCACAAGGGCAGTCACTCCTTCAGCTTCAGGCCAACCCAAGAAATAGTCTGCACAAGGGCAGTCACTCCTTCAGATTCTCTGGATTCTGTCCTTGGCAGGACCCCCAACTCATAGTGCAACAATAAAACACATTTCAACGAAATGATACTTAAAACAAACTCAGAAACAATAATCCCCAAACATGTGACTATCTAAAATGCAGAGCTTGTAGTGCAATCAGTTACCGCTGTGGTACTGCGCAAACGCAAGTCCTATCCTCACCGCTGACAACCAATGTTAGAAATGGGATTTCTGGTTGGCTAGGGCTTGCGCCTAAGCCAGGCAGAAACCACCACTCTAGTTAGGGCAAGGGAGTTACACGCTGAAGATAACCCCTGCTCACCCCCTTGGTAGCTTGGCACGAGCAGTCAGGCTTATCCCAGAGGCAATGTGTAAAGCGTTTGCGTAACACACACACACAGCAGCAAAACACTAGGCACACCACAAAAGGAACTCCACACAAGGTTATATCAAAAATAGCCTTTGTATTATCATAAACACATTAGAATAGTAATCACACAATATACACTGTGCCAACTGGCACTAGGCAATATTTACAGGGGATTATATACACCTGACAGGGCCAATTGGGCCACTGTCGGAACCATCACTTAGTAAAGATAGTAAATGTAGAACATATAATAAACATAGAACACAACCAGTAATTACTGGCAAACACTGTACTCAGCATTATCTCCTGCAACATAAACCATATTCTGCACAGTATCACATCAGGCGTGAAATACATTCTGCGCCAACCTCATAAGCATAAACACATTATGCCATAACCTCATAGGCCTAAACGCATTAGACCATAACCTCACCAGCATAAACACATTATGCAGTAATCTCATAAGCATAAACACATTATGCCATAACCTCCTAAGCATAACTCACATTAGGGGCATAACTCACAGTAGAGGATAACCTCACAAGCATAAACCACAGTATGCAAATAACCTCATACATAAACCACATTAGAGGCATAAATCACGGTGCATAAATCACAGTACATGAATCGCATTTCCTGCGCACCACATAAATCACATTAGGGTCTGGCGCCCTATTAACCTAACAGTCCCCCTGGCCAACTGGCCTCCTCAGAGGGCTCAAATGCCCTATGTCCCAAATGTCAGGGCGGCTGCCAATGCAGCAGAATCCACGTGCGCAATTGCACTGGGGCAGAGGAGTGTATCTCACTCCTATCTCATAGCAGAATGCCCCCCAAAGAACTGATGGCCTAAACGTTGCAGCTGCCGCTAATTGCCGTGCAGCTGTGAAAGAAATAAAGGCCCTGGCACCACTGTGCCTCTTCCGTCCCCCTCAGGGACACTACAACAAAAATGCCCCCTAAGAAATTAGCACGGGCACTCACTGTGCCCTCGGGAGTAAAGAATAAGGCACTGGCGCTTCGGCGCCCTTAGGAGTCCTCACTGGGACTTTGGAAGCAAATGGGGCCCCTGTTGCAGCTGCCCGCTATGGCGGTGCAGCTGTGGCAAGTAGAGCAGCGCCTCTGGAGCCCTGCCCCGGAGCTCTCTAAATCGCACTGCCCCCAAAGAGATGAACACTGGCACTCTCCCTGCCGTGGGAGCCCCACTCCGGGACTCCCAACGTAACCTTTGCTGGCGTTGCAGCTGCCCTCTGTCTAGCGGGCAGCTGTAAAGAACAATCAAGGGGCGGGCACCGACAATGTGCCCCGACATACCCCCCTAGCCCCCACCGGACTCCCAACGCGGCCCCCCTCACCGGAGTCCCAACGCGGCTTTCTGCCTCCTCCGGTCACCGGCGATCTCTGCGGCATGCTTGGGAGAGCCCCCACTCCTCGGGGACTCTTTCTCTCCTCTTCAGGTCGCTAGTGCGGGTTGGGCTCCCGCCTGGCTTCTGCTACCCGCGGGACTCTCCCTACGCCATGGGAGCCCCGCTGGCCTGCCTCAGTACTTCCTCCTCGCTTCCGGGCTATACGCGGCCGCCCCGCCTCCAGTCAGGCAGTTTGCCTGGCTTCGGGGCTGGCCGTCCTGCTTTCCCCGGGTCGCGGCGGGGATTTCCAACCGAAGGCAAATAATGCGGGGTGGGCTCCCGCCAAACCAACCAACGCGGGGTAGGCACCCGCAATCAATACCGCACCGATGCGGGGTGGGCACCCGCGACAATAGCAACATAAGCGCGGGGTGGGCACCCGCAATTCTTGATGTCCATCAAGCGGGGTAGGCTCCCGCTAGGCAGGCACAATGCGAGGTGGGCTCCCGCCGAAAAGACACAAACTGCGGGGGAATCCCCACGTCGAGATACCTCTAACTGCAGCTTTGCGCTGCGGTACAGCCACAAAATCAATGCTCCTCTTCCTCATTAGAATATAGCGCTCACGAGGCGCTAGATGCAGCAAACAGTCTTTTAAGGTCCTGGAGATCAAGGGGGCAATGGAGGGCCCAGGGAGGCAAGCCCTCATGGCGATTCTTCCTGGGCCCCAGCAGCAGCATGCCCCAGCAAGGTCAGGAACAGCACAGAAGCACAGACCAGAACCAACATCATGGGGTCACAGCCCCTATATTTATACCAGGTATTTCTTTGTCTGCAGTGAAGGGTTTGGGGGAACCAGATGCAACTGGTTCAGGGGGGATTTGGAGCACTTGGTTTTCCAAGCTCCTCTTCCCCTTTGTCAGGTGGGGGCTAGGTGATCAGACGCACCACAGGGGGCGGAGCCAGCATTGTACACGGCAGGCACAATCCTATTCAGGGTCAGGGGATTACTCCTCCCACCACTCCAAATGTAGATGTCCTATTCAGCCTAGCGCTGACTCACCCTGCCCCTCCTGGAGCCACACACACCTCCCAGCACCCGTCACTCACAAGCCAGACATGCAATTCACATCAGGCAGGCAGACACATAGCACACAGAAATGCCAACTTCTAAAAGTGGCATTTCTCAACCAGTCATCATAAATATGCGCACACCATTGCGCAGCATTTATTCTTACAATTTCATACATACTAAACTCGACCAAGCTGCTCTTCCCATCCCAGGAATTATCACTGACACACTTTATCAGGGAACCCCCAATGCATTCCTATTGGAGGGCAGGCCAACCTTAGCAAATGTACACATAGAGCGCACGCACTTTACACTGGGCCACAGTGCTAAAGTGCCCAGAGGCCTAAAACCACCAACACCATGTCAGAGAAAAAGGCAAAAAGTTCAGGGGTGACCCTGCACAAAGGGCCAAGTCCAACAGTATATAAAAAAGCCCTTAAGGAATACCACATTGTTTGTAAAGTAGCTTGAGCTGAGTTCTTAACACATAAAATCTCTCAGTCCCAAAACTGCTTCAAAACGCTTTTTAAGGTGGTAAAAGAACTATCCGGGGCAGAAACTCAGACTACCCCCCTTGCTCTTACTGGCGCCCAATGTGAAGAACTCGCCCTCTACTTTAATGATAAAGTTGAACAAATACACTCTGCGCTGCTTAGTAAACACTCTCAAACTATTTAATCGGAGTCGGACACCACCATTACTGTCACCCCTGAGTTTGCGGGACTAGGGTCACATGTTAATAGTATCTCTTCCAATAAATTGGAAACTTGGACCCTCTTGGAACCTAGTTCCTTCAGCCACCTCTTGGCAAACATGAAATCGGGTTCCCCCGTGACTTACTCCCCTTTCATATGATTAAACAGCTGGACGCGCCCATACTCTCGCTAATTATGGATCTCCTTAATGCCTCCTTATTGGAGGGCGTTGTACCACGGGAAGGGAAACATGCTATGGTGCTCCCTCTTCTGAAGAAAGCCAATGCCGACCCCACAAAGCCATCTAACTTTCGTCCCATCTCTCTGCTCCCGGCCTTCTCTAAAGTTCTGGAAAAGCATATAAACGGTCAGTTGACCGCTTATGTGGAATCTCAGAATGTGCTCCACTCCTCTCAATCAGGTTTCAGAGCTGGCTTCTCTACCGAATCAACTCTTCTTGGAGTTACGGAAATGATGAGGCACAGGTTAGATGAGGGTGAAACAGTGGCCCATATCTTACTGGACCTTAGCGCTGCATTCGACACGCTGTCTCACTCCGTCTTGTTGAGAGCCTTGCAGGCTGTGGGCTTAGCTGGATTAGCCTTGCAGTGGATCTGATCTTTTTTAGCTGACCGAACCTTCCAGGTTTTTTCGGCGTCAGCTAATTCCAACTCTTATCCATCCCCTTATGGAGTTCCTCAAGGGTCGGTGCTGAGCCCACTGCTGTTTAATGTGTATGTCCGTCCTCTGGCGGATGTTGTGAAAGAGGCTGGTCTCTCCCTCTCTTCCTATGCTGATGACCACCCAGATCATCTTTTTCCCTTTCCTCTGTTAAGGGGTCGGACCCCTCCACTCTTCAGTCAGGTCTGAGTAAAGTTGCGTCTTGGATGCAAAACAATGTATTCAAACTGAACGGTGAAAAGACTGAAGTTATGATTTTAGGGAAAAAATATGATCTGTGGGGTCCTCCGTATTGGCCTCCCGAAATGGGTGCACTGCCCTTGCCGGTACAACACGTTCGCAATTTGGGTTTCATCTTTCTATGAAACAACAAGTTACTAGGATATCCGCCATCTGCTTTACTATTTTAAAATGGCTGACTTTTTTTTATGGATGATTACCCTCTCTGCCCTGAAAACGGTAGTCCATGCCCTAATCACCTCTAGGCTGGACTATGTCAATGTTCTCTATCTGGGCTCCAATAAAGCTATAATCCAAAGACTTCAAGTGGTGCAGAATGCGGTTGCTAGACTACTGTGTCAGGTGCCTAAATCTTCATCAGTCACTGGCTTCCTCCGTAGCCTTCATTGGCTGACGGTGGAGAACCGTATAAAATTCAAAGCCCTATGCTACATTTTTTAAATTAAAATTGGAGTGGCCCCCAAATATTTGCAAAAGTTAGTTCAACGCTACCAACCCTCGCGTCTTCTGCGCTCTGCCCACCAGATGAGGTTCTCTGTTTGAAATTCAAACTCTCACGCATGCACGGCCGATCTTTTTCTTATTTAGGACCAATCCTGTGGAATTCTTTACCTATCTCACTACGTGAGGAAACAGTTTATGGTGTATTCCGCAAAAGTTTGAAGACTTGGTTCTTCAATTCTTAGATCCTTCTTGCTAGATCTCAGCTTTACTCCCGGGCCGGCACCGGGAAACCCCTCGGGGTAGCTGTGCGCCCTACAAATTCTATCCAAATTCAAATATATCTGTGCTTGAATTGATTATTCTAACCCACTTTATGTGGGTTTGCCCTAACAGGTAGTGCAAAAGGTACAGCTAGTACAAACGTCAGCGGTTAGGCTTGTTTTGTGCCATGGAGCGTATGATAATTTTCCTCCTGCCCTATTTTCTCTACATTGGCTGCCTGTTCGAGAACAGGTTATGTTAGATTTATTATGTCTTGTATGCAAAGCACTATATGAGCATATACACATCTATATTTTGTCGTTTTCACAGGCATATTCTCTCTTGCTCCCTCAGAGCTGCGGATAAATCTCTCCTTAACATTCCTAAGGTCAAATGCACTACAATCAGTGGAAGCACATTTTCGGTGGAGCCACTTAAAAATGTTAAACCCTTTACGCTGAGATTAATTTAGAAACGAACCTGCCGTAAATGTAGGAAAGTCTTAAAAATGTGGCTGTTTCCTTTTTCTTTTTTTTTTTTTTTTTTTAAACTTTTATGCCGTCAGGTACATCTTAAACAGCACAAAGAAAGGATATTTACATTTCCTAAGTTCATGGATTATATTACAATATGCTCTTGAGATTCTCACAAGTCACTGCAAAGGAAAAGCAGAACAAAAAAGAGAAGTACAAAACAAAAATCAGCAAGCATTAATTAACCCATTCCTATCCCGCTTGTCGGCTCCCCTTGGTTTCCTTCAAGCCAGTCTGACATCGGTGCCCAGATCTTACCCCCTTTCACTCTAGCTCGGTGACCCTTGTTTTTATACAGTGCCATTTCAAGAGTATATATGCTTAATAAGCGATATAGCCAAGCTGTAAATACTGGGGGTTCCGAATCCTTCCAAGCAGTAGCAATTAATAGTCTTGCTACCGCAATTGAAACAAACACAAAATCCCGGTGTGCTGATGATAGTCCCATTCGGCTATCGCATCCAAATAACATCAGTGGCGCGCTAATATTAATTGCATGTTTAATTGAATTTTCCCAGAATTTCTCTATTCCCTTTTTCAATAAAGTCAAAGATTTACATGCGTAAAACATATGTATAGTATCGGCTGGGCTATGCTGACATCTAGGGCATTGATCAGATTCTCGTTTCCCCCAGCTAAAAAGTTTAGCTGGTGTATAGTATAAATTAAATAGGGTTTTATAATGTTGTGCTTTAAGGTTTGCTGCCCAAAAAATAGTTTTCCCTAATTCTAATGACCTATCTAAGTCTATATCATTATCGCACAAGTTACTAACTTGTGTAACGATATATCTGTAAGAGACAGTAGTTAGTGACAGATTCCTTACCTTAGAATATCCCCAGGCGTCAGGCTGGATCCGGAAAGTTTTTTGCGTAGCAGTACCCTTGCGCGTCGGTAGGCGGCGTCGTGCGGCTCCGCGTCCGTCGCCGGCGTCGTGATCGCCGGGATGACGTCGCGGGCAGTACTTAGGCGCCGCCCTGCGCGCTGACGTCAGTTCTGTACACGACTTTCCGCGCCAGGAACGCAGAGCCATGCAAGAAGCTGACACAGGTGTCTGAAAAATACTAGGGCCCTGAAAGGGATGTCCTTAACCCTAGAAATCAGTTCGCAGAACGGGGAGGATGGGTGGGCGGTAGGAATCTGTCACTAACTACTGTCTCTTACAGATATATCGTTACACAAGTTAGTAACTTGTGCATCTGAAAGAGACACGTTAGTGACAGATTCCTTACCTTAGAATAGATACCCCAGCAATACCAACCCCGGTGGTGGGTCTGCGAACAAAGATCAGACAAGGAAGTCCTGGAGGACAGAACGGCCAAAGAAGCCGTCCCTCCGGACCTGACTGTCAAGGCAGTAATGCTTTGTAAACGTGTGCAGCGAGGCCCACGTAGCTGCCTGACAGATAACCGGCAGCGGAACACCGCGGCCCAAGGCCGTGGTAGCAGCCGTTGCCCTGGTAGAATGGGCACGCAGCCCAACAGGAGGCTCCTTTTTAGCCAAAGAATAGCAGGTCTTGATGCACAAGGTAACCCAGTGGGAGATGGTCCTCTTGTGCACCGCCCGACCTTTTTTGGCGCCCACGTAGCCAACAAAAAGCTGGTCATCCACCCGGAAGTGTTTTGTGCGGTCAATATAGAAGGAGAGCGCACGTTTTGGGTCCAGACGGTGGAGCCTCTCTTCCTCTCTGGAAGGATGCGGAGGCGGAAAGAAGGTGGGCAAAGTGATGGTCTGCCCAATGTGGAAAGCAGTAACCACCTTTGGCAAGAAGGACGGACGCGTCCGAAGAACAACCTTGTCCGGATGAACAGACAGAAAGGGAGGTTTGCAAGATGGAGCCTGGAGCTCACTCACCCGCCGAGCGGAGGTGATGGCCACCAGAAAGGCTGTCTTCAGAGTCAGAAGACGAAGAGGACAGTTATGTAGAGGCTCAAAGGGAGCGCACATTAAAAAGGTAAGAACCAAGTTCAAGTCCCACTGAGGCATTACAAACGGAACAGGAGGGAAGAGGTGTGTAATGCCTTTTAAGAACCTGTTAACAACAGGGGACTTGAAAAGGGAGGGCTGATCAGGGAGCCTGAGGAAGGCCGAGATAGCACAAAGATAACCCTTGATGGTACCCAGGGCAGAACCCTGTTGGGCCAGAGAGAGAAGGAACAGAAGGACCTCAGAAAGAGGGGCAGAAAGGGGATTCACAGCCTTTGCTGTGCACCATGCCACAAATTTGTTCCACCTGCAGGCGTATACCACCTTAGTGGAGGGACGCCTGGCTGCCAGAATCACATTACAAACTTCAGGAGGCAAGTCGAAAGGAATCAACTGCCGCCGCTCAATCTCCACGCAAGCAGGTGTAGACTGGTGGAGGACCGTCCCCTGCTGCTGCGACAGAAGATCCTCCCGAAGAGGCAGACAGATCGGGGGATCTACGCTCATATTGAGTAGCTCGGGATACCAAACTCTTCGAGCCCAGTCCGGAGCCACAAGAATGACTTGGGCCCGGTCGTGCCGAATCTTCTTCAACACTCTGGGTAGAAGTGGTATAGGCGGAAAGGCGTACAATAGACCGCAACTCCACTCGTGACGAAAAGCGTCGCCGAGCGAGTGCCGCCTTGGAAATTCCAACGCGCAGAACTGATGACATTGCGCGTTCTCTTCGGTGGCGAATAGATCTAACCAAGGCTCTCCCCACTGTAGAAAGAGTCCTTGCGCCACTTCCGAGTGAAGACGCCATTCGTGATCCATCATGCACCTGCGGCTGAGTTCGTCCGCCCTGGCGTTCAGGGAACCTGCCAGGTGTTGAACCATCAGGAACATGCCCTGATGTTCCAGCCATGTCCAGAGGCGCAGAGCCTCCTGACAAAGGGTCCACGACCCCACCCTGTTTGTTGCAGTACCACATGGCGGTGGTGTTGTCTGTGAACACCTGCACTACCATCCCTTTGACAGAGGGAAGGAATGCCTTGAGTGCAAGTCGGATCGCCCGGAGCTCCAGAATGTTGATATGGAGCCGGGACTCCGCCGGAGACCAGAGGCCTCTGATCTCCGCCTCTCCCATGTGACCGCCCCATCCCAGAAGGGACGCGTCCGTCACAACTGTGTGCTCTGGCTGGGGAAGGAGAGGGATCTGCCCATGACCCATTGCCGGTTCGAGAGCCACCACTGCAACTGTTTTGCAGTCCCCTCCGAGATCTGGACGTGATCGGACAGGTTGCCCTGGTGCTGCGCCCACTGGAACTTCAGGTCCCACTGCAGAGCCCGCATATGCCATCTGGCATGATTGACCAGCAGGATGCAGGAGGCCATGAGGCCCAGCAGCCTCGGGGTCATCCGTACCGAAACCCAGGATAAAGGCTGAAAGATCAGAATCATAGCCTGAATATCCCGGACTCGCCGTTCGGGAGGATAGGCCCGAAACTGCGTCGTGTCCAGAACTGCTCCGATGAAAAGGAGCTGTGGAGAAGGAATCAGATGCGACTTCGGCACATTGATGGAGAACCCCAGCGAGTGCAGGAGTTCGGCCGTAGTCTGGAGGTGGGAGACGACTGCCTGGGACGAGCCCGCCTTCAGCAGCCAGTCGTCGAGGTAGGGGAAGACTGAAACCCCTGCCCGGCGCAGATGAGCTGCGACCACCGCCAACACTTTCGTGAACACCCGAGGGGCACTGGTAAGGCCAAAGGGGAGCACGGTGAACTGAAAGTGCTCGGGGCCCTACCGTGAACCGCAGGTAACGCCGGTGGGCCGGCAGGACGGGGATGTGGAAATATGCGTCCTGCAAGTCCAACGCTACCAACCAGTCTCCAGGGTCGAGGGCAGTCAAGACCTGAGCTAGGGTGAGCATCTTGAACTTCTCCTTCCGGAGGAAGCGATTGACGTTCCGGAGGTCCAAGATAGGACGCATGTCCTCCTTGTCCTTTTGGGCACCAGGAAGTAGTGGGAGTAGCAACCACGCCCTACTTCTGGGGTCGGAACATGCTCGATGGCCCTCTTGGCCAAGAGGGCCGTGACTTCCTTCTGCAGAAGTACCAAGTGATCCCCTGACATGCGGTGGAATTGAGGTGGCATGGCTGGGGGTGGACTCGAAGGGAGGGAGTAGCCCCTTCGGACAATGTCCAAGACCCACCTGTCCGAGGTGATGGTACGCCAGTGGGGAAGGTGATGGCGGACCCTGCCCCCTACCGGCGTGCTGTGCACCTGAAAGGAGGGACTAGGAGGGTTTGGAGGCCGCGGACGGGTTGGAGGTGGTGGCCTGACCCGCACGCTGGTTGCCCGATCCGCCACGGCGGAATCCACGTCCTCGGCCACGCGAAGAAGCCTGCTGCGCGGGCCGGTGGCTGGGCTGCTGACGTGAAGGGGCGCCCCTACCGTGGCCACGATAGGGGCGAAAAGCAGAAGTCAGCGGAGGGCGTGTAGCAGAAAGGCCCAGGGACTTTGCAGTAGCCCGTGAGTCCTTAAAGCGCTCCAACGCATGGTCTGCTTTGGACCCAAAAAGACCGACTCCATCAAAGGGCATGTCCATGAGAGTATTCTGGACATCCCCTGAAAAACCAGTGGTTCTCAGCCAGGCGTGGCGTCGTAGCGCCACCGTCGTTGCAATAGACCTGCCCAGCGAGTCGGCGGTATCAAGGCCACATCTTATTGTGTATTTGGCCGCATCTCTTCCTTCCGCAATGGCGCGGGAAAGCAGTGTCTGGACCTCCTCAGAACACTGGGGCAAAACATTCGCCACCGAATCCCACAAGGAGTGGGTATATCGGCCCAAAAGGCAAGCGGTGTTGATGGACCGCAAGCCAGCACTGGAGGAAGAAAACCCTTCTTCCCAAATTGATCCAGGCGTTTGGATTCCCTATCCGGAGGGGCGGTAGGGAAGGCGGTTTGGGAAGCGGAGGCTTGGACAACCAAGCTCTCAGGGGTGGGGTGGACAGAGAGAAACAAGGGGTCGCCCGGAGCGGGGCGTTGGCGTCGGGACACGTTCCTATCCACAGGAGCCCCTGTGTTGGGCTTGGACCAGGCGCCCAAAAGAACGTCAGTGAGGGCGTCGTTAAACGGCAGCACAGTCTCCGTAGAGGAGGCTGCCGGCTGAAGCACCTCTGTCAAGAGATTAGTCTTGACCGCCACAGTAGGGAGTTGGAGATGTAAGGCTCCAGCCGCCCTACGCAACACCGTTGCAAAATTGGCTCCCTCCTCCGTAGCCACGGGAGGAGACAGCATGCCAGTGTCAGGGGAAGTATCCAGACCACTGGCATCCCCTAGACCCTCTGTCCAGTCCTCATCGTACTGACACTGTTGTGTCAGAGGGTCATCAGACCCCTCCCAGTCCTCCTGGTCCTCCTCAGGTTCAAAATAAGGGGGAGGAGGGACATTTGGGACCCAAGGTCTCATCGGCGCCGGAACCGGCGTCGAGCGACGCCGGTCCGGGTCCATGTCCGGAGCCGGAAGGAACTGGGGACGACGCCGCCCGGAGCCCCAGGCGGCGTCGAGAACGGCACCGGAGACATCGGCGCCGGCGGAGGTGTCGTTAGGTCGACCGGCGTCGATGGGGGTTGTGGAGCCGGGATCGAGGCCGGGGCCGGAGCCGGGATCGAGGCTGGAGGCACGGGCGACGCCGGGGCCGGAGCCGCCGGCGACGCCGGAGCAACCCCATCAGGGCCCGCGGGGCCCGAAGGCGCACCGGAGGGACCTTGAGGCCCGAAGAGGCGGGCCATGGCCGACAGGAATTCCTGCACTTGGGCCGGATCCGCCCCCGAACCCGGGAAGGACGGGTATTGCGGGGGCGACTCCACAGGCATGTCCGGGGCCGCGGGGACGGTGCCGGGAGGGGCCTCAGCCGAGTCGCGAGACCGGCGAGGCGAAGTCCTAGAGCGACGATGCTTTTTGGACTTCTTGTGTTTTGACTTACCGGACGAAGAAGACTTCGATGCCGACGACCGGTGTGGACTCCGCGATCGACCCCTGGACCTCTCACGCGACCGGGGCTTCCGCGGAGCCGAATGCCGGGCCTCGAGGAGCTTTCGAGACCGCTCTCGCAAAGCTTTCGGGTGGAGGGCCTGGCAGTCGGAACAAGACTCCGTGTCGTGGCCTCGGCCAAGGCAGAAGAGACACTCCCAATGCGGGTCTGTGACGGACATCATCCGAGCACAGGCGCCGCAACGTTTAAACCCGGGCATCCCTACGACACCTTGAAGTCGATGGAGAAAAACTGTGAAAAAAATCACCAAAAAGTTTGGTCAAAAAATGACCAGGGCACTGCTCTTCCCGGATCTGCGCTTGCTGGCACGGAAAAAAGAAGAACTGACGTCAGTGCGCAGGGGCGGCGCCTAAGTACTGCCCGCGACGTCATCCCGGCGATCACGACGCCGACGACGGACGCGGAGCCGCACGACGCCGCCTACCGACGCGCAAGGGTACTGCTACGCAAAAAAACTTTCCGGATCCAGCCTGACGCCTGGGGATATTCTAAGGTAAGGAATCTGTCACTAACGTGTCTCTTTCAGATCCTAATTTTTGATGCCCATCTAGTCTCAATTTTACATAAATCATCAGGTAATGTTTCCATCAGCATATTGTAATAATCCCCAATCCGCCCATCCCCCCGATACACTTTATCCATTAGGGGTATTAATCAAAAGTTGTCCCGTTTTACAGCTACATTTTTTAACCATCCCCTTATTTGGATATATTTAAAATACGATCTACTATTAATTCCAAATGTTTGAGCTAATTCCGGGAATGCTAGTATTTCCAAATTATCATTGATTAAGCTTGCCACCTGATGTATACCAGCCTGTGCCCAAGTTCTAGACATAACATCCGATATTTCCGGAGGAAAAAACGAAGAGCCCCATAGGGGGGTATATCTACTACATTTAGGGATTTTCATAATTGAACTTACTCTAACCCATACCCTTCTAGCTGCTTTCACACACTTAAAGCGAACCTTCTTATAGTAACTGGGCTCGATTTGTCTTAAAAAAAAGTCCTGTTGCTTCCCTCCCAATCGCCAAATGATATATCGATGGTAAGCCGTCCTCCCGTGTAGAGCTATCTGCCCCAAGCAAAGCGCCCATTTGTTGCAGACAAACTGCCCAATAGTAAAAAAGTAAATTTTGTGCAGCCCAGCCACCTCTCTCTCGCGGAAGGGTTAACAATTTTAAAGCACGACAAATTTTTTGATAACTCCATATAAAGTTTGAAAAAATAGAGTTCATTCTCTGAAATGCATTACCAGGTAGTTCTAAGGGGATGGAACGGAATAGGTATAAAATTCTGGGAAAAATCTTCATTTTTAAAACATTTACTCTCCCCACTATCGATAAGTGCAGCTTATCCAACCGTCGGAGCTCTGAGGTAACCTCATCCAACACTAAATCAAGATTATTTGCCCATAATATATCTAGGTCTGGACCTATCTTTACCCCTAGATATGTTGCTGATTCTGTCCGTCGCTGATCCCTTAAATTACATTGTTCAGTGCTAATTATCTGGGTCTTTCCCTTGTTCAGGCAGTAGCCTGACCTGCTCCCAAATTTTTCGGCCATGCTCTCAAGTTCTACTATTGCCGTTATTGGGTTCGGTGTGACCACCGCGATATCGTCCGCGTAGGCGAGTACCTTTGTCTCATAGCCATTTGTTTTAAAAGGTTCAATCGCCGAATTGTGAATTATCTGATTGATGAATGGTTCAAGATATATGGCGAAAAGAATAGGGGAGCACGGACAGCCTTGTCTAGTGCCTCTTGCCACCACTATTGGGTCTGATGTCTTCCCCATCACCTGTAGTCTTGCATAAGGTTCATGATACATCGCCTGAATAGCAGTAATTATTTTGGGGCCAAATCCTCTCTCCTCTAAGGCTCCCCACAAATATTGCCATGTCACTCTGTCGAAGGCTTTCTCGGCGTCCAAGAGGATCACAGCCAGTCTATCTCCTCTAGCCTCTGCTATATCCAGCAGAGAAACCACCCGTCGTATATGGTCCGTAGTTCCTCTGCCGGGTACAAAGCCATGTTGCCATGGCGAGACCAGACTGGCTATGACCCTCTGAAGCCGAGTCGCTAAGATTTTAGAATACACCTTCGCATCTGAGTTTATCAGTGAAATGGGGCGGTACGAACCAGGCAGTGTACTTGGTTTCCCCTTTTTATGAAATATTATTATGTCAGTTTCCTGCCAAGATTTGGGAGGAAGTCCTCGATATTGAACATCTAAAAACAGATCATGGAGTAATATAGCCAGATCAGCTTGGAGCACTTTATATACCTCAAATGGTATTTTGTCTGGGTCAGCGGCCTTCCCGGAAGAGAGGGAGTTTAAGGCCGACACAGTTTCTTCCAACGTGAACTATTTTTCCAACTCTGAACATATAGCGGGATCTAATCTGCTAAGCTGCGGGTGCTCCTCTATGGGATCTAGTTGATTATAGCTAGAATCCGCTTGATACAGGTTATTATAGAACTGTTCAAAACCCCCCATTATTTTATCAGAATTTGTTTCCACCCCCCCCTCAGCATTTTTAATTTCCGTTATATTATTACGAGAGACCTTTTGTCTAGTCCTAAGGGCCAAAAACCTACCCGTCTTTTTGCCATACTCGTATAGCTCTCTGCGATGTGCTTGATACGCCTGCGCAACTTGTATCTGGAAAAAACTATTTAGCTCTGTTTTAGTAATAATTACCTGATCTTTAACCTCAGTTAATCTATCTGTTTCTCCCAAATGTAGCAGCTTAATGTGTTCTGTCTCTAACTGAGCCAGCCGGGTCATACGGGAAGTAATTTGACTCTTCCTCAAACTTCCGTTGCTGGCCTACATAGCTTATTATTTCCCCCCTTAAACACCCTTTATATGTATCCCACACAATCGTACGAGAAGCACTATATCGATTAATTTCAAAAAATTCTCTAGACCAATTTTTAATATATTTAATAAAATCCTCGTCTACTAACAATTTCGAAAGACCATGATCTGAGTTCCCTTTCTGAACCTTGACCAGTTATTGCTAGTAAAAGTGGGTTGTGATCTGAAAAATTTGAGGCATCTTTGTTATCTCAATCACCCCTAAAATACTTGCTGAAACCAAAAATAATCTAGACGAAAATATTTTTGATGGGGGCATGAAAAATATGTATACCCGGGATCCAATTTGTGCTTGGCTGCCCAGACATCTACCAGACCATGGCTGGATTTAAAGTTATTTATAGCCCGGTGAACCTGTGGTTTTCTCCCCTTATACTTCAACCCAGCCTCACTTGAGATCCCAAAATGGATATTAAAGTCTCCACATATTACTAGGGGTGTTGGCCATGCAGCCAGCTCCATCTCTAACTCTTCCCAGATCTCGGGGTCGTCCTGATTTGAAGCATATATTACCACAACCGTCATCCCTGTATTTAAAGTAGCAATTGCCCATCGACCCCATTTATCCGCCAGAGTACGTTTGGTAATTGCCGCTTGCCGTTTGATAAAGATCGCTACTCCCCTAATCATGGAGGTCTGTGTGGAGCAAACTACCAGATCGTATCCTATTATCTGAAGGACACCCCTATTATTCCATGGGATATGGGTCTCCTGTAGACAAATAATTTCAGGATTAATAAAGCGCAAGATCTCGAATATCTTAGCTTTTTGTTCTGTCATTCAGGCCTGCCACATTAACTGAACAAATCTGTTACTTATCCATACCCTTCTCCTAAAGTGAGCCATCTGCTTAGCCTACCTTTCCATTTTTTATCCATTCTTTCCTTTCCTTCGTTTTCTTTATTGCTGAATCCCCTCATTTTGATGCACCAAGACGGGCTTTTCTTCCCCTTACTCGCAGTCCCAGCCCACCCAACCTTCCCCCCCACTCCCCTGACCCCCCTCCCGCTTCTCCCACCCTTGAAAGCTACTAGACCAATGGTCTAGGTCGGATGGTACAGCTCTTAATATGATCCGTGAGTCCCCTCCCATTTTTCTTTTCTCCCCATTTTTTCCCCCTTAGTACATCCAAAAGTGACCATACTTCCCTTATTAATATAACACATATACTTTACCCCACACTCCTATGCCGTATAGCATCCACCACCCTACTGCCCACCATCACCAATACCAGTGCGAACTAAATAATAAAAAACAAGCAAAATTTGCCAACTTCGGCAATAGCTAAAGGAAAGAGAAGGGGAAGAGAAAGGAAATCCCTTATCAGTCTCATAGTCTCATAGCCAGTTTCAGAAGCCTATATAGATTCAACCTTCTTAGCCTTTCTTGTTTAGTTCATCCAAAAACTCTTTCGCTTTAATTTCTGACGTGAAGTAGCAAGCACTATCTCCAATTATAACTTTTAGTTTTGCTGGGTTCAAGAGGTAAGCCTGGGCCCCCCTTTCCTGGAAAGAGTTTATCATCTGGCGTAACCTCCAGCGCCTTTCGACCGTCACATGACAGAAGTCAGGTCTTGTGAAAAACTCAACATCATCCAGCCGGCATTTACGATCAGGTCTGGCTTTCTCGAAGATAATCTGACGAAGGAGATAATTGCCAAAAAACACAAGGACTGCTCGAGGTCTGGTGTCTGCGCCTGTTTGCTGTTTCATCACCAAAGGGACCCGGTGTACTCGTTGGATTTCTTGGGCCCAATTCCAACCTTCGACCTCGGGAAATGCCTTGGCTAGAAGATCAACCATATAGCGTCGGATATCCGTACCCTCTTTATTTTCAGGGATGCCCAAGAACCGCAGATTGTTTCTTCGTTGTCGGTTTTCTTGCTCTTCAAGTTTCCACTGCACATCTATAAGTCTACATTCATGTGATGTAGTTTGCAGCTGTGTTGATACCATTTCGGTCTCCATAATACCAGTTCTTGTTTCAAGATCAGTTAGACGATCCGAAATTTCACTGCATGTTTTGGCGATTTTGCGAACTGAGCCTTGGACTTTACGAATAGCGGCTTGAGAGCGCCTGCTATCTTGTCTAGCCTCCTCGCGGTGGGCCATGACTGATTGTAAAATTGCGTCCAACGTTGCTGAGGGCACCAGTTCCGTATTAAAGGGAGACTTATTTATATCTCCTACTAGCAAGCTGGAGGGTGAATAATCCCAGTTAAGATCTTGCTCCCCCTGCTTAGTTCGAACTAACTGTGTCGCTACTTTCTTTGCCCTTCGTAGAGTCGTAGCGGAATCTCTGCCACTAGTGTCATGGGGGCTTTCACTTTCCTCCTCTTCCTCTTCTTCGCTACCACTTGTCGAGGATACTGATCCTACTCTTGATTCGGTGTCTTCTGATAATGAATAAAAATAATCCGTTGTTTCTAAGTCTGTTTCCTTTCCCAGCTGGTTTTTTTTTAGTACGAGTTGTTTAGCCCGTGCATGTAATAAGCCGCCACCCATAGCACCAATGCGTTGTTTTTTCTTTCCGCGCATAAAGTTTTCCAAATCCTTATCTTTATTGGCTATTCGCTTCACGTTTTGACTAGTCTGACTCTCTATCTGAATTATCTGGGCTGTGCTATCATTGTGCTGGGTTGGCATGACCTCTATTTGCTGCGCAAAATCTCTTCCATCTTGCCCACTCTTATCATTGGCATTAGTATCTACCATATTTTCCTCTGCCTGATCTCCCCAAGCCGGAACAGTCTCTGCGTCCTCCGCTAGATCAAAGTTTGCGGGGTTAGTAACATTTGAAACCTCGGAAATATCAAGTGTCTCGGGTGCAATAGGTAGTGTTAAAACATCACCCCCCATCTTTTCAGTTACCTGCCCAGATTTGGCCGCTAGAAAGTCTCTGGAGCCTTGTTGGGCTGTGTCACCTTCTGCCGCCCCTGTCACGACACTCTCCAGCGTTTCAACCATTGCAACCGGCGTCTGTTTCTGCGTCTGCATCGGCTCCGGTTGTTTCCCATAGCCCTTCGATCCGGCGAACATCTCCGCAATAGTCGCGCCGGCTGGGCGCTGCTGAGGCGTCATTTTCCCTGGAAGATCCTTCCGGGTCGGATTCTGACCCCGCCGTCCAGGTGCTCGAGTCACTCCTTCACCTCGATCCGTCATGCCCCGATTATCCGCTGACCGGGGGTTCCCAGGCGTTACAGCAGCGTCCCGCGAAATTGGGCTCTCCGCTGTATGATTTTTAGCAGTTTTTGCCCGTGTTGCCGGCGGAGCCCCTTTCGGCTTCATTTCTCTTCGTCCCCGCTTGCAGCCAGTATCCCAAGCGTGGCTCAGCGATTGCCAGATCCGCCAACAGGTAAGGGCTACTTCTTGACATAGGTCTTCTCCTTCTAAGATATAGGCACCATGCTTAACCTTATCTTCTGTGTTTTTGAGCAGCAGGTTCAGCATTGATAGAATCATTCTCGGGGCATTATCAATGGTAGTTAATGCATACTCTTGGGGGGGGGGGGGGGCTCACAGGATCACACCATGGGCTGCTACAGCAGCCTAGCCTGCCGCCATCTTGCTTCCGTTGAAAAATGTGGCTGTTTCCAATGAACAATCTTTCGTGGATGATCTGAAAGTGCGGTAGCTGATACCTGTTACTTTACCAGATAGTACTTTCATTTTATGAATGGTTTTCTGAAACTGGCTTATGGTTAGTTTCTCACAGTGCCAAGATACCCTAAGAGCAAATGTTGCACTTAACAAAACTCTCATAACACCTGTGGTTACTCTGGTGGTATCTGCTCTCACTCTGAAGGATGCCCCGCACATAGAAATAAGAGCTCAGCATGTAGGAAGATTAACCATTATGTGAAAGCTGTGAGTCAAGAGCCCAGAAGCCCACAAGACTCACTTCTGCCTCAGAAGATCAGGGCTGTTACTTACACACCATCACTGCCAGAGTTGGAAGATCTGGATGAGGGTGAAGTGGTGAAGGAAGGAATTGTGTACCTTAATTGAGAGTACCATCAGCTGCTACTTGACCATAAAACAGAATACATCATCACTTTCTCAACAACTGTGGGCTTGAAAGATTATAGTAGTTGAAGTTTGGCAACTCCAGTGCTGCTGCATTTTTTCAGAACTGTATTAAAGTACTATTCTCAGGGCTGTCTAAAAGGCTGAGCTGATCATGCAGCGGTGAATTGTTGCCAATATGTCCTCTTTTGGCAAGAACTGTTATACAGATTAATCCATGGTGTAATCACTATTGAACTGCACTTGTGCCTAATTTATGCCTATGCCTATGCCTGTACTTTTGTGTAATTCTCAGTAGAACTGGGAGAGGTCACTGTAGTGGGTGTTACACTTGAGTGGGAATAGTAGATGAGATTGCTTTGATTAAAGTACTTTCTTTTTACTATGATAAGCAGTGGTCTGGACAGTAAATTATTGTGCTGTTTGACTGTTGAGCTCTGAGCTCTTGAACCCGCCCCCACACTACCTCCCACAGAAGTCTGTGATTGCTCGCTCTCGCTACCCTGAGTATCAAGTGCAGAAAGGATGTACTTAGTCCAGTTGGAAGAGCATCACTTGGACGGACCCCAGGACACCAAGGTCAACCAAATCCCCCCACCCCACGGTTGTGGCCCAGTATCCCCTGTATGCCCTGTGCCCCTCACTCCTCCAAACGGGGTCTGACGTACCTCAATTGACCACTGCCTCCAGTTGGCAATTCAGGCAGTCAGTGAAGAGTCCTGACAGACTTTCATCGTACTTGGTCAGCCACGCCACAATTGGGATGCTTACCAAATTCTGACATTATTGCACCATGTCAGAAATGAACTAGCAGTAACTCTTGATGGACTACTCTTGAGAGGCAACCACCTTGTCTTCCAACCCTCCAGTTGACCCATGCTGGTCAGCAGCACATAGTAAAGACGAAAACTAGATTGGGAAGAAAAGTATTGTTCTCCCAGTTAGCCGACATGGAGAAGGCAATGATAAAAGAATGCCTATAGTGTAAGGCAGTGGACCACCGGATCCACCAGTTCACTGAGGACAATCATCTCATCACAGACTCGAGCCAGTGCTGACTTTTGTTGTCTCCTGAAGGGAGGTACCTCCTTGTTGTCATTGACTGCTTTAAGTATCACAAAGTAAAGGTAGTACTTACCATCGGTCCTCTGCAGTAGAAGTCAACCCAAGGAAGTGAAAATCCTGGCTGGATAAATAACTAATACACTCAGAATCTGGCTCAATGGGGTCATCACCCGGTCGCAAAAGATTCATGCATACCTTGTAGCAAAGTCCTTTCACTAGCTAATGCCGCTGAGCACATCTCCAAGTCGATACTGTATTTATTCCTTATGGATTATTGAAACAGTCTACCCGACCCAGAAATGCCTCCCTACCCCCTGTTCATCTCTGCATTGTCAGGATAGTTACCTATACTATGCCTCATCGCCCCTCCTGGGTTTCCACTCCAAGACTAAACAATAATGAGTGCCTCAGTGCTAGTTGTGAAATCAGTGCATTTCATATCAATTTAAGGGATCATGTACTTGTGGACAGCAGGCACAGCAGGAGCAAATTTAAACTAACTTTTGAGTCCATGGACTTTGTCAGATGTAAAAGGAAACTTGATGACTGCACAAAGAGATGAAGTGGTCTCCAGGAACATCTTGATTTTCAAAAGATCGCATGGACCCATACTAACTCATCTGAGAGACTATCAAGATGAACCTATTAGTGAAGAATACACATCCCTTGGTCCAGAGAAACTAGCACTGTTGCCAAATTCTCCAAGTGGCCCTAGGGCAAATGTACCAAAACCCACCTCCACATTTGCCATGGTCCTGTTGAGTCAGCAAATTTTCCTGACCATGAGGGTTCACAGAGGGCCTGTGTAATCTCAAGCCTTTTATTAACCACCTTTATTGTTCGATCCAGACTTAAAATAACCTAAGGTCCAAATGTGTGCTTTGTATGTTGAGCTTTAAAGGCCCAGGTTATTACTGACTATTGAAGTAGTAGGTTTTTGGTTCATGTTAAGTTTCTCTTTTGATTGGGGGATGTAGCATCATGCATGCGTCTCTGGTCAGATGAACATTCTGCAGTGTTCTATTGTTGGTTCATTCCATGATGTAAGTGCGCTGTTCAAATAAGACATTAAGTTTGTATGGAGACCAAACTAATACCAAGTGTTCTCAATTATACGTTTGATTTATGCCATCAGCCTATAATGTAAACCCCTCACACTGTTAAGCTGCTTTCCCTTCCAATCTTTTCTACTCCAGTGTAAAAAATCTGAATTGTACCTCAACCTATCGCCCGTTGTTCTGCGCTCCGTTGTTAGGTTCAGCCTTTACAGATATCTGATGGAAGCCCTAAAGCTGGAGAATCCGCCAGCAGAATTTCCTGCACCATAGGGCTAGTATGGTGGAAGCCATCAATCAATAGATTCCTTTTCCGATTTAGCACTTCTAGAAATTAGAGGACAAGGGGGAGGGAGCACACTGCCTCTCATCCCAGCACAGTTCACCCCATTGCATTCTGGTAAATACAGTACGCTCACTTCAAAGTTGCTGTAGTTTTTCACCAAAGTTACATCCCAGGTGAGCTCATCAGTGTGCTCCTTCCCCCTTGTGTTTAAAAGGCTCCCTTGAGCCAACAAGCTCACCTGGGATACACCTATGTGCCTGTGGAGTGGTACTGTGGCCTGTGAAGACTTGGGCAGCCTATCAGCAACCCCAGATGACTTTTCTCTGCTCTCTACTAATTCTGCTCTCTAGTGATGAGGCAAAACCCAGAAACATGTGTCTAGAGATAACAGCACTACCTGCCCCAACTCTGGTGAAAAACTACAGCAACTTTGAAGTAAGCGTACTGCATTTACCAGAATGCAGTGGGGTGAACTGTGCTGGGATGCGAGGCAGTGCGCTCCCTCCACCCTTGTGCAGAAATTAGAGGAGTTTCCATTATGAGCAAACTCTAAATCGGGCCCTTGCACAAACAAGACTTAGTTGCATAAGTGGCAAAGTGAGTGTATGGCCAAGTTGATGCTGTCAATTGTAGTTTTGGTCTGTCGTGCAACATTACATCTGTGTTATTTTACTTTATCAGTAGTAGATGCAGCCATAAATTCCCCACAAAATTGCTATTTCACCAGTTACTCAACAATAGACTACTTTCTCCACACCACCAGTGATTTGGTGCCTCATTTTTTTGAAGTCTACGACTGTCTACATATGAAATAAAGTAAACAGCGCTCACCAGATCAGTGCTCAGTTTTACTTGAAATTGATGACCCCACAGTACCCTTGATTGTATTTTCATTCACTGATGGAGGTAAATGATAACACCGAGAGTAGTTAGTGGTGTTGTTTTGTTAATAGCTACTTAATGTGGATGCGTTTAAAAAAAAAAAAAAAAGAAAAGACACATAGAGACATTCTACCTGTTTCTTTTTGAAATGGGTAACATTGCCCTAAGTTGGCAGGGTATGCCCAGACGTGGGTCCCTTGCTCACTTTGCCACTGGATTCAAGCTAGCCTGGCTGATGAGGGGTGTTACCCCGAAACCGGTTCCAGAATGCTTTCTTCTGGTCCAGGGAAGACCTGGCTTGGCAGCTCGGTCTGGACTGTTCCCATGAGGCACAGGGTCAAGACTGATTTGCATATAGCTGGGTCTGAACTGGGATGGCGAAGTGAGCTAAAGAACGATGATGGATTCAACCCAGATCTGTGACTGGGGATGAGTGTCTGAAAAGTTTCAGCGTTCCGTCCATCATCTCCTTGTGTTTGCCCACATCCTGTTGAGAAATATATAAGACAAGCTGTCAAGAAACACACTTTCGCTTTCTTCGCTGCTCTGTAGCCAGGTAGGTGCCTTTCTTGAGTTTCTGTATTATATGTGCTTTATTTGCTTAAAGATGCTTTACTTTTGACCAGGAATAAGGTGGTCTGCATCGAGCGCTTGATAGGCTGGTTTCCTTTCAGTCGCCTACCTTAGAGTGAAGTGGCTCGCCCTTGTTTTGTTTTCTAGCCCGTGTGGCGGAGCGGACTAATTGGAGGAAGTGGGCAGCACGTACGCTCTTCCTCTCTCCCCTGCTGCGGGAGAAAACAGTGCGGACGCTGCTGTGGCCGCTGTGAGGTCCACCAGCAGGCAGAGGGCGCTGTAGCCCTGTGAATGCGGCTTGGCATCACTCTATTGATCCTCCGCAGTGCACAGAGATGTAGACGCTGTGCCGGAAGCGCATGCGGTTCTTTGTTTTGAAGCAAGTACCAAATTAAATCCTTTCATTTGCTTGGACTGAGGTCTCGCAGAGTTAGAGCCTATGATATCAAAGGGAGTAGACCATGAAGTTCTCATTAAATAGGTCACACCACTTATTGCACTTGGTGCATAGCCTTTTATACATTTATTGTTGAGAGCCAAATCTTGCCTGAACATCCATGGCAAAGGACATTCGTCCATGAGGTAAGTGCTGATCAACACTCTTGATGAGGAGTTCATGGATGCGATTGACACATCCCTTCAAAGGGTTGTTTTGATGGCCCTTGAACCCACAGGAAGGGAATTTCTCCACCTGGCAGTACAGCCCATGAACCCCCATTCCCCCCCCCCACTCAATGTGGTGGAAGGTCTGAACCCCCAGTGTGCGGGGGAGGGTTAAAGCCCCAGGGAAGGACATATGAAAGCAAACTAAATTGTGGTGATATTCCCCCCTCCTAGGGACACCTTTAAAAGATTGATTAGAAAATTCTTCAAAAGATGCACCAGCGCTTTGGATTAAGACGAACACAATTGGTATTCATCCTCCTCACTTCTTTCTCACCACCCATAAATTGCTGGAGTCCTTTCAGTCTGACATCTTTGCACTCCTCAACAGAAAGAGCCCTCAAACACAGACACATCTCAAAATGTTGTAAAGAACATTGTGAGATGTTTGAGCTGGAGCGTGATGAGACGTACCTGAATGTTAGAATTTTACGGATAATGTTTTTATGTATTTGCCATTTGTATAGTGCAAATCTAGCTGAAGGATCAAAGGCAAGCATACAGTCAACGAATGATAAGAGAGGTATTTGGATAAAGTTGGCCGATTGTAATTAGCCGAAGTATTCTGTTACTGCATTATGATGTTGTTTTCTTTTGAGAGATGTATCTTCAACTCTTTCCTAAATCAGAGCAGCATTGGGCAGCGCTGATGAATAATGGAATTTTGTTCCAGTTTCCTTGGTGCATAGACGGAAAATGCCTGCTGCCTTTTTTTCACACTAAGTCTCCAGTCTGATGGTGTCCTGGCTGTGGGTGTGCCGAGAGCCACCAGAGACAGTGAGCTTGTCTGCAAGATGAGTGGGGGGTGCTTGTTGTGATGGTTTTGTATATGATGCAGCTGGTTTTGAAGATAACGGGGCCATGCAAGGGGAGCCAGAGGAGTTCAGAATTGAGATGATGTAATCATATTTCTTCAGGCCCTCCATGAGATGTGCTGTGGTGTATAGAAATCCCTTAAGGTAAGCCAGTGTGAAATCTTGGAGGCCATGGAGCAGGACGTCACCCCCAAACAGATGCAAGAGTAGAGGGGCTTGACTAGCAGTTCTGAATGTGCTTTTTGGAATAAATGGTTTCAATTTCTTTAGCTGAGAGAGCTGGTACCAGTTCGTCTTTGTTTTGTTGGTAGTGTGCTCCTTGAGGGTGAGGTTGGTGTTCAGGGTGAATCTTAGTCAGTTTGCATTCGGTGAAAGTTGGGGTTCGAAGCCTTCAATGTTCATGTCATTGAGACAGGTTTGTACTATTTCTTGCTTGTACTTGGCAAATAACAGGAATTCTATCTTGGTGGGGTTGAACTTCAGGAAGGTGCTGACATCGTCTAATTGATGTGTAGGCAGTGTTTGCGGCAATGCATGACTGGAGCGGAGGAGACTTTCAAATTGAGTATCAGCAGCATATTTGTGAAATTCGATGTTGTTATTTGTGAGTAGAACCCCAAGGGGCTCCATGTAGAGGCTGAAGATGACAGAAGACATTATGGATCCCTCGGGACATTATGGATCCCTCGGGAATCCTGCAGAGTATAAAGATCTTTTGAGATCCGAGGGTGCCCATATGAACAAACTGGTGTTGTTGCCAGTGAATCCCATTTGAGACTCCAGGGTGTAGGAGGGTGGGATGGTCGGCTTTATCAAAGGCAGCTGAAAGATACAGCAATATCCGGTGGGAGGGGCTAGTTCATGTATGTTTAGGAGGGCATTGTCTTAGATGTTTAAGATAGCTGTGCCCATGCTGCACCGTAATATGAAGCCAGATTGGTTGCTGTGCAGGAGATGGGTACTACTAATGTGAACTTGGATCAACCGTAGACTGCTTTTTCGATTATCTTTCTGATAAATGGTAGGTACATGATGAGTCGTTAGTTGGTGGGGTCATGTGGGAATAGTATAGGTTTCTTTAAGAGTGGGAGGATCAGGCCTGTCTTGAGAGAGTTGAGTATGTTGGCACAATCTGCAAGAGATGGGGCTTTTTGAAGGATGACCATTGTGGCATTTTACAAGAAGGGGTGGGTGTAAGAGAAGAGGTAGGTTTTGTGTTGTCAATGTGCGGTCATATCTTATGTGTTCCACTGAAGACAAGATTGATGGCATTGCTCTTGCCTGTGGGTTGTGGGACAGGAGGATCAGGCAGGTGATTGGTGGAGTGGTTGATATTCTTGAAAATTGTTCTGCTTCTGTTGATTCATTGATGTTGCTGGTATAGTACTTTGCTTTGGGTGATGTGATGAGCTGCCTGCGTGTTGCACAGATTGACTTCAGTATCAATAGGTCATCCGGAGTTCTGTTTTTCCTCCATTTTGTTTCCTGTCCTTGGATAGAGAGTTTATTGTAAGCAATTTTTTAGATTAGCAGCGTGCTGAAGTTTTTCACTTTCATTTGCATAGTTTAATTGGAGCATGGATGTTTTCATAGATCTCCAAAAAAAAGTGCAGAATTAATTTAGAAGTGTGTTGGTATCAGGCGTGGATTTAGCAGGGAGTGAGAGATGAGTTCAAGCATTAGATTGTAGATAGAGAAGCCTTTGAAAGATCTTAAGGTTTGGAATTCTCTCTTGGATTGACCATGGTTTGTTGATAGAATGCTGCGCAGGGTGAGAGAGATGGCAAGATATTTGGTGCAGTGCAGGGGTATGGATTGTTTGTATTGGATTGTTGGAGATGTTGAGAAGACGGGGTCAAGGATGTGCCTTTAGAGTGAGTTGGTTAGGTGACAAGCCGAGTGTGTCGAAAAGGTTGAGGACATCCCTGGTTTGGTTTATTGTTTTAATTTTTTAGCTTATGTTGTCTGGAAGCTTGAAGTCACCCATCGGATGGATGAGGTGGCAAGAAGAATTCATCAGTGAAATCCTTCTTCTGCCCTGAAGGCCTTTAGATGTGATGGAAGATGGCGGTCTGAGTTGCAGAGTGGGAAGTGGCTTGTCGGGAGCTCCGTGGAGTTGAGGGTTACTTTTGTGCCTAGGGTGCGGGATCAGGACGACATTGAGGCCTCCTTCCATATGTGTGCAGACCACAGAATGGATGCTATAACCTGTGGGAAGAAGGATGTCTAATATATGCTTGCTTGAACTGTGTCTCTGTGATGAAGAGTGCGTCAAGCTTGTGATGGGATCTGTGCAGTCTTGTGCATGGAGTACCACAGAGATAAGCATACATCTTACTGTGTATTCTGTAGTTTGAGGATGTGTGATGGTGAGTGGAATGTGTATGAGGTTGGGTTGTGAGAATGCTTTGTGAATGTTTGTTGTCCAGGACGTGGTGTGATCGTGAGGATTAGCAGTATGGGGCGCTGGGTGAGGCACATGCTTATTACCTCCCGTCCCTCCCTCGCCTTCCTTCATTACAATTGAGGCCCCGCCTCCCACCCAGACCCACCCCCAGCATAAAAACTCTGCCCGCCCCCACCTCCACCTGTTTTTTTCTGTCTCCCTACTGAGACTTACCCTTTCAGCTCCTCCCTGTGGCGGTGCCGGGGAGTCTTCGGTCTGGTTCTCTGCGACGGCGGAGCCCTCTACAGCGTTCTCCTGGCGGTGCCTCCTCGTCTCCCTCGTGGTATGGGGGCGGAGAGGTTGCTCGGGAGGCCGCGACGGTGTTCGACGGTCCTCCTGTGGCTGGGGCTGTGTTTCCGGGTCGGGCCTGCTTGGATGCCTCTGCTCCCGGACTGCACACATCTCGGAGGCCTGGTAGGCCGGGTTTTTGACCCGTTGTTTGTTCCTTTTCTTGTTTGGAGTGCCATGTGCTGTGCCTTGCTGTTTCTCCTGACGGGCGTGGTCGTCTGTCTGCCTTGTCTTGGGGCTGCTGGGAGCTATTTTTCCGCTTGCTGCCCTGGGTCGCTTGAGGTTGTTGGGGGCATTCTGGTGTCTTCTTCCTCTGCTGCTTGGTCTCCGGTCCCCCTGGGGCGCCCTGGACGCATGGGCTCCGCGGGGGGTATGGTGCCTCTCATGTCTGTGGCTGGTGCGGGACTTGATTGAGGCTGCTCTGTCCGTTGCTTATGGGCTCGGCCGCTGCCTTCTGGTCCATCCCGTCCTCGTCCGGCGGATCCTGTGGGCGGCTGGTTTCCGTCTGGGTCCTGGGGTGTTGGGCCTTCTCCCGCCTCTGGCGTTGTCTTTGGCTCCGGGGGGTGTGGAGGGTCGCTTGGGCTCCTGTGCTGGTCGGCTGGGCTTTCCTCTTCCCTGCTGGGCGGGGCCTGTGGGATTCTTCCTTGGTGTTCCCGGCCCTTCTGGTTGGGCTTGCCCTTCGGTCCCGGTGTGGGGATTGGTGCTGTGGGAGTGGCGTGCGTTGACCGTGCCTGCTGTATTTCGTGCTATTTCCACTTTTGTGTGCATTATACTTGCTGCTTTGTCCACTGTGGCCCGCCCGGCTGGCGACTGTTTGTCGGTTGCCTGCGGAGCCTGCTGTGTGCGATCTCTTTTCCTCAGCCCTGGGCGTTCCTTCTGTGCTGTGTTGGTCCTGATTGGTTTCAGGTTCCTTTCGCCCTCTTTTGCATCAGTGGGTTTTTTCCTGCGGTGCTGCGGGTCCCTTGCTTCCTCCGGCGGCTTGGCTTGTTGGGGGTGTTCGCCCCTTTCCTCCCTTTGGGCTGTTGGACTCTGTCCTGGCTGTTCTGCTTGGCTGGTGCTGTGGCGCTGGCCTGTTCTCGGCTTCTTCTGCGCCCTCCTTGGTGTGGGGTTTCGTGGCTTTGGCGGCGGCTGTTAGGGCCTCCGGCCGTGGCGCCCGGTACGCCCCTGCTCTTGTCGGATCTCTGCTGTTTGGCGGGGTCGGGCCTGGTTCGTGCCTGGATGGGTGGCTGCCTGGGTCTTTTCGGTGCTGTGGGCTGCGGGTCCTCTGTCCTTCTGGCCGCCTTGGGGCTTCTGCGTGCCTTTCCTTGTGTGGGGCGTCCTGCCTTTCTGGGGTGCCTTGTCCTGGGGCCTCTCCTTTGTCCCCGATGTGGGCGTCTCCTCCGCCTTTCCGGTGGGTAGGGTTTTAGCCTGTTTTTCGCCCTGGCTCCCTGCCTCCTCGCCTGCGGGCCCTGCCCGGCTGGGTCCCTGTCGCTGCTGTCTGGACGGTTCCCTGCGGTGGGTGGTCGTCTTCGGCCTTTTCTTCCTCGGTGGCGGCGGCCCGTTTCTGGTGGCTGGGTCCTGTGTACTTTGGTTCTTGAGTACGGGGTCGTCTTGGTGCCGGTTCCTCTGGATTCGGGGGTTCGGTTGACTCTGCTGCCTGTCTCCGGTCCCCGCGGGGTGGCTCTGCTGGGCGGGGTGTCCTGTTTGCTTGCCATGTGGTCGGTCTGCTGGGTTCCTGTCGTGGAGCCCGGGCCTGGGGCCCTCTCCATTCTGTTTCTGGGGTTGGGGGTGTCCGGCGGCTTCGGCCTGTCCTGGCTCTCCTGTGGGTCTGCTCCTGCGTTCGGCCCCTTCCCTTCCTTGTGTTGGCCCTTTCGGCCGTCATTCCTCTGGTTCTGCCTGGCATCTTTTGGCGTGCCGTGGGTCTCGGGGACGCTTCTCTCCGCTTCCCAGTTGCCGCTTCTTTTCTGCGGTTCGCTGTGGGTGGCGCCCATTTCGGTTTTGCGTCCTTCCCTTCGGCAACCGCCCTCGCCCTGGGTCTTCCCGCAGGTCCTGGTGCCTCTCGTGGCTCTCCTTCATGCAGGGGTTTTTCCTTCGTCATTCTCTGTCGGTCGGCCTCTTGCTGTGTGCGGCCGGAGTGTCTTTTTTGCTCGGTCTGTTCGGGGGGACCTTGGTGGTTCTTCTGGGGATCGGGTTTGTTGGTGACCTGGGGTGTGTCTTCTCTGGTCCCCTCTCGGGGCTTGGTGTTCGTTGGGGCTCGTTTTCAGCCTTTGCGTGGCCGTGTTCCCTTGTCCTGCCTGCACCTGGTCTCTCTTCCTTTGCTGGCTCGGGCCTTGTTGTCCCAGGGGCTCCTCCGGCGGTCCTGTGGCTGCAGGGGCGGGGGCTCCTGGCTTCTGGGGTGTTTTCCGGTTCCCGGGGCTCGTTTTCTTCTCCTCCGTCTGACCGTCTGGATCCTGTTGGGTTGGTTTCCGGGGTCTTTTGTTCCCGCTGCCCATGTCGATCCGTGTCCGGGGGGGAGCTATCCTGGTGGCTCTCCTGCCGTCGCTTTCTGGCTGGCTGTTTGCTGCCTCCTCCGGCTCCGCTTGTGGTGGCTTTGGCCGCTGGCCTGTCCGGGTGCAGGGTTGGCTGGGGTCTGTTCGGGTTCGGGGGTGCCGGTCCCTGCTGGTCTCCCGGAGTTCCTCCTGCTGGCGGATGTTGGGGGCTGGCCCTGGTGCTCTTTCGGGGCTCTCTGCAGGGCCCCTGGGGTGTTGGTTCGGTCTGGCGTTCTGGGGGCGTGGTCCTCTGTCCGCCCTCTGGGTGGGTCCGTGTTCTGGTCCTTGTTCCTTGTTTGCCAGCGTCCTGTTTCTCTGGCTCCGGTCTGGGTGCTGGGGCTGTCGGCTCTCTCCCTTCGGCGAGTGGCCTCTGGGCTGGCGGTTCTGTTGTGCTGGGTCCTTCCTTCTTCCCACGCGTTCTCTCTTCTTCCACGTGTGGCCAGCCTGTTGGTGGATCGTTGGGGCCTCCCTTTGGTGGTCCTGTTGCGGATCTGGGGAGGGCCTTGGTGGCCCGGTTCTGGTCTCTGGGCTGGAGTCCCGGGGCTCGGGGGGGGTCATTGGCTTTCCCTCTCCTGTGCCTCGGGTCTTCTGGGTGCCTTCCTCCCCCCCCCCCCCTTTTTTTCCGCTGCTCCGGGCCCTTCTGGTTCTGGTCAGGTGGCTCTGTGCTCGGGGTTGTTGGTTGCTCCCCGTTGGCCTGGGGCGCCTTGGTCTCCTCTCCTGTCCAAGTTCTGTTGCGTTCGGGAGTGAGTCCTTCCGGTGGTTCCATTCCCTTTGATGTTTCCGGCCCTTCCCCTGGGTTCTGTGCAGGGCTTTCGCCTGCTGCCTGGTGGTGGTGCGGCTGGGCTTTGCTGGGTTGGGGGTTCCTGACCGTTTGGCGGTTGCTTTGCTGCCTTCCCGTCTGCTGTCCTGTGCTTGGCATGGGCGGTCCTTTTCGGCCTGGTGTTCTGCTCTGGGTGTTGTTCCCACGGTGGCTGGCCTGTTTTTGGCGTGGCGATTCCTTCCGGGTGGGGCTCTTCTGGGTTTGTGTGTGTCTCCTCTGCGGGTGCTGTGGGCGGCTCCCCGGCTTCTTGATGCTCCTGGCGTTCTTGCGGGTTGGCGGGGGTCTGTTGCCCCCCCGCCCTGTCTGGTCCTTCCCTTCGGGGTCTTGGCTGCTGGTGTTGGCTGTCCTCCCTTTTGGTCCCCTTGGGGTCTCGGGTTGCGGCTCTTGTCTTTTGGGCCTTGTTTTATGGTTGCCATCCCCTCTGTGCGGCGCTTGGGGGTGTTGGATCGGCTGTGGGTTCTCGTTTGGCTTTGATCCGGTTGCGGAGGTTGTTTGGCCTTCCTCTGCTCTGTTGGGTCGTTGGCTTTGGTCCCCGGTCTTGCTGGCTGTCCGTCTTTTGGGGGTGGTTCCTCCTGTGGGGGTTCGGGGGTGTTCCTCTCGCTGTTTGGCGGCTTCGGTGGCTGCGTTGCTGGATGTCCGGCGTGCTTTGCTGTGGTCCCTGCCGGTTGTGGTGTCCTGCCGGGTAGGCTCCTCTGTGGGATCTGTTGGACTGCGACCTGGTCTTCTCCCTCTCCGTTTGACTGTCGCTGTCCGTTTGCGTGTCTTGAGCGTTTGTCTGCTGTTCTGGGCCGCTGGGTTCCTGGGATGTTGATCTGCTGTGTTTAGGGCACTGTTTCTGTTTTGGTGTTCTTTCGCACTCAGCTGTCCGTCTCTGTTTTCTTCTGCTTGCTATGTCCTCAATTGTAATGAAGGAAGGCGAGGGAGGAACGGGAGGTAATGCTTCCATTTCTAACGATAATGGCATTACTCCTAGTCCTACTCCCTCGCCTTCCTTCATGGACCCTCCCTCCCTCCCTCCCGGTGCGGTTCATCTGAGTGCTAGCTCAGCTTGTTTACGTACAGGTGGAGGTGGGGGCGGGCAGAGTTTTTATGCTGGGGGTGGGTCTGGGTGGGAGGCGGGGCCTCAATTGTAATGAAGGAAGGCGAGGGAGTAGGACTAGGAGTAATGCCATTATCGTTAGAAATGGAAGCATTATTTACCTTGTAGATTTCAGTGGAACTGGGTTTCTGGCCCAAGGCTCTTCGTGGGTCCTAAGAGGACCAAATTGGCAATACCATTGTCTGTGTCCACATTTTGCTGGAAATGCCTTTGAGGTGAGATTCCCTGAGGAGTTGACTGAAGTAGGTAGGAAGAAGGCAGGATGGGTTGTCACTTCCTGTATAGAGAGGTACCTGGAAATGCAGTGATGTCACTTTCTCTGAGGGTGAATAATGGGGAATAAAGTCCACTTGCCGTGCTTCTTCTTTTAAAGGTGGCTCTAGTTGAAAACCAATGATATCACTTCCTGTGGAAATGGATGATGGGGAAAGAAGCCCGCTGGCCTGTTTCTTCTTTTGAAGATGGTTTTGGCGGAAAACCACTGATAACACTTTCCACACAGATGAATGCTAAGAAATTGTGATGCCACTCCCTGTGGAGATGGATGATGAGTATTGTCTGTGTGATAAAGCTGTTGAAAACTCAAGTATGTTTGTTTGAGGTGCTGAACACTAACATCTTTGACAATTCTATGTGGTAACATATTTCATTGTTAAAACCGTAGTCTGCTATTTTGTGGCTAAATGTTAGGGCAGGAGTGTGCTGTGCGATGTCCCTTAATGTGACAGCAGAAGAATGCTGTGGCATGTCTCTCATTGTTGCTCTATGTCTTTGAGTATTTGAGTTGAGCAAACCTTGATGTGTCGGTAAATATTGAATACAAAGATAGTTGATGTACCTTTGAATGCTGGAGCTAAAGAAAACTGAGATAGGTCTCTTATTGTTACAGCTGACAAAAGCTGCAATATGTCTTTGGATGTTCGAGCTGAGAAACACTATGATGTGAATGTTATTTTTTATGTTGGAGATGAAGAACGCTTGTGTGCCTTTCAGTGTTTAGGCTAAATAACCCTATAAAGCATATTTGAATGGTTGAGATTAAGAATGCTTGAATATGTCTATGAATGTCAGAGCGGAACATTCAGATATGTCCCAATGTCACAGTTAAATGCTGTAAGCTACCAAAAAATGTTCAAGCAGAAGACCTCTATGCTTGTCCATGTGTTCTAGCCCAAGGAGTTTGTGACATATCTCCAAATGCTAGAGTTTAAGAAAGCTATGAATTGTCTGAACTAAAGAGCTGTATAATGCGAATGTTCTATCTGAAAAACAGATTGGCATAATTTTGAAACCTTTAGAACTACAAAAGACTATTTGGGGGCATTGGAGAGACAATTAAAATTAACTGTGAGATTTAGGCAGGAGCAGTTGGAGACTCTGAAGTACAAGCATGACATGCAAATGTACATGTATCAGGATTGTACACCTGAGGGCTTGGCTTCCCTGGTCCTCGCCACATTGTTTTCCTTTCTCGTGTGGAAGTGTGGTAGTGCTAGTGAACTTTCATCTAGTCCACGCTTTCCAACTCATCCACAAAGCATGTGTATCTATAATATTTTGGGGAATATTTGGAAAATTGAATGTTTTTCTGAATTTAAAAATAAGTACTTCCCTCTTCACCTTATACCTTCCCACAGTGGCTCTTATCTAACGTCATTGCCTCTGTTACAGGGCAGAGAACGGGTGATTTCCTGGGTACGGAGTGTGACAATAACAATGACACGGGCCTCGCTCCTGGGAACATGCTGGATAATTCGCTGTGCTATGAGGTCTGCTTAGCTGGTGAGTGGCAGTCTGATGAACATGAACTTACAACTGTGTCACCCACCCATGCCAGAAACACCACCTCCCCCCCAAAAATTAAAGAAATGTCCGATTCATCATGTAGGATGCATGCACAAAAGTTATGGGCCATTAACGCTGGGCTGTGCAGTTGATGGCTTGTCTTAAAGAACCAGGGAAGTTTATTGGAATGTCCTGGGTTCTTAGACTAGTGAATTTAGTAGGTTGTATGTATTAGTCTTCATCCCTAGCGCCTACACTAAACTATCTGTCCACTCCCCACCTTGAACTATCTTTGGTCCCTTGTTGATTTAACAAAAGGGTAGTCTCACGGACTCTGTCTCGCCTATTGGAGTGTCACCTGTTGCTCATCGATAGTGGCTCAGCATCCTCACCTATAGTGAGGCTCTGCTTTCTTGGTAGGCCCTTAAATTTCTTCATCATTAGGTCAGTGAAGGGACACAGGTCTGCTTTCCGAACGAAGTCTACTTCGTTAAGCCTCAACTTGTGTATGTGTGTGTGTTCCCTAGGAAAGTGAACTTTAATACCCAAAAGTGGGTAGATGGTCTTTCACAAATGGTTTGAAGATTGTTGGTATAGGGTATGCATCTGTCTCATCTGTGAGTGTCTGTGTTTGGGATGATAATGAGGGAGATGAATCAGTGGATCAGTCGCATCCATAGCTTGTAGTAGGAAATCTTTTTTTCTCTCTGGTGTAAGGGTCCAGGCCTGTCGTTAATCCCAGGATCTTTGGTCACAAAAGTTAGCAACTACTAAATAACCTCACAGAACCCAAAGGCGAGAGTGACATGTCTTATTTTGGTACTACTTGCAGGCACAAATGCTCCAGCTTTAAACCCTACCTTACCACCCACCTCAAATATCTGCGGTTTTAAGTGGCTGTGTAGCCAAGTAATGCCCCGAAGTTCCTAGTTGGTACTGCTGTGGGTTCTGATTCTTAAAATTCTGAGAGTGCTCAACAGATCGGAGAGACCAGGAATTGCTCTCAATAAATATCTCTGTTCTACACGGGCCTTGAAATGGAAGCAGTGTTTAGAGCTTGTATCTTTTTGTTTCCTATGCATAGGTGGTTTGTATGTCCCTTTGCTCCACAACTCTATCTTCATCTTATTGTGGTGAAAGTAGCAGGTGTCACAGTGTGATAGTTCAAACTACGTTCCACTCTGATTTCCCTTACACCAGGCATAAAATCAGAACTCTCCTTCATAGTGCAGAACAGTTTCTTGTGTTCTTTCTGAATAACTCTTCTAATACTAGTCACTCCCTTGCCTTTGCTTGGCCTGTCATGCTTCAGTATAACCATTGTGGGCCTGCACATCTGTCTATCTTTCCTATTTTGGGATTTTATCTCCAGTTGATCTGAAAGTTCATGTTCACTGTGCCAACACTGTTTGTTCAGCCCATGCTTGTGTTCCTAATGCCAGGGTTGCCAGACATGCAAATATATTTACATGTACCTTAAAAACCTGATATGTCTTCTGATCAGTTGAACAAACAACAAGGATGATCATAGGACATTGTGGATTTAGGTGTAGTGCCATAGAAGCCCATGCCCTAGAGAACATGTTGGCATAAAGAGTCTTCTGCCCTATGTAAAGCTCAATCTTCAAAGCTTGCCACTGTGCAAAATGGCTGTAAATATAAAAGCTCGCCACTATTCAAATCTCTTGCCCATGCAAATCCGCTGATAAAATCTCAGTTGTTTGGCCAAAATGTCAGCCTTTCATCTTCCTGTCCTGAAAGACTCTGACATTAGAGCTCGCCACCCTTGCAAAGACTGCAACATCAAATTTGGATGGCCCTGTAAAAGCCCTGATAAGCTTGCTTCCCTGGCAAAAGATCTGATATTCCCACATGAAATGGTTTTCTTTACTGAGAAGATTATTCACTGGGCAAATAACTCAATCGTTGGGGTAGGGAGTGTGGTAGGTGTTGGTAGTTTGAATCTTTTATGTTCATAGCAGTTGGTTTAATCCTTACTGGGAAAGGGTCCTTTTCAAACAGAATGATCTCAGATCATATAAAAAGGAACTTACCAGAGGAAGCTCCCTTCTGCATGAGCTGAGTTTCTTGAAGTGTCTATCTGTTTGCAATCATTGTGCTGGCAACCCTGTCTCTTCCCTCCACCCTGCTCTGTCTGGGTTGAAGCTCTCACCTTTTGTTGTATTTGGATCTTTAAGGCCATGAATCTCGACAAGACGAGATAGTGCAGTTGCTGATCCAGCACTGGGGGCTAAGTGGTATGTGGGAAAAAAGGCAAGGGAATACAAAATAATAAAATGGCATGGTGTAAAAAGTATACATTTAAAATGCAATGCCTGCAGGGGAATTCTACACTATAGGAAAGTCATTAGATTTCACGTTTAGTCGATTCCTTTATATTGGTTGGTCATGATCAGGCCTTTCTAAGACACTGCCCACTGGTAAATCTGCTGATTTCTTTGTCGTCTACTCTGCTGCTGGTCTTCTCCAAAAAACATTCCTCTCTATTTTTGACTTCCAGAGCCTTGGGAAACAATGATTTGAAATGTGGCTCTGAGTCTTTCTCTTGCATCTGAACTGCATATTCAATAGTGTGTTGATGGCTGCCAATTCATCAGTTAAACACAGATCTGCCAGGGCTTTCCCTCAGGTGGGCCAACTCCCTCATATCTGCTGATACCTGGCATTTTTGGCTGGTGGAAATCCTACAGGAAAGTACTGGAGCTAATCTGCTTTGAAAAATGAGGTTATTTAATTTCAGAGAAAAGAAGTTATTTCCCACTTTGTTCAATAAGAGGTATGTACAAGTGAGTTCAGTCTCCTGAGAGACATTCATTATTGTGTTGAGTGCTTCTGTGCTATTGGCTCAAATGCAGCCGTGCCTGGAGAACCAGTAGGACCAGTAGACGAGGACTTGAAATGCAAACTGATTATGACTTCTGCAGCCTTGCAAGTGCTCCTGTGGTGGTGTTCAACCTCTCTCGTCGCAAATAGTAATTACCGCTTCCATGATGGGATGAGGCAGCCTTGATGGGTCCCCTTTGGATTCCTAAAACCACCTCCTCCAGTCAAACACTAGGTGAAGGGTGATGCCCTTTTTAATCATCTAGTCAGACCTTAATTTGTACTTTCCGTCCCACTGCTGATTTCAACAGTCATCAGGCTGAGCCATTCGAAAACCAGAATGAGTCTAATTGTGTAGGAGTAGCCTTAGCAATAGTAGTTTCCAGACCTCCTCCAGGTGTTAGAGTTGCCACACTTGAGCTTGCAGTGGAGAATCAATCTTCTTTCCTGGCTTAAGTTCAAGATTCACCACCTCATGTTACCACCCTTGAGCCTGGCAACTTGTCTCTCCACTTCCTCTAGTGAGACCATCTGACACTTCCACAAGAATATATGGACATCCTCCGAGCGGCAGATTGGCCATTCTGCAAGGTGTCATAGGAATTCAAGTGTAAGGTTCTGGTTTTGTGTTTATTGAAAGCAATTGGTCATTCTACATGTCGAGTAGTGGCAGTGTTGCTCCAACATCTAATTTGCACAATTACAGTATACAGAAGAGGCCCTTCCCAAGTTTACTTTCCATCCTTTGGCGATGTAAGATTTTTTTTAAGGCCATAATAGTTTTTCCTCTTAAGAGAACACCTCTCCCTCTATGCATCCCTTTCCGCCCCTCACCACCCACACCCCCATTCCTGAACCTCCGGCATAAGTCCTCTTCATAGCATCATTCATGGAAAGTGACTTTTCTAGTGGAAATTATTTCTACCTGTACAGTGAGTGAAATACACACCCTATGTTTCCACAAACCTTATACAGCTTTCCACTTGAATAGAATGTTTATGGCAACCCAACTAGCTTCCCTACCAAAAAAAAAAGCAACTGTGATATAAATCATGTGCATTTTCTACCAACTTTCTTTCAAAAACTGACCTCTCCATCTCAGAGATGTGTACACACTGAAAAGGGTTTTATGCTTCTACATAGAAAAACCAAGGAACAATAGAAATGTTAAACTACTTGTATTTGGAATGGTTTGCCTAACTTTAAACAGTCCATTGTGAGCTTGATAGGTTTTGCATTATCCTATGCTTCCAGAAAGCTTATAGGCTACTTTGGGTGATAAGAAGGGCTAATATCACCAGAGGAAAAACTGCCACTATAACTTTCATAGGAGATTTCCAAATTTCTGATATATCTATATGTGCAAACCAGCCACCTGGAGATCCTTCCATACATTTACTGGGCACTTTGTTCTAGGTTCGGGCTCCAGGACAAAAACCCTTGTGAATTAATCCTTTTTGCATCAGGTTAGTTAAAACTAATCTAATCCTGCATTGAGTCACTGTTTTATTGCTGGCACCACCCCTTTTTGAGGTTTCTATTAGGTGTTTGTTACATTCAAGGAACAGCCGCTGCAGGAGACAGGAAAGTAACTTACTTGTAATCCTAACTCTCCATTATGAGAAGCTTCACTGATGTGACGAACAATCCGCCTTCCTCCCTTATGGTAGCAATAGGATGGTACTGTCAAGAGTAGGATCCTGCATTCCTTCAAAAGAAATGGAAACATCAGTTGCCAGCGTGGTGCATTGTGGGACAGTGGAGCAGATGTTTACCATTAAGGTGCTGAGGTCATTGTTAAGCTATATGTGGCTATTGCCTTTGTAGCCCTATTACTCTCACTTCCTTTCTTTTTTCTCTTAAAGTTGATTGGGAAATGTTGAATCTGTCCACTGATTCCACTTTAATGGCTTCTCCAATAATAAAATTGTTTAATTAAAAAAACAAAAGATGTACATATATTTTTTTTATTTTTTTTAAGAAATATTGTCTTATATGAAGGTGCTGTGCAGTCCTTTATCTGAGTGACGGGCTGCTGAGTCGTGACATCAATGAAAATTCTCATGATTGAAAACTAGGATTACGTGTAAATAACTTTTCCATCATTGATACCTGAGAACTTGAGCAAAGAGGTACCTTACCTTTTGCTTCACTTTGATTAAGCCCCTGTACTCCTGAGACGTGCAGGCTCTGAAGACCGCTGGGGTGCATAGGGTGCTTCCAAAAATGCTGTGTGTAGGACCAGCATGCTTTGAATTCAGTGGCTTGTCACTCAAGCGTAAAAGTAAGAGCAAGTGCAAGGACTTAGTGGGTTTAGAAAAAAGGCATCGAAGTACTGAGAAAGAAAAGACAAGCATTTGCAATGCAATAGGTCTTGCGTTCCTGAAAGTTTGAGCCATTCGAGGTGCAAATAATAATGCAACGCCAATAGCTCAAATTTTCAGAAATGCCAGACCCTATTGCATTGCAAATGCTTTTTTTTTTTTAGGCACGGTGAGAGTACGTGATTTGCCCAGATCACAGGATGTCGAGCGTCCCTGCCGAGACTCGAAGTCGGTTCCCCAGCTTCGAGGTAGACTGCTCTAGCCGTTGAGCCACATCCTCTCCTACAACTTCAAAGATATTCCAAGACAACCCTTTAGCTCCATGTTCAAAACCGGTTAGATGCTTACCAACATATAGGTGATCTTTGACGCACCAACTGAATTTCAATCTTAAAGCAACAATGTTAAAATTAAAATCATAAGCCTGCTTTTTAAAATATCACATTCACATTGATTCAACAATTAAAAGGGGGTGTCACAGGTTTTAGATGCAGATCACGTTCCACTGCTCTAGCTACACCTACAATGGCTTAAAAATGACGTATTTGTGAATTTCTTGTCACATCATCATCTGTGGTACACCGCACCAGGCACACATTTAATGACTTCAATATGTGCGGGAAGCAAATTGTGAAACGTGAAGAGTTTTTTATAATGACCTGGCAGTAACAAAAATAACTTCGGGCCGCTGTGTAGCAATAAAAAGAAAAGATAACTGTCACGTTTAAAATGTAATTTAAACACGTGGGAAAAGAAGCAGCAGCCATATGCTGATCCGACCCGCATCCAAAAAAAATAAAGCAGCAGGCAGTAATTCAACACGTTGCAAGATTGTTTTGCAGCGTGAATCTTTTCTGGATTCACATGCTGTTCATTATTCCGCCATCTTGTGGTTGGGTCCGGAATTGTTGTATTTGTCCCTTTTTTTTTGTTAGTGGGCGTCGACATACCACCATTTGGTGTCCTCTTGTGACGTCGACGTACTTCCTCCGGAAGCTTCCACCTTTGTCTGCTGAAACATTTCTGATTTTCATGCTGATAAATTTATTTTGTTCCAAAGTAATCTCCTGCAAAAAGCTTTGCATACCAGAGCTCGTTCCACAAAAGGAAACTACTTCTGAGCACTTTTGAAAAATAGGTCCCTTACATGAATGTGAATTCTCCATTAGTGGGAACATAGCATTTATGTATTTTTAAAAAAAATCCTTTATGCATTCGAATACATACAAAAAGCCCAATATAACAGGTTAGCGAGTGCGAGGACCATATCACGTTTCATACTGGAGGATTTGCCAGGACCATCACAGCGTAAATTACATCATATGTACCAAGTCGGCATACAAGTAATGGACACTAATAATCCTAAAACTTCACTTGGTAATGTCAACTCTCTTACTTAATAATGCTCTGGGTCTCATCACGTCTCTGGATCTCCTGGGTTTGAGCCCATATCTGGGTCTCCATGCTCAGTGAAAGAGTCCAGCATTGCCCTCCAGGCTGCCAAATCCTCTGCGACCCTATCATCCGTGTGAGAAAGTTTCATGTGTTGCTCATCTGCAACTCCCCACTCCAGACCATCCTTAACTTGGGATCCGGGACCCCATCCACCCAATAGCTATTTTTCATTTAGCAAGAAACCGGGCAAACTGCAGGAGTTTATATGAGATCTTGCGTCCCCTGGGTTTCATCACCATACCCAAGGGGCAAGCTCCGGGTGTCCTAGGGATGACGATTCCCACAGCTTCCTCCCAGAAGCTACACACCCTTGAGCAGTGCTATGCCAGATGTATGAATGTGGCACTCTCTTCCCGACAACACGCACACCTAGCCGCCCTGCCAGGCTTAATACTGTTGAGCTGGGCTGGTGTTATTCATGTGTGGTGCAGGCAATTAAAGTGGAGTCGTTTTAATCGGCTGTTACAGGACACCATCTTTACCAGGCTGCGTACATGACTCCAATGCCAGGAATCCTGAAGGCTTCCCCTAAATCTGTTTCCCATGCTGTTTTCACTTTGTACACACTCTTCTTCAGGTCACCCTGAAGAGCTTTATGGAACAGGGAGATAAGGTGTCTGCCTCTCCCCTCCCCCCATCTAAGCAACCCCCCCAGTGTCTGAGATGGTGATGGGGCTGCCGGGTATGTGCGCCAGAGTTCATTGCTGTGTTTTCTAATTTGGCAAACTACAGGAAATGGCCCGTCCTTTATTAAAGGTGTCCTGTGCTTCCTAAAAAGTGAGGAAAGCCTCTCCCGGGTATAAATCTCCAGTTAAAAGGTGTCCGGCCTCTCTCCACCTATGCATGTACATATCAAGGTTGATAGAGCGCAAGGGTTTTAGATCCCACATGCGTAATGCCCTGTCAAAGGGTGCCCTGTGTAACACCTTTTTTTACCACCGTTTGCCATACCTGTGCAGTATGGTGGACCAGATAAGGTATTGGAGTGTCTGCCCGACCTCCTCCCCCACCCTCATTAATGTGTGTGGTAACGTGTCATCCCCTATCGTACGCGGCAGGAGCCGTTTCTCTCAGTTGTCCTGATCTGTCAGCCATCTGGGTGCATGTTGCAGGTGTGCTGCAAAATAATAAAGTTGTATGTCCGGAAGGGCCAGACTGTCTTTCTCCATATTTCTTTTCAAAGCAGGTAGAACCACCCTACTGCATTTCCCCGCCCACACCAGTGTGATAAGGATGCTATTTAATGTCAGAAAAAATTTCTAGTATTAAGGGAATAGCACATTTTGTACTAGATATAGACACTGGAGGATTAAGACCTTTTTAGCTACACCCGCTCTCCCCATGACCAACCCGGGCAGCGTGTTTCTGAATTTGACTGACCCGGCTGGACCCTGCACCACACTATCTACGCTGATGCGCTGATGATCTGCTGCTGTCCTAGTGGCCATAATGCACAGATACCGGAAGCTCTCCTGCTCCAACCTGATGCCCATATCAGGCAGCTGGTTCTGCGGTCACATAGCAGTCTTTTCCGAATGTTCACACGTAGGCTAGACACTCGCCGGAAGTTCTCCAGGTGTCGCAATAGGACAGATATCACCTCAGTAGGTGAGTGGACATATACCAGCGCATCATTAGCATATAATGAAATGTGTGGCGATTCTCCCAACCAAATTCCCCAGGGCTCTGAGTGGCGAGAGGGGGCATCCCTGTTGGTTGCCCCGCTCCAGCCTCCAGCCCTCCGAAACCTCACCCCCCCCCCCACACCCTGACGCGGGCCATGGGGCTCATGTAGAGCAACAGCTCCTAGTCCCAGAAGACTGGAGCGAGGCCCATCTCCCTAAGCACCGTCCTGAGATAGCTCTGCCCAACCGTGTCAAACGCCTTCTTAATGTTGAGCGACAGTTCCTGGTTCGACCCAGCAGCAGTGTGTGTGTGTGTGTGTGTGTGTGTGTGTGTGTGTGTGTGTGTGTGTGTGTGTGTGTGTGTGTGTGTGTGTGTGTGTGTGTGTGTGTGTGTGTGTGTGTGTGTGTGTGTGTGTGTGTGTGTGTGTGTGTGTGCGCGCGGTGTGTGTGCGCGCGGTGTGTGTGTGCGCGGTGTGTGTGTGTGTGCGCGTGCGTGCGCGCCCTCTTTATTGATAACGGGTTGACAGAATCAGCCATTGAGCTTTTTTACTGATTCCAAACTGTGGCCTGGTAGCAGAAAGGATACTTCCTTAGACCATTTCTTTTTTTTCTTTTTTTAAACTCTTTTATTAGCAAACAATATTGACATCTTCACAATTTCACATCATATTTGGGAGCCAGTACACAAATCAAATAGTTATACATGAGTACAAAGGTTGAATACACAGTGACAAATGCGAAATGTTAAGAGGGCGTAAGTTGGTCGTCCTCAGTTAATGATGCCGGTGGGGTGCAAATGTCTCCCCTGTATGTATTCCAAGGACCCCAGACCCTATTCCACTTCCCGGGACATCCTCTTGCTGTGTAAACTGACTTTTCTCTGAACATACACCAATCTAGATCTTCCCTCCATTTCCCAACCTGAGGCGGCTGCTGTGCTCCCCAGTTCTGCGCAATATTCCTTTTAGCGATCATGACTGCTAACGTTGCCCACTGCTTGGTGTATGAGGTGAGGTCTGTCGGTTCCCATATATTTAGTAAACATCTCCGTGCCGCAGATCAATCGCAAGGACCTCACTCAGTGCACGGTGTATGGCAGTCCAGTAGACCTGTATGTAGTCGCATTCCCACAGAATGTGGATAAAGGTACCTTCCTTCCCACACTGGCGTCTACAGTCCCCGTTTACAGCTCTACCCATATGTACCAATCTGGGACCTGTTACGTAAACCCTATGTAGAATTTTAAGTTTCACCAATCGCAGTCGCGCCTGGATCGCCACCACCCTCGGGGAGGAAACCGCCTCTTGCCAGTCCTCTTCATCCAATTCAAGACCATCCCGCTCCCATTTGTTTTTAAGAGCTTGGAACGGGTCTTCCATGTTGTTAATTAACTTTTTATATATCAGTGAAATGGCTTTTTCGGGCAAATGACCTTCAAGAATTCTATCTTCTAGCGGAGAGGAAGGTGGCGGGCGGAGCCCGAGGTAAGGTGGGCCCGGAGAGCATGCCTAACCTGGAGATATCTGAAGTGTTCCGAGTCCGCAAGGCTATATTGTTTCTGAAGGGAGGCGAATGGAATGACCCCATCCCGGTCCCAAAGGTCTTTGATTTGGGAAATACCGATTAGATCCCATTTATCAAATCCCTTAGTTTGCCACAAGTTCCCGAGCTTTTGGGAATTCCACAAAGGGGTTGCTAGTGTAAGTCTACCGTTCCACCCCAAATACTTATGGACTACGTGCCAAATACGAACTGAGTGAGCGGTTGGACCAGTCAAATGGTATCTACCAGGTTTGGAATATAACGTCCTCCCATAGTCCCCCTCCCCGGGAGGAGCCATCTGTCCATGGCGTAGCCAGGATCGCCAAGGCCTCCATACGTTCCATGATTAATAGCAGCTAGGTGGGCTGACCAATAATATTTTTTGATGTCAGGGAGGCTTATGCCTCCATCATACCAATTCAGAGTGAGTTTAGCTAATGCAATCCGGGGGTATCCGCACCACAGAAGGTCCCTCTGGAGTCTCTCTATTTCCCTGAAATATGAGGCAGGGACTGGGTCCATTGAATTTTGGAGGGCATAAAGGAAGCGGGGCAGGGACATCATTTTAAAAAGAGTTGCCCTGCCCAACAGTGAGAGTGGTAAAGCTTTCCAGGCCACTATATCTTTTTTCAGCCTTTGTATAGGCGGTAGGAGATTACGGGTGAAATGGCTCACAGGGTTGAGCGAGACGAAGATTTAGACCATTTCTTGCTTGGTCTACCAGCTGGTCACAAGTCTTTTCTCCAGCGGGTGAAGACAATGACAGTTGCGTGTGGCAAGTCAGGATTGTTGTGAATTGATGGTTGTATCAATAATACAACATATTAAGTTTGGCAGGCAAATGCCAGCAGCAGACACTCTCTCCAATACTACCATTATATTTTGCTTGTCCTTCTGTTTCATCCTGCATGTCGTGCTAGAGGAGTCCTGCTTTGAATGGGACCTAGTCTGAGGTTCTGTGGCATGTTCCTCCTACAATTGGCAAATAATTTATGCTACTGTTGCATGTTGTTGAGCTTCTCTTGTAACTTGCACCAGCACCGTACTGATGAACTGCTGTTTTCCTACAGTGTCAATGTTATCACCTCCTCCAACTCTAACTCTGTAAGGTTGTTCACAGCGGGGAGATAGGGGTGGTTTAAAGCGATGTAGTGGGCATGTCTGAGACTCAATGTCCCATTTTTGGTAAATCGATTGAGTGGGACTGTTTTTTAGGTCGAGCCTAGACAGCGCTTGCACTGTCTCTTCAAGACATGTATATACTTTGTGGGCTTACAGCCCGCCCACTGTTTTTCATTTGATTCTTTCAGTGTCCTTTAAAAATCCTTGCTTCCAAGTGGTTAATCTTTCCTGTTTGTCTCTCCTTTTCATTGGTTGTTCACTACCATGGAGCAGCACCCCAGAACTTGTTTTTAATTAATGCATTTCATGCTATAGGAGCTTGAATGTGTTAAGTCATTAAAATCTATGTGATGAAATTTGTCAGGTAAGATAAAGTAGATTTAACACGACGTATGGCTACAAGTGTAATTAAGGAAATACACAGTTGTGAGAAAGGCATCCTTTAAAAATAAACAAAGTAAATTGATAACTTAGACTTTAAAGGAGAATACCATTAATATTAATATTCCTTGGGGTAGAATTTCACAAAGGTAAGAAGAAGTAACATGTTTTTTCTGTTGCTTCATGACCTGCCTACCTTTGAAAATTGTAGAGACTTACTAACTTAATGGAAATGGGAGCTCAGTTACTAGGAGATCCATTTGCTCGAAGGAGAAGTCAGTGTGCTGCGCAAACCTTCCTGCTACTGCAGGCAGCTTTGGCATACAACGTTTGATCCAGAAATGCTACGTATTGCCTTTAGTTCAGTTTGTAGTCTTGCTAGTCTGTGCATAATATTGCTTTTCTTGGTGAAAAATGGCCATCTTGTTTTGTTAAGTCGTGGGGCCAACCATGGGTTGCCTTAAGTGGTTCCGATCAGGCATCGGCCAGTTTTCCCTATCCAAAGGTCAAAATCCAGTATTGAGATTCAGTACGCACACCCATTTTTTAGAGGTTTTTTCCTTGGTTGTTTGTTGGTTAGCCGTGCTACTCAAACAGAAATTGCCAGAGTGCCGTATTTTCAACACCCCTATTAGTGTCTTTGGTTCACTGAGAGATATGACTTCATGGTCAAGCAAACTGAAGCTTCTAGAGAATTGTTTCCCCATAATTCCAAAATTATCTGCTGGGTTGTACTTGGTTAATTAACTTGGATAGCAGTGACTGAGAGTTTTTTAGTTGCACATATATAAACCAAAAAGCCATGGGTGTGTTTAGAGTACATTTAGAAGTGCATTCAGTTCCTATGTAACCATGTACACACCTAAATACGTCCTACCCCCCACTACCCCAAGGTTCATAGACCTAGTCGGTGTTAGTGTCCCAGGTGACTGGGAGGGGAACTGCACCGCTTATTTTAACAGGGAGAAGTATATATCCATGTCTGGATTTCCTGTGCGTAATCCTTAATTACTTCCAGCAATCAGTCCCTAGATGAACAGCCTTGCAGAATGAGGGTTGGCCCAGGGTCTCCTTTCTTATTGTGTATTGTGACTGTTAAATGTCTCTGTCATTCCTTTTGACTGGTTTTCTTTGTTTGTGTCTCCAGTTCTTCTCTCTGATTTTGTTTTCTTGGTGTTTCCTACTGAACAGCCGCAGTTCCGGATTGCTGTCCCATAGAAATTGAAGAATAGGTAGGAGAGGCGGAAGACTACGCATGATGCAGCTTTCAGACTATAATGTCTGTTTCTTATATATTTTATTTCTTGTCCCTTACCAGGAAGCAGAGTCTCCACAAATAGGTATCTCACTTTGTTACAATACCAACAGCTTGTTGAGCTACAGAGGATGGCCCCATGTACACTCATCCACATTCACACTGTATCAGCAGTCAAAGCCATAGTTTTAGGGCAACCTGCAAACGTTGATTTTTAAAATAGGCAGTCTAGCTAAAAGGATGCCCCTTCTGTACCTTACACATAGGGAGCACGGTTGTGTTGGTCCAAATTGGATTGCTTCCTTTTTTTAGGTTTGAATTAACTTTTATGTCTAAAGCCACTTTAGTTCTGTGCATTGTACAACTAATAAAATATGACACAGCTGAGCACGAGAAATGACATTTACAAAAAAAAACAACGGTGGGGTGGGCACTACCCACGCTCGGAGTCTGCCCTCACAAACCCACTCAGCCACCTGCACACCACTCTGCTTTTTGTCACTCACAGGAGATATGTTCTGGTGGTCTCCTGTAATTATTTTTTCAGGGTGCTTTTCAAAATCTTTCGTCCAAATTCTTTTGGTACTCGTAAGTTGCCCTTAACTCATTAGCTCTTGTTCAACTATGCCATTTACATTTATTTTCAGAATGCATATCCTACAGTTTTTACCAGTTCTGAACTACTAAGCTACTGCCTTGCCTGTTGAGGCTATTAGGGGCCTTTTGTGTAGTTCCTGTTCAGAATATGGTCCCTCCTGCGTCATTGAAAATGGATCATTGTGGTAATGGTTCCTAAGCTGTTCACACATAAAGGAAAAGAGAGAGGAAATTGAATGTCTGTAGAACCTCATCCTGTGCAATCTATTCTTTCCAGACGTGCCTGGGTGGTCCCAGGCTTTGGCTACTTGGAATAGGCTCCAGATTTCACCTGGAGGTGCCCTCCAGAAATCATTCTGTGGTATTCCCTGTGGTGCCCACAGGTCAACAACCTGCCCTACCTCACACTGTGCTCTGTGGATATACTTCCAGAGTTACGCTAGACATGTTTGTGGAACATAACACAAGGGCTGTCCACTGTGTTGTGGATTAAACCCACGTCTGTTTTCAAGGTGTTCCACAAGCCTAGTAACCCAGAGGTTCTACTTGGGCTTTGCTGTCGAGGTAGGTTATCAAAACCATGCCATCTGCTGTTGGGATGAAGACCATGGTTACTATTGGTGCACCACTCTTCTTGCATAATGCACAGAGAAGTCCGGTAAAATGGGCCACAAAAGTATGGTATGGTATGGAGTCTGGTTCTGAAGGCCTATATAAAAAAATAAAGAGTTTACGGATTCCACTTGCCGGCATTGTTCTGTGTATCCGGCTTTAAATTTCAAACTGTCTCCTTTAATAAAAAAGCCACTTGATGAGCTCTGTTAAAACCCAGATATTTTAGTGACAATGATTGTATCTTTGCTAAGGTCAGCTATTGTAATATGTAGCAATGCTTGAAGGATTAGGAAGATTGGTCAACCATAAAGGCCCCTAATTCCCACCATAAATCATCTACTTCCAAAGATCCAGCCATATGACTTTTAGCCCAATGACAGGAGCGGCGTCACATGCCACTGAAGGATGCTTAATTCACTAGCCAACACCAGCTGTTACTCACCAGCCCCAACACCTCAACGGGATATCAAAGATCTCCTATAGGTATCCTCGAGATAAAGAAACAGTCACAGACTCCAAAGAGACATGAAGATTTGCCTCCTACAAAGGTTTTTCCAATATCTGATGGGCAGGTGCTTTGAACATTTGGGTCTGAAGGTCCATACAACTTTACCCAAGATGGGGTTAGTTGCTCTTGTATTGCCTGATAAAAGGAAGCCGAAAACGTCATCCCAGTCTAGGGTGTCCTAGTTGCCTCAGCGAATTCTAAAGCTGTTGGTATGTTTTTTACCTCTTCTCCAATGCAGCCTGCTATGGTCTTTACAGCCTGCAGCAGAGACTCCAACAGTGTTCACAGACTCTCAACTTGGGAAAAAGTTTAGGCACCCTTAGAAAGAAGGTATTTATTTTTATTCTCAAGTAATTATCGTCAGTGGATTGCATTCCATCACTGTTAGATACATAGTGGAATGCTGTCTCTGCTGGTTTTGCCTCATGACAATGCCCTAGTTCTAGTGTTGATCACTTACTGTCTAGATTACTGTTTTGCTGTCTGTGCAGGGTTGCCAAAAACCCTATAAGCGTTCAGAAAGGCCAAACTATGCAGCCAGACACACCTTTAATATAAAACGTTATGATCATATCTCACCCAGCCTCGAAAGATTTGAATGGCTGCCCATCAAAGAAGGTATCCAGTTCATGATATTGTGCTTGGTCCATATGACACTGTGTGGCAATGCCCCAAGTAGTCTTGCAACAATTTTCAGTCTTGCTAGCCCTCTAGGAATCTGAGGTCAGACAGCTATAAACTTCTTGTCATCAGACAGATAAAGATTACTAGGACGGGTAAGTCCACTTCTGGGGTCTAACCTTTGGGACAGACTATCTGTGCACTTAAAACTTGAAGAAAACTTAAAGAAAGTTCCTCTGGGCCCTGAACAACTTTCTTTTCTGCTCAGCCTCTTCACCATACAATAGACTCTTCCAGACCGTACCTCATGCTCCTTAATCTGATTAAATGCCTTAGACTAGATCTTCTTCTCCGGTGCTTGGACCCTCTGAATCCGAACAAAGGCTTTTTCATCTTGCCCATAATAATATGGATCTGGAGCACATTTGCTCTTATTCTCCTCACTTCCACCACTGTGACTGGTAACCTTTGTCTACGCAAAGCAATGTGATGCAGTTTCCAGTTTTGTGATGCACGTTTTAAAAACCCACAAATAAATATTTGTAATAGATGGATTTCACTTACGGGGCAGAGGAGTGTTTTGCAACAAACTACGATGGAACTTAACGATTTAGCATAGTGTTTTCACATAAGTTCCATTGATATGAACATGAAAGGGACATTAGTATGACAGAAGCTGGGATGTGAAAAGCTATGTTTTGAGGCCCATGCACATGATCAGCAGGCCGAGGGACAGGTTTATTTCTTTTAGCAGCATGTTCCAAATTCTTGGAGTGAAGCAAGACCTTTCATACAAACTTAGATTTCTGTACCTAGGAGTTCTGAGTGATGTGAGGTTTGTTTCTGGTGTTACAATGGCTGTGGAGAACTTGTTCATTAGGTAGGATGGTTCGCCTTGTCTAAGGGTTCCCATCTAATGCAGCACATCGTATATGATCCTGGGGGTTATGGGTTATCCAGTGAGGTTTAAAAGTAAGAGTAATAAGATCTGATTTATTTACAATCACAAGGTAGGCAACCTTATTTAGAATGAACTTTATTGTGGAAAGAGCTGTTTTCAAAGTGCCTGGCAGAGTAATATTTTTGCCTGCATGTTCCGACAGTACCACCTCTGAAAAACAACTTTGAAGCCTCCATTAGAAATGGAGGGTTTCGGTTCCTTTAGGAGATGGAGTTCCCAGGAGCCTGATCTAGAGTTCATGTCCATGTTAGAGGGGCATCTAGCGTGAAACTGAGACATTTCTAATGGGTGAGCAGATGGTTGAAATTGCCAGAAAAGTATTGTTTTGAGACCAAAATTAGGCTGAGGCCTTTATTTAATATCAAAGAGGCCCCATTAATAGTGGTACATTGGGCAATGAAGCATTACTATATGGGGGGTTTAAAGGGCATGATTGCACAAACTTTAATGTAATTTAATTGTTTTCAACATCTCACACATAAGGTTTCAGGGTTGAACAGATCTAATGTTTTATTGTACCAAGGGCAATAAACGTTGCCCATGTGCTTCATCCCTTAACCCTTTTTCATATAGAAATGTCACGTCTATAAAATCTTCCATCTTGCGTTTAACAGGCCTTTGCACTCTTGAGAGGATCTACTCCCAGGTTGCTTCAGGAAATTAATTAAGAATCACTGTGAAGAATAATATGTTTCTCTCTTATAGAGGGATCATGCCAGAGAGCTTTAAACAAGCAATTGTGTGCCTTCTATTGAAATAAATGCTATTAATTGCCAATAAGCTATCCAAATGGTCTAGTTGGGCGATTTCCGTTCCCCGCCTAAACCACCACAGTGGGACGTTTCTTTAGGGGTCAATAATTTCTTGCTTGTTATTTAATCTTTACTTATGTCCATTAGCTTACCTGCCAACAACATTACAAGTTAAAATATACTTTTATGCAGATGGTACATAACTATGTTTTAATCTGTGTGACTACATTAAAAACTGTAGGAAAGTAGGATCTGCTTTCATGGTTACCTCCATGTTTTGCTGATGTCATTCTGTTTTCTGACTGGGATCCTGCTAATCAGGGCCCCAGTCACTGTGCTCTCTCCCTAAATTGAAGTATGGTAAGTACTTTGGTACCTTCCTAATTGGCTACTGGTGTACCCTTTTAAGTCCCTAGTATATGGTACTATGGTACCCAGGGTATAGGTACACCAGGGGTCTCCCATGGGTTGCAGCATATATTATGCCACCCATGGGAAGCCACTCAAACTGTGACTAAAGTCCTGCCATTGCAGCCTGTGTGAGCTGGTGCTAGCACCACTCACAACAGATATAAGTTTACTTTTATCTGATGTCACTGCACTTAAAATCTATAAGTCACCCCTGAGGCAGGCCTTTCAATCCAGAAGGCAGGGTGCTTGGTTATAAGTGTGAGGGTGCCCTGCATGAGCAGGACACCCCCTACAAACCCAGGCTTTGTAAGTGCGGTCAGCCGTTTAATACATATAGTGGACATCAAGTCAATAACGAGATGTGAAACTATATACAGGCTGCAACGAAACCGGTCATGTTTGGTATCGAACATGTTGGAATCCTACCCCAACACCGATACCAGTGTTGACTGTAGGGTCCCATGTACTGGGGGGCTCCCCTCGGGAGCTCCCCTGTATCCCTGGTACCAGCCTTAGGGTCTAACAGCAAGCTAGTGCTGCTGCTGACCACAGACAGGATTCTGCCCTCCTGCTGCTGCGCTGAGCTCAAGCAGGGGAAGGTAGAACAATAGGTTTCCTGTCACAGGGAGGTGTGACCACCTCCCAGACAGGACTTAGTGTATTGGGCTGGGGTGGGGGTGATTGCCAGCGCCACCAGACTGCTTTGAAGGGCACATTTGATGCCCTCCTTTCATACTCATACTCTAGTTGAAACTAGTTCAGGGAGCCGTTGGCTCCTGCTCTGGCTTGAAACTGGACAAAGGACATGGGAGTATCCTTCCCTCTGTCCAGCCCCTCCTCTGGGATGGACCCCTGAATCATCCCAACCCTTTCATTTGGGTACTTAAGGGCTTACCTGTGGGTGGCTCTTCAGATTCTCCGTGGGACAAGAGTCCGATCCGAAACCACTTCTACTTCTACCGTTTGGGCACTTTGGACTTCGTTGGACTTTGCTTTGGGAACCGAAATTGCAAAAGGGAAGACTCCTGCTGCGCCTGGTCACGTCGTCCTGCGAGTCTTCTGCGTCGTCTGTGCTTCATCCAGGTTCTTCTCCAGGCCTGTGGGCATCAAAGACACCCGAAGGAATCTCCCTTGGAGCAAAGGAGTCACTCCCCAGCATCTGCAGGCACTGCAACTAAGCTGACCGGTCTGCTGCTCCTGACATCCTCCGGACTTCGAAAGGCCCAGCAACACAGGTGGTGGTTCTGCAACTCCCTTGAGGCCTGCACTATCTTCTCACCAAGTTTGAGGCCAGTATCCCTCGTCGGAACCGCTGGAACAGAACCCTTGTGCACCGCGCTGACTTGCCGTTGCCAAGTCCTGTTGACTCTCTTCTCTAGAGATCTTCGGGCTCCAAGAAGCTCCAGCCTCCAGCATCTCTTCCTGCCAAGATCTTCGTCCTCACTGCATCCTCTGCACCGTGGGCCTGCATCTTTGGTGAGCAACTTGAGGTCCTCTTGCGACTCCTGTGACTTTGGCCTGTGGGTCCTCTTGAGTGTCTTCTTTGGCTCCAGTTGGCTCCCCTGCTTGCTCGGGGCCTGCTCTGACTCTCCTGCACTTGGTGAGTCCCTCGGACCTTGCTGGTCCCGACACTGCACCACCTTCGTTTTCCATGTCTGTTGCTGCTGCCAAGGCTTGTTGGTGCTCCCGCCGGACACCGACCCCCCTGCTTCTCGACTTCCGATGTGGGACAGCTCGTGAACGGCTCCTGGTCTTCCACAGCGTTGCCTTGTCCTCCTAGCTGCAGCAACAAGGTCACCGTCAACTCCCCTGTATTTTCCGTCATCGGTAGTCATTGGTCTTCCATGCCTCCTGGTCACTCCCGAGTGGCAGAGACTCTGTCCCCTCTGCTTGCAGGTACTTCTCTTCAAGAATCCATCCTTGGATTCCACCGGACTGTTTCACCTTCTTCGCCAGCAGCATCTTCACTGAAGTCCTCCTTTGTGGTCTATGGCGGTTTCCAAAATCACTTCGCACCTATGCACCCGGCTTCCCTGGTGTAGGTATCCTGGTTCCTGGGGTATCCACGAGTGGGGTGACTCTCCAACCTTCCATCTTCATCGGGGTTTCTTCAGGGTCATCTTGGAAGGGTCCTTCTTCTTGAAAACTGCAACGTGACTTCCCCGTTGACTTGCATTGAGTACGTGGCTGTTTCCACTCTGCACACAGCCTCCGTGGGGTTCCTGGGTACTTGCCTTGGGTGGTTCCTTGGGTCCCCAGCTCTTCTAAGTCTTCTGGGTCAAGTCTCGACTTCAGTCACAGTTCACATTCCACTTTATTAGTATATGGTTTTGTCTCCCCCTGGAGACCACTGTGTATTTGTGCTACTTACCTGTTCTTTTGAAATATTGTGTGTATTGTGTTTATATCTCCGGGTAGGAGATATACCAATGTGTCCGTGAGTGTGCATAGTAAATATTACTATTTTCATAACTACACTGTGTGGTTCTTTTTCGTTTAACATACACTACATGATTAGAACTGGTAAAACAAGCAGCTTAACACTCCTTCTGGACTAAGCTCCACAGCTACCACTTCTATGGTTGTCTAAGACCACTAAAATCACCATAAGGGTTGTCTGGATTAGTGCAGAGTGATTCACTTAAATAAGTGTTCACCATATACTAAGCCAGCCTCCTAAAAAAGACCATACCTCTGATCTGTCATTAGCTCTTTAAACGCAGGTGGGTAGCCATTAACATTCTAAAGCAAAGCTTAACCATTCAACCACTCAAAACAGACATTTTATCCATTGCCAACAACAAAACTGTGCAAATAGAACAGTACTTTATGGTCACCTACGTTAGGCAATCTCCCTAAACCAGTTCAAGTAGTTTGTAACTTGGGCACAATCCAGGACTCCTTGTGATCTCTGGAAGCCCATGTTACAACAGTAACAAAATCATGTTTTTGACTTGAAAGCCCTGGAAAGAATTTCCCCTTCTTTATTCTTCTCTTGCAGAATTATTGTTGCCAATGGGTATATTCAGATACAATGAGCCTTGTTATGGAATGTTTTACCTTTTTCTATTAGAGCGGCACTTAACCTTCTTACGTTAAGAAATTTTAAAAAAACAGGACTCTAAATAGAATAATCTTTTTCTCGTTTCTGCTCACTGTTTAGAAAGCTAACCATGACTTCCTCTACAATGCCAGGAGACGCTATACTATGAATGACAATATAGTAAACAAAACTTTGTAAATATATCTGCCAGTATAGTAGCTTGTTCTTCTATGTGAAATGTTTTGCCTGCAGGTCACTTAAAACATTTTCTTCCATTGACAGATAAGTCATGGAAAAGCTTAACTCTAGCATGGAGGATCACAGCAATAGATAAGGAGCTGCAGTCACGTAGAAGTACACTTTACCAGACCAAATGCAGCCCAGATACAGGCAAACCCCTGAGTCTTTGTGGAACACACACCTGCCTGTATCTGCTGCAACATCTCTACCCAGGATGCCCATTATAAATGATATAATAGTTTTCCACAAGTTATTAAGCGAAAGGAGCAACCATGATGAATATACTATTCTCAACTCCATAGGCAAGACCTTGTGTTACATTTTGAGACCCTTCAACACTGGCCTTCCAGAAAACCTCTCATTCCTTTGGTTCCTGATTTTCTGATGCTGGATGTGGAGATTGCAGAGGCTACAACAGTGGCTTGTACACGTTTAATCAAGAAATACAATGCTTCAGAATAGTACTCTCTTTTTTGCGATCCAGTTTGTGACTTACTCTGGATAAAGAGAGTGACAAAATTGACGCAGGGGTGGACACCGGAGAGGCACTTTCTGTCCGGCCTGCTATGCATTACCTAGCACTGCAAGAACGAAATTTTAAGTAGGGCAAGGTCACACTGGATATCCTGGGTGACCACTGACACAGTCTTAAGTCTTAAACCAAGAACAGTACCCTTTCATATCTAGACCTGGTGTACCTGCTGGTGACTAGATGGGGAAAATAGCGGCCGTGCTGTGCTGAAAGTGAAAGGGCGTCAGAGTGTGTTCTGTGCCAGAGGTCATAGCGGCTGATTGGCACAGCGAGTGAAAATCATCTCAGAGAAGCCCCGGGTGCCGGAGGGTGTTTGAGGCAGCCAGATAGTGCTGCAGGGGCTGAATAGGCAGGGCTCAGCGGGGGTTCATTCCAGCCACCACAGAGATAGTGAACATGAGGTTGCAGCATCGGCACCTCTTAAGGGCTCTGTTGCTGGGAAAATCGGCCCTGGACTGCAACACAGGTGCCATGTCTGCTCTGCAGCACTTTCCTTATGGATGCAAGGTGTAGCATTTTGAAATTATACGCACTAGGACCCTCTTGGTTCTGGGCGGACTCTGAACAGGAAATATGTAATTTGCGGGTTGGTGTTAGGATGTGGTTAATGGGAAGTATGATGTAATGCGCGTGTGTGAGTGTATGCTGAAGACTAAAGTAATGTTAGACCGCAGTTCCCCTGTGGCGTAATTCATCTGCATGCTCCTTGGCTGGGGAAGACCCTACAACTGTTGATGAGTAGGGATACATGCCGAAGAAGACAAGACTGCTCTCCTTGAGAGTTTGCAACGATATGGCAAACTGCTTGTGCGTGCCACGTGTGCCCAAAATCAATTCAGAGCGGTCGGCAACCAGCTCATTTGGAGTCAAAGCCCTGCTCCAGCCCATACACGGCAGCCGAAGAAATCAAAGGCCCTACCTAGGATCATATTCAAAGCACCTGCCAAACCTGCCGATGAGGTGGTTAACAGAGACACTACGCCGCGCCCCAGATACAGAGCAACTAATCAGAGGAGGCAAAAAATAACGATCATGTCAGCAAAGTACAAGAAACAGAGAACTTACCATCACGGGCGATTGAAACATAGTGCAACATATACTTCTAAGGCAACTTCTGCTTGAAGGAGTTGTCGGAGCCGGACTGCATTGCAGTCACCTGGACGGCATGTGCCAACACAATGGTGGCAGAAGGGAGCACAAAATGCAATGCAGCTGTGTTCTTGAAGCCACCACTGCCTTTCGACACTTTTGAGAAGCATAACAGTGGTGCCAGGTGGGCGACTTGGATCGAAACATTCGATGACTTCATCGATGTGCTAGAAGAAGAAGAAGAGCATCAACACTTGAAAAATCTTGGAGGTGATGGCGTGAAAGAAGTGCTAAAGAAAATCTCACAGACTGATGTAAAATTGTACCAAAAGGTAAACGAAGCGTTGGAGGCCAAGTTCAATCCAATGCCGAATGTCGACTATGAAAGGTATAGCTTCAGCCAAGCATGACATCAGGTTGGTGAAACAATGGACGAGTCTGTTGAAAGACTTGATGCGCTCATTAAATATTTCCAGTTCTGTGACTTCACCGACAAAGAAGCCATGCACCTCAGAGTCATTGATTGGCTGCCTTTCAGATTCGTTTACAAGGCGCATGATGAGAGAAACGCAGTCTAGAGAAAATGCTGATGGCTACGCGAGCAGATTGACAAGCTGTTGACATGGAAGCAGGAATAGCACACAATGAATCAGCATTGACTGTGAAAAGCAAGCACAAGTATAAACAAGATATACTTCATTTGACATCTCCAAAGAACACATAGCTATGCTTCCGAAGTGGATTTTCGTTTCCCCACGATGGTAAATGCCCAGCCATAGGACAAGTCTGCAAAGGTTGTGGGAAAGAGAGCCATTTCATAACTGTGTGCAGAGCTCAAGAAAAATCAAGTGCGTCACAAGGGCAAGAAAAGATGGACGCAAGAACATTCCAGAAGCATTCTTACCACGCCGCTAAAACCAAAAAGCAACATCCGCTACGACAAGTAGAAACCAGGCAAAATCAATCGTCATCAAGCTCATCGTGCAAAGGTTCTTCGACGTCACTTTGGAGTACCAGCGAAGAAGATGGGTACGTGCTGATATCTATCAAAGGACAGTGTGCACATGTGGGATTTGCTGCCTGTAAAGAAGCTCATAGTTCAAAGAACGCTCACCAAACAAAGTGACAAACTTCATTTGGACACTGTCCCAAAATCACATTGAAAGTGAATGATCACCCAATAACTTTCATCATAGTCAGTTGTGCGTCGATTAATATCATGCCAGTGGAAAAGTTTAACAGCCTATCCCCTGTGCCTCGCCTCACTCCGTCCGGTATGAAGGTATATACCTGGGCTGCTTCTGTGCCATTGCAAAGTCAAGGTTCATTCACAGCAACAATGTGACACAAAAAGACATCAGTGCAAGCCACCATTTATGTTCTACAAGGGACTTCATCGTGTGCCTGTTTACTCGGTTTTGCCACCGATGCTGACATGGGGTTGATATCAACGTCTGCGCTGAGTCTGATATCATGAGCCGATTCCCGTCGTCGTTCCATGGCCTGGGAAAACACAAGAGAATGAAAGTACAGCTTCATATCACTGAAGACATTCGCCCTGTTACTCAGCGGCATTGTAGAGTTGCTTTTCATCTACAGGAATCTGTAGAGAAAGAGTTGGAAGCACTCATAAAACATGATATCATTGAATGCTCCACAGGCCCCACGCCATGGGATTTGCCCATAGTAATAGTACCAAAAAAAAGACACTAGCGGAATGGTGCTCATTTGTGTTGATATGCACCAGGCAAAAGAAGCCATCGAGAGGGAGAGACACCCTGGTCCGCACTCGGTGGACATGATCATGTAATTGAACGGAGACAAAGTGTTTTCCCGTCTTGACCTGAATAAAGGATACCATCAACTCGAACTGGAGAGGAACAGCAGGTACATTACTACCTTTTCAACTCATGTTGGTTTGTTCAGCTATAAGAGACTGAGTTTTGGAGTATCTTCGGCTGCTGAGATATTTCAGGATGTTATTCGCTGAGTAATCCAACCTGTTACACATGCTTTTAATTACAGTGATGACATATGGTTTTTGGCAGAACACAGAAAGAATACAACAAAGCCCTTACCCAAGTGTGCCAATTACTTGCTGATGCAGGTCTCACTCTGAACGCCTCAAAGTGTGAGTTTCACAAAACCAAACAAGTTTTTGGGGCACATATTCTCTGATGGGGGAATGACTGCAGACCCTGACAAGGTGCAAGCACCGTCATCTACTTGCCCCCTCCAGGATGTTACCATGCTGCGATCCTTCCTAAGCATGGCCAGTTATTGCTCAAGATACATTTGCAACTTTGCTACAGTGAGTGCCCCATTGTGAGACTTGACAAAGCGAAATATACGTTTTCAGTGGTCTCCGGAACGCGACCAGAGTTTCAAAGACATCAAACATGCAATTGAAAATGCAACTTAAAGGGCCTACTTCAACCCAAGTTACATACCGAAATAATGGTTGATGCGAGCCCCGAAGGGCTAGGGGCAATCCTTGTTCAACACAATGGCCATCCGAATGCTCAGACACATTGTGGCCTATCCTCACACACCACCAGGTGTCATGCTTCATCATTGGCAGTCCTCGTTCTCTAAAAACCGCGTTTTGTAGAGAGTGGGCCTACACCTGGAAACAAGGAGGCACTTCTAAGATCTAAGTGGGGGCCTGTGAGAGAAGTGATATTTAAAAACCAATGAGGACAGTCCTTTACAGTTTTGAGATGCCCAGCACCCCACTAATTAGTGCTTAGTGCTTGTCAGCTTTCGGTCACTAGTCTCAAACGACTATTTCATTCAGGGTAGTTTCTTTGTGTGTACATTATAGGTTGGAGACCAGCTCAACCTGAATACCCTGTAGCCTCAGTTCCCTCCCCTGGACAGTTCCAGGGTGTTGTGTGTTGACATTGTGGCCTATGCCAGTCGAAGCCTGTCTGAAACAGAACGTGCCTCTTCTCAACCAAAGGAGTCTGGGTGTGTTGTGGGCCTGCAAACATTTTCGTGTATTCCTCTACGGAAAACGTTTCACTGTCATCACGGATCAACAGGCGTTGCTTACAATTTTTGGAAACCTGAAGGCTAAGATGCCCCCTCGCATCGAGAGGAGGGGATTAAGACTGCAAGAGTATGACTATGAGATTATGCACAAACCAGAGAAGAATCAAAACCCGGCAGTTCACTTTTCACAAGTGCCGCTACCTCGTCACAGTTCGACGTCAAGGACATCTGAAGCATATCTCAACTTTATTGTGATATCGGGCACACCAGCGGCTCTGTCTGTGGAACAAATTATTGCTGCCACCAATGCAGATAAAGCAATGACCATAATCAAAGAACTTATTACCACGCAATTACGGAGGAGAAGTACCCAGCCCCTTGCCTATGATGATGAATTCCAAAAGTTCAAAAATGTACAGGATGAGTTAGCAGTCACCCAAGGAGATGCACTGTGGGGCCTGTGAGTGCTTTTAAATAAAGCAATCTTTTTAATTTTTTTTTAAATGCAGCCTGTTTTCCTCAAAGGAACATGGGATGCGTTTAAAAAGAAAAACATGAAACCTTTAAGTTTCATTTTTTAAGAGTTGGCAGCGTTCGGTGGGACCACTGCCTGCTCTTAAACAATATTTTTTCAACATTCTGAAAGGGGAAGGGTTTCCTTCCCATTTGCAAATGGGTTACCACCACTTTTAAAGGGTGGTAAAGTATTACTGTTTTGCGACCGAAATTTGGTTGCCAAACAGTAATACCTACCGTACCGGCTCGGTGTTTGGAAGAGACTCCCAAAACACACCCCTTCCAAATCCTGAATTGCAAATGCAAATTGCGATTCAGTAACAGGTTACCGATTTGCATTTTGTACATTAGAAAAATAATTTTTCCGGTTGAACACGGCCCAATTCTGCGAATCGGGCCGTTTGCGACTGGACAAATGCTTTGTACATCTGGCCTTAATATACTTATTTGTGAATAAAAGTATTCCACTGGCCAAGTCTTCTTTCCGCACACTCAGGACGCAATTAATTAGCCTGGCAAGGGCAGTTAAACGACCCTGGAATAAGTGGGGCACGGTCACTTTGACTTTTCATCATGAAGGCTTCTAGGCCCCAGATCCAGAGCTTCTAGCTGCAGATTTGTTACCTTAGAATAATCCCCAAGCGTCAGACTAGTCTGGATATGTTTGAGAAGTACCCCTGTGCGCCAGTAGGTAACGTTGTTCGGCTCTGCAGCTGTGTCGTCCGTGTCAGGAAGTGACGTTCACAATACCTATATAGGCGCCACCCTAGCACGCTGTCAGTTCTTTCCTTTCTGGTCAGATAGCGCTGACCTGGTCAGAGCTACCCTCAGGGTGTTTTTGACTGGCTTTTTTCTTGACTTTTTGTTGACACTTTTTAAAGCGATTTTCTCTTCTGGTGTGACAGCATGTCCCCTAAGAAACCAGCTGGTTTCAAACCATTTGGTGCCTGTCACAGGCAGATGTTTGTGACTCACCAACACTTGGTGTGCTTGTTGTGCTTGAAGAGGGACCACGACTCAAGGACCTGCGAGGACTGCCACACCATGCACCCAAAAGTGCTGAACGAGTGCTTCCTCAAGCTCCTTGCCGCCAGATGTCGTACGAGTCTATGATGCTCAAGATTTCGATCTCGCGCAAGGTCCCGGGAATGTCCGCAGAGCCGCACCCGGCGTTCGCTATTGTCTTCAAAGTAATCAGGGAAGTCAAGTAAGTCATACTAGCACAAGAAATCGAAGAAATCAAAGCAGTCTTCGACTTTGCCGCGCCCATCAAAGTCTTGTGACAGGGTACAGGAGTGTCAGCACTCCAGGCTGCCCTTCCCTGACTTATTATGAGCAGGAGCGACCGTCGCTCACCTTAAGGAATTTTATGAGGCCATGCACCTCATATTTGGGTGGTTTGGCCCCTCTGGAGCGTTTTTGGGCCCCACAGACTCAGGAGGGTCCCCCACTGGATCTCCGCCAACAAATTCGTCCTCCGCGCCAGTCAGGGCCCATAGATGCCAAGTTGGATCTGAAGGAGACCTTCCTCGACACCTGCCCCAATGCCAGCGCCGCCGACACCCATGATGGCTCCATCCCCAGTGTCATTCCCGACTCTGACACAGAGCTGGACAGGAGTTACCCAACGCCAGAGCCCACTGGGGCCATGCTCTTCAGATCAAAGCCAGTGCCTTTTACATTTGACATACCTGAAGAGGGAGACGACTGGGCAGGGTCTGAAGACCCTTATGGATGCCAGAATCCCCTAGATGAGAATGAGGGCAACTGGTATTAGGAACTGGCAGAGGCCAGTGGGTTAGACACCTCACATGACACTGACCCCTTCTGAGCCCTTACTCCCCTTCAGTGAAGTCCTTACCACTGTCCTGCTCCTGTGCATAGCACAATTGCCCACCACCATCACCTCCCGCCTGAGGACCCCAGTTTCCTTACACAACACCCCACCCCGAGAGGTTGGTGGTCCAAGCCTCCACTTGTATGATCAACCCAGCGTGTTCCCTACCACTCTACCGGATAGGGAATCCAAGAGGCTGGATATCTTTGGCAAGAGATTCTTCTCTTCTGGTAGCCTTGCACTGCGGTCTGTGAACACTGCGAGCCTTTTGGGTCGATATTCCCATACAATCTGGGATTCGGTTGCGCTAGTGCTATCTGTGGTCTCGGAGGAGGCCCGAGCTACACTCTCCCAGGCTGTTGCGGACGAGACATAGCAAAGTTCACAATACGATGTGGACTGGACACGACCGAATAGCTGGGTAGAGCGATTTCATCGTCGGTGGCTTTTCAGGCCATGTCCAAGCCTTGCTTATAGACATATCCTTTAATGGCTCTTGTCTTTTTGGAGAGAAGGTGGATTCGGCATTGGAGCACGTTAAGGACAGCAACTCTACAGCTAGGTCCTTGGATTTGTCTATAGCCCCTCGTCACCCCCAGTCTGCCTTCTGTCATTTTCGTGACCACGGAAGGGGCCTCCAACTGCGTCCATATCCTTCCAGAGGCACTACAGCCAACAGGCTTCCCAGCTTTTTCATGGCCGGGGACGCAGATCCCATAGACCACGTGGGACAGGTAGCCAGAGGTCAAGCCAGTCAACAACACCCCCCCACCACCCCCGCCGCCTCAAAACCCCTTTAATTTGCCCTCCGTCCATCATGGACATCCCCTCGGGGGCAGGATACGCCATCTGGTCAGTAACATCAGACTGTTGGGTTTAGCTAATCATCCAAATGGGCTACTCCCTCCCCTTTGTGACTACCCATCCACTCATGCCACCCACTTACTACTTCTTCTCGCTCCATCTGGAAGTGCTGGTTCTCTTGCCCAAAGGAGCCATAGAGAGGGTGCTGGCATATGAAGTAGATCATTTTTGCTATACCTGCTACTTCCTGTTGCCCAAAGAAGGAGGAAGGCCTTTGTGTTATCCTAGACCTGCAACTTTTCAATCTCTTCCTGAAAAAGTAGAAAATCAAGATGCTTGCGCAGTTCTGTCTTCCCTGGACCCGGTATACTGGAGGGTAGCATTGGACTTGCAGGACACATATTTTCATATCCCAATCCTGCCTGCCCACAGATCATACCTGCTTTCACAGTGAGCCAAGAGCACTTTGTTTGCCGTGCTCTCCTTTGGCCTTCCCAGCGCCCCTCGGGTGTTCACAAAAGTGATGGCGTCGTTGCAGCTCATCTCTGGAGGTCAGGGGTTCCAGTCTCTCCCTACCTACCTCGACAATTGGCTGTTAAAGTCAGGCTCCCACCTCCAGACTTCGGCGAACTTTCTGCACTTCCAGGGTTCAATATCAGCGTGCCGAAGTAACACCTAACTCCCTCTCAGACGCTCCCTTTCATCGGAGCTGTTCTGGACACATTGTAGTTTTGGGCCAATCCCCCCCCCCCCCGAGAGGTGGGTCCAGGATATTCAGACAATGATGCTGATGTCTCAGCCTCTATCCTGGATTTCGGTGAGAATGACCATGAGGCTGGGCCTCATGGCCTCCTGCATCCCGCTTGTAACTAATCTCTCCCTGACATGGTTCAGCTCTCGGAGGGAACTGCAAAATATCTGCAATGGTAACTAACAAACCGCAATTGGGTCAGTGGCAGACCTCTTTCCCTTCCCCTTCTAAAGCTGACTTTTGCCAGATACATTACTTCTGGGATGGGGTGGCCATCTGGGAGAAGTGGAGATCGGAGGACTCTGGTCTTTAGCAGAGTCCAAGCTACACATCAACCTGTTGGAGCTTCTGACTGGACAGCCTTTCTTCCTTCGATCAAGAGAAGGCTAGTGCATGTGTTCACGGACAAGACCACCACCATGAGGTACTGCAAAAAACAGGGCGAGGTGCGGTCGTGGACCCTTTGTCCAGAGGCTCTGCTCTCTAGACATGCCACTCCTGCCTTAAGTTCTCAAGAAGATCAGGAACAACCAGGCCCAAGTTATTTTTCTGGCTCCGGATTGGGCATGGAGAGTCTGGTATCTCGAGCTGTGGAGCAAGACCATCAGTCCTCCTGTTCAAGCTGCCTCTTCGAGAGGCTCTTCTGTCACAGCAATAGGGGTGGGTTCTGCACCAGAACCGGCACACCCTCCAGTTTCATGCATGGAGATTGAGTGGCAACAGTTGATCACTTTCGACCTTCCTCCTGAAGTCTGTAAAGTGATTCTGGAAGCCAAGCGTCCCTCCAACAGGTCAGTATATGCCTGCATTTGGGTTACGTTTGTGACATGGTGTGTTTCCCACAATATCGACCCTCTTTCTGTACCTTTTTCTAAGGTTCTTCTGTTTGCTCTATCATTGGTCCAGCAGGGCTTTGCTTTGAGCACAGTTAAAGGTTATCTATAAGCCATTTCAGCATTTTTGTGGTTGCTGGACCAACCTTCTTTATTTAAGTTCGCTGTTGTGGCTAGGTTTCTTTAAGGCTTGCTGCGTGTTTCCCCAAGCCATTAATCATGCCCCAGTGGGATCTACATTTTGTTCTCACCTTTTTGATGTGTGACCCTTTGAGCCTCTACAATTGCCCTCTTAGGCTATTGACCATCAAATCTGCCTTTCTAGTGGCCATGACATTGGCCAGGAGGGTCAGCGTATTGCAGGCACTTTCGACATACCCTCCTTCCACGACCTACCCGCACAAGCTGATCTCCAGACACGTGCCTCCTTCCTTCCGAAGGTTGTGACCCTTCCTCCTTTGTTTCACCCCACTCCTCCAAAGAGAAGGAGAGACTCCACCATCTGGACCCAAAAAGAGCGTTGTTCTTCTACCATGATCGCACAAAATAGGTCCCGGTGGCGGATCAACTCTTCGTGGGCTACGGCTAAGAAAGGGTAGGCTGTGCAGAAATGGACCATCTCAAGACGGATAGTGCTCTGCATCAAAATCTGCTATTCATTTGCCAACAAAGAACCCCATGAGGGTTTGCATGCTCATTCCAACAGAGCTGAGGCTGCAACCCCTGTACTGGAAATCTGTCTGGCAGCAACGTGGGCATCTTTGTACACGTTTACCAAACACTACTGTCTGGACATCCAGGTCCGTCACGCAGTGGAGGCTCCTCTGCTAAGGCGGAGGAGTGTCGCCCCACTGCATTTTGAGCAGTGGATAAAAGAAAATTAGAATAAAGCTATGTTATCATTTTATTTTTCTGGTTTACGGGGTGGGGCTTGGCTGTGTCACAGCCAGCAAGGGGAGGAGTGGTGGGCACTTGAGTGGGCATGACTGCTTGGCCGGCCGTCTTAGCCCGGCCAAACAGTTATGCACACTTTGCATGTTCCCCTACAGGCTGTAATGCACAGCCTGGTGAGGAATATGCACAGGCTCCCACTGCCTGTCTGAGTGCCGAACCACAGCACTCAGACCAATCACTTAGCTGCATTGCAGCGTGGCGATTGGGTGGGAGAGCCTGTTTTGCTTCCTGCTTTAAGCAGGAACAGAAGAGGACGACGCGAGTCGGCAATCCGGGTGCAAGGTATGTCATGTACACAAAAAGAAATTCTATCGCACCCCACCCCCCGCCCTCGCCCCACCTATGCTACTTGTTGGCAGCCGCCACTGCTGTCACGATGAGCTCTTTGATTAGAATTTGGCTTTGCAAACTCACCTTCTGGGAAGCATTGCTTGGGTATCTATTCTATGGTAAGGATTATGCAGCTAGAAGTCTCTGAGATGAACAGATTACTTACCTTCAGTAACGCCTTATCTGGTAGAGGCTCTATCTAGCCGCAGATTCCTTACCAATTCTGCCTACTCTGTGAGCCAATTGCAGTGTAAGGGACACCCTTCTCAGGGCCTTAGTTTTTCACACCAGTGGTCAGTTCTCATCATGACTCCGTGCTCCTGGTGTGGAAAGTCGCAAAAGTATCTGACATTCAGGGCGTCGGGTGGTGACTATATAGGTTCCATGCACGTCACTTCTGGCTCAGCCAACACGGAGCCAAATAACACCACCTACCGGTGCGCAGGGGTACCGATCAAAACCTCCTGATCCAGTCTGATGCCTGGGAATTATTCTAAGGTAAGTTATCTGTAGTTAGATAGTCTCTAACAGATAAGGCGTTACCGAAGATAAGTAACTTGGTCATTAATAAACGTGTTCACATACACATTTTGCGTATTATTGGCATCATCTATACCCTCTCCCTCCCCCCATATGCCACATTTGGCGTTTAAGAAAGATAGGGCAGCGCCTATTCTATTACAGTCACAGCACACCCACCCCTCACCCTAGAAGATTAACAGATATCACTACATGCACCATCAGAGCATGGAATGGGCTTCAGAGAAAAGTGGGCCTAGACATAATACTTTCCCCAGTTGCTCATTAGCTGTCACCCTCTGTTGCCTGTTTCTCTTGAGCCCAAGGTGATTTCGCAGTGGATATCCCTTGGCCTGAAGCATTGGGGTGACGTATACAAAAATGGCTCCTTTATCACACTAACAGACTTTAAGAAAGACCTTCCTTACACTTCCCGGACATCTTTTTGTACTACTGACTGCGTGGCTTATCTAGATTGGCAATACCAGACTTTCCTGTGGAGCCCGTCAACTTTAAACCTCTTGGAAGGCTTCTGTTGACAACTCACTCTAAGCACTTGCTGTCTTATTTATATCACACAGGTCAGGATGAGGTCCCTGGGGCGGCCCAAGCTGCCAGTTCAAGATGGGATCTTGAGCTTGGGCATTCCATTGACAGAGGAGTTGTGGAGATTCTGTGGCTCCCAAACTGGTCTGATCACTCCAAGCAGCAGATTGCGTATCATCCACTATAGGTTCCTGCAACTTGCATATTATACTCCCATTACACTTTGGAGATTCGGCCTCAGGGAGGATGCAGATTGTGCTAGAAGTGGTGCACCAGAGGCAGAGTTTCTACATCTGGCTTGGCCATGTAATAACATTCAAACATACTGGCATAAGATAGTGTTCACCACTCCTCTATGATAGATTGAAAGGTGCCCCTGGACCTACAAATTGCACTTCTGGGTTGGTTGGGTAGGGTTACTGCCCTCCATAGGAGATTCATTACCCTGGCACTCCTGCTCGCAAAGAGACAGGTGGCTTGCCGCTGTGGTAGCGGAAGATCCCTAAAATTTAAATTGTAGCTGGACTCCTTTGTCTATTGTAACAAGCTGATGGAACTGTACACTAATCTAATGCCACCACCATCCAGGCCCAAGGACATTGGGGCCCACTAAAGGCCTACGTGTTCTTATCTACCACTTAATACATTTGACAGAGACTTCTAACCGCAGATTCCTCTCTTTGGTGCCTCAACCCAATCCAGAACATGATCCGCCGGCACCATTGACTCCGGATGACGGCAGCCAACCTATACTGCTGTCCGATGCTGAGACTGCGCTGCTATGACCTCGACGGGGCCGCACGGTCCTCTATTCGAACTGCAACCTTTTTACCACCCTTCTGATTCGGACACAGTACTGCTACCTTCTGGAAGGGTTCTTCATGAGTTAAGAGCTGTGTATTCCGACAATGTCGGTTATGATGCTGGGGAGAAGATTGCCTAGCCTTGCATAGAGGACAGTTGATATGAAGACCTCCAAGATGCCAGTGGTCTGAATACCTCCGCAGTCACTGGACTAGTTTGCCCAAAAAGACCTGCCTCAGAAGATAGCACCTCCTTTGCTATGGTCATGTGAAGGGTGGCAGAGGTTGTTGACCTTCAACTTCCCACTCAAGAAGATGAATGTTCTGATAGGTGTTGCAGCCTGGCCAGTCGAGTTCTGAACTCTTCCACCTTTCAATGAGACTCTTACCGATAACCTATTAGGTACCTGGGTCAAACCTCACTCAGGTCCCCGTGCACCACCAGATTGGGCGATCAAGCCTTCTTCACCAGCAATCTACTCGTGAGAGCATTGTGGTACAGGCTTCGACAAGTAGAGTCAAACCAAACTCGTTTTCCACTACTCCCCCTGACAGATAATCAAAGAGGCCAGAGACTTTCGGTAATAACATACAACAATGTCTGAACAGGTAGCATTATAGCGACAGTTTGTATATATTGGTTTACAAACTGCATCTAGACAGCTATGCACCTATCTGTTATTTTACTCCTTGGCTTTATTAATTATTCCGGGCCCCATTCTCAGTTCTTTTCTTTTTCAACCTAATTCAGCGGATTTACGGCCATTTGCACTTAACATGTTTTTGTGAAATGATTTCCCCCAGTTTTCACGTTTTGTACCATTTTAAGTAACACCCTCTCGCTGTTACCTTCACCTTGTCATGTGCCTCACATGCGCCATTCACCTTTTCACGGGCACTATGTGTGCACTTTATTTTGATTACACTTACGTAAAGTAATTACAATTTTGGGGTCTGGATTAACTGATGCTTATTAATGAATACAGACCGCAATAGTCAACCTTTGGTGTTTTTCTCTTTCTGTTTCTCTTGTAATTTATTTACTTTATAACTGTCGCTATAGTACTACCTGTTGAGACATTGTCGTATGTTATTACACTCTCCCAGATCTCCTCTGGGTTTGCAGCCTTCATCCTGCCACTGTTTACAGAGACTTTCCCAGGCCATCCAAGATGGTCATGATGCGGCCAAATTCACCATGCGTTGCGGACTGGATGGCACTGAATCCCTCGGATGGGCTATTGGCACCAATGAGGCCATTTGCAGGCAATCCTGGATGTGGTCCACTGGCTATATGTTAGGGGTATTTTTATAGCGCCATAGCACCCATGCGGCTATCCTTGCACTTTGACGGTCTGTGGGACTTGCCTCAAGGGCATACTTGAAAAGCCAAGGCTTCAGCTTGTGGGATTAAGGAAGCAAAGGCGAGACTCTAATGTGGAGTGAGAGGTCATGCCATGCTTTGGGAGCAATGTGTGAGAAGGCATGGCCTGATCTGCTTTTGCATATGTGTAGTACTGGAGCTAGTGAGAGTCCAGCTGAGCGCAGGTACATGGAGAGTTTGTGGAACTGCACACAGCCATTCAGGTGGGCTGGGCCTCTGTTGTGTAGTGCTGTGTGTGCCTGGGTGAAGAGCTGGGCTTGTGCATGCTGATGTATAGGGATCCCTTAGAAGAGATGAGATGTGATGTGATAGTCGTTGGAGGTTGAGGACGGTCTGAAGTCTTTTTGTGTGTTGGTTGGTGATTCCTGCATAGAGGGTGTTTCCATAGTCGAGTTTGTTGGCGATGAGGGCTTCCATGACAGTGTTTCTGATTTTGTTAGGTAGCCACTTGTATATCTTTTTCAGCATCCTCATGGTGTAGAAACAAGGTGAGGTGACAGTGTTGACTTGGGCGGACATGGCAAGCTTGCTGTCGATGATGATCCCGAGGTTCCTTGCTTGTGTGCTGGGGGTGGGTCCTAGAGTCCCACTGCGAGGTATCCTTTCCAAAAATTACCACTTTGGTCTTGTCTGAGTTGAGTTTGAGGCAGCTGGAATTCATCCAGGTGTCCTCTTCGGTCATGCATGAGTTTAAGTTCTTCCTAGTGTTGGGTGTTTTGTCTGAGAGGGACAAAATCAGCTGTGTCGTCCGCATAGGTGAGTATGTTAGTGTTGTGTGCGCAGATGCCACCTGCCAGCACTGTCATGTAGATGTTGAAAAGGGTAGGGCTGAGCAAGGAACCTTCCTGGACTCTACAAATGTTCCTCTAGGCTTCTGAGGACTGGGGTAGCAAGTTCACTTTAGTGCTTTTTCAGTAAGAAAAGTGTATATCCATAGGAGGGTGGGGTCCTTGGATGCTAACCTAGTGAAGTCATCTGATCATGATGGGATAGGAGGCTGTGTTGAAGGCTGCAGAGAGGTCGACTAGTATGAGGGCTTTGGTCTCTCCTCTCGATAATCATGTGAACGTCATCTCTTGCTGCTATGAGCGCTGTCTTCTATGGGTAGGTCTGAAGCCTGGTTGTGTGGTGTAGGTCTGAAGCCTGGTTGTGTGGTGTTGAGGAGCTGGTGGTTGTTGAGGTGGTCATTGAGGCATCTGTTGATGGCTTTCTCTAGGACCTTGGTGGCTAAGAAAGTAAGAAAATTGGTCTGTAGTTTGCAAGTTTGGATGGGATTTTCGAAGGCTTCTTCAGGAGAGCATTAGCATCAGCATGCTTCTAGGCTTCTGGCAACGTGGCTGTGTCGATGGAGGTGTTGACAATGGGGGTGGTTTGGCGTGGTGGGGGCAAGGGTCCGACGGGGCACTGGAGTAGATGGTCTTCATGATTGCTGTGGTTTCCTCTGTGGTGATGGGACTCCATGTTACCAGGGTGTTACTTTTGTATGACACCGGAAAGCTTATTGCAACTAAGGTTGCAAGGATGATGGGGTCCAGTTGTGGATCGAAATTGGTATAGATAGCTGTGATTTGGTTGCAGAAGATAAGGTGTTGCACAGTTCTTGGGTTGGGGTGATGTTGCTGGTGGTTGCTGCTGGTCTGGTGAAGTCCTTCATGATAGCAAAGATTTCTTTGCAGTTGTTCGAGCGGTTGTCAATGTGCTCAACTAGGACCTTCCTTTTGGATGCCTGGATTTGGTGGTGGTAGTGTCACTGGGCAGAAGTAAAAATGTTCTTGTCCGTTTCTTCCTGGCTTTCCCTCCATCTCAATTCCAGTTGTTTGCAGTGCTGTTTGGTCACTCTGAGTACTTCAGTGTACCAGTTGGCCTGCTTTCGCAATCTTGCTGTTCGGCTTCTTTACCAGGAGGCCAGGGTATTAGCAGAGGCAGTGATCCAGTTGGTGAAGTTATTGATGTCATCTGATAGATGGCCTGTGTGCTCTGGTTGTGTTTTGTGAAGGGCGGAGATCCAGTCCACCTCAGATAGATTCTTCCACCGTTGGCTGTAAGGGCCAGAGCTGGTGGTTCATTGGCGGTGGGGAGTGTTGATTGAGAAGCTGAGAATGGTGTGGCTGGTCCAGGTGGCGGAAGTGGGTGCTTTGATTGTGATATTGTTGAATGAGGTGAAGACGGTGTCCAGGACATGTCTGGCTGCATGTATGATGGAGTCCGAGATGTCTGAGGCTATGGAGGAGTGCAGCTGAGCTTGGGTCGGTCAGGTCTTCTATGTGAAAGTTGAGATCTCCTAAAAGGATGTAAGTGCTGGAGTCGATGGCTAGTGGGGCGATGAAGTCAGAGGTGTGCTGCTGAAGTTGGCTCAGAGTCCTGGGGATTGATAGATCAGAATTCCAGAAGCTTTCCAGAGAGCTTTTCAGAAGACCTTAAGGCTAGTCTTATGAGCATGCCGTTTGATGGCTCCTGACTTTTTGTGGATAAAGCAGACTCAGCCCTAAAACACTTCAAGGATAGCAGGGCTACTCTGCACTCCCTGGCCCATTCTGCTCCTCCACATCAGCCGCACCTGCATTTTTGCCCCCTCTGTGGCTATGGTAGGGGCTTCCAATATCAACAACAGCCCCAGCAGGACCAACAATTGCCCCAGCCTTTCCGTGGCCGGCAATAACTTCAGACAAATTGTGGACTGGTGTTACGCTTTGCCATTTCTCAAGACCCTTCTTCACCTTCCACCGTCCCCTGATCGGCTGACAGAGGACCACCTGTCAACTCTTGCAGCAGGAAGTGCAGGCTGTTTTGGCCAAAAGAGCCATAGAGAGGATACAGACACCAGAAGTTGGTTGTGGTTGTTATTCCCACTGCTTCCGAGTGTCGAAAAAGGACAGGGACCTCTGTCTCATTTTAGACCTTTGCCTTCTCAATGCCTTTCTGTGTAAGCCAGGATAACAATGCTCACCCTGGCTTAGGTCTTGTCTGCTCTTGACCCTGGAGACTGGATGGTCGCTGGTTGTGCAGGACGCTTATGTCCACATCCTCATCCTGCAGGCCCACAGGCTGTAACTGCAGTCCACGACAGGCCATGGGCATTTTCTGTTCACTGTTCTAGTCTCCCCTGCCTCGACGACTACTTGTTGAAGACTAGCGCGCACCAGGCAGTCGTCAACCACCTCCAGACTACGGCAAACTTCCTGTCATCCTTGGGGCTCACTATTAACGTGCCAAAGTGTCACCTGACTTCTTTGAAGACTTCCACTTTCATCGGAGCCATTCTGGACACAGTGCAGTTTACTGCCTATCCCCCGGACGGGAGAGTCAAGGACATTCTGGCTACGATCCCGATGTTTCAACCTCCGTTCTGGATCTCAGTGAGGATGCCTTTGAGGCTGCTAGGACCGATGGCCTCATGCATCCTGCTGGTCAAGCACACCAGATGACATATGCAGATTCTGCAGTGGGACCGGAGTCTCCCTGTGCCCAGTGGGCACAGCACCAGTGAAATCTTTCTGATCTGGTCCAGATTTCTGAAGAGACTGCACGAGATCTGCAGTGGTGGCTGCAGGACCGCAATTGGGTCAGTGGCAGACCCCTCTCCTTACCTCACCCAGAGCTCACAGTGATGGCTGATGCCTCACTTCTGAGGAGGGGTGGCCATCTGAGAGAGGTAGAAATCAGAGGCATTTGGTCTCTGGTGCAAAGGAATTTTCTGGTGACACATCAAGTGGCATGTTCTCTGGACACCAGAGCAGATTAACTAAGTCATCGATGCTTTGTGGATCACGTATACCAGCTGCAACCGGAGGTAGCACAGAGTCTTTTCCACTAATGGGAGAGCCCTGGTTAGATCGTTTCCCCACTGCGAGAATGTGCATTGTCATAACTTTGGCGCATTGGGGTTTCCAAGGCATCTCTCGCTCATAGACTTGTCCTACATAGAGTGGAACTCTGGACTCCTGTATGCCGTCCCGCAGATACCGCTCCTGCCCAGAGTTCTGAAGAAGATCGGATCGACCATGCCCAAGTCATCCTAGTGGCCTTGGGTTGTACAAGGAGAGTATGGTATCCCAAACTCCTGGGCATAAGCATGTGTACTCTGATCAGGCTGCCTCTTCGGGAAGATCTCCTGTTGCAGCAATAGGTTGCTCCTGAACCTGCTCAACCTGCACTTCCATGCATGGAGATTGAGAGGTACCATCAGAGTGTTTTCGACCTCCCTCCCAAAGTTGTGGATATCATCTTGGCAGCCAGGTGCCCCTCAACCATATCTGTATATGCCTGCTGCTGGGACAAGTTTGTGGCCTGGTGCGCTACCAAACAGGTTAACCTGCTTCACGTCAAACTGTCTGAAGTTTTGCTGTTTGTGTTGTCCCTCACCCAACATGGCCTTGCTTTGGTCACTGTTAAAGGGTACCTTTTGACTCTTTCAGTCTTCTTCTGGTTGCCGGACCAGCTATTATTATTTAAATCACATGTGGTGATGCCTTTCCTCAAGGGTTTACAATATATGTTTCCTCCCTCTCCGTTTGTTATGCCCTAATGGGATTTAAATTTGGTCCTCACATTCCTCATTTGCGTGCCCTTCGAGCCTCTCCACAGTTGTTTTCTCAGGCTCCTTACACTCAAGACAGTCTTTATTGTCACTATAACATCAACGCGAGTGGTCAACCAGTGCAGGCCCTTTCTGTTCATCCACCCTACACCATGTTCTTTCCAGACAAGCTGGTTTTGCAGACTCGAGCCTCCTTCCTTACAGATGTAGTGACTCCCTTTCATGTTGATCAGAATGTCCTCCTTCCGACGTTATTTGCTCTGACTCACCCCTCAAAGGAGGAGAAACTTATCCAGTTAAATACTAAAAGGGCTCTTCGCTTATACATCGAACATACCAAAGAACACTGTGTGGATGATCAGCTTCTTTATCGGGTTCACCAGAACAAAGCAGCAAGTCTCAGTGAAGTGCAGACCATCTGGCACTGGATCGTACTCTTTATTAAGATCTGTTACACAGCATCCACCTTAGGGCTTGCGGGCTTGCAGACTCATTCTACTAGAGCCAAGGCTGCTAGCACTCTTGGCATGTGGGTTGCCTGCCTTGGACATTTGCAATGACGTGGGCGTCTCTCCCTACGTTCACAAAGCACTACAGTCTAGACTTTACCCACTCAGTCCTGGAGGAACAATTGGTCGGAGTCAATGCTCAGACCCACCACCTGAGAGCTACTGCTTTAGAATCTATTCAGATGGTGAGGAATCTATGTTTAGAAGCCTCTATCCAAAGAACCAGTTACTTACCTTCGGTAATGCCTTTACTGGGCGAGTCTCTAACCGCAGATTTCTTACGGACCCTCCATTCCTCGCGGCTCCGTGAATTGGTCTCTTCACTTAAAAAGATTCCAAATTAGGAATCTGGACACTGGTTACGACTCATCAGATTGGCTCCATGTCTGTGGGCACAGAAGTATCAAGAAAGCAACTGATGTCTGCATGCATGGGGGAGCCGATCTAGGCCTGCGCACATCTCATCTGGTGTGGAACGACGATGCAAAGTCGCCAGCACGCAGGGGTACTGCTGAAAATTTTTGGGATCCAGTCTGATACCTGGGGAGTATTCTAAAGGTGAGGAATCTAAGGTTAGATTGTGTCTTTACCAGAAAAGGTGTTACCGAAGGTAAGTACTTTGTTCAACATTCCCACTGTGGAATAAGATATATATTTGCCGTTTGTCTCGTGTTGCTAATCACTTTGTATACAACCATGTGGCAGTTATGCTTTGTACATGCTAATGTGTCAGGCCCGAAATAATTGTTAATGGTTAACTAGGGTTTGATGGATCCACAACATTGTGTAGCGTTGACTCAGTCTCATGTGCTAAATCATGCAAACTTCTATGCAATGCATGATTATCTTAGCTCCCCTTCTTCCTCTCCATCCTCGACTGAACAAGCGGATTATGATTGATATTTTTGGTACCTGTATTTCTGTACTGTTAAATGAATAATGATTATATACATTTAAAAAAAAAAAGATGAATAATGCATGACGTGGGGTACATTGGTCACATTAGTGCATCAGCACTCACTGGAACATACAGAAGGTCACTGTGGAAATCTATGTAGAGTATTTCCACAGCAACATGAATACAGATATTCAAGACATCTGAACTGGATTCTGTTAGTATCTAACCAGTCATTAATCCAGTAGCAGATGCCACAATGGGCTTTTCGGTGCATGGATATTGTAATTGGTTATAAATGTGTAACTCACATTGGTTATCAATTTGTAACTCCTCTTAATGGCCACTGCTGAGTTTAAAACCCAGCTTGCAGACCCTGTCTACAGGCGCACTTGACATCTGATGTTGGCTGTCAAACAGAACGTTTACCTAGTGGTGCAAAATCTGCTGGGAATGAAGTATGACTGGGCAGAAGGCTCAGAAGATCAGGGTGTGAATCGTATTATTAAACTGGATTAGACCGTGGTGGACAAACTGTTCAATCATTGGGCATACCAAGTATAAACATGTTTCCAACAGGAAAAAAACTGTAAATGCTCTGTATTAGCCATGTGGAAATAATTATTCAGTAGGCCGTATTATCTAGGTTTATTTTCTAACGCAGACACCAAAGGGGGTCAAACCACTATGTTTGGTCTTGGTTGCTCAGTTTTCTGATGGATACTTCTAAATGCAGATTCCTCACTTTAAACCACTCCCCATTCTAAATCTGGAAAACCTTTCATCAGCAGTGCTCCTGCACCACTAGGTGACACAATTTTGTTCAGTATCATCTTGTAAGTAATGGAGAAACGCTGCTTATAAGTCTCACCCCTCCGCACTGACGTCAGTTCCTTCCTTTCCACACTTTCTAACTTGGATTCAGAACTCCACTCCCAATTTCCACTTCTAAAAACAAGTTCTAGTGTGCTAGGAAATGATGTCCTTACTCAAAACCACAGGTTTCAAACCATGCCTGTCACAGATATCGTGTGTCTCTGGTGCCTGGGCTCAGGCCATGACTCAAGGTTGTGGACAAATGTACCCTCATGCACCCGAAGGCAATCCGGGACCGGGAGGCGAAGTTGTACATCGTAGAACAGAAGAAAAATTTGTGGGCTTCACACAGGTCCCACTCCTGCTACAATTAGCAGGAGCAGGCTCTTTGTAGTTCCCGAGGCCATTCCTGCAAAAGGTTGGCATTGAAGTCCTCTGATAAGTCAAAATCCAAGTGCAAACATAAAGTGGAGTGGGACTAAACCCCATATCGTATTCTGAATCCAAACACAAGGCATGAGGGCATCTTGATGTGAATCTTTCACCTTAGGTCTCCGGTTGCGGGGCTGGTTCCCCGGTGCACCCTGAGTTTCCTGGGTCATTGGTGATGCTGCAGCAGATTGAAGCCTTTAAGGAGGTCATGCTGCAGATTTTTTGCCACACTTCCGGTTCCCTCTGGCCCCCCCTTCTGGCCCCAAGGTACCGCATCAGCTCCCAGTTGGGTTACCGCTCACGGATCCGTACATGGTATGGTCCGACCTCCCAGGGATCTGCTTTGAGCCAGTACAGACACTGGTACAAGCTGCCACTCCATCTCCTGTACCTGGCTCCTGTCGCCATCTGTAACTATGCCACATTTCCAGAAGGGCATCTGGTACTGATGCCAGTGTTAGACATCAACCAGGCTTCGGCTCAATCTCAACCAATGTCGTACTAAGAAATTACAAAAATGCAACTGGTTGTCATACACCAAACTGTGACCTGGTACCTCTTCCAGGGAGTTTATGCCAACAGAGGCTCCTTTATCTTTTTGGCCCTGATTAAGATCATGGGACAACCCAACATGCAGATGACGATGGTAGTGATGGGGATGGCTTTTTCCCCCCTCACTACACAGATGATGCCTTTTACATGGATTTGCAAGAGGCCAATGACCTTAACATCTCAACTGCAGCAGAGCTTTGCAGCCACCGTCAGTCGAGACTAAAACAAACATACAGAAGATTTGCAGCCTGGGCCAGCTACTTCTGAGCCCTGGCTCCCTTTTAACAAGGCCCTCATCGATACCTTGAGGGCCACTCAGTCAAAGCCCTGTTCCTATCCATCGGTAAATAGGCAATTAGCCAGGCATCACAGGCCGGCTCCTGGTGATCCAGAACCCTCGGCCAGTAAAGTTAATGCTAGTTCAGTCCTAACAAATCCTCTGGATACGGAATCCAAGATGGTTTTCTTCGCCAGTCTAGCATTTTGGTTGGGTAATGCTGTTTGCTTACTGGGTTGATATGCACATGTCCTTTGGATATGGCCAGCAAGATCTTGCCGGCAGTCCTGGAAGATCTTAGGAGGCCTCTTTGAAGCAAACGATTTAAAATGGACAACACATGGCCAAATATGTTATCAGTGCTGATCTATATACTACTGATTGCCTAAGGAGGGCAGGTGGCAGCAATGTTATACTTCATAGACTCACATGGATGCGCTCCACAGGATTTTCTGGCAATGTGCAGGCCTCCCTCATGGATATGCCTTTCGATGGGTCATGCCTTTTCAGTGAGAAGGCAGAAGTGTGAGTCATGGCATGTTCCTTGGGTCTGTTGACCCCTGTAAAGTAATTTCCATGCCAAGTCAAGAAGTTCTGAGGCTATTTCCTCCCGTGGTGGCAATCTAATACATCATACAGACGGGTCTTACAAATCGTTCAGCAGGGCTATACCCTGCCCTTTCCTTTTTTGCTCTGCGAAATTCACCACATCAGAGAAAATTTCAGAAGAGCACTTGCTCATTCTGCTACAGGAGGCACAAGTGTTACTCAGCAAGGGTGATAATGAGAGGGTACTGGACCCGGAAAGAGGAGAGGGTTGTTACACTCTCTATTTCCTTGTGCCATAGAAGGATGGGGGTCTCAGACCTGTTTTTGTTCTTTAGTCTCTAAATGCCTTCCTATGGGAGGATGAATTCAAGATGCTCACTCTAACCCAGATCTGGTCTGCTGGACCCGGGCGACAAGATGGTATCCTTGGACCTGCAGGAGACATATTTTTATATATCCTTCCTGAAGTCCCAGACGTTCTCAATGGTTCAAAGTAGACCAAGAGGATTTTCAGTTTGCCATGCTTCCCTTCAAGAACACCAGTGCAGTGTTGGTCATTGCCCATCTTCAGAGTTCAGTGATACTAGTTTCTCTAAAGTTCGAGTACTAGCTGTTGAAGGCAGGCTCACCAATCAGTTTTAGAGCACCTCCAGACAGCGAACCTCCTGGCATCATTAGGGGATTAGTATCAATGAGCCGAAGTCGCATGTGACTCCTTCGCAGAGGCTTTCCATTTGTTAAAGCTATCGGTCTTCACTCCCCATGAATGGCATCATGATACAGCCCCAAAAGAGGTGAGCAAAGATTTTTTAATGGAGAGCACGCATTCTTGAACACCTCATACTGTGAATGTACACATGGTTAATCTTTTCTTCAAACCCCCATCAGTCATTCCAAAGTTGAATGAGAGGTGTGTTTCTACTTCTGAGGTCTTTTATCACCCACTGTAACATTATAATAGATCAAAGAGGAAGTGCAAGGCTTTTCAGGGCCGTTGACATTTCTAAGAATGTCTTAAAGTTTTTACGCACATCTTTAAAACAAAGGCTGTGCTCAAGATTTAGGCTGGGACTGTGGTGAAACGTGCTCCTGCTGTCCATTTTGTATGCATGCATATGTAAATCACAAACCTAGCTGGGGAGCAGCAAAGCTGGGTTGACAAGTACGTTGAAAATAGTGTTCAGGCAGAGAAAGGGGCTCATTGTCTTGTCCCAGGTGAGCTTGGGACTTTCTAAACTATGCTAGATGAGGTGGTGCTTTCTGAGGTTGTGAAGTCAAGGTGGATGCCTGATTAATGACAGGATATTGTTTCATATTCAGGTGCATAATTGAGAAGGCCTGCTTTCTTCATTTCCTTTTTGTGTTTTAGTTCCACTCTCGTGAATCCTGGTTTGGAATTTTTCAGTGGCCTCCAAATAGGTCGGCGCTTCAGCCAGCTAGGGAGAATTTTTGGTTGTTACAGGCATCAAAGGGGATCTCAAAAAAGACACAGGCCTACAGCCTGTTCCACCGGAAGTGCCATTGCTCTAATGTACTTGGAGGGAAGCCTGCATTTGAATCTCGGCTAAACAGGTTCCCAAAATTTCAACACCCCATTCTCACAAGCTTCCTGATGTCCCTCATAAGCTACTTCTAACAAGGCAGATATCTGATCCTGCATACCATACCAGCGTCTAAACCTCACCCCCATTCTGAAAGTGTTTATGGGTCTTACCTGTTGTCTAGTTAAGGCAGTGCAGCGGATAGATATGCTCATCTATAATATTTGTATGATGAAATAATTTTTGAACAAGCCAAATACAAGTTATCCAATGAATAAAGCATAGTTTCTTTCAAATTCCTATTCCATGTTGCCAACAGAGTCTGTCCCTAATCTGCTTCTTCCTCCACCAATATTCTTTAACAGGGCATGTCAGTGGAGACCCTTCCTTCTGGTCTAGCTGCCAATCGATGCCCTCAGGTATCCATCCACATACCTTCTATGTGCAGATTAGGCTTCCAGAGTTCTGGACACAGTAGACCAGAACTGAAGACACCTCAGTTTGTTTAATTATTTAAGTTTTTCTCCTCTTCGAGAAAAGAGCTTAGCAAAATCATAACATGCAAAAAAGTATTCATAAAATACCATTGATTAACAGTTTGATCATTCTGTTCCTCATCCTAATATAATACTTAGTAAATATTTTTTTATGCTGTTTATTTTTAAATATACTGTTACAAACAGAAGAAGGTGGTGATAATAAAAAAAACGTTTGTGCATTCTCCACAGATTTGATTCTGTTTCGTAAACACTGTCACAGCAGTTTTCCTCAAATCATTTTAAGTGCTGGACAAAGATTGTGTTATACAGGTAATGACTACTTGGTGTACATAAAGGACAAATTTGTTCATCGGGGTGAGGCCCTCTCAAGCTCCGACATAACATCTTAATGGCAAGCCTCCAATTCTCATAAAGAAAATAGTTCTTCTAACCATTTGTATCTCCATTTTCAGGTAGAGTTGTAGTCTTCCCAGAAGTCCTAAATCTACATTTAATGCATAAGACTTTAGTTTAGATCAGTGCTTTGCTTTGTATCTAAACTGTGGCTAACAAGCGGAATGCTTTCCTTCAATTAAAATTAATCTGATGTTCCTTAATCTAACTTTGTATGCAATTTCTCGTAAGTGAAAAAACATCCAGAGGTGTGTTTAGTTCTATTTTAACAAGCCTGAGTCAGGGTGCCAGGTACAGCATGAATAACTCTATAACCTCATTTAATGATTGCTGCCAGCTTCTTTACTTATGACCTAGATCAACCAAATATTAAGTGAATTGCCTGGGTTGGTACAGATTGACTCAAAGAGCAAGACCTACACAAAACATTACCCTCAACCTTATTAAAAAATGATAAGGATTCATGCTGTAGATATTTAAATTCATACAGTACAGAAGGTGGAACTTTAATCTTATAGACTTTCTGTAAACAAAGAAAGTGCAGAAGATACCAGGATTTATAGAGGAAATAAATCCCTCCTCCCCTTGCAGTACCCTACCAGATTGTTGCTTTATATGTGGATATCATTTAAGTTTTGAGAAAAGACCTTCCCCAAATAAAAATATTTTCACTTTCTCCAAAAAGTTTTACCCATTTTATTTGACAGAGTACTTTTGTGCCTGATGCCGAAGGCTACAGTCTTTCTCATAGCTCTATTAAACTTTAGAGAATGCTAATCAGCATAAATTAATTGAGCCGTAGTATACTGAAGCCCTAATGAATTAAAAAAAGAATTACATCGTTCTACATTAATGTGCGCCATTGATTAAACCATAACAGGGAACAATTATGCTGGTTAGGGTAACAAAGAGGTAAGTTTGATGTCGAAGAAAACTCCACTGAGTATTTTTAGGATAGGAAGAACAGTTGTATGTTTGAAGGAACTTGAGAAGATATCAGGCATATAAGAAACAATCCTATAATAGCTATGGCTAAATCACTAAGTAAAGTAGAAGTAAGTGAGGGCTAATGAGGAGTCAGCTTTCCTTATACATAGTGAACCATTAGATTCTGAGATAGGCAAGAAGTAAGACGAGGAACAATGGTCGAAGGACATCAAAAAGGGGGGGTGGCGAAAAATTAGCAAAGTTGGTCATTCTTAGAGCTAAAGTGTGAGACGAAGCCTGAGTTGATTAGAGCAGAATTCATCCCCCCCATGATCATTTTATCAAAACAATTATTACACTACACTTACATAGCATTTGCTCCATCATTCTTCCTTTAATCATCTTCTATAAAGCATTCAGTTTATCATAGGCTCCTGCTTTCATCTCATCAAGCATAATTTCTCCTTTTTTCATTTTTATTGTTGAACTTGTTGCAGCGCGTACAATAAAAACTATTCTCCTCCTAGGTCACTTATCGGTCATCCAGGGGCAAACTATATTTTCTCACATCCACATGACGATGGGGCCCATAAACATCGCCTATCACACACGCACACACCTGGATTTCCTTTACACTTTTACGAAATTCTGTACTCCTAGGAGAAGCATGAGAACTAAATGGAGAACACCATTTATGTACCGCTGGAAGGAGCCGGGATATCTTATTACCTTAACCGATCGCTTTCTTTTAGTTATTTCTTAAGATATTCCTGCTCATTGTTTTGTCGATGAATCATTCATGTAAGAAATTAGTTCATAGTGATTAAGACCAGCTAAATCACAATAACCAATTACTGGTGTCACAATCATTTAGTAAAATAACCACTGAGTCGTTTGATTTAAAGAATCTTAAATTTTATAAAATTTTAAAAGCATGAGAAAGAATTTAAACTTTTTATTCAATTATTCATTCATTATTCAAATATTTATTAAGCATAATCAATTTTATTGCAGAAAGGAAATTTTTGTCATGAAGCAAACCCTAATTACCTGCCTACCTTCCTAATTTAGCCTAATGATTTCTAACCTTAGTTTAAGAATTAAAAATAACCTGATTCTCATACTCAACTGGAAAATTAAGACAGCAACAGAAACTTCAGCTCGTCAGCATCAGCTACCTGCAACCCGTCTCATCCATACAGTCTTTCAGCATCTCCCGCTCAGTAATGGATCGATCAGGACCACCAAGCACTGGAAGCCACCAACACCAACACGACTCTCCAACTCCGCTCGTGACTTGTGTAGGAGAGTAGGATCTGCTTCACATGGGTACCCCCACTTTTTGCTGATGCTTCACTGTTTTTCGACATTAGTCTGGCTGGGGCCCTGCTAATCAGAACCCCAGCCTAGCTGCTTCCTCTCTAAAATGGTTTCCATGTGCCTTAGGCACATCACTGATTGGGATCTGGAGTGCCCTTATAAGTCCCTAGTATATGGTATACTATGTACCAAGGGCATAGGTACCTCAGAGGCCTGCCAGGGGCTGCAGCATGTATTATGCCACCCCTGGAAGGCCATCCAAACTGACACCACAGGTCTGCTACTGCAGCCTGGGTAAGGTGGTGCATGCACTCCTTACTGTGATATAGGTTACCTATATCACGAAATACATACACACATATAAACCTATAAGTCACTCCTAAGGCAGGCCTTATCAATCCTAAAGGCAGAGTGCATGGTTCCTATGTGAGAGGGTGCCCATGCATGAGCAGGGCCCCTCTGCAGCGTTCGGAGACCATCTCTGATGCTGTTTGTAGTGCAGCCTGACCATATACTCTTAAGCGCATTATATCCTCGCGGTAAAATGCTAACTTTGGAATGGCTGCACCTAAACATGTCGTGTTTGGTGTCAAACATCTAGGAATACTACCCCCCGCCAATCCTGGCGGCGGGGGTAGCATTCCACCCTTCTAGAGGGAAAGACATGTTAACTCTGACGAGTCCGGTAACTTCTTTCCAGAGCCCTCGCATCACAAAATGGATGCTGCTGCCACAGACACGAGTCTGGCCTCCTGCTGCTGGACGAAACTCCGGCAGGGGAGGCCTGGACAATAGGTTTCCTGTCCCAGGGAGGTGTGACCACCTCCCCAGACAGGATAATGTGTATTGGGGCTGGGCGGGAGCACTTTCGGGTGCTTTGAAGTCCTGCACTGGGGGCACATTTGGTGTCCCTGCGCATACCCCAGTTCAAACCGGATCAGGGGCTTGCAGCCCCTGCTTTGGTGCGAATTGGACAAAGGGAAAGGGGTGTAGCCACCCCTCTGCCCTGACCCACCCATAGGTGGGGCCACAGAGTAGTCCAACCCCTATTTTTAGAATAAAGGTAGGAACCCAGTCCTTAGGACTTTAGATTATACCTGGACGAAACTCTGAAACTGAATCCTGGACCTTCGACGCTCTACGACAAGATTAGAGGACTGAAGAATCTCCCTTGGGGTCAAGGAGTGACTCCCCTGCTTGGCAGGCACCAAAGAAGCATCTGTCCGGTTCGCATTTCTGAAGCTCCCGTCGGACTACCCTAGTCCCCGAGGCTACCCTGAGTCCCCAGCAAAGCTGAGGCCCGTGGCTATCGTGGGTGACTTGAGACCGTGACCCCTGGACACCGAGCACATTTGCAAGTGCATCATCTTCTGGGTCTCCCAAGAAATCGTGCTTTGGGCTCCGAGTAGCCCTAGCCTCCAGCACCACCTGCACCGAAGATCACTGGCCCCCACTCCACGAGTGTCCTGTAAGCCAGATCCACGTGCGGCGTCACGAGGCTCCTTCGCGGTCGCTAGCCCGTTGGCTAGTAGCCCTTAACGAAGGCCAATCCTTTTCTTACTTGGCATCCTGGTTGCTCCAGGCCTGCCCTCACTTACCCTCGCTGGGTGAGTTCCACAGACCTTGCTGGTCTGCACCATCGACGATCTACATCTTCACCGAGACTTGCCGTTGCCAAGGCTTGTTGGGTCCAATCCGGTCGCCGACACCTCAGCACTCGACAGACATCGTGTACCAGCCCGAATCTTGCTCCTGGTCGCCGACAACGCCTCCTGGACCTCGTGGCTGAAGAGTCAAGACGACCGTCAACGCACCTGAAGCACTCGACATCGGTGGGCATCTGTCCATCGCCTTCCTGGTCACTGGCTAGTGACCCAGACTCTGTCCCCTCTGCTTTCAGGTTCTTCAGAACTCCGATCCACTCTTGGATCCACCCGGACACTTTTCTCTTGGCCGCCAGCAGCACTTTGCAGCAGATCGCCATTCGAATCGACGACGAAACCCGACCACGAAAGGCACCTATGCACCCGGCTTCCCTGGGTGAGGTAACACGAGTACTCCGGTGCTCCCGTGGGTAGAGACTCTTCAAAGTCCTAGATCTCAAAGGGTTTTGTCCTAGTCCTCTTTTAAGTGTCCCTTTCCTCTATTTTCCCGATCCCGACTTTCTCCATAGAAGTTAACGGCGTATCGCGGTTGTGTATTTACACTGCACGCGTCTCCCGTGGGTCCCCTGTGTCACTACCTTGGGTGGTTCCTTGTGGTCCAAGCACTTCTAGAGGCTCTAGGCCTAGTGTCTAGTTCAGTCGTGGTTCGCATACCACTTTATTGGTATATGGTTTGGTACGCCCCTAGGGCCCAAACGTGTATTTGTGCTATTACTGTGATTTAATATCTTCTAACTTATGTATTTCGAACTCTAGCCTCATAAAGAGACTAGAGGGGTGTGTTTAGCAATAAATACATATATTTTGAATATATACCTGGTGTGGTGCTCTTTCATTTGATCACTCAAGAGATTATAGACTGGTAAAACAAGCTGCTTTACATTCCTTCAAGACTTAGCCTGAAGGCTGCTCTCCATAGCTACCACTAGGATAGCTTTCAATAAAGGTTGTCTTTAACCTATCTCCAATAAGGGGTTGTTTGGACTGGTGCAAGGTGCCCACTATAATTAGTGGACAGCATATACCAGGCCAACTTCTCACATTGGTGTGCAGCGTGTGGGATTCCAGCTTGCTATTGTTTTACCAGATAATCTCAATTGAATTGATCAACTGAAAACCACTAAAGGTACCTAAGGTACATATAATTTAAGCTTAGAATACAGTAAGTTCTACTGAACTTAGAGTTGTGTGTTAAGGGATAGCACAACCCTTTCTACAACTCAAGAGAGTTTAGTAGGCCACACTAGAGTAGGTAGTGCATACACCACACCACACTAGTAATGTCTTTAAGGGCAGGATCCAAAGAATCCTTGCAGGAAGCCATTGAGCTTCCACCCTCCAAGTATGATACACTCCCATTCTTGGAATTGAGAGCTTTATGTAACTTGAGAAAAATAAGGACAGGCCAAAGCCCCACCACCCAACACCTCAAAGAGTTGTTGGTGGCTTATGACCTTAGTAAGACCTGTAGGGACTGAAGGGGTAGGAGCTGAGGGTGGGGCAGACGAAGAGGAGGACGCTAGGGGTACCAATACCCCCAGCCCCCCTCTGAAACTGGCCAGGAGGGTGACAATGACCCTGACCTGGAAAACCCAATCCCTCCTGTGGATGATGATGAGGATGATCAAGATGATGCCCTCTTTGTCCCCCCAGGAAGGATTAAGAGTGTGCCCAGGAAGTCTAGATCTCCTTCTCAGGAGTCTAACCACTCTGGCACCTCTATAGGGAGCTCTGTCTCTTCTCACAGGAGGGAATCCTCTCATGAGAGGAGAGACCGACTGGTCCAGTATGAGGAAACTCAGCTGGAAATCAGAAAAAAGCAATTGGCTTTAGATAGGGAATCCCTAGATCTCCTTAGAGAGAGAAGAAAGTTGGGACTAGAGTCCCATGGTGGCAGCCATGTCCCTAGAGACAGGGAAAGGTCCTATGACCATAGGAACCTGAGCAAGATTGTCCCTCCCTACCAGAGTGGGGATGATATCCACAAATGGATAACTGCTTTAGAGAGGGCCTGTAAAGTACAGAAGGTCCCTCAGGAGCAGTGGGCAGCAATCTTGTGGCTCTCCTTTGCTGACAAAGGTAGAGATAAGCTCCTCACTGTTAGAGAGGAGGATGCTGATAATTACAAGGTCTTGAAGAGTGCTCTTATTGATGGGTTTGGCCTAACCACTGAACAGTACAGGTTGAAGTTCAGAGACACCCAAAAAGCACAGACTCAAGACTGGGTAGACTATGTGGATTGTTCTGCCAAGGCTCTGGAAGGCTGGTTGATGGGCAGTAAGGTGTGTGACTTCTCAGGATTGTACAATCTGATAATGAGGGAGCAGATTCTTAATAACTGTCAAAATCAGCTGTTGCATCAATACCTGGTAGACTCTGATCTGACCTCTCCCCAAGAATTGGGAAAGAAGGCAGACAAATGGGTCAGAACCAGGGTGAAGCAGAAGGTACAGAACCAAGGTGGGGAAACCAAGAAGCAAGATGCTAAGAACTCTGACAAGGGTGGGGAGAAGGGTAAAGATCAAAAGTCTTCATCAGGCCCCCAAAAATCTTCTTCTGGTGGGGATTCACAGTCTACCAAAGGTAAAGGCCAAAGAAAACCATGGTGCAAGGTCTGTAAGCAAAAGACCCACTGGACCAGTGATTGCACCAAGTCCAAAGACTCCAGTCCAGCACCCACCAATGCCCCTAAGGCACCTGTTCCCCCTAGTACAGTTGGTGGAAGTGCTCCAGCAAAGGGTTTAGTAGGGTTCACCCTGGGAACTGAGTTGGGCTCTGACTTAGTCAGAGAACTGACTCAGGCTGTGTTAGTCTGTGATGGAGGCATGGATGTGACCTCCACTGTGAGTCCCAGTAATCTGGGCAAGTACAGACAACAGCCTTTAATCAATGGACGTGAGGCTTTGGCATTTAGGGACACAGGGGCAAGTGTCACAATGGTGACACAAGACCTTGTGCTACCTGGGCAAGTTATGCTTGGTGAGATGTACCACGTGACCAATGCTAGCAATGTCAGAACAGACCATACTCTGGCAGTTGTTAACTTCTCCTGGGGAGGGGTAACTGGCCTTAAGAAGGTTGTGGTAAGTGCAAACCTACCAGTCGAATGCTTGCTTGGCAATGACTTAGAGACTTCTGCTTGGGCAGAAGTGGAGCTCAGGACCCATGCAGAAATGCTGGGGATCCCTGCAGATGTGTTTGCTGTGACCAGGTCACAAGCCAAAATGTCTAGCACTGAACAGGCCTTGGATTCTGGAAGAATGGACCAAGTGCCTTCCAAGAGGAGGAGTAGTAGGGTTAAGGCAGTGCCTTCCCCCTTGGCTCAGGAGGAAGATCAGTCCCTTGAGGGGGATGATCTCAGCCCTGAAGAAGGAACTGTCCCAGAGGAACTTGAACCTGACCAGGTTGAGTTCTTGGGGACAGGGGACCTTCTAGGGCAGATCTGAGCCAGGAGCAGCAGAGCTGCCCCTCCCTTGAACCCCTCAGACAGCAAGCTGCTGCTGAGGCTGCTGGGAAAGCTAGTGGTCCCCATACAGTGTATTGGGATGATGGACTCCTGTACTCAGAGAGTAGAGACCCCAAGCCTGGTGCTACCAGGAGGTTGGTAATACCTTTGAAGTTCAGGGGCTTCCTATTGACCCTAGCCCATGATATTCCCTTAGCAGGTCACCTGGGCCAGAACAAGACTTGGGACAGAATTGTCCCTCACTTTCACTGGCCCCACATGTCTGAAGACAGTAAGGAGTTTTGTCGCTCCTGTGTAACCTGCCAAGCCAGTGGCAAAGCAGGTGGCACTACAAAGGCCCCCTGATACCACTACCTGTGGTGGGGGTGCCCTTTGAAAGGGTAGGGATTGACATTGTTGGTCCCATGGATCCCCAAACAGCCTCTGGACACAGGTTTATCCTGGTGGTAGTGGATCATGCCACCAGGTACCCAGAAGCTATTCCCCTCAGGACCACTACAGCACCTGTGGTGGCAAGGGCCCTCCTGGGAATCTTCTCAAGAGTGGGCTTTCCTAAGGAGGTAGTATCAGACAGGGGTGCTAACTTCATGTCTGGGTACTTGAAAGCAATGTGGAAGGAGTGTGGAGTGACTTATAAGTTCACCACACCCTATCACCCACAATGCAATGGTTTAGTTGAGAGATTCAACAAAACCTTGAAGGGCATGATTAAAGGGCTCCCAGAAAAGCTTAGGCGTAGATGGGACATACTCTTGCCCTGCCTTTTATTCGCATATAGGGAGGTGCCTCAGAAGGGGGTTGGTTACAGCCCTTTTGAACTTCTGTTTGGCCACCCTGTGAGGGGTCCACTGTGCTTGGTGAAGGAAGGATGGGAGTTACCTCTCAAGCCCCCAAAGCAAGCTATAGTGGACTATGTACTTGGTCTCCGCTCCAGGATGGCTGAGTACATGAAAAAGGCAACCAAAAACCTTGAGGCTAGCCAGGAACTTCAGAAGGCCTGGCATGACCAAAAGGCTGTTCTGACTGTTTACCAGCCAGGACAGAAGGTGTGGGTGTTGGAGCCAGTGGCCCCAGCAGCTCTCCAAGATAAATGGAGTGGACCCCACACTATTGTTGAGCAGAAGGGTGAGGTCACTTATTTAGTAGACCTAGGAACACCCAGGAGTCCCCACAGGGTTCTCCATGTCAACAGGTTAAAACCATATGTGGACAGGGCAGACATGGGCTTGCTCATGGCTACTGATGAAGGGCAGGAGGAAGAGAGTGACCCACTCCCTGACCTGCTCTCACAGAACCCTGACGATGGGTCAGTTGATGGTGCAGCCTTGGCAGGCAGCCTCACTACCCAGCAACAAGCTGATTGCAGGCAAGTCCTCAATCAGTTTAGACATATGTTTTCACTGACACCCAGTCAGACCACCTGGTGCACTCATGAAGTGGACACTGGGGACAGTCTGCCTATTAAAAACAAGATTTATAGGCAACCTGACCATGTCAGGGACTGTATCAGGACTGAAGTCCAGAAAATGTTGGAATTGGGAGTTATTGAACCCTCAGATAGCCCTTGGGCTAGTCCAGTAGTCCTTGTACCGAAACCTCACACCAGTGGTGGAAAGAGAGAGATGAGGTTCTGTGTAGACTACAGGGGTCTCAATGCAGTCACTAGGACTGATGCCCATCCAATACCCAGGGCAGATGAGCTCATAGATACTTTGGCCTCTGCCAAATATCTCAGCACATTTGACCTAACAGCTGGCTACTGGCAGATCAGACTAGCTGATGCTGCAAAGCCCAAAACAGCATTCTCGACCCCTAGTGGACATTATCAATTTGTGGTAATGCCCTTTGGTCTGAAGAATGCACCTGCCACTTTCCAGAGGTTGGTGAATACAGTTCTCCCAGGACTGGAGGCCTATAGTGCAGCTTATCTAGATGATATTGCTGTCTTTAGCTCCACCTGGGAGGATCACCTGGTCCACCTCAGGAATGTTTTACAGGCCCTGCAAAAGGCAGGCCTGACTATCAAGGCCACTAAGTGCCAGATAGGGCGGAGTCAGGTTGTGTACCTGGGCCACCTTGTGGGTGGAGGCCAGGTTCAACCTTTGCAGAGCAAGATCCAGACCATCATGGACTGGACTGCTCCCACTACCCAGACTCAGGTGAGAGCCTTCTTAGGCCTGACTGGGTACTATAGGAGATTTGTCAAGGGGTATGGATCAATAGTGACACCCCTGAATGACTTAACTTCTAAGAAAATGCCCAAAAAGGTTCAGTGGACAGTTAGCTGTCAAAAGGCATTTGATGACCTCAAGCAGGCCATGTGCACTGCTCCAATTCTGCAGAGTCCTGATTACTCCAAGAAGTTCATTGTTCAAACTGATGCATCTGAATTGGGGGTAGGGGCTGTACTGTCACAATTGAATGAAGAAGGTCAGGATCAGCCAGTAGCTTTTATTAGCAGAAGGCTGACCCCTAGAGAGAAACGTTGGTCAGCCATAGAGAGGGAGGCCTTTGCTGTGGTCTGGGCTCTGAAGAAGTTGAGGCCATACTTGTTTGGTACACACTTCCTGGTTCAGACAGACCATAAGCCCCTCTTATGGCTAAAACAAATGAAGGGTGAAAACCCCAAACTGCTTAGGTGGTCCATTTCCCTACAGGGGATGGACTTTACAGTGGAACATAGGCCTGGGAGTAACCATGCGAATGCAGATGGACTCTCTAGGTATTTCCACTTAGAACATGAAGACTTAACTGGGCAAGGTTAGTTTAATGTCCCTACGTTTGGGGGGGTTGTGTAGGAGAGTAGGATCTGCTTCACATGGGTACCCCCACTTTTTGCTGATGCTTCACTGTTTTTCGACATTAGTCTGGCTGGGGCCCTGCTAATCAGAACCCCAGCCTAGCTGCTTCCTCTCTAAAATGGTTTCCATGTGCCTTAGGCACATCACTGATTGGGATCTGAGTGCCCTTATAAGTCCCTAGTATATGGTATACTATGTACCAAGGGCATAGGTACCTCAGAGGCCTGCCAGGGGCTGCAGCATGTATTATGCCACCCCTGGAAGGCCATCCAAACTGACACCACAGGTCTGCTACTGCAGCCTGGGTAAGGTGGTGCATGCACTCCTTACTGTGATATAGGTTACCTATATCATGAAATACATACACACATATAAACCTATAAGTCACTCCTAAGGCAGGCCTTATCAATCCTAAAGGCAGAGTGCATGGTTCCTATGTGAGAGGGTGCCCCTGCATGAGCAGGGCCCCTCTGCAGCGTTCGGAGACCATCTCTGATGCTGTTTGTAGTGCAGCCTGACCATATACTCTTAAGCGCATTATATCCTCGCTGTAAAATGCTAACTTTGGAATGGCTGCACCTAAACATGTCGTGTTTGGTGTCAAACATCTTGGAATACTACCCCCCCCCCGCCAATCCTGGCGGCGGGGGTAGCATTCCACCCTTCTAGAGGGAAAGACATGTTAACTCTGACGAGTCCGGTAACTTCTTTCCAGAGCCCTGGCATCACAAAATGGATGCTGCTGCCACAGACACGAGTCTGGCCTCCTGCTGCTGGACGAAACTCCGGCAGGGGAGGCCTGGACAATAGGTTTCCTGTCCCAGGGAAGTGTGACCACCTCCCCAGACAGGATAATGTGTATTGGGGCTGGGCCGGAGCACTTTCGGGTGCTTTGAAGTCCTGCACTGGGGGCACATTTGGTGTCCCTGCGCATACCCCAGTTCAAACCGGATCAGGGGCTTGCAGCCCCTGCTTTGGCGCGAACTGGACAAAGGGAAAGGGGTGTAGCCACCCCTCTGCCCTGACCCACCCATAGGTGGGGCCACAGAGTAGTCCAACCCCTATTTTTAGAATAAAGGTAGGAACCCAGTCCTTAGGACTTTAGATTATACCTGGACGAAACTCTGAAACTGAATCCTGGACCTTCGACGCTCTACGACAAGATTAGAGGACTGAAGAATCTCCCTTGGGGTCAAGGAGTGACTCCCCTGCTTGGCAGGCACCAAAGAAGCATCTGTCCGGTTCGCATTTCTGAAGCTCCTGTCGGACGCCGAAGTCATCGCATCACCAGAGGTGGATTCTCAGACTTCCCGAGGCTACCCGGAGTCCCCAGCAAAGCTGAGGCCCGTGGCTATCGTGGGTGACTTGAGACCGTGACCCCTGGACACCGAGCACATTTGCAAGTGCATCATCTTCTGGGTCTCCCAAGAAGTCGTGCTTTGGGCTCCGAGTAGCCCTAGCCTCCAGCACCACCTGCACCGAAGATCACTGGCCCCCACTCCACGAGTGTCCTGTAAGCCAGATCCACGTGCGGCGTCACGAGGCTCCTTCGCGGTCGCTAGCCCGTTGGCTAGTAGCCCTTAACGAAGGCCAATCCTTTTCTTACTTGGCATCCTGGTTGCTCCAGGCCTGCCCTCACTTACCCTCGCTGGGTGAGTTCCACAGACCTTGCTGGTCTGCACCATCGACGATCTACATCTTCACCGAGACTTGCCGTTGCTAAGGCTTGTTGGGTCTAATCCGGTCGCCGACACCTCAGCACTCGACAGACATCGTGTACCAGCCCGAATCCTGCTCCTGGTCGCCGACAACGCCTCCTGGACCTCGTGGCTGAAGAGTCAAGACGACCGTCAACGCACCTGAAGCACTCGACATCGGTGGGCATCTGTCCATCGCCTTCCTGGTCACTGGCTAGTGACCCAGACTCTGTCCCCTCTGCTTTCAGGTTCTTCAGAACTCCGATCCACTCTTGGATCCACCCGGACACTTTTCTCTTGGCCGCCAGCAGCACTTTGCAGCAGATCGCCATTCGATTCGACGACGAAACCCGACCACGAAAGGCACCTATGCACCCGGCTTCCCTGGGTGAGGTAACACGAGTACTCCGGTGCTCCCGGGGCTAGAGACTCTTCAAAGCCCTAGATCTCAAAGGGTTTTGTCCTAGTCCTCTTAAGTGTCCCTTTCCTCTATTTTCCCGATCCCGACTTTCTCCATAGAAGTTAACGGCGTATCGCGGTTGTGTATTTACACTGCACGCGTCTCCCGTGGGTCCCCTGTGTCACTACCTTGGGTGGTTCCTTGTGGTCCAAGCACTTCTAGAGGCTCTAGGCCTAGTGTCTAGTTCAGTCGTGGTTCGCATACCACTTTATTGGTATATGGTTTGGTACGCCCCTAGGGCCCAAACGTGTATTTGTGCTATTACTGTGATTTAATATCTTCTAACTTATGTACTTCGAACTCTAGCCCCATAAAGAGACTAGAGGGGTGTGTTTAGCAATAAATACATATATTTTGAATATATACCTGGTGTGGTGCTCTTTCATTTGATCACTCAAGAGATTATAGACTGGTAAAACAAGCTGCTTTACATTCCTTCAAGACTTAGCCTGAAGGCTGCTCTCCATAGCTACCACTAGGATAGCTTTCAATAAAGGTTGTCTTTAACCTATCTCCAATAAGGGGTTGTTTGGACTGGTGCAAGGTGCCCACTATAATTAGTGGACAGCATATACCAGGCCAACTTCTCACAACTGTGAACCCCCTCCCACTAAGAGTAGGCCCTCTTATACCCTAATTCTAACTTTGCTAACTAATTGTTGCAACATTAATAACACGCTTTTCTTTCATTGGTCCATGCATGTCATCTTATTCATTCTTTTAATCAAGTTCTCTTGGATCCAAATGGTCCTTGGATCATTTCCTTTCTCACAGTTCAAGACATGTTTCCATCCGCTTCGATCAGTACATTTGTAACTTCTTTCGATACATTCGAGAACTCTGCAGGCATTGTCCTTTCTCTTAAAATGGTTTCCCACGGTTCTTTGCTGATCACCACGGCACACTATCAGTTCAATTAGGTCACATCAGCCTTGACCATTCTCGCATCCTAGCCTCTCAGCAACATCACGAGGTTAGCTTTTCTCCAACTTTTCTCCCTTGTCACGTGTTTCCCCGCACTTGCGCACTTCATTAACTGGCAGCCATTTTATATCGCGACTCGTTTATACTTAGAAGCACTATTTTGAAATAAACAAAACATAATTAAAATAGAGAAACATAGCCTTTTCGTTTCCCTCCCGTCATCTACGTACCCCAATTAGTTATTACCTAGCAGAAAGCAACATTTAAGCTGTTCCTTACTTACCATCGCTATTGTTTTTGCAACAACACATTTATTTTCTATGAAGCACAAAATCATGCATTTATTTTAAATTAGTACGCATTTATTTTTATGTTATAATTAGACACACAGACATTCGTTAATAGATTATTCAGCACATACACTTGCGTATTACCCTCCCACACATACAGTGTTGATTAATACATTTAAACGAACATTTTATTAATTATTTATAACATTTGTTAGGGGTTAAAAAAAATTATTTTCTCTGCTCCATCAACTCCCCCCTTTGGTGATTTTTAAATCACCACATAAAACCCAAGTTATACTTCTTTTTCAGGCAGTATATGTCTTTCATCCTTTGCTTTTTGTTAGTTACACATCTGTTTCCCTTTCATCTTGTCTTCTTGTCTCCTTATACATGCTTTCTTTCATTTTCTCTAACTCAATTTCACCCATTTCTCTCTCTCTCTCTTTCATTATTCTGTTATTTCTTTTTATCTTGTCTTACTTTTCTTTTTATACACGTTATTACTATTTTCAACACCATGGCTAACAATATTACTACAGTTGCTATTATTATAACTTTCCCTATCATTAGTCTACTCATTCTGGTCAACCAATTTGCTACTGAAGAAAACACTCTACCAAGTTTTCCCAAGACACTTTCAACCTCCAGTGGAACTAGTTCTTTGTGCAAATTTGTAATATTTGTAATATACTTCTGTATATTTTCACTTTTATCAGGAATGTAAGTGCAACAATGTTGGACTTTCAACATTCCACAGACTCCACCCTCCTTTGCCAAAAGAATATCAAGGGCAAGCCGATTTTGCATCACCATAGCTCTCATGGCAACCATTTCGGTATTTACCATTAAGAACCCTCCCGCAGTATCTGTAGACAAACGATCTACTACTGTGGATAACTTCCGAATTTTAAATGCAATCAAAGATATTCCCACTGCTGGTATTAATGCTCCAAAAATATCACCTACAATTTCTGAAAAACTTTCCCTCTTTCTACGTGTAAAGCTATTAATCATCTTGTATGTTCCTTTTTCTTCTCTGTCCATATGAAAGATTTTTGGAAAGACCAGGCCTACATAGCAAGTTCCATACCAATGGTCCAGTAACCTGTAATAAGCTCTATTCCCACAAATATAATAGATACCTGGAAATATTGGATCTTTTCCACCTTTGAATCCCCAACCTCCCAGAATTTGATATTTGTCATGGCAGATACTGGAACCTACAAAGTAATTGTCATAGACTGTCTTATTTCTCCTATACACAACTTTCCTGTTTGCGGCCAATCTAATGTCATTGCTGCATTTATCTTTTTCCCTTCATGATTTCCTTCCTCAAACGTCCATAGATGTGTTCCTTCCTCTTTTATTGCTTCTTTTTGAAATTTCATTCTTCTTTCTTCAACCATTTCTAAAAATACCTTTTCTTCTTTCTTTTAACTCGCAGGTAAGGTTGTTACTAACTATTTCTTCTAAGGTTAATTTTCTATGTTCTAGAAAGAATTCTCCTAAAACCCTTGCTGGTTTTACTTTAAGTTCTGGTACTACTGGAATGTTTGCAAAAATCTTATCTATATCAGTATAATAAGATTCTAATCTACCTGTTTTATAAAATAAACTTGCTATTACACTACAGGTTATTCCATAAGTTAGAGGTAGGTGATGATAAGTCACACCTTCTGACACTGATGCAGGCAACTGCATACAAACATAACAATCTCTCACATCCATTGTCTCTACATATTCGTACAACAATTTTGTAAAAACATTTTTAGAAAAGTCTGTTACTGACTTATCCTTATGTAATTCTGCACTACTTCTTAAAATAACTGGTTCTTTAATATTAGTTTCTTTTTCTGGTTTAGTATCATTCTTCGCTTCTATTACAGCTAAACTAATAGGAATTGTGATTGCTAAAACTATCCATATGGTCATTAATAATCCTGTACAAAAGCAGCACATTTTACACCATCTTTTTACAAACTCACATTTATCTCTTCTATCCCTAGTATTTTCCATTTTGCTTTTATCTATTTGTTAAGTTTCAGAAAATTGTGTCACTACACCTCAGAAATGACTTCGATGCCACTCTGCTTTCAAAAAGTCTTTGCTTGGTACTTTCTTTTAATTCTTTCCAGAATTCTTTCGTTGTCACATCCGGTAATTTGTCACATCCAGTAAAATTGTCATGTCCGGCAGAAGCACTATAAGTCTTCACTTCAGGTTTGTTGCATCTCACCTTTTCCCATTCGACTTCTTAGTCTCTGGTTCTCGTGAGTGTTTTCTTCTTCTTTGTAATCCGTCAGTGCGATATACAGCCACTCAGGTGACTTATACTTTGCATTCACTTTCTTCGTTCTTTTGGATTTTTGCAATCGTTTTCCACTGGGTTTTTCTTGTCCCTTTTGACTTGTTATCTCATTCACTTGTTCAGCACTTTCTTCTCCAGCTCTTATTATTCTATATCTCAATTTTCTTATATAGTTGCTGGGCCAATTATCTCCTTTTCTTGGCCTTTTGGCTTCACCTTCTTTTTCTTCTCTTTCTGATTTCCAATTTCTTTTTCTTGATTCAGTTTTTGCTTTCTCCTCTTCTCCACTCTCTTCAGTTTCTGTTTCAACTGTTTCACTATTGTCTCTTATTTTGAAGCTTATGATCTCGTCATCTCTTACTGGTGGATCTGTCTTCTCCTTCTTGAGTTCCCTTATTACTGTCCCTCCTCGGTGTTCTTCCGATTTGGTGTTTTCCTCACTTTCTACTTCTAAATTTCCCTGTTCTTTTGTTTCTCTATCTGTCCCTATTGCTCCTCGGGGTTCTACTCGATTCTCTAACTTTTTGTGTACTTCTTTCCCTACTTCATCTATTAATATTATTTCTGAAGGATTTCCACCATAACTTGTACTGGTTGCTCATCTAGATCATTTTCTTGCTCATTTTCTTCTCTAATTGGTTTATAACCCCAAGTTCTTCTTCGGAATTCTTCACAGTTTGCAACTGAATCATCAGATCCTGAACTTGTGTCAGATGTTTCCAGATGTCGACTTACAGGTCGATCTTCAGGTTCTGGAACTTCTGAATTTCTTTCTTCTTCTTCTTCCTCTTCTTCTCTAGAGGTGCTCGCAGTTGGGGTTTCCAGATGTCGACTTTCAGGTCGATCTTCAAGTTCTGGCACCCTTTCTCTTATTCTTGTTGTCCCAGCCGTTAGCTTTTATCCCACACTTCCAGACGTCGACTCACATGTCGATCAGTAGGTTCTTGAACTCTGATTGTGTGGCTGGCATGGACCCAGTTCTTCACTCCTGCACACTTGACTGCAGTCGTTGTCACTAGGATTACCTGTCGTGGTTCGTCCCAGCGAGGAACTAGACAGTTTCTTCTCCTGTGGATTTTTATACGGACCCAGTCTCCTGGATTCAAGTCGTGGGCTGGTTTTCTTTCAAGAGTGGTCGCATCCGGTCCAACCTGATGAAACACAGAACGCACCACATCAGCCAGTCCCTTGCAATAATCCAGTACTAGATCATCAGTTATAGTCAATAACTTGTTGACCGGTACTTGTGCTTGTCTCATTGCTCGTCCCATGATCATCTCATGAGGACTAAGTCCAGTTTTCTTTTCAGGGATGCTTCTGATGGTCATCAGAACAAGAGGCAGTGCATCTGGCCATTTGAGTCCTGTAGCTTGACACATTTTTCCTAATCTGTTCTTAATTGTTCCATTAATTTGCTCTACTACCCCAGAAGCCTCTGGTCTGTAAGCACAATGTAGTTTTTGTTTAATACTCAATGCTTCGCAAATCAATTGGATCAACTCATTTTGAAAATGTGTTCCTCTATCTGTCTCAACCGTGACTGGAAAACCATACCTTGGAATGAACTCTCGCAGCATAAGTTTTGCCACCGTTGTTCCATCATTCCTTCTAGTGGGGTATGCCTCCACCCAACGAGAAAACAAACAGACGACCACTAGAACATATTTTAGTCTGTTACAAGGGGGCATCTCGATAAAGTCTAATTGCATTCTAGTGAACGGACCTCCTTCTCGTCCTATTGTTCCTAGACTCACTACCGTCTTTCTTCCTGGGTTAAACTGCTGACAAATAAGACATCTTTGACAAAGACTTTCAGCTATGGCTCTGAATTTTGGGTTATACCAGGTTTGTCTAAAAAGTCTGATCATTGCATCTCTCCCAATATGAGCTTGTCCATGGTACATCCGTGCCATGTCTGCAATCATGCTATCAGGCATAACTGGTCTTTCGTCTCTGTACACCCACACACCATTATTTTCCTGTCTTCTACATCCTGCTTTTATCCAGTAATCTTTTTTCTCATCATTTGCAGCTTCTTGTAACTGTCTTACTTCATCCCATGTCTCGACAGTGTTAGTAAAAAGCAAAGGAGAAGAGATATGCTCCCTTTCTCTATTCTTATTCAGGGACACCATGTTCTCTGCACAATATTTGGCGATCTCGTCAGCATAGTTATTGCCAACAGCTATGTAATCTTCGTTTTTCTTATGTGCCTTGCACTTCACTACAGCTATTTGTTTAGGCAGCTGTATCGCCTCAAGCAGCTTTTTAACAAAATCTCCATTTCTGATAGGTGTTCCTGCAGACGTCAAGAAACCTCTTTGTGACCAAATCTGACCAAAGTCATGTACGATACCGAAACCATATTGGCTATCGGTCACAATCGTGACTCGTACATTTCTTCCTAATTTACATGCTTGAATCAAAGCAATCAGTTCTGCAACTTGTGCAGACCTTATTCCTTTCAGACAAGACGCTTCCATCACAGTTGCCACTGTGCACACTGCGTAAGCTGCGCTTAAAACTCCTTCTTTCGTTCTCAAACATGAGCCATCTACAAACATGACATAATCTGATTCCTTTAACGGTTCATCTTTTATGTCAGCTCTTGGTTTTGTGCAATATTCCAGCACATTCAGACAATCATGATCTACTTCGTCTTGTTCAATTATACTCTCTTCATCTGGCAATGATGTTGAAGGATTCACATTCATGCATCTATCTATGGTCACATTTTCAGCACTCAAGATTACTTTTTCGTACTTAGTCAGCCGACTATGTGTCATGTACTGTGTTTTTGTTCTTGTCAAAAGAATTTCTACTGAATGGGGAACATATACTCTCAGTGGATACCCCATCACTATACCTTCACTTTGTTCCAGACTTACACAAGTAGCAGCAACTGCTTTCAGACATCCGGGCAATGCTATTGCTATAGGATCTAAAACAGCTGAAAAATAAGCAATTGGTCTTTTCATTGTTCCATGTTTTTGTACCAGTACTGAAAACGCACATCCATCTCTTTCTCTACAGTACAATTCAAAATCCTTCTCATAATCAGGCATGCCTAAAGCAGGGGCCTCACACAATTTCTTTTTCAACTCTTTGAAAGATTTCATTTCTTCGTTATTTAACTCAAAAGGGTCTCTTACATCTTTCTTGGTCAACTTTTGTAATGGTTTTGCAATCAAAGAGAAACCACTTATCCATTGTCGGCAATATCCAACCATTCCCAGAAACATTCTTACCTCTCTTTGCGTCATTGGTGCTCTCATTCCTTGAAACATTCTTACTCTTTCTGTCGCTATCTTTCGCACTCCTTTCTCAATTTTATGCCCTAAATATTGAACTTCTTTTTGGCAAAATTGCAATTTTGAAGGGGACACTTTATGTCCTCTTTTCTCTAGATGGTTCAGTAAAGCAATTGTATCATTTACACATGCTTCTTTTGTTTTCGATGCCACCAATAGGTCATCGATATACTGCACCATCACTGACTTTTCTGGCATTTTCAAATCTTCCAGAGATTTCTTTAGAATCTGATTAAAGATTGAGGGGCTTTCTGTATACCCCTGAGGAATTCGGCACCATGCCAAAATACGCTCTCCGAACCGGAACGCAAATAATGGCTGGCTATCTGGATGCAAAGGAATAGAGAAAAATGCGTGACACAAATCTATCACAGTGTACCACTCCGCTTCGTGTGGAATTTGATATAGAATTACTGCAGGGTTTGGCACTATTGGACAACAGGGCACAACTATTTTGTTGATCTTTCTCAAATCCTGTACTATTCTATATGTTCCGTTTGGCTTTTTCAGTCCCATAATAGGTGAATTACATGGACTGCTCATTATTTCTTTTAGAATTCCCTGTTCAATCATTTTATTTATTACAGGAGTTATTCCTTCAATTATTTCTGGAGTTAATTTGTACTGTGGCGTATTCGGGTAAGTTGTTCCTTCTTTTACTGTTACTTTTACGGGATCAACTTCTTTCATTAATCCAATATCTTCTCCTGTAAAATCCCACACACTTTCTTTCACTGCAATTTTTAGTTCTTCTGGAAGTTTTTCTGCATCAAATGCAGGAAACAAACCATTCATTTCAGGTTCCTGATTCATCAAAGTTACTTTATACAAGACATCTTCATCTGAGGTCTGAAATCCAATTCCATCTGGCGTACAATAAATTGTGCAATTCATCTTGCACAAGAGGTCACGACCTAAAAGATTTACAGGACTACAATCGCACACTACAAATTTATGCATTTTGCTAAAAGAACCAATTTTTACTTCCACTAATTCAGTAAGTGGTGTTTTAATCTGCTGATTAGCTACTCCTACCACTTGGATGCATTCACCTGAGAGAGGAAGGTTTGGAATTTCCACTGATCTAACAGTAGAACGGGTAGCTCCAGTATCGACAAGGAATGTTACATTTGCACCATTCACTTCTCCATCCACAAAGGGACCAGACTGATCTACCTCTAGAGTTGCGCCAAGTACGCACTCTTTCCCCTCTCTTGGGCACCGTCAGAAACTTTCATCCGGCTCATCCTCACTCTGACGCAACCAATACTGAGAAATGTTAGCTGCTCGCGGCAACTGTGTTACCTGCTCTCCTCCGTAGAATCCTGTTTCTGTACTGTATCTTTGCTGGTTAACAGTGTTGGGAAGTGGTGGTTGCGGCACCTGACTTTGTTGAACAACTACCTCATTCTGCACCTGTGGAGTTAATGATTGATTTTCCGGATTAGGTTTAGGTGGGAACTTACACTCGTTTCTCCAATGCCCTAATTTTCCGCAATTATGACAGGGCCATTTCTTCTTTGCCTCCTCTAGACTCACTTGACCTTTCCCTTTACCTATGTTAGGTCGTATTTTATTCTGTCCCGTTTCATTCCCACTATTATTATCCAATTGAGCTTCTTGCTTTTCTGCCACTTTCACCTGTGCCCACATTGCCTTCTCTTTCAATTTACGCTGTCTACTCTCAATATCATCACTGCAATACTTAGCATATCTCAGCACATCATCGACTGTGCCATTCTGCCAATTAATCATATGCTGTTTAATCATTTCACTAATCTCTGGTTTCAATCCAAACACAAATCTGTACACAAAATGACTCCTATCTTTTTCACTTAATTCCTCATATCCACTATACTGCTTGAAAACCAACAACAACCTCTCATAATAGGCGTGTACAGACTCCTTACTTTCCTGTGTAGTTCTATCGATTTTTACCCAATCTGTCTCTTTAGGAGGAATCTTATTCTTCAAAAAGGTAATCACCTTATCATACTTCTTCATCACATCAGGACCTGGAGCTCCTGTCTTAGGATCTCTTGGATATTCTGTAGTTGGCCAGTCAACTGTAATCTTACATTCTGACCACAAATCAGTTGGTACCACTATGTCAAATAATCCATCTAAATCTATCCACAACACTTTTGAAACCTTTACAAATCTCTCTACTTGTCGGTACCATTCAACTGGTTTCTCTCTTAGCTTCGGAAAGTCATTTGTAAATGACAGTATATCCTGCCTAGTCCAAGGAACATGCACATAACTACCACCTGGAGTTTCTCTCATAGGGTATTCTCTAGCAACAGGTTCTTTTTCAGTTATCATAAAAGCCAAAGAAGCTTTGTCTGTAGTTTTCTCATTCTTCTTTGTCCATCTAACCTTCCATCTGTCCACATCACCCCATTTTCTCAACAACACAATTAACTCTTTTATCTGTGTCAGCCTTCCTGCCGTGTTCAAATTTTCAATATCTTTTTCACAAAAATCTACTCTATATGGTTTCTGCAATGTTTTCACTTTCGCAAAGTCTATTCCAATTTCACTGGCTACTTCTTCTAGTTTGTCATGTAAATTCTTTGCTCTCCATGTAATACTTTTGCACAGAAACATTATTTCATCATCCTGGTAATTTTTTATCTTTTCTGTACCAATCGTTCCTAGAATTAATTCTTCCATGTCAATTTTTAACCTAATTACATCTAATGGTTTTTCTTCTGGTTCTTTTATTTTAAATGCCTTCATCCACTCATTTAACTCATCAGGAGTCGGACCTATGGGTGTATTATTTAGTTCTACCCAATTACCACTCTTTTCAGGAGTCTCTGTTGCAGATTCTGTTACCATATGCATTTTCCTACCATTGCACTCATTCACAGTCAAATTTGTAGGTGGACTTGGTCTGTAAGTACTAGCCAAATTACTTGTACTTGCACTTTGTTCCATCCTTTCTTTTTCTCTCTGAAATTGTGAACTCATGGGAATCACCAAAGATAGTTCATCAATTTTCTGATTCTCAAAAACTGGTATTACTGGACCTATTGTTACAGGCACAGTAACTGCTTCCATATTTTTCGTTAATTCTCTAATCTTCTCAGTTAGTTCTTTTGTTGTCCTTGCTAATTCGCTTGCATTGTCGCTTTCTATTCCTTCATTTTGTGAAGTTCTCATTTGATCTTGTGACCTATTTATTTCAATTCTTTTTTCCGGACTTTTATTTCGCATAGTCTCTATTAGCGGCGCATTTGGTGTCACCACTGTAGAACTCTGCTGATACGGAGGTGGATTTCTATTTAAAATATCTTCCAGCAATTCATCATCCGTTTCGCTCTCATGCATATATTTCTCCCTCTCCATATGTTTCTTTTTCTCAGTCTGTTTTCTCTTAGTCCCTTCCTCAACTGTAAAGGCTGGAAACAAACCTCCTGTCATGTTAGCACATCTCCATCGTTTTATTCTATCTTCATGATTTATTCCCCACATCCTTCCAGGCATAAACTCATGATCCCTTAAACCTCTGAATCTCTCTCGCTCATACATCTCATCCTCCCATTCCGTCAACGCTTCAAACTGTGTCGGTCTAGGTCTAGGTTCTAGATTTGTCATCTTTTCTCGCAAATTTCGCAAAACCGCTACACTAAACGAACCATTCTCAGGGAAAGCTAAAGCACCATCATTCTTCGTATACTTTGTCCAATTTTCCAACCATATGCATGAATGATATCCGTATTTCAGCATCATATGTGAAGCTGCTGATTTCGGCGGAGGAATTACTTGTCCCTCTCTAGTCACAACCTTTTTGTCTTTCTTAAAGAAATTCTTTATTTTTGTCGTCCATGACGTTCTCTCCCTTTCATACTCGTAATACGGCATGTTTTCGATTTGTTTTTCTCTTTACACTAGCGCTGTTCTGTGTACGGAACTTCAACCAATTACAGCGCGACTCACACTAACGTACCAATCAGTACAATTTCCTTCGTACGCGAACCAACCAATCCTAGCGCGGCACTTTTCTACGTCACTCCTGCTCTTTTACCCCTCCTTTACAAAATTTATCGGCAATTTTTCTTTTCACTGTTTTCTCCGTTAGTTACAACAATTAAAACAATTCCATAGTCTGATTCGCTAAACAAAAGTGACAGCTTTGTCCTTGTACACAAGAATCCTGTATTTCCAGTAGGCAGTGCTTACCTCTACCCTACCACAGAATTATTAACTCTCGCCGATAAAGTAGCACTTCCCTCTACCTTACCCTTCTTTCAAGCAAACAATTTACCCGTTTCTCTGGGGATAAGACACATGTGGAGACTAGGCTCCTGAGAATTAAGGCCAGAGTTTCACAAGAAAACGTGATTTGCTATCTCATTTATACACCTTTTATACAGAAAATGTCCCTATTATAACACAACCTGTGTTATTACCAAAATGAATTCAGACCATGTACCAAATTCCATGTGACTTCTCTTGCCACACGTGTTCCACTTCCTACATCCCAGAAGCGTGAAAACTCACATATAACATAACGCGACTCAACATATAGTGTTAGTCATCAAAAATTAATCAATAAACAATAAACAATAATCACTAAACTAATCTATAGAAAACCATAACTCTGCTACCAAGAAATCTGTTGCAGCGCGTACAATAAAAACTATTCTCCTCCTAGGTCACTTATCGGTCATCCAGGGGCAAACTATATTTTCTCACATCCACATGACGATGGGGCCCATAAACATCGCCTATCACACACGCACACACCTGGATTTCCTTTACACTTTTACGAAATTCTGTACTCCTAGGAGAAGCATGAGAACTAAATGGAGAACACCATTTATGTACCGCTGGAAGGAGCCGGGATATCTTATTACCTTAACCGATCGCTTTCTTTTAGTTATTTCTTAAGATATTCCTGCTCATTGTTTTGTCGATGAATCATTCATGTAAGAAATTAGTTCATAGTGATTAAGACCAGCTAAATCACAATAACCAATTACTGGTGTCACAATCATTTAGTAAAATAACCACTGAGTCGTTTGATTTAAAGAATCTTAAATTTTATAAAATTTTAAAAGCATGAGAAAGAATTTAAACTTTTTATTCAATTATTCATTCATTATTAATTCAAATATTTATTAAGCATAATCAATTTTATTGCAGAAAGGAAATTTTTGTCATGAAGCAAACCCTAATTACCTGCCTACCTTCCTAATTTAGCCTAATGATTTCTAACTTTAGTTTAAGAATTAAAAATAACCTGATTCTCATACTCAACTGGAAAATTAAGACAGCAACAGAAACTTCAGCTCGTCAGCATCAGCTACCTGCAACCCGTCTCATCCATACAGTCTTTCAGCATCTCCGCTCCGTAATGGATCGATCAGGACCACCAAGCACTGGAAGCCACCAACACGACTCTCCAACTCCGCTCGTGACTGTGAACCCCCTCCCACTAAGAGTAGGCCATCTTACACCCTAATTCTAACTTTGCTAACTAATTGTTGCAACATTAATAACACGCTTTTCTTTCATTGGTCCATGCATGTCATCTTATTCATTCTTTTAATCAAGTTCTCTTGGATCCAAATGGTCCTTGGATCATTTCCTTTCTCACAGTTCAAGACATGTTTCCATCCGCTTCGATCAGTACATTTGTAACTTCTTTCGATACATTCGAGAACTCTGCAGGCATTGTCCTTTCTCTTAAAATGGTTTCCCACGGTTCTTTGCTGATCACCACGGCACACTATCAGTTCAATTAGGTCACATCAGCCTTGACCATTCTCGCATCCTAGCCTCTCAGCAACATCACGAGGTTAGCTTTTCTCCAACTTTTCTCCCTTGTCACGTGTTTCCCCGCACTTGCGCACTTCATTAACTGGCAGCCATTTTATATCGCCACTCGTTTATACTTAGAAGCACTATTTTGAAATAAACAAAACCTAATTAAAATAGAGAAACATAGCCTTTTCGTTTCCCTCCCGTCATCTACGTACCCCAATTAGTTATTACCTAGCAGAAAGCAACATTTAAGCTGTTCCTTACTTACCATCGCTATTGTTTTTGCAACAACACATTTATTTTCTATGAAGCACAAAATCATGCATTTATTTTAAATTAGTACGCATTTATTTTTATGTTCTAATTAGACACACAGACATTCGTTAATAGATTATTCAGCACATACACTTGCGTATTACCCTTCCCACACATACAGTGTTGATTAATACATTTAAACGAACATTTTATTAATTATTTATAAAATTTGTTAGGGGTTAAAAAAAATTATTTTCTCTGCTCCATCAAACTCTTATTTCCTCTCAACTACACCATAAACTTCTAATGCACATAGCCTCTAAGATATTAAAAAATAGTTTGGCACTCATTATTATTAATGTTGTTATTGATCTAGTTATTATCTTCATTAGTAAGCCCTTTCTCAAATCACCAAACATTGCACCAATCTTCTCCCACACACAGTAAGTTCTCCAATAGAATGAATCTCATTCACAGTATTTAGAGTTTATTATCAATACATCTATTGATACTTCCTATGTTATCAGGCATATAGGTATAACATTGGACACCCTCTTCGCCAAAAGCATATCTAAAGCGAGGTGGTTTTGTATTACCATCAAACAAATAGCAAACATCTCTTCAGTAATTTTGGTTAATGCACCAGCAGTGTTATCAGCCAAGTGTTCCCCCAAAGCAGACAATGTTCTGATCTTAGCATCATACAAATCCACACCAATATGAGGAATCAAAACACCAAAGACATTCAACAATATTTGTCCTGCATTCTCTCTCTCCTGAATCTTCCATAACGCATTACACTCACTTTGCTTAACCTGTTCATGTGATATACTTTGGGAAAACCAAAGCTAAATAGCAAGAACCTATACAATCCTGTGGAAGTGCAAAATAAGCAGTTTTATTACAGACATATTATATGTGTTTGAACATTGTTAACTTTTCCTAACATACAGAACCTATCTGTAATATAACTATAAGCATACTCCCTATTCCCTATTTAAACTGTCATTTCAGGCACACCGTCTTGTTCGCTTAACACATATACTACTATCTTTTTGCTTCCAAATACTAAGACTTAGATGTACTTGTGAATGCTCAATCACCCTTTTTACTTTCATATCTGACTTTATTTGTTCTGTACCTCTCATCAGTCTCACTTGATATTCTCTTATTGCATCCTCTAATATGATCACACAATTTACAAACACTATGTGAATCAATATTTTTAGTATAAGAAGCTTGCAACTTCAAAAGACTCAACAATTGTTCAGATGATTTAAGCCTCATAATACCACGTAAATTAGGTATGGACAGATTATAATCTGCATTACTTTCTTCTAAATACTTTTGATGATTTATCACAGAAAAGTAAACTGCACAAGACAATCCATAGCTAAGCAGAATGTAAGTCACCCCGTCACAAACAGAATTAGGTAGTTAAGTACATATATAGCAGTCAGTATAAATTCATTATTTCTTGATATCATTGTAGTAAGTTTATATAAGAATGTTTTCTCCGAACTCTTCATTTTAACTTTCTCTGTGATCTAGCTTATATCTGTGTTATTTACATATGTTGAAATGTTTCTGTTAATCAGAGCATATCCAGCAGGGAAATACAGACATAACATGATACCAACTAGGGTAATGGGCATGAAAATCATAAAAACAACTTGAAAAGCCAGACATAAACTTTCTCTAAGTGAAGCCATCTTCTTCCGTTCAAAATATAGTCTCAATAAATCTTCAATCTTAAAAGCAAGGTACAAAATCGAAACATTTCTTCAGAGTTCATACAGTCAAGCAGTTTTATGGCACTTTAGTATTTCTTTGACTGAGAGATTTAAGAGACCGTTTATACGAGCATTTAGAAAATTTCAAAAGTAGACTTCTATTAATGCAGGCACTAAAATAAATGCAGGCAGATCGTTAGATGATAAATGTAGACACAAAACGTCCAAAAATGTTAAATGCTAGTAGATCTTACACAATGAATGTGAGCATTTTGATGCTGACCTTTAAAAAGCAATGCAAGCAAATAATAGAGAAAGTTAATGTGGGCAGAAGTTGAAGTCAAGTTTTCAAACACTATGGGGCCGATTCCGATCTCGGCCGGTAGTGCTCCAAATCGGATTCACCGGATCCGATTCGGAGCCCTGTTTCCCGACCGAATCGTACGCGGGTCCGGCCGAGCGAGTACGATGCAAGCACCCGCGAAATCGCCGACCGACTCAAACGCGGCTTCAACACGCTCCAACCGACTCGCATGGACACGACTCGCACCGCGCTATGGAGACGTTTCCCGGCCGGGTAAGTACGATGCGCGCCGCGAGCAGTCCGACCGACTCGCGCCGTCCGGCTCGAAAAAGCTGTCGGAGCCGGACTTTGGGGGTCCGCGTCAGACCTCCCTGTATGCGTAGGCGCGCGAGTCGCACACAGGGGGGACCCATGGGTCCCCCCTACCTGTGCATGTACGCCGCGATGCGCATGGACGCGTACCCGCTGTAGGGGGCGCCCTTGTTCGCCTCGCACCCATTGAGTCAATGGGAGCCCGCGTACGCGTTGTACGACAGGCTCCCATTGACTTCAATGGGAGTCCGACCGACACGAGTCCGATAGCATGCGTGCGCATCGTACTCGTTCGGTCGGACTGCTAGGGTCCGATTCGGTCGGAATTCTCTCCGGGTCCGGCTCGGTCGGAGAGATTTCCGGCCCGAATCGGAATCGGCCCCTATGTGGGCATAAACATTTTCTCAAACTCAACTCCGTTTGTTCCGAAATCAAACATTCAAAGTTCAGAGTTCACTTCTTCATCAAGAAGTTGTTTAGCATCAGTTATATCATTTCTCAGTTCATGTGCCGCTTCAGGGATGTTCTTCAGGCAACTATTTCAGGTCAATGTCTCTTTTCTAGCTCAATCTCTGCCAAATAAGGCCATTCAGCTTGAATCAAGCAAGCATCTTCCAATTAATTTTTTGATCTGCCTCACAATGTTCTGCTTCTTCATTTGCAGTGTTTGAAAATAGTGGAGTATTTTTGCTCTCTGGCTTGCACTTGGGGTTTTTAAAGTTCGATTTTCTTGTGGGTTTTGAAATATTTAATTTAGTTAAATTCGTTTTTCTTGAACTTCTCGTTTTTCCTCTTGAACATTTTGGTCACCCCCATCCCCCAATCCACGGAGAGAACTCACGCTTGACTTAGTGAATCAATGGTTTGTGTCAGTTACTTTATCAGCAGTACACTGTTTTTGTGTGAGATATGTGGATCCAACATGACAAACCTCCACACTTTATTGCAGTATTTGTCACCAGTATGACTTGATATGGTCCGCTCCACCTGGCTTCCAGACATGATTTTCTAAATTAGTTGATAAATAGGAAATATAACGTTTTTGTAGGGAGCTACTTAAAACAAAAAATTAACCACTGAATGCATACAAATATAATGCTTTAATTTGTAATCAAATTTTTTAACGGCATACCGCCACAACAGAAACCATTGCTACTACAACAGAACATTTACAACAAGTTTTTCAACATCATAATTATTCACCTTGATAACTTCCAATTACAAATGAAATATTCTTAGCCAACATGTGTTTTGCGGCATTTACATGCCGCTTATTCAGGGCTGAAATTACAAGAACAGAAACAAAACAATTTTTAATTCATCTATTCTTCCTCCGATAATCGTATAACAGATAATTGCAGTCATCACCTGAACCCTTCTTATTGTCAGTCCATAAGTAGGTTCACATTTATTCTATAACAATCTTTGTCTAGTATTTCAAAGCCATTATTAATTAATAATCAGCATCTTGATCCCTAGTCCATCAGAATTATATTCATTCTTGTGTTACACAACGTTTTCGTAATTAATTTCAAGTTCTATATCTGTCCGCGTTTACAGATCCTTCAAGGTTACATCACAATTCTGGCTAGATTAAGCATTGCACTCACCTAAATGATATCAGAATGCCATAAATCTAATCTTAGTAATACTCATGATATTATAACATTGTTCCTAGGACTGTCTGCATGTTTCAGTATCATGTGGAACGTGCCTCAGGGAAAGAGAGAACCCCAATCCAATTGCAGTAACGATCTATCAAGTATCATGTTTGTCTAATGATGAATGATTTCTTAAAGTACTATTCTTAACAGTACTGCTATAGCAATGAGCATCCTGATTCATATATTATTAATGTAGTCCTTTATTTTCGATAGGCAGCAGAAAATTATAATGTTACCTGAGAAAAAGAGATTACAAAAAGGAAAATGAGAAAAAATGAGAAAAAGAGGGGGAAAGTAGAGAAGTTCACCATTCAATCTGCCATTCATGTCTTCGGAAATGTATCCAGGCTCCAACTAGTCTCTATCTCCTTAGTGTCCCTTCTGTGCTCTAACTGAGCATACGCTAACCTGTGGCAGTTCCCCAACTCTCACTTCTTTAATTGTTCTATTCAAAGCACATAGCATTCTCGCGTCTATTATGTGACTTCTTTTCATTGGTTCACCCTGCTCATGTTGTTCCAACCCCACGTTTAACAACTGATTGTGCCATCCTCTTGGGTCAACCCGTTTTTTATCTCACACTGCCAATCCATATAGCTAAATACTGTTTCTAACGTAGGTGGTACTATAACTCCAAAAGAATAGACCACACTTACCCTTTGGTAAAGTTCCTTCTACATGTAGATCATCGGTCGTATCGAAAATCCAATTCTATATTGTTTTCACACTTGAAGTGCTTCCATATCATTCATATTCTAAAAAGAATGAGAACAATCTTACTAAATACTTAACGACCAGTTTTCTCTGTTCACATCTCTCAGATTGTCTATTACCGCTAACTTCTCATGTTTAGCGGCTCGTTGCATGAACGCCTAAGTTCTTATATTTACCAGCCCATTGCGTGAATGCCTGAGTTGTTACCCAAGTCCGTAGTACAATCGACTTAAATTTTATCCACACATTGCCAATCACAAAGTCCGTCTAATATATAAAGTCCTCCAATCAATACACCCTTGCGGTTCCCCAACTTTCACTTATTGTAATGCTGTATTTAAAGCACATGCATGCACGTTCCCGTCCACCATATAAATCCCATTAACGGTTTCACCTAGCTCATATTATTCCGACCGCACATTTTATACCTGGTGTGCCATACTCTAAAAATCAATCCTTTGTATAGTTCATACTCCCAATCCATATAACTAAATACAAACATAAACATCTCATATTGTCAGTTGCCCCAACTCACGTTATTGTTATCTATCTAGATATAAATGTACATGTTCTTTCTGCCACTGGTATTAACGGTTTTCCCCAACTTTCTTTTTACAAATTGCAGCTTGTTAGCTTTTCTTTCAGATTAGTTTGGCATATGCCACATTTTTCTTTTTGAAGGAGTCCTCAGATGTAGTTAGCAACACTCTGTCTGGAGGTCAGATCCTCTGCTACCACCTGCTTCGCTTATGCTTACGAATTTGAAGCAACGGAAAACCTGAAACAAAAGCATTATTAAAATAAATTACCAATATAATGGCTAAAACACCTCATTATAGAGCTGCCATTTTGGAAAATGGCAGAAGGGTTGCTCTGAGGAGTTATTTTCTGTCTCTATAAGACTACTTGACCCCCAGAACCTATATTTTGACACCAAAATGAAGTATATAGGTATCATGGTTCCTGATATATTACATCATCACTGCAACACATCCACCATTTTTAAAAATGTCGTCCAGAAAAATTGGGCCCGGATTAGCAATGTCTACCCAAGCTAAATTACTTCTCTAATGATACAAAAACACAAATCAAAAATGGAAATCTCTGGACAACATTTTTTTACGTAGTTATATCAAAGGGCCAGGTCTATAAGGCATATTCCCATTGAACCGCTTTGTATTCTACATGTTCTGCACAGATGCCAGTAGGGCTGGGACCACTGACTGCATCATCCAATTCTGTGTTATTGGAATAGGGTTCAAATTCCTATTCTGCTGCGCAGTATTAATTTGACAAACCATTTGCATTTCATTTTGAAATCTTTTCACATTAAACTTACAAGTCTACTTCCAATGCCCTTCTTTACCATACTGTGACATGCTCCCGATTTCGCTTGACCATTATTAGAATTATTAGCAGCATTAGTATTGTTATTGTGGTATTTGTATTGTTAGTAAAGCCTCTACTTTTACCTTGTGAACCACCTTTTCCCTGTTGAACATCAACTTGAAAAGCACCTCGACTAGAAAGGTGGTCACCTTTCTGAAATAACTTTCTGTGCCACCATCGACTTCTCAGTAGATTTCTTTTTGCATCACAATAATCACTGCAATACTTTACATATGCAAGGATCTCGTCCAAACGTTTCACTTACCAACAAATCACACTTTGCTGAAAATGTGTACTAATCTCCGTATGCAAACCCAACACATGAGCACAAACAAATTCTGACACCCTCCTTTGAAGGATCACCAACTCCACTATGATGCTTGTAAATTTGCATCCGTCTCTCATAATATGCTTGAACTGACTCATCTGCATTCAGAGTCACTCTCCTGATTTTTGACTAATTCACCTGCCTTCTTTTCCAACGTTCAATAACCTGAGTATACTTAAGCATAACAATCGACAAAGGCTTATAACTAGGACCCTCTCCCCGTGGCCATTGCACTACTGCCTTGCTCCGAATCCACAAATCTTTAGCCACAATAATTGGAAACACATTGGACAATACCCCGGAGACTACAAGCTCCGGAGTACCAGGTGGCACCAGGAGCTGGGGAGGAGGTGGTTCTTTCTCCCTGAAGCGCTATTAAACGCCATCTGCAGTACAGCTGTGTGAGAGACTGTAGGAAACCTGCCTCTCTATATAGTGCACCACAATGGGGTGCAGAGAGGTCGAAGAGACCCTTATTGGTTTACAGAGGAAAAAGTAGATAATACTAACACTCTATTTGTGTGGTAATGTGGGCGAGCAGTTAGTCTTATCAGAGGGTAGTGCTAAGCATTTGTTGTACACACCAAGGCAATAAATGATACATACATTCAATGAATGAAGTTGAGACCAAATTAGAAAAATAGTACTTCTTTTTATATAATTAGACCAAGAACTTCGGGTACAAGGTAAATACTTTTTGCAATGTGAGAAAATCATAGTAAATGCAATAACTACAGTTGTGCGCAATTACGCACAATACATTTCCTATGGAAAGAAAATGCCAATTGGAAAAAGCAATGCAGTGCAGCTATTGTGTGGTTACCCTTTTGGTTCCGGGCCAAGGTCCAAGGCCAAGTTCTCGGGAGCTTTCCGGGTTTCTCTGTAAACAAGAGACAAAGGGACTTTGTAACTGGTGCACTACGAAGGAAGGGGGCCACCTGTAAAAGCAAAGCAAAGGTGAACTTTCAGGCAAGTCGAATGGCTCTCAAAGGAGAGTAGAGATCGCAGGGCTTTGGGGCCTCGGAAGTACAGCTGGTTTAAAGATGCCCCTGCTGGGCAGGCTGGGTGCAGTGAAGATGTGCAGCTGGGCAAAGGCGTGCACAGATGTACCTCGCAGTCGGGGGCTGGCACCTTGGAGCGACGATTCTAGAACTGCTGGGAGACTTGGCTATATCCCATGCAGTTTCTGTTTGCATGGCACACATGGATGTGTGCCATGTTGACTCTTCGGTTTTGGCTGTACCAAGGCTTGCAGTCTGCTATGGCAGTGTGCATGGCCTTGGTGAAGGGACCCTAAGGTGGCACACTTTGTGCTGCTCCCCTGGAGTCCCTCTTCAGTGCCAATGACCTAGGTACCAGGGGTACCATTTACTAGGGTCTTACAGGGGGTACTGAATTTGTGCCAATTGGGAAGCAAAAGGTGCAGTTTAGGGAAAGAGCTTCTGGCACAGGGGACCTGGTTGGCAGGGACTCTGTTCACTTCCAGTCAAAAATTACATATTTTCCAGGCAAAAAGTGGGGGCTAAACATGTCCAAAAGAGGCACTTTCCAACAAAGACATAGGACATTGCCCAGGGGACTTAAAGCCCCAGAATACCAGGTGGAAGCAGGTGTTAGGAGGATGAGACAGGCCCTTCCTTCCTGAAGCGGTATAAAGCACCATCGCCATCCCCACTGTGCAAGAGACGCAGCCTAGGGGACTACAAGCCCAAGAATACCAGGTGGCACAGGAGCTGGGGAAAGGATGTGGGTCCGTAGTCCTGAAGCACTATAAAGTGCCATCAGCAGTCCAGGTGTGCAGGAGACATTGGACATTGCTGAAGGGACTACCAAGCGGCACCAGGAGCTCAAAGGATGAGGCGGGTCTTTTCTCCCTGAAGCGCTACAAAGAGCCATTGTCACTGCCCAGGACACACGCTAGCCATACCTGGGCAAAGCCTGGCCTAAGGGTGGATTCATCTGTGCCTGTCAGCGATAGGAAGAGGCAGAGCATCTTACTCATACTCTCTTCTAGTTTTTTGTTATATCTAAAGGCATGTGTCAAACCAACCAGAAATACATTTTAAGCACCCGCCATTAGACGGTTTATTTTAGGATATGAAGAATATTAGCTTGGCCTAGCCATTATCCATAATAAGGGTGTGTGAATAGTTGCTGTTTCTATACTCATCATTGTCATATTGAATAATTCTGTATTAATTTGTCTTAATAAACTGGGCTTTACTCGTGTGTCTATAATTGAGACATATTTATCTTAAAACTTGTTTACATTCATTTTGTTTTTAAGACTGGTAATGTGGTCAGGGTATCTATCTAAATCTAGAGTAGGTTAATTCCTTTCTACATTTAGATTTCTTTGCAACTCCCCTAAAGTAGCGGAGGGAAAAACGATGGGGAAAAAAAAGCAGCAGAGTCCGGGGGTGGTACTAAAACTAAGAAACTAATTATGCATGCTGCTAAAGGTTGCTCGCTGGATGACAGACACTTTAATTGAGGAGGTAAAGGTCATCCTAAATTCCCCAAAAAATCATAAGAACCCAAAACATGCCCCAAAAGTGGCAGAACATTTTAGGAAAGCGAATAAAGTGCATACTAAGCATGCTCAGCTGCTGTTAAAACAAGGAAGACCGTGCACACTCCATTGTTAGATCAGCAGCGGAATGATAGTCAGCCAGATTGTGCAAAAAGGATCCCTTGCACTCAGTTCAAATACGTCCAGGCTAGCCGCACCCCACTCCCTCACCCCTCTCCCTTGATGACTGCATCCATTTATAACCAAATATAATCTGTCACAACCGATTTACGCTATTAGTGTCTCTTGGATCTGATGACAATGAAACCCCAGATGCCCCTGCCATCACGAATGAACTCCATTCAAATTATCACCTGGCCATAATCAGAGAAATTATGTACACACTTTAGAGTCATTCAGATTAGAAAACTAAAACAACAGTTTTGGTTGTAACTAAGAGACTTGGTGAGTTTTTAGAGAGATCTTCTTATGAGGGATTCGGAGTTACAACTTGAAGCAGGGAAGCAATTACTTTCCCAACAACAGAATAAGTCAACTCCTCCTTCATTAGCTAATAGCAATTGCCATTTAAAAGCAAGTGTGAGAATGAGAGTGAATTCAGGGAAGAGGTTGAAAGTAAACCAGCTAGACTTGATTATGGGAAAATCCATTTGGCACAGAAGTTTTCCCGTCTGGCTCAAAATCAGCTTTTAGTTGCAAGATAGGACAGGAGCAACTATAGCTATAGGGAGAGTAGGCTGAACATCTCTATTAAGGAACCGAATAGTTCCAACCAATCGCTGAATTATGATAGCGTGCATTAGCCTTGGGAGTTGTACATGGTCGAATTCTCTAAACTCACACCTCATACCTGGGAAGATTAAAAATGGCGGTGCCATTAGTTAAGTTGTTCTGTGTAAATAATCGCAGCTTCCCTCAGAACAGGGACTCGCCTACTTTACATATTTTGGAGGAATACATTGAAAAGGTTGCTGGCAATTGTCCTGTCCTCCTTGCTGGTGATTTCAATGAGACCTTTGAATTTTTTGTCGGTCATGAGCTCACTTACAAAAATGTAGAAAGAGGGCTGGGGTGTCCATGCGCTTACAATCCCTACCATTAAGATTGGTCTGTTGTAGCATTTCATTTAGCATTGCTCACCGTGTCTTATGGTCTTCGTGCCTGAAATAGCCAAACTCTATTGACAGTGTGGGCCCATACACTTTGAAAGAGGGAATCACACCGGCAAGACAGACTTTATATCACTGGACCTGCGCTTGTCGTCGCACATGGTGGATATGGATGTTTTCAGTCGAATGACAGTAACCATAATGGACTGTCCCTTTCTTTATGTAACACTTCTCTTAGAGATCAGGCTACACGCAATCATATTCCACACAACCATATTCCACACAACCATCTTGTTAATAGTACCAACAGAAGATGTGGTAAGTTGTGATTTTGGTAGAACTTGCTAACATATGCAGGGGTGTAGTAGATGCTTTTGATCCTTTGCTCACCGAAAGGATTTGTTTTTCTTTCTTTACAAAAGATTAATGTCAGTGTCTTATACATACAAAGAAACACTCTGGTATGACAGCAGCTGCAGGCTAGCAGAGACTAAAGGGCTCTCATCAATTAAATAGGACAGATAAAATTGAATGTAGAAGCCAGTATATAACGGCCTAATCTGCAAGTAAGACGAGATGGGAGGCAGCCATATGGCAGGACATGCTTGATGCTACAAGGTGAAATGACAACAGGCTATTTTGGCACATTCTTATGCATGGCAGCAAGCAGGTAACCAGGGATGGTGAGTTTTTTAGGTCTCGCTTAGGCAGCGCTTGTGCTGTCTCTGCGAGACATGCTGTATTCAGGATATGGGCTTTAAAAGATTCGCCCATTTTCAAGGACTGCCCCTGTTACATGTGTTGTTACACAGAGCTTGTGAGCACTATTTCTTTCTTTAAGCTGGAGCACTCAAGACCAGTGCTCATGGTTTTCAGAGCTCTGTTGTAAACATGGCTGTAAATCTTGCTCTTATCTTGCCACATTAGTTGTGCATTAAAAGACCGAGGTCTGTTTTGGCTGCAGCTGCGTCCTCCTCCCTCCTGCTTTTGAAACGCATGGCCTGGTGTCACGGTCCCTGCCTTCCCATGGCTGCTATCGCCTCCGTCTCAGAGCTCAACAAGCATTTGCAATGCAATAAGTCTCACATTTGTGAGAGTTTGAGCTATTGGCATTGTAAATGACAATGCCTTTTATTTATCTGTTTTGAAAACCAGCAAGCAGTGCCTAAACACACACTTTGCACATAGTCGTTGCTTATGAGAAGTAAGGCTGGCAGTAACTGTGCCTCTTTTACTGCCAGCCTTGCTTCACCTCAAACGTGCCATTCTCAGGAAACTGCAGTTTTTTTGGTAGCCATATTACGTTCTCTAAGCCACAGACATGTATGTAAACCATGATTCAGCAGCATCTCATATGCAGCACTTCCCAATGGAGGTGGAACTTCTCACCATAGAATGTTTTTTTAGATTTTTGTCATAAGCATCCCCTTTGCTATCCAACCAAACTTTCACAATACACGTAGCAAATCACAATACAATTTCAAAGCAAAACTGTAAACGCAGTGCGCAATGTCAACAAAATAAATAAACCTTTGTCTGCCGACTGGAACATAGGTATAGAATGGATCTCTCCAATGAAAAGGATATAGTACCTCACGATACTATCTACATGCATACTGAGCTAGGTTTCTCAATCAGCGATTGAGAACCCAAACTAGAAGCTATGTATTCTATCCTTACACATAGAATAAAATGCCACAATTCCTTATTAGTATTCCTTCAGAGGTAGAGTATTGAGGATCTCATAAACTGCAGCCTATATTTAACCTGGCACCCCACCGTATTAAGTCGACAACCTTATATCTAATTTGAGTTCTCCATAAATCTGATACATTTACATAACTCATATAAAATTATAAACCGCTTCAACAAAATACGAATCCACAATGCATTTATAAGGATGCACATTACATTTCAATACGCCATAGTCTTTGCTTGTTGTGCACAAACAACACAAAATCAGTGTAACATATCACACATCACATAACAATTCACACCAAGCAAAACCCTAAAAAACAAATTTACCAAATCCACTCATTAGATGACACACACAGGTACTCTGGCAGTGATCCAAAAATAGTGCAGATTCTCTAACTTTCAGCCTACCAAAAATGTTCATTGATTAGTATTAATTAGCCTGTTGTCTGCATTCTCCACCAAAAACCTGTTGCTGCTCTAATTAAAAGGGTTGATGTGCAATATCTGGACTGTCTGAGTTTTTGTAAGACCTTTTAGGCTTTGTAAGGCTTACTCCAAGGCTAATTAATACAAACTTGCACGATCCAGGATTCCAGATTTAACTTTATGGGCTTATTCAAAGTTATGATCATTATCGAAAGCAAACAGTAATTAGTTAATCATAAATTAGCTCAAACAAAGAATTCAAAATAATATTCTGTGAAAGAGCTAACATAAGGTCAGCCTCTGAAGAAAGCTAAAGTAAGAGCTTATCAATAGACCTACTAGCTCAGAGTCTGCCTATAAAGAAATTATCCTAAAGACTGACTCATCTCTAGAATTCCTCAGTTTTTATAAGGTTTAGGATACAAGTGACTTCTGTATTTCAGTGTTTGTTAGGGCATAATCGAGTTGAATTAGCAATGTTGCAACTCAAGAACCAATCAATATTCTTGTAAAGAAGATATCTCCAAAGACACCTACTTCCTATTGCATCTTTTGGTTAGGTTGTGCATAACTAATTAAGGAAATTAATTGTTCTTTTAATGTAACACAGAAATACAAACGGTCTGTTCAGCTTATGAATGGCATACACAAAACAGCAGGAAACATTGAAAAGGTACAGAATAAAGGAACATTCTGGACATTGCTTCCTTGACAGAGCATGAATATTATCATTCTGAAAAAAGACTTCTACCTGTAGATTCCTCATTTTAGAATATTCCCCAGGCATCAGACTGGATCCAGAAAATCTTGAGCAGTACGTCTGTATGCTGGTAAGTGGCATCGAGCAGCTCTGTATCGACCTCATCCACGTCAGAAGTGACATGCGTGGTACCTATATAGGTGCCACCTCGGCACGCTGACATCAGTTCCTTTCTTTCCCTGCCAGCAGCACAGTGCTGAAGAGCTACCTTGGTCATTTTCTACGTCCATTTTTGACTCTTTGTCGACCTCTTTTTCAGCTTTTCTCCCAATGTGCTAGGGACATGTCTCCTAACAAACACATGGGGTTTAAACCATGTGAAGAAAGTCAAAGACAGATGTCTGTCTCTGACCCACCCTTGGTTTGCCTGTGGTGCCTGGCGTCCGGCCTCAGCCCCAACCCCTGCGCCGCCTGCAAGTCCATGTATCCAAAGGGATTCTCGAGCTGGCGAAGAAGTTCCTGGTTGCATGGCAAAAGAAGGCTCAGAGCCAGTCCCGCTCCTGAAGGAGATCTCTGGCCTGTTCTTGGAGCCGATCCCATGGGCGATCGTCATCCTGCTCCACGTCGTCATCATCAAAGTTGGGTAAGTCCAAGAAGCACAGGAAGTCGAAGCATTCTTCGACTTCTCCAAGCAAGCACCATTCTTCTAGACCCTGCTCCTGGACTCCTCCCATGGAGCAGGCGGCCGGGTCCACTCCACGCTTTTCCGAGTTCCCCGGAAGTGCAGCGACTCCTGCCCAACTCAACAAGTTCTTTGCGGTCCCAATCCACACAACGCCATCCGTGGGGCCACTCCCACCAATCGAAGAGGTACATCAAAACACAAGAGCAACCCATACGTCCATGTGAACTGGGTAATAGCAAATCAACTTAAGCACAATCGTTCACAAGGAACTCATTTTCAACAATGAATAATTATTTTTTGCAGATATGTCACTTTTTGCAATGACTTTGTTAAACCTAACAGAAAATTGTTTTGACAATATGTTTAGTCAAATATGTTTCTCCAGTTGTACATAGAGCGTGGAAATTAATTCCCACAGCTTGCTGTTACTACATTAATATGTTCCAAGTAACGGTCATTCCACATACGTTACATGCATGTGCAATAATAATAAGTATCTATCTGAAACAAGTTGCCATAAACTATGATTGTTGGTTCTTAGTGTGGTCACTTGTAGAATCAGTTATTACAAATTTTGGACTATAAATAAGTCTTAGCATTGTGACATCATTGGAAGGTGATATTTAAATCGGTATTTACATATTTGTTATCAGTAGTTTGAGTAATTACAAGAACATGACTGAAATTAATCTAGATGGCCACCTAGGCACAACGTGAATATGCTCCTAATGAAGAGGGTTAAAGGTTTTTTCCCTCTATTACACTTGAGAATAATAGAATTAGAGTTATAAAATAGGCATCGTTATCTATTAAAGCCTCTCAAATCCAAACTAGAGGTTCTCTAATTTAATGTAGAAATTCATTAGTATGATCAATCCTTTCATACAGAACAGATTAATTAGACTAATTTCATGTCTCTAAAGAGGCCTGTTCTCCCTTGTAATACCCTCATAAATTCATATACATTTTTGTTACCATGCCGCTGATACCTTATATCCTGGGTACAATATTAATTACTCAAAAGTATAACCAGGTGACATTTGTTTTATTCACTGATATAGGGTCCCCTTTTATGTACATCACTCCAAGATGGTCGCTGATTGTACATTGCAACACACGCATGCGCATCACAGTGCACGCCGCGCACCTCTCCTGATTTCCATTTTATCCGGTAGAGAGCACGTCTTCTCAATCTGAGCACTAACGCGTGAGAGAACTACCGGAGACGAGCTGCGGCAGGTCAGAATATCGGGTAATAAACTCCCTTCCCAAGCCCCATTGCATTAAATATTATATTTAGGCAGCCACCAGATTAATGCAGTTATTTCGCAGATCTGGATCTGAAGTGTAGGCAGCCGGATCTGCGGTTTGCCTTTCTACTCATTCTTCCCTGGATCCCTGCCCCGATCTATAGGAAATAATTTGGACATTAGGGCGGTTCAACTAAGTCGCTATAGGAGATATCTATTCCTCCTTGGGTAAGTTGGAAGATCCAACTCTATTTTACACCTTTTCTGCTGATGTTGGTCAACTGTCTGACATTTATCCTGTTTTTAGAAACTATCCTACTACCATCCCAGAGATATTATCGTACATCTGGATGGTAAGTGTCTTGCCTTACCACGCCACTGTTTTATCGCACTTTAGCATGCATTATAATCACCCACGCATCATCATTGTAGGTGCGTCCTTGTTCTTCGAATTCAATCAAAAAGGACCATTGTGAATAATTAGGCTGTCCGGTTTTAGGTTTAAACCTATAATAACTGATAAAACCCCACCGAGAGGGAAATAGCCCTCACCAGTGTAAATATATAAACACTGAAAAAACACCTGCACAACCACAAACTAAATGTCATTCAAGGAATGGAAAAGGAGAGTGAAAGAGTCGTTTTTTTCTTCCTGAAGGGCCCGATACAATGTAATTTTTGTTATACAAGGTAGCAGCAAGAAAGACTGGGCTAACATTATTCTGCTTGAGTTTTGTTGTTTAGGGATGTCACTAAAATATTGTTTCTTCTTCCTTTTGATTTTTTTAGTTTTGTGGTCTTTGGTCTAAAGTTGCAGGGTTTAAAAGTATGTTTTAGGTATTGTTTAATTATTTTATAAACTGTATAGAATCAGGAAATATCAAAATCATATTTAATATTTTGGCTGCGTTTGATTCTTTCACCGATAGGTAAAATGGCTGGTTTCATAAGAATCTTTCCCAATATGTGCCATCACATTTACCCACAGAGAATGGGTAAAAACCCTTGATACACCAACCCCCAGTTTCTAGTGAGTCAGTATTGATAGTAGGTGAACTGCCAACACCTCAGGCTTTAAACATTCAATGCAAGGTATAGTGGCAAGTATATGTGAAAAGAGTGCTATCACCAAGCATCTGGCATAGTGGTGAAAACATGACACCAGATTTCTGGAAAACATGGAGCGCAGTGTCACTTGAAATGCTGCTGCAAAAAGGTTCTTTCCAAGTTCAACAAAGATTGGAGTGATATTGTTTGTATTTGCAGTGATTCAGCTACCTATATGAAAAAGTTGTTTAATGACCTGTCAAAACTGATACCTGAGCTGAAGTGCTTCCCTGTAAGAGATCCTTGCCACTTGTTAGATGGTATGCTGAAAGCATCCTTAAAATCTTCAGAGTTAATGCTTTTGACTTTTTAGTCCATTTTGATGCCCTGTTTTGATATGCGCGGGAACTAAAACGCAAATATTTCTCATTTTGTGCTTTTTGTGGCATCAAAGAAAGAGTCATCCCAACTGTGTCACTTACACTTAGTTGATGGTTCTCAGCCCAAGGGAAGGGGATGTGAATGCTATATTATCCATGTGGCAACCATTTACAGACTTTTTGATGAGTAATGATTCCAAAGGCAAGAAATGTGAGGATATTTGATCACATATTGATAGTGATGTGAAAAGAAAACTCTACTGCATTCTTAGATTCTTTACAGGAAAACATAACTGCTGCTGTGGACAAAATTAGTCTGAAAACACTCTTGTCTGCCAAGTGTTCAATATACTTGGTTTGGAGTAGATGTGAAACATCTCCTTGAGAGTAGGCTGGGTGGCACCTTTAGTGAATTTGGCACTGCAACATGTTCCATGTTAGAGTGCTTGCCACCTGGTAAGCAACGTGATGTTGAAGAGCAATTTAGGAGCTTTTATTTTACAATGTATGAGAAATGGCTTGCAATGATGCATAGAAATGTCCCTTCACCAACCATGGCATTTGAAGTCAATGAAACCTCAATGTGGTACTCTGTACAAGTTCTAGATTCCTTCCTTAAAGGGAATCTTCTCCGTAGTTTCAAACGCGCTGCTTCATTTTTGACCGCTTCAATAACTCTGAGGGCATAAGCGCCCACTTTAACGCAAATGTTGCATAATCTGCCCAGAGAATCGCAATTTTCAAGTGCGCCAGTACTGGCATGGAAAGCTATGTCAGTGGCCAGAGTTAGCAAATTGTGTACTGGCTGTTTTGGCGTTGCCTGTCTCAAGTGACAACGTTGAGAGGGCCTTTTCACAGAAAAAAGTTTACATGAGAAGGAAAGAGCGAGGGCACATGACCAAAGACTCACTGAAGAAGTATTGTATGGTGTAGTACAATAAGTTTGATTTTGAAAAATGTATTTAGACCTTATATACACTGTACATACACTGCCTATATACCATGCACTATCAGTGCAGAAAGCAAGCAATAATAAAAGCAAAACGTTCCATAAACACCGGAAAAACACTGTTTCTGTTGTTTTTAATGGCGTGAAAATGTGTAACCATTGATAACCACTGTTTTTTAAAGGTATTGAAATCACTGAAAAAACCCCACCAGAATTTACCAAAAATAGAAACTGAAAACAGGAAAGCATATGAATAATAGAACCAGTAATTTTGGCTACATATACTTGAGCCCCGGTGCCTTGAGGTAAGCCTTACACCTCTAATACAATTCCATTAGCCCCTGGAGTGTTTAAAGCAATTCCTCACTAACACTATTTCGTGTTCATAGTCCCCAGAACTTTCTGTCCTGAAGAGACACCGACATCCAGATTGGAGTCGAAACATGGTCGACAACTAATACAGGATAGTCCTGAAAATACCGGAACACATTTCAGTTCTGGCCCTAAAAAGATTATTTAAAATTTTCCAAAGGACATCCTTAGATATTCCAATAACCTGCGTTTTTATAAAGTCACCTCTTGTTTATCACTTGTTGGTTATGGCCACTTTACTGGGGTTACATTGAGTCCCGTGTTTACTGTTTCATATATGTGTATATAGTACCAATATTTGTGTGTTATGTGAGTTATCTTCTATTTTTTACCTAAGAACATATGTATGAAATATAAACATCGCCCACTTCGGCTAAAGTGAGTGTTGATGATCTATTCTTGGGGGTACCTTCTTTTTGTTAAATACTACAATGTGTAAATTAATTTAAACATATTGTCAAAACAATTTTCTGTTAGGCTTAACAAAGTCATTGCAAAAAGTGATATATTTGCAAAAAATAATTATTCATTGTTGGAAATGAGTTCCTTATGAACGATTGTGCTTAAGCTGATTTACCAATCGAAGAGGAACCTATTCTCCTCTCCAACTCTGAGACAGTGTCACCTTGATGCTGCTAGACGTCAACACCAGTGCCGTCCAGACCACGTCAACCCCTGATTTGCCACCCCTGGACAGACACTCCTTTACAGAAGGAGCAGATAAGGAGGGATATGGCATCTTGCAAGATGACTCCTACCAGGAGGAAACTGGTATGAGGAGCTGGGTGATTCCAGTAGCCTGGGTACCTCTCCAGACTCTGGCCTCATTTCTCCTCCGGACCCTGCCATGGAGGGAAGTGCATATTTTGCAGCAGTGATACGCAGGGAAGCAGAGGTCCTTGATCTCTAGCTATCCTCCATCAAGATCAAGACCAATGTCTTGACAGAGATGCTTCATCCGGGGGTAAACTGTGCGGAGCCCGTGCTCCCTTTTAATGAGACCCTCACTGACGTTCTCCTGGGGGACTGGGCCAAACCGTGCACAGGAGTTCATGTGCACAAAATGATTGCCCATTGCCCATCCCAAGAGACCCAACCTTCCTTTCCCAGCATCTCTCTCCTGAGAGCCAGGAGGTGCAGGCCTCGACAGCGAAGGTAAACCCAAGTGCGTTCCTTACTACTACACTGGATAGGGAATCTAAGACGCTGGATACCTTGGTAAAGCAGATCTTCTCTTCCACCAGCTTTGCATTGTAGTCGGTGAACATCACATCTCTCTGGGGCCAATACGCCCATGCCTTGTGGAATTCGGTTGTGCAGCTGCTTCCTGTGCTTCCCAAATAGAACCCAGCCATTCTGAAGCAGGCATTGGTGGATGGCTGGGACGTAGCAAAGTTCAACTTTCAGTGTTAACTGACCATGGTCTCTACTTGGCAGTCCACCACCACGCCTGTTTGAAGTCCACTGGGTTTTCAAGGGATGTCCAATCGTCTCTGATAGACATGCCCTTTGCCGGCTCCCACTTATTTGGTGAGAAGGCTGACACGGTGCTCTAGCACTTCAAAGACGGGTAGGTCACCAACAGATCCCTGGGCATTTCCTTGGGGTCCCAGTAACAGTCCTGTCGCCCCTTCTGTGACCACAGTTGGGGCTCCCATAGGTGTCTGCACTACCCCCCTTGCCCCCCAGCAAGCTTTTTAGTCCTTTCATGGCACAGGACGCAGAGCCCACACCCAGCGTACTGTCCAATCCCCTGCCTCTTCAACTACTTCAGCCTCCAAACCTCCGTACATACCCATCCCGTTGGCAGGAGGATCAGGCATCATCTGTGCCAATGGCACGCAATAAACTCCGACAAGTGGGCTCTTCAAATTTTGCAAAAGGATTATGCCCTTCCATTCCTCGAAACCCTGTTACCTTTGCCACCAACCCCAGAACGTTTGAGGTAGGGCCATCTCTCCTTGCTACGTCAGGAATTGCAGGCTGTGCTGCCTAAAGGAGCCATCAAGAGAGTGGCAGGATCAGAAGTAGGGTGTTGTTATTCCCCCTACTTTCTGGTGCTGAAAAAAGACTGAGGTCTCTGTCTTATCCTGGTCGTCACCCTTCGCCCAGAGACTGGATGCTACTGCTGGACCTCCAGAACACTTATTTCCATGTCACTGTCCTGCAGGCATTACCTGCAGTTCACGGTGTCCAGGAGCATTTTCAGTTTGCTGTGCTCCCCTTTGGCCTCACCAGTGCCCCTCAGGTGTTCGTGAAAGTGATGGCAGTGGTTGCTGCTCATTAGTGGCGGTCGAGGGTTCCAGTTTTCCCATACCTCAACGACTAGCTGTTGAAGGCGGGCTCATCCCAGGCAGTCATCACCCACCTCCAGACTACTGCAAACCTTCTACATTCGGTGGGGTTCACTATCAAAATGCAGAAGTCACACTTGACTCCTTCTCAGACGCTCGCTTTCATCTGAGCTATTCTGGACAGGGTGTAGTTGCGCACCTATGCTCTAGAGTGTGAAGTCCAGGACATTCGGGCTATGATCCCGAAGTTTCAGCCTCAGTCTTGGATTTTGGTGAGACTGCAGCGAGGCTCCTAGGATTGATGATCTCCTACATCCTGCTGGTGAAGCACACCAGATGGCATATGTGGGCTTTGCAGTGGGATCTGAAGTCCCAGTGAGCACAGCATCTGGGGAATCTTTCTGATCTGGTCCAGACTTTGGAGAAGACAGCGAAAAATCTGCAGTGGTGGTTGTTGAACTGCATTTGGGTCAACAGCAGACCGATCTCCCTTCCCCACCCAAAGTTGATGATGGTGACCGATGCAACACTACTGGGATGGGGTGGCTACCTGGGGGAGGTGGAGATCAGAGGCCACTGGTGTCTGGCAGAGAAGATGCTCCTCATAAACCTTCTGAAGCTGCAAGCTATTAGCTTAGCATTAAAGGCCTTCCTCCCATCCATCAAGAAAAGACTGGTTCAGGTGTTCCCAGACAACACTACCACCATTTGGTACTGCAACAGGTAGGGTGGGCTCGTGGACCCTGTATCAAGAGGCTCTCCACCTCTGGACTTGGCTGGAGCACCAAGGCAGATTAATTCAGACATCGATGCCTTGCGGGTCACGAATGGCATCTACACCCGAAGGTGGCGAAAGGTCTCTTCGCAAATGAGGAGAACCTTGACTCAATCTATTGACCACCCCCAAGAAGTGCAGTGTCCTACGCTGCTCTTCGCTTTGGACTTTCCAAAGCGGCTCTCGCTTGGAGACCCGTTACGATTAGACTGGAACCCGGGACTCCTGTACACCTTTTTGTCTATACGACTCCTGTCCCGTGTTCTCAAGAAGATCAGACCGACGGGGCCCAAGTCATTATGGTGGTTCCAACCATGCACGGAGGATTTGGTATCTCACTCCTGAGGATGAGCGTCTGTCCTCTGATCAGGCTGCCCTTTTGGGAGGATCTCCTGTCGCACCAACAGGGCAGGGTTCTGCACCCAAACCTGTGCAGCCTCCACCTTCATGCGTGGAATTTGAGCAGCAACAGTTGAATGCTTTTGATCTTCCTCCAAAGATCTGTGATGTCATCCTAGCAGTCAGGCATCCGTCAACAAAAACTGTATAAGCCAGCCTTTGGGATAAATTTATATCTTGGTGTTCCTCCCATAACATTGATCCACTTTCTGCCTCCTTGTCGTAGGTGCTGTTGTGAGCAAGGTCTTGCCCAGGGCACCGTTAAAGGTTATCTTTCCGCCATACCTGCTTTTTGCAGCTGCCGGATCAGCCATCAATATGCAAGTCACCCGTTGTGACACGTTTCCTTAAGGACTTTAAACATTTGTTCCCTCTTACTCCTTTTGTCATGAACCAATGGTTCTGACGTTTCTTATGTGTTCCCCATTCGAGCCCCTGCATAGCTGTCCTTCGTGGTTACTGACGTTCAAGACAGTATTCTTGGTGGCCGTTACATCGGCCAGGAGGGTAAGTGAGCTTTTAGCTCTTTTGGTTACACCGCCATACATCAGCTTAGACCCTAACAAACTGGTCCTTCGGACTAGTGCCTCTTTCTACCGAAGTGGTAACTCCTTTCCACGTCAGCCAAAGTATCATGCTACCGATAGTTTTTGCCCTGCCTCACCCTTCTAAGGAAGAGGCGATACTCCATCGTTTGAACCCAAAAAAGCGCCCTCTCTTTTTATATTGATCTCACAAAAGAACATTGCGTGGACGATCAGCTCTCCATTGGGTTCGCTGGAGTGAAAAGAGGCAAGGCGGTGCAGAAATGGACCATCTCTTGATGGATTGCACTCCAATCAAAATCTGCTACTCACTAGCTAAGAAGCAGCCTCCTGAGGGCTTGTGGCCCATCCCACCAGGGCCAAGGCCGCTACTAAAGCATTAGCAGGCAGGGTACCTTTCCTGGACATCTGCCAAGCTGCCACTCCACACATTAATGAAACACTACTACTTGGACAGCCAGGTCAGTCAAGACGGGCATTTTGCCTGGTCGGTCATCCAGGACTTTCTGGTTTGAGGCTGTTTGCAGACCCACCTCCGGGGAGGTATTGCTTGGGTATCCATTCTGAGGTGAGGAATCGGCCATTACAAGTCTCTATCAGAAGAACATGTTCCTTACCTTTGGTAGTGCTTTTTCTGGTAGAGACTCTCTAACCACAATTTCCTCACCGACCCTCCCATCCTCCCCACTCTGCGATATCGGCTCTTCACCCTAAAGCCTGTTAAATATCTGCACACTGTTCTCACATCATTCAGTCGTGACTCTGTGTTTTTGGCACAGAAATGGTCATGAAATGTCAGAGCGCCCTGGTGGCCCCTTTATAGGCACCATGCATGTCACTTCTGATGTGAATGACAACACAAAGCCGACCAACTTCACCTACCGGCGCGCAGAGGTACTGCTTAAGATTTTCAGGATACAGTCTGACCCCTGGGTAATATTCCAAACTGAGGAATCTGCGGTTAGATGGAATCTCTACCAGAAAAGGCATTACTGGAGGTAAGTAACTTGTTCATTAGGCATTATTTCTAAATAGTAAAAATCTGCTACACATTAAACACTTCATATGTTTCTCATTCAGGTGTGGGTGTTTTGGTGTTCAGCTGGAAGAATTGAAGCTAATCAATTTCCCAGCCAAATCAATTTTGTGTTTTGTGAAACAAGCACTAGACCAATCGTAACAAAAGATTTGGGATGCCTATCAAAACAATTCACGCTTGAGAGTATTTTCTCTTGCATGGGTTCGAAAATTCTTAAATCTAATGCCCTGCTGAGACTGTTAGCACAGTGTGATATGTTTTTTGGCTATCGTACTACCAGATTAGGCACTAATACTTATGCCATTTGCATTTGTATAGCACACAGTGTGCCATTAGTATGGCCTCGTAGTGCCAGCTGCATGGGGTGCCAGTACATAATTTTCGGGTTTCCATTGCAGACCGGAATCTGAGTCATCTTTTCTCATATTGTGACATCAAGTTTTACAAGTTATTTTTCTGCTGACAAATGCAGGCTCTTATACTACTCATTCACTTGAGGAATTTGAATGTGTTTCAAGTGTCTTCACATTTAAATTATAACAAAAAATCTGAAAGCTATCTTTGGTGGAACCGAGAGGAATGTCTCAGGAATATTAATTTTAGTATTTAGAAAAATACTGACAGTATAATTACTGTTCGGGAGAAAATGTGTTTTAACAAAAGACAATGCCTTCATTAGTCTGTTTCTGCATGCTTTCAAGTCCCAAAATGTATTTTCCTGTGGCTAGTCTCGATCATTAAGATGTGTGGATTTAAAAGCTTGCAAAAAAATCAGTTGCAGAGATTTTCTTTTGTCGTCCATTGTTTTTCTAGAAACACAGGTCTCTCAAGTCTAGATATCACAATAAGTCTGTCAAAGTCTCATACGGAAAACTATTCGACCGATGCTGCTAATCTCCCCGAATAGACAATGGCAACTACTAAAAGATACGACGTTCATATAACCTGTTAAAAGGGAATGGACGAAAATGCCTCCGGTTGTTGCAGGGTACTTGCCTTTGTTCAGTGTACAGTCGGGGTGTACGCGCTGCTCCTGTTAGCGGGATGTTGTATTTTCAGTTGCGTCATCATGTCTTCATTGTGTCGCCATGCCTGCAGGCGCAGCCTGACGTGAAGCAGTACGTGTGAGCGTAGCATTGTTGGTCCACAGTAAGCCTGGGCGGTGAACTCCGCTCCGTTCGCAGAGTTTTCTGCACTCCGCGCTTCGCTGAGTGCAGAAACTCTGCTCTGCGTAGTGCAGCCGAGTTTTTTTCTCCGCTTGCGCCCGTGAACAGTAAGTTGGCGAGCGCGAGCTGCCACTCGGGTAGAATTTCTACCCGAGCAGCAGGAAAATCAGCGCGAACAGCAGTTTGCACTGCACTCTGCCACTTGCGTAACTCCGCTGAGTTTTGTTGTCACTTCGCGGAGTTCCGCGTAGCGAAACTCCGTGAACTACGCCCAGGCTTAGTCCACAGGAGGGTACACCGGTGCAGAGGGCCAGAAGTTGTCAATCTTGGTGAATGAGGTACGAGTTAACGAAACTCCTTTGTATTTCTTTTTCCCGCAGTGGTCCAGCCGGCAGATTACAGCTGCAGGACGAACACCCAGCGACGTTTTAGCCTGTCCATGACCTGCATTGCCCTGGAGGAAGAGGACTGCTCTTGCATGCTACAGCCCGTAGATGTCTGAAGATCCGATTGGTTGCCACTCCTCACTCTCTCACAGAGGGCTTTTCGGCGCCACTCACCGTATCTATTCTGGCGGCCATTTTCATTTTGGAACCATCCACTCCATGACCCGGTCAAGAAAGGTGCAAAAACAGCCACATGGCAGCTAAGAGTATTCTTCGCATTGCTCCCTTGAGGGGCCAAAGCCCCCAACACATGCTGCTATCACTTCCTTCATTCCAGAATGTCGGCTCTGGGATTGTGGAATTGTGGGATTGCTGTGGGACTTGTACTGAGATGCAGGACAGAGAAAGAGGACATTGTTACTTGCACTGGCTATGCTGCTTGTGCGTCAGATTTAAGACCTTATTGGCTTGAGAAAAGTGATGAGTGTAATTTGAGTATTGTTGATGGCGTGTTGTGATCCCACAGCCTTTAAACCTCGCACAACTCTGTTTCACAGTGCTCTGTTACCTGTGTGGGCAACACACCTATTGCAATAATTGTAGCTGCAGTGTGAGGCGCTACATCACAACCTGCTGTGTATGAGCTTCATCATCTCTTGCCGCACCCTGCTCTCCTCGTTGCCACTCGCAGTAGGGGGTTTGTTCAGATTCCGTTAAGAAGTTGTAGCTAAACAAGCAAAATATGAGCTCGTGGTTTCAGCTCTGGAGTTCCTCTATTAGCTGCTTTGTCTTTTAAATTATGTACACATCAAAGAAAGTCATCTATCGGTGGTGTAACAGACTGAGCTGAAGGTGCCTTTGGTGATGAACAGGAGGAAAGGGACACGTGGCTTCAATAGTGTGGCACCAACAACAGCACCAGGACGTTACTTGTAAACTCAAGAGTCTAATTCAAACACGGAGGAAAAGAGTAGCCGGAAAGTAAAGGTTAAGTTGGAGTCAGTGTTGGGTCTGTGTGTTTAGAGTTGATAATATAGCTGGGCCTGAACTGATAGTTTGCTATCAAAGTCTGTTTCTCTGCAATGCAGTTATATCAGACATCAACTATGCAAGCACTCTGACCTAAATACAGTTTCAACTATGTACATGCTTCTCTGCATGCCTTATTCCTCACTGTACGCACACATGCACCACCGGCAAATTCTGTGATTTGTGTTTTTTAGGGCAAAGAACTTTCAGTGTTCTGCAGGGGAGAACGAGGTTCAGGTAAAATTTGTAATCTTCCACCAACTTATCTTACTTTAGGTAGGACATACAAGCAATATTCCTACGGGTTCTACTGAGGCAGATCGGAAGAGACAGAGCACCTAAGGCTCCTCAGTTGAAAATGTGTCGTGGTGTAGGCACATGGTCAAATGCAGGATTTTCCTTCTAGAATGTTACTATTGTTCTTGTGATGTGCAAAATGAATAGACAGTAATTTAATGCTTAATTTCGGTGTATGGTACCCACTGCAGCAGTTAAGATGTTCGTTTCCTTCCCTTAACTCTTAAAGCATGGGGCCTGATCAGCAGGTACTGCGATGGAGAGGCAGTCTTCCATTTAAACACACTGTAAATGACAGCAAATCGTTGTCAGCTGTAGGTAAATGTATGAAAGATTGCAATTTCTCACCCCTCTAACAAGTGGTGGGGATGTCTTCTACTCCATACCAAAGGTTTCCCTTTCGGACGTTCTACTTGCAGCTGACATTTCAAAGCATTTGGGGAGCAGAGCTCAGGTTTTATCTGTATGTACTCATCCCCATAGTGGATTTCACTTAAGAAAATGAAAAGGACGAGCCACTGCAATCCCATCTGCAAAGAGGGATTACAGAGTGCATTCTTCTATGACCACTTCTGCTTCTAGAGCATAGTATCCCAGGATGCATCTCGACCAGCACTCAAGAGAAGGCACATCTTGCTATGTTCTCTCCATTTCTAGAGTGAGGGATCCCAGGGTGGATATAAGTTGGCACCCTTTAGGAGCCATATTCTGCCACAATTTCTTCTGCTCCCAAAGCAGAGGTTCCCCAGGATGGTCACAACTGGTGTTCTTTAAAAGGCATTCTCCTACCAACCTTTCTGCTTCTAAAGCAAGGGATCCCATGGTACAACTTAGCCGCCATCTCGTACAAGGCATATTTCACTCTAATGCCATCTGTTTCTAAAGTGGAACTGAATCTCAGCCAGTCAGTCCCTTTAAGCCCCAATGCTAGTTCGGTCCACTTCTGAGGTCTGCTATCTGATACTTCCAGGGTAGGCACCTACTAGTTAATCCTGTAAGCCCCTTAATACAGGGAATAGAAACGCCTGTTATTCACAAATCTGGAACAATCCGTGATAGCTGACACTATATTAAGAAAAGTAATTACTATAAGAAGCAACACCCCTTCTTAAGCATGGTTTCTAAATGCCTTCCAAAGAATATCAGGTATATTTTGCCTTTTTCTTTTTGAAGTGCTCCTTCTTTAAGATTTCTCAGGTACCATAGTGATCTTATAACATGCTAAAATTCTGCAGACTTATCCTTAAATTCAAATAACCAGGAACAGGCCAACTCAGTATTCGGGTAGCGAGTAATGTAGTATTTAGAAGCATGCTGTGGACCTGGCAGAACTTAAGCAGTAGGTATTTCTCCTGAATAGCTGAGGAAAGGAGCACTCTTAACCAGCCACGAAGACAACAAGTGTGATGCTTTGCTCTGGAGGCTTTCAACCCTGCATCCCTCATGGTGCCTGGTTCTCATAAGACCTGCAAATATGTGTAAAGTTCTTCTACTTATGTACCAGATACGTTTTTGACAGTATTAAGTGGCTGGACTAGTTGCAATCTTTTTTAATATTTCAAAGTAGACTTTCGAACTGTGCTCCTAACATAAAGCAGATAAGCACACAAGACACTGGTAGCACACCTCTAGCGTCCCTGAATATAATGGTCTTCTCACTAAAAGTTGCATAAATCATACTGTAATGACTAACATTATACATACTCTTACACTGTGGTTGCCTCATTCTCAGCCTGTAGGTTCTAAAACTTACCTGGTGTTGTGACCATAAACCACTTCTGTAGCTGTTTAACAAGCTGCACGCCCAGTACCACTCAGATGAGTTTATGCCACAGGTGTGCAATCCACCTTTTGCCATGAAGGTGTACACCTTGCCAGTTACACTTTTCCCCCCACCTATCAGTGTGCATCGAAACCTGTTTCTATAACGCTCAAACTTCCCACTTGGGTCAAACCTGCTCTTTCTCATATTTGCTAGTGCCTCATGCTTTACTTTATTCTACCTTGAAGTGGGCTAATTATGTGCAGTGCTCCAGCTTCTATGCTATTCGTGTTGTGTTACTGCCCGTTTGCAGAATCAATACATATAACCTCTACTATCCTGAGGGTGTGAGCTTCAATGATGAGCTTGTAAAACCAAAAGCATCACATCATTCAGCTGTTGGAACTTTCATTCACACTCCTAGTATACATGTTTGGGGAGCAGTCTTCTGGCAAAGGTGTAGAAGTGCTTCCTTCTTCTTCCTTCTTCCTTACTTGTTAAGGTTTTTCTGACCTGCCTTGTTAAACTTCTTGCCCACCGAAACCAACAGTTTATGGGTTCACTGGAGATACACTATTTTACTGATGTTCATCGGCAGAGTAAAAACAAGGGATCCACCCAAAGTATAACCCATTCATACTAGTGGGGGCTACTGCCAAATCCTACTAGGCTTTGCGAAGTCTGACGATTGGTGGCGGGGGATTTTAGGGCACGGACACAGCCCTTTTCACAAGCACATCTGAAGAGCAGGTGACCTAGGACCCCCCTGCCCCCCCGCGAGATTGATCTAGTCTCCCATAACTGATCCCTGTATCCTTCCCAATGTCTATGGTGAATTATACCGTATGGAACACATGATTAGTGTACACACAATTGTGCTTCTACTTTGATCTTTCTCCACCTTGTGGGTGTGACAACCAGCATGTTGTGATCCCTGGAGCTAAACCTGATGATCCTGTAGATCTCTCACAGTTTCAAAGAATATACATCCACATCGTGCCAGCCCACAATATGTACCCTGCTGCGGATTACTGACAGAATTTCGGAAACACAAATATTGTGTGGACAGAATATACTGTAAAAAATATAGACCAAAATATCTTGAAGGTAAATGCAAATAGGTAAGTATAGATTTACTATTCTTAACTCCACATCTACGTACCTTGAAGATATATATATATATTTGTATATATATATACATATATATATATATAGTCACGGTTCATATATGTGGAGTTATGTATAGTAAAACTTTGCTTACCTATAGAAACTTACCTTCACAATATTTTTGTCCTCGATATTCTTGACACGATAATTTGTCCACACAATATTTTATTTCCTATATTTTGTCTGTACACCCTCTGCAGCACCACCCAAGTGTCCCTCCCCCTGTGGTATGCTTGGCTTCGCCTATGAACAGGAGTTAGCCCTCTTCAATGACTCATCCCCTGACCCAATAATACATGACTTGACCATTTGGTGCCAGCCAGATCCCCTGTTCTACAAAAGTCTAGAAATTTGCACTATGCTCACAGTGGGTGAGAGATGAGATTTTAAAAGAATACTCACCAGGTGTAAATGGGAGTGAGGGGTATAACCGTGTGTTCAGTGGCAGGGCTCCAAGGCATCCAGAGCAGGGGAGGATGAAGGAAGGTAGGAGGGAGTCATCCATGCGTATCCCATGCTGTAGGATGGAGGCATGAGGGTTGCACTTGTGCCTGCTGCCCCTTGCTGGATTCTCCTGCAATTTTTCCTGTTGGATTTTACAGCTGGACAAATAGGCCCTGGTGTTCCCACACTAGAACCCAGGTTCCAAAGCTGAAACTCCCACCGAAGATTCCTCTTATTCTGATTAAGTGGTATGGCCACCTCCACCCACCGAGGATGATAATAAAAAAGCGCCTTCGGAGTAACAAAGTCATCTTAAAGGTAACTTTATCCAATTATTGCTGACCCTAATAGAAATATTATGACAAAGTTGAATGCATAAAGGAGTATCCCTTCTGTACTATGGACTCTTATGAATTATGTTTCCCCAGGCTGGTCTACCTATGACCAGCCTTTTACTCTCCAATAAATCACTACTTCTTTTTAAAAGATCATTAAAGAATCGTTACCTATCATGAACCACACAAACTCCTAAAAGCGAGAGCACTCTTTTGCGTGATTCTATGTGCCTGGCTGCTCTATACAAGCTCTTCAGTCTTCCACACCGTCTCATGCTACTTTTACATTCAAAAGTATAGATGGGTAACAGGCAACGATGACGAAGCTCAGAATCTCAAGGTGAAAAACATCCACATGATTCACTTTATACCCATCTATAATTTTATGTTGTGTATGGGCCCCAAAATCATCTGCCTCTGCTTTCAGCTGCTATGCAGAGGAGTAACTGGGGAGGCATACGTAAATTGCCCTGTCCACCCTGTCCTAGATTTTACAAAAATTATATAGTCTCCTGCCACCCACAACTCTGTGGATTCACTTTTCTCTGCTCCAGAAGTTGTACTTCCTGCTTTTTAACATGGTTCTTGCAGGCTTTAAGAGAACTTAGCCTGAGCAGCCTGGAATTCCTTTATGACTTAGCAACGGTGGTTAACAAGTTCTGCAGTCTACTGCTGTTACAACACAGCAGTGACTCTGGGTTTAAAATCCAGTTGTTCACGCTAATGGCTCTCTATGAGAGCCATACATTGCAAAGAGATTCTATACTTGCACAAGCTGAAGGTATGGAAGTGTGCATTTTCTTGAGGAACGTGCTTAAGTTGTGCCAAGCAAAAGCATTGAACACTATAAAAATATAAAGGCTGTATCATTTTAAAAGTAATTTGATCAGACATGCAGCACTGCCCTCAGCACGAGGCATTGCCTTCATTCTCAGCTTTTCCTTGGAACTGTTGATTCAGAAAATGTGCTTTCTCAGGGAACATATGCATTCTCACACTTGCTGTTTGGCATGGTGCCTCGTAGTGAAATTCTTTTACGAAGGGTTGTAAGGATCTGTATGCTTTTGTTACAACTACATACTACAGATGGTGGTTGTATCCACTTTCTTTTTTACATGGAAGGCATTTCAAACAAAGCTATTAAGAAAGGCTGTTCTCATGTTGAACTGATGCCATTCATTCAATTTAACGTTATCTTGGAATCTACAATGTTTGATATATTTAACTGGAAAAGTTTGGAAGTTTTCTCTGTCTCTGCTTGGCATAAAGCCCCTCGTCCTCCTTCCTACACCCCCTGCCCCCCAATACCAGTCAAACGGTAAAAGAATATTTGTGAAGGTGGCAGGTCTGCGTCTGTTCTCACTCCCGTCCCCCCTTAGCTGTAGGGCAGTGTAGAAACAGAACTTACATTTTCTGAGGTTCGCAGTACTGTACAGGGGTGTGGTTAGTGGTATTTATATCCTATTTATAGACTTGTATTTATGTAGATATGCAGAACACCCGTCCTTCAGTCAACCCTGGATGACACTCCCTGGAATACACTATTTATTTTCAGACTGGTTCGTTGCTGCATGGGACTCAATGTGAATAAACCTCTTAGAATGAATGAGTCTGATATCGTCCTCAATGTTCATTGTGGGTTATTTTCGTGGTTTGACGGTTGTAGTGCAGCAGGTTCGCTCCATTAGCCTTTGAGTATTGCAGGTAAGCCTGATATATGTAGACCTGAGAGAGAAAAGAAAATCTGAACTTTTAACCTTAAAATTTAACCTACAACTTTCTTACCACGCTGTGGCCTCTTGTCCCATTACTATAATGTCACTGGATCATTAGCAGACCCTTGAACTGATGACACTGAGTCGGTCATAAACACATGCAGATAAGGATGTGAAGCGCTTATTGATCAATGTGCTTGGACCAGCGAACCCTTCAAGTGTGTTTTTGAAGCTGAAATCACCTTAAATGGACTAAAATGTAGCTGCCTTTCACATTCTATCCCTACTTAGGAGTAACCTCTAGGATAGTCTCAAAGTAATGTCTCCTAGACAACTAAATTTGAAGGTCTCGTTCTTTTCTGCAATAACAGAAACACTCTCCATGTGTATTCAAACCACTGGCAGTCCTTGTAAGGTATTTAAATCACCAAATCTAGCCATAAGTTTAAAGCATGCATATGAAAATGTCCTCCTTTTCACTTGGGTGATTGTTAGTACAGAATGAAATGTGGCGGTGATTAAGTGTCTTTGAGTGTTAGTTTCCAACAGATTCCCCATCTTTGAATCTTCCCCATGAAACCACCAACTTAGCAAGAGACCGGTTCTTTTCTTCAACGTGTCACTGACGTGAGGTTTTAGAGCTCCCTCCATTAGCATTTTTTCACCAGATTTTCTTGTTACCAAAACCATCCGGGTTCAAACGAAGTGTACATGACAGCTCTTCGTGTCTGACCATTATTCCAGCTGCATGTGCTGCTGAGGAGTGGAATTAGAGTCCACTTTATATGGTAAGTGTATCTTAATGAACACCAAAGCAATTAGGGACAGGCTCAGCTGTTTGTAACCCAAGTCCAAAAAGGGCATGTGTCAAAATTCAGGTGAGCCACTAATGGTAAGCCTTGGAGCCCCTACAAAGTGTAAAGGTCCCAAGGAGACATCCTTTTCGCATCACAGAAAACAAACAGACACTGCTCTTTGCCTCCAGAGGACACCAGCTGATCTGCGATACCGATCCTAGAAACAGTTCATCCTAAAGTAGCTTCTCATATGCATTATGGTGACTGCTTTAAGATTCAAGCCTTCTATAAGGCTGTGTTTGACATCTTCCCAGCTATGATGTCTCAGCCCTTTGGCATGCCATGGTCACTTTCTTTCTTCTTCTTGATCCATGCTTGCACCTTGTATGCCAGGTGCCTTTGACTTTAGGAGTGCCTAATACCGCATCTACTGTCTAGAAAAGAAGTCTTCAAGCTGTGGGGAGAGCCCCCCCCCCCCTCCCCACCCCCCCGAGGAAGCCTTAATTGATTTCAGAGGTGGGGGGGTGCTAAGCTCTGGCCAAGAGAAGAATTTATTATGCACTTTGATAACAAACAAACACCACGCTGAAAACAGCGATGTATTTTAGTTAAAGAAAACAGTGGCAGCGACCACTATATAATGGGCATCATTAACATCTTTTGTCACTTATGTCAAGGCTGGGAATAGGTGACAAACTGGAGACAGGAAGAGCTCCAACTAATCCTCAAAACACCTTCAGTTTCTGATAAAGGATCACACTGCGAATACTTTTCCACTTTTAGGGAGACCTAGCTACAAATCGAATGCTGTAATCATATATGATTGCAGCTATAAAAGGGCTAGCTGAATATAACTGTAATGTTTGACTTCTAGACAGTAGACGTGGTATTAGGCACACCTAAAGTCGAAGGCACCTGGCATACAAGGTGAAAGTATGGATGAAGAAGAAGAAAGTGAACCATGGTAGCTCTGGTGGGCTGACACATCATAGCTGGGAAGATATAAGTTCAGAGCCACAAATTCTGAAGAATAATTGTGAGAAAATATGTTTGGCTTTCGGGGGGCCTCAAGTTAGGTTTTTTTTTTTTAACATGACCGGGAGTGTTGCATTAAAAAGGTTGACAACCTTGTGTCTGGAGGCATAAATGAAAGACAGGATTGGGGCCCACAGCCGTCCGAACTCCAGTGGCACCAGTACCTTTCCTTAATCTTCATTTATAACACCAATAGCACTATTGCCTCAATATTTGCCTCCCCCCTGGCTACAGGCCATATTTTAAAGTATCCTAAAATAGACAAGTGGAGAATTCTCTGATGAGCCCTTAGCTGAAAAGCTTCTAGTACCACAAAATGTGCTTGTATCAAAGCTTTGTTCGTTCAGACTTGGAGTCTGTAGAATTCCCATGGCCTTAAAACCAAAGTGAGGAAGATAAGGATTGGGAAGCAGAAAAGTTCCTTCACACTGATTTAGATTTCTGATAGAGACAAATGACTGCAGATTCCTCACCTTTTCAATATTCCCCAGGTATCAGATTGGATCCAGAAACTTTTTTGCAGTACCCCTGCTCGCTGGTAGGTGGTGCCGTGTGGCTCCACACAGGTTATTCCGCTCCAGAAATTATGTGTGGGGCCCATATAGGTCCCACTCCTGCTTGCTGATGTTAGTTGCTTTCTTTCCGTGCCTCCAGACGTCAATCTGAAGCTACTGCTCAACAGTTGTTTTGACCAAAATTCTTTCAGTATTCAAGAGAAATATCACACCCCAAGACATCAGGTTTCAAGCCATGTAAGGAATGTGGCAAGCTAATGTCTGTGACAGATCCTCACTAAGTTTGCCTGTGGTGCCTGGGGTTGAGCCATGACTATAGAGCCTGCAGTGACTGCACGTTGATGAACCCGAAGACTATACAGGACCTGGAAGATCTCCAAAGTCAAACATCGGAAAAATCCATATTGTGACTGGTCTAGGAGCCACAGTAGTCGATCCTGGAGTCGATCATCCTCACATTCCAAATCTTCGGGTAAGTCGAAGAAGAAGTTCAAAAAATCCAAACGGGACTCAGCCCTTTTCTGCCAATCTTGAACACCTCAGAGGGCACACAGGCGGTCCCCTGCCTCTCAATCTCGCTCCTGAAGTCGGTAGATGTTGGAGCCTATTCCGCAACTTGTCCCGGCACAACACGAGTCGAGGCAGATCCAAGACCTCCAGGAGGCCATGCTCCAGCTCCTCAGATTTTTTGTGACTCCCTCTGGCGTGCCTTTCGAAACTGTGGAGTTGCGAGGCCCTCCATTTTGGTTTCCATCAGTGGGTTCGCCCTCTGCGGCAGTTGGACCTTTCGAGCCTGAAAACCAGGCCACTTCGGTGCCTATACTGACTCCGCCACTGGCTTCACAATACAGGTAGTTCCCAGAATGCCAATGCCGACTTCCCTGACGCCGGAGAAGGTGCCCATTGTGCTCTCCACTACTGTGATCTTGACCGAGACCATGCTCGGTTGCCGTCGAACCACAACCTGCACCATTTGCCGTTCCACTACAAGAAAGAACCCACACATTACATTCCTTGTTTGGCAGTGATTCTGACAAGGATTATGATGTAGGTGATAAAATTGGAAAACCCTACCATGAAGACAACTGGTCTGATGACCTAAATGACGCAAGTGCACCATACACCTCTCGTGACCTCCTCACACCCCTATGTCCCACCACTGAAGAGTGCTTCTTTCACAATGGGCTTGCGGAGGGCGGCCACAGTTCTCGATCTTCAGCTCTCCACCGTTTGAGGCCAAAAGCCAATGTCTTGACGGAACTTTTACAGCCGGGGAAAACCACTACCGAGCCCCTATTACCTTTTAAGGAGGCTCTCACTGATACCCTCTTAAGGGCCTGGGCCAAACCTTGCTCTGGCCCCCTGGTAAACTATTGCATCACGCCACCGACCTACCCTGAACTACCCTGCATTTTTGTCTTAACACCCCCTCCTAAAAGCTTAGTGGTGCAGGCAGCGAGTAGCGGGACTAATTTGAACACTTTTCTGACTACTCCCCGCAAATAAGGAGTCCAAAAGGGTAGACACCTTTGGGAAGCGAGTATTTTCTTCAACTAGTTTGGCCCTTAGGTCCGTCAATGCCAGTCGCCTGCTGGGCTGCTATTCCCTTGCTCTTTGGGATTCAGCGTCTCAAATCCTCCCAGGATTTCCAAAAGACCTCAGACCTGTCCTCAGCCAAACTACACAGGACAGTCATGGCGCAGCCAAATTCACAATTCGTTGTGGCCTAAACTCCACCGATTCCATTGAGCGAGCCATTGGCACCAGTGTAACCATTCGTCGCAATGCCTAGCTGCAGTCCACAGGTTTTTCATGCGATGTCCTGTCGTCCCTTATGGCAATGCCCTTTGCTGGGACTCTCCTTTTTGGGGACAAGACAGATTCCTTTTTGGAGCGATTCAAAGAGCGCAGGGCCACAGCACTCTCCCTGGGCTTATCTGTCCTGCTTAGCCAACGGCATCAACCCTATCGTGTGTTTGTGGTTTCGGCAGATGTACCCTATACCGGCAGCCACTACAACATCAGCAGATGCCCAGTTGTTTCACGGCTGTGGCACCCACTGACCTCGTTTTCAAGGTCAATGAGTCACACAGAATACTGTCTCCACCCCTGAGGCCCCACCTGCCAAACCCATTTAATGTGCCCTTAGTGGAATGCAGCTTCCCAGTTGGAGGCAGGATCCATCGATTATTTGCCGGGCTGGCAGGCCATAATATTGGACAGGTAGGTCCTGCAGATCATCCAGAAGAGGTTTGCCTATAGTACCTTCCAGCATCCCCAGAACAACTGATGGCTTTCTATCTGTCAGTTCTACAGCAGGAAGTGCAAGCCCTTTTAGCCAAGGGGGCTATTGAGAGAGTATCTCCATCAGAAGTGGGTTGTGGTTGCTACTTCCACTTCTTCCTGGTACCAAAGACTAACTGAGGCCATCATCCTATGTTAGAGCTGCACCCTCTCAACACCTTCCTCCAGAAGGACAAATTCAAGATGCTCACTCTGACCCAGGTCTTGTCTGCCCTGGAGACTGAAAGGTGGTGTTGGACCTGCAGGATGCCTATTTCCATGTACCCGTCCTGCAGGCCCACTGGTGCTATCTGCAGTTTGTGGTGGTACAGGAGCTTTTTCAGTTCACTTTGGTCTCACCACTGCCCCTCAGGTTTTCAAGATCACGGTCTGTGTTGGCGGTGTCTGATGAAACAAGACTCCCACCAGGAGATTCTTGTGCCAAGTCCACCATGAAATGGAAGCTCGTGCTGACTGTGAGAGACTGATCTTGTCGTCCCATTGAGCTGTACGTTGGTCCCATTTGTCTTCCATGTCCTGCTGCAAGGGACACATCCTCAATCTGGCATTGGGGACTAGGAAGATGCACAATACCATCAACCCGAAGAGAGAGCCAACTTGCCTGACTGACTGTTGAAGAGTGAGGAAAAGACGGTCTCACTTTAGCGTGATAGATGACAGTCTCTCGTCCGAAGGATACTAACTTGGAGTCCAGTGTGGCACCGAGATAGTGAATTCTTTGTGTTGGCTGAGAGACCAACTTGGCAAAGTTGACATGGAGACCCAGCCGTTGAAGCAAGGTTAAACATGTCCGATAATGGTCTAGAGCGCGCTGAAGAGAAGCACTCTAGCAACCAGTCATCCAGATAAGGGTAGACGAACAACCCTTGGCGATTCAAGAACGCTGCTACCACAGCCATGCACTTGGTGAAGGGTCGACGGGCCGACTTTAGCCCGAAGGGAAACACCTTGTATTGGTAATGCTTGGCCCCTACCATGAAGCAATGCTTTGGGTTGATTGGCATGCGGAAATAAGCATCCTGCAAATCTATTGAGCAAATCCAGTCTCCCTGGTGAAGGTGAGGATAAATCTTATGGAGAGCCAGCATGCAAAATATTTCTTTGTGGATGCACTTGTTCAGGAGGCATAGGTCTAAAATTGGCCTGAACTCTGGTTTGAGACCTTTCCTTCGTACCAGAAATTACTGAGTACACCCCCTTTCTTCTTTGTGAAGGAGGAACTTCCTCTATTGTGGACTTTTGTAGTAGAGTGGACACTTCTCATTGCAGCAGTTGTAACTGGTGACAGACAGATTTTGCTGGGGGAATGGAATCGCCGAGGGTGGATAACGAACCCACATAGAGTACCCACTTGGCAGCGTATTCAACACCAATTGATCTTTTGTAATGTTGCGCCACTCTTGCAGATGATTGGCAAAACTTCCCCCTCCACTGGAATGGAGAACGGCAATGGAGGAAGCGACTGCTCATTGTTTTGCTGGGGTGTTTGTAGATGTGGAGGACTGGTGTGGCGCTCCCCGGCCAGGTGCAGAGCGGTGACCCTGGTACTGCACTCTGGGTTTCTGTTGCTGTTGAGACCATTGAGGGGCTTGAACCCTCTGATGATAAGGCCTGCGATCGTAGGGCCTGTACCTGCAACGGAAATATTTTTTCTTTATCAGGCCTACCGCCTTCAGGTGTCGAGTTCAATTTCATCTTGGCCATTTCATCGTTTGTATGGGAACCAAAGAGAGTGACTGTTAAAGGGCAGATTCAGAATGCGTTGTTGAGCTTTTGGCTTGAGTGCTGTAAGTCTGAGCCAAGAGGAGTGTCTAGCGCATATGCCATGCGCATAAGCATGCGCTGCCAGGGTTGCACCATCCTCTGCTGGTCTTAACATCTGATTAGCCACTAGGCCTCCTTCCTGGAGAACCTCCTCAAAGTCCCGCCGATCTTCTTTGGGGAGCTTGTCCTTGAATCTTTCCAAGGAGTCCCATAAGGACCTATTGTAGCGACTCAAGATGGCCAATGTGCTGGCCACTTTTGGGAAGGAAGCGGAGGTACCACAAACTTTCCTACCCCAGGAATCTTGGGATCTGCTCTCTTTTTCTAGAGGAATTGTCGATGAAGACACCACTGAATGAGGTTTTTTTTGCTGCTGCACTAAGCACTGAATCCGGTGGAGGATCTACCTTAAAAAAAAGTGGATCTTGTTCCGGTGCTTTGTATTTTTTTTAAATCCTTGCTGGAGCTGACTTAAGGGATGCCGGCAGGCAAAAGGTGTCCATTACCGGCTGAATGAGCCCAGGAACCAAAGGCAGCAAAGGTCTTGAAGCTGATCCCTGGTGTAGAGTTTCAAAAATAACCGAAGATGTTAGAGCTGTAGGCATGTCTATGTTCAATTTATGTGGCCCTCTAGCCAATACCTCGTGGAAGGTGTTAATATCCTCCACTGGTGAGACTATTGAAGGCCGGCTGCCCATCAAAGTAGGAGAGTAGTCACTCTGTGGAAGAGGACCACGTGGGAGACTGATGCCTAGGTGGTGTATGATGCCTATGGGTCGGCGTGGCTGTTCGTGGTCTTTTGGCTGGAGGACTTGCAGTACGAGCATGGTCGTGACTTCTGGGAGTAGTAGTTGGAGAAAGGTCCACACCTTGTGCAAGTTTAGCTAGAGGTGAACGGTGCAGCGGAGACAGGTGCACAGAACCTTCAGAAGGGGGAGGTCTCTGATAACTCTGTTGGTGGAGAACACTATGGGGCCCATTAGGATGGCGGGCGGACTGAAGTCCGCCCGCCACCCTAGCGGTGCTGGGACCGCCCGCCAGCGGTGCGGTGGTTCCGCACCGCCAATTAGGATGCGACCGCCACTCTGGCGGTGGCATTCCGCATCACTGACATTGCGGCGGGTGCTGAATGCCAAAGAGGCATGTTGTGCATTGCCATGCACAATGTGGCAGGCACCGCGCGGTGCCTGCCAACTTGTGCATGGCAATGAGCAGCCCCCCACCCCCCGGGGGCCCGCTACGGGCCCCCCAAAGCAATTCCCCGCCAGCCTTTCCATGGCGGCAAAGCCGCCATGGAAAGGGCTGTGGAACCCAGCATCATAATATGGATGGCGTTGCCTTCTAGGCACTGCCACCATATTATGCCCCAGCTCCGCCCGGCCGGCAATCGGAACGATTGCCGACCGGCGGAAAAGCGGCGGACGCACTTTGCGTCCGCCGCGATACCCCAGGCCATAATAATATGGCGGGGGTGAATCTAGTTGGGATGGCGTGCGGATCGCCACCGCCGGCGCGGCGGTGGCGATCCGCACGCCATCCTAATGACCCCCTATGCGTCTTTGCCTGACTGTCCTGCGGCATTGCTTTTCGTGTCCTCCTGTCAGGAGAAGGAGAAAAGGAGTCGCTCTGTGCTGATGATCCTGCTGCAGATACTTTCCTCGATGGCGAGCGTTGTGGTGATGGAGTCGAGCTGCCGGACTGGCCTCTAGACACCGAGCCTCTGCTCGACGTTGGATGCGACTGCCTGGACGTTGAGCGTCTCTGAACCACTGGAGACTGTGGGGGACGATGCCCCATAGATCCAGACTTTTGCGAGTGCCTAGACGTTGAGCACCATTGCGTCAAAACCTGAAGCACCCGTTCGGCTGACATTGTGCATTGCTGGGAAGACATGGATTGAGCCCTGTGCCTCGAAGTTGGGGTGGAAGGGATGTCACAGACGGTGATCAGTGTCTCGATGTCGTACATCGGCCAGACGACGCCGATGGAGATCGACGTTGACCCTCAACGAGCCGTCGCCGATGATGGGTGTCTCGACGTTGAGCGTCGCCGGGTTAACGCCTACGGAGATTCCAGTCTCGACTTCGAACGTCGACGGGTTGACGTTAACGGAAACTGATGCCTCGGCGTTGAGTGTCGCCGGGTTGACGGCAATGGAGGAATCTGATCCAACATCAATCATCGTCGTTCTTGTGCCAGCAGTGAACGCCGGCGATAAGATGACGTGGATCTAACCGCTGACGAAGCTGCAGCCGTCAGCGGTGGTAACGTCGGCGGTGATACCTGTGACACTGGTCTGCTTTTCTTCACCGTTTTAAACGCCGACGCCGATGGAGAACAGATGGAAATTATTCCTAGAAGTAGATCTGGTTCTCCTTATGCTTCACAGGTGATCTTCCTCTTGATCCAGTAGACTTCTGTCTCTCCAAGAGACCATACAAACAAATCTTTTCTCTGTCCTTGAGAGTGCGCCTGGATAAATTCTTACAATGTTGACAACTCTCAGGAATATGTGTCTCAGAAAGACACAGAATACAGACAGCGTTGGTGTTTGTTTTAGCCTTCTTTTTCCCACAAGAAGAGCAAGGATCAAACCAGGAAGGAATTTTTGACAGAAAAAAGAGCTCAATTCTGTCAGAAAATGATAGTTCCATACTCTAACAGGTAAAAGACGTTGAGTGAAAGAAAGAACTACCAAAAGTTATAATAATTATTTTTGATAAAAAGCCACAAAAACAAGAGCTCAAACTCCAGGGTCCTCAGTGAAGGAGCCTGAAAGAAAAACTGACCGAACTGTCACCCATGAGGCATGATGGGAGGCAGGGTGTCATGGCTGCCTTAAAGGCACTGTGCCAGTTTTTTCTCTTGGGTTGGTTGTTTTCAATGCAGCCTATGGGCTGACAATGCCTATCCTGTTCCATTGCTTTTTGGGCAATTCAATAAAGAGAGTATGCCACTCTATTGGTTTTCCTGCTTTTGTTTTTATCTTCTCATGAGTGATATTAAGATAATTAAAAGCAGATGTGTTTATTAAAGCAAAAGCAATTAGTAACAGCACAGTCCAGCCTTGTGGCTAAGGCTGTATTTTTTAGTTCTAGAAATATTTTGTTTAATATACTCTGGGGTCCCTGCACTTGGCGGGAATATTCATTGCTTATGACTATTGTTGAGGATCCCCTGGAAGAGAACAACTGCATTTTGCTTATAGGCCCATACAGCCAGGGCATCTAATCAAAACCTAAGCAAATCCCGAAGAGAGGAATGAATATGGCAGATTCCTTACCCAGGTTAGTGAACACCACTTTGTTGATGCGAAGACATGTTTGGATGTGATCAACATGTTTCTAGGTAGATGTCAAGGCTAACAAAATGAACGCGCCCCTTGATGCAGTTATTAGGGGGAGGAGAGGCAGACTACTTTCTTGAAAAATGTAAACAGCATAAGACAACTTTTTCATTCTGGCTTTACTGGCTAGTTTCACCTACAATGTAAAAAATGTTGGGGCTATCATTAGACAAGGCAGCCACCCCGGGTACTGCCCATCAACAACAGTATTTTTGTCAAGAGGCAGAGGTGGATCCAGAGGAGGATGGCAACAGAATTGCCTTTTCTAATGGATACTAGCTTCTACCGGTTCTTTACACAAAGCACTTCTCGAAGGTGTCAGTGTGTACCCTGTCCAGCTTTAGGATTGGATATCTTTCATAGATTCATATGCATTAATCTTCCGCTTCGTCTTGGTGGGAGTCCCACCATAATTATTATAAGTGATACTAGTCAAGCCACTATACAGAAAAACAAATGATATTGTTAACCGTATCACATCATCTTTTTAGGAAGGATCAAACTTTAACCTATCTGAGACCAGCTCCTAAATCACCCCTCCCCCTCCAGGTCACCCTACCTCTGATTTCTAAGCACGAGTAAAGGATATGTAAATGCAGTATCCAATGTGTGGTGAACCAATTACTAAGGAGGTGGGAGGGTTGCATGTGAATCTATGAAAGATATCAATAGTGGAGAACCACAGCTTACAGGTAAATAACTAGTTTTTCTTCAGAATTGAGTCTTTCATAGGTTCACCTGCTTGAATCCCAATAGTAATCAATAACAAACTTGACAAAATATGAAGAACATGCAGTGTGTCAACTTTCCCTTTATAGAAGAAAAAAACAAAAGCAGCTCACTTCATTGAAATAAGTGCTGAAATATTGCTTAACACCCTGCAGCGTCTTGATACGTTGTGGCATCTAGACAGTAGTTTCTAGTGAACGTATGCCTATTTGTCCTTGTGGCAGCCCTGCATATGTCACGCAACGAAACCAGGGCAAATAAGGCAGTAGAGTTTGCCTCACGTCTTGCAGAACGTGAGTGAACTTCAACGGTCTTCCTACTTTCTCGTGACAAAAGCTATTGTCGCTGATATCCATCTTGCTATGCTACTTCTTGATAAGGCTTGTCCCTTTCATGGCAGTGCAAAAGCAACTAGAAGCTGGTCATACTTACAAAAAGGTTTAGTTATTACAGTATAACATTTCAGACACCTTGTAACTTCCAAAGTATGAAGTGCTCTTTCTGCCTCATTTGATGGACTCTGGAAGTAGGTCTTTAAGGCAATAGGTTTATTAAGATGAGTCGGTTGGGACCTTAGGGATGAAGTGAGGATTAGTCCTTAAAATACCCTTGCTTCTCAAAGTGCAGGTATGATTATTGTATTATAAAAGCCTGTATTCCACTAATCCTTCTAGCCAAAGTCAGAGCTAATAGGAGAACCATGTTCCATGAAAGATAACTTGATGTTAGGGACGCAAATATATCATACGCAGGGAGACTTGTTGGAGGGCAATATAGGTAGGGCAATAAGGGGAATGAAGGACAGTTTCGATTTTTGATGGGCGCTCCCTCTGTTAGTAGCTGGACGAGTTGCTTTACTTAAAATGGTGACCCTTCCACGTCTACTGTATTACTTTGGGACCTTACCGGTTTGGATACCGGCACGATTCTTTGATCAGCTCAAGACTATGATCACAGGCTTTCTATGGGGTACCGGTAGAAGGAGGGTGTCGTTGAGACTCCTAATGAGATCGCGCTCGGATGGGGGCCTAGCGGGGCCTGATTTTGAGGCCTATTACCTGGCAGCTCAATTGCAGTGGCTCACGCAGATGGTTGCAGCTCGGCTCCGAGGAGCGGGAGGCATGGGAGAAACTGCCCCGGCACTCCGGGTTCTTTCACAGATTGTCCTGAAATTGCCAGTTTGAGCCCAAGATCTCCCAGGGGATCTCAAAGTACCGAGGCAGTGTTGGAACAGGAGCCTGAAACGAGCGCAGATTGAGATTCTGTACGTGCCGGATATCCCTCTGGCCATGTGTGAGGCTCTACCGCATGGAGGTACCTGGGGGGGCTGGCAAGTTGGAAAGAGAAGGGTCTGGCCACTGTAGGGGATCTATATGAAGATGGTACTATGTTCCCCTTTAGCGAACTGCAGGACCGATATGATTATCTCAGGCGGGACTTCCTACTGTACTTTGCACTCACTGCGGCCCTTCGTAAACATTGGAAAGAAGGCCTCACGGAACCACAGACATCGATGGGATGTCAATACATAGTGACGGCGCAGGAACTTTTAAAGCAGTCACATGCCTATATAGGCGTATGACTCAGGAAATGTTGAGGCCCCTACATGAGCTACGACTAAAGTGGGAAGAGGATTTGGGGGTGGAAATACCGGAAAAGACTTGGGCCGATCTTGTGGAGAGGGCGTGGAAGAGCTCCAGGAATGCCCGATTTCAATTAGTGCATTTTTACATATTGCATAGAGCCTACCTTACCCCAGCGAAAATGAACAAATATTTTGACACCCGCACAGCAGCATGTCCACGCTGTAATCAAGAGGGAGCGGATTTTCGCCATATGTTTTGGGATTGCTCGCATTTAGATAGTTATTGGCTTGACGTAGTGGCTTCACTGACTGAGGTCATGGATAGGGAGTTGGAACCGGCCATAGGGCCCTGGGTGCTGCATTGTTTCCCCCACACGACTAAAAATAAGATTACTAGCAAATTCATAGATATGGGCCTCTTATTGGCTAAGCGGGAAATCACTAGACATTGGAAGGCACAGAGGGGCCCTACCATAACCAGATGGAAGAAGGAATTCATTAAATGGGCGGAGTGTGAAGGAATAGTTAAGCTGCAATTGGCGAAAAGAGCGGGAAGTGAAAAAGCGCTATAAGCCGCAAAGGCATGGGAAACCTTGGTGGTGTTCCTAAAGATTCCAGACAGTGACGATGATGGTGCTCCCATGGTTGCCGCAGCTGAGGTGGCAGAGCAGATAGTCTGCATCCGTGCTTTGAACCTCGTGGGGGTACTATGAATAGTATGTGGGGTGATCCGGCCTCCATGGCAGAACAGAGCTCGAAGTATGGTTCTGAACGCATTCATGGAACTATTGCACAATGGACCCAGCCCAGTCTCTAATGCTGGCTGTAAGTGACATGCCTGTGGGGAGGGATAGGTGGGGTGTAGTTTTGAGGGGATAGAATTGATTTACGGTCCGTGCGCCTACTACACTGGCCACCAATGACTTTAGCACACAGTGGGATCACTGAGTTGCGGGAGGTGGGAGACAGCTATATGTATGGTTTAGTTAATATATTTATGACATCCTAGATGGCAAAATTGCACATCTTATTGTATGTATTTTATTATGAACCTATTGCAGAATACATGTATACAGGCCTGTAATACTTTAATAAAGTTTGTTTAAAAAAAAAAAAGATAACTTGATGTTGGCGTTGTGTACAGATTCCAAAGTTCCACACATTTATCGGGCCATAACTGTGTTTAGCTGCCAAGGAATCAGTGGTTTCTCTAAACAGCCCTCACAAGAATTATTTTATCAATCTGTCAGACCATAAAGATGTTTGATTCCAGGGTCTCCTTAATCTACATATCGCTGTGAGGTGAACTTTTATTGAGCTATGTGAAAGGCCAGAATGAGCTAAGCTGAGTAGATATGGCTATACTTGTGCGGAGGTTGAAGAAAGAGGATGGCAATTATTTGGAGAAGACCAATTGCAGAACTTAAGCCATTTCGCCTTAAATGATCTGTTTGTAGAGTCCGCTCTCGCTTTAGCTAAGATGTCTACACTGTTGTGGGATATTCAGTCGGGAACTCGTTGTGTTCAGGAGCCAGGAAAATAACCAGAGTTTGGGGAATCACTTGGCCATTGTTAATCTAAAGCATTCCAGGATCTGGTTTGAGTGGAATGTGTTGCTGTTCCGATATGAGAAGTTCTGTGTACCAAAACTGTCAGCCAATTTGGAGCTATTAGAATGATTCCATGCTGCTCTCTTTTCACCTTGTTGAGGATCTGAGGAACCAGAGGCAGGGGAGGAAATGCATAAGAACATTTTCCTGTTCATGCAATCTAAAAGGTGTTCCCTCCAAGACACCTTGTGCAGAAATTTGCTTGCATAGACTCTGCATTTTTGATTGAGGAATGTAGCAAATAGATCCAAGTTTAGTTTTCCCAATTTGCCTAAAATCTCAGGCAAGTGTATTTGTGACAGCTCCCATTCGTGCAATTCCTTTGAGGATCTGCTCAGATCGTCTGCCCACTGGTTGTCTGTGCCATGCATGTGTTCTACTTTTTAAGGATATTTTGTTTTGCAAGATCCAATGAAAAATATTTTGAGCTTCCTTGGACAGGAGGTTTGATTTTGTTTCTCACTGTTTGTTTAAATAAAGCATCATGGTTATATTGTCTGTCTGAACCAGGACTGTAGATACTTTTATTCTTTGAAGGAAAGCGTGTAGCACCAGAGCAACTGCCCTTAGCTTCAAGATGTTTGTTTCTCATCTTTTCCTTGGACAACCATTTGCCACTCATGTCAAGGTCCTGGAGGCGAGCTCCCCAACCATCCACTAATGCATCCATTGTCATTACATAATGAGATGGCTTGTTGAGGAACATTAATCCCAGGAAATTGTTGTCTTTTTGTATCTACCAGTTCATGGCAGTTTTTAGCTCTTGGGTTGCCTTTATCAATCGTCAAAGGATCCCGTTGCCTGTTTCCATTGCTTGTCCATTTGCTCTTGCAACAGTCTTATGAACAGGCAACAGTTGGGAATTAGTGGAATACAAGACCTCATCATTCCCAGGAACGATTTGTACTGTCTGACTGAAATTGACTTTTTTCTTGAAAGTGTAGACACTAGTGTTACCATCTTAGTTTAATTTGAGGCCTAAATCCTTTAAGATCTTAAGACCAGCTTTTGTTGCACGAACTGTGGCCTGAAACAAGGATGCCTTTAATAGCCAGTCATCTAGTTACAGGAAGATCTGGTGCCCATTCCTTCTCAGGTAAGCGGCTACCGGAGCCTTTCATTTGGTAAATAATCTTGGTGCAGATTTTAAACCAAAGGGAGGATTTTGAATAGATACTGATATTTGGGCGCCTAAAATCTGAGATAACCTCCTGTGTTTGACATGGATGGAAATATGGAAGTAAACATCTTAGAGATCTAGAGATGTCTTATAATCTCCTGGGTTTAGCAATTTTAGTACATGCTGTAGTGTGACCATCCTGAATACCTGTTTTCTGAGGTATTTCCTGAGCTGTCTCAGATCCTACACCTGTTTCCCCTTCCCAGATTACTTTTTAAGGAGAAAAAAGTTGGAGTACAAACCTGTATTTCGTAGTGCATGGAGAACCTCTTCTATTGATCCCTTGAGTATGAGCGATCTGATTTCTTCCTTTAACAGACAAAGGTATTGCTGTGACTTTCTGTGCAGTGAATTCCGAGGAGGTTTCTGTAAAATTCTAGAGTGTCAACATGTTGCATGAGATCTAACACTCAAAGATCCGAAGGGCGGGATCTCCAATTTTTGTAAAAGTCGTAAAGAGTTTTGTTCACTCTCAAGGTCACTGTCAGTAAAGAGGCAACCGGTGTTACAGTATCGTCACTGTCTTCTGGAGGATTTGTGTCCTTATCCAGTTCCTTGTAGCTTCCTTCTAGAAGCTTGTGTACACTAAGCAACAGCAAGCGGAGGCCTATATTGCTGTGCTAGGTGCTGGCGATATCCATCTCAACACTGACCATAAGATTGAAATCCAGAGTACTGATAACGCCCACTAAAATGGTAGTGACCTCTACTCGTAGCACCACGAAATGTTTGGAAACTGGTGTTGTTGAAGCACTCCTACAGACCATGCTGTCTCTGTAGCAGCTTTGATCGCTTGCAGTGCATCGCCCACATGCTTCCCAAAAAAGGCTTTGCCATTTTAAGGCATGTCCAAGATGTTTAACTGTACATCTGGTCTAAAAGAGGTTGTCTTTAACCAGCTTAGGCATCTTAAAACTGCTGCTCCAACCATTTGTCTGAAACAGGTCAATGCAATGTCCATCGTTGTGTCAATGATTTCTTTTCTCCCTCCTGAAGTATATACTTTCCTTACTCCTTCTTGTCTTCTGGCAGAGTTGATGAATGCTCCAGAGTCCGACCATATCTTGCAGTCATCTGCACAGGATAGCTAGGGCACTGGAAGCTCTTACGGTCATCACAGACATGGTTGAAAAATGCTTACCAATGTTATCCAATTTCCTGCCATCCTTATTAGGTGGTGTGGAACATGGTGTGGTAGGATTCTTTCATCGTCTCTGTGCCACTTGTATCGTTACTGAATCAAGCTTTGGGTGCCCTATTAAACAATCAGGGGCTTTGTATTTTTATCCAGTTGAGGTATTACTGCCATCACTGTTGCAGGATTTCTCATGACCTTAAGGCTGTATTATGGGTATTGCTTTAACTGATTTCCTGGCTGTTTCCTTGAAGTCATAGAGGAAGCTGTCAGTTTTTTGTACCAGCACTGGTAATTCAAATAGTTTAGCAGCTCTTTCCAAGACAGCGTGGTCACCCCCTGTATCGTCTGGTGGCGAACAAGCTACAGGAGGCTTTAGAGGGGCTGATACTGGCATAGCATAATCATCCCATTCGCTTCCAGTGGTCGTAGCCCGATCATGTATTTCACCTTTATCATGTTCCCCTGCAAGTAAGATGCTCCTTCTCGATCTTCCTCCATCGATCTCTTGACATTTGACATGCAGCTGCAATGGGCTACTTGCTGTTTCAAATGGGCTGTTCTCATCTTCATCCGTACCTCCCAATTCCAGAAGACGGACGGGGGTAAAGGCGATACCTTGCTTGGTGAAGTTTGATCAGGTCTCAGTAAGGTATCAGTAATTCACTTCAACAGGTTCTTCGACAATGATGTCTTTGTTGTCATATGTGAGACTCTGTGCCTGAAATACTTGTCTGGTTTGGCTGTCGGTGGTAAAGATGCAGTCGCAGACAGTATTCACCAACGGAGCAGTCGTCAACAGTCTTATCAACGAAGTTGTCGTAAATATAAGCCTCTATGACGAGTATGCCGTAGACATTGTGGTGGTAGTTGTCGTTGCCGTAGATGACCCTGCTGTAGCCGTTGAGGGTTTTGCCATTGACACATGTATCCTGTGAGGAGGTGGGCTTTGCCATTCCCAATGGGCAAAGCTTTTTTAGGAGGAGTACAAGGTTCTGACCTTGTTTTATGGGCTTTAGAGGACCAAGGAGGTGTTAGATGCCTTAAGCTTGGTTGATCCAGACTCTTCTCAGTCCTCTTTTTTTATTTCTTTTTGTTTTAAGTCCTTCTTTTGAGGCTCCTCCCAGAACTCTTTTTCATGTCTTTCCCTCTTAAGGGCTTTTTTTAGTTGGAGTTGTTGATCCTTGCCCTTCATCTCCAGGGAATAGAGTTTCAGTGGATTTCTTGTTTCATAGCCACAAAAGAAGCCTTGCCTCCCTGTACTTAAGAGTTTTGGTAGAAAAAGGCTTGCAATATTTGCTTGGGCCTATGTCCAGGAAATAGGCAGTTGAGACACTCGTTGTGAGGGTCTTCAGAATAAAGTCTAAGCTTTCCACACAAACTACATGGTTGAAATCATCCTTTTTGGATCCTTCGGACATGATGAATCTTTGTCAGAAAACCACAGGGAGGATATTATTTTCTGTCAGGTGGCAGTTAAGGTTCAATCAAGATTCAAATAATAGCGGAGTAAACAGCTTTTGAGCAGAGCTCCCTTCACACGATGTGCGGTTAGAAATCTGATGTTTTGGTGACCCTGAAGGGGGAAGATGATTCAGGAGCTGTTCTCTGATTGATTCAAGTTTGATTCTTTCGAAAACAATGTGAAGCAGTTAACAATGTCACTCGTTTAAAGTCTTCTGTATAATGGTTTGTACTGTACTACTTATAATTGCAGTGGAACTTCCACCTCGACGACGGGAAAGATTCAATACTGGAGAATAGTGACAGTGAAGCAGATATGTGCTTAGTACTCCAGATTCTAATAACTCATATAGCCAACCTCCAGTATGCCAGCGACCTAAAATTGAGCACACGATTCCTGAGGAACTGACCTTTCAAAATCTTATAAGGCCTCTTGTCCCAGAACTTGGAGGTCTTGGTGACTGTCAGGAAATCCTTCACCACCATCAGTGAGAGAACAAATTGCTGAGGTTATGACACCAGGCATTTGCAATAAAATCTAGCTGCTTCCATACACAAATGTCCTTAGCATCTATTGTCTTAAACAATTGCAGGTGGGCACTTGCAAGACCTACCTCAGAGCCATTAGGACGTACCATAAGAGGCTAGGAGAGGTTTTTTCCAATTTATTTTTTACTGGAAGGAGGGTTACAAGACACTTTCCTTGTGTCAGTGGGGACCTGAACAAGGTTCTAGCCATGCAAGCATTTTGCACCTGAGAACCTAGGAATTAAGCTACATAGGTAAAGGGTGGTTCTGCAGCCTAATCCCTCCTTCATATCAAAAGCAATATCAGAGTTCAATCTAAACAAAGAGATTGTTTTCTTGGGATTTGTTTTTATGCAGCCACAGCTTAGAAAAACTTGCACAATCTGAATCTATGTATGCCTTTCCCATCTACTTGGATCAAGGCAGGGATCTGCATTTGTTAGACCAGCTTTTTGTGACCTTTGGAGGCAGTGCATAGGGTACCATTGCCAGATGACTGTAACCATGCATCATGTATGGATGTATGACGGAACCACGCATTCCGTTGTAACGCATGCCATTACAATGCTAATGCCATTGCCACGTGAATGCCATTACCACGCATAACCTTTACCATGCATGCATTTGCAATGCACATGCCTTTACGCAGTGGCGGCTCGCATAGGGCGTGCTGCGGGGGGTGGGGCGGGGAGGGCAGGGTGGGGGGGTTAGTAAACTCAGACATACGACGGAACGGAGGAAAGTAATTATTACGTTCCTCCGTTCCGTCGTATGTCCGAGTTGACTACCCCCCACCCTCCCCCGCCCCGTCCCACCGCCCCGCAGCACACCCTATGCGAGCCGCCACTGCCTTTACCACACATGCCTTTACAATGAATTTCGTTGTAAAAGCATGAATGGTAAAGGCATATGCGTTGTAAAGGATTTACAAGCAATTGTAAGTATTTCACAGGTTAGTATAAGCATATATATATATATATATATATATATATATATATATATATGGTTTATATTTTCCTGTAAAATGTTTACATTTACGAGATAAAAGCATGCATGGTAAAGGCATAGGCTTGCAAAAAAATATACAGGTAGGTACAAACACCTGTTTTGTATCCACACACACATATAGATATATATATATTTTTAAAAGGTTTTTATATATAAGCATAATCTTTTTTAGATATATATTTTTGTATATTTATACATGCATAAATACATATGAATGTGCTTCTGTCAGTGTGTGTATATATATATATATATATATATATATAATTGACACTCCTCACTCTGTAAAAAGAGACCCTGCACTCTAGGAAGTGTGAAAGCTGTTTTATTTATTTCAATCCACTTTCCAATCTGTATTTAAAGAGACGCGCTTCGGGATATAGCTGCAGGGTCTCTTTTTACGGAGGGAGGCGTGTCAATGTGAAGGTGTTTTGTGGTAAGCGCCTACCCGTGCACCCCTGTGATCAGGCGCAGGCTGGCAAACCGCTATGGAGAGTGTGTGTATGTGTATATATATATATATATGTACATATACATATATATAAGCATACACAGTTCCCGGTTACTGCCCTCCACACTCTCCTCCACTGTATCCACAGGCAAACTCAGGAAGACGACACAGACACAGCCATGGAATCAAGGTTTGCAGTTATTTATTTTCTTTTCATTTCATTTCCACCAGCAAAGTGCATGTGCATTTAGAAATAGACAGACCTACACGTTTCGGCCAGAGACCTTCATCTGGGTCAGTAAATGCATGTAAATACAGCTCCTTAAAACCCCTGAACCCATACCCACCATAAAATTACCCTTACCACCCCATACCCACCCTAAATTACCCGTGCCACCCCAAAACCCATACCCCCAAACCCTAAAATTACCATTGCCACCCCAAAACCCATACCCACCCTAAAATTACCTTTGCAACTCCAAAACCCCTACCCACCCTAATCCCTAAAAGTACACTTTCCACCACAAAACCTATACCCACCCTAAAATTACCCTAGCCACCCTAAAACCCACACCCACTCTGAACCCTAACATTACCCCTGCCACCCGAAAACCCATACCCACCCAAAACCCTAAAATTACTATTTCCACCCCAAAACCCAAACCCACCCTAAACCCTAAATTTACACTTGCCACCCAAAAACCAATACCCACCCTAAATTACCCTTGCCACTCAACCAATACCCACCCTAAACACCAAATTATCCTTCAAACCCCAAAATCTATACCCACCCAAAACCCTAAAATTGCCTTTGCCACCCCAAAACCAATACCCACCCTAAACCTTAAATTACCCTTGACACCCCAAAACCCATAGCCACCCTAAAATTACCCTTGCCACTCCAAAACCCATACCCATCCTAAAATTACCCTTTCCACCCCAGAACCCATACCCACCCTCAACCCTAAAATTCCCCTTGCCACCCCAAAACCTATACCCACCCTAAATCCTAAAATTACCCTTTCCACCCCAAAACCCATACCCACCCTAAAATTACCCTTGCCATTTTAAAACCCATACCCATCCTAAAATTACCCTTTTCACCCCAAATCCCAAACCCGCCCTGAAGCCTAAAATTACCCTTGCCACCCCAAAACCCATACCCACCCACAACCCTAAAATAACACTTTCCATCCCAAAACCCGTACCCACCCTAAACCCTACATTTACCCTTGCCACCAAAAAACCCATACCCCCAAACCCTAAAATTACCCTTCCCACCCTAAATTCTAAAATTACCCTTGCCACTTCAAAACCATACCCACCCTAAAATTACTCTTTCCACCCAAAAACCCATACCCCCTAAACCCTAAAATGACCCTTGCCACCCAAAACCCATACCCACTTTAAACCCTGAAAGTTACTCTTGCCACCCAAAAGACCATACCAACCCTAACCCCTAAAATTACCCTTGCCACCCCAAAACCTATACCCGCCCAAAACCCTAAAATTACCCTTGCCACCCCGAAACCCATACCCACCCTAAATCCTGAAATTACCCTTGCCACCCTAAAATTACTCTTTCCACCCAAAAACCCATGCCCCCTAAAGCCTAAAATTACCCTTGCCACCCAAAACCTATACCCACTTTAAACCCTAAAAGTCACCCTTGCCACCCAAAAACCCATACCAACACTTACTCTTAAAATTACCCTTTCCACCCCAAAACCCATGCCCACCCTAATTCCCAAAAGTACCCTTTCCACCCCAAAACCCAGACCCACCCTAAAACTTAAATTACCATTGCCACTCCAAAACCCATACTCACCCTAAACCCTAAAATTACCCTTGCCACCCCAAAACCCATACCCACACTAAACCCTAATTTACACTTGCCTCCTCAAAACCCAGACCCACCCCAAACCCTAAAATTACCCTTGATATCCCAAAACCCATACCCATCCTAAAATTACCTTTGCAACTCCAAAACCCATACACACCCAAAACCCAAATTTACCTTTGCCTCCTCAAAACCAATACCCACCCTTAACCCTAAAATTACCCTAGCCACCCCAAAACCCACATCCACCCTGAACCCTAACATTACCCCTGCCACCCAAAAACCCATACCTACCCCAAACCCTAAAATTACCATTTCCACCCCAAATCCCATACCCACACTAAACCCTAAAATTACACTTGCCACCCTAAAACCAATGCCCACCCTAAATTACCCTTGCCACTCGAAAACCAATACCCACCCTAAACCCCAAATTACCCTTGACTCTCCAAAACCTAAACCCACCCAAAACCCTAAAATTGCCTTTGCCACTCCAAAACCAATATGCACCCAAAATCCTAAATTACCCTTTCCACCCCAAAACCCATGCCCGCCCTAAAATGACCCTTGCTACCCCAAAACCAATACCCACCCTAAACCCTAAATTACTCTTGCCACCCTAAAACCCATACCCACTATGAACCCTAGAATTATCCTTGCCACCCAAAAACCCATACCCACCCTGAACCCTAAAATTACCCTTGCCACCCAAAAACCCATACCCACCCAAAACCCTAAAATTACCATTTCCACCCCAAAACCCATACCCACCCTAAAATTACACTTGCCATCCCAAAACCGATACCTACCCTATTTACCCTTGCCACTCGAAAACCAATACCCACCCTAAACCCTAAAAATACCCTTGCCACCCCAAAACCCATACCATAGCATTCAGGAAGAGCCTCAAGATCTGGCTCTTCGGATGAGCTGGAGCTGCCCGAACCCACCCCCCCCCCAGCAAATTGAGACCCTCTCGGATGAGTAGCGCGCTTTACAAATCCCTGATTGATTGATTGATACCCACCCAAAAACTACCCTCGCCACCCCAAAACCCATTCTAAAATTACCCTTTCTACTCCAAAACCCATACCTGCCCTAAAACCTAAAATTACCCTTGCCATCCCAAAACCCATACCCACCCTAAACCCTAAAATTACCCTTTCCACCCCAAAACCCATACCCGCAGTAAACCCTAAAATTACCCTTGCCACCCAAAAACCCATACCCAACCTAACCCCTAAAATTACCCTTTCCACCTCAAACCCCATACACCCCCTAAAACCTAAAATTACTCTTGCCACCCCAAAACCAATGCCCATCCTAAAATAACCCTTGCCACCCAAAACCCATAACAACCCTAAAATTACCCTAAACCCTTTTTAAAAAAACAATTCCCTAAGATATATATACACACGCTTAATACTTGCATTTAAAATGAAACCCATACCCACCCTAAACCTTTTCTAAAAAAAGATATTAACCTAATATGTATAAACACACTTACCTAATACATTTAAAACACATATGCCTTTACCATTCATGCCTTAACAATGAAATTAATTGTAAAGGCATGCGTGGTAAAGGCATATGCGTTGTAAAATCCTGCGTAGTAATGGTTATGCGCAGTAATGGTAAATGCGTGATAACGCCCGCATTGTAACAGCAATGTGTGGTAATGGCTGTTTCCCATCATGTATTGCTACTCTATTCATGGATATTAACCTGCATCCAGTGTCACTACACTTCACCAGGTATGAGGCATATTGTTTGTATTCTCCAGGTGGTGCACCTGTTGGAGACCGATACCAGGCAACTATGTTGGCTACTCAACAAGCATTCTGCCATTAATATGCACTTGAAGCTTTTTTTTGCAAGATTTTGCTTCTCCACTATCTGTTATCGTTGGCCCAAGTTGCCCAGTGCTGCCTTTTTTTTCTTCTCCCTTTCACCTTCTCCCTTGCTGTGAAATCTACTACAGGTTTTTTTCATTCAATCCCGTCCACTTCACAATCCCAGTCGTGCCTCCTGGGAATGAGCCAAAGCAATCGGGTTGATGCTCAGTAGCATGACCAGAATTAGCTCCTATCCTGGTAGTCCTTACTCTCTTCCCTCAGAAGATGCCATCTTGGCTGCTGTGGAGAGACGGTTTCCACAGCTAGTGCCTCCTCTAATACACCTACCAAGAGCCCGGGAAGGCCTGCGATGATCAAATACAATAGACTCACCAGGGGGATTTTTTTACAGAGCCAACTCGCACATTGAAAAAGAGAGTTAATACCTTGCCTAAAATAAAGTTAAGGGTCTAGTTTTGTCCCAACTTGCCAATGAGTTGAGTGACTATATTGTGCCATGTAATTGTGACCAGACTGTGGCTGTTTGCTGTCTACATGTTTCCTTCCATGGGTGCGTTTCATCATCTCTGCCTCCAGGTTTGCCCTGTAGGAATGGTTTAACTCCACTGGGTAATGCTCTGTCACATGACTGCCCTGCCTACCTACTTAACCCCTCTTCCAGGGCATCCAGTTCAGACATCGAGGTGAAGGTTAGAGGATTAAGGGTGTCTTCCTGTGGTGTCTTTTCAGTTCAGGCCTTGGACCAAACCCCATGCTCCTCCCTCCTGAAACACTCCATTACTGCCTCCTCAGAAACCAAGTACCTCCATAGGGCCAATGTTTGACATTGACTATCATGAGTTCCCTTGTAACCCCCTCTCTGGCAGGTTATATGACAATCACAGTCACTGAAGACTTTGTTCATGGAAGTAGCCATGTAGACTTTTAGATATTAATCATGTAAATATACTCCTTAGTACTGCCATGGTGGTTTAACAATGCCTCCAACAAATTGGTTCTCTGTCGCTTCTCTTGGACTCATGGTTTAACAGCATTTCCTTCTGCCACTCATAATTTGGCTAACACAGCATACCCTTGTTCTTTAAGAGACCCGCTGTTGGCTTGGTCCTCTGTTGCTCCTGGGTGGACTCCATATAGCAATCCTTTGGTGGTGTAAATGTCCCTGGAAGGGGTGGGTTGCTCCTCTTGCTTCCATTCGACTCAATATAGATAGCACCCCAGGGGTTTGCTAACCAGCACCTCCAATGGACTCGTCTCCCACCACTCCTGACTGGTACACCATAGAGCACTCCCTTGGAGATTTAACAGTGCCTCAAATGAGCTGGTCCTCTGTTGCTTTTGGGAGGACACCATATAGCACTTCCTTCGTAGCTTGACAGTGCCTCCAAAGGGATGGGTTTTTTTGATACTGCTGACTGGAGTCTATATACTTTAGTGGACCCATATTCTGTGCTTAATTTGTAAAAGCATAAGTGCCTGGGCACAAAGTTTTGCTCTGAAGCACGCAGCCGGTGCTGTTGAAGGTTGTGGTGTTGAATACTGAGGCTGCATAGTCTTTATTTCACATCATACCTCTTTTAATCCATCACCAGACACTCACTGCTTCTCTATTTCACTCTTGCAGGTGCTTTTTCAACCCTGCTTTAACGCTTTGTTTGTGTTTTTCTGTCTTTCTCCTTTCACCTTTTGTGTTTTTCTCTGTCTTGCTCTAGATCAAAGTCTGTTAAGGAAAAATAAGTGCCACTCCCAGACATGAGTGCCAATAGACCCTGTCTGCAACCAACAGTTCAAATTCGGCACTGCATCTGATGCACATTAATGGCGTTTTCAACATTTGATTATCTCTACAAGAAAGTCCCTTCATACACGTCAGTGTCTATTTTCACACTGATCTCTACACCACATGCTTATGTGCAACAATACTAGGTCATACAAACCTTACACATATCTTAAATAGGCCTAACTACAAACAACACCATTTCAACCATGCCCTCAGGCGGATGCCCAGTAACCCTGTTGCAGGGATTCAGCCCAGGAACAGAACTATGCTTGGGACCATGGAACATAAGTATGTAGGGACTGAGCCACCATACCACCTCAGTATTCATGAGCCCGAGTTCGACTAGCTATAGTGCCTCACTTGCCCACCTAACCTTACCAGAGAAGCAAGTGAATTGGCACCCCAGAACTCAACATTCTGAACCCTCTCAGGACACGCGGTAACAGGACACACCCTTTCGCTCTCACTTGTACTCGTCTACAATAAGATAAACAGGAGACACAAAGGAAGTTTAGAATATTTATTTCAACTATCGTGCTCTGAAATGCTGGATTTGTGCCGCAATTAGAAAACAAATGCATACTAAAATACTGTTAGCATGGTTAATAAACATTATACCATGAAAAGCCCTGTCATTATATAGGACAGAGTAGCCTAAACACCCCTAATCTGCTACTGAAGCTAAATTATTTTTATATATATATATATGATTTTTTTTGCCCTAGACCGCCGGCAGACCCTGAGGCCGAGAAATCAAAAGAGGCCAACCGAAAAAGAAGAAATGCAAGGAGAAGGGCTAGGCGCAAGAGGCGAAAAGTCAAAACCGAAAACGCTCAATGGCGCAAGAAACAGCGGTAGTTGATATTACAATTATAAATTTATCATCTATCACGTTAACCCAGGCGGAAAAACAACTATTATCGCTGGGACAGAATTTTTGTCCAGAGAGCAATTTTAACTACACACGTACAAGAGTGGATGTGTTCTGCTTTATCCGAAAGCTTAAACTCAAAAAGTTCTTCACAATTAAAACTGGCCTGGAAGAATCAAAATCGGCACAGCAAACTACTGAAAGCAATGGGGAAACACTTCAAATATCTGATATACCAGCGCTGCTGACACTACAAGAACTAAGCAATGAATCGAACATGACAAATCAGGAATTCAGCAGCATAGAGTCAACCCAGGAGAGATTACAAAATATCAATATAGTACAACGAGGTGTGGGAAGTAGCCCATTCAAACCAAAATCCACATTCCTGCCAGTCATGCCAAAAGATGCCATCGACATCTTTCATGAGCGAGTAACGGAGGACATAAAAAAACTATACCATCAGGTAAAACACAAGAAACGAAACAAACAGTATAACAGAATACAATATGCCAAACTGGTTAAGAAATTGAGAGACAATCATGAGATAATCATAAATAAATCGGACAAAGGGGGAAATATTGTGCTTTGGCCCCAGAAGGAATATCTTCAAGACGCTAAAAGACAACTGGATAATAAAGAATGCTATGAGAGAACAAGCATTAAGGAATGCAACAAAGCAAAGGAAGTCCTTAGGAAAAATCTGCAACAGTGGAAAAGGGAGGGACTAATATAATCTGATGAATATAAATTTATGTACATTGAATACGCAGTCCTCCCAATCATATATTTCATCCCCAAGGTCCACAAAAATATTACACCAGTACCGGGCAGACCTATTATTTCAGCGATTAACAGTATGGGGGAACATATCACACAATATGTGGACTTGTTTCTACAGGACTTTGTTAAAAGGCTACCCACTTATATAAAAGATACAGGGGATTTTCTGACGAAAATAAGTGGTATGGAGTGGGCAGATGATCTAATGCTCATCGCGTTAGACATTGAATCACTGTACAAAAGTATTGAACACCAAACAGGCCTGAACGCAGTCAAGCATTTTCTTGATACAAGACCCCTGAACTGTTACAATCATAATAAGATGTTGCTTGACCTTATCTCAAGGTGTCTACACAATAACTACTTTATGTTTGGCAAGGAACTGTTTAAGCAAGTGAAAAGGCGTAGCAATGGGAGCCTGTTTCTCCCCCAGCTACGCATGCTTGCATGTCGGCTGGTGGGAGGAACAGGTCCTCCGAATTATCCACCATGATATGTATGTTCAACATGTAATACACTGGCTACGCTATATTGATGACGTTTTTATTGTATGGAAGGGTGATGAGGAAAGTGCCAGGGAATTCATCAAGAAAATCAATATTAATTCTGCCAATCTCAAATTTACATCACATATGAGTAAAAAGAGTATTGAATTTTTAGATGTAAGGGTGTACATCGACAAGGGAAGAATAGAAACATCTTTATTCAGGAAGGCAACAGCTGGCAATACCACACTACATGCCAGTAGTGCACACCCTAGGCACCTCATAAGGAGTATCCCTTATGGGGAACTCCTTAGATATAAACGAATTTGCAGCACACAAAAAGATTTTGAAGGCTGCACTCATGAGGCATTCACTAGACTCCGGAGAAGAGGATATAGTGAGAAAATATTGAGGGAGGCAGAAAGGAAAGCAGGAGAAAGACCTAGGGCATCACTGCTACCGGGAAGATATGAGGAGAAAGTACCGGCACAGATAGATGAGGGTCCCCGACTCATAACAACCTATAGCAAACAGGAAAGGAAAGTGAGGTCCATTATACGAAAGAACTGGCCTATAGTTCTCACAGATGGCGTCCGAGGAACTAGACTCCCCACACAACCTAACATTACTTTCAGGAAATCTCTATCTATGAGGTCCCAATTAGTGAAAAATAGCCCGGAACTGAGCTAAAAAAATACATGGCTCAAACCCAGACAAGGTTTTTTCAAATGCTCTTCGTGCCGAGGATGTAAGTTTGGAGCAAACACCACACATTATACTACTCCATTCAGTTCAGAAGAGATTGTCATTAAAGGCAGCTATAACTGCAGAACAGAATATGCAGAGTATGTTCTGACATGCACCTGTGGCTTGAGATACGTTGGGAGTACCAAGCTACAGGTGCATGTCAGGATATTGCAGCATCTAAAAGCAATTGTCAATAACGACACTGCATATCCTGTGGCACGACATTTCAAGAGCGTGCACAACAACGATTTAAACTGCTTAAAATATAACGTTGTTGATGCTATCCCCAACCCCAGAAGAGGTGGAAATAGGGAGAAACTGTTGAGACGAGTAGAAACACACATGATTTTTGAATTGGATTGTAGAACAGCAAACGGGCTCAATAACACAGAGGACATGCATAATTTCCTGTAGAATGTATCAAGGTGATGTAATATTACCACCACATGTAGTGCCATTACAGACCAAATACCAGGGACACATTATTAAGAAACTGTAAATAACCGCTGCAACCCAGATGTGATTAATTAATTAATTTTTACTCTCAGGTGTTGTTTTATCAGGTATAGGGTTTTGATTAGCACTAGCACTTTGTTTTACATATTTAGTATTGCACATATAAGCACTCAGGACTTTCAGTAAGCAATTTTGCACATCATGCTGATGAAGCTAGGCACAGAAGCACTTTATATGAGGCGATAGACTCATAACTAAGACAAAATGTAATAAGATAGGAATTGACTCCCAAGCACTAATCAATTGGATAGAAGACAATGTATACATATGGTGACCACAGGATTAACGTTGGGCTATTATTATTCAGCATTCATGCCGATATAAGAAAGTACGGTGATTGTATTACATAGCAATATATAGGCATCATTTTAAATAAGATTGTTTACATGGTGTTATTAAATGTGATTCTTTGCACAAGATCGGTTTGCAGTAAAGCAGAAATGCAAACTGTAGCAACAATGAAATCCATGTACATATCCTATATATTTATTTATATGCATATTTATTTATATTTATCTACTTATATATATTGAATGCCTACTCAATCACCAAAATTAAAAATGCCTTTATATTTACATTTTTAAACTCCATAAGTATTTACGCAATATGAGATGGCGATAATGATGAGTCAGATCCAAAGTGTTTCTTCTATGTTTGTGAACACGTGACACTTCGGGGGTGTGCATAACAACATATATAAAAAATATGGCGGACTGCGTTCCGAATGTGATCAAGGGCACTTGTTGCTCGAAACGCGTCAGAAAACGGAGGAGTGTGAAGAATAAAATTTGCCATTCTACCTGTTGGTGTCCGTTACTCTCTTCTCGCCGTGAGGAGGTTTGGAGAGTCCTTTGGTTCGTGAATATATATATATATACACAGATAGACGCTTTACATCTCAGAAGACGCAGTGATCTTGTCTCAGAACTCTTGTTCCCTGTGTGTGTGTGTTTTTGGCTTCTGTGCTCATCTATATGACAAGACGTGTGCACATAAACAACAGCTGCATTTCTGTGTTATGTCTAGGTGCTAGTGCCTGGCCAGAAAGAACAACAAGGGACGTTGTTTGAACATTTCTATGATGTTCAGACTAAATCCCAGGAAAAGAACAGAACGCAAAAACATATGCAGGTTCTGTGTGAAAGTACAATGTGGCACAAAAGCCAGCGTGTTCATATAGTAAAGTGTGCAAAACGAAAATGAGGCCTATTACTTGCACAGTTAGGCTAACAAAGGGAAAACTACAATGGGTCATGCCGGAAACACACAACAACGCAGTGCATATAGGCACGCTTCACCCCCTCTCCAGGCTCTTTAGGCTTCTTAAGAGGAATGAAAAGTGCATTATAAAGACCAATACAATTTAAAAAGGTTATCCTTATTTGAGGTGAGACGCCCTCTGTGCTGCGAGTGAAACACCAGTGCGACTTCAGTGTTTGACATGCATGCTAAGGTAGATGGGACTGTCCCAAGGAAGATCACCTATGCATGATCTCAGAGCAATCTTTGGTGTAAGATCTTCAATATGGCTCCAGTTTTTGTTCACCATTTGGTCTTGTTTAGAATAACATAGGGTGAGCGTCATTTGGCTAATTGATCCTCGGGTTCTTTATCTATTATTAGATATGACTGAATCTGTATGGTTTGGGAAGAACTTTGTTTTGTGTGTGTTTTTTGGCACAGGCATTTTGGTCTTGAGTTTTATGTATCTGGTTAGAATATATTTTACTGTTTGGTATTCCCAGCTCTCCTTTCGAACCTTTTTTGTTGTGCCTTTTACTACTCACTGCCCTTGCTATCATTTATTATGCCTGTTTGCAAACAGGAATCTGAGCGAGGGCCTGATTACATGGTAGCTTTCTTTTGCCAACAACCTCTCCTTTGGCAGCCAAGTAGCGCAGCAGTTGACAGGCTGCAGTAAAATTGCTAAGGCTGTTGCCAAGTACACATTCTCTCTGATCCAGTGGAAGACGTGCTATGGTAAACTGCAGTTGATGATGGTTGGCAAGCTGAGGTAGGCTTAAGTGAGTCAATGGGAGTTGATGTGACCAGCATGGTAAATAAGCCCCTGTACGCATCTGTGAATGATGCAACAGTTGGCAACTTTTGATGCCCCTGCTGTCACCCTCACCTGGGATTTTCATGCAGACTTCTGTTGTCACTGGTGGCTCTTTACTTGCGGTTCCTTGAACCAGGCCACTGTATTGTGGCTTCGAAAGAATCCTTTCAGGGTTGTATCGGCACTTGTGTTGAGAAGATAGAACGTTGGATCCCCTCTTACTTCTTTAATATCAGCTTACTTACTGTCCCTGTGTCAATTCCTGGAAGAGATGAGGTTTAAGGAACTTTACAGGAAACTGCTTGGTAAAATCATGCTCTGACGTATTAGAAACACCCCTGGTTTCAGGACCATATACCATGCATGACCCTTTTGAGTGAAGATCATTTATGCAGCACACTGTAGCAAGCTGTCTGGAAGATATTCAATCCAGTACACTAGAGCACAACCTTCAGTGTAAGTTCAAATTCCTAATATCTTAGGGCGAGCACTCGCCTACGGCTTTCTCAGGACTTTGAGGAAAGTCACTGATGAGGACCAATTTGTTGGGAACCGGAGGACTCTGACGAGGGATTGATCAAAGATGAGTTTAATTTACCTTCTTCTTCACACTCAAATCCCAGTACTCATGAGGAGGCTCTGGATTAAAGATGTCACAGTTGTTCTGCAGATTATTATTAATGGCTCTGCTGCAAGAGAGAGATATGAAGGGGGTGAGGCATTCCATAATATGGCATGTTAGTGTTAAAGTCCGTGATTACACTAACAAACCAGAGACACCTCCTGTGCCATAGATTAATGCCAATGTTGCTAGAAAGTGACTCAAATCTCATTGGCCTTCATCAGAACAAGATTCAAAGGAATGAAAGTGTCTGACAATTAGGTAGAAAGACTAGATGGGAAGTTACTGATTGTCCATTTGGTTAATACAAGGTCAAGACGGTGAATGCCTGGAACATATAATTACTTCATGATTTTAGCCTAGAGTCCTCTTTTTCAAGTCTGTTGAAGCCCGAGTTGGTGTTTGGAGTGGTGTTCAGGCAGGTTTAAACTAATTCTTGTGAGGGTCAGTGTAGGAGGCTGGCTTAGTATATGGTGCTCACTTATGTAAGTGTAGCACCCTGCTCTATTCCAGACAACCCTTATGGTGATTTTAGTGGTCATAGACAACCTTAGAAAGCTCTCTAAGTGGTAGCTGTGGAGAGCAGCCTTCAGGCTTAATCCAGAAGGAGTGTAAAGCAGCTTGTTTTACCAGTACTTAATCTTATGGTACAGGTTAAGTGAAAAAGAACCACACAGTGTAGTTAAAAAAAATATATGTATTTATTATTAACACTCACTAACACACTGCAATATTTCCTACCTGGAGATATAATCACAATACACACAATACTTTGTCAATAGAATATGTAAGCAGCACAAATACACAGTGGTCTTCCGGGGGAGACCAAACCATATACTAAAATAGTGAAATACGAACCACCACTTAAGTCAAGAATGGACCCAGAAGACGTAGAAGTGTCGGGGACCCAAGGAACCATCCAGGGTGAGTATCTAGGAATCCCACGGAGGTTGTGTGCAGAGTGGGAACACAACCGCGTGCTCAATGGAAGTCGATGGGTAAGTCGCAGTTGCAATTTTAAAGACGGTCCCAGTGGACCCTGAAGAAACCCCGTGGAAGATGGAAGGTCTGAGAGTCACCCCACCCGTGGATACCCCAGGAACCAGGATACCTACTCCAGGTAAGCCGGGTGCATAGGTGCGAAGTGACGTTGGAAACCGCCGTAGACCACAATGGAGGACTGCAGAGAAGATGCCGCTGTTGAAGAAGGTGAAACTGTCCGGTGGACCCCAAAGGTGGATTCAAGATGAGAGGTACCTGCAAGCAGAGGGGACAGAGACTATGCCACTCAGGAGTGACCAGGAGGCACGGAAGACGAACGCCCACCGATGTTTGGATGCATGAGAGTTGACGGTGCCCTTGAAGTTGCAGCTGTATGGACCAGGCAACGCAGAGGAAGCCCAGGAGCCGAGCTGTCCCATGTCAGATGTCGAGAGCCAAGGGGTCAGTGTCCGGCAGGGGCACCAACAAGCCTTGGCAGCGGCAAACAACGTCCTCGAAAAAGGTGCAGTGTCGGACCAGCAAGGTCCAAGTGACTCACCATGAGCATGTAAGTCAGAGCAGGCCCCAAGCAAGCAGGGGAGCCCACTGGAGCCAAAGAAGACCCTCAAGAGGACCCATAGGCCAGAGGCACAGGAGTCGCAAGAGGACCTCCAGTACTCACCAAAGGATGAAGGTCCACGGTGAAAGGATACGGTGCAGGCGAAGATCTTGGCTGCAGGAGATGCTTGAGGCTGGATCTTCTTGGAGCCTGAAGATCTCTGGAGGAGAGAGTCGACAAGCCTTGGCAACGGCAAGTTGGCGCGGTGCACAGAGGTTCTGCTCCAGCGATTCCGACGAGGGATACTGGCTTCCAACTTGCTAGGAAGACAGTGCAGGCCTCGAGGTAGTTGCAGAACCACCACCTGTGTTGCTGAACCTTTCGGAGTCCGTAGGAGCTCAGGAACAGCAGACCAGTCAGCTTCATTGCGGTGCCTGCAGATGCAGGGCAGTGACTCCTTCACTCCAAGGGAAGTTCCTTCTGGTGTCTTGGATGTCCACAGGCCTTGTGAAGAACTTGTATGGAGCACAGGCACAGACGATGCAGCACACTTGCAGGACGACGAGACCAGGAGCAGCAGGAGTCTTCCCAGTTGCAGTCTCGGTTCCCAAAGCGAAGTCCAGTGTGCCCAGACGGTTGAAGTTGAAGTGGTATTGGATCTGAATCTTGTCCCACAATGAATCTAGGGACCCACCCACAGGTAAGCCCTTAAGTACCCTAAGGAAAGGATTGGGACGATTCAGGGGTCCCTCCCACAGGAGAGGCTGGACAGTTAGGAGGATACTCCCATGTCGTTTGTCCAGTTTCACAACAGAGCGGGAGCCAATGGCTCCCTGAACTGGCATCAACTGGAGTATGGAAGGAGGGCACCAAATGTGCCCTTCAAAGCAGTCTAGTGGCGCTGGCAAGCACCCCCACCCTGTCCCAATACACTAAGTCCTGTCTGGGAGGTGTCACACCTTCCTGTGACAAGAAACCTATTGTCCTGCCTTCCCCTGCTTGAGCTTGGCTCAGCAGCAGGAGGGCAGAATCGTGTCTCTGGTCGGCAGCAGCCATAGCTTGCTGTCTGGGTCTAGAAGACTGGTACCGGGAGCACTGAGGGCCTCCCGGAGGAGCTTTACAGTGCATGGAATCACGTTTATGGTGTGAGGGTATGATTCCAACATGTTTGATACCAAACACAACGGGGTTCGTTACAGCCAGTTTAGCGATAGCCAACGCGTAATGATGCATGGCGACTCTATGTATGTAATGGCTAATGCACTTACAACCCGGGAGAATGGACTTCGAGGGTCGTAGGGGTGTCCTGCTCATGCAGGGGCACCCGAGCACCCTGCCTTCAGGATTTAATGGCCTACCTTAGGGGTGACTTATAGGTTCTAAGTGCAGTGACCTCAGATATAAGGAAAGTTATATCTGTCGTAAGTGGTGCTAGCACCAGCTTACACAGGCTGCAATGGAAATCCTGTAGTCACAATTTGAGCTGACTTTCATGGGTCGCATAATACATGCTTCAGCCCATGGGAGACCCCTGGTGTACCTATGCCCTGTGTACCCATAGTACCATATACTAGGGACTTACAAGGGTATACCAGTAATCAATCTGGAGTGTACCCAAGTACTCACCATGTCCAATTTAGGGAAGAAGCACAGAGACTGGGGACCTGGTTAGCAGGATCACAGTCAGACTAGTCAGTAAAACATAATGACACCAGCAAAAAGCGGAGATAACCTTGAAAGCTGATCCTACTTTCCTACCGTCAGTTTCTGAGAAACGTGATTGTCACAAGTTATACATACCAGTGACATACTGCAAAGCCCTAGGAGAGTTGAAACTGATGGGCAGATGGAGATTCCTGCTAAATTGAAGGCCTGCACAAGAAACTTGAGCGCCATGCAAAAGCATCCAGCTCTGATGTGGAGATGTTCTGCTAGGCAGTGGCCATGAGTGTTCCTTGGTCTGCATGGAACAGGGATTTAGATCACGTAGAACTGCTCTAACGTTTGAAGTGCTGTTTGCCTTCCAGGTGGAATGACTATCCCATTTTGGGAAGTGACTGAATATGAGTCTACATACTAAATTAAGCATGCCAGCAAACTAAGGTGCCCAGAGTCAATAAACGTGAATCATATCGTAAATTAAGGCCAAACATTATCAGAATCACAGAAATGACCCTCTGAACGAAATAGATCAGGCACTGCTTTATGAGCATAACCTGAGCGTAAGTAATAGCTTGGTTATCCAATTCAAGTGAGAGGGTAAAAATCATATACTCCAAATTCGAAGTGCTCAAGCCAAAATGGTAAAAATAAACACCAGAAATACGCTACTGCCTCTTCCAAACTTTATACAGTTTTTTGCATAATCTACCATTTACTGGTCTGTAACCGCTGATAACCTCAGATGGATGAAAAGCTGAGTGAACCAACCAGGATTCAAACCTTTGATCTTCATTTTACACACACATCTCTGCAATGAATACATTAGTCCAATGAGCTCTCTTCACGGCTGGTCTTCTGTTTGATCCTTACGTGCCTTTTTGCAGACATTGAGCTGAGGGTTCCCAAAGAAATACATTTTTATATTTGGGTTCTATATATTTGCTTTTAGTGCCTTTGCTAGTGCAAGATTGGACTGTGGAAAATTCTTCAACTTGCATGCTTGTTTGAGGCTTTAGGGCTCTCTGAGGAGGGATTTAGTGGCAGAACTGAGGCACCAACCAGACCATAGCTGGCGTCATTCTCTGGTGAAGAAAAGGTATTAATGGATAGCATCTTGAGGGCCTTGACCAGGATGGAAAAGCATCTCCTTGTTGGATAGATGTCCTCAGGCTAAACAGTACTAGTACCAGCATCATCAGTGTCTGGGTTAGCATCTGGACCAGCTAATCTGAGGTCAGTGTACAAAGATGACATTGAAGTTAGAACAGATTGGTCAACCTCAAGGTTTGAGGAATTCATGAGTGTCCATATTTTGGACAGAGAAGCCAGAAGGATTGATACCAGGCCTAGCAGTTCAGGAAGGCTGGATCCTGAGCCAGGTGAAACCAATGCAGACTTCTGGCCTCTAATTTGGTGTCTTTAAAAAAAAAAAAAACACTCAGACTTAAGGATGGATAAAAAAAGGACTTTGCAAAGGCCCTATTTTGAGCTTGCCTCTAGATAATCCTATATTTCTGGATATTCAAACTAGAGATGTCCACAGTGCCTTCTTTTGGAGCAACTCAGGTAAACAGGTGCAGGCAGAAAGAGGACAGCCCTATGCCAAGGGAGCCTAGGAAGGGGGATATCAAGTACTAATAGCATACCAGATATATTTTACCCCAAGGTCTAATGCAGACCCAAAGATCGTTACCCTTCAGATGAGAAGGTACGAGGAAGGTCAGATTATCCTCAGTCCACATTAGAGAGGGGTGTACCTCAATGAGACAGATCAAGGGAGAGGGCCACTGGGGGATTGTGATGGATACTGTGCCTCACAGCTCCTGGGTTTCTTCATATGCATCTTGTGCAGCAGTGAATTTTGGGTCAGTGCTTTAGACTTTAAAAACCATCACCTCTTGATTATTTTGTGGTGCAACATTTTGCTCACTGTTCGGGTGGTGGTCTTCCCTCCTTCAACACAACTTCTGCATCGAGCAGGAAAGGCACTTGACTGATAGAATAGAAGAGGAGTCAGGATCGAGACAGGTCTTATTTAGATGGGATGCAGCAATATGGTGTATTGACAGGAGCTTGCCAACTCAACATCGCGGCCAGATTGAGGAGATGTGTTTCCATGAATGCGCCCAAGGAGGGAGGAATGTTATACTTTTCATTGCAGAATGCCAATGTCACTTACCACCTTCGGAAGATGGATATCACCAAACAATGCAACTGTGACTCCAGGGCAATAGACCCAAATGGGTTTTCCGCTTCTGGGCGTTGAATGGTCCCTCTCTGGTTCTTGACAATCAGATTTCAAACAACACACAGTTGGGTACCTGGGTAAATATGGTTGCGCGATCCAGTGGTGTCACCATCCAAAAGGTTATTCACATGCGTTGTGTTTGACTACAGAGCCCAGACCTCCATATCGGCAATTCCGGATGCCGCTCTTCCTTGCCTACAATTGATCTGTGCCTTATCGAACCCAGATTTAAGTCCCTGTCCTTAAATCTCTCGACTCTTTTCAAAATAAAATCCAAAGTTTTCTGCTGGATAGGATCACTTTAGCTATGCTTGCACGCCAAATTATTAAGATACCTTATCCCACAGAATGCACAAATACTGCAGGCATGCACCACATGGCTGTTTGCCTTGCGAGAGACTATAAACTGATCAAATTCTAGAAACTGCTTGTTCACTGTACTCTAGATTAGACCCAGAGTGCAGGGCATCAGAGGGAGACATTTTATTATTCCATATATAAAGCCAGAGTTCAAGACAACACTTTGGCCTGGAGTACTCACAGGTTTTCCATCTTCCCCGGTTACGCTCTACCTTCAGTCAAATCCATCACAGTGTTTCACAGAGCTCTTCATTTGGCCCCACTCTATTTAAAATCTATGTCTTCCCTCTTGCCAAGATGATTTGTCTTTTGGTTTTCTTTCATATTGCATGCCAACAATACACACATTTTACCTCGACTAGTCAGCATAATTGCCAGCAGCTACATTAATTTCCAGAACGGTCTCATCTCTTTGACAGTTCTCAAAGTGGTCACTGTGATAAACCACAATTCCATAAAAATCAACACAAATAAAAATGAAATTCTAATCATAGGCAAAAACATTTCAGACTGACCCAGAGATTGGTGGTTTGCTAAGTGAGGTACCACTCCTGCTCCTTCCCCTGTAGTCTGCAATTTCCCTCTGATTAGTCCCTTTCTTTGTCCACCCATATCACCATTTCCTCTTCTTGCTTCTTTCACTTGCATTTTCTATGGAAGATTACCCCTTTATAGGTCTCGACTAGACAGCGCATGCCCTGTCTCGAAGAGACATATTGTATTCAATAAGTGGGCTTCATCCCGCCCATAGGCTTCCCTTTTGCTGGCTCCATCACCGCTCTCATATTCTTTCTCCATATTTATCCATGGCATGCATGCATCATGCCTCTTTCTGTGTTTACCCCTCCCCGAGAGCATGGACCAATTACTACTATCTATCCACTGCTCCCATTTTAGGAACTGTTTGAGGAACTACATTTTTCTTTCTTTTTGAGCACTTCACAGGAGCGCTTGAGTTTTCACTTGCTCCGAGCTCCATTTCTGTAAACAGGCCTATAAATGTTGTTCTTATCTCATCACACTGACTGTGCATTCAAAGACCGAGATCAAATGTCAGATGCTGTTTCTCAAAGGCACCTGTTTACTTTTCTTTCTCTGACTTCAAAATGGGAGGATTTGTTTTCTTAATGTCCCGGTGTTGCTTGTCTTAATGAACTTCGACCCCTGTGTGGAGGAAGAGCACGTTGGTTGCGCACTGAGGGTGGCTACAAGCCACTAATGGCAAGTCATGTTCTCCCCATGGTGCACACCGCCAACTAACAGTCTCTTGGACAAGAAAAAAGGTATACTTTATTTCCCTACACAGATGACATTATCTCATACATTTAGGGTGATGAAAGTTTGAGTCGAGAGTGGACATCTACGTGTGTCTAGCAGGTAGCTAAACAACTGAGCAAATGACCCTAGACGGAAACAGATTTCCCTGAATGTCGAGGCCCCTGAAAAGACGGACATCCTTTGGATGTGTCAAGCTTGTGAATGACTGTTTTATGACCCAAAAGACATTTCAAGACCAGCGGCCAGTCACGAGGCCTATCGGTTTCTTGAGTACCCAATCAGTGTTGCAGTTGCGGCATTTTATTTACCGACCAAATACATTCTGGGAGTTGTAGTTCTGTCTTACAGGAACTGGCTCGTGTTTAGGTAAAGGAGAGCCTAGGACTTGAACATGTTGACATGGGGATCCTCTGGTGCCAGTAGCATCACTGTGAGCAGCACACATGTGTTGTCAAGGTGAAATAACTTTAAACCACAGCATGCAAAATAATGTCTGTCTGTAAGGGACTGGAGGCTCGCTACATCCACAGCAGCATATACACAGAACACACTAAGCAGCCCCCAATTTCCCATGACCAGACGCCGAAAAAATTAATGTGCTGAATGCTAAAAGGGCATTTGAAAGCCAAAAACTACTGGCACCACAGTGGGTTTACCAGAGAGTACATAATTATAGCAGTCCCGAAAGCTATTTACTTAGCAAGGAATTAGCGCTTTAGGAACAACTTTTTTCTTTCTTTTTGAGCACATCGCAGGAGCGATTGTGTTTTCACTCGCTCCGTTTCTGTAAACAGGCCTGTAAATGTTGTTATCTCGTTACATTTGCTGTCCGTTCAAAGTCTAAGATCAAATGTCAGACGCTGTTTTCTAGGGGCACCTGTTTACTTTTCTTTTTCTAACTTCAAAGTGAGAGGACTTTTTGTTAATGTCCTGGTGTTGCTTGTTTTAATGCACTTCAACCGCTGTGTAGAGGACGAGCACGTTGGTTGCCTTTACAGCGCTGAGGTTGGCTACAAGCCGCTAAGGGCAAGTTGTATTCTCCCTGTGGTGCACACCACCTACTAACAGTCTCTTGGTACAAGACAAAAGGTATACTTTATTTCCCTACACAGATGAAATTATCTCATACACTTAGGGTAATGAAAGAATGAGTCGAGAGTGGATCTCTATGTGTGTCTAGCAGGAAGCTAAACAACTGAACTACCCACGCGCAGTATATAAAGACCAAATGAACTTAGACGGAAACAGATTTCCCTGACTGTCGAGACCCCTGAAAGACAGTCAGTCACCCATCGGATGTGTAGAGTTTGTAGCAGACTCTTTTGTGACTCCCAAAGACATTTCAAGACCAGGGACCAGTCCCGAGGACTATCGGTTTCTTGAGTACCCAATCAGTGTTGCAGTTGTGGCATTTCACTACTGACCGAATGCATTCTGGGAGTTGTAGTTCTGCCTCATAGGAACTAGCCCGCGTTTAGTTAAAGGCGAGCCCAGGACTTGAACGTGGTGACATGGGATCCTCTGGTGTCAGTAGCATCGCTGAGAACAGCACACATGTGTTGTCAAGGTGAAATAACTTTAAACCACAGCATGCACAATAATGCGTATCTGTAAGGGACCGGAAGGCCACTACATCCACAGTGGCATATACACAGAACACACTAAGCAGCCTCCAACTTACCACGACCAGATGCCAAAATAAAGTACATGCTGAATGCTAAAAGTGCATTTGAAAGCCAAAAACTATTGGCACCACAGTGGGTTTACCAGAACGTACATAATTACAGCAATCCCAAACTCTATTTACTTAGCTGGGAAGGCTTCCAAGCTGTAAATTTAGACATAGTACCTACAAGGTAATTGACCCCCTTTCCAAATGAAAAAAAATCATTCTCCGTCTTGACCTGATTCACAAAGTGATCCAAGGCCGCCCTGCCGCAAAATGGGTTGGAGTTTGTACCCTGCATACATTGAAAATCTGCTGAGCCTTCTAGTTCAGAGCATGGAGAGCCCATCATGTCAAGTATAGCACCACTAGCCAGCCCTGCCTTTTCAACCAACTGCTGAGTGCATTGTGGGACTTGTAGTTTCCATGTTAACATTAAGCATGGGCTCAAGAAACCAGGCATGCACAGTGTTTTTTAGGTCGGAGCCTACCAGACAGCGCAGCTGGCTGGTTTCCTAAAGACATGTTGGGGATATTTGGAAAGCTTCCCTGGGAATGCATTCAGCCCATTGCTACCCATTGGCTTTGTAACTCACATTTGCTTGCTTTCTGTATGCTAGCTCTATTTGTTTTAGGCTGTCCAGATGGAGTTCATCCCTTTCCCTGCCCAAAACCTAGTTACTGTCTTTGTCCACCAGTGCTCAATTTCTATAAACAGGTCTTTTAATCTTGTTCTTATCTAGTCACATTTGCTGTGCATTCAAAGACAGTAGTCAAATTCCAGGCTCTCTCTTCGAGGGAGCTTGGAATTTACTTTTCTTTCTCTGACTTCAAAGTGAGAGGTTTTATGTGACAATCATGTTGGCTCCTGGGATTGCTTCAGGAAGGCTGTACCATGCTATTTTTGTTTAGCACACAACAACATTTAAATGTCTCTAAATGAACTGTGCAGATAGTTCAAAATTAGAAAAGCCCTAATGAAGCACATTTTTGGGTAATTCTGGAGAGTGGTGGAAACAAATATTTTAAAACAAATCAATACACTAGGTGATGACATTTCCACACATAAGCGCTTATGTGCTGTACACTTTATCAGTAAAATTGTATGTCTGTGCAAATGTAATGGTGAATTCAATTGAAGACGTGTTGTCTGTAATCGAAGTGTGCTATCAGACCATGCATATTTCACTCTACACCACTCCACTCTGCACCACTCCATGCCACTGCACTCTACTCTGCACCACTCCACTTTACACCATCCCACTGTACTCTGCTCCATTCTACGCCACTTCACTCTATGCCTCTCTACTCTTTGCCATTGCACTCTTCGCCACTCCAGTCATTGCCATGCAAGTCTTCGCCACTCCTACACTCTTCGCCACTCCTACACTCTATACCACTCCTGCACTCTATACCACTCCTGCACTCTATGCCACTCCTGCACACTACACCGCTCTACACTACTCTGCAAAACTTCACTCTACGCCAATGCACTCTACTCTTTATCACTTCACTCTATGTCAATCCATTGTATGCCACTCTAATCTAATCTGTACAACTGCACTCTACGCCACTTAATGACATTACTCTATGCCACTCTACCCTGCATCACTCCACCTAACACCACTCCACTTTACTCTACTCTGAAACAATCTATGCTATGCCACTGCACTCTACGCCACTCTGCAACACTCCACTGTATGCCACTGCACTCGTCACTGCACTCCAATCTGCACCACTGTAGTCTATGCCACTTCACTCTAAACCACTCTACACTACTGCACTCTACAACACTCTACTCTGCAACACCACACTCTCCGCCACTGAACTCTTTGCTGCACTACTGCATTCTACACTACTTAACTCTGTAGCACTCCACCCTACGCCACTACACTCTACACCACTATACTATACTCTACTCTGCACCACTCTACTCCACTGCACTCTACACAACTTCACGCCACTGCACTCTATGCCACTTTACTCTGCACCTCTCCACTCTGCATCGCTGCACTCTACTATGCACCATTCTAATCTACGCCACTCCATTCTACAACACTGCACTGTACGCCACTGAATTCCATAGCGCGGCACTCTATGCCATTACTCTGCAACACTCTACACCAGTCCACTCTACGCCACTCCATTCCACAGTAACCCACTCTATGCCATTGCAGTCTACACTGCGCCATTATGCTCTGCGCCACTCTACTCCACTCTAAGCCACTGCACTCTACTCTGTACCACTCCATGCCATGCCAATGCAGTCTACATGACTCTACACCACTGCACTCTACTCTGCACTACTGCATTCTTTGCCAATGCACAATACTCTGCATCACTCCACTCTACGCCACTTCACTATGCAGCACTCCACTCTACACCACTGCACTGGAGGCGGCTATGCTCTACTATGCACCACTCTATGCCACTCTACTCTGCATCACTCTGCACCACTCTACCCTACACCACTGCACTCTACACCACTGCACTCTACTATGCAACACTCTAATCTACGCCACTGCACTCTACGACGCTGCATTGTGCAATGCTGAATTGTACAACGCTGAATACCATGCCACTGCACTCTACAGCACTTTACTCTGCAACACTCTATGCCAATGCACTGTACCCCAGTCCACTCTACTGTAAGCCACTCCACTGTACACCGCACGACTCCACTCTAAGCCACTCCACTACATTCTATGCCACTCCACTCTACACCACTCCACTCCACTCTACTCTTCGCCACTCCACTCTACTCTTCGCCACTCCACTCTACTCTTCGCCACTCCACTCTACTCTTCGCCATTTCACTCTAAGACACGCCACTCCACTCCACGACACTCTACTCCACTCTTCGCAACTTCACTCGACGACACTCGCTCTACTCCACTCTGCACCATTCCACTCTACAACACTCCACACCACTCTCCTCTATGCCACTAACTATTAGCCATGGTGAACAGCAGCCTTGCTGATGTACAACATGGCTAAAACACAGTGGCAAAGCCAATAGCTCTAGCATAGGCGAAACCTATTGGCTTTGCCAATGCTTGTTCTGTCCTTGGATGCTCAGTAGAGGGTGGTCCAGGCACAGTCTATCGTGCCTAGACTACACTTACTCACTCAACTTTGGTTTTTCTGCATATGCTCCTGCCTGACTGGTTCAAATTCAACACGCAGCAGCCCTTCTCGTCTTCCAACCCCCTGAATATGCCCGCATTTCTTTGTTTCTTCACTCCACTGGCTCTCAATTCCTAAACAGATTATTTTTAAATCTCTGCCTTGTTCTTCGAGCCTTTCACGGACTGGGCCCTCTCTAGCTCTGGTCAAATTTGATCATCACCGTATCACCTGCCCCTTTACACTCTGCTTCACTTTGCCTACTCAAATCTGCCCAAGTTTCACTATTTTCCCCTGGCTTGAAGGCGGCGTTTCTTTTCATTTGCCAGCTCCAAACTTTGGAACTTTCGGCCGCTGTCTATTAGAATCAATGATGAAGACCTCTACTTCTGTACGCCTCCAATAGCCCATCTATTTCCAGCATCTATCTAATCTCGCCTTCTGGTTCCCACCAGCTTGTCCTTTTAGTGCCAGGATGCGCTAACAGATGGGAGTGCGCCTTAAAACTGCCACAGAAAAGAGCATAGACTCAGCATTTAGGGGAAACCGTTTTCAAATATGCACGTCGCTGAAAGGCTAGTATGGCTAGGGCCGAGGTAGTCGCATTCAAAACTGTCTAGAAATTGTAAGGGATCTCAACATGAGGTGTTTTTAAAAGAGAGGAGAGCTGAGGCAAACTAAAGAAAGGTGACCTTTAACTTTTTACTTTTAACTAATTTTAGGTGCAACCTTCGGCCAACAATGTTGTCTAATTGAAACTGATCAAGACTACGATGTATTGGATTTAGCGAACAGAATTGGCATCATCTAAGACTGTTCTGTAGATGCCTGTACTGTTCAGAATACAATTATAAAATATACCATTTTGTTTGTTTGTTTCAGTATGATTCAGTAATACACACGATTACTACTGATTCAAATCTAATACAAAATGGGTCGCACATTCGCTATTAGTTTGGTTCCTCTAATCCAGAGGTCTTCAAACTTTTGGATGCCGAGACCCCCTGTCAACATTTTCAGGTGTAAGGACCCCCTCCTGACAAAAATTTCTAAACCTGTAGGCAGGGCTACTGGAATTATGAGGCAGATGAGGACCAAATTACGCGACAGGCTTGACTAAATTGTGTGGGAAGAAAATTTAAATAATGTTATGCCGCGTATTTTGGGATAGCATTGCTTCATTAGTTTGGCATTTTTTACACACAGTAACACTGAGGAAAGATTTCACCCCAACCAAAATACAGTAATTATCAGAAAGATGTCTAGTCAACCTTTGTGAAGGGCATTTCACTCTGCAGGAGTAAGTGCTGCCACATTAGAAGCTCACCTGGCCCTGGCCATGAGCAGCAGGTGTCCCTTAAAACCCTGGCGGTCTTGTGCAGATTTAAGCAGTTTACCCATGCTGCTTTCCTCTCACCCCCTCCCTTCCATCCCTCTCTTCTCTCGTCTCCCAACCCTGGATCCCTCTCTCACTTTGTAGGCCATTTTCTTTCACCCCTTTTACAACTTCTGAACTCCCCCATGCAACCTCTCACTTCACCTTAAATCACCTCTTGCCATTCTGTCTTTTCACTGCCCTCATCTCTAACAGACTCTCACATTTATCTCATGGCCTCTCTGGCCCCGTCACCTCCAGTGCCCCTTAGCACTTCTCATTCACCTCAGTCTCTCCATTCAAATTTTTGTCTATTTGTATCTTACACCTCTCCAGTCCCCCATTCATCTTTCACATCTCCTCTTTGTTCTTCCACACTTTCTTGAACCAACGTCCCTCTCCCCATGTTACCTCAACACCAGTGCCTAATTTGAGCATGTGGTATCCGGTGCTCCGCACTGGCACCTAACTATGCACACTGGCACTATGACAGACTTCCACATGGTGGCTCTGTCTGTGTAATTTAGAGATGAGCAGAACAGCTGTTTATTAATTCAATATACATTAAAAACGATAAACTCCTGACACCCATGCCATTCTTATAGCTTTGGGGGCTTGAAATAGTCTGAATAGTCCCACTTGTATGAGTGTTAAGGTTGGTAGTTGCATAGGTATTGTCATTGGCCGTGCAGGCCAGGCAATGGAGTGGGTGGTTAAAGTTGCAGTGGCCGACTGGTGAGGGCCCGACACATGTTTTATTACAAATTAATCACTGCTCAGCACCCACCCCAGTACTCCCTCTCTTCCCCTATCGCTGCTGTCTCTCACCCATGTTGCATCAAATTATCTTTTAAGGTCACAGATCATCTCTCAGCTATCTTCTCTCACAGTTTAACAGTAGCCCTCATCTTTCGCTCACACTCACATCTTGCGTGTCCGCACTTCCCTTCGTAAAAAAAAATCACCACCATGGCAATCCCAGCCATCAAACCTTTTCTTTCTATGGCTTTCCACCAATCAAACCAACATATTTCCCTTTAACTGCCATTCTCCATTCTAGAGTTACCTCGGGTGGCCAGCAGTCCAGAATGCCTTTCTGTTCAGAAAAAAACCTTTTAAGATGTATGAATGTTTTTTTCGTTCTTGGTTAATTTCATTTGTGGTTGAACTGTGACATTCTTAACTTCCTGGAGTTATATTCACAGCTGCGTTTGATAGGACTGTTTAAATGTAAGGAATAGGCAGAGTAGGGGCCCAGGGGTACTGGAACGAGAAAAAGAAAGCCTTGGTAACCAGTTTACAAAGGCATGTAAATATGCAAATGGTCTTTAACGACCTGTGAAACACTCGGGCGTGCAGAGATAAGACTCCAGACACTGCCCAGCCGAGCCCACAGCAGCTCGAGCTGCACTGCAGCAGCCCGGGCTGAGAGACAGACGGGGAGGAGGGGGGCTGAAGCCCTTGTAGTGCTATGGGCCTCGGCAGAAGTGTGACTGGGAATGCGCGACCCCCTTTGTATCACTCCACGCCCCCCCTGGGGGTCGCGCCCCACAGTTTGAAGACCCCTGCTCTAATCCCTAGGTCAGTAAATAATGGATTAGTGGGGGTGCTAGCTGGTAATCGCAACATTGATCAACGTTAAATAACAAGGACCCCCTGCAACAATTGTAGAATCCTAGGGCAGGGCAAATACACAATGGTAGACAAAACCCCTAGGCAACTAAAGGTCCGTGGCAATTAACAGACCATATAAATTACAAACATGATGTAAGGAACTCAGTGTAAGCAACAGTGTATTTAAAAATTCATTTCTTTAATACAAAATAGTTAAAAACATTTTCAAACGTGTCATAAGACCACTGATTACATATACTTTATAATATCCCCACATAATTCACAAAGGTACACGGTGCAATGGACAAACATGAGGAAAAAACAATGAAGACAAAAAAATTCATACAAAAATATGTTATTAGAATCAAACAGAATGTAAACACTGATGATTTAAGTCGCTAGTTGATGGATCTTCAACGCGCATTTCGGCGTACACTACGCCTTCATCAGGAAAGCCACAGAAATTCCTAAATGTGAGATTAAAAATAAGATACACTGAGTTCATAGATAAACAATTAAAATGGTCACTACATTCGTCACCTTGTGAAAACCTTTTCACTCCAAAAGTGTAAAGGATGAAAAAAAGGTGTGCATATAGAAAGATAACCAGCACCTAAAAAAGGAATAGTAGTACGAAATATATACATGTTGTGTGTTTCTCACCCGGGAATGGAGGGAGAACGCATAGCGCACGATCGAACATCATATAGTAGCGAATGTGTTTGTATCTAGCCCATCTTCCAGAAGGTGATAGAGAGATTGGCCTAGATATACAAAGCTTACCAGATGTTTAATCAAAAACAGAATTGGCAGAGGAGATATCTGCTGCACCCCGATAAAGGGAGAGGGTGGAAAAGTCTAGAGATAAAAAACACGACTGTTAATTGTGGACTTAATATAGGTCAGAAATTGGAGTATCGCATGATGTTAGATAAATTGATTTACCGTGGGCGAAAGGTACGAATGTCTCAGCCATGATACTAATCACTACGGCGATAAATTGCAACTGTAGAGATAATTACTTAGCTAAAACAAAATGGAGAACAGCGAAAATTGAAGAGGAAACTCTTTCTCTTGGTGTGATAAAGATACATGAATGGAAAAAAATATAAGTACCTGATTGGTAAAGCGTGGAAAAGACGCCTTCATGAATGTATGACAGTAGGCTATTAATGGCCAACTTTTGCTTCTAACTCCAAGGAAATACTTATGGATGTGTCTTATTTATACAATAAAAAGGGAGGACAATGATGGTCCTAGAAATGAGAGACAGATAAAAATCCTTAAGTTTAAAGGCATTCGCGAAACATTTTATTGTATGGCGGTGCAAACCGAGCGTTTCTTACAGGTACCAATTATTAGCTGGTATGGGCAGGATAATCAGGGCTGAACAAATTCTCACCTGACCGTAAGCTGGAGGTATCGTACCGACGAGCAGCAATCGTCTGCCAACAAACCGAGCAATCGGAACAAAGCGATACAAAAGGGGATGATGGACGGAACGTTTGAGCCAATCAAACACTCACCCCCAGTCAACTGATCTGGGTTTAATCCATCATCATTCTTTAGCTCACTCCACCACCCCAGTTCAGACATGGCCATATGCAAATCAGTCTGACCCTGTGCCTCATGGGAACAGTCCAGCCCGAACTGCCAAGCCATGTCTTCCCTGGACCGGAAACAAGCATCCTAGGACCGGTTTCTGGCATTCCAGCCGTCATCAGCCAGGCTTGCTTGAATCCAGTGGCAAAGTGAGCAAGGGACCCACGTCTGGGCATACCCCCGCCAACTTAGGGCGAACAAAGCGATACAAAAGGGGATGATGGACGGAACGTTTGAGCCAATCAAGCGCTCCGTCCATCATCCCCTTTGTATCGCTTTGTTCGCCCTAAGTTGGCAGGGTATGCCCAGACGTGGGTCCCTGCTCACTTTGCCACTGGATTCAAGCTAGCCTGGCTGATGACGGCTGATGGCCAGAAGCCGGTCCCAGGATGCTTGTTTCCCGAGTCAGGAAGACATGGCAGCAGTTCGAGCTGGATTCCCATGAGCACAGGTCAGACTGATTGCATATGGCCATGTCTGAACTGGGGTGGTGGAGTGAGCTAAAGAATGATGATGGATTAAACCCAGATCAGTTGACTGAGGGTGAGTGTTTGATTAGCTCAAGCGCTCCGTCCATCATCCCCCTTTGATATCAGCTTTGTTCGCCCTAAGTTGGCAGGGTATGCCCAGACGTGGGTCCCTTGCTCACTTTGCCACTGGATTCAAGCTAGCCTGGCTGATGACGGCTGAATGGCCAGGAAACCGGTCCCAGGATGCTTGTTTCCGGTCCAGGGAAGACATGGCTTGGCAGTTCGGGCTGGACTGTTCCCATGAGGCACAGGGTCAGACTGATTTGCATATGGCCATGTCTGAACTGGGGTGGTGGAGTGAGCTAAAGAATGATGATGGATTAAACCCAGATCAGTTGACTGGGGGTGAGTGTTTGATTAGCTCAAGCGCTCCGTCCATCATCCCCTTTGGTATCGCTTTGTTCGCCCTAAGTTGGCAGGGTATGCCCAGACGTGGGTCCCTTGCTCCCTTTGCCACTGGATTCAAGCTAGCCTGGCTGATGACGGCTGAATGGCCAGAAACCGGTCCCAGGATGCTTGTTTCCGGTCCAGGGAAGACATGGCTTGGCAGTTCGGGCTGGACTGTTCCCATGAGGCACAGGGTCAGACTGATTTGCATATGGCCATGTCTGAACTGGAGGTGGTGGAGTGAGCTAAAGAATGATGATGGATTAAACCCAGATCAGTTGACTGGGGGTGAGTGTTTGATTAGCTCAAGCGCTCCGTCCATCATCCCCTTTGGTATCGCTTTGTTACGCCCTAAGTTGGCAGGGTATGCCCAGACGTGGGTCCCTTGCTCACTTTGCCACTGGATTCAAGCTAGCCTGGCTGATGACGGCTGAATGGCCAGAAACCGGTCCCAGGATGCTTGTTTCCGGTCCAGGGAAGACATGGCTTGGCAGTTCGGGCTGGACTGTTCCCATGAGGCACAGGGTCAGACTGATTTGCATATGGCCATGTCTGAACTGGGGTGGTGGAGTGAGCTAAAGAATGATGATGGATTAAACCCAGATCAGTTGACTGGGGGTGAGTGTTTGATTAGCTCAAGCGCTCCGTCCATCATCCCCTTTGGTGTCGCTTTGTTCGCCCTAAGTTGGCAGGGTATGCCCAGACGTGGGTCCCTTGCTCACTTTGCCACTGGATTCAAGCTAGCCTGGCTGATGACGGCTGAATGGCCAGAAACCGGTCCCAGGATGCTTGTTTCCGGTCCAGGGAAGACATGGCTTGGCAGTTCGGGCTGGACTGTTCCCATGAGGCACAGGGTCAGACTGATTTGCATATGGCCATGTCTGAACTGGGGTGGTGGAGTGAGCTAAAGAATGATGATGGATTAAACCCAGATCAGTTGACTGGGGGTGAGTGTTTGATTAGCTCAAGCGCTCCGTCCATCATCCCCTTTGGTAGAGCAATCGGAACAAGGCTTCTCTCTCTGGCGTTTAAGTCGGCGTACGGCAAGACGTGCCAGGGTCACGTGATGTGTATTGCGTAAGGCGTGTAAGAAATAAGCTGAACCGTTAACTGACGCTTTGTGCCGAAGGCATATGACGTGTATTGCATAAAGCGTGCAGAGAATAGAATGAGCAATAAACTATGGCTTAACGATGAAAATGGATTGAAGGAAGGCATATTGGAGTAAGATGTATGAATAGATAATAGTAGCAGATGGAGGCTAAATAAAAAGTGTACTAAATGGGAGGTGCGCATTATGTAAGACGTGTAAGAAATAAGCTAAACCGTAAATTGACGCTCTATGCCGGGGTCAATTGACGTGTATTGCATAAAGCTTGCAGAGAATAAAATGAGTTATGGGTTTGGGAGTGCACTCCTGTGTAAACAATTTAATCCAGCTTGTCAAGTGACTTCTTTTATGATCCCACACCACTACCATTCAAGCCCAAGAGCATCTTTATACCGCCAATTTCCCACAAAATGTTGGACACTTTTGAAACCATGGTTCATAAAGATATCCAAAAGTTGAAGTTCGAACCCAAGCGAGGTGGGAATTTGTCTTCACATGACAGAAAAGCTATTCATGCCATAGCACAGAATTCAGAGATTACAGTACTACCGGCAGATAAGGGAGGTGCCTTAGTTGTCATGGACACATCATTTTACTTGGAGAAGGTTAATTCACATGTATCAGACGATCAAACATACCTACAACTTCCTTCTGACCCCACAGTCCAACTTCAAGGAATTTTGAACAACAACCTACAGTTGGCATTGGATCAAGAATGGATTAGTGACGAGATTAAAATGTACCTAACTTCCAGTAACCCTAGGAGACCGAAGCTGTACATGATCCCAAAAATACACAAGGATCTCACGAACCCACCGTTCTGCCCGATAGTATCTGGCTGCGATTCACTATTTGACCCCGTGGGTAAATTTCTGGATTTTTACCTACAAAAGTTTGTTCAAGGTTGGAGATCTTATTTAAGACACCACACAGTTTTTGCTTAAACTGCAGCAGTTGGAATTTGAGGAAGACAGTTACATTTTATGTACCATTGACGTAACTTCTCTGTATACGTCCATACCACATCAAGCCGGTTTGGAAGCAGTTGAGTGGGCGCTACTGCAAATGGAGGATATTGGTATGAACAAGATATTCTTACTACAATTGCTACAATTCAGCCTCCACCACAGTTACTTCCTATGGCAAGATACGTCTATGCCCAACTGACAGGGACTTCAATGGGATTTTCAGGAGCCCCAGCATACGCCAATACCTTTATGGCACAATTTGAACACCAACATATTATGTCAAAACCATCATGGTGGAACCACATCAAAATGTACTGCAGATACATTGATGATATTTTCATCATTTGGAAGGACTCCAAACAAACTCTAGAAGACATGATCCACGAGTTGAACACATTCAACCCACAAATTCAATTTACCCATACTATTGGGATAAACAGCATTCACTTTCTGGATGTATTAGTTACTAAATCACCTGGAGGAACTGGATTGGAAACTCAAATATAGTCCAAGCCTTCGGATCGCAACAATGCTCTGGCGTTCTCTAGCTTTCATCCCAGAAGCTTAATCAACAATCTACTATACTCTCAATTCACTCGTATTAAACACATTTGTTCAAATTCCCAAACATGCACAGCAAAAATTGAAACATACAAGCAGCGATATATTGACAGAGGATACCCAGAGGCTATCTTGAATGACTGTATAGATAGAATAAATCAAAAAGACAGAAGAGATTTACTTCTTCCACAAAGCAAACCGACTCAAGACAGAATGGTCTTTGTGTCTAAGTATACGACAAGCTCACAGGCCATCAAGAAGATCATTAACAAGAGGTGGGAACTATTGACCAACGAACCTGACTTCCACAGGATATTTCAGCAGGTACCTTTACATGCCTTTACCAGGGGAAGAAATCTACGCTCATTACTGTCGCCTACTAAAATGGACGTTGATCAAGTGCATCAGGGTACTAAACCCTGTCATAATTGCATTCATTGTCATAATGTGATTAAAGGGAGTGTGTTAACACACCCCTCTACAGGTTGCAAAATACCACTGAAACACACTAGTGATTGCAATACCAGCAACGTAATTTATTTGATAAAATGTCGGTGTGGAAAGGCCTATGTTGGCAAAACGCAGCGTAAAATCAAGATTAGGATAACCGAGCATAAAAGCAAAATACGGACCAACAACACTACCTCGAGCTTGGCGACACATTGGAATGAAAATAGACATACCATGTCTCAATTGAGATTTTTGATAATTGAAAGGGTGCCTCAGACATGGATGCGACAACAATAAATCATTGCTACAGCGAGAGATTTATTGGATAAAGAAATTAAGTACCATGATTCCCAAAGGACTTAATGACCGTCTGGACATGAGCTGCTTCCTATAAACTACGTTTATCTTACTCCACAGGAGCACACTAGACAACATGTGAAATGTTCCAACACAGTTTGATTTATTGTTTTTTTTATTTTTTCATCACTTTTCTATTTTTTAGCAGAAGCACAGAGGTTCGGGTGTACAGCACTATAGGCTGCATGTTATTTATTATTATCACTGTTACAGCAAACAAATGATGGACGGAATGCTGACAATGCAAACATTCTCCCCCAGTCAAAAGATCTGGGTTAAATCCATCGTTCTTTTGCCCACTACGCCACCCCAGTTTGAACCCAGCCATATGCAAATCAGTCTTGACCCTGTGCCCCATGGGAACAGTCCAGACCGAACTGCCAGGCCAGGTCCTCCCTGGACCGGAAACAAGCATCCTGGGACCGGTTTCAGGGTATGTCACCCTTCTTCAGCCAGGCTAGCTTGAATCCAGTGGCACAGTGAGCAAGGGACCCACGTCTGGGCATACCCATCCCACTTAGGGCGAAAAGTGTTACAGCAAACAAATGATGGACGGAATGCTGACAATGCAAACATTCTCCCCCAGTCAAAAGATCTGGGTTAAATCCATCGTTCTTTTGCCCACTACGCCACCCCAGTTTGAACCCAGCCATATGCAAATCAGTCTTGACCCTGTGCCCCATGGGAACAGTCCAGACCAAACTGCCAGGCCAGGTCCTCCCTGGACCGGAAACAAGCATCCTGGGACCGGTTTCAGGGTATGTCACCCTTCTTCAGCCAGGCTAGCTTGAATCCAGTGGCACAGTGAGCAAGGGACCCACGTCTGGGCATACCCATCCCACTTAGGGGCGAAAAGTGTTACAGCAAACAAATGATGGACGGAATGCTGACAATGCAAACATTCTCCCCCAGTCAAAAGATCTGGGTTAAATCCATCGTTCTTTTGCCCACTACGCCACCCCAGTTTGAACCCAGCCATATGCAAATCAGTCTTGACCCTGTGCCCCATGGGAACAGTCCAGACCGAACTGCCAGGCCAGGTCCTCCCTGGACCGGAAACAAGCATCCTGGGACCGGTTTCAGGGTATGTCACCCTTCTTCAGCCAGGCTAGCTTGAATCCAGTGGCACAGTGAGCAAGGGACCCACGTCTGGGCATACCCATCCCACTTAGGGGCGAAAAGTGTTACAGCAAACAAATGATGGACGGAATGCTGACAATGCAAACATTCTCCCCCAGTCAAAAGATCTGGGTTAAATCCATCGTTCTTTTGCCCACTACGCCACCCCAGTTTGAACCCAGCCATATGCAAATCAGTCTTGACCCTGTGCCCCATGGGAACAGTCCAGACCGAACTGCCAGGCCAGGTCCTCCCTGGACCGGAAACAAGCATCCTGGGACCGGTTTCAGGGTATGTCACCCTTCTTCAGCCAGGCTAGCTTGAATCCATTGGCACAGTGAGCAAGGGACCCACGTCTGGGCATACCCATCCCACTTAGGGCGAAAAGTGTTACAGCAAACAAATGATGGACGGAATGCTGACAATGCAAACATTCTCCCCCAGTCAAAAGATCTGGGTTAAATCCATCGTTCTTTTGCCCACTACGCCACCCCAGTTTGAACCCAGCCATATGCAAATCAGTCTTGACCCTGTGCCCCATGGGAACAGTCCAGACCGAACTGCCAGGCCAGGTCCTCCCTGGACCGGAAACAAGCATCCTGGGACCGGTTTCAGGGTATGTCACCCTTCTTCAGCCAGGCTAAGCTTGAATCCAGTGGCACAGTGAGCAAGGGACCCACGTCTGGGCATACCCATCCCACTTAGGGGGCGAAAAGTGTTACAGCAAACAAATGATGGACGGAATGCTGACAATGCAAACATTCTCCCCCAGTCAAAAGATCTGGGTTAAATCCATCGTTCTTTTGCCCACTACGCCACCCCAGTTTGAACCCAGCCATATGCAAATCAGTCTTGACCCTGTGCCCCATGGGAACAGTCCAGACCGAACTGCCAGGCCAGGTCCTCCCTGGACCGGAAACAAGCATCCTGGGACCGGTTTCAGGGTATGTCACCCTTCTTCAGCCAGGCTAGCTTGAATCCAGTGGCACAGTGAGCAAGGGACCCACGTCTGGGCATACCCATCCCACTTAGGGCGAAAAGTGTTACAGCAAACAAATGATGGACGGAATGCTGACAATGCAAACATTCTCCCCCAGTCAAAAGATCTGGGTTAAATCCATCGTTCTTTTGCCCACTACGCCACCCCAGTTTGAACCCAGCCATATGCAAATCAGTCTTGACCCTGTGCCCCATGGGAACAGTCCAGACCGAACTGCCAGGCCAGGTCCTCCCTGGACCGGAAACAAGCATCCTGGGACCGGTTTCAGGGTATGTCACCCTTCTTCAGCCAGGCTAGCTTGAATCCAGTGGCACAGTGAGCAAGGGACCCACGTCTGGGCATACCCATCCCACTTAGGGCGAAAAGTGTTACAGCAAACAAATGATGGACGGAATGCTGACAATGCAAACATTCTCCCCCAGTCAAAAGATCTGGGTTAAATCCATCGTTCTTTTGCCCACTACGCCACCCCAGTTTGAACCCAGCCATATGCAAATCAGTCTTGACCCTGTGCCCCATGGGAACAGTCCAGACCGAACTGCCAGGCCAGGTCCTCCCTGGACCGGAAACAAGCATCCTGGGACCGGTTTCAGGGTATGTCACCCTTCTTCAGCCAGGCTAGCTTGAATCCATATGGCTGGGTTCAAACTGGAATGGCATGGTGAGCAAAAAAACGATGGATTTAGGTCCAGATCTCTGTACTGGGGTGAATGTATGACATTGTTCTGCATTCTGTCCATCAACTGTTGTTTTTGCATTTGTCACCCCGAGTGGGACGGGTATGCCCAGACGTGGGTCCCGTGCTCTCCATGCCACTGGAATCAAGCTATCCTGGCTGAAGAGGGGTGAAACCCCGAAACCGGTCCTAGGATGCTTGTTTCCAGTCCAGGGAGGACCTGGCTTGGCAGTTCGGGCTGGACTGTTCCCATGAGGCACAGGGTCAAGACTGATTTGCATATGGCTGGGTTCAAACTGGAATGGCATGGTGAGCAAAAAAACGATGGATTTAGGCCCAGATCTCTGTACTGGGGTGAATGTATGACATTGTTCTGCATTCTGTCCATCAACTGTTGTTTTTGCATTTGTCACCCCGAGTGGGACGGGTATGCCCAGACGTGGGTCCCGTGCTCTCCATGCCACTGGAATCAAGCTATCCTGGCTGAAGAGGGGTGAAACCCCGAAACCGGTCCTAGGATGCTTGTTTCCAGTCCAGGGAGGACCTGGCTTGGCAGTTCGGGCTGGACTGTTCCCATGAGGCACAGGGTCAAGACTGATTTGCATATGGCTGGGTTCAAACTGGAATGGCATGGTGAGCAAAAAAACGATGGATTTAGGCCCAGATCTCTGTACTGGGGTGAATGTATGACATTGTTCTGCATTCTGTCCATCAACTGTTGTTTTTGCATTTGTCACCCCGAGTGGGACGGGTATGCCCAGACGTGGGTCCCGTGCTTCTCCATGCCACTGGAATCAAGCTATCCTGGCTGATGAGGGTGAAACCCGAAACCGGTCCTAGGATGCTTGTTTCAGTCCAGGGAGGACCTGGCTTGGCAGTTCGGGCTGGACTGTTCCCATGAGGCACAGGGTCAAGACTGATTTGCATATGGCTGGGTTCAAACTGGAATGGCATGGTGAGCAAAAAACGATGGATTTAGGCCCAGATCTCTGTACTGGGGTGAATGTATGACATTGTTCTGCATTCTGTCCATCAACTGTTGTTTTTGCATTTGTCACCCCGAGTGGGACGGGTATGCCCAGACGTGGGTCCCGTGCTCTCCATGCCACTGGAATCAAGCTATCCTGGCTGAAGAGGGGTGAAACCCCGAAACCGGTCCTAGGATGCTTGTTTCCAGTCCAGGGAGGACCTGGCTTGGCAGTTCGGGCTGGACTGTTCCCATGAGGCACAGGGTCAAGACTGATTTGCATATGGCTGGGTTCAAACTGGAATGGCATGGTGAGCAAAAAAACGATGGATTTAGGCCCAGATCTCTGTACTGGGGTGAATGTATGACATTGTTCTGCATTCTGTCCATCAACTGTTGTTTTTGCATTTATCACCCCGAGTGGGACGGGTATGCCCAGACGTGGGTCCCGTGCTCTCCATGCCACTGGAATCAAGCTATCCTGGCTGAAGAGGGTGAAACCCCGAAACCGGTCCTAGGATGCTTGTTTCCAGTCCAGGGAGGACCTGGCTTGGCAGTTCGGGCTGGACTGTTCCCATGAGACACAGGGTCAAGACTGATTTGCATATGGCTGGGATCAAACTGGAATGGCATGGTGAGCAAAAAAACGATGGATTTAGGCCCAGATCTCTGTACTGGGGTGAATGTATGACATTGTTCTGCATTCTGTCCATCAACTGTTGTTTTTGCATTTATTATTATCACAGCACAGTGACTCTTGTCCATTTTGTATGTGTTCGTTATTTGGTGTCTGTTAGGATGAGTGACATCCTTCTGTACGATTGATTTACACTTGTGGCATGGTACAGAAGATTATCTACCCTTTGAGGCGTATATATCAGATCCCTTAGTGTTTTATTCATTGAGGAGTTTTATCCATGAATAGAAGGGCGTGTAAGAGCTGCAGGTTTGCAGCATGGCGCAGCTTACGAAAAGTATTGCGGGTATTTAGATCACATACAACTTAGTGCTGTTTTTTACCGCTATTCCAGTGGTCCTATCCGTTTGATTCCGCGGGGTTGAAGGACACGTTTAATCATGCATCATGTCTGACATGGTGGCGGCAGCAGCCTCCTTTTAGAGTGTGGTCTAGTATTTATCGACCTTTGTGATAAGTCCGTCTTCTACCATCACGTTAGATTGGTATTTTGAATCTTCAAATAGATTGTGTAAGAATTGAGCAGCCGTACAGTCTCGGTGCACCTGTTGATTAGAGGCAGAACAGGAGCCATGCATGGAATTTGTTACACCTTCAAGGGGTTCTTGAACAGTTTGTCATCGCAGGGTTGGATTGTCTTTCATTAACTTAATTTTTCCTCTTCCAAAATGGCGGCTGAGTTTCCACCTATTCTTTGATTCGTTCGGCAGCAGCCCGACTTTCATTTTCATGACTGATTGGTATTTGAATCTTCGAGGGAACGGAGAAGTACCGTGGCGTTTCAGCAGAAAGAAGCAGATGAGTGATCATGGTGAAGTTATCTGGTTAGAGGCAGGATAGGAGGCATGGATTCATGAGCGAGTTGTTATAGTGTGTGTAGGAACATTTTTTCTTACAGCCTGTGTGGTTATTTTACAGAATGGTGGATTTACAATCGTGAGAGACCACATCACTAGATTACGGACTAGTACGGCAGCGTGAAGCCCTTCGGCACAGTTCGGGGGAGCATGGGTATATTAGAATAGATTGGCTTGATCCTGTCATACTTCTTTAAGTGGGATTATATAGGTTCTTGTTTGTTTCTTATTAGGTTTCCTGAGTTTTGCATTATTCTAGGACTCAATACAAGGTACCGTTTAGTTGATTACGCATTTGCATTGACATGTGTGGGCCACATGTTAAACACGAGACATTTGGTTCGAGTGGTTCATTTTCTACACTTGGGTGAGGTGGTGGTTTTTATGTTAGGAACAATCACATTGAGTGCACAGCCTGATAATCTGGGAGTAAAGGTACTCACATGGTATTATAGACAGACATTGAAATTTCGGAGAAGTATCCGCACACTGAAATGCATATTTCTTTTATTGTTTTAGATCGGCCCTTCGACTGGCAAGTCCCGAAATGCATTGGGCTCCATCACAAACAAGCTGTTGATATTTTGAATATTTGTATACCTTAAATGTTCAATGCCATGATGAATTGCTTTATATGATTGCAAAAATGTATTTGCCTTTTGTATAAGTTAGAAAACTATAACAATGTATAGAACATGTTTATCTTTGTGTTCTCGCTTGGGAAGTACATTGAAAACTAAAATTTATGTTTCTATAAAAGAGTATTTCAAACAAGGAAGGTTGCCTTCAGTGAATTGTGCACAGCGCACCCGGGTACTAGTACTTGGTCTAACACAGAGAATAAAATGAGCCATAATCTATAACCTAACGATGACAATGGATTATGAGATAAAGTTCAGGTATAACATCTACTTAGGATGAAGATGAAGATCAAATGTTTTTAGCTGATTTCGAGTAGGTAACTAGATAATAGGAGGGCAAATGGTAGAACGAACTTCCATCAAGATGTAAAGAGACAAAGCTATCCAGAGATAAGACCTTTAAGAGCTGACTAAAATGAGATTCATAGGACTTGACATAAAGATAGAGGGAAGATGTTAAGTAAAGGCTGGTAATCACCATAACTCCTAATGGTGGGTGTTAAACCGGATAGCATTTTCCCAAGGTATTTCGTTGTTTAATCCGTGTTTATATGTGTTTGGGGTGAAAATCCAGAAGACCTCTCTTCTTTTGCGGACTTCATTGCTTCTGTTCTCATCTGTAATTTCTATTTTTTCCAAAATAAGCCATTTTATATCTTCGACAGTGTGGCCTTGGTCAAGGTAGTGTTTAACCAAGGGAGCAGTAAGTTTTGAAGTACGGATTGCAGAACGATGTTCTGTAAGCCGAGTGGCGACTGAAAGTGAGGTCTCGCCCACATAGCCCATATTGCACGGGCATAGAATGAGGTAGATGGCGTTTTTGGTCTTACAATTCCAGAATGTTTTGGCCCGGATAGTGAATCCATTGTGAACAAAGACATCGCCTTCAATGACGGTGTCACACGACTTGCAGGTTGAACATTTAAAGGTTCCTTTCACTGGCAAATTTCCATCAATGGATTTCTGTATGAAGGAGGGGCCATTTGCAAACCGTGAATGGACAATAATGTCCTTGATATTTCTATTTCGATGGTGAGCAAACAGTGCTTTCGAAAGTTTTTGCTGTTCATCTGGGTCGCTGTTAAGGATGTGCCAATTGGAATTGATGATCTGTTTAATAATCTCATTCATGGTAGAGTGCTTAGTAACACAAACAGGTTGTGTCACTGAAGGACGCTTACTTGATTTCAATAGGTGGTCTCTGTCATAGAATCTAGCTCTTTTGTATGATTCTCTGACCAGGCGATGCGGATATCCTCTAGCTACAAATTTAGCTTTCATAGCTGCTGCTTGCATATCAAAATCGGATAAATTAGTGCAATTACGTCGCATTCGCAAAAATTGTCCTAATGGGATGCTTTGTTTTTGTGCCCGTGGGTGATAGCTATCGAAATGCAAAAGCGTGTTTCTAGCAGTTGGTTTAATGAAGAGGTCTACCTCTAATGCACCGGTGTTATGTCGAATTAAGATATCTAAAAACTCGACTTGCTGCTGGCTAGTATGAGCTGTAAATTTAAGGTTGGTGTCACATAAGTTTAACCAGTCCAGGAATTCTTGAAGGTGTTCGTCAATGTCGGTCCAAATGAAAAAGATATCGTTTATATATCTAGACCAATGTGTGACTGACTCAAAGAAGGGGGCGATCTCATTGTGGATGAATTTTGATTCAAAGAGAGCCATATAGATATTTGCCACTGATGGTGCTACTGATGCTCCCATAGTTCCGCCCTTAATTTGTTTGAAAAGAGTGTTACCAAATTCAAACGTATTCTCAGTCAAAACAATTTTGAGAGAAAAGATTTGGGACAGTGTATGTTGTAAGTGTCGATGAACCAAGAAACTGCTTCTATTGCTTCCCTCTGTGGTATGTTACTATATAGGGATTCAATATCTAAGGTTACTAAGATGTTATTGTGGTGGTTGAAAGAAAGATTCTCAACTTTGTTAATCATGTCTCTAGTATCTTTGATGTAAGACGAAATCTTGGATATATGGGGTCAAAGAAGGTTGTCGATGTATCTAGATAAGGGTTCTGTAATGGACCCGATGGTGGACACGATGGGACGGTATGGAGGATCCTTGGTATTTTTGTGGATCTTGGGGACACCGTAGATACAGGGCATTTTGCCCTCAGAACTCGTTAAATACTTATGTTCTTTTATACTGATATCTCCAGCATGTAATGCTGTGGATGTAAGTAGTTTGATTTGGGAAGCCACTTTTCTGGTGGGATTCAAGGTGATTTTAGTATAAAACTCTTGATCACTTAGCAAAGTCAGCATTTTTTGTTCATATGTGGAGGTATCAATAACTACAATGCCTCCCCCTTTGTCACAGTTCTTGATAGTAACAGCTTTATCGTGAGCAATGGCCTGAAGAGACAAAAATTCTTCTTTATTAAGATTATAGATGGGTTTAGGAATAAATTACGTCGCTTTGTCTAAACGATTTAGGACAGCGTGCTCGAATACTGCCACTTCCGGGCCAAGTTGGTCAAGAGAAGGCGTGAATGTAGAGGTAATGAATAAGCCTGATATGTTAGACAACATGGAGGACGATTGCTCCACATTTTCAAAGAACATTTTGAGTCTGATCTTACGAAAGAAAGACAAGATATCCTGATAAAGTTCAAATATGTTGGCATTAGTATGTGTACATATGACAGACCTTTAGAGAGCAAAGTCATACAAGACGTATCTAAGATGGTAGAAGATAAGTTAAAGATAGGTATTACATCCCTTGTCTCCAGTACTGTCTGTTGCGGGTTTCCAACATGTGCTGGTTGTTTGGTTGGTAATATTGATTCTGGTAGTTGCCCCTGGTCTGTGGTTGGAACCGAACTTTCTGTCTGCCTCTTCGAGTCCCACGCTGGGCTAAAAAAGGCTGTCTTATGTTGTGATTGGGGTTGAAAGAATTGTGTGGTCCTTGTTGTTCGTAATAGTAGGCGCTACTTTCACCTTCAGAATCTGAAGTATCAGAGAAAGTTAAAACTCTCTGTTTTCTAGAGTTGCCATCATTAGAATATTGATTTTGTTTATAAAAGTTCTCACTCAGATATGGGTATGTTCTTTCCAGAGAGTTAAAATGTATATCCTTATTTAGTTTCTCTGTTTTTCGTTTGATCAGATAGTCTGTAAATGAGGCTAATTCTTTCTTTCAACATTGATATCAGAAACTTATTTTCTACAACATACAATTTCCCGTTTTGCAAGCCCCACAGCTCGGAACCATACAGTGCCGCTGACTGGGCTAGTGCCTTGTACATTTCAATATAAGGAGAGATGGCAGGTATGCCGTATTTATGTGCAAAGCCCATGGAGCCCTTCACTCTTTGACTCTGGATAACTGCACTATTCTAGTCTGTTTGCTTGGCCAAGAACAATTTAAAGAGCTCCTGCAGCCCAGATAATGATAGTCGTAGCCCCATTTGAGACTTTCATTTTCTAAAAATAGAGCGCAATTTAAAAGTCTTGGAGGATTGAACGCCATGAGTTTTCTTTTTGATGGGTTTATAGATAATCTCCTAGATCTACAGAATGAGGCAAAGTTATTTAATAGATTTTGCAAACCCATCCGGGTTTTTGAGATTAACAGTGTCATCAGCGAAAAGTAAAGTACATATTTTGGACCTCACCAACGCTGGGGCCTCATTCGGGCATCTATCTAGTTCATTTATCGCTGCGTTGTTCTAAAGAATGAATAATAAAGGAACCAGTACCCACCCCTGTCATATCCCTAAGTGATTAGAATGGGACTGGTAAACTCCCCCTTTTGCACCCTATCTTATTCTGGTAACATTGCCAGAATCAAATGGACGATTATATTTTAAGTTACGAAAAACATTGCAACCATTGTTACCATGCAGTGCAAGGCCCTTTGCAAAAATTGATTGGTCATATTTCTGTTGCTTATTGCTATATTTGGATGTTAAACTGGTACTAATGAGGTGCAACTAATGCGCAGACTGTTAACAAGAGTAAAAAAATGATAAAATAATACTATCACAAAACGTGACGCATTACCTCACATAATTTGCCTTTTCTTGATGCATAATTTGCTCAACCCTGCCGCATAATTTGGCCCTCCCCAGCCACATTATTCCAGTTGCCTTGGCTACAATATACCAGAATGCTCTCAAATTATTGTTTTTAGAGCACTTAACAGATTGCACCATCGTTTCCTTTCCCATTGCTCTTTTTGTCCTTTTATATTACAGTTGTATTACCTAAGTGCTTTACTTATTTCAGTTTTCTTTTTTAAATGGAATGTAAATGAGAGTTCTGGTTTTGAAATATTGCAACCTATCTCATGGCAAGGATGTTTCTTGGGCTTTGCACCCTTAATCATCCCCACTTGTGATGCTAACGTTTAGACTATTTGGGAATGAAGATTAAGTGATTGTTAATGAACACTATCCCATCTAACTCTTTTGCGATCATTTGACAAACAAGTCTCAATTCCAGTAGAGCAGCTGTGGGCAAAGCCTAAAAAACATTCCCATGTACCAAAGGCCTTTCTTATAAGTTGGCACAGGAGGACTATCTGTCATTGTTCGGCCATTACATGCTCGAAGTCCATGTGTATTTGCGAAAGTGGCCGTTTGAATAGACATGACAGCGTAATGTCTCAGCTTCAATTTGCAGACTTAGGTGTGCGCTCAAGCCTCTTCCTCGTTTTCCCGAATATGGATAAACTTTTAAATGTGTTCGTAGTTGGCAATAAAGTCACCAAGAATCAATGTTCTATTAAAAAGTGCTTTGTGTGTGATAACATGCTGTCTAATTTTGTTAAAGTAACTGATTTGTGATCCCCTCAGTTGTAAACATTGAACATTGTCATTATGTTCCCAAAAGGAAATTTGCTAGTTAAGCATTATAGGTCAGCACGATCATTTGGTATGGCTTTTATAGTGTAATTTAAAGTTAGTTTCAACCACATAGTCAGACCACCACAATGGGTGCCATCTTTGGAGGGGTTTGCATTGACAATAACATTTGTAAATTCATGAAAAATATTGAGCTTATTATCCAAGTTTCCTGGAACATGCAGATATCATAGCCCTTATAAAGTTGACCCAGTTTGGGTCATTTAGGTTAGTTGCAAGATCTGCTTCCAGGATAAGATCTTTCATTTTGGCAACCTGGTGACTGTAAAATGTAACACATTCACTGAGTCAGTGCATATATCTGAATGATGCCTACTAGCCAGTCGGTCAGTCATTGCTAAATAATCAGTATTATTGATTTGAAGGGGTGAGCATGATTTCTAAAAGATAGATTTATGTTCGCTAGCATTGGGATTCTAATGGTGGGGGAACCTTCATCTGAATAGTTGAATCATTTATGGCTGTGATGCAAGCATCCAAAAATACAAATCCATCACATACGTCCCTGCCATTTAATATTACTACTATAGAGTCAGTGCGTTTAGGTGCTCTCATGAAGAGTTTGGCTGAAACTATTTAAGATATAATTAATTTTTAACAATGTCTCACGCTCCAGACCCAATATAAGACTTTGTTTATCTATGACACTTCACTTTTAAATTGACCCAGCTTCAATTTCGAAATGCCTGTCATGTTAACAGTGCATGTTAACAGTGCAATCCTGGATGATTATACTAACCCAATTTTTCTGCCCCGCTTTTAGAATACCATTATACTTTGATGTGTATCTCCCAGTTTGATTATGATCATTATTGTAGTTTTTGGTTCGATAATGATTCCCTCTAACGTAAGGACAAGTACGACTTACAAATTTGATGTTTGGGTTCATAATGACTTAATGATGTATCCTGTGTTGCTAGTGTGGCAATGTTTTTAATTTCACCTTTAATTATCTGTTTTACTCCTCGCTGATCTGAAGGACAATGTACTTCCTGAATGATAAATATTTGCCTCAGTCTTAGCCACATTAAATGTTGGCCGGCTTAGGCAGTGCTTAATTTGTAAAGGAATTAGTGCCAGGGTCCTACTTTGTGTCCAAAGCCCTGCTGGCACTGCTGCAAATCTTGGGGTTGCTGAATACCAAGGCATCCTAGTCTTTATTTCACCTCATGTCTCTTTTATCCACTAAGATACTCCCCTTTCCCCTAGGTCTCACTCTTGGGGGTTCCTTTTCATCCCTGATTTCTCCCTGTGTCAATGTTCTTTCGTCTTTCTCTTCCTCATTCTTTCCCCCTCGGCTGCCTTTATATCTCTTGTTGTGAGTCAAAGTCTGATGATCAAAAATAAGTACTAGGCCCCAAAAAAGAGTGCCCGCTGAAATCAAGTACTAGGTTTATGAGTGCCCATTTTCTCACAATCCGCCAATCTTTTTATTTTTTTATTTTTTTTTATTAAGAAAACAAGTCAATCCATCCAGATGCACAGCATACATCAAGCAATCGTATGTAACATAGCCTCCATCTTCGATAGAACAACAATATACATATGTGTTGGAGGGCACATACGTTAATCAAGTCAATACATTGCACATATCCAACTCTATAGCATTTCCGACTCACTGTTCCCACATCCCCGTCTTTGCTAAGATCTATATTTCTCCCATGGACTCCATATCTTTTCCCACTTCTTTGGGCAGCCTCTACTCTTGTAAATTACCTGTTCTGCCAGCCGGCACCAGTCCATGCCTGAATTCCAGTCAGAGAGGTTTGGCGGCTCTCGTGCCCCCCACAGTCGTGCAATATTGCGTTTTGCCACCCCGGAGGCCAGTCGTAGCCACGTCTGTGCGTGTATTGGCCATCGGTCCTCTACCGTAATCCCTAGCAGGAGCCAGCGTGCCTCCGGTTGAATATCTAACCCCAGTACCTCAGACATCGCCCCCGCATCCCTCGTCCAGAAGCGTTGAATTCTGGGGCAACACTAGATAATATGGAAGAAAGTGCGGGGTTCACCACATCCCCTAACACACTGGTCCGAGGATGCCCTCCCAATCCTGTACTGGAGGGTACGGGGATAGTATGCTCTGTGGAGAATTCTGAGTTGGATTAGTCGAAATCTCGCTCGTATGGCGATCTCTCTGGGGCTCTGAATTGCCTCCTGCCAGTCGTCATCCTCTAGCAGCCCTAAGTCCATTTCCCAGGCTGCCCGAAGGGGACCCAGAGGATCTGGTAGGTTATTAATTAACTTCTTGTATGTAAGGGAAATCGCCTTGTCAGGAATAGGGTCCAATAATAGTCGGTCCTCAAGGCGGGAGTACTCAGGTAGGGTTTCCCCGTCCGGGATGTAGCACCTCAGGGCGTGACTCAACTGTAGGTGTCTGTACTGTTCCTTGTCTGTCAGTTGGAATTCTGTCTGTAGATCCTTAAACGTACACATCCTACCCTTACGCCATACGTCTCCGAGACTGTCAATGACTATGAGGCTCCAGCTGCGGAATCCCTGTAGGCGGCCCACTTCTCTCAACGCACCGCTGTGCCACAGTGGAGTCTGCTGGGTCAATCTGTCTTTCCACCCAGCGCTTTGTTGGCGTTGTGCCATGCCCGTTTAACCACCTGTGTGTGTGTAGGGAGCGATGCCCTCCCTGGTCCGTGATACAACGCCTTAAGGTAACCAGTGGTTCCCATAGCCTGACGGTCTACTCGATATGTGGGTTCTTTGAGGTGCCACGGGGATATACGGGGAGGAAGAGTATAGTCCCTGGTAGGTCCATGTAACAGGATCTCTACCGGTGAGTGGTCGGATATACCCCTGGCCATGTGGTGGGCTCCACGGAAGTGTCCTGTTTGTGTACACTGTGTGAAGATATAGTCGAGCCGGGACCCACTACCATGTGCTGTGGATATGTGAGTATATTACCTGCAAGAAGGGTTGTGCAGTCTCCATAAGTCAGATAGGCCCATCGCATCCGCGAAGGCCCGCAGTAGTCTTGCCTCCCCCGCCCTATTCTGTCGCGTCGTTCTGTCCATTTCTTGGGACATCACCGCGTTCATGTCTCCACCCAATACTAGCACCCCGGGGGGCATGTCCAGCAGTGTACTATTTAACTCGGGGAACGTCCCTGTGTGCAGCCTTGGCGGAATATACATGGAGCATATGTTCAAATTTCGGCCCTGCCAGGGCCACAAATCTCCCAAGTGAGTCCTGCCAAGTGCGGCCCACGATAAAGGGCACTGAGTTTTTGAACAGAATCCCCACCCCCTGGAGCCCGATGTAAAGCCTGCATGTGCCCGAAGGGTGTATCCAAATCTGTTCAGTGCCAGGTAGTGGTGACCTACCAAATGCGTCTCTTGTAGGAGAACAAGGCCGGGAGAGTGCCTACGCAGGTACTGCAGGACCGTAGTCCGTTTGATCTTGTCTCTCAGCCCATTTACATTCCAGGAAAGGATTTTCAACGTTGCTGCGGACTGTGTAGCCAGGATTGCGTTCGGGTGCTTGACCACTGCCCTCCCTCCCTCAATACCCTCCCTGTCCCACCCACCCGAGGAAGCTGCTTGCTATTTCTTGCCTGCTGTTGTGAAACTCTGGCTGGATTGTAAGAAACGTAAAACATTGTGTGTAACATTAATTTCCTGTAACATGAACCCCTTGCAAAAAAATCCCACCCTGCTGCCCTGCACAGTAGGTCTAGAACTACCCACCTCCCCAATTTGCAGAGCGCCTGTCGCCCACGATAACTCATTAAACTGTAACTTGGAGTTGGCCGGCGCCGCCGTTCATGATCCAGCAGCGGCCCTCCCTTGTGTCATGCAATGTCAGTGTCCCTGTGTGTCTTCTAATATCAAGTGAGTGTGCAGCCCATACTCTTACTGGCCCATACCTGCTGAGGAAGTCCCTTGTATTTGCAAAAGTCTACTGTGTCGGTGCCAAGTAACATCGGCAACCCTGCAGGCCCCGCTAGGGGGGATCTGTCCCGGAGGCCGAGTCCTCGACCTCCCGGTCCGGGTGCGAAGCCTGACGTGGGGCCTCGCTCTGCTCTCCCTGCCGTCGATTGTGCTCTTGATGTCCTGGTCGGGTGGATTTCCGCTCTCTCTCAAGCCAGTCCCACACTTCGTCGGGGGACACGAAGAACCGCGTCTTCCCATCGTCCAGTACTCTCAGTTTAGCTGAGAATAACATTGTGTATTTAAGGTTCTCAGTTCGGAGTGCCCGTTTAACCTCATCGTAAGCTCGCCGCTGTGGCTGGACCATGAGGGTGAAGTCTGGGAAAAAACGGATCGTCGAGTTTTCATAGGGCAGATCACCTTTTGTGCGGGCAGCCTGCAGGATAGCGTCCCGGTCCCGGAAATTGAGGATCCTTGCAATAATGGTGCGTGGGGGGGGCCCAGGTTTCGGTTGTGGCACTGATGCTCGGTGAGCCCTTTCCACCGAGAAGTAGTTTGATAAGCGTTGAGGCTGAAGGTGTTCGAGTATGAGATCCTCCAGAAAGAGGTCCATACAGGGACCCTCTGCCCCCTCCGGCACACCTACCACGCAAATATTGTTTCTCCGGGCCCGCCCCTCCTGGTCCTCCAGCCTGGCCGCCATGCTGCTACATTGGTGGGTGAGTAGTTGTATTTGGTCATCCTTTTTCTTGGTGATGGCTTGTAAGTCTCTGATGTTAGTTTCAGCTGTAGCTACTTTTTCAGCATTTTTATTCATTTCGGCTCTCAGCAGGTTTACTTCGATCGTGATTTGGTCAATTTTGGACTCTAGATTCGTGCCCAATATCTGTATGGCCGCCATAATCGCCCCCAGGGAGGGCTCAGTTGCTTCCGGATTCCCTTGTGGCGATGCGCCCTCCGCCATTGTTGTCCTGGGTATCACGTATTTATCCAGCTTGTTGGATTGGGGAGGTGGGGCCCCTTTAGGTCGCATCGTGCGCTTACACGCTGTGAGGTATAGGAGGTTGGGTGATCACGTCCCAGTGCAGCGCTTATTCCGCTACCCAACTGCTGCGTCACCAGAAAGAAAATCTGTGAGCCGCGCCACGTGGCCACGAGGGCACCGAGTCTAGGGTGGCATGATTCCCGCCACCCCTCACTGACCCTCCCAGGCTAGTCCAGTGCTAACATGCACATTGCAGGCCCGTCTGGTCTCTGCGCAACTCAAGGTCTGGTCCCCTCTGACTGAACACAATCTCCACGTGCCGAGGTTCCAGCCACCATCACTCAAGGTTCAATCCTCACTGGCACGGCAGTCACACCAGGCGGGACGCCTCCACTGGGTCAAGCCCAGGCCCCGGTGCCCCCAACTTCAATGCAAGCAACTGGGGGGAGGGCGGGGGGAGAGAGGAGGGGACCCCAGCCAATCAATCAGAATGGGCACTCACCGGCTGTGACCAAGTGCTGTCTGTTCAGGGGCCCTCTCCCCAGCCCTCACCGGCGTTAATACAGTCCTCACGCCTCCAAGGTCGGCCCGCTCGCAGTCCGCTCATAGGGACTCAATGCTGCTCTCTCAGCGTTTGTCTCCGTCACGACCGTTGCGGAGCGGACACCACTCGATTCGATCGTGCTCCAACGTTGTGTTGAGAGGGGCGGGCCCAGCTCCCGGGGCCCGGACCGGGTGTCACCGTGACCCCCTCCCAGCGGGTCAGCACGTTTCCGCCTGTTTCAGGTCTCCTTTGCCCCCACTGTGGGCGTCTTCACAGCGGCTCACCGGATCGCAAGCCTTGCGGCTGCGGGGGAGAAGCGCTCCGCCCCACAGGTCCAAGCCAGGCGGCCACCGGCGCAGCGCAGCACGGCTCCTCTCGGCCCCACCAAGCGCCGCAACGGCCGCATTTTCGGCCCCGGGGTGCACGCCGCACTCCCAGACACCCCGATGGCTCCCTGTGTGTCGGGATTGGGCGGATAGTAGCCGGAACAGTTCCAGATTGGGAGGGACGCTTCTCTACTGTGCGGCCATCTTGGCTGGCACCCAATCTTGTTTCTAGTAAATGTCGATTCTTATAGGTTAACTAAATAAAAAATTTGTGATTTTATTAAAGACAAGGAGGCTAGCATTATGCATATACCTTGTATTCACCACTTCAGAGAAGCAACCTTAAAAGTTCCAACAGTCGAATGCAAAACTACCTCACAAATAAACAGAACACTCAAATCCATATAGGTCCCTCAAGGTTCCATGTTCCTCCTCTCTTGTTTGTCCTCTTTGACTTATCCTCTTCCTCTTGTTCCTCAATAGTCTAACTTTTCATTGACCTGGACGCATCAACAGATACAAGTATATCCTTCTTTCCAAAATATAAAGTTACATCAATGTCAATACATTACATCCACCTCTAAATAAACTTCTCTTATGAATTTTTCCCCAGTTACTCACCTTGGTGGGTGAGGTGGGATAATGCTAGCCTCCTTGTCTTTAATTAAATTACGATTCTTTATTCAGTAAACCTATAACAATCAACATTTTATGGCAAGACAGGACTAGCATTATGCATGTTCTAAGTTTCTAAAAGCGCAGCTTGAAACATGATCAACTGATCTAAAATAGAATCTCCTAAAAGTATCTGCATTAGACCAATCCGCTGCCGTCATAATGTCATCCTACTTCCCCCTGACATAAAGGTCTTACTTGCCATGGCACCCCTCAGTGAGTGCGCTGAGAATTTCAACATATCAATACCTGCTTCTCCTATAGCAGACCTCACCCATCTTGCAATGGAAGCATTCGTCACAGACTGATAAAGTTTAACATATGAAACCAATAACTGGTCCACTCCAGCACTCCTTTTCTCCAATATGCCAGACTCATATTCCTTCCCACATCTAACCACACATAACTTTGGCAAATCATCCAAACTCAGGTAAAAGCTAGAATCAGATTTTTCATCCTTTTTAAAATCTTAAACAAAATCCCTATAGGTTGGTAATACCTGCTTGTTGCTTCCAATACTCCTACATCTAATACCCTGCGGAAAGATACTAAACACAAAAAGGTCGCTACCTTCCATGACAGCTCTATGGTGCCTGAATACTTATTACTAGGCCAATTTTGAAATAACTTGAACACTAAATCTAAGTCCCAAAGAGACTAATCTCGGTTTTAGCCTTCTCTTCAACCTAATCCCTTTCATCACTCTACAGATCAAGGGGCTTCTGCCCAGGGAAACTCCATTAATGAAAGAATGACCTGCTGCAACTGCTGAGCGGTAACAATTAACTGTCCTGTAAGCCAAACCTTTATCAAATAGATCTGCTAAAAAAGTAGCTATTTCCACCTCATCTGCATCCACGGGATCCAAGGCCCTCTCCATGCACCAACATAACCATAGTCTCCATGCACCTCTATATCATTTCTTTGTGACTGGTGCCCAGGATTCATCAAGCAAACATGAAGCTGATTCCGAAAGTTTCGTAAATCTTCCTGAATCCCTGAGATGTTCCAAACTAGAAGGTTGAGCGAACCCGAAAGCATTAACAGACGCTCCTTCCCTTCTATACCTCTTAACAATCCTCTCCTGCACTCTATTGAATAGGGTCTCTCCATTGCTAACTCCAAAACTGTCTGGAACCATGCTTGCATCTTCCAAAATGGCGTCACTAAAACTATCCAACCACTCTGCCTCCTGAATTGTAGCAATAGTCGCTAATTCATCGAGAAAGGAGGGAAAGCATACGGTGTCAATCCTAACCAATCCTGCATAAATGTATCCACTGCCATAGCCCCTGGATCCGGTCTCCAACTGACATGGTCAATCTGGATGCGAACAGGTCTACATCCAGAGGACCCAGAAGGTCCTGAATTCTCCTGAAAACAGAAACGTCTAGCTTCCAATCACTGAAATCCGTCTAGTTCCTTGAATACCAATCTTCCACCACATTGTGCATACCTAGAAAATACTCTGCTCTCAAATCAATTTTGTGCTCTAGGCAGAATTCCCACATTTCTCGTGCTAAATCCGTCAACCCCTTGGACCTGCACCCTCCTAGCTTGTTGATATATGTCACATCCATAGTATTGTCCATCTTCAACAAAACTGAGGAGCCTCCTAACTGTTTGAAGCAGCGTTGACCAAAAATCCCTGCTTTCTTCTCCAGACAATTGATATGATGTCTCCTCTCTAAGAGATTCCAAAAACCACCTGCCCCTTGCTCTGAGCAAGTCGTTCCCCAACCTGATAGACAGGCATCTATTTCCAGTATGTAATCTGGCTGAATCCCACAAATCGTGGGCCCATTCCCTGCTTCCAAATTCTCCATCTACCAATTCAACTTCTTCTTCGCTCCCCTAGACAGTATCAAACTGTTCCCATACCATAACCCTCGTGCCAAGGCAGCTATCTTTAACCTTTACAGAGCCCTGTATTGTAATGGACCCGGAAAAGTCGCCTGAATTGATGATGTCAGAAGTCCTATCACACGTGCCCAAATTCTTAAAATTATCTCCCCTTTCCTCAACACTTTCCTTATCTCTTCCCTTATTTTCTTTATTTTCCTTTGTGGTAGCTGCAATTGGCTCTTCAATGGTCGACCACAAAACCTAAAAACTTCATAGCCTGACTTGGAGTAAATACTGATTGTTCTGCATTGACTATGAAGCCGATAGACTCCAAAAGACCTTTTACCAACATTAAATGTTCCTTCAACTCTTCTATGCTTTGGTTCATTATCAATATATCATCCAGATATATGATTAGCATTGCACCTCTTCCTCTTCAATAACCTACCACTGGCCTCAACACCTTCGTGAAACACTGTGGGGCCAATGAGAGGCCAAATGGTAAACATTGAAACTGGTAGAGGTGTCCTTTCCATCTGAATTGCAATAGTTTTTGACTCTCCGGATGAATTGGGATTGTAAAATAAGCATCCTTGAGATATAACTTGATCAACCAATCCCGTTCTAGCAACATATCTCTTAATAGATGGATACCCTCCATCTTGAAATGATTGTAAGTCACAAACTGATTCAACATCCTTAAATTTATGACAGGTCTCCGCCCCTTGTCTTTCTTTTCCACAAGAAATATTTTACTCACAAAACCATTTATGTTGTCGTTCACTTCCACTATTGCATTCTTTTCCAACATCTGATTCACCTTTTGCAATACCACTTTCTCTAACTTCGTGTAAAAACACAACTTCCTCGGCTCTTTTGCCTGAATGGGCTACTACTCCAAGTCTATAAAATAACCTTTAATAGTAGAAATAACCCATGGGTCGTCTGTTAACTTTTCCCATTGATCGCTGAATAGTTTCAACCTTCCTTGGGTAGAAGCAATATTTATCCTCATACTCCCCTTGATTTGATGTTGAGCATTGACCTCTGCCTCAAGATGATCTATTTCTATATCCTCTACCTTTCTAGAAATAGAAACCAGTAGGCTGTCTGTAATAACTGACTCCTTGATTTCCAGCACTTTGTGCACAGGAATAATGGGGCTTGCAAAATCCTCGGCTGGGAGGTTGCCCTCTCCTACCAGCCCTGCCATAAAAACTGTTCCCTGAGAACACTCTTCTCATTGATGACTGCGCTTTGTCCAGATTTGTGAAGGTCTGGACATACTTCCAGATATTTTTTGCCATCCCATCTCCAAATAGGAGACCTTTTGCATCATCAAAGGACTCTTTAACACTAAAATCCGCCAACTTTGAATTTATCCTCATCAGGATGGTCTTTCGCCTCTCGGCCAACAGTCCCGCATTGGCATTGCCAATGAAGCAAATTGCCCTTTGGCATCCGCCACGCAGAAGATGAATATTAACATCTGTTCCCTTTACATAGGCTTCTTCAACCTGATCAAAAATTCTGGCCACTGGACTAAAGATGTCCAGAATCTTATCTTGGCAAGATTTCAATGAGTTTGCCAATCCTTTCCTTTGATCCTTGCTTAACTTACATAAATAGGTTATCATTTTGGGGTCAATTTTGAGGGTCATAGTCACTTTTTCATTGATATGGGGGTGAGAACACTCTGCCCTTAATATATTTCTTTCCTCCTCAAACGGCTTACACAGCCACATTTTAATGTATTCCACTACGTGGTCCAAAGGCCACAACTCTTTGCTCCTGGGATGCTTAATCTCCTTTGGATCAAATATTTTTTACCCAGAGGATCTAAAACCAAAGATCTTTTCTTTTCCTTTTTGCTTAAGCCATCATAGTCATCGTCTAGATCATCTTTGTAATCGAAGTCTAGCACATATTCGTCAAAACTTTGACATCCATCCTCTTGATTCAGCTCATCCAGCTTGTCCCCTTCAATTACAGTGTAAAACTGCCCATCACACTTGTCACTTTAGACAAAAGATCTCTTTGAGCAGCTTGGGACTCCTCTCTCACCAGTAGTGTGCTTTCTGTTGCGCACACATTTACATCCTGGATCACTAATAGTCTCCTCTTCTCCATCAGAAATGGAGAAATATTCTTCCTCATCATGGGTCTTTTTTCTACTCTTTAGAGCCTCCGCAAATTGAATCTTTCACTGCATGCTGCAGTTCATGTGTCACTATTTACCTAATCATTTCCACCTGAGAAGGCTCAATCTCCTTTTCTGACATTACCTCAACACAGCCTGACAGATTTAAAACTATTAGTGTTTTAATAGGGTGGCACGCTACAGAGCTAAACTGTTTCCAGTGCCCATACAATATTATGTCTCAAAATAATCATCTTATCCTTAACTATATATATATTTTTTAATTCACAAGTGTAACCACTCACCAAATGTGCTCCTCACATTACAAGTTGGTCTGGCACAAACGGTTGCTAGGCAGCAGTCAGCTGTGAGGGGACGGGCAAGCTGTCCTCGCTCACGATCCTCGCGCTCTGGCAAAAAAGTGGATCCTAATTTAGCTGGGAGTAGAGTAGAATCTGCTTCGCTAGCTAAAGGTATGAAGTGGGTACTGCAAGGTATAGAGACAATATTATCTAATGCAAAGCTAGGCTTATATTTTCAAATTGGAAAAGACATTGTGGTGTAACTGGTTGAAAAAATATTAACAGTTTGTGAATGGCTACTGTTAAAATTACATTTTGACTTTTTCAAAGCCTTCTCTCTTATTTTGGGCTCCTGGTTTCCTTTTGGGAATGGCACACTTTGACGTGTCATGCCCTTCGGTATTAATAGTTTTGTGGGCACTCTTATCTCCTTGACTATCACTGTTGATATCTAAAGCCTTTGAGAGATTGTCAGGCACCAATAAATATTTCACGTCATTAATTAATTAGGTCATCTGCGTAAAATGTTGACTGAGATCCACTACCTATTTTTTTGCTGCATTCCCTGGGGACATATATGAATCTCCTTTGCACCTCGTCATAATCAAAAGCCAATAAAATAGAAAGAAAACAAAAGAATAACGAGCTTTAAAGATCCAATAGTGACCACACTCTGTTCTATTAGTGATCAGAAGGCTGCAAGGCACAACAAAGTGTTCTCTAAAACCTGGCACATCAAAGACAGTAACCTTTCAGCCTCAAGTACCAAGAGGTGTGCCCCAGCCCTGCCTCTTCTGGGCCTGACAGGTGAAGACAGGTCCAGTCTTCACCCGGGCACAGCATAGCGTCCTGCTAAGTGAGAAAAGGACACACTATTAATAGCATAATGTCAGTTACTACAGTGGCTTGTGCAGCGGGGAAAGGGCGCACTATTAATAGCACCTGAGGAGGGCTTCCTCCCACCTTCCCTCTCACAAAGTTCTGTCAACTGTGTTTTATATATATTGACTCTCTGACAAAGACCTGTGTTGTCGAAACGCGTCGAGTCATTAAATTTTCATCTCCTTAAACCTGAAATCTTGAGTGCGGCTCTTCTTTCTTCTGTTCTCTGAGCGTGGAAAATCTTTCAATATATATATATATATATATATATATATATATTAAGCACAATCAGGTTCCTTCCTCGCGCGCTCTACTGCGGGTGCTGGCGATGGGCTGAACCTTACAGCCCTCAAATATAATTGTCTCCAAGAAGACGCCGCACTCAATGTAATCCTCATTAATTCCCCCTTTTTTAATGGACACCACTGCTACACCAACGTGTTTTGACCTTACAGGGTCTTTGACACAATGTAGCCCAGTGAATAAATACGAGACAAGAGTGTGGTCATGCCGTTGTCTACCACAGCTAAGGCCTTTTCTGGGTTAATTCTATCGATTTCACAAAGTCTCTCAGCAGCTTCCTGTTGGGAGACTTTCCCGACTTCATTGTAGATGGCATATAAGAAGCGTTTTCTACTTGGTTTCTTGGGACCTAACAAGAAATCCCTAAGATCTATGTTGTCTGACAGAAGGGACAAGTGTTGTTTCACCTGTGATAGTGTCGAGGTCTTTAGCCAATCTAGGCACAACTTCCTGACACTAAAGGAAGTCACTACCCCTGGGTCATCTGTGTATACATAGCGTGGGTCAGGCCTATGGATACTAAACCCTTTGGTGGTACTCTTGAATCTTGAGTTACACATATTCGTGTCTACAGGCCAAACCAACCAACCCTTCCAATCGGGAGATGATGAATTGTATGTACTTATACCATGTGTCCCCTCACTTGTTAGTGTGTTATTTGACATCGGTGTTCTCAGGTCTTTAATTTTAGCAAAAACGTAACAGGTAGTCTGTTGCACTGTTCTGGAAAATCATCTGTAATGGTATAAGGCAAGCTCTGAATAAAGCCTGAACCTGCCACTCTCTTGTCCCCCAGATAGATCTTGTGTCTATGGTGCCTCTCCAGTAGTAAACCCTGTATAGACAGTTGGGAGATAAAAGGTGCTGAATATATCAGCTTAGTATTAGTCAGCATAATCTTCTTCGTTGTTATATTAGTCTGTGCAAGTTTGTAGTAAAACGATTCTGGGTCTGATGTATTGAACCCTGAAAAGTATGAGAATTTCTGTGCGAATGTGGCAGCACTACCCTTTGGTGGTGTTGGGCAATGTTCCCATTGATGGTAACTGTTAACAGTCCGTGGTACACTTGCTCTATGCAAAAAATGATGACCATAATGCTGGTAACAAAACATGGTATCGTAATCAGTTGTATCTTCAAACAATTCCCTGTAAGAAAATGCAGCAGACTGTTCTAAATCTGAAAGCATAGTATTTACAGTTTCAATGTCCCAATCATCAGAAAGTTTACTGGGGGTAATGAAATCATTTAAAGAAATTTTAAACACATATGGAATTTTCAAATGTTCAGTGGGACCAAATACATCATATGAAACTCCATCCCAAACTATACCATCAGGTATTGGAATTGCTGTAATGTTCACCAAGGACAAGTCTCTTTGTTCACGGTGTGATGACGTATGTGGTTTCAGGACCAAGTTCACAGATTGTACCACAGAGCGTTCTGGGAGATAATGTCCATTCAGAAGCAGAAGAAAGACAGTCACTGTACCAATCCAAATTAACAGGTATACTACCCCTATTGCAAACCAAATATGCAACCAAGGTGACACTAAGTAAGTTTTTTTGAGCAAAAGATAGAATTGTAGAAGTTTCTCTTTCTTTGAAATGGGTGGCGTTTGATCAGGTTCACTTGGATCTGAGGAGAAATCATCGAAGTTGATGAAGTAGCCAGACGCAGTTCGATCTATCTTTTGTAGCTCTGTAGGTTTTGTAGAACTGGCAGATGTGTCGTTTGAAGGCACATTAATGTAGACATCATTGTTGTACCGAATTGCAACTTGCATTGTTATTTCTTCTTGATGTTTTTCAATTTCAACTGGAATGATTTGTGCTCCATTATTTGGTACTCCTTCACTTTGTGTAGTGGAGTCTTGAAAGGTTATTAGTCTTTCCATCTGAACTTCCTGTATAGTAGCAAGAGGGGATCAGCGGCTACTCAGGACCCCACGCGGCCTACTGTTGAGAATCGGCCACATGATGCGGTCTGATCAGATCAATGGAGACAAATCTTTTCTCTTTTTTGCTGGCAAGAGGCGGAAGAAGTACTGTTCTTGTTCCCACAACCGCCAGGACAGGTACAGGTGCTCTGTAAGATGGCCCAAACTCTCTTCTGACCACGATCTTTTCCCTGACCAGGTCCCCAATCTGGGGGACCCAGGCAGGTCTTGCCAGAACTGTTTTCACTTCCCCAGTGGTGCTGCGTTTGACTTGCACGTTGCTTTGTAACGCCCGGAATTCATTGAGTTCCTGTAAAACAGCCAAACGGTCATTCAGTTCAAATGCTTTTGCATCCGCCACTGTGCTGGCACAATCAAGATCAGATACCCACATTCTTGTCCCAAACAGGATTTCATAAGGGGTATGGCCTCCCAAGGATTTTCTTGGCATATTATTGAGTGCCCTCTGGACCCCGTATAGGTGATTGACCCAACTACCACCCGCACCTAATACCCTAGCTGTTAAGGTTTGCTTTAGGTCCCGGTTTTTCCTCTCCACCACCGAATTTCCCTCAGGATGGTAGGGGGAGGAGTACTGCAAGGCAACGCCCATACATTCCATGGCTTCCTTGTAAGCACGAGAGCTAAACGCAGGGCCACGGTCGGAATGTAACGTGCCAATTGCGTATGTCCCGATGAAGACTCACAAATCTTTTATAACAGTTCGCACGTCAGCCGAGTGCTGGGGCCAAACCCACAGGAATCTAGAGCATGAATCCACTGCCACCAAGATGTACTTGTAAGCCCCGTCTGAATTTAAGGGGCCGCAGTGGTCCAAATAGACGCATGCGAGAGGTCTGTCTGTAATCAGTAATGATGTTTGTGGTGTCCTGTGAATGGTGGAACCCTTCAACTGCTGGCAAATATTGCAGTTCAGAACATAGTCCTTTGTTTGTTTTGTCAGCCCCGACCACCAGTAACGCTGCTTCAATAATGAAATTGTTGCAGTGACTCCTGCATGTGCAGAGTCCAGACCCTCGTGTGCAGCTAGAATTAAACCTAACCTGCGATCTATGTTTGGTATTACTCTATCCCCCACTCCTGGAATTTGAGCATACGGTGTGTTGTGCGCATCTAACTTGTAGGAGTACTTGAGTGGAAAGCCTTTTGGCAGTATGGCAGAGCCGTTCTCTGTGGCATTGATAGCTACTAGTATATCTCCGTCTATTCTCATGTGTGAACGAGGGATTGCAGCAACAGCAGCAGTTCGCACTGTTGCCTTGGCGGCTTCATCAGCCATTGAATTCCCTTCAACGTGTATGCCAACACGCTGATGACTCAAGGTATGAATAACTTGAGCCCGTGGCAGGCATGCTTTCAGCTTTGCCACTTGTTCCCATAACAATTTATGTTTTATTGTGCCACCCTTGGCGACTTTAAACCCATTCTGGCCCCAGTAGTGAAGATATTCATTGTAAGATTGCAAACAGTAAAATGAATCGCACACAATCAGTGTGAGGAATTCCTGATCCGTATACTGTAGTGCTAGTATCAGGGCTTTCAGTTCTGCCAGCTGCACTGTACAATCTCCCAGAGATTGCCTAGTCATATTGCTGGGATGGAACTTACCATCCCGCATACGACCTTTCACTCTAGCACACACAGCGCTATATTGCTGTTTACTTCCAATGGCAGGTTGAGCAGAACCGTCAGTGTAAATTATGTATTCATACTAATCTAGAGGCAAGATTTCATTCGGGAGAGGGTATTCTTGTTTGTACTGCAGAAATGCTTGTTTTCTCAGTGTAGGGTCGTATCTATATTCTACATCTGTTGCAGTGAGAGAATTAGCCCATTGTATCCAACGTGGATGGAATGCCTTTGCATTTGGATTGCTGGCTTTGGTTACCGCTTCTAAAGTCGGTATCGGGGTTACAACGATGATGCGTTTCCCCTGTGCTAGTGCTCTTTCTCTCCCTACAGCAAACAAATGATGGACGGAATGCTGACAATGCAAACATTCTCCCCCAGTGAAAAGATCTGGGTTAAATCCATCGTTCTTTTGCCCACTACGCCACCCTAGTTTGGACCCAGCCATATGCAAATCAGTCTTGACCCTGTGCCCCCCGGGAACAGTCCAGACCGAACTGCCAGGCCAGGTCCTCCCTGGAACGGAAACAAACATCCTGGGACCGGTTTCAGGGTATGTCACCCTTCTTCAGCCAGGCTAGCTTGAATCCAGTGGCACAGTGAGCAAGGGACCCACGTCTGGGCATACCCAGCCCACTTAGGGCAAAAAGTGTTACAGCAAACAAATGATGGACGGAATGCTGACAATGCAAACATTCTCCCCCAGTCAAAAGATCTGGGTTAAATTCATCGTTCTCTTGCCCACTACGCCACCCCAGTTTGGACCCAGCCATATGCAAATCAGTCTTGACCCTGTGCCCCCCGGGAACAGTCCAGACCGAACTGCCAGGCCAGGTCCTCCCTGGACCGGAAACAAGCATCCTGGGACCGGTTTCAGGGTATGTCACCCTTCTTCAGCCAGGCTAGCTTGAATCCAGTGGCACAGTGAGCAAGGGACCCACGTCTGGGCATACCCAGCCCACTTAGGGCGAAAAGTGTTACAGCAAACAAATGATGGACAGAATGCTGACAATGCAAACATTCTCCCCCAGTCAAAAGATCTGGGTTAAATCCATCGTTCTCTTGCCTACTACGCCACCCCAGTTTGGACCCAGCCATATGCAAATCAGTCTTGACCCTGTGCCCCCCGGGAACAGTCCAGACCGAACTGCCAGGCCAGGTCCTCCCTGGACCGGAAACAAGCATCCTGGGACCGGTTTCAGGGTATGTCACCCTTCAGCCAGGCTAGCTTGAATCCAGTGGCACAGTGAGCAAGGGACCCATGTCTGGGCATACCCAGCCCACTTAGGGCGAAAAGTGTTACAGCAAACAAATGATGGACGGAATGCTGACAGTGCAAACATTCTCCCCAGTCAAAAGATCTGGGTTAACTCGCAGACAGCTTCGCCCGATATTACGCCGAGCTCTATGCCCCCAAAGAATGTGTCTCGGCCGACGTTATTGAAAAATTCATTGCTGATCTTCCGCCCAAGGCCCTTACTGACGAGGTGCGCGACCAATTGGAGTTGCCCCTTTCGGAGGAGGAACTGGGTTTGGCCCTGGGGAACTCAACTCCGGTAGGCGCCGGGTCCCAACGGGTTCCCTTGCGAGTTTTTTAAACATTACTTCCTACAACTAGGTCCTCACTACCAGAGGGCGATGGAGGAGGCGCGCGTGCGGGGATCCCTCCCCTCAGATTGGCGACACGCGGAGGTAGTGGTATTTCACAAACCGGGCAGGCCCCCGGAACATCATGCGTCGTATCGCCCCATATCCCTCCTCAACGTGGAAGCTAAGATACTAGCCAAAGCACTAGCCAATCGCCTCCTACCCCATATGACGGCCCTGGTCCATATGGACCAGGCCGGCTTTATGCCCCAGAGGGCCACCAGGCACAACATACGTCGTGCCCATGTGGCAGTGGCGGAGGCTCGGCGACTTGGGGTTCCGGCAGCTCTCCTACTTGCGGATATGGACCGGGCATTCGACTCCCTCAGCTGGGTCTATCTCTTTGCCCTGCTACGACGCCTCAACCTAGGCCCGAGATTCGTATCTTATTTGGCCCTACTATACACGGACCTGACGGCGACGGTAAGGGTGGCGGGCGCGTCTTCCCGCGTCTTTCAAGGTGCGGAGAGGCACGCGACAGGGCTGCCCCCTGTCCCCATATTTATTTGCTCTGGCAATGGAGCCACTGGCCACCTGGGTGCGGTTGGATGCGCAGGTGCAGGGGTTCGAGTGGGCCGCGGGGTTGTCTGACAGGATTGCGCTCTATGCGGACGATGTCCTTTTCTTTCTCACGGCTGTTGATAGAACGGGCCCAAGGCTGCTGCGTATCATGCAGATCTTCGGGGAAACCACGGGACTATATATGAACCCGCGCAAGTCTACGCTGTGGCCGCTCGGCTCCGATACGAAGGTAGGGTCATGGGCATCCTCGCTTCAGCAGGCGGTTGGGGGACTGAAATACCTTGGGGTCTTCATAACGGACGTGCCAGCTATATCATGGGAGCGTAACCTAGTTCCGGTCTGGGAACGGGTACGGGCAGATATTAAGTCCTGGTCCCGCATGCCTATTTCCCTTTACGGCAGGTCGGCCATCTTTAAGATGGTGGCTTTGCCCAAGCTTCTCTACCAATTACAGAATCATCCCTACCGGATCGCCCCTCGATGGTTTCGGCAGGTCCATGCAGGGCTGGGACAGTTTCTGTGGGAGGGGGGTAAAGTTCGCGTCGCGATTCAGACATGCTTCAGGTCCACATATTGCGGGGGGCTTGCGACATCAGACATACTTTCCTACTACCAGGCCTCTCATCTACTGGTACTTAATGAGTGGTGGTATGGGGATAGGGCGGACCCCGCATATGCACTGGAGCGGTACCTCATGGGGCACTCCTCGGCTCACACGCTCCTATACTCGGCGCCGCGGCGGCGTTCCCTGCCGCCGGCCACTGAGGTAGACTTTCACGTCTGGCGCCAGGCCCTCCGGCGCATGGGGTGGTGGGGTACACTAACGAGAGAGACCCCCCTCTGGGACAATGGGCGTCTGCCGCAGATGGCGGCCCTGCAGGGCTTCAAGGGTTGGGACAACATCGGCATTTCGGTCCTGGGGGATGTGACTCGGGGCCGAACACTCAAATCCTTCCAGGACTTGCAGAGGGAGTTCTCTATGCCAAAGACCCAATTCTACCGATACCTTCAGCTTCGGCATGCCTTGGCGCCGAGTCTGGAGGGCCTGGAGTCCCTGCCCGAATTTAGTCCGATAGAGGCTAAAGTCTTTATGGGCGACCTTGGGCAATGCAAGATCTCTCAGATCTATCAGACCTTGATCACCCACTGCTCTTCCACGCTTCAGAAGCTCCGGGGGGACTGGGAGCTAGAGGTCGGCCCAATGGACGAAGAAGATTGGAATGAAGCACTGGCGGCCCCTAGGGGGGCAGCTATAACCATGCGCTTGCGGCTGGTCCAGTTTAAGTACCTCCATCGCGTATACTACACACACACACACACACACACACACACACACACACACACACACACACACACGCGTCTGTGGAGGGCAGGACTGATAGCGTCTCCCACCTGCTTGAGGTGTGGCCGAGAAGAGGGTTCATTCATACACACGGTATGGCACTGCCTGTCCCTTGATCGCTTCTGGGGAGGGGTATTTAGGTGTCTGACAGAGGTACTGGGTTGGGAACTGTTGCGGTCACCGCGCTTAGCCCTGCTACACATTATGGATGGGATTGGGGGTAACACTTACAAGAGGCATTTGCTGCTGCTAGGCCTTACCGCAGCTAAACGAGATATAGCCCGGGCATGGAAGGACTCGAGGCCCCCATCAGTTGCTGCCTGGAAGAATGGCCTAGATTTTTGCATGGGGCTGGAGCGACCGATCTTTGTCGTCAGAGGCTGCCCACGCAAGCATTACAAAATCTGGAAGAGGTGGGCGGATTATCGGGGGATATGGTTAGAACCTGTGAACACGTCCCACCCTACATGGTTCCGGTATAATGCCAGAGCTAGCGCTTGCGCTCACTCCTGCGCATATGAGTGTTTTAAGGAAACAGGAACGAGGTCGGAAAACGCAGGCAAAATTACGCTTTCACCTTTTGGGCAATCCATTACAAAATCAGGTGGCCAATCTTTTTCTGCTAACAGGATGTCATATCCAAATGTCAAATTTTCCAAAAAGAGACCTTTAATTTTTCTTGAGATGTCCCCCCTCTATTTGGAGATTAATTTCGTGTAGACGGTGTGGGACACTCACTCTTGTATCAGGTCTATCCACCGTGATGTATTCATTCAAAACTGCTGTCACCAGAAATTCCTTCAGGTTCTGGCGAGCTATTGTTACTTCTGCTGCGCTGTCTATCATCGTCAGAGCCCATTCCCCGTTCAGAAGCTGAGTCCTCAGTAACCTGGGCATGTCTGATTTTTAATCCAGCTAATTCCTTCTTTTTAAATTAAGTCTTTGCTTTAGGTTGCTCTTCCTGTTTGATCTTGAAATCTGAATTGCGATGTGTTTCCCTTTTTCCCTTTGGTCGATCTTCAGTCTTTTGTTCTGACCGTCCTTCCCTCTCCAAGTTTTTTGATGAACCCTGAAAGGAACGAAAGGAACGTGTATCAGTATCCAGATACCTGTCAGGTTTCCAAATGTTATCATGATTCCTAAGGTTATACCTCTTTTTAGAGGACTCCCGTTGGGGAGACCCACCCCTTGATCGTGAAGTGTTTCTTTTATTGTTATTTTTGGATTGATTTTGATTGTTTTCCCATTTCTTTTGGAAGAAATGGGTGCTTGTTTTGAGTTATCCTTATCAGAATTACTCACCACTTGTGGTTTCCCTGGTCTAGCTCCCAAACTATCTCTACCTAATTAAGCATAGGTTTCCTCGATAATTTTTGGTAATGCACACTCCGGATTTGTTGGAGCTGTTTCCCTTAAGCGTTGGCGTATAGCCACCACTGCTGCTTCCCCCTTAATATTGCTCAGCATAATTGCCAAGACTTGGTCAAAATTACCCATCAGTTTCATCCCCAAGTCCAGGGCAGGTCCTGCCCCGTACTCATTTTGTATCTGTTTCAATACTTCAGGAATAACTGATATGGTCGGGGTACCGTGTATTCTAATGTAGACTGCAGCAAAGATTGTTCCCCATGTGGTGCAATCCTCAGGTGAAGGAGCCATTACCATTGGAAAGCAAATTGTTAACATTCTGTGTTTTTCCTGCGGACCAGTATGGGGAAATACTGCTTCCAACTGTGCTATTTTTTTAGCGATCCAGAACGGTACTTGATCCCTCTTTGATGGAAACGCACCCATTATTGCTTTTAGTGTCTGTGGACTAATTGTTGTTGTGTGTTGGGTCTGGACTGTTCCAGGTGGAGCATATCTCGCAGGTTGTAATGTGAGTGTTCGCATGACGAACTGGACAATGTGTCTATATAGCCTGACTGTTTCTTTGTAAAGTGCACGCACTTCCCCTACTTGGAGTGTGTCTATCTCAGGATGTGGAGTGTAAGTCGCTAAGACCGGCTATGTCGCTCCTCCTATGCTGAGCAGACCGAGTCTTACTACCGAAGTTGTGTGATTTAGGGCGCCTTTAAACCAGTTCTTATGTTGCTGGTAAGTTAACAGGACTTCAATGTCCTCGTATGGGATATATTCTTCCAGTGGATCCACTTCAATGTATTCGTGGAATAAATGTGTCAGTGGATCTGCAGGTGGGAATTTCACCCATGAATAGAATACCTCTGATCCGAACACCTCGTGTGCCTCAATCATGAAAGTAACATGGCCACCTGTTACAGGTACGCCATGTTCTAACAATCTCAGAGTTACTGCCTGTCTGCAGTTCTTTGTGATATTTAGAGGGTTAGCAAATTCGTCTCCTTCCGCGCTTCCACTGCTACTTGCAGATTCAGTCATTTTGAAAGGAGGAGAGAGTAAATGTTTAAGAGGTAGGGTTTAGCACAATATGGGAACCTTTAATCCTTACAAACTTGTCTAAACCTTCAGCCAATACACAGGGTGTACCTGCTCAGCTGAGGCGGATATTCCTTCCCACTTCAGACGTCTCTGAAAAGTGTGAGTAGGGCTGTCTGAGAAAGCACGACTGAACTACTCAGATTTCACTGTTAATATAAGAACCAAACCAACGTTGGGCGCCATGTCGTGTAGTTCCTAGGACCCCCCCAGGACCTGCGCGTTTTGGATGACCTAAACTGAGGGCTTGGTGTGCAGACAGACTCTGGACACCCTCACAGGATGAGTCAGCCGATAGACCACCTAGCTCTACATTGTCACTATCACCCAACTGTATTCAACAGCGGTGTAGGTAGTTTCTGGCAACCACGGAACATGACAACCCTGATTCCTCAGGTATCGTGGAAAACAATACGGTATCTTTCGCTCAGTCACTCGTGCTTACTTTTCTCAGAATACACATAGAATGACGATTGGAACGGTTTCAATAATTATTTATTGATCAAGCGTCAGTCTAGTATGAAACATATTTGCTGCGACAATCAAAAGACAGGAGCAGACAAATGTGATCACTAGCACCAATATCGTAAATAGTAGATACATTTCTACCATAGTGCTAATAAGATGAGTAAAAGCAGATTATATAAAACAATAGCATTGGCGTACTCCTACGATGCATAGTCTACCTAAATGTACCTAGCCTAGATATGTAGGTGAAGCATGTGTATGTAAGTGCTAGGATATATCCTAATGGAGCCAAGAATCCCCTGGGAAGTGCTAACCCCTCACCTGATGGTTCTTAATGAAGGACCCGTCTCTGCATCGAGGATGGCACCCCGCAAGGGATGTCAGGTCTCTGTCTGTCGAAGGATCAGCCTGCAGAGTCTCGGTCCAGCCTGAAAGGAATTCTCCTCTCTTTCTGTAGGGGGAGTGAGGGTCTTATACTAAAGCCGTCACTCCAGGGTTTCTTCTAGAATCGATATGTTTTGAAAACATTCACTAATCCTTTGCTAATCCTTTTCTAAACAAAAATACTCATGCACAGCTGGCTGTTGGCCATGGATAAAAAAAGTGGTGACCCTTATACAGAATAAATCTTCTGTGCCTGGGGACATGTTTATGTACGTCAGGTACAGGGATTAAGATAGGGTACCAAGAGCCTGGTGTCGAAGAGACAGAAGTAAGCTACTGGTAAAAGGTCACCTGTGTAGGACTGTTATGTCGTGTGGATGGGACAAAATGTATGTAATGGGTATGTACATGATGGGACTATCCTAAAGGACATGACAGGCCCGGGGGGGCACATGGCCCCACTCCCCTTTAAAAATATATATATATAGATGAATAAAGGCTGGGCTCTGAGGGATGGGGTCCCCGGGCGGCCGATGCTTGAGATGTCATCAGTGATGTCACTGACCATGTCAAGAGTGATGTAATATGTGGGGCAATAAGCAGTGCATTGCGGGGCGTGAGTTATAGTTAGCTCAGCTAACTATAACTGCTGAATTTCACTGGTTTTGTATGAATGAAACCTGAGCCTAACTATAAAGTCCCTGTAACCTTCATTTTTTTCCAGTGAATGTCTAAGGTTTTTCTTTATTCCATTTCCTATCTGTAACTTCCCTGTAACCTTTGGTTTTTTCAGTCAATTTCTATGTTTTTTTTTAAGTAGTAATGGAGTTTTCAGATTGGTGGAGAAAGGGGGTGGGGTCTCTAACCAGCTCTCAGGAATCCTGCTGTGTAAAAGTTACAGAAAGTACCAGGAGGGCTTCTTGGCCCCAAGGTTCCACGGCATCCAAAAGGACTTAATTCCCCAACTTTAAGTGTGCCACGAGGCGTATTTGCAGAGTGAAAGGGAAAGGGGGCGGGCCATGAAGACCTCTCGGCAATCCCGCAGTGTGGGACTTACTGAAGGTAACAGGAGGGGTAGTTGACCCACAAGGACGTCCTTGGAGCCCAACAACTCCTCCCGTTACCTCCAGTATGTCCCATACAGCGTGATTGCTAAGAGGTCTTCAGAGGCCATGCCACGTTTCAAAGCGCCTCCTGGCGAGCTAATTGTTGGGCGATGAAGTCCCCTTGGCTTCAGAGGGTCCTTGGGGGCCAACAAGCCCTCCTGTTACCTCCAGTAAGGCCCACACAGAGGGATTGCCGAGAGGTCTTCAGAGGCCACGCCCCCTTTCTCCACCACTCTGCAAACGCATCTCCTGCCGCACTGATGGTTGGGGGATGAAGTCCCATTAGCTCCAGAGGGTCCTTGGGGGCCAACAAGCCATCCTGTTACCTCCAGTAAGGCCCACACAGAGGAATTGCTGAGAGGTCTTCGGAGGCCATGCCCCCTCTCTCCACCACTCTACAAACGCGCCTCCTGGTGCACTGCTGGCTGGGGGATGAAGTCCCCTTGGCTCTTGAGGGTCTTTGGGGGCCATCTACCCCTCCTGTTACCTCCAGTAAGTCCCACACAGAGGTTGTTGGAGGCCATGCCCCCTTTCTCCATCACTCTGCAAACGCACCTCCTGGCGCACTACTGGTTGGGGGGAAAAGTCCACTTTAGTCCGGAGGACCTCAGGAGGCCCAGGGATGACAGACCCCCTCCAGCAGTGCACCGAGAGGCGCGTTTGCAGAGTGGTAGATCACAGCCCCGGTGACCCGATCCCCTGGGGCCCGTCATTAAAAAAAAAAAAAAAATGTCATGAATGAAAGGAAGGGCGGGGCGTGGGCCCCCTTCCCTGGGCTGATTTTAGCCCTGGGGACCCCATCTCCCAGGGCCTGCCTGGTCCCACCCAGGGCACCCATGGGGACCACTTGGGAGCCTGAAAGCCCTGCTGGCTCCCCACCTCCTGCGGGAGCTTACATTGCTTTGGGACCCAGGGGGCTGCTTACTGGGTCCCAAAGCAAAGTGTCTGTTTCACTGCTCGCTTCACAGTAACTCTATGGGTGACTGACTCAGTGTGTGAGTGACTGTATGGGTGTATTTTTTTTGTTTTTTTAATATCTGTTTATTGGCATTTCTTTTAGTATTACAAAACTTTCAAAACAATAAAGCTTAGTGGGCATTTCATTTACAGTGAAAACATCAAATCATAGTGATACAATGCATACAGAATAACAGAGAGGTGTTGAGCTTCTAGTTTGGGACATAGTGCATTGGGCGTGGTATCAACACGAGAGGCACAAAAGGTTGCACGGCATGTGCTCTAGGGAGTCTCCTCGCTAATCTGGGACCCAACAGCCTCCGCTGGACGATGAATTTGCTCGGTCGCTACATTGGTGTCGTTGTCTCCTCCTGTTCCTTTCAGCAGGTATGATGTAAGGGGTCCCCAAATGTCTCAGGGTCTTGATCGGGCAGGGAGTAGTTCAGCGTAAATGGCATTTTGATCCTGACAGTGAGTGAGGTCAGCTAACCAGTCCTTAAATTTGGGCGCCCTGCCCCTCCCCCATCTGCATGCAATTTTACGCTTTGCGAGAAGGAGGCCCAGTGCCAAGAAGCGCTTGGTGTTGCCTTTGTGTCCGGGGAGATAACCCAGGAGGCCCATTTCGGGTGTGAGTTCAAGCCTCGCCCCAGTCATATCCCCTAGAGCCTCCACCACCTCAGTCCAGAAGCGCGCCACAGATCCACACTCCCATGCAACATGCAGGAATCCCGCCCCGTCTCTCCCACAGTGGTCGCATTTGTCGCTGTCCCGCAGTTGAAGTTTGTGCAGTTTCGCAGGGGTGTAATACATGCGGTGGAGGAATTTAAAATGTATGATCCTAAATCTGCTAGAAGCGGTGATGCGCTCAGTCTGCTGGCAACTATATGTCCAGGCTTTGTCTGTAATTGGATGGCCTAGTTCCATTTCCCACCCCTGTCGCGCTTTCGTGGCCCAGTTGATCCTGCCCCTATGGTAGCCTTATATATATGCGACACAGCGTGTGGTGCCCCAGCCCGCAGTGTCAAGTGCAATGGGAGCAGTGTGGGGGGCTCCTCTGGGAACGCAGGTGTAGCGGCTATGACGTCCTGCAGCAGGCGAATGTAGAGGAAGCGGTCCATGGTGGTGGGGGTGGGGTGTTGCCAAAAAATGCCTCTGCGCCCTTGAATTGCCCCTCATGGTACATGCCTCCCCATGTATTCATCCCTAGCCGAAGGAACATGCGTTTGCAGATACCCTCTTGTGTGACGGGTAGGTTAGGCTGGTCGAGGAGAGGGAGCAGCGGGGAATAGAGTATGGGTGTCTGGGATCGTTTGGCTATGGCGCGCCACTCGTTATTGGTGCATGCCACTGTAGATCGTGATCCCCCAGCTGTTTTATCATCTACGCCTAGTAATCCCGCGAGAGAAGCTGACGCCATGAGCCCTTGCTCTACCGCCAGATGAGTCATGAAGGGTGGGGGTGCAAGCCAATACGCTGCGTAGTGCGCCTGGGCGCTGAGAAAGTAGAGTTCGGGATCAGGTGCTTCGAATCCGCCCCTGGCGAACGGCAGTGTAAGGGTGCTCCATTTGATCCGAGGTTGCTTCCCTCCCCAAGCTAAGCGGATAAGTTAACTCTTCAGTCTGGTGAAGAAATGGCGGCCAGGTGAGAAGGGGATGTTTATGAGCAGGTATAGGAACTTGGGCATAATGATCATTTTCATTAAGGCCACACGGCCCTCTAGGGAGAGTGGAAGGGCTATCCATCTGGTGATCAGGCTTTCTACCTTGTCGAGGACCACTCCATAGTTTGCCCTTATGAGTTCATCTTTGTCTTTATTTACGGTGACACCAAGGTAGCGGACCTCCTCTGCACACCACTGCAACGGGTACTCCATTGGGAACGGAGCGGTGGCACTGGTAAGTGGCAGGATTTGAGACTTTCCCCAATTTATTGTGATGCCTGAAAAGGCCCCGAATTTTATTATTTCGCGTATCATGCCGTTTAACCCGTTTATAGGGTCATGCACATACAGCGTGATATCATCCGCATAGAGCGAAATTAAGACGGGTCGAGTGGGGTAGTCTAGCGCATATTGTTTGTGGTGCTGTCGTAGCATGGCTGCCAGCGGCTCCATCGCGATCGCAAACAACAGGGGTGAAAGGGGGCACCCCTGCCGCGTGCCCCTGGATATAGCAAAGGGTGTGGACCGTTCCCCATTTAAGAGTAGTGTGGCAGTAGGGAGATGGTAGAGTAGTTTAATCCAGTTGAGGAACTCTGGCGGGAATCCTATGTGGGTCAGAACAGCAAATAGGTAGCCCCATTCCAGGGAGTCAAACGCTTTGGTGGCGTCTAAAAAGACTGCCACCGCCTGTTCGTCCTGGTCTATACCATGCATGATAGAAAACAAGGTCCGCAGGTTGTGGGAGGTTGACCGGCCTGGTATAAATCCTGCTTGATCTGGTCTGATAAGGTGCTCCATCAGTAGCTTGAGTCTATTGGCCAGCACTTTTGCCAGTATCTTGGCATCACAATTTATTAAGGACAGTGGCCGGTACGAGTCCGGGGATTCAGAGGGTTTCCCGGGTTTTAACAGTGAGACCAGCATGGCCTCGCGCATTGTGAGTGGGAGCGATCCCTCTTCAGCCGCCTCTTCGTACAGCGCTTTGAGGAAGGGAGCCATTGTGTCTATGTAGGTTTTATAAAGTTCGATCCCGAGGCCGTCTGAACCCGGCGCCTTCCCATTCCCTTTTTGCATTATGGCTTCTCGGATTTCGTCTAATTGGAACTCGGACGCCAGGAATTCCCTCTGCCGATCGCTTAGCCAGGCCAGTTCTATCTGCTGTAAGTATTGCGGAGTCTCCCCTTGGCATGTCGCGCAGGATTTGTATAGTGTGTGATAGTGCGTGGCGAACACTCCCATAATGGCCGGTGTATCCCGGTGCGATGTTCCCTCCCCATCGCAAATCACTAACACGTGATTCGCTGTCTTCGGCGGTCTGATGGTTTCTGCCAGCGCTTTGCCAGGACGCTCGCCTTCCCCGTATTTACGCGCTATGCGATATTTTCCACAGAAACGACATTCCCTCTCTGCCTCTGCTTGGTATTCCGTGAGGAGCTTCCGGGTTTTGGCTAGGGTGGGGCCGTCGCGTGTCCCGTGAGTTCTGGGTTCCAGCTGTCTGAGCTGGCGATCTAGGCGGTCTATGGTCATGCGGATGTCTCTAAGGATAGCCCCCGCTTTGGCTATGCAATGTCCTCTAACGGTGACCTTTAGCGCTTCCCATACTGTGGTCAGAGAGGGGACCGAGTCTACGTTGAGTCTAATGAACTCCTCGAGCATGTCCCCTACTTCCGTTCGGGACACCTGGTCAAGCAGTGCTGTAGGTAGAAGGCGCCACAGCCTGGGTTTGGGCTGCAAGCCCGGCGGATTCAGCAACATAAGCACAGGGGGAGTGATCAGAGTAGGTGCGCGTAAGGTGACGCGCGGATAGAGCGTGTACTGCCATACCCTGTGTTACAACCCACATGTCTAGTCGAGACCAGTTATTGTGTACCGCTGAGTGAAATGTGCCTTCTCGTTGTGTGGGGTGGAGGTGGCGCCAGACATCTACCAGCAGATTGTCCGCTAGTATTTGCTGGAGTTGTCGTTGTGCTTTGGAGTAGTGATGCGGCAGTGGGTGGGAGCGGTCCCATGGAGGGTGCAGTGTTAGGTTGAAGTCGCCTCCCCATATAAGATGAGTCGAGCCGATATTTACTATGCGCGCCCATAGGGTTATTATAATAGTCTTCGTCATCTGTGTTGGGCCCATAGCTGCAGACTAGCGTGACTGATTCGGACGCCAACCTGCCCAATGTCATACAGTACCTCCCTTGCGGATCAGGTGCTGATCCTTCTTCTGTGTAGGGAACCGCTTTTTTTATAAGAATTGCAGTGCCTCTCGAGTATGCTGAATACGAGGAGAAGTACCTGTGGGAGGCCCATCTGGAGGCAAACTGGGGCTGCTGTGTAGGGAGCGTATGCGTTTCCTGCAGCATGGCTATGCAAACACGATGTCTGTCCAGGTAGGCCAGTAGATGTCGTTTTTTTCTGGGGTTGCCCAGCCCCCGCACGTTCCATGTTAGAAATCCCATGTGTGTCCCTGTTTGGTCTTGTTGCCCCTCACCCACCATTACCCAAAGAATCGTGTGCGATCGTGTAGGAAACGCGTATATCTGTCACCGGGTTTGTGTTATTCATACATGGCCAGTTATTCACTGTAAACTTAAGCATGCCCATCCATAATCCCACCCACTCCTCCCACAACGGCGACCCCAACTTGCCGAGCATGGATCCCCCCGCTTAAACCCTCCCAACATTGCTAGAACAACTCTCACGTCTTGTGTCCCCCGTGCCCCGAGTGGGCTTTGCACTGACAATTCTACGGTGCTGCACCGTAGTGCCAACGCTATGACATATTCACCCCATGCCATATAGGCTCTGTCGATCGTGGGATCGGATATTGCTCGGGTCTCAGGGTCTCTGGAGACGTTTTCTTGTAATACCCCCAACAAGTAACAACAGAGGCAACAGCTTAACAGAACAATCCCCAGTGGTGGGGGGAAGGGGAGCACCCTCAGACCCTCAGAGACGTTTGCCCCAAGGGGCGTGACCGCGCCCCCTGCTCCTTCGTTCTGGGCAGGAGGGGGCCCCGGAATGTACAGTATGGGCTCGCTCAGGGTTCTCACTGTCCATGTTCCATCAAGCGATAGTTCGTGGGGTCAAACAGGGACAAACATTTAACGTTACCTGCTGCTCCGAGTCGATAGCTGTATCTGCAATGTCCATAGACTGACCTGCGGGGGGGGTGCACCACGGGTGTCTGACCTTCATTTTCAGTCCTCGTCCCGCTGTGCAGAGTCCTCCCTGTCGCCCGATGTGATGTGGGGCGCTCCGCTCTCTTTGCAGCCAGCACAGTTTTCTTGAAGAAGTCCGCCGCCTGTTGTGGTGTATTACAGATGTGATGCTTGCAGTCGTAGGTGAGCCGGAGTCGTGCGGGATAGAGCATAGCGTATTCCACCCCTTCTTGCTGTAGCTTCTTCTTGATGAGCACAAATTTCTTACGCGCCTCCTGGACGTTGAGGGAGAAGTCGGGATTTAGCGATACAGCATTATTCTCAAATACAACGTCTTTCAACTCCCTGGCTTTACGTAGCACCGTGTCGCGGTCGCGATAGTTAAGCAGTCTTGCAACTATGGGTCTGGGCGGTGCCCCGGGGGGGGGGGTTTCGGCGCCAGGGTGCGGTGTGCCCGTTCGACGACTAGGATTCTCGAAAAGCTCTCCTGCCCAAAGCATGTGACGAACAGCCGCTCCACGCAGTCTTCTAGCCGCCCAATGTTGGTCGACTCCGGGACGCCAGTGATGTGAATGTTGTTCCGCCTGGAGCGGGCTTCGATGTCCTCGATTTTTGCCGCAATCACATTCAGCAGCTTGTCAATGTCTGTGAGCTGTCCAGCCGTCTGCGCGTGGTCATCTTCGAGGGTGGAGATCCGCGTTTCTGCCTCTTTGATTCTGCCATCTTGCTTTGCGATCTTTTGGGTAATCTGATCCATTCTAGCACACATGGAGTCCATTTTTCCCTCAATGGAGGTGAAGCTAGCTTTCATTGTGCTGAGTATCGTCTTCATGTCTACTTCGTCTGCGTCTCTGTTCGCCTGGCCCCCGTTGTCTTGCTCCGTCTCGGGCAGCTGTCCTCTGGGCGTCCTGCGGGCTTCGAAGGTCATCTTAGGCTGTTTACCATCCGGCTTCCACATTATGGCAACCCTCGTGTCCGGGGGGGTGTCAGAGGCTATGGCACTTGTCAGCTGATTGTTGGTGCTGCTCTGGCGGTCCTCGTATTGTAGGGCCCCTCCGTGGCAGGCGCTGCGGGCACTTCGTGCTCCCAGTAGTATGCGTGTGTAGCTCTCTATGCAAATTTGGGAATGTGGGGCCCCACAGCAGCCCCTGAGCGGCGCGATGCGTGCCATGCGATTCCAGGCGTGGGTGTCGTCAGTCTCGCTCCCTCCGAGCACCAACTGTGCAGACTTTTTATCTCCTCTTCACTGCCGCAGCGCCCCAGTGTGCTCGGCGTCTGTTTGTGGCTTGCACATATGGTGAGGCCCACTCTCCCGCGCCACCTGGGGGGGGGGGTTGGTATCGCTCACGAGCTTCAGGCCTCCTTCTTGGCGGTGTTGCAAGGCCAGTGACCGAAGGCGCGGGGACCAAGTATGGGCCACGTCCCCCTGACTCCGAATGGGGGTGTCTCCAAGGCCGCTGGTCAGGTACAGTGCTGGGGCTGTGCGTTCGCCCCCACCAACACTCCAGGCGTATTGGGCAGAGCGGCGTCTCTAGTCCACCAGTCGGGGGCCTCACTCCCTCCCGCTGCGCCGATGCCAAGGATCTGAGGATACCATCACAGCTTGTTCGAGTCCTGACGTGGCAGAGGTATGTGGTGTAAGTTGGGTGGCCCCCCGGTGACTCACCACGTTGGCATCCAGACAGTGGGGCGCTTGGGGTGCCGGGGCTTATGCATCTGGTCTTCAGGCCCTCCACCCCGCACAGGATCGCATGCAACGTTTAGGAGGCGCTGTCCGTCTCAGCCGCACCCGTTCGCCTCATAGCCTCTTCCAGCAGCGCTTGGTGTACCCCTGCGGCCCCCCAGCCTGGTCCAGGGACAGTAGGCACTTGTGGGGGTACGTTTGTTTGTGGGCGGCAGAGCGGGCAAATCACGGCTCACGCGCGGACGGGCACAGTCGCCGGCCCCGATCCCCGGCATCATGCGTCGGCGCCGCAGGCGGGGAGACGCCCCGAGGCCGTCCGCGGCAGCAGTGGCAAACGTCCGTCGCAGGATGCGGCTCTCCCCCGGCCGCACCGCCCGGCCAACACGTGCCCGTCAGCGCTATGGATCTCGTGGCAGGTAGGAGCGGGCCCCCTCCGCTGCTTCAGCCCCGCTTGCCGTTCGGCAGCTGGGTTCTCTTCTACGGCCCGCTGCGCAGGTACCAGTCTTTCCTCACGATTTTTATTTGTTTGTTTATGTTTCCTTTGTTCCCGTTTGTGGGATTGGTTTTAGTGGCTGAGAGCGGGGGGAGAGGGGATCACCATGGGCGAACGCGCCCGGCCCGCGCAGCCGGCCGCCGGCCCTCACCTTACGCGACCCGGCCAGTCGCTCCACGTTACTTAGGCCGCAAGTCTTTACTGGCGCTTATCCGGTGGTCTGTGGCCGGTGCCTGCCCTGCAAGCAGGCGTACTGTTGTCTCTGACCCTCCGCTGCAGTATGATGAGGCACACAGCGAGATTGCCCTGCAGTTACAGGATTCTTGCTGGATTATGGCTCCGGGGCTGACGGAGCCTCACTACTGTGCGGCCATCTTGTCCGCACGCCCCCTAGCGCCTCGACTGTATGGGTGTATGAGTAGATATGTCAGTTGCTTTATTAGTGAGTGAGTGGGTGTATGAGTGGCTGTATGGGTGAGTGACTGAGTGGATGTGTGTGTTGATCTATGAATCAGTAAGTAGCTGTGTAAGTTCTGGTACAGGTATGTGAATTGGTTTGAGAATAGTAGTGTGGAAGTGGAGTGGGTGTATGGAAGGGTCTATGGGGGTGTGAGTTGGAGACTCAGAGAGTCTGTTGATGATGTCATGAGTGATGTCATTTGAGATGACATCAGTGATGTCACTGACCATGTCATGAGTGATGTAATATGTGAGGTCATAAGCAGTGCACTGCTGGGGCGCAAGTTATAGTTAGTTCAGCTAACTATAACTGCTAAATTTCACTGGTTTTGTACAAGTGAAACCTGAGCCTAACTATAAAGTCCCTGTAACCTTTGTTTTTTTCAGTGAATTTCCAAGGTTTCCTTTTTATTCCATTTCCTAACTATAACGCCCCTCTAACCTTTGGTTTTTTCCAGTGACTATATATATGTATATGTGTATGTGTATATATATATTCACTGAAAAAACCATAGGTTTTAGGGACAGTTATAGTTACTTGGACATTGCACTCGTACAAAACCCGTGAAATTCCCCGTTATAGTTAGTTCAGCTAACTATAACTCGCGCCCCGCAATGCACTGCTGATGACGTCACATATTACATCACTCATGACATGGTCAGTGACATCACTGATGACATCACTGATGACATCTCAAATGACATCACTGATGACATCATCCAGTGACTGTGTGTTTCTGTAAAGTTTAAATATTTTTAATATATATATAGGAAAAGACGTATTGAAGAATGAGTGGGTGTGTAAGTGTCTGTATGGATGATTTAGTAGGTGCGTGACTGACTCTATAAGTGAGTGATTTAACGTATCTTACTGAATGCATGGGTTAGTGACTAAACTGGGTGAATGTCTGTATCCGTCTGTCTGTTGCTGTGTAAGTGGCTGCATGTGTTTGTGAATAGCTACATGAGTGTCTATATGAGTTATTGAATGGTTGTCTGAGTATCTGTATGGGTGCCTGAGTGTTTGTGTGGGAGGGGTGTGTGCGACTCTGTGCATAGATGTGTGAGTGGGTGATTCACTGGGTGGATGGTTTCAAGAGTGTATCTGTGATAGACTGTATGGGTGGGTAAGTGTGTGTAAGAGTGTGTTAGTGAGTGAATGTATGTCCCAGTGGTACATGTGTGAGTAACTACATATGTGAAAGGCAGTATATATGTGTGTTGGAGTATATAAATAGCTATAAGCGAGAGTGAGTGATTGTGATAGTGGCTGTATGGATGAGTGTGTGCTTGTATCAGTGATTGTATAAGAGCGTAAGAATGTGCTAGTATTTGTATGAGTAAGTGAGCTGGTGTGTGTATAACTGTATAGGTGAGTAAATGGCAGTGTGTTTAATTATTTGCATGACTGACTAGGTGTGTGAGTACCTCTATGGATGAGTGGCGGTGTTTGAGTGTCTATATAGGAGTATGAGTGCATATGATAGTCCTGTACTGAGTGACCGTAAGTATGAGTGACTGTACGGGTGAGTGAGTGGATGTGTGCGTAGACCTATGAATCAGTGAGTGGGTATGTAGTTATTGGTGTTGGAGTGTCTATGGTTTTGCGAATGGCAGTCTGTAATTTAGAGTGGGTGTATCAAAGGTTATATTAGGGTGTGAGGAGGTGCATCAGATTATCACGTGGATGATGTCATCAGTGATGTCATTTGAGATGTCATGAGTGATGTCATCAGTGATGTCACTGACCATGTCATGAGTGATGTAATATGTGACGTCATCAGCAGTGCATTGCGGGGCGCGAGTTATAGTTAGCTGAACTAACTATAACGGGGGAATTTCACAGGTTTTGTACGAGTGCAATGTCCAAGTAACTATAACTGTCCCTAAAACCTATGGTTTTTTCAGTGAATTTCAAAGGTTTTTTAAATGCTAATTTCTAACTATAACATATCTGAAACCTATGGTTTTTTCAGTGAATTTCAAAGGTTTTTTAAATGCTAATTCCTAACTATAACATGTCTGAAACCTACGGTTTTTTCAGTGAATTTCAAAGGTTTTGTAAATGACAATTTTTAAATGTATTAATTGTTATATTAATTTTTTTCATACTGATTTACTACATTTTTAGAAACAATTTTTTTTACATATTTTATTTTTTAAATTACATTGTAATTACATTATGCATTACATTACAAAAAATACTTTCTGAGAATGAATTACTTTAGTTTAAATACTTTGCACATAGGCAATAGACTTTTAAGTACAGTAGTTACAGTTGTTGCAATGGGCAACACATTTTCAAACACAATGCAACATTCAGCTCAATGTGAATTTCTAGTTAAATGCAATTAGTTACTTTATGGATTACTTTTCTAACCACAGAACTGGATCCTAGATTCAGTCCTGGGACATCTCCTGTAAACAGTTGAGTAAAAGCGTTTTGGTTACAGTCGTGATTTTTAAGGAATATTATTGTATTTTAAAAGTTGACACTTTGAAACTTTTTCTCATAGAATCACCAATGTTATCCTATGGAAGGAAATTCACTTAGCAGGTAAAAACTGTTATCATTACTTTTTCTTACTCAGTGTTGGATCCTGGATCCAGCACTGGTGCATCTCCTGTAAACAGTTGAAAGAATGCGTTTAAGTCATACAGGCGATTTTTAAGGAATATTTGTAGTTTGTGAAAATCGACACTTTGAAACTTTTCTGCTGAAAACCAGACAATGGATTCCTATGGAAGAAAATATAAGTTACTGGTAAGTACGGTTAAAATTACTTTTCAGGGTCAGTGCTGGGCTAAAAGATGCAGCACTGGGTTCTCTCCTGATAACAGGTGAGTAAATTGGAATTCGGATTTCGGCTGATTTTAGAGGAATATTTGTATGTTTCAAAAATCAACACTTAGAAACTTTTTCAGCAAAAAGCAGGCAATGATATCCTATGGAAGGAAATTCAAGTTACTGGTAAGTACGGTTAAAATTACTTTTGAGGATCAGTACTGGGCTGAAAGATGCAGCACTGAGGTCTCTCCTGATAACAGGTGAGTAAATCGGAATTCGTATTTCGGCTGATTTTAGAGGAATATTTTAAAGTTCCAAAACTCCACACTTAGAAGAATTTCCAAGTGAAACCAGTCAATGTTAGCCTATGAAGGAAATTCAAGTTACCGGTAAGTAAGGTTAAAATTACTTTTCAGGACCAGTACTGGGCTGAAAGATGCAGCACTGAGGTCTCTCCTGATAACAGGTGAGTAAATCGGAATTCGTAGTAAGGCAGATTTTAGAGGAATATTTGCACAATGGTGAAGGGAGGGGCGGGGCCTGAGGTGACATCTGTGCAAACGCGCCCGTGGCGCGTTTTAAGTTGGGGGATTAAGTCCCCTTGAATCATGAGGTTCCCTAGGGGCCAACTAGCCCACCATGAACCTCCAGTATGCGCCAGGGGCTGCGTTGCAGAGACGTGTAGAGAGGCCACACCCCTTTTACACCTCTCTGCAACGCAGCTCTGTGGCGCTTTCTGGATGTACCTGTTGGGCTAGTTGGCCCCAGGGACCCTCAGGATTGAAGGGGATTTAATCCCCATCTTAAAACGCGCCACGGGGCCTGTTTGCACACATGTCACATGAAGCCCCGCCCCTCCCTTCACCACTGTGCAAACGCGCCCTGTGGCGCGTTTTAAGTTGGGGGATTAAGTCCCCTTGAATCCTGAGGGTCCCTGGAGTCCAACTAGCCCACCATATACCTCCAAAAGCGCCACAGAGCTGCGTTGCAGAGAGGTGTGAAAAGGGGCGTGGCCTATGTACACGTCTCTGCAAGGCAGCCCCCTGGCGCATACTGGAGGTTCCTGGTGGGCTAGTTGGCCCCCAGGGACCCCCAGTATTCAAGAGGAATTCGTTCCACCTCTGCAAACGCGCCAGGGGGCGCGTTTGCAGAGTACTGCAGGGAGGGGCGGGGCCTCCGGCACGATGCCGGTCGTTTTTTTTTTCTTGTTTTTTTTTTTATGGGAGGGGGCTGCGTGGCCCCCTTCCCTTGCCCACTTTTGGCCCCGGGACCCCATCCCCCGGGGCCTGAGCATTTTTTTTTTTTTAATTTAAAAAAAAACGGGAAGGGAGCCGCGTGGCCCCCTTCCCTGGGCCTGTATTGGCCCCGGGGACCCCATCCCCCGGGGCATGGCCTCGATTTTTTTTTTTTTCTTTGGAGGGGGGCTGCGTGGCCCCCCTCCTCAGGCCATTTAAGGCCCCGGGGAGCCCATCCCCCGGGGCCGGCCTTTCCCTTATTTAAAAAAATAAATAAATTGAACTTTGGGGAGGGGGCTGCGTGGCCCCCTCCCGGGCCACTTATGGCCCCGGGGACCCCATCCCCCGGGGCCTGGCCTCACGTTGGAGACTGTGGGGGGGTCCCCAATCCCCCACAGTCCCAGCCGGCTCCCCGCCTCCTGCGGAAGCCGGCATTGCTTTTCCACATGGGGAGCAGCTAACATGCTGCTCCCCATGTGGAAAAGCAATTGGTTTGCATTTTGAAAGAGAGAGCATGTTTCCTGCTCTCTCTTTCAAAATGCAAACCAGTTTGCTATGACAGGACGGGAGCCGCGAGGCTCCCGTCCTGTCATAGCAAACAGCAGTGTCCCGGGGGTAGGCACCCCGGGACACTGCAGGAGCCGGCCCTGGGGGGTGGTGGTCCCCAGGGCCATCAAGGGCTCCAGGAGGGGGACGCGCGGCCCCCTCCCATTCAGTGCACAGCCCCGGGGAGGTGGTGGTCCCTGGGCTTGGGGGTCCGTAACGGACCCCCATATTTAAATGTTTAGTGCCCCGGGGAGGTGGCGGTCCCCGGGGCATGTGGGGGGGCTGGAGCCCCCCACACAGGTTTAAAAAAAAAAAAAAGAAGCCCCGGGGAGGTGGCGGTCCCCGGGGCTGCGGGAGGGCTCAGAGCCCTCCCGCCATCATTTTTAAATAAAGCCCCGGGGGGTGGTGGTCCCCGGGGCTTGGGGGGCCTTAGAGGCCCCCCCTACATAAATTAAAACCCCCCCACCATGCCCCCGGGACTTGGGCCACCCAGGGGCCAATTAACATCGAAGCGCGGGAGACCGCGCTTCGATTTTTTTTTTTTTCGGCAGGATCCGCGCTCCCTGAGCGCATCCTGCCGATTTTTTTTTAAAAAAAACATTCTTTTTGCCCAGGGGGTCCTTGTGGGACCCCCTGAGCAGACCTAGGGGGTCAGGGTGTTTCTACCCTGCCCCCTTTGTGTGTTTTGCGCACTTGTTTCTGTCCCTCGGTTCTACCGAGGGACAAAATGGCTGCCAACACTTCCTGATTTGGAGTGTTGACAGCCAATTAGCATGCAGCTCGTGATCGGGAGGGTGCGCGAATCCGACGCGGCCATTGATATATATGTACTTTTACTTTTGATTTTCTCAGCAACTACTGAACGGATTTACACCATTTAACAAAAGGGTTCTTTCTGAACCAAGAACTACCTCTTTGCCAAATTTGGTGTAATTCCGTTCAGCAGTTCGGGCTGTAGCCGTGTCTAAAGTTTCCTATGGAAAAATGAATGGGGAAAACGCGTTTTGGGACCCCCTTTTTTCTCGGCCCCCGCTTGACGAATCACCCCGAGACTTTCAGGGTAGGAGCGGACCGGAGCGCCCCACAAAGTTTGAAAATTTTGCGAAGATACGTCAACCGGCAAGAGAGTTATTTCAAATAGAATGTCGCGGATTTCCTATGGAAAATAGGTTCTAACTATAACTATCTACTGGCGACCGCCAGTAGATAATATATATATATATATATATATACATATATATATATATATATATATATACACTGAAAAACCACAGGTTTCAGCGATGTTATAGTTAGTTGGACATTTCATTCGTACAAAACCAGAGAAATTTGGCCGTTATAGTTAGTAGAGCTAACTATAACTTGCGCCCCCGCAATGCACTGCTGATGACGTCACATATTACATCACTCATGACATGGTCAGTGACATCACTGATGACATCACTGATGACATCTCAAATGACATCACTCATGACATCATCCAGTGAATGTGTGTTTCTTTAAAGTTTAAATATGTTTTATATATATGCCAAGGTGTATTGAAGAATGAGTGGGTGTATAAGTGTCTGAATGGATGATTTAGTAGGTGCGTGACTGATTGTATAAGTGACTGATTAAGCGTATCTTACTGAATGCATGGGTTAGTGAGTAAACTGTGTAAATGTCTGTATCAGTCTGTCAGTTGGTGTATAAGCGGCTGCATGGGTTGGTGAGTAGCTACATGACTGTCTATATGGGTTATTGATTGGTTGTCTGAGTATCTGTATGGGTGCCTGAGTGTCTTTGTGAGTGGGTGGGGGTGGGTGACTCTGTGCATAGATGTGAGAGTGGGAGATTCACTGGGTGTATGGGTTCAAGAGTGCATCTGTGAAGGGCTGTATGGGTGGGTGAGTGTGTGTATGGGTGTGTTGGTGAGTGAATGGATGTCTCAGTGGTATATGTGTGAGTAACTACATATGTGAAAGGCAGTATATGTGAGTGTTGGAGTATATAAATGACTATACGTGAGAGTGAGTGATTGTGAGAGTGGCTGTATGGATGAGTGTGTGCTTGTATCAGTGATTGTATAAGAGAGTAAGTATGTGTTAGTATTTGTATAAATAAGTGAGGTAGTCTGTGTATAACTGTATATGTGAGTAAATGGGTGTGATTGATTCTTTGCATGACTGAGTAGGTGTGTGAGTAAGTCTATGGATGAGTGGTGGTGTGTGAGTGTATGTATAGGTGTATGAGTGCATATGATAGTGCTGTATTGATGAGTGACTGCATGTATGAGTTACTGTATGGGTGAATGAGTGGATGTGTGTGTGTGTGTAGACCTAGGAATCACTGAGCGGGTATGTACTAACTGCTATTGGTCTGTCTATGCTTTCGATATTGGTAGTCTGTATTTTAGAGTGGGTGTATAAAAGGTTTTATTAGGGTGTGAAGAGGTGCATCAGATTATCACATGGATGATGTCATCAGTGATGTCATCAGTGATGTCACTGACCATGTCATGAGTGATGTAATATGTGACGTCATCAGCAGTGCATTGCAGGGGCGCGAGTTATAGTTAGCTCTACTAACTATAGCGGCTGAATTTCTCTGGTTTTGTACGAGAGAAATGTCCAACTAACTATAACGTCGCTGAAACCTGTGGTTTTTTCAGTGAATTTCTAAGGTTTTTTTAAATGCTAATTTCTAACTATAACGTCTCTGAAACCTATGGTTTTTTCAGTGAATTTCTAAGGTTTTTTAAATGCCAATTTCTAACTATAACGTCCCTGAAACCTATGGTTTTTTTCAGTGAATTTCTAAGGTTTTTTAAATGCTAATTTCTAACTATAACGTCCCTAAAACCTATGGTTTTTCAGTGAATTTCTAAGGTTTTTTAAATGCTAATTTCTAACTATAACATCCCTATTAAGTCCCCTTGAATCCTGAGGGTCCCTGGGGGCCAACTAGCCCACTAGGTACCTCCAGTAAGCGCCACATAGCTGCGTTGCAGAGAGGTGTTCCGAGGCCACGCCCCTTTTTACACCACGCTGCAAACGCGGCTTCTGGCGCACTGCTGCTCGGAGGATGAAGTCCACTTGTGTCCTGAGGTCCTCAGGACACAAGAGGACCTCATCGCCCCACCAGCAGTGCACCAGAAGCCGCGTTGCAGAGTGGTGTAAGGGGCGTGGCCTCGGACCACCTCTCTGCAACACAGCTCTGTGGCGCTTACTGGAGGTACTTGGTGGGCTAGTTGGCCCCCAGGGACCCTCAGGATTGAAGGGGACTTAATTCCCCAATTTACAACGCACCAGGGGGCGGTTTGCACACTTGTTATATCAGGTCCCGCCTCCTCCCTGCACCAATGTGCAAACGCTCCCCCTGGCGTGTTGCAACTTGGTGGATTAAGTCCCCTTGAATCCTGAGGGTCCATGGGGGCCAACTAGTGCACCAGGTACCTCCAGTAAGCCCCACAGAGCTGCGTTGCAGAGAGGTGTTCCGAGGCCACGCCCCTTTTTACACCACGCTGCAAACGCGGCTTCTGGCGCACTGCTGCTCGGAGGATGAGGTCCACTTGTGTCCTGAGGTCCTCAGGACACAAGAGGACCTCATCGCCCCACCAGCAGTGCACCAGAAGCTGCGTTTGCACAGTGGTGTAAAAAGGGGCGTGGCCTCGGGCCACCTCTCTGCAACGCAGCTCTGTGGGGCTTACTGGAGGTACCTGGTGGGCTAGTTGGCCCCCAGGGACCCTCAGGATTGAAGGGGACTTAATCCCCCAATTTACAACGCGCCAGGAGGCGTGTTTGCACACTTGTTATATCAGGCCCCGCCCCCTCCCTGCACCACTGTGCAAACGCACCCCCTGGTGCGTTGTAAGTTGGGGGATTAAGTCCCCTTGAATCCTGAGGGTCCCTGGGGGCCAACTAGCCCACCAGGTACCTCCAGTAAGCGCCACAGAGCTGCGTTGCAGAGAGGTGTAAAAAGGGGCGTGGCCTCAGACCACCTCTGTGCAACGCAGCTCTGTGGCGCTTATTGGAGGTACCTGGTGGGCTAGTTGGCCCCCAGGGACCCTCAGGATTGAAGGGGACTTAATCCCCCAATTTACAATGCACCAGGGGGCGTGTTTGCACATTTGTTATATCAGGCCCCGCCCCCTCCCTGCACCACTGTGCAAACGCGCCCCTGGCGCGTTGTAAGTTGGGGGATTAGGTCCCCTTGAATCCTGAGGGTCCCTGGGGGCCAACTAGCCCACCAGGTACCTCCAGTAAGCGCCACAGAGCTACGTTGCAGAGAGGTGTAAAAAGGGGCATGGCCTCAGACCACCTCTCTGCAACGCAGCTCTGTGGCGCATACTGGAGGTACCTGGTGGGCTAGTTGGCCCCCAGGTACCCCCAGTATTCAAGGGGAATTAATTTCCCAACGTACAACGCGCCATGGGGCGCGTTTGCAGAGTGGTGCAATGAGGGGGCGGGGCCTTCTGCGAGATGCCGTTTTTTCTTTTATTTTTTAGAAGGGGGGCTGTGTGGCCCCCCTTCTTTTACTATTTTTTGGGCCCTGGGGACCCCATCCCCCAGGGCCTGACCCCTATTTGTAAAAAGAATTTTGAAAAAACGGGAAGGGGGCCGCGTGGCCCTCCTCCTGAGGCCAATTTCGGCCCCGGGGACCCCATCCCCCGGGGAATGGCCAGTCTTTTAAAAAAAAATGTAATTAAATCCTTTGGAGGGGGGCCGCGTGGCCCCCCTCCTCAGGCCAATAATGGCCCCGGGGACCCCATCCCCCGAGGCCGGCCTTTCCGTTTTTAAAAAAAAGTTTTTTTTGCAGGGGAGGGGGGCCACGTGGCCCCCCTCCCGGGCCACTTCTGGCCCCGGGGACCCCATCCCCCGGGGCCTGGCCGCTCCATTGGGGACCTTGGGGGGGGGCCCCAATGCCCCCACGGTCCCGCCGGCTCCCCGCCTCCTGCGGGAGCCGGCATTGCTTTTGCACAAGGGGAGCTGCAGACATGCAGCTCCCCTTGTGCAAAAGCAATCCTGCTTTGCTTGATTGAAGCGAGAGCAGGTTTACCTGCTCTCGCTTCAATCAAGCAAAGCAGAGTTTGCTATGGCAGGGCGAGAGCCGTGCTCCCGCCCTGCCATAGCAAACGGCAATGTCCCAGGGGTGGGCACCCCGGGACATTGCAGGAGCTGGCCCTGGGGGGTGGTGGTCCCCAGGGCCATCAAGGGCTCCTGGGGGGGGCCGCACGGCCCCCCTCCCATAATTTGCACAGCCCCGGGGACGTGGTGGTCCCTGGGGCTTGGGTGGGTCCGTGAGGCCCCCCACCCTCAAATTATTTTCTCTGAGCCCCGGGGAGGTGGCGGTCCCCGGGGGGGCCGTGTGCCCCCGCACATATTTAAGTAAAGCCCCGGGGGTGGCGGTCACTGGGGCTTGGGGGGGCCTGGGAGGCCCCCCCCACAGATTAATAAACAAGCCCGGGGGAGGTGGCAGTCCCCGGGGCTGCAGGGGGGGCCGTGTGCCCTCCCGCATATAATTTGCATAGCCCCGGGGAGGTGGCGTCCCCGGGGCTTCGGGGGCCCGCAGGATATAATTGTGGCATTCCCCCGGGACCTGGCCCACCCGGGGGCTCATTTAAATGAAGCGCGGGAGCCCGCGCTTCATTTCTTAAAATTTTCTCTGCAGGATTCGCGCACCCAGCGTGAATTCTGACAATTTTTATTTTTTTTAAATGCTTTTTTGGGCCCTAGGAGTCCTCCCCCTGAGCAGGCCTAGGGGGTCAGGGTGTTTCTACCCTGCCCCCTTTTCATGTTTTTTATCTTTGTTTCACCCTTTTTCTTGTGACTCGGTCACCGAGTCACAAGATGGCTGCCAACACTTCCTGGTTTGGAGTGTTGGCAGCCAATCAGAATTCAGCTCGTGTTCGGGAGGGTTCGCGACTCCTCCTCAGTGCTCAGATATCGATATTTTTCTTTTTAAATTTCTCAGGAACTACTGAACGGATTTACAGCATTTAAAAAAAAGGGCGCACTCTAAACCAAGACCCACCTTTTTGCCAAATTTGGTATAATTCCGTTCAGCAGGTCGGGCTGTAGCCTGTAATAAAGTTTCCCTTGGAAAATAACATGGAGAAAACGCGCTTTGGGACTCCCCTTTTTTCTCGGTCCCCACTTGACGAATCACCCCGAAACTTTCAAGACACAAACTGAGCGGTCCGGCCCTATTTTTGGGGAAATTTCACGAAGATTCGTCAAATGGCGCCAAAGATATTGGCAAATCAAAAAACGCTTTTCCTATGGAAACTAGGTTCTAACTATAACTACCTACTGGCAACCGCCAGTAGGATATATATATATATACATATATATATATATATATATATATATATATATATATATAACTTTTTTTTGAAAAGTTTTGTAAAGATTAATCAAATGGTGCCAAAGTTATTAGGAAAACAAAAAATCATTATCCTAGCTATAACTACCCAGCGGCAACAGCCACTGGGTTTTATAACACTGGGTATTACCGCTGGGTAGTTATAGCTAGGATAATGATTTTTTGTTTTCCAAATAACTTTGGCGGCATTTGATGAATCTTTATGAAACTTTTCAAAAAAGGTTTCCACCTCAGCTCCTTTCTGGAAAGTTTTGGGGTGATACGTCAAGCGGGGGCTGAGAAAAATGGGGGGGGGGGCAAAATGTGTTTCTCAACTAATTTTTCCGTAGGAACTTTAGACACAGCTGCAGCCCAAATGGCTGAACAGATGTATGGCAAATTTGGTAGAAAGCTAGATCATGTTCCAGAAAGAGGGGTTTTTGTGCTTTGGTGTAAATACGTTTAGTAGTTTTTGATCAATTAAGGCTGGAAAACATTGTATATTTCACACCACGGAGAATCCGCAGGGTCAACAGATCTGAGATCTGATTGGCTGCCACCGCATCAACAAGGAGGTAGCGGCAGCCATCTTAGGACTCTGGACTCAGTTCCAAGTCCTTAGGAAAAAATTTCAAACAAGCATTTGCAATGCAATAGGTCTTGCATTTCTGAAAGTTAGATCTATTGACATTGTAAATGATAATGTTTTTATTTTTAGTTTATTTGTTTGCAGCAAAGTTCTTGCCTACTGCTATGGTAGTCTGGGGTTCCCAGTAACAAAATATCTGCCAACCGGTTGTAACAAAACGTAATGACAATTTATCATAACACCACTTGGCTTTATGGAGGTGACTGATGGAGCAGCGTCCGAGTGTGCTGGCCTTCCCTCTCTCCCTCATGCACCTTCGTTCTCGAGCTTCTGACTGACAGCATGCTGACAGCCAAGACATTGAATAAGGAACCAGGAAGCTGACAGTGTCTGGCTCTGGAAGGGTCTGGCAAGATGTTAAAGTAGAAGAGCCATACAATAACAAGGTAGCAAAGTTGGTTCTGTTGGTCCTGGTCCCAGCACTCTATTAGTGCCCCACAAACCCCTGCCGAGTCTGGCCTGATGACAATATTGAAATGGAGGAGATCAACAGATAGTACAGGGACACAATGGTACGTGTTTAAGATTACGTCCTCTGCACTGCAGATATGGGTGAAGCAAAGGACAACTCCCCATTTCCCCCACAAACAACTGTCTACTATGTCAAGTGCTCCTATAGCCACTCCAACTTGGCACTGCTTTGCTCCCTTCCCTCCTGCCGCTTGTTGCTTCAGACATAAGGGCCTTATGAAAGCAGTGATAAGAAAGTAGTTGTTGAGGGTTTTGCAAGACTAGCATTAGTACACTGACACAACCCTGTTGCCTTTACATCACAGAAGCCAGCAGAAGAGGCACTGAAGTAACGACCTTCCAGATGAACAAGGTTTGGAAGTTTGAAGGAGAATGTCAGGAAGAAAGCTTCACAAAGTTTCAGTGATGCACAACCGTTACCCTGGCCACCTGTGGCTGTAGGGCACTGCCCGTGATGTACAACCCTCGCTTTTTCTAGTAGGAGGGCACTGCTAGCAACAATACAAATCACCATGACCACCTCCTGTAATTAGAGCGCAACTAAAATTTACCCCTTATCCAGGACCTTCCCAAAGCGCAAAACACAGAAAAATAATTATAAAGCACATACCACGCCTGCAGCGGAGCTTCCTCCAAATAGACCTGTAACAGGGGGAGGTGGGAGTGCACGGAGCCCACCCCCTTTCTGATGGCTGCTTCCTGGGGACATCCTGTCTGTGCTAGGTGGGGCAGCCATAACTGCCAAGTTTTCAGATTGCTTATGTGTGACATTTCCATGCTTTCAGCATGTGTATGAGTGACATTCTATTGCCAAATGTGTGACACTTTGAGTGACCCTTTCTTGTAAGTAAAACTAAGTAATGAAGACCATGTAAAGAGATAACTATACGAAATAACCCCTTTTGAGCAATGAGAGGCTCAAAAAGGCCCTTGAAATTGTTGCAAAACCCCAGAAATGGAAGGTCAGAAACCTACCTGGTGGTTAATGCACTTGCGGGAGAACTCTATGTGTAGTTTAATCACACTCTTGACTCATTATAAAATAGCGCAGAGGGTTAAAGCACAAGTTATAACATGCAGGTCATGGATTTATATTTTATGCAGACAGCTCAGTGGGTTACTGATCTTGCTATAGTGATGTTTGTGCTATAAGTTATAATCATTGTAATACAGCGCAGTGAGTTTGGAACTGGCATCAAGGAGCTACATGGAAACTGAAATGCATGAGAATAGAATGTTACTGTTTTTACTCAGTATATGATTATCCTAAAGTTGGTGAGTAGTAATAAAGACTTATTTCTAGGTTCTATGAATACATACATGTTAATATACACACACAAGCATATCTTCCCACAAATAAATGCATTTATTAATTAGCTATAAATGTTCAAAGTTAATAGGCAATTTTTTACAAGATGTTCTAAACCATACAGTGATATATGCTCAGGACCCAGTAAATAGACCCACCTATATCCTCCTGATAGTTGTGTGATGTTGAAACGCATCTCACTTCTAAGCGTCACATATCACGGACTCCCAAGGAGCACAGGTACCCGTGCCATTTGCAGCACACAAGAACACACAGTTCATTTTCTTTATCTGATCAATTCAACCCTAGAACAGATAACCCTTTCTGCAACTGTAAAACGGTTTTTGTTATAGCCCCCTCTAACTCCCGCAGCCTCTGAATAATGGAAATGCCTGTATTTAGTGCTGCAGTACACAACATTCTTCCCACCTCTCCCTGTTTTAAACCAGCCAAGTAACGGTTTTGCAACTTCTTGCAGTGTTTATTTTATAAAGCATCTGACACACACGTAACAAATAAAGAACAAAAATAGGCACCTAGCCCCCAAATCAAAACTATTCAATTAACAGCAGGAGGATACAATACTGGTGCATGTGCAATGAAAGTAAGTGTGGGACATTTCAGTTCTCAGTTATAAACAGGTACCTGCACTTCGGTATTTGTGTTTAAAGCACAAGAAAAGGAGGTATATTTTACAAATGAACAGAAAGGGTTTAAAAATAATGCACATGTACTTGTTTTTTTAAAGCTGACCTCTTCCAGGGTTGCAGCTTTTACACAATCATTGGAGAAGGTGCGAACATGAGCAGCTCCTTCACTTGATTTGATTTTGGATTTTGTAAAGGGCTCTATTGCCCTAAGGCGTCTTGGCGCTGATCTAAGCAAGATAGGATGCTGAACTGTTAGAAATGGGGATCTCTAGTTGGCAATGGTTTGCACCTTGTCCAAGTAGGGACCCTTCCTTCTAGTCAGGATAAGGGAGTTACACTCCTAAAATAACCCCTGCTCACCCCCTTGGTAGCTTGGCACGAGCAGTCAGGCTTATCTTAGAGGCAGTGTGTAAAGCCTTTGCACATAACCAACAGTAATACAGTGTAAGCACTACAAAAGGACACCACACCAGTTTAGAAAAATATCCAATATTTTTATATACTTAAGACAAGACCAAAAACGATAAAGAATCCACAATACAGTACTTGAAAAATAGATACTTTGCAAGATGTCTTCTAAACTGCAGAAATACCTCAAAAACATAGTTTGTACGAGTCGGTAGCTCCGTCCGGGGCTACCGCGAGGCTGAAAACAACAGAGTCGAACAGTTCCAGCCGACCGCGTCGATACAGGCCAGCAAAAGCGTGAACAGACTTGGTAACAGTACCTTTCTCGTTGTGGCTTACAAGGGGGTGCCAGCCGGTCGTGGCAACCGTCGCGGTTGCGTTGCAAAATGGAAGCGGTGCAGGGCGCGGTGTCCTCTCGATGCGGTGCAGGCAGCGGCGCGGTGGCGATCGTCCAGACAACGTCGGTGAGGCCAAGCCTTACGGTGCAGGGCGAGACGGGGCTCGATGCGGTGCTGGCAGGTTTCAGTGCAGACGACAGAGCCGGTTGGCGGGAGTTGGCGTCGGTCGGCCCAGACGGCTGTGTGGGACGAGGCGGTGCGTCGTGAAACTTTATGAGCGGTGCCCCCAACCACGATGCGGTCACGGGTGTCGAGTCAGCAGCAGCGAAAGCGTCGTGAGACCAGGATGGCGAAGTGAAGCGAGGCGGTGCGGACTGCGGTGCCCACAGGTCACGGTGCAAGCAGCGGCTCAGTGGCGGCGGCAGTCGTCGTCGTCGGTGAGACCAGGTTTGCGGTGTGAGATGGGGACGGGGCGGTCTGCAATGCTGTCAGGACACAGAGCCAGCGACGGAGTCGGTGACGGAGTCAGTTGCGGTTCCCTTCTCTGTGGCAACGGAAACAGCGGTTCCAGAAGCGGTACCCAGAGGTTGGTGAAGTCTTTGCAGTCCCTGAGACTTCAGAACAGGAGGCCAGCTCGATTTCAGGCCCTTGGAGATACTCAGCACAAGTAAAGAAAGTTCAGTCCAGTCCTTTTACTGCCCAAGGCAGAAGCAGCAACTGCAGGCCAACCCAACAAAGCAACAACACAGCAAAGGGGCAGTAATCCTCCTGGCAGCTCTTCCAGCTCTTCTTCTTGGCAGGTTCCTTGATTCCAGCGAGTTCTAAAGTTCAGGGGTTTGGGCTCCACTTTTTATAGCCCAAAATCCTTTGTCCTCTCAGGCAGAGTGTGTCTGTGCCCAGCCAGAACCAGTTCTGTCCTCTCTGGTGTGGCTTCCTGGCAGGAGGTGGAGACGGCATTGTCAGAGGCAGACCAGGCCCATTCAGGTGCAAGGAAATCTCCTCCCCCTACTCTAAATGCAGCCCAGGTCTACAAACCCAGCAGAGGCCTGCTGGATGGCTGAGCAAGAAAATACCTACTTTCTAAAAGTGGTATTTTCAAACACAGAATGTAAAAATCACCTTCACTAAAAGATGCATCTTTAGATTCTGAGTTCAGGCATACTAAACGTTATTTTCCTACCTTGTTCCCAGGGCCAGTTATGTTTATAAGATGTTATAAACAAACTCCCCATTCTGTCCTAAGGGGAACAGGTAGCCTTGCAATAGTGAAAAACGAAATTGGCAGTAATTCACTATCCGGACATGCCACACACACCAGGGCATGTCCTACCTTTCACATACACTGCAGCCTGCCCACAGGGGTATCTTGGGCCTACCTTAGGGGTGACTGACATGTAAGAAAAGGGAAGGTTAGGGCCTGGCAAGTGGGTGCACTTGCCAAGTCGACATGGCAGTACCAGACTGCACACAGGCTCTGCAATGGCAGGCCAGAGCTACGGGCTGTTTGTGTGGGTGGCACAATCCAGTGCTGCAGCCCACTAACAGCATTTGATTTACAGGCCCTGGCACACTCAGTGCACTTTACTAGGGATTGATACATAAATCAAATAGGCCAATCATGGAAACACCAATCCATAACACATTTAACCACAGGAACACTTGCACTTTACCACTGATCAGCAGTGAGAAAAGTTCGCAAAAACACTAAGCCAGCAAAAACAGAGTCAAAACCGGGAGGTCAGAAAGCAAAAACTCGGGGGAAACACGCCAAAAGATGCCAAGTCTAACCCTCCAGCTGAAAGTAGGGAGAACTACCCAACCTCCTGGGAGTTCTCTTCACTAAGGCGGAAGAACCTGGACAGACCATCTGCGTTGGCGTGTTCTGTGCCAGGGCAGTGTTCCACCGTAAAGTCCATTCCCTGTAGGGAGATGGACCACCTCAGCAGTTTTGGATTCTCACCCCTCATTTGCATCAACCATCTGAGGGGCCTGTAGTCTGTCTGAACCCGGAAGTGAGTCCCAAACAGGTAGGGCCTCAGCTTCTTCAGTGCCCAGAGCACAGCAAAAGCTTCCCTTTCTATGGCACTCCACCTATGTTCCCTGGGGAGCAGTCTCCTGCTAAGGAAGACTACAGGCTGGTCTTAGGCCCTCTTCGTTCAGTTGTGAGAGCACCGCTCCCACACCATGCTCTGAAGCGTCGGTCTGCACGACGAATTCCTTGGAGAAGTCGGGTGCCTTGAGCACGGGCGCCGTGCATATTGCGGCCTTCAGGGCATCAAAAGATTTCTGGCAGGACTCCGTCCAGATCACCTTCTTGGGCTGCTTCCTGGAAGTCAGCTCTGTTAAGGGGGCAACAATGGTGTCATACCCCTTAACAAACCTCCTGTAGAACCCGGTGAGACTCTCATCTCTGTCTGGGTCTTGGGGGGGCTCCCAAGCCAGAATGGTGTCAATCTTGGGTTGTAGGGGCACCACCTGGCCGCTTCCTACCTGGTGTCCCAAGTACACCACAGAACCCTGCCCGATCTGGCACTTACTGGCCTTGATCATGAGGCCTGCCCTCAGCAGAGCCCTCAACACTTCACCGAGGTGCTGCAAGTGTTCTTCCCAGCTGGAACTGAACACTGCGATGTCATCCAGGTATGTGGCACTGAAATCCTCCAGTCCAGCCAACACCTGGTTGACCAACCTCTGAAAGGTGGCAGGGGCATTCTTCAACCCAAAGGGCATCAGCCGGAACTGGTAATGTCCTTCTGGGGTTGAGAATGCTGACCTCTCCTTGGCCCCATCGGTTAAGGCAAATGTGCTGAGGAACTTGGCAGCTCCCAACCGATCAATGAGCTCATCAGCTCTGGGGATGGGGTGCGCGTCAGTCCTGGTGACGGCATTGAGCCCATGGTAGTCCACACAAAACCGCAGTGCTGGGGTGGCACCGGGTGCAGCAGCCTTTGGGACCAAAACCACTGGGCTGGCCCAAGGACTGTTGGAGGGCTCGATCACCCCTAACGCCAACATCTTAGAGACCTCCTCTTTGATGCTGGTACTGACCCGTTCAGTCAACCTATAAATCTTGTGCTTCACAGGAGGGCTGTCACCGGTGTCCACGTCATGGGGAATCACTGACAGAATATTGACTACAGAAATATTGACGACAAAAATATCGGAGCCGAAATATCGATGTCCAGAATATCGAAGTCCTATCTACATTATGGTAAGTACAAAAATATCGAAACAAAAATATCGTTGTAAAAAATATCGTTGTTAAAAATATCGTTTTTTTTAATTGTCTATAAAATAATGTAAAATAAAGTAAATAATACATATAATTAAAAAAAACTTAGGGGCTGATTACGATGGCGGGTGGAAGCACATCCGCAATGCTGGCGGTGGCGGAAAATGCCCTTTTCCGCACTCCATCGGCGGTCCTTGCGTCTGCCGTATTACGATGGGCAAAGACAGCCCATTTCCCGTCCGCTGCGGTGTTCCGGGTTCTGCCGAAAATCTCCGTCCGCACCGGTAGCGGACAGAGCCAAAAGAGAGGTACCGTCGTGCGGAATGCGGTCACGACTAGGCCTGGGCGTAGTTCGCAGAGTTTTGCTACGCAGAACTCCGCAAAGTCACAAAAAAACTCCACGAAGTTCCACGAGTGGCGGAGTGCATTGCGAACTGCAGTTTGTGCTGGTATTCCTGCCGCTCGGGTAGAAATTCTACCCGAGCGGCAGCTCGCGCTTGCGAACTTACTGTTCGCGATCGCGAACTCACCGTTCGCGATCGCGAGCAGGGAAAAAACTCTGCTGCACATCGCGAAGCGGAGTTTTCTGCACTCCGTGAGCTCCGCGGAGTGCGGAGTGCAGAAAACTCTGCAAACTCCGCCAACGGAGCGAAGTTCACTGCCCAGGCCTAGTCACGACCGCCGGTCAAATCACGATGCCTCAAACAGCCCACCACACCGCTGCGGAGAATCCGGCCAATCGAGAATGGCGGTGGCAATACTGCGGATAGCTCCATGTGTTCCTGTCCGCTGGGGAAACGGCGGTCTTTGGCCATTCCGCAGCAAATCCGACTGCGGCGGACGGATTTTCAGCTTTTCCGCCGCTGAATCCTGGAATCCGACCGCCGCGGTAGGGAGTTTCTGGCGGTGCATCCTAATCTGGCCGGCGGTTTTGCCGCGGTACCTGCGGGCGGAAATTTCCCGCTAGCACGGCGGTCGGAATGCTTTTCCGTCCGCCATCGTAATGAGCCCCATAGTTAGAATTATTAGAAAATGTTTAAAATGTTAAATAAATATAATTTTAATAAAAATTCAACATACATATATATAAAATATAATATATAAATTTACTTTATAATATTAAAAAATAAATATAATAAATTATAAAATGTTAGAAACATATTAAAAATTCTAAATACATATATATACACATATACCAGTAAATATAAAATAAAAATACAATATTTATATAATAATTAAAAAAAATTAAATATTTTTAATCTTTTACAATTACATTTCACACTACATCAACAGGAACAGTCGAGAAAAAATTGGATAGCGGAGAGGATAAAATTACTATTCCCACTCCAGGGAGTGCAACAGTAGGGAAAGTGTTGGATAGCAGATGGGAATAATTTACTATTCCCACTCCAGCAAATAAAACAGTAGGGAAAGTGTTGGATAGCATTTGTAAATAATTTACTATTCCCACCTCAGGGAGTGCAACATTAAGAAAAGTGTTGGATAGCGGAGGGGTAAAAATTACTATTCCCACTCCGGGGAGTGCAACAGGAGGGAAAGTGTTGGATAGCGGAGGGGAATCATTTACTATTCCCATTCCAGCAAGTACAATAGTAGGGAAAGTGTTGGATTGCGTATGTGAATAATTTACTATTCCCACTTCAGCAAGTACAATAGTAGGGAAAGTGTTGGATAGCGTATGTGAATAATTTACTATTCCCACTTCAGGGAGTGCAACATTAAAGAAAGTGTTGGATAGCGTAGGTGTAAAAATTACTATTCCCACTCCAGAGAGTGAAACAGTAGGGAAAGTGTTGGATAGCGGAGGGAAATAATTTACTATTCCCAATCCAGGGAGTGCAACATTAAAGAAAGTGTTGGATAGCGGAGGTGTAAAAATTACTATTCCCACTCCAGAAAGTGCAACAGTAGGGAAAGTGTTGGATAGCGGAGGGGAATCATTTACTATTCCCATTCCAGCAAGTACAATAGTAGGGAAAGTGTTGGATAGCGTATGTGAATAATTTACTATTCCCACTTCAGCAAGTACAATAGTAGGGAAAGTGTTGGATAGCGTATGTGAATAATTTACTATTCCCACTTCAGGGAGTGCAACATTAAAGAAAGTGTTGGATAGCGTAGGTGTAAAAATTACTATTCCCACTCCAGAGAGTGCAACAGTAGGGAAAGTGTTGGATAGCGGAGGGGAATAATTGACTATTTCCACTCCAGCAAGTACAACAGTAGGGAAAGTGTTGGATAGCGGAGGGGTAAAAATTACTATTCCCACTCCAGGGAGTGCAACAGTAGGGAAAGTGTTGGATAGCGGAGTGGATAAAATTACTATTTCCACTCCAGCGAGTGCAACAGTAGGGAAAGTGTTGGATAGCGAAGGGGAATAATTTACTATTCCCACTCCAGCAAGTACAACAGTAGGGAAAGTATTGGATAGCGGAGGGGAATAATTTACTATTCCCACTCAGGGAGTGCAACATTAAAGAAAGTGTTGGATAGCGTAGATGTAAAAATTACTATTCGCACTCCAGAGAGTGCAACAGTACGGAAAGTGTTGGATAGCGGAGTGAATAAAATTACTATTCCCACTCCAGCGAGTGCAATAGTAGGGAAAGTGTTGGATAGCGGAGGGGTAACAATTACTATTCCCACTGCAGCAAGTGAAACAGTAGGGAAAGTGTTGGATAGCAGAGGGAAATAATTAACTATTCCCACTCAAGCAAAATAATTAAAATTAATTAACAAAATTTTAATTAATTATAAAAAATGTACCTCCCACCATATTCCTCTATAAATGATACCACCAATACTATAAAACATAACACTATTAACATAATTAATTTATGATTAATTAATTAATGAAAATTAACAAATATTAAAAACAATCAAGAATACATTATTTTACACGATTAACACTATAAAAAAGTTTTAAAAAATGATTATAATAAACAATTTTTAAAAATATATTAAAATTAAATTACTTTCCAGCCTACTCCCCTAACAACCCACAGCCCGCTCCTAAAACAATTATAGAATTAAAATATTTACCAATTAATTATTAATAATTAACAACAAATTAATAACTAATTAATATCAAATTAATTACAACAATGAACAATATAAAATATCAAATACACAGATATTAATTAATAAAAAATGTAATTAATTAATTATAATTAAATTAGTTCCCACCCTATTCCCCTATAAACCCACAACCCACTCCTAAAAATATTTTTTTAAAGATATTTACCAATTAATAATTAACCAATGAATAACTAATTAATAATTAATTACCACAATTAATATAAAATATTAAATACATAAATATTAATTAATCAAAATAATTTAATAATTAATTATAATTAAAATCCTTCCCACCCTATTCCCCTATAAACCCACAACCCGCTCCTAAAAAAACCAATTAAAATATTTACCAATTCATTATTAATAATTAACCAATTAATAACTAATTATTAATTAATTAATTACCACAATTGACAATATAAAATATTAAATACATAAATATTAATTAATCAAAATTATTTATTAATTAATTATTATTAAAATACTTCCCACCCTATTCCCCTATAAACCCACAACCCGCTCCTAAAAAAAATAACACAATTTAATTAATTAACTAATCAATTAATAAAATTTAATAACCAATTAATATTTAATTAATTATAAATAATAATCAATAAAAACTATTGATTACTTTATTAAAATTAAATTACTGCCCACCCTATTCCCCTATAAACCCACAACCCGCTACAGAACTAAAATACGCAAAATTTAATTTATATAAAATAAATAACTTCTAAAAATGTCACAAATACATTAAAAAAAACAGATATACTTATACAAAAAACATTAGATCACATACTATTAACATACATACTAAAATACAGAACACTAATATAAATATCGATATTATTAACAACGATATTATGACAAACGATATTACTGACTTCGATATTTAAAAAAAACGATATTTCTTACCTTCATGTCGATATTCTGGTCACCGATATTCTTCATGTCGATATTCTGTCCCTTCGATATTTCCAACTCGATATTTTTGTACTTCGAAAATAAAAACTCGATATTATGTCTGTTTACCCGTCATGGGTGCACCAGTGAGTAACACCTGGGGTCAGAGAGAACAGTGGGGCAAACTGTCCCAACAACTGGTGACAGTCGCTCTGCTGCTCTGGGGTCAGTGTAGGGGAGAGGATCACACCTTCCACTGACCCATCGTGCTACTTAGATGATGGGGTGGAAGAGGAGAGTGAACCTCTCCCTGACCTCCTGTCTACCGTCGCCAAGAGCATGCTCACTTCGGACCTCTCGAAGTGGGGCTTGAGGCGGTTCACGTGCAGGACCCTCAAAGGGTTCCTTGGAGTCCGCAAATCCACCAGGTAGGTGACATCACTTTTGCGCTCCCTCACCTCAAACGGTCCAGTCCACTTGTCCTGCAAGGCACAAGGTTCCACTGGGGCCATGACCCACACTTTTTGCCCAGGTTGAAATTCGACCAGAGTGGCATTCTGGTCATACCACTTCTTCATTTCTTCCTGGCTTGCTTCTAGGTTCGCCTGAGCGAGTTTCCTGAACCGGGCAGTTTGGTTTCTGAGGGCCAGCATGTAACTAAACACATCCTGGGGAGTTTTCCTGGGAGCTGACTTCCAGCCTTCCTTCACCAAACTCAGAGGTCCTCTCACAGGGTGACCATACCAAAGCTCAAAGGGACTGAACCCAAGAGTCTTCTGTGGCACCTCCCTGTACGCAAAGAGAAGGCATGGTAAGAGGACGTCCCACTTACGCCTCATGGGTTCTGTTAGACCCTTAATCATGCCCTTCAAGGTCTGGTTGAATCTCTCCACCAGACCGTTACCTTGTGGGTGGTAAGGAGTGGTGAACTTGTAGGTCACACCACACTCCTTCCACAACGATGTCTTATACTTGGATATGAAATTGGTCCCCCTGTCAGAAACCACTTCTCTGGGGAACCGCACGCGGGAAAAGATTCCCATTAACACCCGGCCCACCACTGGCGCCGTCGTTGTCCTGAGAGGGATTGCCTCCGGGTACTGGGTGGCATGGTCCACCAAGACCAGGATGTACCTGTTGCCCATGGCTGTCTTGGGATCCAGTGGCCCCACAATGTCCATCCCTACCCTTTCAAAGGGCGTTCTAACAACTGGAAAAGGTTGGAGAGGAGCTTTGACCTTCCTCCCACTCTCACCACTTGCCTGGCAAGTTTGGCAAGACCTGCAATGTCCATCGGACTGCCTTCGCATGTGGGGCCAGAAGAAGTGGGTGACAAGCCTGTCAAAGGTCTTGTCCCGCCCCAAATGTCCTGCCAAAGGCACGTCATGAGCCAAACCCAGTAGGAAGGTCCTGAAGTGCTGGGGTACCACCAGCACACGGGCTGACCCAGGCTCAGCGACCTTAGGCTCACTATACAGGAGACCATTCTCCCAGTAGATCCAATGTGATCCAGACTGATCACCAGCTGCCTGGTCTGCAGCCTGCTGCCGCAGACCCTCCAGAGAAGGGCACTCTTTCTGCTCCCTGCAGAATTCCTCCCTGGTGGGACCCCCTTCTTGCTGCCAATGGGTCAGCTCAAAGATGTACCCCAGTTCAGCTACCTGCTCCCCTGTAGGCACCGGGGCATCCCCCTCACGGTCCGCCTCCTCCCGGTCCATGGGAACTTCAGGGGCCGGTTTCCCGCGCCCCTTGCCCTTTCTCTTGGCAGGGACTTGGGCCACTGTTTCAGGCTCCAAGTCCTTCTGATCACCCCTTCTGGCTGCCATTGACCGAGTAGACACGCATGCCCACTCTGGCAACCCAAGCATCTCCAAGTGAAACCTGAGCTCAACATCCTTCCATAAGGACTGCTCCAGGTCGTTACCTAGCAGACAATCTACAGGCATGGTAGGGCTCACAACCACCCTCAAGGGACCTGAGACCCCCCCCCCCTCATTGAAAGGGAACCTTCACCACCATACACTGGTGCTCTGAGTTGTCCACAGCAACTACTTGGTGGAATGCCCCTGGGACTACCTGCTCCTCAGAGACCAGGTGAGGTCACACTGGCTCCAGTATCTCTGAGAGCCTCTACCCTGTTCCCATTGATGGTCACCCAGGTGCTGTATTTCTTTGTGTTAGGGGGCACCTGGTTTCCTGGGACCATCTCACTGTCCCCTAGTGAGACGAGGGTCATTTCTGCGGGATCCCCACCCTCCTGTGGGCACCCCTCCTCCCCAAGCGCTACACTAGCCAACACCTTGGAATGCCCACCGGTGGGTGGTTGTGTCCCCTTTGGCCACTTGGGGTCCCCCTTCATGTGACCCACCTGGTCACAGGCAAAACACTTGCGGGGGCCAGTCTCAGCAGGCTTTCCTGAAGAGACCACTGCTTTCTTATCTGATGGGGGATGGGAACCTTTACCCTGGGTGTTAGTTTGGGGCCCTTTAGAGAATTCCTGTGCTATACCCTTGTCTCCCCCACTTTTCTGCTGGGGACCCTGCCCACCTTTGGCTGAGTCTCCCCCAAACGCTTTCTTGTGGACCCGGGTACTCACCCAGCGGTCCACCTCAGGGGCGGTTGGTGCATGTGGGCAAAATGGGCGGTGCCCTGCCACACAGGAGAGAAAGAGGAGAAGGATAAAACTCACAAGCAGCCCAGTGAAAGGACTGGCTGCTCCATCAGGCAAAAGATGTGTGGTTTTTTTTTTGTAACAGGGCATGCAACTGTACCTGTACAGAGCGAGATTTTCACTCGCCCCTGAGACACAAGTGAGAGTGCTGGCGTCATTGAAGAGGTGTGGCCTTTTGTTAGTGCCAGTGGTTCGATCGGCACTTGGGCGATATGTTTGTGGCCCTGGGCGTGGCCAACTCGGTGCCATTGGTTTCAATGGCTGGGGGCAGGACAGACCAGCACATGCAAGGCAGAAGTGGGTGGAGCAGACTTGGAGGAAAGTCGTGAGCTCCACCCTCTTTTTTTCATTTTGCTCACTGTTGGTTGGACTTTGTGAGGGGCTGGGGAGGAGTCCAGGAAAGAGACTGACTCACCGGCTCCTCCCCAGACCTCCCTAACATCCAATCAGCAGTAAGTAGACGCTCGCAAGAAGAAATAATTAGTACTCGTTTCTTCCGTGAGTGTCTTGCTGCCGCATGTGAAGTGCACCGAGAGAGTCCCTCTCTCATGTAGTGAGTAGTGAGTGCTCCGGTCTTGGCTGTAAGGCCTACTGCTGTATGCTAGCTCTTTGCACGAAGCTAAGTAATGGCAACAGTATGTAGCGAGAGTGAAAGCAGTTTTAATGAGCCTGCCTTCAGTTCTGACGTAGGACCTGGACTCGGTTTCACTTTCACATTTCTTTCGAGCCACAGTAAAAAGAACACATTTTGAAGGATCGGATGAGGTGGTGAGCCCAGTTACCAGTAATAACAGAAGGTACAGTTTTATTACTTCCCTTTTTGTTTTTCGACATTAAAGCTGGCTAAAAGGGGCACAGCAATTTCTTACATCAGAAGTCGATAAGATTACTACTTCCTTCTGGGATGAAATGTCTCTTAATGGAGCGGCATCTCAGCAGTTTACTTGACCTAGAATGGAAGTAAAGGTGCAAAAGGGTGCTGTCTGTGGAATGCACAAGACCTAGAACGTTAAGTGCACACATTCAAAATCGATGAGGTAATTACGCCCTACCACTTTAAAATTTCACCAGCCCCCACTGGTCCACCTCCATAGCAAGCTTCCTGGGGTCAGTTAGCTTACTATCAACCAAGTGCTGGCGCAGATCTGCAAAACATAGACTAGACAAGTGCTCCCATGCAATCAAATTGTAGAGCTCCTGAAAATCTGTTACATTACTGCCCTTCACCCAGCCATCCAGTGACCTGCAAAACGAATCTACACATTCCTACCAAGTGTTGGCATCAGACTTCTTACTGGTCCTAAACTGATCCCTGTACTTTTCAGGAGTGAAACCATACTTCGTGAGAAGGGCCTCCTTCATGTCAGCATAGGTGAGGTTACACCCCTTACCCAAAGCTATCAAAGTATCCCATGCTTCTTCTGGAAAAAGAGGCCACAATCCTGCTCCCCAATTCTTCTCAGGGACCCCATTCATGTGTATCGCTGCCTCGTAACCCTGAAACCACCCTTGTATGTCATCCCCCTTCTTGAATTCCTTGCCTACATTCTTAGGGATGTGCACAATTCTGTCTGCCTGTCCTGACGGGTTGCTGCCAACATCTGAGCCGGATCTACTCCTCTGATCCAGCTCCTTTATCCTAATCTCATGGTCTAGCATCATCCTTTTCTCCTCCATGGCTAACTTAAGCTTCTCTAGTTCCACAGCAACTCTCCTTGCTTCCTGCCTGTCCTCCAGTTCCTCTGGGGACAAACTGCTTCTTCCTGGTTTAGAGGGTGCCCCCCCTCCCAGAAGCACATCCACCCTTGGAATAGGCTCCTCTGCCTCCAGGCTAAGATCCCCAGACTGCCCACTGGCATGTCTGGCTGCTACCCAGGCCCTCAGCGCCTTTTGTAGCTCTTCTTTCCTGGTGAGGCCCCTGATTTGGACTTTGAGGTTCTTGCAGATAGCCTTCAATTCCTTCACATTGTAGGTTTCTAACCTCTCCTCCTCAAAGGCCACTTCCAAGGATGCAACAGATGATGCAATTGATTCAGGCATGTTGTACTGGAAAGTTCAAGTTCAAAACCAATGAAAAATAAATAGACCAAAAAAAAAACCAGTATGTGGTACGTAATGGTCTGCGATATGGTAGTAGTGCACACCAATCACTGTAAGTCAAGTGCAAACACAAGTCCTATCCTCACCGCTGACAACCAATGTTAGAAATGGAGGTCTCTAGTTGGCAATGGTTTGCACCTTGTCCAAGTAGGGACCCTTCCTTCTAGTCAGGATAAGGGAGTTACACTCCTAAAATAACCCCTGCTCACCCCCTTGGTAGCTTGGCACGAGCAGTCAGGCTTATCTTAGAGGCAGTGTGTAAAGCATTTGCACATAACCAACAGTAATACAGTCTAAGCACTACAAAAGGACACCACACCAGTTTAGAAAAATATCCAATATTTTTATATACTTAAGACAAGACCAAAAACGATAAAGAATCCACAACACAGTACTTTCAAAATAGATACTTTGCAAGATGTCTTCTAAACTGCAGAAATACCTCAAAAACACAGTTCGTACGAGTCGGCAGCTCCGTCCGGGGCTACCGCAAGGCTGAAAACAACAGAGTCGAACAGATCCAGCCGACCGTGTCGATATGGGCCAGCAAAAGCGTGAACAGACTCGGTAACAGTACCTTTCTTGTTGTGGCTTACACGGAGGTGCGAGCCGGTCGTGGCAACCGTCGCGGTTGCGTTGCAAAATGGAAGCGGTGCAGGGCGCGGTGTCCTCTCGATGCGGTGTTGGCAGCAGCGCGGTGACGATCGTCCAGACGGCGTCGGTGAGGCCAAGGCTTACGGTGCAGGGCGAGACGGGGCTCGAATCGGTGCGGTGCAGACGACAGAGCCGGTTGGCGGGAGCTGGCGTCGGTCGGCACAGACGGCTGTGCGGGACGAGGCGGTGCGTCGTGAAACTTTACGAGCGGTGCCCCCAACCACGATGCGGTCACGGGTGTCGAGTCAGCAGCAGCGACAGCGTTGGTGAGACCAGGATGACGAAGTGAAGCGAGGCGGTACGGACTGCGGTGCCCACAGGTCACGGTGGAAGCAGCGGCTCGTGGCGGCGGCAGTCGTCGTCGTCGGTGAGACCAGGGTTGCAGTGTGAGATGCGGACGGGGCAGTCTGCGATGCCGTCAGGACACAGAGCCAGCGACGGAGTCGGTGACGGAGTCAGTTGCGGTTCCCTTCTCTGTGACAACGGAAACAGCGGTTCCAGAAGCGGTACCCAGAGGTTGGTGAAGTCTTTGCAGTCCCTGAGACTTCAGAACAGGAGGCCAGCTCGATTTCAGGCCCTTGGAGATATTCAGCACAAGTAAAGAAAGTTCAGTCCAGTCCTTTCACTGCCCAAGGCAGAAGCAGCAACTGCAGGCCAACCCAACAAAGCAACAACACAGCAAAGGGACAGTACTCCTCCTGGCAGCTCTTCCAGCTCTTCTTCTTGGCAGGTTCCTTGATTCCAGCGAGTTCTAAAGTTCAGGGGTTTGGGCTCCACTTTTTATAGCCCAAAATCCTTTGTCCTCTCAGGCAGAGAGTGTCTGTGCCCAGCCAGAACCAGTTCTGTCCTCTCTGGTGTGGCTTCCTGGCAGGAGGTGGAGACGGCATTCTCAGAGGCAGACCATGCCCATTCAGGTGCAAGGAAATCTCCTCCCCCTCCTCTAAATGCAGCCCAGGTCTATTCAGCCCTTTCCTGACCCATCTAGACTATCTGGAGCCTCTGCTGCTCCCCAGCCCCTGTCATCCAAAACCCAGACAGTCAATCCACAAACCCAGCAGAGGCCTGCTGGATGGCTGATCAAGAAAATACCTACTTTCTAAAAGTGGTATTTTCAAACACAGAATGTAAAAATCACCTTCACTAAAAGTTGCATCTTTAGATTCTGAGTTCAGGCATACTAAACTTTATTTTCCTACCTAGTTCCCAGGGCCAGTTATGTTTATAAGATGTTATAAACAAACTCCCCATTCTGTCCTATGGGGAACAGGTAGCCTTGCAATAGTGAAAAACGAAATTGGCAGTAATTCACTATCAGGACATGCCACACACACCAGGGCATGTCCTACCTTTCACATACACTGCACGGCAGGGGTATCTTGGGCCTACCTTAGGGGTGACTGACATGTAAGAAAAGGGAAGGTTAGGGCCTGGCAAGTGAGTGCACTTTCCAAGTCGACATGGCAGTACCAGACTGCACACAGGCTCTGCAATGGCAGGCCAGAGTTACATTTACGGGCTGTTTGTGTGGGTGGCACAATCCAGTGCTGCAGCCCACTAACAGCATTTGATTTACAGGCCCTGGCACACTCAGTGCACTTTACTAGGGACTGACACATAAATCAAATAGGCCAATCATGGAAACACCAACCCATAACACATTTAACCACAGGAGCACTTGCACTTTACCACTGATCAGAAGTGAGAAAAGTGCGCAAAAACACTAAGCCAGCAAAAACAGAGTCAAACCCGGGAGGTCAGAAAGCAAAAACTCAGGGGAAACACGCCAAAAGATGCCAAGTCTAACATGAACTAACAGCAGAGTAGGATGTATTATTTACAGTAGAGTCACTTTTAAAAAAATTTGTCAAGATAAGGAGAGTGGGGGCAGTTTTTAGATCAAGAGGAAGTTCATTCCAGAGGAGTGTGGTGTTTTTCACAAAGCCTCTACCACCCCACGTAGCCAATCTGTGGCGAGGCACAACAACTGTTTTTGGCAGGCTGGGTCGGAGGGGTCTTTTGGAAATATACCAGCAGAATTTCCATCTTCAATAACTTCACATCAGAGCACCATGTGAGCGGGATGGAACCTCACAAGATGGGAAAATAGAAACAAAGTAAATAAGCCGGCCAGGCAGAGATGAGTGGTATCTATGGAAACCAGTTACCTCTCCGCCACCCTGAGGCTACCCGCGGCTCACGCAGTGGGCCACCTCAAAAGGGCGGCCACCTTAGTGCCACATTAGGCACACGCCACCCCTCTAGTTGAGGGGACCCCAGGGAGGAATCCCCCAGCCCGGCGCGCCGGCCGCGTCACTTCCAGCACGCAGAGGGTAGGGGAGAGGTATTTATACTTGCCCCCGCCCATCTGGCACCCTCTTTGGCTCTGGACACGCCGTCTCCCGCCCTACTGCATACCCGGCATGTCGGCTGGTGAGCACGGCTAGGTAGGACTGTTTAATGTTTTTCATATGTGTTGCAGGCGGAGTTACAGGGCGATCCGGAGGTGGAAGGGTACCTCTTCAGGAGCACAATAGGGGGGGGCTGTGCCAAACCCCAGGAGTCTTTACCGCAGGACCCTGGAGAAAGAATCGTTGGCGCCCCGCTAGTCCTTCGGGCGGTTGTAAGCCTGAGCAACCGGGGGCTTGCCTTGCAACGCTCCGCCCTTAAAAGGGCGTGAGTAAAGTGTGGACCAGTGGTTCACGGTATTCAAGGGGGGAATCCCCTCATAACTGGTAGCACCGATTGGATTGGCCACAGTGCAATTTGGCTCTTCAGGCGGGCAGGGCAGCGTAGGTCAGTCACCGCTGCCTGCCCTTGGATCGCCCGTAAGTTAACCCACCACGTTGGCATACTTCTGTATGGAATAAACCTGCAGCAAACTTTTCCCAACAAAATTGTGTTGTGTGATTTATTTATTCCAATTGCATGCTAGGTTCTGCAAAGGTGGGGAGGGTTGCCTATATAGGCACTATGGGCTGTGGCTCACACTGCCTGGGGAACACAGCAGAGAAGTCTCTCTGGCTGTACAACTAAGAGCAAGCTGAAGTGCCTAGGGCATTTCTGTCAGAGGGAAGCTTGAAAGAGGGTGGCTTTACATTTTAGTGCGGTAATGCGAGGACCAACACTAAAATGAGCTACCCTAAACTGTGATGCGTGGCACTTGGCAGGGCTGGGCAGCATATGTATTGCCTTACACCAAACACTATTTTGAAGAGGGTGGGGCACCAAAAGACTCACGCACACAAAGACGTGTAGTGGTGCATAACACAGAAAAGTCTTGCTGGGTGGATGAGGGGGCGGGGTAGCTCAAACTTTACATGGCCTTTGTTAATTAACCCTGTTTTAAGCCCACCATCCGCATCTAGGAGATAAACGCAAGCAGGACAACGCTAACCAACAAATTGGTATCTTTTTGTAAATCACCCCAGGCAGCAGTGGCGGTGCGTCCATTAGGGCGCTGGGGCGTTGCCCCACAAGCCGCCCGTGCCCGCAGCTCCCTCGGCGTCTGTGAACTTAAGTAAACTAACTCAGTTTACTTAAGTTCAGAGACGCCGAGGGAGAACTGACAATCATGTCAGTCAGCATGACGTCGGACCACCCACCCCCTTCAAAGTCTGAAGGGGGTGGGCGGTCCAGCGTCATGTTGACTGACATGCATGATGCATTGTCAGACCAGGGGCAGGCAGCACCACAAGTGCGCATGACTGGTGAAGGTCGGTGAATTTTTCTGCCGTGCCCAGTCATGCGCACTAGTGTCTGCCCTGGCTGGCGCATGCCCATTAGGGGAGCGAGGGTTGATCAAAGGCTCAACCCTCGGTCTCCTAATGGGCAGGCGGGCGGCGAGTAACCCTGCTCTAAGCCAATACTGGCACTGCTGGAGCAGCGCCAGTATTGGCTGAGGGGTTGCCACTCCAGTGAAGGCGCCAAGGGCCCAGCAGAGGCGGCGCGAACCGGCGGTCAGGTAAGTTTTCTTTCTTTTTTATTTTTTTTATTTTAATTCCCTGGGCAAATCACTAATTCTCCCTGTGCCTCAGTTCCCCTTAAGAGTTAATTCCTGGGGCACCAGTAAATGGTCTGAACTCAGTATTAAGAAATATAGTTAAAAAGCTGTTGATGGACCTTGTTGCCACCTCTACGAATCTACCTGAGAGTTGGAGAGAAAGTCTGTTTTGAATCTATCCATTGTCCTCGTCTTCTCTGCTTTTAAGCGTGTTATCCTCTCTTGTTTTCTTCTGATTGGCCGACTTACCCCAATACCCTCCCTCAGAGGAGCACAGACCTTGGTTTGATGGAATCTTTTGGCAGTTGGGGGAGGGATGCCTCGCTGTCACTGATTGACTTTTATGGCTTGGCGTTGTGTGTTGCAATCATGGAGCAGCTGGGGTCGATGTTTGGGGTATGTTTGCAAGAGAAACAGTTTTTGGCTTCAATCTACCACTTCAGTATACTCCCTCCACCCAAACATGACAGTGCAGCTGTATTATCCAGCTTTTGTCGTTGATTGTAGGCAGGAGGCAGTTGTTTATATAGCACCTAATAGTGTGGTTAGGCCTGCTTCTAGGTGGCACGAGTTTGGCAAATGGTTAACTGAAGCACAGGGCAGTGGCGCAGCCAGCATCATAACTTCAGTCTGTTGGTACCACAGTAGAACACTGTTGCACTGAGCATGTTTACACCTCTAGTTAGCTGCCTTAATAGTGATGCACCGGTCATGGCTTCCATCTTGTAATGGCAGTGTTTTACAGTGGTGTGTGTGGGACACATCTCTGTTTCGCCACGCATGGTGCGCTCAACCTGTGTCCAACGCTGAGAAGCCCTGTCTGCATGTATGGTCAGTGCCTCAAAGCACTGCACAAAAACATATTGTTGATGTGTGAATAGTTTTCGCAGTTCTCGACTCATTTGTTGACTTGCATAAGAGGTGTCTGAAGGAAATGCAGATATGTTTGAGAGCCTTGGAGTGAGAAATTGCAATGAGAGACAATACCTGAGTCGCCCCTTTAACTTTTTAAGGGACAATTGTTGAGCAATATTGTGCAGTTGTTGGAGCTGTCATGTGGCCTGCTACCTCCCTACACAATTGTTCCAATTGCCAACTCGTTTAATGCCCAACGCCTGTCATTAAGGTAAAAATCAACAGCAGTTTTACTTCAACAAAAAATGCACGTTTTTGAAAGCTCTGCCTCCACTCGCTCCCCTTTTAACTTCTATGACTCTTAAGGTGTTTCTTAACTTTGAAAGTAACCTCTGCCCCTTACAGTGGAGTCTTCCTGAACCTGTTTTTTATTAACGCGTTTTATATGTGTGACCCTGAGCATGTGAGATATAATGATATGGTTGATGTTAAGTGCTCCCTAAATTGAAGATGTTAGAAATTACAACCACAGCAATGCAAGATTGAAACCACATATAGCGCTTAAAAATTCGACCCCAGCAAATACAGAATAAACGATACATAGAATTGTTAAGCAGTTAGAAGCTGACTTTCTTATTCGGGGGCTGTCATGATGATGAAATCCAATTCAGAGCACAATAGCAAACCGAACATGAAAACATTAGTACATATCTGACAAAATCTGGAAGCAGAATACGTATATCGGTATGGTTAAACTATAGGTTCTTTTTAGAGGGACATGCTGTAATTGGAATCGGGAAGAAGAGCTTTCTTAAGAGATGACTTAGGACAGCTTTCGGGAAAGGTGCAATAACCCAACATACCATGGGTAAAAATAAGATCAAGAAAAATGTGTCACGTTTGGGAGGAAGCTGTTTTGCAGACCCAGTTGGTTCAAAAGTTTTAAATAAAAATGTTCCATTTATAGTATACATATGCAAAGATACACAAAACAACACATGCCTACCTGAGGGATCCTTATTAATGCTATCAATAGAGGTTTGGACCAGGAAGCAGGAAAAGCATACTATTCACAGCTATATGAAACTCCTAACTGGAATTTATTTCATGTTGGATGTACTGTGGTTCTATCCAGTATGATTAAGAATAGTTGTGCTACTCAGTAAATTGTTGTTCATTTTAGTTCCATATTCCCAGAGCATTCTCATTATGTGTTAAACTTCTATAAGGTTTCTTAACTCCCATAACTCTAAACAGTAGTATTGACTGAGCTGTTCTTCACACCTTCTGGTTTGCTTGAAAATGCACCATTTGCCCACTTTTTTCCCAAATTTTCTCGGGGGGAGAACCCCCCCGAACCCGCCATAGGTGGTTCAGGCTCGCACGCTGCACTCGCTCGCCGCAGTGAAGTACAACAATTATTTTATGCCTCACCACTTTCAAATGTCACCAGCCGCCACTGCCAGGCAGCAGCACATTTCATGGATTTGCTCGGTGCTGGTGGGGGAAACCATACTGCCTTTCTGTCTTTCGGCAGTTTTAGAAAGAAAGCAGGACTGCTTGCAGGTCAGAAGGTCGGGGACATCGGTCATGTTTATGGGCTTGGTAAGTGTCACAGCATGTCTAGAGTCAGCAGAAGGCAGGACTGGCGCAAACAGAGTGTTACAGTCATGCTGTCTCACGGCCCAGAAATGGCCAAAAGCCCAGTCTGTGGGTGAGCAGAGCGCATGCTGAAAGCCATGGATGGGAGGGGGAACAATGGTGGCACATGGAGGGAGCATCCGTAACGGCGCCCGCATCAGGAACATGAAGTGCTGTGTCCTTGCAGCTGTAGGTGGTGGGGGGGGGAGGTAGGGAGCATATTTAAAAGTTAGAGCACAACATCCATAAAGCGGGCGCCGCGCAACTAAAAAGCGTTGCGGGAGACCGTGTCCTGCCTGCATCAGCAAGGAGGACAAAGCAGTTTCAGAAAATAGTGCTGACAGACTATAATGGGGTAACAACACAAGTAAGAGGGCCAGCCCTAATGGGAGGTTATAATAGCAGACAAGGCGGTACTAACAGGGCCGGACTGGGAACCAAAACCGGCCCAGGCAAAGTGCTTGGTCGAAGCCCCCCCCCCGGGGGGTTGGGGGTGCGGCCGAGCTGTTTGTCACGGCCGGTTTCGGACGGATTTCGTTACAGGGCCGAAATTGCAGCTATGCTGCAAAAACGGCCCTGTAACAAAATCGGCCCCCAGGGGCCAAAAACCGGCCCCAACCCTGGCAGCCCACCGGGGAAATGCCCGGTGCCCGCTACGGCCAGTCCGGCCCTGGGTACTAAGGAGGGACTTCTAAACCTATTCACAAATCAATAACATCTATTTAGAAAGGACACTAACAGGAGCCTATTGAAAAGATAGGTAGAAAATGGGCGAAGCTTCAAGTCCATACCTTAATACAGCATGTCTCGAAGAGACAGTGCAAGCACTGCCTAGGCGAGACCTAACAAGACATAGGGGGGCAGGGTAGGGATACCCTGACCCCCTGGGACTGGTGGTGTGGCAAAATATATATATTTTTTTCAATTTTCACTTGACTTTGCATGGATCCTCAAATCCATGGCGCACTTTTTTTTTTTTTTTAAAGCGTGGGCTTTTATCTTATTAATAAACCTCTTCGAGGGGGCCAAGGACCTGAGGGCGCCGCAAAATATTGCTTTTGGGGAGGGGGTGCGACCCTTCTGTGGAGCATGTTTTGATTATCACCTCTCTGACTGGCTCCTCCCACCATCCCACATGTGCCTGATATTTTGGAGCTTTTTTTTCCTTTTTAGGTCTCGCAGACCTGCGTTGCAGCGCACATGCGCTGCTCGCTCTGCGAGGCTTATTGTAATCGAGGAGATTTCTGAAGTGAAGTTGAAGCCCCGCCCATCATTCTTATTGGCTGGCGTCATCGTTTATGCTAAACGCTGGCCTCCGATTAAAAAAGAGGCTTCTTTGTTACCGCCCTGTCTCCTTTTGGCCCCGCCCATCAGAACTGGATCTTTTACTTGCGGCGTTACACAGGCTCCTTCATAAGTCGGTAGGCACTATGTTTTGTCAGTCGCAAGTTGAACAGCTTGAAAGGCGGACAGTGGTCTTAAACCCACATGCTGGTTAAACAAGCAGCATCAGAACAATGCTTATCCCCGACAGCCCTGTGCCTCGCATCTCCTGAAGGCAGCTGCCACCACAGAGGCCCTCATCTCGCGCCGGTGGCACACAGTGAGCCGAGGAGAGATTATATTCACACAAACCCAGACTGTAAATGCCCTTTGTTGTTAAACACGGCGGAGGCTCGGACGGATAATGGCGTCGTGCCTTAGCAGGCCCACGGAAAGGAGTGCGGGGAGTGGCCCTCATTATCCCCCAGATTAGTACCGTGAATAGGAGGGGGGAGGAGGGTGCTGGGTGACGGCAGCGCCCGCATTCAGTCACTTGGAAGGAGCGGGCAGAAAACACCTTCGAGCTCAGAGTGCGAAATGGGTTCACAAAGGAATCATTGCAATGCCTCAGAGAGCCTGTGATCTTCGTCAATAATTCAGTGTCGCTAATAAAGGGCGATGATAAATACCGATGTGACTCATGCGGAGAGGTTGGGTGCTGGAGGGAGTTGAGACTGATATGTAATTCACTTGAAGCAGCACATGTATAGAAGTCGGGCTTTTATATTACAAAGGCATAATTCGTTTTTAGGAGGGCGAATGACTGCATTTATTCAATTGTTTTTTTTTTTTGGTTTTTTAATTTTTTTTATTGAAGTCCAGATTACAAACATTTTAAAATCCATAAATACATCCATAAAAAGATATTAAAAATACAAGATCAATAAATAGCACCAATATATACTGAAAAGTCATGAACAATGAGGGGACAACCATAAATCCTCAAATTAAGCCTCTAAGCAAGCATAAAGCAATATCCACTCCCATACATCGGTGTAACCACCCAATCTTAATCAAAATAAGTTGCCCAGATTTTTTCAAATTTCTTAAGCCCTTCAACTCGTAAAGCATAAATTCGTTCACTCTTTTTAACTGATTTCATCTTTCGAGCCCATTCATAGACAGAGGGTATGAGATCTGTACGCCATTTTTGCAACAAAGTGATCTGGCTACCGCCATTGCAATGTATAAAAATTTAACAAACTTGTCAGGCAGGAGAAGGTCTGGATCAAAACCTAAAATTATTAAACGATTATTCAATCCTAACACAATACTACATTCACATTCCAAATAACAAAAAATGTCTTTCCAAAACCTCTGAATCATAGGACATTGCAAAATAATGTGTGACCAGTTGGCAGTGGGATGGTTAATACAACGGAAACACTGTGCCGATTGATTGACATAAATCTTAGAAAGGAAAAGAGGAGTTCGATAAAGTTGCCATTTACTGAAAAACAACATCCTTCGCCAATTCGCTCCTCTTAACGTGCTAAAATTAAGATTATTAATTGCTGACCACATACTGGCTGAAATTTCTACTTCTTCATGTTTCATCCATTTTGCGATTGCCTTACTCCCAAGATCAACACCTTTAACTAAAGCTAAGCGTTTTTCCATTCCCCAGGTTTTTTAACAACCGTATCCTCTAAGAGTTCATGGACTATATGATGTTGATCACAAATTTGGGTTAAATCTAATTCACTAAGGAATTTACTAAAAATACTATATGACCATAGAAGAAGAAAATCGTTAATGATCAATTGTGACATTTCCGCCATACTCAACCATCTACCATTCCTCAAAAAATCTGAGATTTTACGGAATCCAACATTAGCCCACTTTGATATAAGTTCTGTAGATTCTCTAATCCCCGACAATGACATAGGGCCAGATAACAAAGTTGAAGAATTAATTAAAGGAATAGAATATCTTTTGTAGAGGGCCTGACGTTTTTAAAAAACCATTGTAGGCACTTATACCGCACCAATTTAGGAGATTTAAAAATTGATAAAGGGGAGTGGATCTGACTTTCCTTACACATTAAATTCATAAAACTATTAATAAAAAGATTTGATTGTTGTTGAGGCTTAAATCTGGATAAATATTGTGCAAAATACGCAAAGTAGTAATCCCTGAGATTCGGAAGAGCTAAACCTCCCTGTTCCAACCCTTCGTATAAAGTGCTAAGTGCAATTCGCAGGGTTTTTTTTGCCCAGAGAAAAGTTGTAAACATAGACTCTATTCGGGAAAAAAAAGAACCAAACAAGATACATGGAATGGCCGAAAAAGAAAATTAAAAAGTGGAAGAACAGACATTTTAATTAGTGCAACCCTGCCCAAGATAGATAATGGAAGAGAATTCCAGCGTAAAAACAGATCCTGAATTTTTCGTAGAAGCGGGACAAAATTTAAAAGAAATAAATCAATTATACGTTCTGAGAAATAAACCCCCAGGTATCTCTTGGGTTTGGTGTTTAAACAAGAGAGAATATCAGGGTGCAAATCCAAGCCCACCCCACCACACTGTATAATTTCAGTTTTCTTTTATTAATTCTATACCCACCTAACGCTTCAAATTCCTCAAAAATCTTAAAGGTTTTTACCTGGACCTCTAACTCAGGCTTAATAAAAAGCATAATATCGTCGGCGTATAATTTCAATTTCGCCATAGTGGGAATTGGAGGGCGAATATCAACGCTGTTCCTAATTGCAATCGCCAATGGCTCAATAAAAAAGCAAATAAAACTGGGGAGAGAGGACACCCCTGTCTAGTCCCCCGTTTTACTTTAACCTGGCCGGCCATTGAGGTATTAATAATTACATTAGCTTCAGCATTAAGATAAAGATTTTGGACCAGGCCCGTGATCTTGGAGGATATACCAAAGTTTTGCAAGATAATAAACAGCGTCTCCCAGACAACAAGGTCAAATGCCTTCTCCGCATCTAAAAGAAGGACTAATGCAGGTATCTTCTGGGTCTCAAAATAATCCAATGCCTCCGTTAAATAATGTGTATTAGTACCCAGCTGCCTGCCAGCAATAAAACCATTTTGGTCCGGGTGAATCAAATGTGAGGCATGCTGATTAAACCGATTAGCTAAAAGTTTAGTAACAATTTTGTAATCCGAATTTAATAACGTTATAGGACGATAAGAATTTTGATCTTCACTGACTTTTCCCTTTTTTGAAAAACTGACTATGTTTCCTTGTCTAAAAGATTCTGGTATTGCCCCACCTTCTAACATTGAATTTACCAACTGTAAAAAAATCTGCCACGGAATTATAAAAAACTTTAAAAAATTCCGCGGGAAAACCATCCGGACCGCAGGCCTTACCACTTGGTAAATTCTTAATCACCCCATGCAGCTCATCTTTAGTAAAAGGTCTTGCCATAGTTGATTTCTCACTCTCTGAAAGTATCGGAGAACAATTTTTCTGAAGAAAGTCTCTCAAAGATGTAATATCGACAGTCTGTTGTTGACCATATATAGACCCATAATGCTGTAGCATTATTTCACTAATTTTCACTGGATCATCCGTACAAGAGGCAGTTAAGGGCATTTTAATGCATTGATTTGATTAGAAGCAACCTGCTCCCTTACCTGCCAAGCCAGGAACCTACCAGTAAAATTGCTTTCTTCATATATTTTTTGTCTATGATGTTGAAAGAAAGATTCGCTTAGAGTGTAATATCTTGCACTGAGATCACATTTAGCCTGTGCAAACTGGCGCTGGTTAAAAACAGTAGGATTATTAAGAAATGCAGAATAAGAACTTTGGGGCACATTACGATACCCGGCGTAAAAAAATCCGCCAGGCATGGAAGCGGCAAAAATCCGCCCGCACACACCGCCTGAACACCGACCACGCCATTATGAGTACACAAACTGAAAACCGCCATCGGCGGAAAAATCATACAAAATACCGCCCGCCATCGTCCGAGTCGGAGTCAAACCGCCCGCCACGGACGGAAACACGCACGACAACACAAAACCGCCCGCCCTCACGGCCGACACACCGCACGTGAAATTACGATCGCACCGCCATGAGCGCGGAAAAACAACAAAAATACCGCCCGCCAGCGCAAACAACGCCGATGAGAATCGACACGGCAGAAGCCATGGCGCCCACGTACCTGCACAGAAACCATCCGCACACAAAACCAATAGCACACAACATGGCCAACAAGTCCACACAGCAAGGCACGCACAAATACACAAGCACAGTACACATCCCGAAAACACCCCCCGGACAAACAAAAAATACAAAGGCCAGAACCCCAGACACAACACACCTGAAAACAACAGACCATGAGGACACACCCACATAGGTGAGTACAAAAGCAGCACTCCCACAGACCACAACCCCTTGCTACATTGCAAACCAGAGAGGAGAGGAGAGGACACAGTGACACAGCAAGGACAGCAGCACACCACAGAAACGCACACATCACAACCACCACCACCACCACCACCAAACACCGGCACCACAAACCCCCTGCACATTACACAACACACACCGCACCAGCACCACAAACACCATGGCACCACAAAGGATGCCCAAGTTCACGCCCATGGAGCTGACGGTCATGGTCGACGAGATCATCAAGGTGTACCCACAAATCTATGGGAACATGGTCCAGCACACACCACTAGCCACCAGAAACAGAATGTGGACCCGGATCGTAGACCAGGTCAATGCAGTCGGGACCCTGCCCAGGAACAGAACCGAGATAAACAAACGTTGGAATGACGTAAAGAGCCTGGTCAAGAAGAAGGAGGGCAAAAACAGAGAGCTGGCTGCCGTCACTGGCGGAGGGAATCCCGCGCTCTTTAAGACCTTCAAAGCGTGGGAGGAGAAGGTGCGAGTCGTAATACATCCGGAGATCCTCGCCGGATTAGCAGGGGGAGTGGAGGCTGGTAAGTACAAACTAATGTATACCAGCACACCGCTATGTACACACATGCGCAACCACCATGCCACAGCTCCCAGGGACAAACACCCCCATGTCCAGCACACAATACACAACACATCACACGCACATGCAACAGACACTACCACACACAGGCCAAACCGAACAACTGTAAGATGCGTGGGGACATGTGTACACTAAGCCAGCCACGTAACCACCAACAGGTCCACAAATATGCCAGAAGCGCCACAACGAGCACCCGCCACACCCATGTGTCCGCCACAGCTGCACCAACTGACAAGTAACAGGTAAGTGGCAGGAACACAAAGTGCAGTGGGTCGGAGGGGGACAGCTGAAGTACAACACCCACCAGGCCCCCACTCCCACAGACCAGCAAGGTGGAGCACTCCCCACACCCATGTGTCCGCCACAGCTGCACCAACTGACAAGTAACAGGTAAGTGGCAGGAACACAAAGTGCAGTGGGTCGGAGGGGGACAGCTAAAGTACAACACCCACCAGGCCCCCACTCCCACAGACCAGCAAGGTGGAGCACTCCCCACACCCATGTGTCAGGCACAGCTGCACCAACTGACAAGTAACAGGTAAGTGGCAGGAACACAAAGTGCAGTGGGTGGGACGGTGGACAGCCCAAGTACAACACACACCAGGCCCCAGTCCCACAGCACAGCAAGGAGGAGCATCCCCCACACCCCACACCCACGTGTCAGCCACCGCAGTGCACAACGACAGCCGAAAGGCAGACATCACGGTCCACAGCAATCGGTGTCAGTGGGTGTACAGCCACCCCCACGACCCACTACACCCCCCCACCCCCACAGACCTGCAACATGGAGCACCCCCGCTAAGAGCCATGTGGCATCCAGTACAGTGCACGCACGAACAACTTGCAGGTGGGAAACTGGACAGGGCTGGATTACTGGAGGCATGAGGACCATAACACCACCAACACATGGGACATGTCACGTAGCACACGAACACGCAGCACCGCCCACCGTCACGAACAAGTGAACAATGTGCACACGGACATGAACAGCAGACTCACACCCCACATGACCCATCACAGACATAGCAACACCCAAGGAGCCACGTCTGCATGCACAAGCCACACTGAATATAGTCCCACACGGCAGCCACTGTGCAACTCATCACACACAACCGAAACACCATTGAAGTCCTGTCCATGTAGCCCCTACTGCCTGTCAACCACACACCCCACAACTACGCCTATGTAAGACAAACAACACTAGACGCAACAGAGCGGAACAACAGAAATGCACACGAACACCACTGAACCCATCAAACACACAGACACACCATGCACATACAACATACCATCCATCCATCCATCCCATCCGTCAGCCCCGGTCTCATGAAAGGCATGTCATCCGCACAGCTGCCACACATACAGCAGTCACGCTAAGACACATGCCCATGACCAACCATGTGCCAGAAGTCAATTAAGCGCACGACACACTGTGAGCAACAACACACAACATGGGCCACACCCCCCCGAGCACTGCAGTGATGCACATGGCACAGGGCAGCACGCACACCAAGGAGATGGGACAACTGCAATACGTTGGCTGGCACACAACTATCACTCACTCATAACGATGCGTCCAATGCCATGTCCAGTAACCACAACAGACAGCAAATATGCAGGGCATGTCAGGCATGCACACACCTCAGACCATGCACTGTCATGCTGCCACAACACATGTCACGTTCGGCACCCATGGCTCACAGCATGTACCCCAAAAGCATATACCCTCCCAAATGCGAATCTGGGGCATAGCCCCCATGTTGCCATATGCGTTCCTAAGCGTTCCATTTGAACTCCAAAAGCAAAGTACAAACCAGACCCAGGATGGGCCAGGAGCCCGCATACACCAGAGTCACAATGAGTAGGGGCAAAGCAACACACCCATCGGCATGGCCAATCCGTCCCATGCCACATGTGCACAGCACACAGTCCCATTGCCTAGCACACACACCTACAGATGCCACAGCCACACACTCGCCTCCGGGAAACCCATGTACGAGATTGCACGAACTGCCAATGTCAGACGACTAATACATACTTCGCCAGGTGCAACACAATAACAAATCTCATTCTCTCCACAGGTGACGAACTGCTGGACGCTGGGGATGGAGACAGCAGCCAGCACAGCCAGCCTACAAGCCCCCAACGAGGACACACGGATCTGGAGGATCTGTCCACCTCTTCGGACACGGACCACCAAGCTGGCCCATCTGGCGTGGCAGGGCCCAGCCGCTCCCCAGGACCCCTCCTACCCACCAACCCATCATCCAGGGATGCTGAACAGTCCCAGTCCCCTGCTGCCACTGTCGTTGCGGCCACACCCACGGTCATTGCGGCCACTACCACTGCCGCAACCGCCACCATCGCCGCACCGACCACCACCGCCTCCACCACCACCACGTCTTCGCTGGCACCAGCCCCAGCGCAGGTGGTGGCCCGGCCGACTGGATCCACCCTGGGAGCCACAGCGAGGACCGTGGTGAGCAATGTGGCTAGTGGGCAGGCCGGTGGCAGCAGGACTGGTAGGAGGAGCAGGGTCAGGGAAACGCCAGCCTCCCCTGGGAGCCATGCCCTGCCTCAAATGGACAGAGTCCTTGGGGCCTATGAAGAGGCCCAAGGACAATGGGCCAGGTCTGCTACTGACACGCGGGAGGTGCTGGGGGTGCTGAGGTCCATGGACGCCCATATGGGCCAATTCGTGTCCCGTATGGACCAACTCGTGGACCTCATGGGCCAGCTGGTGGTGGCGGTGGGGTCACAGGCAAGGCCAGCAACACCACCTCCGCCACCACCTGCTAGGGCGCAGGCTCGGGCAGCAGTGTCCACTTCCCCTGCGTCCACAGCCAGTGAGCACACCTCACCCACCACCAGCAGGTCGCCACCACACACCCCCTCCCAAACGTGGAAGGGGCCGTCCGAAGAGGAAACAGATCTCCCGGGAGGACTTCGCACGCTCCAGTCGCAAGTGAGGCAGCCAGCCAGCCTTCCGCCAGCCTTCCTTGACCAGCCACTGCATTGACTTGCTCTACGATCCCACTCCACACAGCCATCTGGATGGCATGTGTGTGTTGGACTATGGACATAGAACCAGTGGGTACACCCTGATCATCACGCAGCCATGACCGACAGCTCATTGTCACTGCACGCACCACTTTTGTCATCACCTTACACACAATCACATGTCACAGTTTGTAATAAATGCACCTTTTTCACTAACTGCTGTTTGTGCCCTGTGTCTTTATTGTACGGAATACAACGGCCACCTTGGGCGGAAAGGCACCTGATGCGTGGCATGGAAATGGAATCCGGAGGGCCTGTAGGGACCTAGGGGTGGGAGACAGAACAGGAGCACATTCAATGAGTGTGTCACACACCCATCACACAGTACATGTCAACAACTACAAGCAATGTACACACATCGCACAGAGCAATAGGGCACAATGCCACAGCCACCAACAGTGGCATACTACCCTGGCCATGGAGCGTTGACACACTGCACGCAGTGAACATACGGCCACCCTGACACAGCACACACACACCTGCATAGATACAGACACATCATCCGTCGTACATGGACACTCACCGTCAAGTGAAGTAGCGGGCGATGAGCTGCTGGCGCACATTCCCAGCTTCCTCCTCTCCGCTGTCCACCTCACTCGAGCTGTCCTGGTCTGCGGGCTGGGGCCCTGGTTGATCTCCGTCATCCACAATGAGGGGGATCTGCTTCCGAATGGCCAGATTGTGCAGCATGCAGCACGCCACCACTATCTGGCACACCTTCTGTGGGGAGTACGCCAGTGCACCCCCGGTGCGGTCCAGGCACCTGAACCTGGACTTGAGGAGGCCAAAGGTACGCTCGACCACACGTCTGGTCCTCCCATGTGCCTCATTGTATCGATCGTCTGCTGGGGTGCGAGGATTCCTCAATGGACTGAGCAGCCATGCCCCATTCGGATACGCAGAGTCACCTGGGTGTGAGGGACACAGAGAACCGTTGCTATTCCAACTGGACAGGGGACAGCATCGCACAACCAGCACGCTACACCACTCCACATACTCACCGACAATACAGCCACGATCCTGTTGCAGATTGGCCATCAGTCGTGGCAAGATGCTGTTGCGCATTATGTGTGCGTCATGGGCCGAGCCTGGAAACTTTGCACACACGTGGGTGATCACCATGTCCGCAAGGCACACCACTTGCACATTCAGGGAGTGCGTGTGCTTCCTGTTGCGGTACAGGTGCTCAGTGGCCTGTGGTGGAACAAGGCCAACATGAGTGCAGTCAATGGCTCCCACGACGTGTGGGATTCTGCCAAGGGCATAGAATGCACCCTTCACTGCCGCCAATTCACGAGCCCTGGGGAATCTGATGTACCTGTTCCGGTACAGCATCATGGCTGCCAGTACATCCCTCAGCACCTTGCTGAACATGGGCTGGGACATCCCTCCTCCACTGCCCACTGTGTGCTGGAATGACCCAGTGGCGAAGAAATGCATGGCGGCCATCACCTTAGCCGTGGGGGTGACAGCAGTCGGATACACCCTGCGGGGACGGAGATGGGGCTCTAACATGGCACACAGTCGATGCAGAGTTGGCCTGTCCAGCCGAAACTTCCTGATTACCTCTGTATCGTCCATGTCCGCCAGCAATTGGTATGGGCGGTCAATGTTCGGTCTCCGCCTGGGTTAAATGGCAGAGGACACATGTCAAAGCAACACGGCACATAGCAATTTCGCATACACATCACTGACATGACTGAGCAAGCACATGAGCCACAGCCCAGCTGTCAAGCTGGGACGGCACGGCCACAATACACTTACACAGGTCTCCCAACAATGGCAATGGCAAGTGAGACATACCACTGCCATGTGCATGCACATGGGGATCTAGGCCCCAATGACTTGCGGGGCGTGCTGATGGGGACTGACTGCATATTCGTCAAGCGGCAACGCCACGGCAACATGAGTGTCTGCTGAGCATGGTACTGCTTCCGAGGCTGGATGAGTATGGCACACGACGACGACGATGTGGGCACGGGCTGAGCGGCCAATACAAGTGGGACCTGTGGCACGAGGGGATATGAGACAGTAGTAGGTGTCAGCACTGCACCCTATGTACAGCACTGTACGGATCACAGCTCCCGAAACATTGACTGGTGTCCACATTGACAGCCCCATGCCAAGACGGCTGTGTGCTTGCAGTCACACGTCACAGGTGAGAGGTTACATTGCACGTGCCAGGTGGCAGTCGTACATAGTGGGAGCTGGCATGTGTGTGCATGTGTCTCCTGTTCAGGATCCACCAGATGGGCGCTGACTCTGTACTGACCATTGGACACAGCATGTTCCGTGGAAGGCTTGTGTGTGTGGGATGGTGGCACTGGATGTGCCTCCGTTGGGGGGGGGCCATGCACAGGGCGGGTACGTCGATGATTGCGCATTGTTGGTCACGGTGGGTGCACCAGCTAAGATGTGTTGCCCTGTGTTCAATTCCTATGTCCGCATGATGATGGACTGTGGATGTGGGCAGACTACACATTGGTCGATGTGCTGTCTATATGCATGTGCCTTCACACCAGGCACAGCTGCCCCTGCACATGTGACCCCTGCTGGACTCGCTGCTGGGTCTGTGGAGCTGATGCACCTTCTGCGCGTGGGGCGGACAGCTCTCCTCACTTCCCTCATTGCGCATGTCATGTCTTTGCCGCAGGTGACATGGATCATGGAGGGCCCACATGTACGCGTGGGTAGGCTACACATGATTGTTCACTGGTCGCCACCCCCAGTCAGTGTTTCGAATGGGAAGGTTGTCGTGCTGGTGGTATGTTCGATGTGGCGGATGGGCGGGCCTAGGTGCGGGCTTACATTCCGGACATGGGGGGGTAGTTGGATTGGCGACTAGTTGCAGTACACACGGGACACGTCTCTTCCTTTCCACATCTGGGTCATCCCTTGTACTAACTGACAGTGATACAGTCATCTTCGCCCCAGCCCTCATGTCCTCCCCTCGCCCCCCAATATGCATGCTCACCTGCGAGGCTAGCGCTTGCACAGGCAGCCCCAAGCTTGCACCAGAGAGGGCAAGGAGTGTATGTGTGGGTCCAGTTGCACGAGTGGGCTGTCTCAGGGTATGATGTGTGGCGGGACGCCGTCCACCTGCGTGGTGCCCCAAATGGAGACCCGGCCTGCATGGACTATGCATCACAGTCTTCGCCTTCCGGATCCGCCACCTGCGACACCCAGTGGCTGTGGCTGCCCTTGCGGCCATGCCGCGTCCGTCTGTGGCTGATGGCCCACACATTCACTCTTTGGCCTCTCTGGGGAGGGCTCAGGGGTGGTGGCGCACGCGCTTGCACTTAGTCGCAATGGCATGTGTCGTGGTTGGTATGATGGGCAATGGATGGGATGGTGCGAGCCACCTCCCGTGACGTCAGTGCTGCTCGTGCTGTGGTGCGTCCCCCCTACACTTCCATTTGACTTTTTGCCATGCTGGACGTTGAGGTTCTATTGCCTGCGTGATATGAGCAGGAGGAGCGCGAGGAGACCTCTCACACACCATGCTCCACTGCCATCCCGTGCCCTGTATCGCCTGTGCGGATTGACTATGTTGGGGTTACACCTGGTCGACTGGGGCTGTGTGTGCCTTGTCAAGGGGCATGGCGGGCGCACAACAGGATCCAGCTCGTCCACAGAGGGTGGGCTGAGGTGCGCCTGGTACCGCTTTGTACGTGTGCCCGGCTGCTGTGCACACACGTGTTCACTCCCCCCGACAGGTGTCCTCTCACAATGCCCAGGGAAGCGGTGGTGTACTGTTCATGAGCCCTCCCAACACGGCGTGCTCCAACTTGGCATGTGCGCATCTACCCGTCGCACCCACCCACCTGAGCACTGCGTCCATACGACTTCACACGACACATGTGTGTCTTCCACAGTAGTGCTACTCATTTGCGTTGACATCCAATACCAGTGGACTACATGGTCATGTCACGACTGCCGTGTACTTCACATACTCTCATCCTCTCTCATTCGTACTTGTGAAATGAGTCAGCGGAGACAGTTCTGGTTTCAAACATTATATTGAGTCTTCTGTCCTCTGTGATGCAGTATAGTGGACACTACTGGCAGCGGAATACATATTGAGGATATACTGAGCATGATTACAAATGGGATAGGGTGTGGGGTTACATCTGCTTGGCCAAGGCTGTGCTAATGTACATTTACGTATAGCTGCGGAGCTGCGGACTTTGACACAGACGGTATACATGTAGCCTACCAGACCGCTCGGCATCATGGGCACAGTCCATCTCAGTTCCATGTGACAGGTTTGCTGCGGTTGTTCCTCATGCACGCGTGCATGTGAGATGACATCAGGGCATGTGCTTGCGTGCATGCAGCGGCGTGCCACTTGTTGTTGCACTGTGGTGGTTACTGGACATGTCACAGTCACTGGGGTCGTGTTGTTGTTGTATGCACTTGTCGTCCATGCAAAGGTCCTGGTATGGGATTCCCGGGGCGGGGGTGGGAGGGGTGCAGCACCCACAGACTCCAGGCGACCTATTCATGTCCACTGAGCGGTGTGTGTGTCCATGTGCGCTGGATCCATGTCGTGTCCTGGTTGTTCGTGCAGTTCCGTCCATGTGGGTGCGATGCACAGAGCCCATGCCACTGCCTCCCACGATGCATGCGGTGTTCCTGGATGTGATGGGGAACAGTGTGCATGTCCCGGTCATATCCGATGTCATGGCGATGTCGTTGATGGTGTGGTTACAGTTGCCGGTCGTTTGGTATGGCTGTTGTGGTGGTGACTGGCCAGTCCGTGCGGAAGCTGAGCATGGGTGCGGGGTTGGACTTCATAGGTCACTCGGGGAACCTGCGTTGTGGTCCGACGTATTTACAGGTTGTCAGGTATGCGATGCCGTCCAGCAGGGCTTCCATGTCATTGGTGGTGTACATGTTTGCCAGCCAATGAAGCGGATGGTGGCTGTCAAGGTGTTGTTCGTAGGTTGTCCCTTGGAGGACCATGATGGGGCATGCTGGGTGACATTCGATGTAGCTGTTCTCGATGATCCGTCGTGTGGAGGCACAGTGGTTCCATTTCAGTGCGCGTGCGATGTTGGCCACATACGCCATGCCCCCATAGGCAGAGCAGGCCCTGTCGTGTGCGTCCAGAGGGAGGAGTAGTGGTAGCAGGTCCGCCTTCAGACATGCCGGGTTGGAGAGGCATATCTCGACGGGATGCTGGTAGGGACACCTCCGACAGTAGAAGACGGGCATGACGCAGCTGAACAATGTGATGCGGTAAGTCAGTCGGTAACTTACGTTCAGCAGGGACAGGAGATCGCATCCCAATGTATGTATCGTGCTGGTTTGGTACAGCTTGAGCTCTTCGGCGTAGTTGGGTAGGTGTGTTGCGGTTGCCATTTCGCAGCGGTGCGTTGTGGTGGCGTGCTCCGGCTGTGTGTGCAGTCTGCAATGTGCACACTCCGGGGTTGCTGTGAGCTCTGTGTAGTCGTGGGGAGACAGGACTTGTGTTCTGTTGGCTTGTTTGGAGGACACGGGCCCTCTTCCCACATGCTTCTCAGACAGTTCAAGGTCAGTGCTGTGTGACTCCTTCCAATTAACTTGCATGTGGCCGACATGGGGGAGTGTTTTCTTCTTTCTTCCCCGTCCGTTGTGTGCTTCTGTGATATGCGCTATCTGCCGTGTGGTCGGTCTCCTCGGCATGCCTGTGTTGGTCTATTCTTGGACAATGGCTGTATTCACCGGCTTCTGTCGTAGGGCTGTGGTTTCGGTGTTGGAATGGAAGGTCATTCAGTGCTGTCTGCTCTCCCTTGTGTGGGCGGCAGCCTGCCTTTCCGCTCTGCGTTGGGCCTTGTGTGTGGATGTAATTCTTGGGCCACCTGTTGTCGGTCACCGGGCTCTTTGGTGTTCCGTTTCATGTGTCTTGTTCATATGTGCAGGGTGGTATGGGTTTTTCAGTGTGGTACTGGCGTTCCTCTTCCCGAAGGGGCCCTGCTTCTCCTAGTTGGTGTTGCCGCCGCTGTGTGCTTCGCCATGTTTGTTACACTGGGGTGTGTCCTGCTGTTGCGTGACTTCACTGACATGTGTGCGTCGGTTGTGTGGCGTTGGGTGTTGTCCGTGAATTGGGCGTTGGGGACATGTCTGTGGCCGGCCTGTCACGTGTCATGTGCGTTCGGGGTGGGGCTGATGTGTGTGCTGCTTGGTTGTGTCCCTGTGTCTGTGTGCGACGCATGCATGGCGCTGCGGTTGGCCTCTGCGTTGTGCGCATGTGTGGCGGCGTCATCGGCGCTTTGGGGCCGTGACGGGGTGGTTGGTTCCTAGTCCCAGGTGGTGTGTACACATGTGTTCCGCGATGTTAGGATTTGGCCTGTGTGTCATATGTGGATGCAATGGTGGATGTGTAGTGTGCACGCGCTGGTGGGGGTTGTCCGCTTTTTCCGCCCTTGCACTGTGTGCGCTGTTTGCGTGCACTTGTTGTGTGTGTGCCTACCTGCGTCTCCGCGGTACGTTGCGTCCTTGGTGGTGCATCAGCAGAAGCATGGGAAGGGCCTGCAGTGCTGGATTCATGCCCGGGGTGCCGCTTCTTCGTTGTCCGTGCTCTGCGTCCGTGTTTCCGCCTCTCTTTCACGTGCGGTGTCTCTTTGCCGTGGGAGCCGTTTGTTTGCGGCATCGTAATTTATGCGCCGGGCGGGACGTGTTTCGTCGGACGGTGTGTGTCAGTTGTGCTGCGCCGCTACGTGTGCGGGCGCACTTTGATGGCGGACGGTGTTGCTGGCTTGCCGGCGGTGTTTGGCCTGCTTTTCGCATCGTAATTTGGCGGGCGTGTGGGCTGCGGCATGCGGGCGGTAACTGGTGGTTTTTGCATCCGCCAGCACGGCGGTAGTGCTTCCGCCCGCCATCGTAATGGGCCCCTTTGTACCTTCTGCTCCAGAACTCGCTTTTCTACCTTAACTTTCTTTATAATCTCAGCATCTTTTCCGATAATTAGCCCCCGAGTAAAGGCCTTAAGTGTATCCCATATCGTATTTAAGGGAGCAGAATCGTGGTTTCGAACAAGGAATTCCCTAATCTCAATCTCAATAAGACCCACCCAATCCTCCTCTAATAAATATTGCCTATTTAGCATCCATCTTTTAGGGGTCTTAGCACGTTCCCCAATTTGTAAATCAAGTACCAGCATAGCATGGTCAGAAAATCCATTCTGCAGAACTCTTTGCTGGCAAAAACTTAAACTCCGAGAAACCAGAAAAAAATCAATGCGTGATGAGGTGTGAAATCTACCAGACAGACAAGTATAAACAATTTTAGTTGGGAAAGCCCTCCGCCATGGATCCAGTAGATCTAAAGTTACCCCATAATGTTGTATTGTTCTTAAAGTTTTAGGTTTCAATTGTTTTTTAGCCAGCACTGAGGAATCAATTCTAGGATTCATTAAAACATTGAAATCTCCCCCCAAAATCAGTTCCCCGGGTGTTTGAATTAAAGATTGAAAAAATTCCTCATATATCTTTGGATTATCCTCTACAGGAGCATAAATACTGGCAAAGGTTATCGGTTTCTGTCCAGCAATACAAGTGACCCAACACCAACGACCATACTGATCTTTGTCAAAGCTGACGACTTCCGCCTGGAATTTTTTACTTAAAAATATTGCCGTCCCTCGAAGGGAGGCTGAAGATGAAGAAAATCCCCTATAGGCTGCCCATGACTTAAACATAGAAAAGTCTGACAATTTCACAGCTGGTATATGGGTTTCTTGTAATAAAATTACCGCCGGATTTTCTGTTTTAATCCACATTTCAATTGCCCGCATTTTCTTTCTATTATTAAGACCATTGACGTTAAAAGAGACCACTTTCAAAATCTCCTTACTAACCATAATAAATAAGAAGCAAATCTAACCACCTAAACGGCCCCCACGTATTAAAAAAGCATTGATCTAAAAAATGGATGTATAAAGATTAGAAAAAATTGACTTCGTTTTCTGGCTATACAGCCTTTTTCACCCCAGTGACCCACAGCCTCCCCTTTGAGAAGGTGGCTAGCCCCGCTGCCCACCTTCTCCCAACCACCCCAAATACTAATATTGGTGCCCTGAAATTACACCTAAGGTGATCTACCCCCCTCCTAAAAAAAGAGAAGGAAAAAAAGAGAGGTAACAGGATCTAAATGGTATTCTCCTTTTTCAAAAAAAAAACAATACAGAGGTCAAGCAAACCCAGATTATTTTCCAGCTGAAATAGCTTTAAGAAGTTCCTGCGCCTCTTCAATGCGTGTAAATAAGTGAAATTTCCCCTGCACAAGGACTTTGAACTTGGATTGTTGAGCAATAGAGGCTTGTGCCCCTTGAGCTTTAAAAAGGAACAATAATTTAACAAACTCTTTGCGTCTTCTTGCCGCTTCCGCAGACATGTCGGAGAAAATTCTGCATTTCGCACCATTCTCGATCTCAAACTGTCTAGACAAAATTGCCTTGGACAAGATTTTTTCCTTTATACGAAAGTCTGCAAAATTGACAAGTATAGTGCGGGGAAACTTCAGATTAGGGGAAGGATGCGCTGGGACCCGATGAGCTCTGGTTACAGTCAGATCGCCCGTAAACTCAGGAATCACAACCTTCTTAAAAAGGAATCAACCCAATTAAGTGTATCCGTGCCTTCAATCCACTCCGGAACACCCACTATACGAAGATTTGAGCGGCGTGAAAAATTTTCAAGTTCTTCAATCTTATTTTCCATTCTTGTTTTCTCCCGGGAGGCTAAATCTACTTGCTGCAAAATATGGTTCATTTGGTCCTCAACCAGGGAGATTCTTGCTTCAGCCTCCTGAATTCGAGGTGGAAGGCTGGCTACTGCATCTACTATCTTCTCCAAGCGCAGCTGTATCATTGCAATATCCGTTTGTTGTGTTTTTTTCATATCGCGTATTTCTTCAAGAATCATATTTAACATATTTTTAACATCCAGCTGATATGACATAGCCTTCTCGTTTTCACCCTCAAGAACCAGGTCACAATCTTTAATTCCAAATAGAGTCTCGTTATTCTGTTCAGGCATCAAAGGACCCAGTGGTTTAGGCTTTCCTAAAGCTAAGGCTGAGGCTACTATTTGGTCTTGCTGCTCTTGCTGAACTGTCATAATTTCATTAGATTGCATTTGAATAGACATTTCACGAGAAGGGAGAAGAGAAGGCGGGGATTGAGGAAGCGGGGTCGCGACAGCCTTTGCTAATGTTAACGCAGTGATTTTAAGCTGTTCCAAATCAAGTAAAGCCATCGGCGGATCTTCCACTTGTATCTGTATTCCTTGAGTATCCGGAGAAGAGACCACTAGAGGAGAGGAGGATGCTGGACCTAGAGCTTTTACTGGCTCTAGTGTTACAGCTGACATTATCGACTCTTCTAATATGTCATGATTATTCTGGGCTAAAAGAGTTCGACTGAGCATATCTGAGCAGGGAGAGGTGACAGGAGGTAACATTTTTGGGAGAAGAGAGGAAAGTCTCTGGCATTTTTTGCTCTTGATTTTTATAACATGCGCCACCTCGTGGTGAGCTAGCTAAATCAATATCCCTTGGCTTAATTCCTGAGGCTTCTGTTAAGCTAATCTCCTTTAAAGAAAGATCGTCCGCTTCGGAGCTTTGTGAACTAAAGGAGGACTCCGCATGACGCATTTTACCTCCCACTTTAGTCACTGTTAAATCCAGCTTCCCTTTGGCAGTGCGTGCTTTAATCTTTGCAGTATCCACTTTTGCTGCAGCAGCGGCGAGTCTCAGCTGTTTCTTCATTATAAAATGCTTATCAAGGTACCCCCACTTAAAACACCAATGCCAAACCGCCAAAGTCTCTTGCCAGGTAAATTATGAGCTCATTAGGACTTACCCTCCTGCCGTTCTCCAGCAACAGTCCCAAAGTTTTTAGACTCTCCAGAAATCCCACGCCGCAGTCAATTGAAAAACCCATATAGCTCCGGTTCTCAATCTCATCGCGAACCCTCGTGCAGAGTCTCGAGCCACGGTCACTGCATCAGATGGAATCTAGCCGGATCCTCTACTCTCCTCCAGTCTCAGCTGAACACCTTGAACAAATAAACAGTTCTCCGGTTTAAACACAGGAAAAATCCCAATCCGAAAGCCTCAAACGCCGCCAAGAAATGCAGCCGTTGGAAGCACAGCCGCCGCATCCGAAAATGAATACGCGGTGAAATTAAAAAAACCCGCGATAATCCTTAGCGTCCGACCGCTCCCGCTCCCGCTCCTGTTCCACCAAACATCGTCATAGGAGGGGGGAGGAGCATCACCTGAGGCTACGCGCTAGCGGGAGGCGCCATAGCCTCCGACATCCGACGGGCCCCCTGCATTTATTCAATTGTATTCGGCATTTAATTCATGTTGAATTGTTTTTTCGTTCAATGTTCTTTTTATTTACTTTTTAGAGACTATTAAAGGACGGAGAGCAATAGAATATAGTGAAACCTGCCTCCACATGTAATAATAATAATAATTCCACATTTATCACCCTTAAGGGCATCCAGACGATAGGGGGCCTTCGGGGCGATAAGTGATCTATTGCCCAGAGTCACATGGCTGAGCTGTCCCCAGCGCCGGATCGAACCGTGAGTCCTGCTCTCCGGAGTCAGCGCTCTGTCACCCCTTTCTGTAATAAGCATCATTTTAAGACTGGCTTAGAGGATTTTTCTCCCTTGCAGAAAAAAACACCTCCAAGAACCTTAAAAGGACTTTCTAGCTCAATGAAGCATATTAGGCGTACAATGGTTCATGTTACTGTGACATTCAGGGTTGCATTGGCATTAAAAATTGGCCCGGGCACGCAAAAAGCATTTGCAATGCAATACGTCTCGCATTTACGCAAATTTGAGGTATTGACATTGCAAATAACAATGCCTTTTATTTTTGTTTTCGTTTTTAAAACATAAATAAAAGGCATTGTCATTTACAATGCCAATAGCTTAAACTCGTGTAAATGCGAGACCTATTGCATTGCAAATGCTTGCTCTAAAAGGACTCCATGAGAGTAAATGTGTTTCACTTTTTCTCTGTTGTTTCCCACTTCTCCCAGTACATTTTTTTTATATTATAAAAATGTAATTTGCCTCAACTTACTTTGACCTTCAAGCCCCACTTAAATAAGCTTTCAATTTGATACAGCTTCGACCTTTGACCAGCTCTCTCCTGAGATTCAACACCAAGTTGCGCTCTCTCTAGTTCTTTTGCTTTCAACCTCTCACATTGCTCTGTCTCCATTTGCTTCCTCCACCACTCTGTGGGGCATATTCTCAAGGAGCCAACGCCGATTTATCGGCACATTAGCACCGCAAAAATGGCGATAGACTTATCGCCCCATTCACAAGCTGGTGCAAACTGCCAACATCACCAGTTTTCCCGCGATAGCTGCCGCGAACACATCGCCACGGATGAGAGCGACAACTAACGCTAATGATATGCAGAATAGGCGTTTCCGTGCAAAAACACACGAAAACACCACTTCGCGATATTCCCAACGAGCAGCCAGATCAGCGATGCGATCCGAAAACAGGCGATAATGCGCGTTAGCAGCAGGGATTCAACACCTGCCTCTTACTAGTGTAAAGCAGGACGACAACCTGCAGTATGAAAGGGAGCCCAGCCTAGAGCCACATCTGAAGACCAACAGATGCCATGGAGACAATGATCATGCGGTAAATAGACATAATATCGAAATAAAAATATCGAATGGACAGAATATCGAATCCAAAATATAGAATGGACATAATATCGAATGGACATAATATAGTCCTTAAAAATATCGAAATTAAGGTAAGTAATATCGATTGTCAAAATATCTAAGTACAAAATATAGGCATTAAAAAATATCGAATTTTTAATAATATCGAATTTTTTCTAAGTGTTTTGTATGTTAGTATATGTGTTAAAAGTGTATATTAGTTTTTGTAATGTATGTTTAATTTTTTTAAAGCAATGATTTTTATGTTATTTAATTTTTGCGTAATTTAATTCCGTAGCGGGTTGTGGGTTTATAGGGGAATAGGGTGGAAGTAATTTAATTGTAATTAAGTAAATATTTTTTTTATTAATTGGTATTGATAATTAATTTATTGTTAATTAATTATTAATTGGCAATTAATTTGTATTAATTGGTAATTAATTTTTATTAATTGATTAATTGATAATCATGTTAATTCTATTAATTTATTATTTGTAGGGGGTTGTGGGTTGATAGGGGATATGGTGGGAAGTAATTTAATTGTAAATAATTAATTATTGAAAATATTTTTTTTGTTTTGATAATTAATTTACTGTTAATTAATTATTAATTGGTATTTTTTTATTACTTATAAAATTTTGGTATTGAATATTAATTGGTTGTTAATGAATTATTAATAGGTAATTAATTTTTAATAAATAAATTGTATTGGTATTTATAATTAATTAATTATTAAATATTTTGTAATTGGTAATTAATTTTAATAATAATGTTTATTAGTATTGATAATTAAATAATTGTTATTAAAATATTACTTTCCCTACTGTTGCACTCTCTGGAGTGGGAATAGTAATTTTTACTCCTACGCTATCCAACGTTTTCACTACTGTTGCACTCACTGGAGTGTAAATAGTAATTTTTACCCTCCAGCTATCCAACGCTTTTCCCTACTGTTGCACTCTTTGGAGTGGGAATAGTAATTTTTACCCCTACGCTATCCAACGCTTTCCCTACTGTTGCACTCTCTGGAGTGGGAATAGTAATTTTTACCCCTACACTATCCAACGCTTTCCCTACTGTTGCACTCTTTGGAGTGGGAATAGTAATTTTTACCCTCCCGCTATCCAACGTTTTCCCTACTGTTGCACTCACTGGAGTGGGAATAGTAATTTTTACCCCTACGCTATCTAACGCTTTCCCTACTGTTGCACTCTTTGGAGTGGGAATAGTAATTTTTACCCCTACGCTATCCAACGCTTTCCCTACTGTTGCACTCACTGGAGTGGGAATAGTAATTTTTACCCTCCCGCTATCCAATGCTTTCCCTACTGTTGCACTCTCTGGAGTGGGAATAGTAATTTTTACCCCTACGCTATCCAACGCTTTCCCTACTGTTGCACTCACTGGAGTGGGAATAGTCAATTTTACCCTCCCGCTATCCTACGTTAAAAATATTGAATATTTTTTAATAATATTACGTTAATATATGTATGTATTAAAAAATAAAAATGTATGTTTATTTTTTTTACTTAAATTAATTCATTAATTTGAAAGTTATTTAAGTATTTTTAAGTATGTTTTACTTAATTATATTTATTATTTTATTAATTTTACATTACTTTTAAGAGATTTAATAAAATTCGATATTTTGACTAACTATATTTTTTACAACGATATTTTTGATTCGATATTTTTGTACTTACCTGTTTGTAGATAGGGATTCGATATTTTGGTATTCGATATTTTTAACTCCATATTTTGTCAGGTCGATATTTTCTTCCTCGATATTATGTCAGTGATCCGATCATGCAGCCTGGAGACCCAAGAGGGCCACAACACCCACTGCAACCACCCCCTGGACCCTCCCCCCCAGGTCATGAAGTCCAGTAGTCAACGGTAGTGGAAAAACAGAACTTTATTACAAATACATAAACAACAAGACGAAAAGCACAGCCAACGCGTTCCATTCCCAAAGGGGAACTTCACCAGGGCAACTTGTGGATCCAATAAACTGCAAATGCTGCGGGAACTCCCCAATACCATTCCATATCCCGAAATCAGTAGTCAGAAACCTGTTGGAGAAATGCTGACAATGGTCAAGCATTCTCATAGTCACAATCGTAATCTGGTACAGTGTATTGCACTTGGACAAACCGGAATGCATACAGGTATGATGAATCCAGTCCAAACATACTGTAACAGAAGTCCGAGTGCCCGTAACCTCCGCAGGAAAGAAAAGGAAGGTTACAACCACACAAACATCTGTTACGGTCTCATCATGCAGGATTCATCATACCTGTAAACATCACGGTCTGTATCATCTTGATACCCCTGCACCTTCACTTCCTCCACGTTGTGCATGAACAGCTGGAGACCATGCAAGGGAATCACGCCATAGCTGCCTTACTGCACGTGTCGGGGGCAATTGACTGTACACATGTACCACTTGTGCCCCCTGCCGACCCTGCACACAATTACCACTACAGAAACCACACGCATTCCATCAATGTGCAGGCGATAGTGGACCACCGGGGACAGTTCACCAATGTCGTCGCCAACTTCACAGGCAGTGTGCATGATGCAAACATCTTCCGACAGTCCATCATCAACCAGCGCTTCCAGGATGGCACCCATGGCAACGCACTGCTCATTGGTAAGTACTAACTGAACACACCACACACCTCAACTCCACAATCACACAACTCACAACTGTGGGAGAGCACACGTAACACACGTAACAAAATCACATACAACATGCCAACCAACATGCCCAACTACCGGACACGACAACACAAGTAACCGTGGTAACAGGGGCCAGACATGTAGACAAACCATCCACAAAGGCAGAGCCCCTCTGCCACACAATTGCAGAATGTGGGGAGAGGTGGGAACCAAGAATGTGCGAAGGAGGCAAGTGACCCAGCACAAAGAAAGGACACAATGCCAAGTGTGGCGGAGATGTGCTGGACATACTGCAGTATGCAGAGCACAGACATGTCCATGTGGACATCTACTGCTGGTGTTTGCAGTGTAGTGGACAGTGGACATAAACAGGTGACCCCAGGCAGTGTGGAAGACCTTGGACATGTAGCCATGTGGTCCCCCCCCTGTAAGCCTGAGTGGAGAGGCCTTGCCCGGCGTATGTCGCAAATGAATAGGCCGGGGCCCTGGGCGTGGTCCAGTTCCGGGATGGCCACCACAGTAACTACTGCGTGTGCCTCTGTGTCCGCCATATCGTGACCATAGGCCTACACACACGTGCCCGACCACATTCAACGGCCGCATTCACCCTGGAGACGAGGTGACTACATCCCAAGCCAACCCGCGCACATCTCGTCAGCGCATGCAGGGTCGTGTCTGTCTGGGCAGCGCCCCCCCACCCAGCCACAAGGCCGCCGCCATGACCGGTGGTGCCTGCGTGATCCTGTGCGCCTACTGCACCCCAGCCCTGGTCCCCAGACCGGTGTGCCGCCCAGCGATGTCTGCCCGCCCCTGCGCACCCAGGCCTTAATGCTCACCTGCCGCCACCGGCGTGTCTCCAAGAGGGCCCTCCACGTGCCGGTGCAACCTCCTCAGCCGATCGCTGGATTCCACGCCACAGGCCCCCAGCGCACCCTGCGGCACCCCACCGCGGAGTCATGTGTGTGCTGACTGCTGCCTGCGCGTACACTGCAGTCCAGCAGGGCTCACAATTCAATTAGAGTCTTGATTTGCTGGACACCTTATTGAGGCCAACGCATCATCGCAGGCTGCACACCCGCTCAGCTCTTCAGTCATCGCCACGTGGCGGTAGGCCCGTGCCGGACGCAGGCCATCGGGTGCCACTAACTCAGTGCAACGCAAGTCACCGTCCAGCCTCCAGGCCTAATGCATCATTGCAGGCTGCACACCCGCTCAGCTCTACAGGTGGGCCTAACTTAGTACAATGCAAGTGATCGCCACGTGGAGGTAGGCCTGTGCCGGACGCAGGCCATCAGGTGCCACTAACTCTGTGCAACGCAAGTCATCGCCACATGGCGGTAGGCCCGTGCCGGACGCAGGCCATCGGCTGCTACTAACTCTGTGCAACGCAAGTCACGGACCCCTCATGATTGAGTACCGTGGATGCGGATGCCATCATGTCACCTCCGGCAGTGGGGGATGTGCTGTGGTGGGCCCCTTTTATTGGCAGGGTCACATGTCCCGTGACGCCTGTGCTGGATGGGTGTGGTGTGGGTGTAAACCAGCCCTCAGGGAGTGGCTGTGGCATGCTGACGACTAGACCAGTGACCAGCAGATCACTACAGGGAAGACCCGGGACATGTAGCTGTGTCGTCACCCCCTGTGAGCGTAAGCGGAGTGGGCTGGGCAGGCGTATGCCAGTCCAGCGTAGGGGTGTGAACAATGAGCCTGGGGCTCTGGGAGTGGTTCAGTCCTGGCCTCGACAAGGAAGTAACCAATGCGTGTGTCTCCGTTGTAGTGTCTGCGCCACCCGGAATGCAATCGGCAATGTTGCACCCTGTGACCCAAGCCCCACAACATGTGCAAAATGGACGTGAGGGGGAATCAGTGACCCTACATTCATCCATACTGTCATACTTGAAGGATCATAGACATGACACATCTGTGTGAATTTGAATGTTTATTCACATCCAGTGGAGTGTTGCAGCTGGAGCAGTACAGGGCCATGCACACCCCACTTGCCATTGTTGCCCCGTGGAGGGCCAGCCAGAGTCCATTAGGAAGGACAAGTTCATCGGAAGAGGAAGAGTTCAGTCCGCAGTCTGATTGCTGTGTCATTGGTAACCAAACAGAATATGGCAGTCCATGTCGAGGTCCAAGGTGAGTGCCGCAGAGTGTATCGGGGGACAGTGGAAGGTGATGATGCAAAGGGCCGAAACCGGTCCTAGGATGCTTGTTTCCAGTCCAGGGAGAACCTGGCCTGGCAGTTCGGGCTGGACTGTTCCCATTGGGCACAGGGTCAAGACTGATTTGCATATGGCTGGGTTCAAACTGGAATGGCATGGTGAGCAAAAAAACGATGGATTTAGGCCCAGATCTCTGTACTGGGGTGAATGTATGACATTGTTCTGCATTCTGTCCATCAATTGTTGTTTTTGCATTTGTCACCCCGAGTGGGACGGGTATGCCCAGACGTGGGTCCCGTGCTCTCCATGCCACTGGAGTCAAGCTATCCTGGCTGATGAGGGGTGAAACCCCGAAACCGGTCCTAGGATGCTTGTTTCCAGTCCAGGGAGAACCTGGCCTGGCAGTTCGGGCTGGACTGTTCCCATTGGGCACAGGGTCAAGACTGATTTGCATATGGCTGGGTTCAAACTGGAATGGCATGGTGAGCAAAAAACGATGGATTTAGGCCCAGATCTCTGTACTGGGGTGAATGTATGACATTGTTCTGCATTCTGTCCATCAATTGTTGTTTTTGCATTTGTCACCCCGAGTGGGACGAGTATGCGCAGACGTGGGTACCGTGCTCTCCATGCCACTGGAGTCAAGCTATCCTGGCTGATGAGGGGTGAAACCCTGAAACCGGTCCTAGGATGCTTGTTTCCAGTCCAGGGAGAACCTGGCCTGGCAGTTCGGGCTGGACTGTTCCCATTGGGCACAGGGTCAAGACTGATTTGCATATGGCTGGGTTCAAACTGGAATGGCATGGTGAGCAAAAAAACAATGGATTTAGGCCCAGATCTCTGTAATGTGGTGAATGTATGACATTGTTCTGCATTCTTTCCATCAATTGTTGTTTTTGCATTTGTCACCCCGAGTGTGACGGGTATGCCCAGACGTGGGTCCCGTGCTCTCCATGCCACTGGAGTCAAGCTATCCTGGCTGATGAGGGGTGAAACCCCGAAACCGGTCCTAGGATGCTTGTTTCCAGTCCAGGGAGAACCTGGCCTGGCAGTTCGGGCTGGACTGTTCCCATTGGGCACAGGGTCAAGACTGATTTGCATATGGCTGGGTTCAAACTGGAATGGCATGGTGAGCAAAAAAACAATGGATTTAGGCCCAGATCTCTGTACTGGGGTGAATGTATGACATTGTTCTGCATTCTGTCCATCAATTGTTGTTTTTGCATTTGTCACCCCGAGTGGGACGGGTATGCCCAGACGTGGGTCCCGTGCTCTCCATGCCACTGGAGACAAGCTATCCTGGCTGATGAGGGGTGAAACCCCGAAACCGGTCCTAGGATGCTTGTTTCCAGTGCAGGGAGAACCTGGCCTGGCAGTTCGGGCTGGACTGTTCCCTTTGGGCACAGGGTCAAGACCGATTTGCATATGGCTGGGTTCAAACTGGAATGGCATGGTGAGCAAAAAAACGATGGATTTAGGCCCAGATCTCTGTACCTGGGTGAATGTATGACATTGTTCTGCATTCTGTCCATCAATTGTTGTTTTTGCATTTGTCACCCCGAGTGGGACGAGTATGCCCAGACGTGTGTCCCGTGCTCTCCATGCCACTGGAGTCAAGCTATCCTGGCTGATGAGGGGTGAAACCCCGAAACTGGTCCTAGGATGCTTGTTTCCAGTCCAGGGAGAACCTGGCCTGGCAGTTCGGGCTGGACTGTTCCCATTGGGCACAGGGTCAAGACTGATTTGCATATGGCTGGGTTCAAACTGGAATGGCATGGTGAGCAAAAAAACGATGGATTTAGGCCCAGATCTCTGTACTGGGGTGAATGTATGACATTGCTCTGCATTCTGTCCATCAATTGTTTTTGCATTTGTCACCCCGAGTGGGACGGGTATGCCCAGACGTGGGTCCCGTGCTCTCCATGCCACTGGAGTCAAGCTATCCTGGCTGATGAGGGGTGAAACCCCAAAACCGGTCCAAGGATGCTTGTTTCCAGTCCAGGGAGAACCTGGCATGGCAGTTCGGGCTGGACTGTTCCCATTGGGCACAGGGTCAAGACTGATTTGCATATGGCTGGGTTCAAACTGGAATGCCATGGTGAGCAAAAAAACGATGGATTTAGGCCCAGATCTCTGTACTGGGGTGAATGTATGACATTGTTCTGCATTCTGTACATCAATTGTTGTTTTTGCATTTGTCACCCCGAGTGGGACGGTTATGCCCAGACGTGGGTCCCGTGCTCTCCATGCCACTGGAGTCAAGCTATCCTGGCTGATGAGGGGTAAAACCCCAAAACCGGTCCTAGGGTGCTTGTTTCCAGTCCAGGGAGAACCTGGCCTGGCAGTTCGGGCTGGACTGTTCCCATTGGGCACAGGGTCAAGACTGATTTGCATATGGCTGGGTTCAAACTGGAATGGCATGGTGAGCAAAAAAAAAGATGGATTTAGGCCCAGATCTCTCTACTGGGGTGAATGTATGACATTGTTCTGCATTCTGTCCATCAATTGTTGTTTTTGAAACTGGCCATATGGCGGAGATGAATGCTACCGCTTCCTCATTACCACAACGCCAGTCTCATCCACATCATCGTCCTCTGATGTGTGATGTGCCTCACCTGTGGGTGTTGGTGTTTCGGCTGCAGCACTGTGTGCCACTGACACATCAGCAGTGGGGGCTGGTGAAATTTTAAAGTGGTAGGGCGTAATTACCTCATCGATTTTGAATGTGTGCACTTAACGTTCTAGGTCTTGTGCATTCCACAGACAGCACCCTTTTGCACCTTTACTTCCATTCTAGGTCAAGTAAACTGCTGAGATGCCGCTCTATTAAGAGACATTTCATCCCAGAAGTATTAATCTTATCAACTTCTGATGTAATAAATTGCTGTGCTCACTTTGCCACTGGATTCAAGCAAGCCTGGCTGATGACGGCTGGAATGCCAGAAACCGGTCCTAGGATGCTTGTTTCCGGTCCAGGGAAGACATGGCTTGGCAGTTCGGGCTGGACTGTTCCCATGAGGCACAGGGTCAGACTGATTTGCATATGGCCATGTCTGAACTGGGGTGGTGGAGTGAGCTAAAGAATGATGATGGATTAAACCCAGATCAGTTGACTGGGGGTGAGTGTTTGATTGGCTCAAACGTTCCGTCCATCATCCCCTTTTGTATCGCTTTGTTCGCCCTAAGTTGGCGGGGGTATGCCCAGACGTGGGTCCCTTGCTCACTTTGCCACTGGATTCAAGCAAGCCTGGCTGATGACGGCTGGAATGCCAGAAACCGGTCCTAGGATGCTTGTTTCCGGTCCAGGGAAGACATGGCTTGGCAGTTCGGGCTGGACTGTTCCCATGAGGCACAGGGTCAGACTGATTTGCATATGGCCATGTCTGAACTGGGGTGGTGGAGTGAGCTAAAGAATGATGATGGATTAAACCCAGATCAGTTGACTGGGGGTGAGTGTTTGATTGGCTCAAACGTTCCGTCCATCATCCCCTTTTGTATCGCTTTGTTCGCCCTAAGTTGGCGGGGGTATGCCCAGACGTGGGTCCCTTGCTCACTTTGCCACTGGATTCAAGCAAGCCTGGCTGATGACGGCTGGAATGCCAGAAACCGGTCCTAGGATGCTTGTTTCCGGTCCAGGGAAGACATGGCTTGGCAGTTCGGGCTGGACTGTTCCCATGAGGCACAGGGTCAGACTGATTTGCATATGGCCATGTCTGAACTGGGGTGGTGGAGTGAGCTAAAGAATGATGATGGATTAAACCCAGATCAGTTGACTGGGGGTGAGTGTTTGATTGGCTCAAACGTTCCGTCCATCATCCCCTTTTGTATCGCTTTGTTCGCCCTAAGTTGGCGGGGGTATGCCCAGACGTGGGTCCCTTGCTCACTTTGCCACTGGATTCAAGCAAGCCTGGCTGATGACGGCTGGAATGCCAGAAACCGGTCCTAGGATGCTTGTTTCCGGTCCAGGGAAGACATGGCTTGGCAGTTCGGGCTGGACTGTTCCCATGAGGCACAGGGTCAGACTGATTTGCATATGGCCATGTCTGAACTGGGGTGGTGGAGTGAGCTAAAGAATGATGATGGATTAAACCCAGATCAGTTGACTGGGGGTGAGTGTTTGATTGGCTCAAACGTTCCGTCCATCATCCCCTTTTGTATCGCTTTGTTCGCCCTAAGTTGGCGGGGGTATGCCCAGACGTGGGTCCCTTGCTCACTTTGCCACTGGATTCAAGCAAGCCTGGCTGATGACGGCTGGAATGCCAGAAACCGGTCCTAGGATGCTTGTTTCCGGTCCAGGGAAGACATGGCTTGGCAGTTCGGGCTGGACTGTTCCCATGAGGCACAGGGTCAGACTGATTTGCATATGGCCATGTCTGAACTGGGGTGGTGGAGTGAGCTAAAGAATGATGATGGATTAAACCCAGATCAGTTGACTGGGGGTGAGTGTTTGATTGGCTCAAACGTTCCGTCCATCATCCCCTTTTGTATCGCTTTGTTCGCCCTAAGTTGGCGGGGGTATGCCCAGACGTGGGTCCCTTGCTCACTTTGCCACTGGATTCAAGCAAGCCTGGCTGATGACGGCTGGAATGCCAGAAACCGGTCCTAGGATGCTTGTTTCCGGTCCAGGGAAGACATGGCTTGGCAGTTCGGGCTGGACTGTTCCCATGAGGCACAGGGTCAGACTGATTTGCATATGGCCATGTCTGAACTGGGGTGGTGGAGTGAGCTAAAGAATGATGATGGATTAAACCCAGATCAGTTGACTGGGGGTGAGTGTTTGATTGGCTCAAACGTTCCGTCCATCATCCCCTTTTGTATCGCTTTGTTCGCCCTAAGTTGGCGGGGGTATGCCCAGACGTGGGTCCCTTGCTCACTTTGCCACTGGATTCAAGCAAGCCTGGCTGATGACGGCTGGAATGCCAGAAACCGGTCCTAGGATGCTTGTTTCCGGTCCAGGGAAGACATGGCTTGGCAGTTCGGGCTGGACTGTTCCCATGAGGCACAGGGTCAGACTGATTTGCATATGGCCATGTCTGAACTGGGGTGGTGGAGTGAGCTAAAGAATGATGATGGATTAAACCCAGATCAGTTGACTGGGGGTGAGTGTTTGATTGGCTCAAACGTTCCGTCCATCATCCCCTTTTGTATCGCTTTGTTCGCCCTAAGTTGGCGGGGGTATGCCCAGACGTGGGTCCCTTGCTCACTTTGCCACTGGATTCAAGCAAGCCTGGCTGATGACGGCTGGAATGCCAGAAACCGGTCCTAGGATGCTTGTTTCCGGTCCAGGGAAGACATGGCTTGGCAGTTCGGGCTGGACTGTTCCCATGAGGCACAGGGTCAGACTGATTTGCATATGGCCATGTCTGAACTGGGGTGGTGGAGTGAGCTAAAGAATGATGATGGATTAAACCCAGATCAGTTGACTGGGGGTGAGTGTTTGATTGGCTCAAACGTTCCGTCCATCATCCCCTTTTGTATCGCTTTGTTCGCCCTAAGTTGGCGGGGGTATGCCCAGACGTGGGTCCCTTGCTCACTTTGCCACTGGATTCAAGCAAGCCTGGCTGATGACGGCTGGAATGCCAGAAACCGGTCCTAGGATGCTTGTTTCCGGTCCAGGGAAGACATGGCTTGGCAGTTCGGGCTGGACTGTTCCCATGAGGCACAGGGTCAGACTGATTTGCATATGGCCATGTCTGAACTGGGGTGGTGGAGTGAGCTAAAGAATGATGATGGATTAAACCCAGATCAGTTGACTGGGGGTGAGTGTTTGATTGGCTCAAACGTTCCGTCCATCATCCCCTTTTGTATCGCTTTGTTCGCCCTAAGTTGGCGGGGGTATGCCCAGACGTGGGTCCCTTGCTCACTTTGCCACTGGATTCAAGCAAGCCTGGCTGATGACGGCTGGAATGCCAGAAACCGGTCCTAGGATGCTTGTTTCCGGTCCAGGGAAGACATGGCTTGGCAGTTCGGGCTGGACTGTTCCCATGAGGCACAGGGTCAGACTGATTTGCATATGGCCATGTCTGAACTGGGGTGGTGGAGTGAGCTAAAGAATGATGATGGATTAAACCCAGATCAGTTGACTGGGGGTGAGTGTTTGATTGGCTCAAACGTTCCGTCCATCATCCCCTTTTGTATCGCTTTGTTCGCCCTAAGTTGGCGGGGGTATGCCCAGACGTGGGTCCCTTGCTCACTTTGCCACTGGATTCAAGCAAGCCTGGCTGATGACGGCTGGAATGCCAGAAACCGGTCCTAGGATGCTTGTTTCCGGTCCAGGGAAGACATGGCTTGGCAGTTCGGGCTGGACTGTTCCCATGAGGCACAGGGTCAGACTGATTTGCATATGGCCATGTCTGAACTGGGGTGGTGGAGTGAGCTAAAGAATGATGATGGATTAAACCCAGATCAGTTGACTGGGGGTGAGTGTTTGATTGGCTCAAACGTTCCGTCCATCATCCCCTTTTGTATCGCTTTGTTCGCCCTAAGTTGGCGGGGGTATGCCCAGACGTGGGTCCCTTGCTCACTTTGCCACTGGATTCAAGCAAGCCTGGCTGATGACGGCTGGAATGCCAGAAACCGGTCCTAGGATGCTTGTTTCCGGTCCAGGGAAGACATGGCTTGGCAGTTCGGGCTGGACTGTTCCCATGAGGCACAGGGTCAGACTGATTTGCATATGGCCATGTCTGAACTGGGGTGGTGGAGTGAGCTAAAGAATGATGATGGATTAAACCCAGATCAGTTGACTGGGGGTGAGTGTTTGATTGGCTCAAACGTTCCGTCCATCATCCCCTTTGTATCGCTTTGTTCGCCCTAAGTTGGCGGGGGTATGCCCAGACGTGGGTCCCTTGCTCACTTTGCCACTGGATTCAAGCAAGCCTGGCTGATGACGGCTGGAATGCCAGAAACCGGTCCTAGGATGCTTGTTTCCGGTCCAGGGAAGACATGGCTTGGCAGTTCGGGCTGGACTGTTCCCATGAGGCACAGGGTCAGACTGATTTGCATATGGCCATGTCTGAACTGGGGTGGTGGAGTGAGCTAAAGAATGATGATGGATTAAACCCAGATCAGTTGACTGGGGGTGAGTGTTTGATTGGCTCAAACGTTCCGTCCATCATCCCCTTTTGTATCGCTTTGTTCGCCCTAAGTTGGCGGGGGTATGCCCAGACGTGGGTCCCTTGCTCACTTTGCCACTGGATTCAAGCAAGCCTGGCTGATGACGGCTGGAATGCCAGAAACCGGTCCTAGGATGCTTGTTTCCGGTCCAGGGAAGACATGGCTTGGCAGTTCGGGCTGGACTGTTCCCATGAGGCACAGGGTCAGACTGATTTGCATATGGCCATGTCTGAACTGGGGTGGTGGAGTGAGCTAAAGAATGATGATGGATTAAACCCAGATCAGTTGACTGGGGGTGAGTGTTTGATTGGCTCAAACGTTCCGTCCATCATCCCCTTTTGTATCGCTTTGTTCGCCCTAAGTTGGCGGGGTATGCCCAGACGTGGGTCCCTTGCTCACTTTGCCACTGGATTCAAGCAAGCCTGGCTGATGACGGCTGGAATGCCAGAAACCGGTCCTAGGATGCTTGTTTCCGGTCCAGGGAAGACATGGCTTGGCAGTTCGGGCTGGACTGTTCCCATGAGGCACAGGGTCAGACTGATTTGCATATGGCCATGTCTGAACTGGGGTGGTGGAGTGAGCTAAAGAATGATGATGGATTAAACCCAGATCAGTTGACTGGGGGTGAGTGTTTGATTGGCTCAAACGTTCCGTCCATCATCCCCTTTTGTAGTGCCCCTTTTAGCCAGCTTTAATGTCGAAAAACAAAAAGGGAAGTAATAAAACAGTACCTTCTGTCATTACTGGTAACTGGGCTCACCACCTCATCCGATCCTTCAAAATGTGTTCTTTTTACTGTGGCTCGAAAGAAATGTGAAAGTGAAACCGACTCCAGGTTCTACGTCAGAACTGAAGGCAGGCTCATTAAAACTGCTTTCACTCTCGCTACATGCTGCTGCCATTACTTAGCTTCGTGCAAAGAGCTAGCATACAGCAGTAGGCCTTACAGCCAAGACCGGAGCACTCACTACTCACTACATGAGAGAGGGACTCTCTCGGTGCACTTCACATGCGGCAGCAAGACACTCACGGAAGAAACGAGTACTAATTATTTCTTCTTGCGAGCGTCTACTTACTGCTGATTGGATGTTAGGGAGGTCTGGGGAGGAGCCGGTGAGTCAGTCTCTTTCCTGGACTCCTCCCCAGCCCCTCACAAAGTCCAACCAACAGTGAGCAAAATGAAAAAAAGAGGGTGGAGCTCACGACTTTCCTCCAAGTCTGCTCCACCCACTTCTGCCTTGAATGTGCTGGTCTGTCCTGCCGCCAGCCATTGAAACCAATGGCACCGAGTTGGCCACGCCCAGGGCCACAAACATATCGCCCAAGTGCCGATCAAACCACTGGCACTAACAAAAGGCCACACCTCTTCAATGACGCCAGCACTCTCACTTGTGTCTCAGGGGCGAGTGAAAATCTCGCTCTGTACAGGTGCAGTTGCATGCCCTGTTACAAAAAAAAAAAATGCACATCTTTCGCCTGATGGAGCAGCCAGTCCTTTCACTGGGCTGCTTGTGAGTTTTATCCTTCTCCTCTTTCTCTCCTGTGTGGCAGGGCACCGCCCATTTTGCCCACATGCACCAACTGCCCCTGCACATCAGGGGCCGGAGGTGGATTGACTGCCGCACTGTGTGGCAGTGACACATCAGGTGCCGGAGGTGGACTGTCTGCAGCACTGTGGGGCACTGACACATCAGGGGGCGGGGATGTGGATGGTGTAGGAGCAGCAGCTTTCATCTGCGCCAGGCCTTGTGGCAGCAATGCCATGATGAGGATCTGCAGGGCATGGAAGATCCCAGCCACATCTCGCTGATGTGCAGCCGTGGCAGCCATCCTTTCCGCCTCCATCCACACCGAGTCCTCCATGAGCCTCCGCATGTGTCCCAACTCATGGCTGAGATCCCTGGAGCCACTCTGACTAGACAGGTGTTCTTGTCTCCGAGTCATGACTCCAGCGATGTCAGCCATGGCTCGTTGGAGACCATGGAGCTGACTGTGGGTGTCCATTAGGGACTGTAAGTGGTCCCTGATGGGACATAGACACCCATGGATGGCATCAAGTTTGGCTGCCATGAGGTCGAACCCCACCCTCACCTGCTCAGCCATCTCCTTCTGGCCCTCCAACACACGGCGTTGAAATGCCATGTATTGGTCGTGGGGATCCTGGGAGACAGCCGGGGTGGTGGGTGCTTCCTGCTGTGTGGTCTGTGCAGGGGGTGGGCTCTCCTTGATGCATCTGGGCTGCCCTGCTCCTGGAGGTGGGGTGCCGAAGCTGTCCATGAGCTCTTGGAGGGCGTCGGTGTCGAAGGTGGGGAGGTCCTCCTCGTCATCAGTGAGGAGGTGTTCGGTCTGCTCTGCAGGAGGGGATGATTCTCCCTCTGCAATGTAAAGGGGAGATGCAGTTTAACAGTGTGTTCCATGTATGTTCACGCATTGGCCAAGTTTCCAAACAGACTGCATGACAATGTACATTGTGACTGTTTAGGAGGAGCTGCCTATTTGAAGCGGGACATTGGACATTTGTGCACCATCAGGGATGTGGGGTTGTACTTGTCCATTTTCATGTCACAGTTTCCTGCTATGCCAAATGTGATTGGCCAGTTTCTACACACAAGCGGCAGCAGTTGTGTCCTCTGTTCTGTTGTGAAAGTGTTGCAGTTTGTACCACATTGTTGTCAATGTTGATGTGCTCTGATTCTTGAGTGTGTGCTGCATTGTGGGAGAGTCGCCCCTGCAGCTCAGACTTTGCTTGGCCTTCTCCCTTTCAGGCGGTGTGCCTTTGACTTCTGTGCTTATGCAGTGCTGAGATGTTGCATACTTGGGTGAATTGGGCTCTTGGTAGGAGTTGGGACTCTTGGGCATGGTTTGTCCGCAGATGTCTTGTTGCCGTAAGGGGTTGTTTGTGCACGTGGATGTGTCAGTGTGTGACCTTCTCCTTTCCGGATGTGGACCACACTCAGCCACCTCGGTGTCGTGGCGTGCAACATGTCATGATGAGTGGCCTGCAGACATGCTAATCGTCATGCAGTGTTACTTGCATTGTCAGTGTGGCTCACGGATCCGCAGCTTTGCTGGGTTCAGCACATGTGCATGTGTTTGTTGTGAGATTGGTGATGTGTGGGGAGGGCCCCTCTGGGCACATTGTGGACGGGGGACTACTTGCTGTTTCTATGTGTGCTGCAGTATGGCAAGGAGATCAGGGACATGATCCAGAGTCATTGTGGTTGTGCAGTGTGCCATACTTCATTGTGCATGTGTGCCATTGTGCCCATCTCCCCCCGTCCCCCCAGTCCCTGGTGGTTACTCACCCTGTTGCTGTTGTGTCAGGTCATGTTGAGCAGTGTCCGGTCCCCCGACTCCTGCCACAGTCTCCACACTGATGACTGTGGACACCATTTCCTCCATCTCATCCAGCTCCTCCTGTGGCGCCGGGCTCCCAACCCCAGTCTGCATTGCTGCTTTCCGGTTGTTTGCGAGTTTCTGCTTGGTTTTGCACTTCACATCATTCCAGCGCCTCTTGACCTCGTCCATTGTCCTCCTCAGCACTCCGACTGCATTCACCTTGTCCACGATGGACTGCCATGTTCCATTTTTTGTTGCCAATGACACAGTGGAGGTGACGAACAGTTGTTGATGGTGTTCTATCACCTCCGTGATCAGGATCCTGTTTTCCTGCGGACTGAACTGCGTCTTCCTCTTCTTCTTCTCCTTGCCTTTCCCCGACCCCGAGGTCCCAGGCTGGTCCTCCGTGGGGCTTTATGGGGTTCGGGTTGTCCTCTGTACTTGCTCCGGCTGCCTCCATTGGGCTTCGCAGTTATGTGTTTTTTTTTTGCTGCTTTTATGGTGATTTTTCTTGCCTGACGTGGGAGTTGCAAGCCTGGCGCTGCTTGTCGCCGATTTTTCTATCGCGGTTGGGCCCATCGCAACTTTTTTCCGTTCGGGTTTCCTTTTTTATTGCCGTCGCGGTAGTTGTATCGCGGACATTTGAGGTGTTATTGGGAAACTATCGCATGTAACCGCCGTGTCGTGAATACGACGTTGACACTGGGTTATTTCCCCGCGATAGACGGCGATATGAAAAATTGCGTTAGCCTATTTTGGCGATGTTTATCGCACGTTCTTGTGAATATCCCCCTGTGTTGCTTCTCCTCTCGCACCAACTTGTTGCTGTCGCCTGACCTCCGTGTTGCTTGCACTGCCCTCCTCTTTATTCCCCGTCCTCCACGATTCCACCCTCTGTGTTGTTTCCACCCACCTGCGTTCTTTTCCCCAGCTACTTACATTACTTTTGTTTTGTTTGCTGATCCAACTCAAATAAGTAAACAAAAGGGAAAAAGTGTCATTTTATAGGGGCACGCATTCTCAATGGGTGTGCCTTCAAGTGATGCAGCCTGCAGAATAGGCTTTTTTCTGTTTATCAGCCATGCCGCACAGCATCAGGGATGCTGTATGGCATGTGTAAAACCATTGGCAAAGCCAATAGGTCCTATAGGAGCGATCTACTGGCTTTGCCAATGCTTGCTTTTTTTTTTTAAACCAACACCAAAGGAAAAAAGAAATGCTGTGTTAAGCATGCATTTAAAACTTGTATTTGTTTAGGACAGTTAACTATCCTACAAATTAATTCAGCACTGTCAATTAATGGAAATAATTCACAATTCACACCTCTTTTCTGTGAAATACGAGCTTTGAAACTATTGGTAAACATTCAGTAATAAGACTTAACTATTAAGAGAGAATCCCAAAAAAGTATGAATACAATTAAAGAAACAAAATGATGAAAATCACAAAGTTCAACTGTGAATAAATCAGCTCCGAGAGGGCAAATACTGCTGAAGCATCTATTGGAGTTTCTCTACGAATCAATCATTGCAGCCATCTTACAGTTACTTGTTCACCCTAAGATATAAAACAATATACAACAGTAGATACAACTACATTTATTTTGCATTAAAAACACAATGGAAAACAGTACCAAAGTAGTGATACAGTATGATTTACCTTCATATCATTCAATTAAATCCATGAATGAACTGCCAGTTCCACATCAATGTTTAAATGCCCAGGTGTTTTAGAGTGGAGTTAAATAATGTACCTTCTAAATTGAATTACTCTATCACTACCTCTAACATTGCGCTCAAGTCTGTCATATAATAGAATTTCAGTCATTCACTATTACTTTTATGTATGTCCCCCAAAATGCCTGGCTACAGGATAAGTTAAATTTTCATTTAAAAATATATATTTTTATTAAATTTTGCGTACAACTGATGTATACAAAACCTTGTAGTAACTACCCCCTCCCTTTCCATTTGGTGACACATCGTTCTGCAGTCTGATGAGATCTCAATATTGCTTCCCAAGATCGGACAACATTGTATTGTATAGTGACCCATTATTTTGTTACCGGACCATTGGGGCCCCGTCTCAACCTTCGGCCCTCTCAGCACTTCCATCTTCTGATAGGTTGTCCATTTGTTGAGGCATGCATCCCCGTGCTCTGTTTATCTGTTCCTTCATTCTCATGCACAAATCCATGTTAGCCTCCCATCGCCTCCCATCGGGACCGATGTACATCCCTAGTTCTATATGAAGACAAGGAGCTTCGCCAGGAAGAACAGCACATGTTTAAGGCCCAGGCTGCAGAGATGGCACTTCACTGGAAGAATGTTTCTCGTTGCCGCTGGATTGTGTTGGTGTAGTCCAAGTAAATGTTCACTGAGTTACCTTCGAACTTCCATGGCCTGCGTGTACGTGCCCACCTGAAGGATATGGTTGCGTCTCTAAAGTTTAACAGTCTGCCTATGACCGGGCGTGGGGGGCTCCCATAATTGAACGGCACCACGGGACTCTGTGGGCGCGCTCTACTGTGTATAGAGTCGAAGCCTGCCGATCAGCACCGTTTCAATGAGCCAGTGTTGAACCAATAACTCGGCACTTGGGCCATCGGCCTTTTTGCTAACCCCAATTATGTGCACATTGTTGCATCTGGAACGACTCTCCTGCATTGTCCAAATGCGCTGTTAAAGTCTTGACCAGCGGCTGAAGTTTGTGTAGTTGAGTCACAGTGTCCTTGACCACCAGAACGGTCTGGGCAAGCGATTTCTCTGCCTCAGTCAATTCTCCAGCCAATTTTTTGTGGTCGGCGCGCAGGAGGCCCACATCTATCGTAAACGTTTTAATTTTGTGTTTCAGTGCTGCATTCGTTTAATTGCCGTCAGCATCCACTCGTTTGAGCTTGTAGGTGCCCTTCCCCCATGTGGTGCATCGTCGGTCCCATTTTGCTCTGTTTAGGGCACACCATTTTTCATGGCCCTCCGGGTACATCAGTGAATACGTTGGATCCCTATGCTATCCAGACTCACAGTGAGCTTCCCCTGTAAGGCGTTCTCCCCTCGTTGTTTTGGGGTTACTCCTGTGTGCCCTGCTGGAGCCTTTTCTTGGATGGGGAGTCCCACCAGTGTTGCCTCGAAATGGGCACAGCCTCTATCTGGGCATCCACTCGCCCCTTACCGGATCTGATTGCTTCCTTAATCCGGCAGCTCAGGGGGCTGGGGGGAGGATTGTTGGCCCCGCTAGTGCCTCTGTGTAGTATCCTGTCCATGTTAATGTTAAACCATTTTCACCTCCTGCTCAGCCAGTGTGTTTGTTCTGTGTGCTGCATGGAATGTTGGAGTGATGATGCGCTTCGGAATGTTGGGAGCCTGTGTGGTGAAGTGACAGTTGAGAATGGGCTGAGCAGCAGGCAGGCTGCTCCTGGTGGGGTTGCTCTACAGAACTTGTAACCTACTACAATAAAACATCTTGAACTACTTCCTACCTGCGTGGACTTCCTTACTACATTTATTTGGCGAAGAGCTGGTGACTACCTACGTGATTCTAGCTGATCTCAGGGACCTAGTGAACAAAATAGGACCTGAAGATGAAACAAACTACAGAACAGACAGTCACAGGCAAGAAAACGTACAGGAGGAGGTATCCACAGGAAAGGAAAAACTGCGAACAAGATACAAGGGTGTTCTACACAGAAGAACAAAGACAACAACAAGGAAGAAAAAATTCCTACACAGAAAAGAAAAGAAGACAACAAGACACAAGTAAAGATGAAGCACTACGCCTCTCAGCCCCACCAGTGTCATCTCCATCAGACAGCCCTAGACCAGGCGTGCTGTGCTCATCTACACTACATAATTTGGATTTAGGAGTAATCAGTACTGCTTGTGTTTTCAAGGTCATCTATTTGCTGCAGTATATTCTTCTGGGTCATGCATGTTCTATTCCAGCCTCATTTTCCATGACCCTGAGGACATACAGAATCGTCACGGAGCTAAGGCAAACATCTAGTATGTGAACTATGGCTAGTGCCACAGCGCTTATCCATTCTGTCCTAATTTTAGTGTTTGATGCTGGCAACAACCTTCGCCTACAGTGTTCCGGTGCTTGAGAGACACCCAGCTGTGGTATACTTTATGAAGGCTCAAGCATGAGGTAATTGTCAGTAATGCTGGGTACAACCTTCAACCACAGCGCTCCGGTGTATGGGAGACATCCAGCACTTTCTTTCTAAAAATTGTCTCTCATACAAGGTATTTGACTGGATTGTCGAACGTTATTTCGTTTTCAATAGAGGTGTGCCTCCTCGTCATTTTTCCTTCATGCTGACTTCAAATGGGTCTGTCACCGAGGGATGTATCGTGACTGACTTTGTCTGACATCGCATGATGCAAAGGTATTGTGCTCCTTTCAGTGTATTCCTTATGCCGCTCTGGCCGTGTACGGAGCGTAGTTGGGGCCGTTTGTAAAAGTCAAAGTTTGTGGTGAGTTTCTCGACATTTTGGTCTTATCTCCATCTACTACTTTGTTATGCCTAAATTGTGGCCGTTAAACCGTCTTGTTTAGACTGTTTAAAACTGCGCGTGCATCTTACCTCACGTTTGATGCCGCGTGAGTCACCTTCATGATCTTCGGTGACGTCGCATTCTTCATCTGCGTCAGCATTGGACGATTGACAGTTTTTGGCGCACTAACGTGCCGGGTGCCACCCGGCACAGCCCATCGTGCGTGCCGCCATCTTGCGTTTGGTGGCTGGACGCAACCTGCAGATCTTGGATTCTCTCCTTTGCCATGCCTGACGGTGCAGTGTTGTGTTCGTGCTGAAACTGTCTTCTTCCTTGGAGGTCTTTAACAATCGTGGATGTTCTCCACCTTCGCTTCAGAACGCAGGAACTTTCCAAGTGCTGCTTTCAAGCTTCTTAAACTAACATGTGGTGAATATAGTGAGTACTATCTTCTGACTGTGTTTTCTTGGGCCCACAACAGACTCACTGTGTACTGCTTTTCCATATCCTCTGTGGGTGGCACTATACACGTTTGACTGCCACTACGAGTTGCCAATGCCCATGGGTGTTTCATGTCATTGTCAGCCGTTTGCTATTCCTGCAAACCCTGTCTGCTTACGAGCTCCAGTGTGTGACACAGGACTACGGTGACACGCACACCTTAACTCTAACAGTCAGCAAATGAAATCTTATTGTGATTCGTAATTTAAGCCTTTTTTACTTGTGGATGTGTTTACAGCAATTCCATTTAAGTTTGGGCTCTTTATGCATTTCATATGGAACTGTCTTTCTCCATACTTATCCTGCATAGGATTTGTTTGGTGGGTTTCGTGGGCTCATCACTTTACGTTCATGGACTCTGGGTACACGCCTTCAGGGGTTCATTGTTCTTTTCACATGTGTACACCTTACACTTCTTTCTTCCCTACGTAGGGATGGCAATGGGTTCAAGTCCTTTTTGCTCCTAGTACGTTTGCCTACATTGGGCTACCTACGTCTACCCTCACACAGGGCATCGTTGTATGGGTGTTAGTCCCATTTCACAGTAGCTAACCATCCCTATGTCTGGGGATAGGTTATGGGTTATGACCCATTTACAGTAGCTAACCATCCCTATGCTGGGGGATAGGTTATGGGTACAGTCCCATTTACAGTAGTTTACCGCCCTTGCGTCTCGGGGTAGGTCATGGGTCTGTCCCATCTTGTCGTACATTGTTACCCTCACACAGGATGTGTCTGTTTGGGGTCAGTCCCATTCACATTAGCTTACGCCCTTATGTCAGGGGTAGGTTATGGGTTTTACTCCCATCTTCTCTTACACTTTTACCCTCACACAGGATGTGTTTTATGGGTTATAGTCCCATTACTGCATTTCACAGTATGTGACCTCTACATGGTTGTTGTCCTTACACGGACTATCATTTTATGGGTCTCTGTCCCATTTGCTGTTATTTTCCCGCAATGTTATTCTTATACTATGTTACATTGTCGATTTGAAAACCCAACGTTATTCTTATATTATTATATTGTCAATTTGAAAATGGGGGAGGATGAGTTATACTCACTGTATTTGCTTCTCATCTTCTCTGTTTTCTCTCTTGTCCAGTTCTCCTCGTGATGTTAAATTCTTTTCATCCTTGGTATCTGGACTACATTTGTTGTTTGTCTTCCTTGTCCCCAGCCTTTCCCTTATTGTAGCTTCATTCTATTTCTTCCTGGTTTAGGAGGAGTTCCGTCCTTCTCTTCTTTGTGTGTCTGTGTGTAAGGCTGGTGTTTAGGTCGTGTCGTGCCTTGTCCTTCCTTCCTTGCTTGCCTGCCTGGCCAGTGGGTGTGTTTGGGGGTAGTCTTTGGTGCGTCTATGTCTTTCTGCTAACATGTTGTTTCTCTCGCCTTTTTCTTCTCTTTTGTACTTCGTTGTTGGAGATTATGGGTCATTTCCATTTGTGTATATTTACCCATTGCTTCCACTTAGTTTTCCTCCACCTACCTCTTCACTCGTTCCTATCTGTCCTCATCTTCATTTCTACTTCTGTTGCTTCTGTGTTTCTCTCTGTTATTCATTTATTGGGTTCTTATTGTAATTTCACATTCAGGTATTGGACTATTGCTTCTGTTGTATAAGAAAGGGGGATATGTAGTATCCTGTCCATGTTAATGTTAAACCATTTTCACCTCCTGCTCAGCCAGTGTGTTTGTGCTGTGTGCTGCATGGAATGTTGGAGTGATGATGCGCTTCGGAATGTTGGGAGCCTGTGTGGTGAAGTGACAGTTGAGAATGGGCTGAGCAGCAGGCAGGCTGCTCCTGGTGGGGCTGCTCTACAGAACTTGTAACCTACTACAATAAAACATCTTGAACTACTTCCTACCTGCGTGGACTTCCTTACTACACTCTGCTTCTCTTCTCTGTCCCGAGGCTTCGCACTAATGGACCAGTCGCCTCACCGCGCTCTACCCCGGGTTCTGGCGCCGCCTTCTTGGCTTTGCTGCGGCTGCCTCCAGGCACCAAGATCAAAGGGGAGGCCTTCCCCAGCACCTCCTCTGGTTTGGGGGGGGGGGGCAGTACTGCCTCCAGGAGGCCCTTCAGGACCAGGGGCCGATGCCACCCAGCTCACGTCTACTGCAGCACCTTACGCCTTCTTCGGGGTGGGTGGTCCTATTCTGAATGTGTTCTGTAACATAGCTTATCATTTGACTTTACGAATGTGCCTGCTTGAAGCTTTCCTTTAACCAGCCACCTGTTCGTATCTTTTGTGTGATGCTCTAGTATCTTACCATCTAGCCATTACCTTCTCGTCCACCTTACATTGTGAGGTTTGTCTCACCCTAAAATAAACTTTAAACCACATTCTCTAACTTGGCCACCACCTCCTGTCTGGGAGTGATGAAGAGGACTCCTACCATACTTGTGGCAATAGTGGCCCTCTCTACTTCCCCATGCGCATGGGGCTTTCTGCCTCACAACGATTACATTCCGCGATTGTTTTTTTTTCATTCATTCAGCCTACCAAGGAAGCTATTAAAATGTTTTTGTTGAATTGTCGCTCAATGTCTAAACACTCATTGGAAATCTACCTCTTACTAGAAGAAGAGAGCCCTGATGTCCTGTTTTTAACAGAGACTTGGTTGAACAATGATACTGACCCCGTCATTGTCCAAGCCCTCCCCCTAGGATATGCAATACAGAGGCTGGACCGGGCTACAGGCAGAGGAGGTGGACTAGCTATTATTTACAAAAATAAACGTAATTGTCGCACCTCTATAAATCCTTTACCAGACTGCGAAAGCATCTATTTCACCTTAGGCATCTCCCATGTTAGGACCTTCTCAGGGATTCTGGTATATCGTCCTCCAGGCCCTTTAGGTAATTTTTGTAAGGATCTTCCCGATATTGTAGCCAATCTAGCTAGCTCTCTCCCCAATTTCACCTTATTAGGGGATTTCAATCTTCACTTTGATGATACCTCACTCCCTCCCATATTGGAATTGGTAGAGGGGCTGGAGACGCTTCAATTTATTCAGTCAGTTGGTGGTCCCACCCATTGTAAAGGCCAACTACTCGACCCCATTTTCTCAAATATTTCAAATCTTCTGGTCAAGGACCCGATTCCGGTGCCTTGGTCTGATCATTATCTAATTCCATTTTTTGGGAGAATACAGGAGGCTATTATTCCAATTGCGTGAACTAGCAAACTAGTACGGGTTTGGTCTAAACTGCCTATAAAATCTTGGGTGACCATTCTGGAAGATACCTTTCCTATCCTCGAAACTAACCCGGTCACTGCGAACGATGATCTTGATAGTTGGTTAGCATTGTCACTTGATGCTATTCTTCCAAAGAAATGGATTCACAATAAAGCAGGAGCTAATTTAAATGCCTGGTACACTCCTAAACCTCGGGAGCTCAGACAGTCCAGCAAAAGGCTGGAAAGAAATTGGAGAAAGTACCCCTCAGGAATTAATAAAAATCCAATATTGAGAGGCTATAAAGATTTACAAATCTGAAATAAAAGCGGCCAAAGCTCTCTATTATGAAGAGAGAATCACTGCGGCGGCGAATTGTCCACGTGAAATCTTTCGAATCCTAAAATCACTTTTAACTCCTCCTGCAACCCCCAACGGATTGGTGGACATCCCTCTACGCTGCAATCAAACTGCAGATTTTTTCTCTGATAAAATACAAAGTATTTATAAGTCTTTTCCTTTGGCGACGGGCTCACAAACTTTATCTCCACCTGACGAGACAGTCCTAGATGGAGAGTGCAGGCTGGAGGTTATCCCTCCCTCCCCCGAGTCTGACCTCCCTCCAAGGGCTTCTTAGTCAACTTAAATCTGGAGCACCGTCAGATGTTGCCCCCCCTAATATTTTAAACTTAATTTCTGAGACTGTATCCCCAGTAATCCTAAATGTGATAAATGCCTCATTGGTAACGGGACTAGTGCCCTCCCGTTGGAAACAGGCAATGGTTAGAGCACTCTTAAAAAAACCCAACCTAGATCCTGACGTGCTGGCAAATTATCGCCCTATCTCACTATTACCAGGAATTGGTAAATTAGCTGAGAAGCACGTAAACCATACCCTCTCATCTTTTCTGGAAAATAATAATCGCCTTCATCCTTCACAGACCGGGTTTAGACCACAGCAAGGTGCAGAAACTGCACTCTTGACAGTAGTGGAAGAGTTAAGAAAAATTTTGGATGGAGGTGGCTGCGCTGCTCTTATTTTGTTAGATCTCAGCTCAGCCTTCGATACGGTGAACCATCAGATGCTAATCCAAAGACTTAGGAAGGCAGGAGTTGTAGGAACAGCGCTAAAATGGCTACAGTCCTTTTTAGAGGACAGATCCTTCGTAGTCTTTGAAGAGGAAACCACCTCAAAGCGAATGCCCCTTAGACAGTAGCGGCCCGTGATGGGAGTGCTGCCGGACGCTGATGTGGGGCGGGGGAGGGGCAGGGTGGGGGTAGTAAACTACGGATTATGGCCGATCAGAGGTAAGTAAACATATAAATAAATAAAACGAATTTCGTTGCGCGTGCTGCATCGCATTTGGCGATGCAGCGTGCGCAACGAAATTCGTTTTATTTATTTATATGTTTACTTACCTCTAATCGGCCGTAATCTGTAGATGTGGGGTTCCCCAGGGATCTTCCCTGAGCCCCACTCTATTTAATGTCTATATGAGTTCCCTGGCAGAAGTAGTAACACCTTTTGGCATTCAGATCATCACGTTTGCTGATGATACACAGTTGGTGGTTTCACTTAATCAACTTGATGACTCAGGCTCTAGGCTAGCCTTATGCCTTGAAAAGGTGTCAAGTTGGATGGACAGCTCGTGCCTAAAACTTAATGGAGCTAAGACTGAGCTGATGCTCTTAGGTAACTCAACTACGTTGAGCATAAGCTCATTCTGGCCTAGTTGTCTGGGGATACCGCCTGTCCTAAAAGAACAAATTAAGAGTCTGGGTGTATGGCTGGACCGCAATCTGGATTTCAAAGAACAAGCACGTAAGGTTGCAGCCTGCTGTTTTGGGATCTTAAGAATGCTAAGAAAGATCCTTCCCTTGCTTCCCTTCACCGCCAGAAGACTACTGGTCCAAGCATTGATTCTGTCACGCCTTGACTATGCTACTGCTTTATATCTGGGAGCCCCGCTCCCCACCACCAAAAAATTGCAGATAGTGCAAAACTGTGCAGCACGTTTGCTTATGCATACTTCCAAGCGCCTTTCAGCCAAGCCTGCGCTTGCATCTCTTCATTGGCTGCCCATTCAACAGAGAATCCAGTTCAAGGCCTTGTGTATTACACACAAAGTTCTCTCAGGTAAAGGCCCGCCCACCATCAGCTCCATTATTCAACCTTATCACTCTAATAGGTCCTTGAGGTCAGATAATAAACAATTGGCGGTAGTTCCAAAAATAAGGAAAACACGAAGCGGAGGGCGTTGCTTCTCGTACAATGCCGCAAAACTGTGGAATCTTTTGCCTCTTGGTATTCTCCTCGAGTCAAATTACCTGATCTTTCGAAAGCAGCTAAAAACTTATCTGTTCCCCTAATACTTTCCGTGGTTGGAGCTGCTCTGGTACTAGCGCTGGGATGCCCCCGGGTAGCCATGCGCTCTAGAAATGCCTCTTCATTCATTCATTCATTCATTTGTTTGCTCAGGCTATGGGTGTAGGGGATCACAGTCTGGTGGAGCAAAGTTTGTGAAGAATAGGAGGGCATATGCCATAGAGCGGATGTCCTGCTCCCTACTCAGCAGTTTCCAGGGCTCCGTTATGGCCTTCAGGTGCTGGGGGCCTAGAAGCAGGGTGGGGGAAAATGAACACCCAATTAGGCATGCTTTAACATTGGCTGCCTAGCTTCATGTTGTTGAGGGCACCGTTCCCAGTCCAGACATTTCATGTGACCATCAAATGCATTCTGGGTGTTGTAGTTTTGGTGTGCTTCCATTGAGATAAGTATACTAATACACTTATTGGAAATGATTTATGGGTTAAAGGATCAGGACTGGGGACAGTGTCTTGGATGGCATGTGGTATGCTGGTTAGTTACCATAGGACTGCCCACTGCAGTCCTGTACTTCTTTTGTGTTGAGCTGCACGCACGGTGAGTATTGCATAAGGATGGTATTGGGCTGAAGATACAGTAAGTCCTGTGCTTTTGGTCTGGCATGGAGTCAGTGCATTTTCGTTTTATCTGACACTTCATTGCTACATTTATGTCATCCCAGGTTTTCCCAACCAGAAGATTGATCATGTCTCTTTCAAACAAAAAAGAAAAAAAAACGACCTGAGTCTTGTAAATTATAAAGCGAAGCTGCTTATTTGATTCTCTCATGATTTTTCATAAATAGATGTATGAAACTTTGAGGTAGCACATGAGTCAAAGCAACACATCAGATTTTCTTATTGAAACATGTTGTTTGCAGGCATGTGTATCAGGTATTCTATATTGCCTGATCAATACATGCTGGTCACTGCGAAATGCATACTTTTGCTTCCCTTTAGCTCTCCTTTGCATGTTTACAAGGTTGTATGCTTGAATATTTGGCGATCCGACAGGATCACATTTAATAAATTAATTTTCTAATTGACAGAAGTGTGATATGAAGCACTACAATTAAAGTGTGGTGATAATGGTTTCTTCTTGTACATGTACAACAAGGTTTCTAGTATGCCGCCATAGCCCTGGGTCTGCTTGATTGTTAACAATCACTAAGTGTTTGAACTGGCACTTTCTGGTTGGCTGAGGCAGTACCCCAGCGTGGTAGAACCTACCACTCCCATTAGGGGTGGGTGATAACATACACTGTGTAACCTGCGCTGACCCTTGGGTAGTTTGGCACTGAGCAGTCAGGCATATCACATAGGTAATATGTAAAGCACTGGCACAGCACTCACGATGAATACCTTGAGCATCACAAAAGAGACTTTGCATGTGATGTATGTAAATAACGTTTGTATTCGACACACGTAATAATCAACACAACATGTGCATCATGTATTTCTGGGCATAGATCACATTCAGAATTATTACTAGTGGTACTAGGCCCTGCCATGTTCAAATGACATTAGTAATATACACACTTGGGAAAGATCCTAATCTACACCCCCCACACACACTTATGCGGTGCAACACATTGTCCATCTCAGGCCCACCCTAGCAATTCTTAGAATTCAATACCACACAGCTATAAGGTGTACCCAGGGTCACAATGATATCAGAAATATGTACATACTTCAAATTATAACAATTTTATAGCAGCACCGCGAGCCAAGGCAGCAAGTGTAAAACCAATGTCAAATGTGATTCTATTCTGTCAAGAGATCAACGTATCCAGCAAACCGCCATCCAGTATCTTGAATCACGAGTGGATTGCTGCTGTCACTCCCACACACACACACAAATACTCATTCTGCACCGTGTAGCGGTGCCACAGATATCAGATAAGTCAGTACAGAAGTGCTCGCACACAAACAGACTCAGCACCCTGATGCAGGGTAACTGATACCCAACAGGTCAGTTGGTTACACACTGCAGACTCAGTGACCCCAAGCCTCCCTTTAACTGCCCCCAACTACCCTACACCCTTTGATTGGAGACACCCCTTCCTCACTACCCCCCACCTCCCTGGGCACTAGGCCGCCTGTGGCTGAAGTCACTCTTAGTCAGGGTCCCAGGAAGCAGGTGGGGATAGGCAGCAAGGTCAATTAGGGGACTGTCGGCAAAAGGGGTTTGGCAGCCACTCGAGAAGTTCACCCACAGGATACGGAGTAGACATGGGCCAAGGGCAATAGACAGTCACACCAAAGGGGTCCCCAAGGGCCTTCTGGCACCAGCCTAGTTCTGCAAAGCCCAGGGGGGGTCACGCAGTCTCTTGGCCTGCTTCCAATCTTTCTCGGAAGCATTCCTCCAGCACCGTTAGTCACTCTCACCACCCAGGGCCGAGCCTGGCAATACTACCTGGCACCACGGTGTTGTAAGGTAAGGCCGGGTGAGGAGGGGGCAGCTGGTCCACCGCACTACAGGGCAAGTAAGGGAACAGTAGATGAATGGAGAATGAAGCAGGGGGCTCTCAGAAGAAGGAAGCCCCCCTGCAGGTACACATTGTTCAGAGTCACACCCAGGCAATCCAGGCACAACGTTAGGTGCTCGATGATACGAGTTGCACCAGACCGTTCCGGTCACACACAACGAAGAGTTACAAGATCCGTACCTCCTTGGAAATGAGGGCACAACGTCCAGTGCACGTAGATCTTGGCCGCACCAGACAGCTCCGGTCACACACACAAAGAAGAGTTGTAAATTCCTTACCTCCCTGGAAATGAGGCACAACGTCCGGTGCACCAGACACCACTTCTTCTTCGACCACCTGGGCACTCTGGACTTCACCAGACTTTTACTCTGGGCACCGAGACTGCAGCTGGGAAAACTCCTGCTGCTCCTGGTCTCGTCATCCTGCAAGTCTGCTGCAACGTCTGTTCCTGTGCTCCATACAGGAACCTTCCAAGGCCTGTGGGCATCCAAGACACCTGAAGGAATCTCCCTTGAAGTGATGGAGTCTGCATCTGCAGGCACCGCAACCAAGCGACCGTTCTGCTGCTCCTTGGATCCCACGGACTCCGAAAGGCTCAGCAACACAGGTGGTGGTTCTACAACTCCCACGAGGCCCGTGCGGTCTTCTCACCGAGTTTGAGGCCAGTATCCCTCGTCAGAAATGCAGGAACCAAACCCCTGTGCATCGCGTCGACTTGTTGTTGCAAAGGGTTGTTGGCTCTCTTCCTCAGAGATCTTCCGGCTCCAAGTAGCCTCAACCTCAAGCATCTGCTGTGACCAAGATCTTTGTCCTCACCGCATCTTTTGCACTGTGGGCCTCCATCTTTGGTGAGCTGCTTGGGGTTGACAGGGAGGCCATGGAAGTCCAAAAAGCTACAAATAATCTGGGACTAGGGTTCCATGGTGGCAGCCCTAGTGTCCCTAGAGTCAAGGAAAACTATTTTGATACTAGGAACTTGAGCAGGATAGTCCCTCCTTACCAGGAGGGGGATGACATCCAGAAATGGATCACTGCATTAGAGAGGGCCTGTAACATTCAGAAAGTCCCTCAAGGGCAGTGGGCGGCTATCCTGTGGCTCTCCTTTGCTAACAAAGGTAGAGATAAGCTCCTCACTGTTAGAGAAGAGGATGCTGACAATTACTCAGTTCTGAAGAGTGCACTCATTGATGAGTTTGGCTTAACCACTGAATAGTATAGGATTAAGTTGAGAGACACCCAGAAGGCACACACCCAGGAGTGGGTAGATTTCATTGATGGTGCTATTAAGGCTCTGGGAGGCTGGCTTCATGGAAGTAAGGTACAGGACTAGGAAGGATTGTACAATTTGATAATGAGGGAGCACATCCTTAATAACTGTCAGAATCAACTTTTGCACCAGTACCTGGTGGACTCTGATCTGACCTCTCACCAAGAATTGGCAGGCAAATGGGTCTGCACCAGGGTTAAGCAGAAAGGTCAGGGTGGTGGTCGTGACCAGAAGAAAGATACTTCCAAATCCCAAGAGAAAGGTGAGGATAAGTCTAAAGAGAAGTCCTCTGAAGGTCTCCAAAAGCCTACCTCTGAGGGTGGGTCCCAATCTCCTTCTTCCCCTGGAAAAAACCTTATTGCTATGCTTGCAAAGTGAAAGGCCACAAGAAATGGGACTCCAATTGCCCCAAGGCAGCAATAAGGATACTGCTACTACTACAACACCCCCTAGTGCCCCAAGTAGTAGACCCCCAGGTGGTAGTAGTGCTCCCAAATGTTTAGTTGGGTTCTTATGGGTTACTGAGGTGGACACTGGCCTAGCCAGATCCCCCACACAGGCCACCTTAGTCTGTGATGGTGGCATGGGGTTTGACACTGTTACTGTAAGTCCCAATACCTTGGGCAAGTACAGACAGGAGCCTCTGATTAATGGTCAGAAAGCTGTAGCCTGTAGGGACACAGGGGCTAGTGTCACAATGGTGACAGGAAAACTGGTGTCCCCACTTCAGCGTTTACCTGGGTACATGTACCAGTTGACCAGCACTCAATCAATCAATCATGGGTTTGTTGAGCGTGACTACTCACCCGTAAGGGTCTCAAGGCGCGGGGGGGAGGCGCAGAGTCCTGTCCATCAAGGAGGAGGTCTATCGAAGAGCCATGTTTTGAGGTCCCTTGTGAAGTTGGGGAGTGATGTCGTCTGTCTGAGGTGGAGCGGGAGGACGTTCCAGGCTCTGGCCGTGAGGAAGGAGCGGCCTCCCGATCTGGACTTCCTGGTGCAAGGGACCACAGCGTGGGAGAGCTGGGCTGATCGTACGGTCCTTTGGGGTGTGTGGAATGTGAGTCGGCTATTCAGGTATGCTGGACCGGTGTTGTGGAGGACTTTGTGTGCGTGGGTGAGAATCTTGAAGGTGATTCTTGCCTCGATGGGGAGCCAGTGGAGTGTGCGCAGGTGCTGGGTGATGTGGCAGTGTCGTGGCAGGTTGAGGATTAGTCTGGCGGCGGCGTTCTGGATGTTTTTAAGTTTGCGGATGAGGTTTTTGTTGATTCCGGCGGAGAGTGCGTTGCCGTAGTCAAGTCTGCTGGTGATGAGGACGTGTGTGACGGTCTTTCTGTGTTCGAGGGGGATCCATTTGAAGGTCTTGCATAGGAGGCGGAGGGTGTGGAAGCAGGAGAATGCGACGGAGTTGATCTGGCGGTCCATTTTGAGTTCGGAGTCCAGGATGATTCCGAGGTTGCGTGCGTGGTCCATGGGGGTGGGCGGGCGTCCGACGGCGGGGGGCCACAATGTGTTGTTCCAGGCGTCGGGGTGTGGGCCCATGATGAGTACTTCTGTTTTGTCCGTGCTGAGCTGTAGACAGCTGTTCTTCATCCATTTAGTGACTGCTTCCATGCCTTCTTGAAAGTTGTGTTTGGCTGCGTTGGGTTCATTGGATAGGGAGAGGATGAGCTGGGTGTCGTCTGCGTATGAAACAATGTTGAGTCCGTGGGTTCTGACGATGGGGGCGAGCGGAGCCATGTAGATGTTGAATAACGTGGGGCTGAGGGAGGATCCTTGGGGGACTCCGCAGGTGGTCGGTGTAGGGTCCAAGAGGAAGGGAGGGAGTCTGACCCGCTGCGTTCTGCCAGAGAGGAATGAGCGGATCCAGTCGAGGGCCTTGTCCCGGATCCCTGTGTCGTGAAGTCTGCATGTTAGGGTGCGGGTAGAGACTGTGTCGAAGGCCGCTGAAAGGTCGAGGAGGATGAGGGCTACTGTCTCTCCTTTGTCCAGGAGGGAGCGGATGTCGTCTGTTGTGGCGAGGAGGGCGGTTTCCGTGCTGTGGTTCTTTCTGAAGCCGGATTGGGAGGAGTCGAGGATGTTGTGCTCTTCGATGAAGGTGGCGAGTTGGCTGTTGATGGCTTTCTCAACGACTTTCGCTGGGAACGGGAGCAGGGAGATGGGTCTGTAGTTCTAGAGGTTGGTGGGGTCCGCCGAGGGTTTCTTCAGGAGGGGGTAGATCTCAGCGTGCTTCCAGTCGTAGGGGAAGGAGGCGTTCGCGAGGGAGCGGTTGATGGTGTGGCGAAGCATGGGGGCGATGGTGTCGGCGGCTCTGTTGAAGATGTGGTGGGTGCAGGGGTCCGTGGGGGCCCCGGAGTGGATTGACTTCATCGTCTTCAGTGTGTCTTCGGTGGTGAGGGCTGTCCAGCTGTCAATCGTTTGCTTCAAGGTGTCTGGGGTGGTTGGTGAGGGTTCTGTGTGTTGGCTGTCTTCGTCTAAATTGTCGTAAATTTTCTTGATTTTGTGGTGTAAGAAGGTGCTGAGTTTGTCGCAGAGGTCTTGTGAGGGAGGGATGTCTGTAGACTCGCTGATGGGTTGGGCGAACTCCTTGATGATGCTGAAGAGTTCTTTGCTGTTGTGCACGTGCGTGGAGATTCTGTCTTTGATCGCTTTCTTTCTTGTATTTCTGATGAGTTGGTGGTAGGCGTTGGTGGCGGCTCTGAAGTTGTTGTGGGCTTCTGTAGATTTGGAGTTCCTCCAGGCCTTTTCGAGGCGGCGGCATGTGCATCTGGACTCTCGGAGTTCGGTGGTGAACCAGCTGGCTTTTCTGGCGTGTGTGTTGTTCTTCTTGAGGGGGGCTATGGTGTCGGCGCAGTCGGAGATCCATCTGTGCAAGGTTCGGGGCTGCGGTGTTGGGGGTCGTCATTGTCCGCGATGGTTGGGGTGGAGTTGCCGAGTGAGGTGGTGAGCTGGTCGTCGGTGATTTTAGTCCAATTTCTGCGTGGGAGCAGGTGCTGGGTTCTGTGGATGGAGGGTGTTCTGAAGGTGAAATGGATGCAGCAATGGTCTGTCCACGGGAGTTCGGTGGTGTGGCTGAAAGTGATGGAGTTTCCTGTGGTGAAGATGGGGTCGAGGGTGTGTCCTGCTGAGTGCGTGGGCTCGTTCACGATCTGGCGGAGTCCTATGTTGTGGAGGTTGTCCAGGAGGGATGTGGTGTTGGGGTCTTGTTGGTTGTCGAGGTGGAAGTTGAGGTCTCCCAGCAAGGTGTAGTTGGTGGACGCAATGGCCTGTGGGGTGATGCTGTCTGCGATGGAGTTGGTGAATGGGCCGTGGGGTCCGGGGAGTCGGTAGATGAGGGTTCCCCGGAGGGTGGTGGTAGGGCTGGGTTGTAGCGTTGGCGGTTCGGAGGTCCAGGGTTCCTGGCGCTGGTCGCGTTCAGGTCGCGGACAAGTGCAGATGGGCTTGCCTTCGGCGCGCCCGCGCTGCAGGTGCCATTAAGTAGGGGTCAGGGAGGGCTGGACAGCTGGGAGGCAGGAGCGTGGAGGGGAAATTGGCTTGGGCTGGTTGCGCTGGGGGGAGGGGCCGCGGGGGCAGCAGTGGTGGGAAAAAAACAGGAGAGAGGTGCACAGAATAAAGAGTAGAGTGAAAACAGAGTAAAAGTGAAAAGGAGGATGGAAAGTGATAGAAAGAGAGTGACAGTAAAAGGGTGAAAAACAAAGGTGAAAGGAAAGAGGTGAAAGGAAAAAGCAAGCAGAAAAACGGAGCAAGAGAAAGAGTGAGAGGTTCAATGGACCACCAGGGATGAGGCGCAGGTATAGCCTGCGGGTGGAGGAGGGCCTCGAACACCAACACTCGAGAGTGCAGGGGCTCAGGAGGGCCTCACTTGATGGTGGAGCTTCGAGGGTGGGAGAGCAATTTCACTGACAATAAGTCAGTGGTCTTGCTCGCCTGTCCCAGCAGCGGCCGCCATTGAGTAGGGGTCGGGGAGGGCTGGACAGCTGGGAGGCGGGAGCGGGGAGGGAAAACTGGCTTGGGCTGGTCACGCTGGGGGGGAGGGGCCGCGGGGGTAGCAGCGGCGGGAAAAAAACAGGAGAGAGGTGCACAGAATAAAGAGTAGAGTGAAAACAGAGTAAAAGTGAAAAGGAGGATAGAAAGTGATAGAAAGAGAGTGACAGTAAAAGGGTGAAAAACGAAGGTGAAAGGAAAGAGGTGAAAGGAAAAAGCAAGCAGAAAAACGGAGTGAGAGAAAGAGTGAGAGGTCCACTGGACCACCAGGGATGAGGCGCAGGTATAGCACTGATGGTGTTAGGACAGATCATCCCATGTCCATAGTTAATCTCAGCTGGGGAGGGGTCACTGGCCCTAAAAGGGTTGCAGTGTCCCCAAACCTGCCTGTAGATTGCCTCTTGGGCAATGATTTGGAAATTTCAGCCTGGGCTGAAGTAGAACTGAAGGCCCACCTAGAAATGTTAGGCCTCCCTGAGCAGGTTGTTGTGACTCTTAGGGCCCTAGTCCAACCACAGGGAAATTCAGGAGCAGTGGAGCCTGTAAGAATAGCCCACTCTGCTCCCACAGAGAGCACAAAGGAGGAAGAAAGGTCTTTCTCACCCCAGACTTTAGGTGAGGGTCAGCCTCCTCAGGAAACTGATCCTACCCCTTGTGAAGACTCTGCCCCAGAGGCGGTCAGGCCTGTCCTGGCAGAGCCACTGAGGGCAGGGGAACCTTCCGAAGCGGTACCCAGTCTGGAGCAGTTATCCTACCCCTCTCTACCAGGCCTCAGTCAGCCTAGGGCTGTGGAGGCTAGGGATGTCAGTGGACCCCACAGGGCCTACTGCCAAGAGGAATCCCCTCATCCACAGATTAGGGACCCCCAACCTAGTAGTACTAGCCAGGTGGATAATCCTCAGCAATCTGAGGGATCCCTCTTACACTTAGCAAGTGACATCCCTCAAATGGACTCTGTTCGGTAAAGTTAAACCTGGGACAAGGCTGTCCCAAACCTTCACTGGCCCTCCATTGTTCCAGCCAAACAGGATCAACCAAAATCTGTAAGCAACCAAAGGTTGACCCCTAGGGATATGTACAGGTCAATCATAGAGAGAAAGGCCTCTGTTGTGGCCAGTGCTCTGAGGGAGTTGAGACCAACCCTGTTAGGGCCTCACTGCCCTAACCAGACACTCCACGAGCCTCTCTCTTGGCTCAAACAGCTGACAGGTAGTCACCCCAAACTTTTGAGAGGATCCAATTGGCTCCCGGTGGCTAAACGGTGTGTATTTAAACTGGGCTGCACCATCTTTAAAGCCCTTGCCGGTCTTGGCCCAGTATTCATTTCATCTAGGATCCATCGTTATGTCCCCTACCGTGAACTACGCTCCTCTCATTTGAATCTGCTCACCATCCCCACTTTCAAACGCAAAAAACATGGTGGCCTTGGATTTTCTTTTTTGGCCCCTCAATTTTGGAATGCTCTCCCCATTGGACTGAGGTTAGCTACCTCCTACGCCCAGTTCAGAACACTTCTTAAGACTCTTTTGTTCTCTCAGGCCTACGAGTAAAGCTTCTGTTCATTATAACATTATCGCTCCTCTGCTCTCAGCGCCATGAAACCGCTTGGTGTTAGTGCGCTCTATAAATATTTTTAACATAACATAACATCCAAGCCCCTACAGGGAAGGAGCTTCTTAGTGGACCACAACATAGGGAGTATCAATGCCAGTGCAGGACCTTTCTATATGGCTACTTAGGAAATAAAGACTCAACTGGGCAAGGTCAGCCTTATCTCCTTTCATTTGGGGGAGGGTTATGTAGGTAGGATCCTTCTGCATGGTTAACCCCACTTTTTGCCTGGTGTTATGCTGTTTCTGACTAGTCTGACTGGGGTCCTGCTAATCAGGACTCCAGTCTCTGTGCTTTCTCCCCTACCTTGGTTATGGTGAGTACTTGGGTACATCCCAGATTGGCTACTGGTCTGCCCTTGTAAGTCCCAAGTATATGGTACTGAGGTACCCAGGGCATAGGTACACCAGGGGTTTCCCATGGGCTGAAGCATGTATTATGCGACCCATGAAAGGCCGCTCAAATTGTGACTACAGGCCTGCCATTGCAGCCTGTGTAAGCTGGCGCTAGCACCACTTACGACAGATATAACTTTCCTTATATCTGAGGCCACTACACTTAAAACCTATAAGTCACCCCTAGGGCAGGCCTTTCAATCCTAATGCAGGGTGCTCAGTTCTAAGTGTGAGGGTGCCCTGGCATGAGCAGGGCACCCCTACAACCTTCGGAGACCATTCTCCCGGGTTGTAAATGCATCAGCCATTACAATATATAGAGTGGCCATGCGTCATTACGCAATGGCCATCTCTAAACTGGCTGGAACGAACCCTGTCGTGTTTGGTATCAAACATGTTGGAATCATACCTCCCATACAGTAAACGGTATGGGAGGTATGATTCCATGCACTGTAAAGCTCCTCCGGGAGGCCCTCAGTGCTCCTGGTACCAGTCTTCCAGAACCAGACAGCAAGCTAGGGCTGTTGCCGACCAGAGACATGTTTCTGCCCTCCTGCTGCTGAGCCAAGCTCGAGCAGGGGAAGGCAGAACAATAGATATCCTGTCACAGGGAGGTGTGACCACCTCCCAGACAGTGTTTAGGGTATTGGGGCAGGGTGGGGGTGCTTGCCAACGCCACTAAGACTGCTTGAAGGGCACACTTGTGCCCTCCTTGCTCCAGTTCAAACCTTACTCCAGTTCAAACCAGTTCAGGGAGCCGTTGGCTCCCTCTCTGGCACGAAACTGGACAAAGGTTCAACATCCTCCACATGCTCCCCAAGATCTACATTTGGATCCCCACCGAAACAAGAAGAACGGTCACCCAGGCCGTCGTCAGCAGCAGGCTGGACTACGGAAACGCCCTCTACGCAGGAGCCTCGGCCAAACTCCTGAAACGACTATAACGCATACAGAACGCCTCCGCACGCCTGATCCTCGACATCCCTCGCCACAGCCACATCACACCACACCTGAGAGACCTACACTGGCTTCCCGTCAACATGAGGATCACCTTCAAGCTCCTCACCCACGCACACAAGGCGCTCCACAACACCGGACCGGCATACCTCAACAGACGACTCACCTTCTACACCCCGAACCGACAGCTCCGCTCCGCCGACCTCGCCACCGTCCCCCGCATCCGAAGAGCGACCACCGGCGGCAGATCATTCTCCCACCTCGCCGCCAAGACCTGGTACACCCTCCCCATCCTCCTACGGCAGACCCAGGAACTACTAACCTTTAGGAGGCTTCTCAAGACCTGGCTATTCAAGCAGTAGCAGCACCCCTCCCCCCCCCCCCCCCCAGCGCCTTGAGACCCTCACGGGTGAGTAGTGCGCTCTACAAATGTTTTGATTGATTGATTGATTGAAGGACAGGGGAGTATCCTCCCCACTGTCCAGCCCCTCCTCTGGGAGAGAAACCTGAATTGTCCCAACCCTTTCCTTAGGGTACTTAAGGGGTTACCTGTGGGTGGGTCCCTAGATTCATCGTGGGACAAGATTCAGATCAGACACCACTTCTTCTTTGGCCGTCTAGGCACTTTGGTCTTCGCTAGACTTTTGCTCTGGGCACCGAGACTGCAACTGGGAAGACTCCAGCTGCTCCTGGTCTTGTCGTCCTGCAAATCTGCTGCAACGTCTGTGCCTGTGCTCCATACAGGAACCTTCCAAGGCCTGTGGACATCTAAGACACCTAAAGGAATATCCCTTGAAGTGAATAAGTCACTTCCCTGCATCTGCAGGCACCGCAACCAAGCTAACCGGTCTGCTGCTCCTGGGCTCCCACGGACTCCGAAAGGCTCACCAACACAGGTGGTGGTACTACAACTCCCTCGAGGCCTGCACTGTCTTTTCACCACGTTTGAGGCCAGTATCCATCGTTGCAACCGCAGGAACAAAAACCCTGTGCACTGCGTTGACTTGTCGTTGCAAAGGATTGTTGGCATTCTTCCTCAAGTAGCCTCAACCTCAAGCATCTTCTGTGAACAAGATCTTCGTCCTCACTGCATCTCTTGCCCTGTTGGCCTCCATCTTTGGTGAGATGCTCGAGGTCCTCTTGCGACTCCAGTGCCTCTGGCCTGTGGGTCCTCTTGAGGAACTTATTTGATTCCAGTGGGCTCCTCTGATTGCTCGTGGCCTACTCTGACTCCCCTACTTGTGGCGAGTCACTTGGACCTTGCTGGTCCCGACACTGCACCTTTTCCGCTTGCCACCTTGTTTGCAGTTTTCAAGGCTTGTTGGTGCTCCCGATGGACACCGACCCCTCAACTCTCGACATCCGTCGTGGGACAGCTTGTGAACGGCTCCTGGTCTTCCACAGCGTCGCCTGGTCCACACAGCTGCAGCTTCAAGGTCACTGTCAACTTTCCTGCAACACCCAACATCGGTGGGCATTCGTCTTCCGTGCCTCCTGGTCACTCCTGAGTGGCATAGACTCTGTCCCCTGTGCTTGCAGGTACTTCTCATCTTGAATCCACCTTTGGGTTCCACCGGACACTTTTACCTTCTTCACCAGCAGCATCATCCTGAAGTCCCCATTGAGTTTGACTGTGGTTTCCGACGCCACTTCGCACCTATGCACCTGGCTTCCCTGGTGTAGGTATCCTGGTTCCTGGGGTATCCACGGGTGGGGTGGGTTTCCAACCTTCTGTCTTCCATGGGGTTTCTTCAGGGTCCACTGGGAAGGGTCCTTCTTCTCTAAAATTGCAACCGCGACTTACCCATTGACTTGAATTGAGCACCCGGACGTGTTCCCACTCTGCACACGGCCTCCGTGGGGTTCCTGGTTACTTACCTCAGGTGGTTTCTAGGGTCCCTAGCACTTCTATGTCTTCTGGGTATAGTCTCGACTTGAATCGTGGTTCGCATTCCACTATTTTAGTATATGGTTTTGTCTCCCCCTGGAGAACCCTGCGTACTTACCTGTTTTATTTGCAAAGTATTGTGTATATCTCCGGGTAGGAGATATTTGTATGTGTTAGTGAGTGTCTTATAATGAATACATAATTTTATAAATACACTGTGTGGTTCTTTTTCACTTAATCTATACCAATAAGATTACACTCTTGTAAAACAAGCTGCTTTACACTCCTTCTGGACTAAGCCTGAAGACTGCTCTCCACAGCTCCCACTTAGAGAGCTTTCTAAGGTTGCAACCGCTAAAATCACCATAAGGGCTGTCTGGATTGGTGCAGGGTGTTACTCTAACATAAGTGAGCCCCGTATACCAAGCCAGCCTCCTACACGTACCTTCAGGGTACTCGGGTGGAACTGAAAAGTCCTCTCAGGATGGCTAGTGACTTAAACAGGCCAGTCTGAGCAAACGTGCAAAAAGGCTGGGCATATATTTAAGAGCACAATCGATGCAAAGCGCATACGAGCCTTCAATGACAGGCTGGACAGGAATTTAGGAGCACCATCGGTGCAAAGTACATACCAGCCTGCAATGGCAGGCTGGACCCGTATTCAGGGACACCATTGGTGCAAGTGCACATACCAGCCTGCAATGGCAGGCTGGACACATATTTAAGAGCACCATTAGTGTTAAGAGCATATCAGCCTGCAAGGGCAGGCTGGACACGTATTTAGGAGTGCCATTGGTGCGAGGGCGCCCACCAGCCTGCAATGGCAGGCCAAACAAGCATATAGGAGCACCATCGGTGCAAAGCGCATACCAGCCTGCAAGGGCACGCTGGGCACGTATTTCGGAGCGCCATTGGTGAGAGAGCGCACATCAGCCTGCACTGACATGCTGGAGCCAGGTCTTAAAACATAATAGGTGTGAGTGTGCACCCACCGGCCGGACATGCCAGACCTGACCGACGGTTTAGAAACATAAGGTGAGCACCACCTTCCTAATGTGCGTAGGAAGGGTGCATGCACTTTCACACTGCACTTAGTGGGAAAGCGCCCCAGACCCTCAGGCTTTAATAAGAGAATCGGCCACACCCATAAAGTATCGCATAGGGAGAGCCGACCTCCTAGGTAGGGAAACCCCACATGGGGGTTCATCCCTACCCGGGCAGTGCACACGCAGATGTACCTACCCGGCCACTCACCTACCCCAGTTTGGTGGCAGTGAACGGCCCCCTCATTGTTGGCTATGCAGTGAGACTGGCCAATCTGGGTATGAGACATTTTTGACAGGCTATTCAGGTGGGTGGCACAATTAGTGGGGCATCCCCCCATCAGCCAATGTCACATCCGCCCTGGGTATGTGATGTACCTTTTTACAGGGCACTCACAGGTGCGACACCTAACCCAATCAAGTAAGCACCCTATCTTGACATGTGCAGGAAGGGCGCACTTTCCCGCTGCAGTACAGTGAGAAAGTGCCCAGAGACTCAGAGTGCTATATTACTTTTTCCATTTATGTAGTGGTGCTGCACACTGCGAGGAGTTTGAAGCTACTAAAAAATAAAACAAACTGATTCTAATAACAATGTTTTCATGTACCCTGTAGTTCTACTTTCATAAGCATTTTCCTTACAAGTCAAAATCCTTCAGCCATGTCACTGTCTAAATTGCCTTGTTTTGGGGATTCATGGCTAGGCTTTTATTACAGGTGGCATGTTGCAGGGTACCCCTGCTGTGTATTTGTTGAAAGGGTGGGCTTTATTTACAGCAGCTTTTGTCGGTGCTGCTGTCTTGACACCTTTTAACCCCTTCGGTGCTCACGACGGCCGGGAGCCGTCATGAGTCACAGTGGGGCTGTGCTCATGACGGCTCCCGGCCGTCGTGACACCCATCCACGGGGGAAGCGCTGGCGCTCCCCCCGTGGGACACCGATCTTGCTGCCTCCCCCCACCCCCCACTGCCACGTCATCAATGACGTCAGCGCGGGAGTCGCGCTGACGTCATTGAGGGTTTCCCTTTGTTCGCCGAACGCGCTGTAAGCCATTTGCTTCCAGCGCGTCGGGAAAGAAAGGTGAGTTTCTCGCCGTGGAGGGTGGGGGGTATTTTTAAAAAGGCATCGGAAGAAAGGAAAGGGTTTTCCTTTCCTTCGATGTCTTTTTAAAAAGCATTCCTGCTGCACGATCGCGCCCAGGCGCGATCGTGCAGCAGGAATGCTTTTTTAATTTATTTTTAGCCCAAATTGTGTTGGGGAGCGGCCCCTTGGGCAAGGGTCGCTCCCCTTATTTATTTATTTACGCATTTTTATATAGCGCGGACTTTACCCGAAGGTGTCAGAGCGCTTCACAATAGGAACAGTAACATTACATGAGGAGAAGGTTACAAGTGAGCATAATACAAAAGCAAGCGTTACATTACATAAGGAAAAAGTGACAATAGTGCAAATAACAAAAACAAACCAGATACAAAAAGAGTTTTACGTTCCAAGAGGAAAAAGTGACAGGTGTGCATGATACATGAGATACAAAATACAAAAAGAGGTATAATATTGCAATAAGCGGCAGTCACTCAGAACACACTGGGAAGGCACTTCAATAGGCATGGAGTACAGAATTTCCTATAGTGGAAGAACTTCCTTGAGGGAGTAGAGAGGGCGTGAATTAAACAGGGGACTTAAAATGAAGGGAACACACACATAAAATCCAACACATCCATCCCCTTGGGGGAGAAATTTATGTAGTTGGGTCTGCCCCCCTTGGGCCACCAGGGATTTTGTTTATTTTTAAATGCCCAAATTGTGTCGGGGAGCGGCTCCTTGGGCAAGGGTCGCTCCCCTTGGGGGAGAAATGTATGCAGTTGGGGGGGGGGGCAGATCGTTATTATTTTATATTTAAAAAAAGGTGTGTGTGCCCCCACTGGGCCACCTGGGAAACGCCCAGTGTGTGTCGGGGAGCGGCCCCTTGGGCAAGGGTCGCTCCCCTTGGGGGAGCAATTTGTTTAGTTGGGTCTGCCCCCCTTGGGGGGGGGCAGATCTGATTAAAAAAAAAAATAATAAGTAGGTGGGTGCCCACTAGGCCACCAGGGATGTTTTTTTTGTGTAAATGCCCTTTTGTGTCGGGGAGCGGCCCCTTGGGCAAGGGTCGCTCCCCTTGGAGAAGCAATTTGTTTAGGGGGTCTGCCCCCTGTGCCCACTAGGCCACCAGGGATTTTTTTAAATTAAATTATGTTTTTGGGGAGCGGCCCCTTAGGCAAGGGTCGCTCCCCTTTGGGGATCATTTATTTTGGCCGTTTTTGCCCCCTTTGGGGGCAGATCGGCCTTGTGAGTCTAGGCCCATCCGCCCCCAAGGGGGGCAGAAGCCATTAGACACCAGGGATTGTTTTAGTGTTGTTGGGGAGCGGCCCCTTGGGCAAGGGTCGCTCCCCTTGGGGGACCAATATGTTTTTGGGGAGCGACCCCTTCGGTAAGGGCCGCTCCCCTTTGGGGAGCATTTATTTGGGCCGTTTCTGACCCCTTGGAAGGGCGGATCGACCCAAATAAACAATTAATTTTATGGTATGCCCACTAGGCCACCAGGGATTGTTTTTGTGTTGTTGGGAGCGGCCCCTTGGGCAAGGGTCGCTCCCCTTTATCGGGTATTTGTTGTGGTCGGTTCTGCCCCTTTGGGGGCATATCGGCCATATGTTTTTAGGCCCATCTGTCCCCTAGGTGGGCAGAAGCCAGTAGACACCAGGGCTTTTTAAATGTTGGTGTTGGGGAGTGACCCCTTGGGCAAGGGTCGCTCCCCCTTTATGAGGGTGAATTTTTTGGCTGTTTCTGCTCCCTGTGGGGGCAGATCGGCCTTATTCTTTAGGCCCACCTACCACCTTTGCTTGGCTGGTGGATAGTATGTGGACTAGTGCATTATTTGCATATGTGATTGTAATGTTTTATTTCTCCTTTTTATTCTAGTGTAAAGCTTTTGGTTCCTGTTTGCGGTTTCGGCAGTGGTTCTGCAGTTTTGCGTAGTTGCATTTTTTTGGTAAGAAAAACTTTTTTGTTGTATTTACTCCAAATGAGTATTATTGTCATGCATGAATGAATTTTTTTGCAAGTGGTGTTATAATGGCAGCATATTTAGTTAGTGTTTTGAGCATGAAATTCTTTGCGATGTATTTTGCATTTTCTTATGTGTAATTTTCTTTTCTTTTTCTTTTTTAGTGGGATATTGTTGATCCTTACTGTGTCTGTGCAGAGTAGGTGGTGGTGAGTCTAGCTGCTTCTGGCAAGTGAGTGGTATCGTTTTGGTGTATATAGGTCTTTCTGATAAAGACGCATTTTGTCTATTACTTATTTTACAAAGTGTTTGTTGTTGTTGACTTGTTTGACAAGTTACCTTTATTAGTAAGGATTATGGCTAGCCGTAGAATGACTGCTCAGCAGGTTGTTGGTATGCTGCTTGAATCTTCCTCTGAGCAGGATTATGAGACTGACAGTGCGTCTGAGGGAGAGGAGGGAGGGAAGATTCAGGCAGTGAGTTTTCTCTCCACATGGAATCATCGGATGATGAAGATACTCTCAGAGCGGATGAAGGTACTCTCAGTGCGGATGAAGTGCCTGTTTTAGAGGGGGACACTGATGTGCCGATGGTGCAGCAAGAGACATCGGTATTGTAGCCTGAGGCTGCAAGGCTTCCTACTGGAAGTGCTGGACTCTGGGTTGATCCAAACATGGTGCAGCCGGTGTTGCCTGCCTTTAGTGGTTATGCAGGGTGTAGAGTGGATTGCGAATTTTTTTTGCCTATACAGTTCTTTCAGTTGTTTATGGATGATGTATTTTTGGCTGAGATTGTTGAGCAGACTAATTTGTATGCTGAACAGTTTTTGAGGGACCACAGTGCCACACTTAAGCCCCACTCTAGAGCTACCCGGTAGACTCCCACAAATCTGGATGAGATGAAGAAGTTTTTGGGTTTGACTTTTTTGATGGGCTTGATAAGGAAGCCGTCCATGGCTTCATATTGGTCTACCAGTCCCTTGATGGCAACGGCCATATTTCCTGCGATTATGACCCGTGATCGGTATTTACTTTTGCTTCGGATGCTGCATTTTGTTGATAATACTTTGGCGTTGCCACGAGATAACCCTGACTGTGACCGTCTTTTTAAGATTCGGCCTGTTCTTGATCACTTTGTAGTTCGATTTTCAGAGCTCTATACTCCAGGGAAAGAAATATCTATTGATGAGTCTTTGGTCCTGTTCAAGGGCCGTTTGGTTTTTAGGCAGTACATCCCTAGCAAGAGGGCACGTTATGGAATTAAGCTGTATATGTTGTCTGAGAGTAGGACAGGATATGTTTTTAATTTCCGTGTGTACACTGGTAGGGATTCCACTATTGACCCCCTGGTTGTCCGTCCACTTTTGGAGTTTCAGAGGAAATTGTGTGGGATCTTGCTAGAGGACTGTTTAACAGAGGCCACCATTTGTACCTTGATAACTTCTACACTGCTGTGCAATTGTTTAAGGAATTGTTCAAAGTGGACACTTTTGCTTGTGGCACAATCCGCTCTAACCGTAATGGTTATCCAAAAGAGCTTGTTTGCAAAAAACTTCAGAGGGGACAGTGCAGTTCCTTGCGTAGTGATGAACTACTAGCTGTGAAATTTGTGGACAGGAGGGATGTGTACATGCTGACTACCATCCATGATGAGAGTACTTCACCTGTGGCTGTTTGGGGTCAGTTTGCTGAAGTACGCAAACCGGTGTGCATTTTAGACTACAATAAGCACATGGGTGGTGTTGATAGAGTAGATCAGAGGTTGGAACCTTACACTGCTATTCGTAAGGCGTACATTTGGTACAAAAAGTTGGCCATCCATCTCTTCAATTTAGCAACTTTCAATGCTTTTGTTGTGTACAAGGAGTGTTCCCCTGAGTCAAAGTTGACTTTTGTTCAGTTTCAGCAGTCTGTGATAGGAAGCCTTGTTGTTGTGGAACAGGCAAGTGTTCCTAGAGTTGGAGTGGTGGAGGATGTGGCTAGATTGAAAGATCGCCACTTTCCTGATTTAATTCCTCCCACGCCCAAAAAAAACCAATCCCTGTAAGAGATGTAGAGTCTGCTTGCGAAGAGGAGTGTGGAAGGAGAGTCGTATGCACTGTGCCGATTGTCCTTCTAATCCTGGGCTGTGTGTGCCCTCATGTTTCAGATTGTATCACACTAAAAAGAGTTTTTGGGAGCAACCGTGAGTCTAATACTGTACTGCCTGGTCTGTATGGTTTTATATAGTTCAGTTTCACGTTTGGCAATAGAATGATGTCTTTAGTTACTGCTGTTGTTTTTGTAGTTATAGTTTGGTATCTAGTTGCAATTGGTTTGTGGTTTTTTTCTTGTTTTAAAAATTTTTATGACGGTGTGCGTGGACTGGCGGTAGGCTAGCGGTGTGCGTGGACTGGCGCTTGGCTGGCGGTGTGCGTGGATTGGCGCTTGGCTGGCGGTGTGCGTGGATTGGCGCTTGGCTGGTGGTGTGCGTGGATTGGCGCTTGGCTGGCGGTGTGCGTGGATTGGCGCTTGGCTGGCGGTGTGCGTGGACTGGCGCTCGGCTGGCGGTGTGTGAGTAGTGACTTGCTGCTGGTCACTACACACACTGCTAGCCGAGTGCAACTCCACGTAATCCATCAGCTTGTGTGGTTGCTGTGTCAGAAATGTGGGCGTGTGAAAGTGATGGGCCCTTGAATGGCGCTGTCTGCTGGTGTGAGTGTTGTAATGTGATGGGTCCGCGGCTGGCGGTGTGAATGGTTTTGTATGTGTCACAAGTATGAAAGGTGTATGAATGGCCTGTAAAGAGGTTGGTGCCTTGTCGTGGCTTTACAGCTCACGAGCTGTGAGTCAATGGTTCAGTTTCTCGTCCTTTCAATTATTATCCGTGCATTTCATTTTTGTGAAATCACTTGTTAATACAATTGTATATACTGAACCATCACTCACCCTCGTGCCAAATCCAACCAGTATGTGTGTGTGCTTGAGGATTAGATGGCTGTGCAGTAATATTTGTCTTTCTCAAGCAGGGTGTACCTTGTCACTTTTTGTGAATGTTGTAATGTGTTGGTTTCGTGCCTGGTGGTGTGAATGGTCTTGTGTGCATCACGTATGAAAGGTGTGTGAATGGCCTGTAAAGCGGTTGGTGCCTTGCCGTGGCTTTACAGCTCACGAGCTGCGAGTCACTGGTTCAGTTTTTTGTCCTTTTAATTATTGACAGTGCATTTCATTTTTGTGAAATCTCTTGTTAATAAATTTGTATATACTGAACCATCACTCGCCCTCGTGCCAAATCCAACCAGTATGTGTGTGTGCTTGAGGAATAGATGGCTGTGCAGTAATATTTGTCTTTTTAGTCTCTGTGCCAAGGTGTACATTCCATCTAAGAATAACCTACCAACTGTAGATATTGTCGTAAACTAAACACCCATGGGAGTACATGGTGATGTCTCTCTTGTGGATCCCAACAAGTTATCTTATCCACAATGTCCTGCAAACCTCAAAATGTCTGTCACATTTTCCTTGCAATATTGTGCCAAAAGTTACACACTGAAGAAATAAACAACAAATTACCTCAAAACGACCTGGTTTTGCAAGGGGGGTCCCATGACTTTTTGGCCCGGGGATCAGCGGCCACCTAGGGAAACCTACCAAACCCACATATTTCTGAAAAGTAGACACCCGGGGGATTCCAGGGAGGTATGGCTTGCGTGGATCCCCCAACGTTTCCTTACCCAGAATCCCCTGCAAACCTGAAATTTTGATGAAAAAAATCACTTTTTTCACACATTTGTGTTTGGGAAAGTTGTGGCATCGCCGGGCTGACACAAATTTCCTACCACCCAGCGTTCCCCCAGGTCTCCCGATAAAAATGGTGCCTCACTCGGGTGGGAGGCCCAAGTACCCATGACAGGCAAGGGCCCACAACGTAGTGAGGCGACATCAAAATTGCCTATCTCAAAACGACCTGGTTTTGCAAGGGGGGTCCCCTGGGTTTTTGGGCCGGTGCTCGGCGGCCACCTAGGGAAACCTATCAAACCCACACATTTCTGAAAAGTAGACACCCGGGGGATTCCAGGGAGGTATGGCTTGCGTGGATCCCCCAACGTTTCCTTACCCAGAATCCCCTGCAAACCTCAAATTTAGCTGAAAAAATCACTTTTTCACACATTTTTGTGTGGGAAAGTTGTGGATTCTCCGGGCTGACACAAATTTCCTACCACCCAGCGTTCCCCCGGGTCTCCCAATAAAAACGGTGCCTCACTCGTGTGGGAGGCCCAAAACGTAGTGAGGCGACATCAAAATGGCCTATCTCAAAACGACCTGGTTTTGCAAGGGGGGGTCCCCTGGGTTTTTGGCCCGGTGCTCGGCGGCCACCTAGGGAAACCTATCAAACCCACACATTTCTGAAAAGTAGACACCCGGGGGATTCCAGGGAGGTATGGCTTGCGTGGATCCTCCAAAGTTTCCTTACCCAGAATCCCCTGCAAACCTCAAATTTAGCTGAAAAAATCACTTTTTTCACACATTTTTGTGTGGGAAAGTTGTGGATTCTCTGGGCTGACACAAATTTCCTACCACCCAGCGTTCCCCGGGTCTCCCGATAAAAACGGTGCCTCACTCGTGTGGGAGGCCCAAGTACCCGCGACAGGCAAGGGCCCAAAACGTAGTGAGGCAACATCAAAATGGCCTATCTCAAAGCGACCTGGTTTTGCAAGGGGGTCCCCTGGGTTTTTGGCCCGGTGCTCGGCGGCCACCTAGGAAACCTATCAAACCCACACATTTCTGAAAACTAGACACCCGGGGGATTCCAGGGAGGTCTGGCTTGCGTGGATCCCCCAACGTTTCCTTACCCAGAATCCCGTGCAAACCTCAAATTTAGCTGAAAAAATCACTTTTTGGGTTTGGTAGGTTTCCCTAGGTGCCGGCAGAGCTATGGTTCAAAAACTACAGCTAGGCACTTTGTCAAAAAAGGGTCATTTTTCACTGCGAAATTGAGGTGTGTCCACGTTGCGTTTTGCGCCGTTTCCTGTCGCGGGCACTAGGCCGACCCACACAAGTGAGGTACCATTTTTCTCTGAAGACTTTGGGGAACGCGGGGTGGGTGGAAATTTGTGGATCCACGCAGATTCCAGTACTTTCCACCACAGAAATGTGGGGAAAATGTGTTTTTTTTGACAATTGTTTAGGTTAGCAAGGGATTCTGGGTAACAGAACCTGGTGGGAGGCAGTCAAGTCACCCCATCCTTGATTCCTCTGGGTGTCTAGTTTTCAAAAATGTATAGGTTTGCTAGGTTTTCGTAGGTGCCGGCAGAGCTAGGGTTCAAAAACTACAGCTAGGCACTCTGCAAAAAAGGGTCATTTTTCACTGTGAAAATGTGGTGCGTCCACGTTGCGTTTTGCGCTGCTTCCTGTCGCGCGCACTAGGCCTACCCCACAAGTGAGGTACCATTTGTTTCGGAAGACCTTGGGGAACGCGGGGTGGGTGGAATTTTGTGGATCCACACAGATTCCAGAACTTTCCACCACAGAAAAATGAGGAAAATGTGGTTTTTTGCCAATTTTTAGGTTTGCAAGGGATTCTGGGTAACAGAACCTGGTGAGAGCCAGTCAAGTCACCCCATCCTGGATTCCCCTGGGTGTCTACTTTTCAAAAATGTATAGGTTTGCTAGGTTTCCCTAAGTGCCGGCAGAGCTAGGGTTCAAAAACTACAGCTAGGCACTTTGCAAAAAAAGGGTCATTTTTCACTGTGAAAATGTGGTGCGTCCACGTTGCGTTTTGCGCTGCTTCCTGTCGCGGGCACTAGGCCTACCCACACAAGTGAGGTACCATTTTTTCGGAAGACCTTGGGGAACGTGGGGTGGGTGGAATTTTGTGGATCCACGCAGATTCCAGAACTTTCCACCACAGAAAAGTGAGGAAAATGTGTTTTTTTGCCAATTTTTTAGGTTTGCAAGGGATTCTGGGAAACAGAACTTGGTGAGAGCCAGTCAAGTCACCCCATCCTGGATTCCCCTGGGTGTCTACTTTTCAAAAATGTATAGGTTTGCTAGGTTTCCCTAAGTGCCGGCAAAGCTAGGGTTCAAAAACTACAGCTAGGCACTTTGCAAGAAAAGGGTCATTTTTCACTGTGAAAATGTGGTGCGTCCACGTTGCGTTTTGCGCTGCTTCCTGTCGCGGGCACTAGGCCTACCCACACAAGTGAGGTACCATTTTTTTCGGAAGACCTTGGGGAACGCGTGGTGGGTGGAATTTTGTGGATCCACGCAGATTCCAGAACTTTCCACCACAGAAAAGTGAGGAAAATGTGGGTTTTTTGCCAATTTTTTAGGTTTGCAAGGGATTCTGGGTAACAGAGCCTGGTGAGAGCCAGTCAAGTCACACCATCCTGGATTCCCCTGGGTGTCTACTTTTCAAAAATGTATAGGTTTGCTAGGTTTCCCTAAGTGCCGGCAGAGCTAGGGTTCAAAAACTACAGCTAGGCACTTTGCAAAAAAGGGTCATTTTCACTGTGAAAATGTGGTGCGTCCACGTTGCGTTTTGCGCTGCTTCCTGTCGCGGGCACTAGGCCTACCCACACAAGTGAGGTACCATTTTTTTCAGAAGACCTTGGGGAACGCGGGGTGGGTGGAATTTTGTGGATCCACGCAGATTCCAGAACTTTCCACCACAGAAATGTGGGGAAAATGTGTTTTGTTTGACAATTTTTTATGTTTGCAAGGGATTCTGGGTAACAGAACCTGGTGTGAGGCAGTCAAGTGACCCCATCCTGGATTCCCCTGGGTGTCTAGTTTTCAAAAATGTATAGGTTTGCTAGGTTTCCCTAAGTGCCGGCAGAGCTAGGGTTCAAAAACTACAGCTAGGCACTTTGCAAAAAAAAGGGTCATTTTTCACTGTGAAAATGTGGTGCGTCCACGTTGCGTTTTGCGCTGCTTCCTGTCGCGGGCACTAGGCCTACCCACACAAGTGAGGTACCATTTTTCTCGGAAGACCTTGGGGAACGCGGGGTGGGTGGAATTTCGTGGATCCACGCAGATTCCAGAACTTTCCACCACAGAAATGTGGGGAAAATGTGTTTTTTTTGACAATTTTTTAGGTTTGCAAGGGATTCTGGGTAACAGAACCTGGTGGGAGGCAGTCAAGTCACCCCATCCTGGATTCCCCTGGGTATCTAGTTTTCAAAAATATATAGGTTTACTAGGTTTCCCTAGGTGCCGGCAGAGCTATGGTTCAAAAACTACAGCTAGGCACTTTGTCAAAAAGGGTCATTTTTCACTGCGAAATTGAGGTGTGTCCACGTTGCGTTTTGCGCCGTTTCCTGTCGCGGGCACTAGGCCGACCCACACAAGTGAGGTACCATTTTTCTCGGAAGACTTTGGGGAACGCGGGGTGGGTGGAAATTTGTGGATCCACGCAGATTCCAGTACTTTCCACCACAGAAATGTGGGGAAAATGTGTTTTTTTTGACAATTGTTTAGGTTAGCAAGGGATTCTGGGTAACAGAACCTGGTGGGAGGCAGTCAAGTCACCCCATCCTTAATTCCTCTGGGTGTCTAGTTTTCAAAAATGTATAGGTTTGCTAGGTTTTCGTAGGTGCCGGCAGAGCTAGGGTTCAAAAACTACAGCTAGGCACTCTGCAAAAAAAGGGTCATTTTTCACTGTGAAAATGTGGTGCGTCCACGTTGCGTTTTGCGCTGCTTCCTGTCGCGCGCACTAGGCCTACCCCCACAAGTGAGGTACCATTTGTTTCGGAAGACCTTGGGGAACGCGGGGTGGGTGGAATTTTGTGGATCCACACAGATTCCAGAACTTTCCACCACAGAAAAATGAGGAAAATGTGGTTTTTTTGCCAATTTTTTAGGTTTGCAAGGGATTCTGGGTAACAGAACCTGGTGAGAGCCAGTCAAGTCACCCCATCCTGGATTCCCCTGGGTGTCTACTTTTCAAAAATGTATAGGTTTGCTAGGTTTCCTAAGTGCCGGCAGAGCTAGGGTTCAAAAACTACAGCTAGGCACTTTGCAAAAAAAGGGTCATTTTTCACTGTGAAAATGTGGTGCGTCCACGTTGCGTTTTGCGCTGCTTCCTGTCGCGGGCACTAGGCCTACCCACACAAGTGAGGTACCATTTTTTTCGGAAGACCTTGGGGAACGTGGGGTGGGTGGAATTTTGTGGATCCACGCAGATTCCAGAACTTTCCACCACAGAAAAGTGAGGAAAATGTGTTTTTGCCAATTTTTAGGTTTGCAAGGGATTCTGGGAAACAGAACTTGGTGAGAGCCAGTCAAGTCACCCCATCCTGGATTCCCTGGGTGTCTACTTTTCAAAAATGTATAGGTTTGCTAGGTTTCCCTAAGTGCCGGCAAAGCTAGGGTTCAAAAACTACAGCTAGGCACTTTGCAAGAAAAGGGTCATTTTTCACTGTGAAAATGTGGTGCGTCCACGTTGCGTTTTGCGCTGCTTCCTGTCGCGGGCACTAGGCCTACCCACACAAGTGAGGTACCATTTTTTCGGAAGACCTTGGGAACGCGTGGTGGGTGGAATTTTGTGGATCCACGCAGATTCCAGAACTTTCCACCACAGAAAAGTGAGGAAAATGTGGGTTTTTGCCAATTTTTAGGTTTGCAAGGGATTCTGGGTAACAGAGCCTGGTGAGAGCCAGTCAAGTCACACCATCCTGGATTCCCTGGGTGTCTACTTTTCAAAAATGTATAGGTTTGCTAGGTTTCCCTAAGTGCCGGCAGAGCTAGGGTTCAAAAACTACAGCTAGGCACTTTGCAAAAAAAGGGTCATTTTTCACTGTGAAAATGTGGTGCGTCCACGTTGCGTTTTGCGCTGCTTCCTGTCGCGGGCACTAGGCCTACCCACACAAGTGAGGTACCATTTTTTTCAGAAGACCTTGGGGAACGTGGGGTGGGTGGAATTTTGTGGATCCACGCAGATTCCAGAACTTTCCACCACAGAAATGTGGGGAAAATGTGTTTTGTTTGACAATTTTTATGTTTGCAAGGGATTCTGGGTAACAGAACCTGGTGTGAGGCAGTCAAGTGACCCCATCCTGGATTCCCCTGGGTGTCTAGTTTTCAAAAATGTATAGGTTTGCTAGGTTTCCCTAAGTGCCGGCAGAGCTAGGGTTCAAAAACTACAGCTAGGCACTTTGCAAAAAAAAGGGTCATTTTTCACTGTGAAAATGTGGTGCGTCCACGTTGCGTTTTGCGCTGCTTCCTGTCGCGGGCACTAGGCCTACCCACACAAGTGAGGTACCATTTTCTCGGAAGACCTTGGGGAACGCGGGGTGGGTGGAATTTCGTGGATCCACGCAGATTCCAGAACTTTCCACCACAGAAATGTGGGGAAAATGTGTTTTTTGACAATTTTTTAGGTTTGCAAGGGATTCTGGGTAACAGAACCTGGTGGGAGGCAGTCAAGTCACCCCATCCTGGATTCCCCTGGGTATCTAGTTTTCAAAAATATATAGGTTTACTAGGTTTCCCTAGGTGCCGGCAGAGCTATGGTTCAAAAACTACAGCTAGGCACTTTGTCAAAAAAGGGTCATTTTTCACTGCGAAATTGAGGTGTGTCCACGTTGCGTTTTGCGCCGTTTCCTGTCGCGGGCACTAGGCCGACCCACACAAGTGAGGTACCATTTTTCTCGGAAGACTTTGGGGAACGCGGGGTGGGTGGAAATTTGTGGATCCACGCAGATTCCAGTACTTTCCACCACAGAAATGTGGGGAAAATTTGTTTTTTTTGACAATTTTTTAGGTTAGCAAGGGATTCTGGGTAACAGAACCTGGTGGGAGGCAGTCAAGTCACCCCATCCTTGATTCCTCTGGGTGTCTAGTTTTCAAAAATGTATAGGTTTGCTAGGTTTTCGTAGGTGCCGGCAGAGCTAGGGTTCAAAAACTACAGCTAGGCACTCTGCAAAAAAAGGGTCATTTTTCACTGTGAAAATGTGGTGCGTCCACGTTGCGTTTTGCGCTGCTTCCTGTCGCGGGCACTAGGCCTACCCCCACATGTGAGGTACCTTTTTTTTCGGAAGACCTTGGGGAACGGGGGGTGGGTGGAATTTTGTGGCTCCACGCAGATTCCAGAACTTTCCACCACAGAAAAGTGAGGAAAATGTGGTTTTTTGCCAATTTTTAGGTTTGCAAGGGATTCTGGGTAACAGAACCTGGTGAGAGCCATTCAAGTCACCCCATCCTGGATTCCCCAGGGTGTCTACTTTTCAAAAATGTATAGGTTTGCTAGGTTTCCTAAGTGCCGGCAGAGCTAGGGTTCAAAAACTACAGCTAGGCACTTTGCAAAAAAGGGTCATTTTTCACTGTGAAAATGTGGTGCGTCCACGTTGCGTTTTGCGCTGCTTCCTGTCGCGGGCACTAGGCCTACCCACACCAGTGAGGTACCATTTTTTCGGAAGACCTTGGGGAACGCGGGGTGGGTGGAATTTTGTGGATCCACGCAGATTCCAGAACTTTCCACCACAGAAAAGTGAGGAAAATGTGTTTTTTGCCAATTTTTAGGTTTGCAAGGGATTCTGGGAAACAGAACTTGGTGAGAGCCACTCAAGTCACCCCATCCTGGATTCCCCTGGGTGTCTACTTCTCAAAAATATATAGGTTTGCTAGGTTTCCCTAAGTGCCGGCAGAGCTAGGGTTCAAAAACTACAGCTAGGCACTTTGCAAAAAAAGGGTCATTTTTCACTGTGAAAATGTGGTGCGTCCACGTTGCGTTTTGCGCTGCTTCCTGTCGCGGGCACTAGGCCTACCCACACAAGTGAGGTACCATTTTTTGGGGAAGACCTTGGGGAAGGCGTGGTGGGTAGAATTTTGTGGATCCACGCAGATTCCAGAACTTTCCACCACAGAAAAGTGAGGAAAATGTGTTTTTTTTGCCAATTTTTTAGGTTTGCAAGGGATTCTGGGTAACAGAACCTGGTGAGAGCCAGTCAAGTCACACCATCCTGGATTCCCTGGGTGTCTACTTTTCAAAAATGTATAGGTTTGCTAGGTTTCCTAAGTGCCGGCAGAGCTAGGGTTAAAAAACTACAGCTAGGCACTTTAAAAAAAAGGGTCATTTTTCACTGTGAAAATGTGGTGCGTCCACGTTGCGTTTTGCGCTGCTTCCTGTCGCGGGCACTAGGCCTACCCACACAAGTGAGGTACCATTTTTTTCAGAAGACCTTGGGGAACGCGGGGTGGGTGGAATTTTGTGGATCCACGCAGATTCCAGAACTTTCCACCACAGAAATGTGGGGAATATGTGTTTTTTTGGACAATTGTTTGTTTGCAAGGAATTCTGGGTAACATAACCTGGTGAGAGCCAGTCAAGTCACCCCATCCTGGATTCCCCTGGGTGTCTACTTTTCAAAAATGTATAGGTTTGCTAGGTTTCCCTATGCCGGCAGAGCTAGGGTTCAAAAACTACAGCTAGGCACTTTGCAAAAAAAGGGTCATTTTTCACTGTGAAAATGTGGTGCGTCCACGTTGCGTTTTGCGCTGCTTCCTGTCGCGGGCACTAGGCCTACCCACACAAGTGAGGTACCATTTTTTCGGAAGACCTTGGGGAACGCGGGGTGGGTGAAATTTTGTGGATCCACGCAGATTCCAGAACTTTCCACCACAGAAAAGTGAGGAAAATGTGTTTTTTTTGCCAATTGTTTAGGTTTGCAAGGGATTCTGGGTAACAGAACCTGGTGAGAGCCAGTCAAGTCACCCCATCCTGGATTCCCCTGGGTGTCTACTTTTCAAAAATGTATAGGTTTGCTAGGTTTCCGAAGGTGCCGGCAGAGCTATGGTTCAAAAACTACAGCTAGGCACTTTGCCAAAAAAGGGTCATTTTTCACTGTGAAAATGTGGTGTGTCCACGTTGCGTTTTGCGCTGCTTCCTGTCGCGGGCACTAAGCCTACCCACACAAGTGAGGTACCATTTTTTTCGGAAGACCTTGGGGAACGCGGGGTGGGTGGAATTTTGTGGATCCACGCAGATTCCAGAACTTTCCACCACAGAAATGTGGGGAAAATGTGGTTTTTTTTACAATTTTTTATGTTTGCAAGGGATTCTGGGTAACAGAACCTGGTGTGAGGCAGTCAAGGGACCCCATCCTGGATTCCCCTGGGTGTCTAGTTATCAAAAATGTATAGGTTTGCTAGGTTTCCGAAGGTGCCGGCAGAGCTATGGTTCAAAAACTACAGCTAGGCACTTTGCCAAAAAAGGGTCATTTTTCACTGTGAAAATGTGGTTCGTCCACGTTGCGTTTTGCGCTGCTTCCTGTCGCGGGCACTAGGCCTACCCACACAAGTGAGGTACCATTTTTTTCGGAAGACCTTGGGGAACGCGGGGTGGGTGGAATATTGTGGATCCACGCAGATTCCAGAACTTTCCACCACAGAAAAGTGAGGAAAATGTGTTTTTTTTGCCAATTTATTAAGTTTGCAAGGGATTCTGGGTTACAGAACCTGGTGAGAGCCAGTCAAGTCACCCCATCCTGGATTCCCCTGGGTATCTACTTTTCAAAAATGTATAGGTTTGCTAGGTTTCCCTAAGTGCCCGCAGAGCTAGGGTTAAAAAACTACAGCTAGGCACTTTGCAAAAAAAGGGTCATTTTTCACTGTGAAAATGTGGTGCGTCCACGTTGCGTTTTGCGCTGCTTCCTGTCGCGGGCACTAGGCCTACCCACACAAGTGAGGTACCATTTTTTTCGGAAGACCTTGGGGAACGCGGGGTGGGTGGAATTTTGTGGCTCCACGCAGAAAAGTGAGGAAAATTTGGTTTTTTTGCCAATTGTTAGGTTTGCAAGGGATTCTGGGTAACAGAACCTTGTGAGAGCCAGTCAAGTCACCCCATCCTGAATTCCCCTGGGTGTCTAGTTTTCAAAAATGTATAGGTTTGCTAGGTTTCCCTAAGTGCCCGCAGAGCTAGGGTTCAAAAACTACGGCTAGGCACTTTGCAAAAATAGGGTAATTTTTCATTGTGAAAATGTGGTACGTCCACGTTGCATTTTGAGCCATTTCCTGTTGTGGGCACAAGGCCTACCCACACAAGTGAGGTACCATTTTTATCGGGAGACTTAGGGTAACACAGAATTGTAGAGCAACTGTTATTACCTATTGACTTTCGATGCATTTCTGCCTTCCAAATGAAAGACAATGTGTAAAAAATAAGTCATTTTGAAAAATGACCTATAATTCTCATGCTAGTATGGGTACTCCCAATTTCGGAAATGTGCAAATATCTACTGTTTCTAAAATCTACATTTTGTTCCCATTTCAGAAATACATAGGTGTCTTTCATAACAATTTTTCCATGTATACATTTTCCCAAAATAATTGCTATATACCCGGTACATAATAAAAAACCATTGCAAGATGCTGCTCAGTTATTGGCTCTGGGTTCGTCGGGTTCTTGGTGAACCTACAAGTCCTATATATCCCCACAACCAGAAAGGTCCAGCGGATATAACGGTATATTGCTTTCAAATAGCTGTCATAATTAGAAGAAGTTACAGGTGAAAACGTTGACACAAATGGCTGTTTTTTTCAACTAATTTTCAATTTTTCATTTATTTAACTGTTAGTTTCTATAAGGAAAACTTTAAGGATCTACACAAATGACCCCTTGCTGAATTCAGAATTTTGTCTACTTTTCAGAAATGTATGGCTTTCCAGGATCCATTATTGGTTTCATACCCATTTCTACCATTAACTGGAAGGAGGTTGAAAGCACAAAAAATAGCAAAAATAGGCTGTGTCCCAGAAAAATGCCAAAACTGTGTAAAAAAGTTGGTTTTCTGACAAAAGTCTGCTTGTCCCTGAAAGCTGGGAAGATGGTGATTTCAGCACCACAACCCCTTTTTGATGCCATTTGCAGGGAAAAAACAAGACGCTTTCATCTGTAGCCCTTTTTTCGCATTTTCCCAAAAAAACAAAATGTTGCTGTATTTTGGCTAATTTCTGGGTCCCCTCCAGGGGAATCCACAAACCCTGGGTACCTTTACAATCCCCATGATGTTAGAAAAAAGGACGCAAATTTGGCGTGGATACCTTATGTGGTCAAAAGGTTACAGGGGCCTAAGCGCAAACTACCCCAAATAGCCAAAAAACGGCTTAGCTCAGGGGGGGAAAAGGCCTAGCAGCGAAGGGGTTAATCCTTCCTTATAGGGGAATGATTAGGCAGGGCGGCTAAGGAAGACTGGCTTGTTGCACTTCAAACGTGCTTTAGAGCCAAAAGGAACACTTTTAAAGTGTCCAACCTGCAGGCCAGGCTGGCAGCCCCAGCCCAGCAAGCCAAGGCCCACAGAAACTGACAGGGTAGGGTTGGGGTGGTCTAAAGCCCGTTCAGCCCAATGGGCATTGCACACCTGACGAGAGAGAAGAATAGTCACAGACTACTGAATTTTACAACATGGTCAGGGACTGGAGTAACAATCTCCCATTATCATTGTAAGGGGCTAAATGGAGGGTTGGACCTAGAAGGTGCTAGTGCTTCAAGGTTCCTGCACGTCTTCCTGTCCTTGTTGTGCACAGAACTGAGAGATGGGGCCAATGACCTGGAAGAGCTTGGCCTCTTCTGTGTCTTATTGGATAGTTCTACGCTTACCTACTAGGCTGCCTCCTTCCTCACTACCACCCCCTGCATCTGCAGTTGTAGGCAACTGCAAGTGTGTAAGAGGATATATGTACGGTGCAGGAAGGACATGTCAAGATGGGGTTCTACAGGTGGGTGACCACATAATGAGTCTAGCTCAGTTCATCAGTACAGCCTTTGAAAATCAGCAAGCTGGCAATCAAAGTTCTGGGACCTATTGGAAGATGGTAGCTTCAATCCTTGTGAAATGTCCTGGAGTTACCAGAGCAGACCAACACTGCCTAGGAAGCAATGAACGATCGACTTCCAGGTGCAATGTCCCCCGGCCTCACTCTGAGGGAGAGCAAGCTCAATCTACCATATCTGACTAGGACCTCCGAAATCAGATGGGGAAATGGGTCTGACCCAGCAGCGCAACCGCGTCCAGAGTGCTAATGGAGGTTTGGTTCCTAAGGGTCTTTGGCTCCATGGAAATATGCGCCCTTTTCCTGGAACCTGACAACAAGATGTAGCCAGAATACATCATCGGGTATTGGGAGGAAATAGTTGTTCTACCTACCCCTTTCACCTTACTAGGAGTTACTAGCCCTTGCTGTGTTTAACTAGTAAGGAGGACCTCAATATAGGCGAAGGAAGGCCCATGGGTGTCTCACTGACAGAAGTGGTGCTCGGTCCTGCAACCAATTTTCAACTAATTTCCAGGCACATGAATACACCTTGGGAAGAGGTGTGGCGCCGCGGCCAGGGCGACTGACGCTGGACGCTGGGGATCACGGTTCGATCCCTGGCTCCGGTGGCAGGGGTCTGCCCAGCACCATGCGACTCTGGGCAATAGCTCGCTTAATCTTCCCAACGGCCCCCAGCGCCGAGAGACCCCTTCGGGGGTGATTCGTGCGCTATACAAATACTGGACTTACTTACTTAAAACTCCTCTTCTTATTTATTATTTATTTATTTATTTATTTATAAGTTTTATATAGCGCTAGCTAGACCCGTGGGTATCAGAGCGCTTTACATACACAGGGGAACACAAGTTGCATTACATAGCAGGACATAGGTGTGAGAAGTTGGCCTGGCATATGCTGTCCACTAGTTATAGTGGGCACCTTGCACCAGTCCAAACAACCCCTTATGGATGATAGGTTAAAGACAACCTTTATTGAAAGCTATCCTAGTGGTAGCTATGGAGAGCAGCCTTCAGGCTAAGTCTTGGAGGAATGTAAAGCAGCTTGTTTTACCAGTCTATAATCTCTTGAGTGACCAAATGAAAGAGGACCACACCAGGTATATATATAAAATATATGTATTTAGTCTTAAACACACCCCTCTAGTCCCTTTTTGAGGCTAGAGTTCGAAGTACATAAGTTACAAGTCAAATATCAGCAGTATTTAGCACAATACACGTTTGAGCCCTAGGGGCGTACCAAATCATATACTAAAATAGTGGTATAAGAACCACGACTGAACTAGACACAAGGCCTAGAGCCTGTAGAAGTGCTTGGACCCCAAGGAACCACCCAAGGTAGTGACACAGGGGACCCACGGGGGACGCGTGCAGTGTGAGAACACAGCCGCGAGCCACCGTTGACTTCTATGGGGAAAGTCGCAGTTAGATTTTTAAAGAAAAAGGACACTTCGGAGAGGACTTGCAGTTAACCCCTTAAAACTTAAGAGTTTCTAGGGCCCACACCCACGTGAGTACCAAAATACTCGAGTTACCTCACCCAGGGAAGCCGGGTGCATACGTGTTAAAAGGTGTCGGGAATCGTCGTTTTCAATGGTGACCTCTTGGAAAGGGCTGCTGCCGTGAAGAGAAAGAGTGTCCGGTGCGATCCAAGCCTGGATCGAGGAAGAGGAGGACCTGAAAGCAGAGGGGACAGAGTCTGGGTCACTAGCCAGTGACCACGGGCACGATAGTCGAATGCCCTCAGATGTCGGGTGCTTCAGGTGAATTGACGGGTGCCTTGACTCTTCAGCCACGAGGTCCAGGAGGCGTCGACGACGACCAGGAGCTGGAATCGAGCTGTCCCACGAAGTCTGTCGAGTGCTGCGGTGTCGGCGACCAGATTGGACCCACGAGCCAACGGACTAGAGATCGCAAAGGAGCCTCGAGCGGTCGCACTTGGAGCTGTCCCACTGGACACTCGTGAAGTGTAGGCCCGTGATCTTTGCTGCAGTTGGTGCTCGGGGCTAGGGCTACTTGGAACCCAAAGCACGGTTTCGAGAGATGTCAGGAAGTTGGTGCACTTGCAAATGTGCTCGGTGTCCAGGGGTCACGGTTCCACGTTACCCACGACAGCTATGGGCCTCAGCTTTGCTTGGGACTCAGGGCAGCCTCGGGGAAGTCTGGAAATCCACCTCTGGTGATGCAAAGACTTCGGCGTCCGGCGGAGCTTCAGTGATGCAGACCGGACAGATGCTTCGTTGGTGCCTGCCAAGCAGGGGAGTCACTCCTTGACCCCAAGGGAGATTCTTCAGTCCTCTAATCTTGATGTAGAGCGTCGAAGGTCCAGGATTCAGCTTCAGAGTTTCGTCCAGGGATATCTAAAGTCCTGTTGCCAGGGTTCCCTTACTTATACTAAGAAAAGGGATTGGACTAACTCTGGGGACCCACCTATGGGAGGGTTTGGAAAGAGGGGTGGCTACACCCATTTCCTTTGTCCAGTTTCGTGCCAGAGCAGGGGCTGGCAGCCCCTGCAACCGGTTTGAACTGGGGTATGCACGAAGACACCAAATGTGCCCCCAGTGCAGGACTTCAAAGCACTCAGAGAGTGCACCACCCAGCCCTAATCCACTAAGGCCTGTCTGGGAGGTGGTAACACCTCCCTGAGACAGGAAACCTATTGTCCAGGCCTACCCTGCCGGAGTTTCGGTCAGCAGCAGGAGGCCAGACTCGTGTCTGTGGCTGCAGCATCCATTTTGTGATGCCAGGCTCTGGTTAGTTGGTACCGGGTATATCGGTGCTGTCATGTCTCTCCCTCTAGAAGGGTGGGATCATACTCCCACACCAGGGACTGGTGTGCGGGTATGATTCCAAGGTGTTTGAGACCAAACACGACATGTTTCCGTGCAGCCATCCCAAAGTTAGCATTTACCGTTTAGATATAATGCACTTAAGAGTATATGGTCAGGCTGCACCACAGACAACCCCGGATAGGAGATTCCGAGAGCTGCAGAGGGGCTCTGCTCATGCATGGGCACCCTCTCACATATAACCAAGCACCCTGCCTTCAGGATTAATAAGGCCTGCCATAGGGGTGACTGATAGGTTTCTATGTGCTGTGTTAGGTGAGATATAGTGAACCTATATCTCTGTAAGGGGTGCATGCACCACCTCACTCAGGCTGCTGTAGCAGTCCTGTGGTGTCATTTTGGATGGCCTTCCAGGGTGGCACAATACATGCTTCAGCCCCTGGTAGGCCTCTGGGGTGTCTATGCCCTTGGTACATAGTATACCATATACTAGGGACTTATAAGGGCACTCCAGAATCCAATCTGTGGTGTACCTAGAGTACAGGGAATCAATTTAGAGAGGAAGCAGCTAGGCTGGGGTCCTGGATAGCAGGGCCCCAGCCAGACTAAAGTCGAAAAACAGTGATACACCAGCAAAAAGTGGGGGTAACCATAAGAGGCAGATCCTACTCTCCTACACAACCTCCCCCGCCCCCCCCCCCCCAATGCAGGGACATTAAACTAACCTTGACCAGTTAAGTCTTCATGTTCTAAGTGGAAATATCTGGAGAGTCCATCTGCATTGGCATGGTTACTCCCAGGTCTATGTTCCACTGTATAGTCCATCCCCTGTAGGGAAATGGACCACCTCAAAAGTTTGGGGTTTTCACCCTTCATCTGTTTTAGCCATAAGAGGGGCTTGTGGTCTGTTTGAACAAGGAAGTGAGTGCCAAACAAGTATGGCCTCAGCCTCTTCAGAGCCCAAACCACAGCAAAGGCCTCCCTCTCAATGGCTGACCAACGTTTCTCTCTGGGGATCAGCCTTCTGCTAATAAAAGCTACTGGCTGATCCTGACCTTCATCATTCAACTGTGACAGTACACCCCCTACCCCCAACTCAGATGCATCTGTTTGCACAATTAACTTTTTGGAGTAGTCAGGACTTTGCAGAATGGGAGCAGTGCACATGGCCTGCTTCAGGTCATCAAATTCCTTTTGACAGCTACCTGTCCACTGAACATTTTTGGGCATTTTCTTAGAGGTTAAGTCATTTAGGGGTGTCACTATTGATCCATACCCCTTGACAAAACTTCTGTAGTACCCAGTCAGGCCTAAAAAGGCTCTCACCTGAGTCTGGGTAGTTGGAGCAGCCCAGTCCATGATGGTCTGGATCTTGCTCTGCAATGGTTGAACCTGGCCTCCACCCACAAGGTGGCCCTTGTACACAACCTGACTATGCCCTATCTGGCACTTGGTGGCCTTGATAGTTAGGCCTGCCTTCTGCAGGGCCTCCAAAACATTTCTGAGGTGGACCAGGTGATCCTCCCAGGTGGAGCTAAAGACAGCAATATCATCTAGATATGCTGCACTATAGGCTTCCAGACCTGTAAGGACTGTGTTCACCAACCTCTGAAAAGTGGCAGGTGCATTTTTCAAACCAAAGGGCATCACCACAAATTGTAAAGCCCACCAGGGGTAGAAAATGCAGTTTTTGGCTTTGCATCAGCTAGTCTGATCTGCCAGTAGCCAGCTGTTAGGTCAAATGTGCTTAGATACTTGGCTGAGGCCAAAGTGCCTATTAGCTCATCTGCCCTGGGCATTGGATGGGCATCAGTCCAGTGACTGCATTGAGGCCTCTGTAGTCCACACAAAACCTCATCTCTCTCTTACCATCTTTGGTGTGAGGTTTTGGCACCAGGACCACTGGACTAGCCAGGGGCTATCTGAAGGCTCAATGACACCCAGCTCCAACATTTTCTGGACTTCTGTCCTGATACAGTCCCTGACCTGGTCAGGTTGCCTGTAAATCTTACTTTTAACAGGCAGACTGTCCCCAGTGTCCACTTCATGAGTGCACCAGGGGTCTGACTTGGAGTCAGAGAAAACATGTGTCTGAACTGATTGAGCACCTGTCTACAATCAGTTTGCTGCTGGGCAGTGAGGCTGCCTGCCAAGGCTACACCATCCACTGACCCATCATCAGGGTTCTGAGAGAGCAGGTCAGGGAGAGGGTCACTCTCCTCTTCCTGGCCCTCATCAGTTGCCATGAGCAAGCCCATGTCAGCCCTGTCCACATATGGCTTCAGCCTGTTGACATGGAGCACCCTGTGGGGGCTCCTGGGAGTTCCCAGGTCCACCAGATAGGTGACCCCTCCCTTCTGTTCAACAATTGTATGGGGGCCACTCCACTTGTCTTGGAGGGCTGCTGGGGCCACTGGCTCCAGCACCCACACCTTCTGTCCTGGCTGGTAAACAGTCAGCACAGCCTTTTGGTCATGCCAGGCTTTCTGTAATTCCTGGCTAGCCTCCAGGTTTTTGGTTGCCTTTTTCATATACTCAGCCATCCGGGAGCGGAGACCAAGTACATAATCCACTATGTCCTGTTTAGGGGGTTTGAGAGGTAACTCCCAACCTTCCTTCACCAGACACACTGGACCCCTGACAGGATGGCCAAACAAAAGTTCAACAGGGCTGTAGCCAACCCCCTTTTGAGGCACCTACCTGTATGCAAATAAAAGGCAGGGCAAGAGTATGTCCCATCTTCGCCTAAGCTTTTCTGGGAGCCCTTTAATCATGCCCTTCAAGGTTTTGTTGAATCTCTCAACTAAACCATTGCATTGTGGGTGATAGGGTGTGGTGAACTTATAAGTCACTCCACACTCCTTCCACATTGCAGTCAAGTAACTGGACATAAAGTTTGCACCTCTGTCAGATACTACCTCCTTAGGAAAGCCCACTCTTGAGAAAATTCCCAGGAGGGCCCTTGCCACCACAGGAGCTGTAGTGGTCCTAAGGGGAATGGCTTCTGGGTACCTGGTGGCATGGTCCACCACCACCAGGATAAACCTGTGCCCAAATGCTGTTTGGGGATCCATGGGACCAACTATGTCAATCCCCACCCTCTCAAAGGGAACCCCCACCACAGGTAGTGGTATCAGGGGGGCCTTTGTGGTGCCACCTGCCTTCCCACTGGCTTGGCAGGTTACACAGGAGCGACACAACTCCTTGGTGTCTTCAGACATGTGGGGCCAGTGAAAGTGAGGGACAATTCTGTCCCAAGTCTTGTTCTGGCCCAGGTGATCTGCTAAGGGAATATCATGGGCTAGTGTCAATAGGAAGCCCCTGAACTTCAGAGGTATAACCAACCTCCTGGCTGCTCCAGGCTTGGGGTCTCTACTCTCTGAGTACAGGAGTCCATCATCCCAATATATCTTATGGGTGCCACTAGCATTCCCAGCAGCCTCAACAGCAGCTTGCTGTCTGAGGGGTTCAATAGAGGGGCAGTTCAGCTGCTCCTGGCTCAGATCTGCCCTGGAAGGGCCCCCTGTCCCCAAGAACTCAACCTGATCAGGTTCAAGCTCCTCTGGGACAGTTCCTTCTTCAGGCCTGAGATCATCTTCCTCAAAAGACTGATCTGCTTCCTGAGCCAAGGGGAAAGGCACTGCCTTAACCCTACTGCTCCTCCTCTTGGGAGGCACCTGGTCCATTATTCCAGAATCTTGGGCCTGTTCAGCTTTTGACATTTTTGCCTGTGACCTAGTCACAGCAAAGACATGTGCAGGGATCCCTAGCATTTCTGCATGTTTCCTGAGCTCCACCTCTGCCCAAGCTGAGGTTTCAAGATAATTGCCAAGCAAGCATTCCACTGGTAGGTCTGCACTCACCACAACCTTCTTAAGGCCAGTTACCCCTCCCCAGGAGAAGTTAACAACTGCCAGAGAATGGTCTGTTCTGACATTGCTAGCATTGGTCACTTGGTACATTTCACCAAGTATAATCTGCCCAGGATCCACAAGATCTTGTGTCACCATGGTGACACTTGCTCCTGTGTCCCTGAATGCCAAAGCCTCCCTTCCATTAATTAAAGGCTGCTGCCTGTATTTGCCCAAATTATTGGGACTCACGAAGGGGGACATATCCATGCCCCCATCACAGACTAGGACAGCCTGAGTCGGCACTCTGACTAGGCCAGAGCCCATCTCAGTACCCAGGGTCAACCCTACTAAACCCTTGTTCTGAGTGTTTCCACCACCACTTGTAGCTGGACTAGGGGGAACAGTTGCCTTAGGGGCAATGGTGGCTGGATTGGAGTCTTTGGACTTGGTGCAATCACTTGTCCAGGGAGTCTTTTGCTTACAGACTTTGCACCATGGTTTCTTTTGGCCTTTTCCTTTATTAGATTGGGATTCCCCATCAGATGCAGATTTTTTGAGACCTTGAGAAGACTTCTGGTCTTTACCCTTCTCCCCACCCTTATCAGAGTTTTTGGAATCTTGCTTCTTCTGGTCACCACCTTGGTTCTGTACTTTCTGCTTCACCCTGGTTCTGACCCATTTGTCTGCCTTCTTTCCCAATTCTTGGGGAGAGGTCAGATCAGAGTCAACCGGGTACTGATGTAGCAACTGATTCTGACAGTTATTAAGAATCTGCTCCCTCATGATTAAATTATAGAATCCTTTGAAGTCACACACCTTACTGCCAAGTAACCAGCCTTCCAGAGCCTTGGTAGCACAATCTACAAAGTCTACCCAGTCCTGTGTCTGTGCCTTTTGGGTATCTCTGAACTTTAACCTGTATTGCTCAGTAGTTAGGCCAAACCCATCTATTAGGGCACTCTTCAGGACTTGGTAATCATCAGCATCCTCTTCTCTTACAGTGAGGAGCTTGTCTCTACCTTTGTCTGCAAAGGAGAGCCACAAGATTGCTGCCCACTGCTCCTGGGGGACCCTCTGAACTTTACAGGCCCTTTCCAGTGCAGTTATCCATTTGTGGATGTCATCCCCACTCTGGTAGGGAGGGACAATCTTGCTCAGTTTTCTATGGTCATAAGACCTTTCCCTACCACTAGGAAGTTGCTGCCACCATGGGACTCTAGTCCCAACTTTCTTCTTTGTCTATGAAGCTCTAGGGACTCCCTGTCTATAGCCAGCTGCTCTCTTCTGATCCTAAGCTGAGCTTCTTCATACTGGAGCAGTCTCTTTTTCCTTTCATTAGAGGTCTCCCTCCTATGAGAAGAAACAGAGGTCCCTGCTGAGGTGTCAGAATGGTCAGACTCCTGAGAAGGAGATCTGGACCTTCTAGGCACACTCACAACTCTTCCTGGTGGGACAAAGGGGAGGTCATTATGATCCTCCTCCTCATCTGCAGGAGGAGCTGGATTGTCCAGGGCAAGATCATTGTCATCTTCCTGGCCAGTTTCAGAGGTCAGGTCCTGGGTATTTTCACCCCTGGTCCCTTCCTCATCTTCTGCCCCACCCTCTCTGCCTACCCCTGCAGACCCTAGGGGTCTTCTGAGATCATCCAGCAGAAGCATCTCCATGAGACGTTGGGTGTTGGCACTTTTGCCTGTCTTCAGCTTCCTAATCTTGCACAACTCTCTCAATTCCAAGAATGGGAGGTTGTCATATTTGGAGGGTAGGAGCCCACTGGTTCCTGGCAGGGACCTACTGGTTCCTGGTACTGAAGACATTACTAGTGAGGTGTGGTGTATGCACTACCTACTCTAGTGTGGCCTACTAAACTCTCTTGAGTTGTAGAAAGGGTGTGCTAAGCCCTTGACACACAACTCTAAGTTCAGTAGAACTTACTGTATTTCTAAGCTTGAATTTATATGTACCTTGGGTACCTTTAGTAGTTTTCAGTTAGTCACTTGAGATTATCTGGTAAAACAATAGCTGGAATCCCACACGCTGCACACCAATGTGAGAAGTTGGCCTGGCATATGCTGTCCACTAGTTATAGTGGGCACCTTGCACCAGTCCAAACAACCCCTTATGGATGATAGGTTAAAGACAACCTTTATTGAAAGCTATCCTAGTGGTAGCTATGGAGAGCAGCCTTCAGGCTAAGTCTTGGAGGAATGTAAAGCAGCTTGTTTTACCAGTCTATAATCTCTTGAGTGACCAAATGAAAGAGGACCACACCAGGTATATATATAAAATGTATGTATTTAGTCTTAAACACACCCCTCTAGTCCCTTTATGAGGCTAGAGTTCGAAGTACATAAGTTACAAGTCAAATATCAGCAGTATTTAGCACAATACACATTTGAGCCCTAGGGGCGTACCAAACCATATACTAAAATAGTGGTACAGGAACCACGACTGAACTAGACACAAGGCCTAGAGCCTGTAGAAGTGCTTGGACCCCAAGGAACCACCCAAGGTAGTGACACAGGGGACCCACGGGGGACGCGTGCAGTGTGAGAACACAGCCACGAGCCACCGTTGACTTCTATGGGGAAAGTCGCGGTTAGATTTTTAAAGAAAAAGGACACTTTGGAGAGGACTTCCAGTTAACCCCTTAAAACTTAAGAGTTTCTAGGGCCCACACCCACGTGAGTACCAAAATACTCGAGTTACCTCACCCAGGGAAGCCGGGTGCATACGTGTTAAAAGGTGTCGGGAATCGTCGTCGTTTTCAATAGCGACCTCTTGGAAAGTGCTGCTGCCGTGAAGAGAAAGAGTGTCTGGTGCAATCCAAGCCTGGATCGAGGAAGAGGAAGACCTGAAAGCAGAGGGGACAGAGTCTGGGTCACTAGCCAGTGACCAGGTGCACGATAGTCGAATGCCTTCAGATGTCGGGTGCTTCAGGTGAGTTGACGGGTGCCTTGACTCTTCAGCCACGAGGTCCAGGAGGCGTCGACGACAAACAGGAGCTGGAATCGAGGTGTCCCACGAAGTCTGTCGAGTGCTGCGGTGTCGGCGACCAGATTGGACCCAACAAGCCTTGCCAACGGCAAGTCACGGGGAAATGAAGAAAAGGCTGCGGTGCAGACCAGCAAGGTCTGAGGAACTCACCCAGTGAGGGTAAGTCAGGGCACGTCTGGAGCAACCAGAAAAGCCCAAGCAATTGAAGAGTTGCCTTCGTGGGGACCCACTAGCCAACGGACTAGAGATCACGAAGGAGCCTCGAGCGGTTGCACTTGGAGCTGGCCCACGTGACACTAGTGAAGTGTAGGCCAGTGATCTTTGCTGCAGTTGGTGCTCGGGGCTAGGGCTACTTGGAACCCAAAGCACGGCTTCGAGAGATGTCAGGAAGTTGGTGCACTTGCAAATGTGCTCGGTGTCCAGGGGTCACGGTTCCACGTTACCCACGACAGCTACGGGCCTCAGCTTTGCTGGGGACTCAGGGCAGCCTCGGGGAAGTCTGGAAATCCACCTCAGGTGATGCAAACACTTCGGCGTCCGGCGGGAGCTTCAGTGATGCAGACCGGACAGATGCTTCGTTGGTGCCTGCCAAGCAGGGGAGTCACTCCTTGACCCCAAAGGAGATTCTTCAGTCCTCTAATCTTGATGTAGAGCGTCGAAGGTCCAGGATTCAGCTTCAGAGTTTCGTCCAGGGATATCTAAAGTCCTGTTGCCAGGGTTCCCTTACTTATACTAAGAAAAGGGGTTGGACTAACTCTGGGAACCCACCTATGGGAGGGTTTGGAAAGAGGGGTGGCTACACCCATTTCCTTTGTCCAGTTTCGCGCCAGAGCAGGGGCTGGCAGCCCCTGCAACCGGTTTGAACTGGGGTATGCACGAGGACACCAAATGTGCCCCCAGTGCAGGACTTCAAAGCACTCAGAGAGTGCACCACCCAGCCCTAATCCACTAAGGCCTGTCTGGGAGGTGGTAACACCTCCCTGAGACAGGAAACCTATTGTCCAGGCCTCCCCTGCCGGAGTTTTGGTCAGCAGCAGGAGGCCAGACTCGTGTCTGTGGCTGCAGCATCCATTTTGTGATGCCAGGCTCTGGTTAGTTGGTACCGGGTATACCGGTGCTGTCATGTCTCTTCCTCTAGAAGGGTGGGATCATACTCCCACACCAGGGACTGGTGTGGGGGTATGATTCCAAGGTGTTTGACACCAAACACGACATGTTTCCGTGCAGCCATCCCAAAGTTAACATTTACCGTTTAGATATAATGCACTTAAGAGTATATGGTCAGGCTGCCCCACAGACAACCCCGGATAGGAGATTCCGAGAGCAGCAGAGGGGCTCTGCTCATGCATGGGCACCCTCTCACACATAACCAAGCACCCTGCCTTCAGGATTGATAAGGCCTGCCATAGGGGTGACTGATAGGTTTCTATGTGCAGTGTTAGGTGAGATATAGTGAACCTATATCTCTGTAAGGGGTGCATGCACCACCTCACTCAGGCTGATGTAGCAGTCCTGTGGTGTCATTTTGGATGGCCTTCCAGGGGTGGCACAATACATGCTTCAGCCCCTGGTAGGCCTCTGGGGTGTCTATGCCCTTGGTACATAGTATACCATATACTAGGGACTTATAAGGGCACTCCAGAATCCAATCTGTGGTGTACCTAGAGTACAGGGAATCAATTTAGAGAGGAAGCAGCTAGGCTGGGGTCCTGGATAGCAGGGCCCCAGCCAGACTAAAGTCAAAAAACAGTGATACACCAGCAAAAAGTGGGGGTAACCATAAGAGGCAGATCCTACTCTCCTACAATAGGGATGCATAAAGATATAAGCCAAACATTATAATTAGGCACACGTTACATAGCAGGACATAAGGGTGCAAGAGGATATAAGCAACACATTATAATTAGGCATACAGTGAAGGGTAGGGAGGAAGCTCAAGAGGTTGAAACAGTCCAATAACCACCTATCCTTGATGGACAAGTGAGCTGGGAGTCAGCTAGGTTATTGAAGTCTAGGTTCGTTGACTTGGACGGTAAAGTATTTCTTGAGGAGAAGGAGTTTCAGGTCCCTTTTGAAGCAGGGGAAGGAGGCGTTGCATCTGAGGTCAATCGGGAGTGAGTTCCATATCCTGGGTACGTTACCAGAAAAGGATCGGGACTGAGTGGTTTTCCTTTTCAATTTCGGAGGGATGAGAAGAAGTGAGTTGGTGCTTCTCAGGGATCTGGATCTTCCAGCTTTAACCAGTGTGCTGTTTAGGTAGTTGGGGGAATGTGAGTGAAGGGTTTTGTGTGTGATGCAGGCCAATTTGTAGATACATCTACCTTCAATGGGCAGCCAGTTGAGGGAGTGGAGGGTTCGTGTGATGTGTTCAAACCTTTTTACCCCAGTTATGAGTCGAGCTGCCATGTTAAGGACTGACCTTAGTGGGGCTAGGTGAGCTTTTGGCGTCCCTGTTAGGATGGCGTTCCCGTAGTCTAGGTTGGAGAGGACTAGAGATTGAACAACAGTCTTGAAATCGTCCTGGGGAATGAAAGGTTTAATTTTCTTCAGGTGTTTTTGGTGAGTAAAGCGCACTTTTTGTAGAGTTTTTGATGTGGTCCTTCATCGATAAGTTCTTGTCCAGGGTAATGCCTAGTGACTTAACCGAGTCGGATAGGGCGAGAGAGCAGTTTAGGGCATCCAGGTTCTTGAGCCAGTCTTGGATAGGAAGGTGGTTACTTTTTGTAGCGAACAGTATTAATTCCGTTTTGTCCGGGTTCAGCTTTAAGTGATTTACGTTAAACCAGGATTGGATCTTGGTTAGTGTGACATTGAGGTGTCGGATGTCACTGGGTGATTTGATTTTGTAGTAGAGTTGAGTGTCGTCTGCATAAAGGTGATATTTAACTCCTGCTTGTTTCAGAATGATTGTAAGGGGTTCCATGAAGAGATTGAAGAGGGCTGGGGAGAGGATCGAGCCTTGAGGGACCCCAAGTGTGACTCGTGTTGGCTTAGAGAGACAAGAGTTGATTTTAATTTGTTGCGAACGGTGCTGAAGGTAGGAAGCGAACCATTTTAGTACTATGCCATTAATGTCAGAACGGCCCTTCAAAGTCTCAAGTAAAGCTGGATGATTTATTGTGTCGAAAGTCGCAGATAGGTCAATAAGGATGAGAAGACAGGCTTCACCATCATCTAAGGTTCTGTGGATATCATCTGAGATATTGAGCATGGCTGTTTCGGTGCTACACCCTTTCCTGAATCCCGATTGAAAGGTGTCGAGGAGGTTGAAATCATCAATATGTTTGTTAAGTTGCTGGAGAATGCACTTCTCCAAAGTTTTGGCTAGGAACGGGAGGTTGGAGATAGGTCTGAGGTTGTTGAGATCGTTAGGGTCGGCCCCTGTTTTTTTAAAAAAATTTATAATTCTTTTTATTAAACATACATCGGTTCCAATAAACATTACAGAGGGTTAGCCAAATCGTACATTACAGTCGGTACAGGAGGAAATGCGTCGGATTTCTACATGATAGAGGAATGCTACAGGGTGTGGGGGTCATTTTGTTCGTGACAATTAGGTGGCACACAGATCTCTCCCCGGTAGGCATTCCAGGGGCTCCACATCCGGGACCATTTTTTGGGGCACCCTCTTGCCAGGTAGACTGTTTTCTCCCGAAACATGCACCAGTCAAGGTTCTTCTCCCATGCTGCCAGTGTGGGTGGATGTGCGGCCCCCCATAGTTGAGCAATGTTGCGTTTTGCCAGCATGAACCCCAGCGTAGCCCACCGTGTCTGATTAGTGTTGAGATCTGTAGGTTCCCACAGATTGAGGAGGCATCGTCTTGCCTCTGGGCGGAGGTGAACCTGTAGTACCGCATTGATAGTGTCGTGGATCTTGAGCCAGAAGGATATGATATGTTCGCACTCCCAAATTATGTGTATGAATGTCCCCACGTGACCACATCGCCGCCTACAGTTCCCATTGTCAGACCACCCCATGTGTACCAAACGGGGCCCTGTTATATAAATTCTGTGGAGGATTTTAAGCTGTACCAGCCTCAAACGTGCCGGGATAGCGACCACTCTGGGGGAAGACACCGCCAACTGCCAGTCCTCATCATCCACCTCCACCCCATCCTGCGTCCATTTCTCACGTAGTGATTGAAGGGGACTCTCCATGTTGTTGATTAACTTTTTGTATATCAGGGAGATGGTTTTCTCGGGAAGGTGGCCGTCTAAAATTCTGTCCTCCAGCGGAGAGGCCTCTGGAGGAGAGTCCCCTTAGGCAGCGAAGACTGCAGTGAGTGCAGGACCTGCAGGTAGCGGAAATACTCGGTGTCTGCCAGATCGTAGTCCGCCTGGAGCATGTCAAAGGATTTGACCCCTCCGACCCCCCAAAGGTCCCCAATCTGTGAGATACCGATAAGGTCCCAACCTTCGATTTCCATAAGTCGCCCAATCTTTCTGAGTCCCAAAGTGGAGTGGCTAATGTCAGTGTGTTTTCCATCCCAATGAGGCGATAACGTCATGCCAAATCTGGACAGAATGTTTGGTGGGGCCAGTCAAGGTGTATCGTCTGGGCCGTGAGTATAACGCCCTGTTATAATTGCTGCCTGGGAGGAGCCATTTATCCATGGCATATCCGGGATCGTCTACACGGCCATACGTGCCGTGATTGATGGATGCTAGGTGAGCCGCCCAGTAGTATTTCTTGATATCCGGGAGGCTAATACCACCGTCATACCAATTTAGTGTTAGTTTAGTCAGGGCGATTCGAGGTTTTCCATCCCACAACAGGTCTCTCTGTAGACCCTCAATTTCCTTGAAATATTTGGCGGGAACAGGGTCCAGGGTGTTTTGCAGGGTGTATAGGAATCTAGGCAGGGACATCATTTTGAATAGGGCGGCCCTGCCCAGAAGGGAGAGGGTAGCGACCTCCAGCTGGCAATATCACTTTTAAGCTTACGAAGGGGGGGGAGAAGGTTTTGAGTATACCGGATTGCGGGATCTAGTGAAATGAAAATCCCCAGATATTTGAAGCCTGCCGTGTTGATTTGTATGGGGCAGTGCTTGGGAGGGACGGGTGGATCACCCCACAGAGGAAACAAAAGCGACTTACTCCAGTTGATAGAGAATCCAGAGTATCGACCGAATACCGCCAGGATATCTAAGACCACTATAAGGGATTTCCTAGGGAGGCCAGATAAAGCAACAGGTCGTCTGCGTAGAGGGAGACCCGGTCCTCCCAGCCGGGAGACCATTTTAATCCCCGTATCCTGGGATCCCTACGGATCCAGGCTGCCAAAGGCTCCAGGGCCAGGGCGAAGAGGAGGCGAAAGCGGGCAGCCCTGACGGGTTCCCCGACTCAGATGGAAGGTAGCTGATAACTTATTGTTGACCACCACTTGGGCTAGGGGTTCATTATACAGAAGACGTACCCAGTTTATGTAATTAGGGCCGAAACCCATTTTAGCCAATACTGCCCAAAGGTAAGGCCATTCAATAGTGTCGAATGCCATGGTTGCGTCCAGGAACGCGATCATAGCTGGCTCTCGGAGAGTATGTGCTCTAGCTACTACCCCATGGACTCGACGCAGATTCAGGGCCGTGTTCCTATGCGGCATAAAGCCGGATTGATCTGGGTGTACTAAAGCACTAATGACCTTGACCAAGCGATTGGCCAGGAGCTTGGCGAGGATTTTTGGTTCGGCGTTTAGGAGGGAAATTGGCCGGTAGGAACTGCAGTCTGTTCTGGGTTTCCCTTCTTTATGGATGGTAACTATGGTGGCTATCCTCTGTTCCCTGGGCAACGTTCCCGTCTCCAGTGATTCCTCAAACATAGACTTTAAGTAGGGGGAGAGTTTATCGGGTCGCAGCTTATAGAGCTCGATGGGGAGTCCATTGGGGCCGAGAGCCTTCCCGACTTTAACGAGCGGATCGATTGCGCTATCTCGTCTGGGGTCAAGTCACTGTCCAGGAAGTCCCGATTTTCTAAGGAGAGGCGGGGGAGTTTGATGTCATGCAACAATTCCTGAGAGTCCTCCTCCGTATAGGAGGCCACTGTCGTATAGACCGTGTGGTAATAGCTGGCAAAGCTATCGACTATCTCCTGTGGATTCGTGACGGGTATGTCCCTTTTACCCTAATTTCTGGCACCAGCCTGCTCGCCCACTCCCGTTTATCTAGCCATGCTATAAGCTTCCCTGCTTTGTCGCCCAGGTCATAGTCTACCCAGCCGCTCCCTCCCCAGGTTTTTGGCTTTGTCAGTGACTAAGGCCTTATAGCTGTGCTGTTTCAGGCTCAGGAGGTGAAGCTTCTCTGGTGTCACCCCAGGCTCCAGGTCACTCTCCAATCTATCGATTTCAGCCTCGATGTCCAGAACTTCTTTCTGTTTTTCTTTCTTCGCACCCGAGATCAGTGATAGCGCCTGCCCCCGGATTACAGTCTTAAATGCTTCCCATAGGGACTGGGATGAGGACACCGTCCCCTCATTATCTGAGAAGTAATTATCCATGGCTTCAATAAGGGTTGTGCGGATTTTGGGATTATGGAGGTACCAGGTATTGATTGGGGCTAGTCTTCCTACTTTGTTCTGATGGAGGACCATGCGGAGCCATATTGGTGAGTGATCGGAGATGCCTCTCGCGAGATGTTTGATTTCGTGTATGAGGGATGCTTGTGCGGCTGGCAGCAAACAGTAGTCTAGGCGGGAAAGGGTATGGTGTGCCCCGGAGTGAAAGGTGTGCTGTATCTGATCCGGATGATAAGTTCTCCAACCATCGACTAGCCCCATAGCTTCTAGGAAGTCAGGTAGCCAGCGGGAAGCGGACCCCACCTCCCGCGGGGGATAGCGGTCCAGGGTGCCCGAGACCACCGCATTGAAGTCACCTCCGAGGACCATAAGGCCGTCTGGAATGGAAAGGAGGACCGTACCCAGGTCCGCAAAGGTGGTGCCCTGGAGGCCTGGCGGAACATAGATGGACATGAGAGAGAGAAGACGGCCCTCCCACGTTCCCGTAATTCCAACGTATCTGCCCCGATCGTCCGCCCATGTGGAACTTATAGCGAGGGGGAGTGTGTTTTTCATCATAATGCCCACCCCTCTGGAGCCAGAAGTGAACCCCGCGTGTGGTACCATTTTGTATCCTCCCCTATGCATTACCCTACACAGATTACCAATCAGGTGCGTCTCCTGGAGCAGGACAATATCCGGAGATCGCTGTTTCAGGTACTGGAGAACTATACTCCGCTTAATCTTGTCCCCAAGCCTGTTGACATTCCAACTTAATATCTTAATTGTCCCGTCCCCCATCACATCTGTCGTACAATTTGATGGACTCTGAAGTGCTAGGAGGAACAAAGTCGACACCCCCTCTGCCGAGGAAACCATAGTTAACACCGATGCAAAATTTACAACATACAATAAACAAAAATTCCCCCACCCAACAACCCCCCTCCCTGCTGCCCTGCACTCTGGGCGTAGAACTGCCCATTTCAAACTTGCAGAGTGCCTGTCGCCTAGCAAAAAACTAAAAGTAGAAGAAAATAGGGGTGTGGCTGTCCGTATCTCTGTCCCCTGTAAAAATTAAAGTCTGTAACCCCAAGGAAAAGTCACACCTCAAGGTCTTGAGTTTAAACAGTCACGAAGAAGTTCCCTCCGGGCCAACTGCGTGGTCGCCCAGTGCTTAACCCAGATCGGTTATGGGCCAAAAATGTCCCAGTGACATCAACTCTCCATCACCATGTCTCATCCGGTAGGGGACAGTGAAGTCTCCTCTCTGGGACGACTATCTGGTGGGCCTGGGGTCTTCCTGCTCTCAATCCAGTCCGCGGCCTCTTCAGGGTGCTCGAAAAACCACGTCCGCCCCTCCGCCTCGACCCGCAAACGTGCCGGAAACAACATGGAGTACCTCAGGCCCCGCTCTCGAAGCTCCCTCTTCACCACAAGGAAGGTACGCCTCATCTTTTGCACCCTCTGAGTGAAGTCTGGAAAGAAGGTGATGTCTGCGTTTTCATAGCGGAGTGGGGCTCCTGTCCTAGCATTCTGGAGGATTACATCCCTGTCCCGGAAGTTCAACACTCTCGCCAGCATAGGGCGCGGAGGAGCCCCGGGCTTTGGACGCCCCCCCGGTACCCTGTGAGCCCTCTCGATAACGAAAAATCGGCTGAGGCCCTTGGGTTGGAGGTGTTTTAGGATAAGGTCTTCAACGAAGAGGTCCGGAGATTGCCCCTCCGCCCGCTCCGGAACTCCCAGAATGCGTAGGTTGTTGCGGCGAAGGCGCCCTTCATAATCATCCAGTTTCATTTCCGTGAATTTACGGAAATTCTGCAGGTCCGTGACCTCCCCCTGAAGCTGTGCGACGTCTCCCGTCAGGCTGGTCGTAGCGATTTCCACCTGTTTGACCTTTTCCTTAAATGTAGCTAGGTCTGCTCTTATTAGGTTCACGTCAATTGCGATAGTGTCCATTTTATGTTCAAGAGAGGTCTTGACACTTGTGATGGCCTCCATGACGTCTTTGAGGGAGAGTTCTCGCTCCTCTTCTTCTGGGTCCCTCAGGGGTGTACCTCTGGATTGACGGCCCTGTATCATGTCTTTGGGCATCGTGTATCGATCTAGCTTATTGGTCTGTGTTGGTTTAGACCCTCTCGTTCCTGGGGGCTTGCTTTTATCCATTGTGTCCTCCCCTCGCCGCTCAAAGGGCTTATGGTGGAATTGAACGAGGCGTATATGACCCCGGTAGCCAGGAGGGAGCTGGCTGATAATGTATCCGGCCAGTGGTCTAATAATGGAGGCGGGGGAGGGGCCCACGACTGCAGGATATTGGTATGTGGTCCACGCGCACCCAGATCACATTATGGCCGGCAGCGTTGATTAAGGAGGCATCATATGTGGGAGCTAATCGCCCGTTCCATCCTGCCAGCTATTGCGGAGGCCCACTGGTAAGAGGCGCAGGGCCGGCCGGCACAAACACTCTCCCTGTCTCTTCGACTGGGTGGCTGGGCTTTGTCAATGAGTCCCTGGCGCCTCCTCACAGCATGCCAGTGGGGGGGGGGAAAAAAACCCGCAGCTGAATGCGGACAGGTCAGCGGGGGGGGGGAAACAGGGTCCACCGATGATTTCACTCTGGGGCGCCGCCCCAAGATACCCCGGCCCCCGGCCTCACCTCCAGGTCACGCAGCAGTACGCAGGTCCTGCCTCGCGGAGCAATGGCGTCCCAGACCTCCGTGTCGCTCTTCGGGACGGTGAGGGCTGCTGCAGGTGCTTCTCGCCTGGACCGCTTGTCGCTCACTCAGCTGATGTCGCTGCGGAGTGCGGGTGAATCACAGGGCCCTCCGCCAGGCCCGTGGCTACGGCCGGGACAGGCGGCTCCGCCCCTTCACTGCCGCGGTGTCACCGGCACTGTGCTCCCCGGTCTCAGCGCTGCGGATAGGCGCCACTTAGCCTGCCCCGGTTTCTCGGGGCACAAACGTTTGCTGGTCTCGGGGTCGGAAGGAATCCCCTCCGGTAGACCTCCGGTGTATTCTCTCCTCCTCGGGGGGAGCGGATCAGTGCGGCGGATAGGCGTATGGGGACAGGGTTTACGGAGCTACAGCGTTAGGCGGCCATTACGCTTCGTTCGGCCCCTGGTTTTTTGAGTATGTGTGTGATTTGTCCTAATTGAAGGGAGTCTGGGACACAGCCTGATGTGAGAGAGGAGTTGATGATTTTAGTCCAGAAAGGGGTAATGATGTGTTTGAGTTTTTGTACTATTGTGGCTGGGAGAGGGTCCATAGTGTGGGAGGTAGGCTTTAAGCTCGCAATTATATTGAAGACCTCATTTTCCGACACGAGTTCGAAGTCCGACCAATTCGCATTATTTTTCAGTTGGCAGCGGACCTGGTTGTCCTTGGTATGAATATGATCTGCTTGGTCGAGGGTGAGTCTAGGGGGGCAGGTTAAGATTGAAGGTGTATTGGAGGTTTGGATGAAGGATTGCTCAATTTTTGTGACTTTGTCTGTGAAGAAGCTGGCAATTTCTTCGCATCGATCCTTGGTCGCTTTTATTTCGTGAGGGGATGCGCCGTTCGTTTGCCTTTTGACAATGTTGAAGAGTTCTCTAGGTCTTAAAACTAAACTTTAACTTCTCCTTATGAGAAGGGTCACCTTCGCTCTTGCTATACACCAGATGGTGGCACACAAAGTACAGGCATTATTACACCGATGGTTCCCCTGAAAAGGACATAGAATAAGAATGTAAGTCAGCTCCTGCCATCTGCTGTGGCACTTCGAGCATGTCTCAAAGCCAGAGCGTTAAGGCATATGCTTGGGTTAGTGACCAGATTTTGAAAACCAAAAAGCGGGACATTTCTCAAAAATAAAAGAGGGCCTACAATTCTACTTCAACCGAGGGGCGTAGAATGGCTGCGCTCATCAACAGAGAAACACAGACGAAGCACTTTTTTTTTTTTTTTGTTCTAATATCTTTATTATTTCTATTATGGAGGGTACACCAGAATTGAAATCAAAAAGCATCAGGATAAGTCCACATAAATTTTCTTTTTATTCTTCAAAAAAGCCAGAATACGGACATCAGCCAACGCGTTTCGTTCACTAAGAACTTCATCAGGGCTGAAAACAATCAACATAAAACAACATATAAGGAAAAAACCACAACATTAAAAACTACATACATACATGTATACTACAACATAGAAATATACATAAACAAAGACATTTATAACCAACACAGACTTTGTACCTATAATGTTATCATTGGTACATATCTTTATTAGTTTGAGAGAAGAAATATAAACAATTAAAATACCATAATAAGCAATACAACCAAAAAGAGAGTTACACAATAAATAAATAGATAAATAAGCATTCATCAGTATAGATATAATCAATGTCATATATATCACCGACATATCAATTAATATGGTGGAAAAAGCAATAAAGAAGCAATACGAGAGAATCAGTTGTATCACTTGTATAAATCAATCAGCAAGATAAAGAGAGAAAGGAAGAAAGAAAGAAAGAAAGAGAGAAGAAAGTTTCGAGGAAGAGAAAGAGAAGTAAAAATAAAGCAAACAAGAGAGAGAGAGAGATCGAGAGAGATCGAGACCCCTGCTACAATAGGGAGGGTAAGTTAAGGAGAAGCCACAAAGGGATATTGCGCCACCAGGCCTTGTAAGGCTAAGTTCATATATCTATCAAGAGATCTCCAGACCCCACTAGAAACAAAGGGTGTATAGTGTTTCTCCTCCACAGAAGTATGAGCCCCTCGGAGAAAAGATACCCAAGCCCACCATGTATGATAGGATATGGACCCAAAGGATTTCCATTCTGTTAATATAATCTTGACCGCAATTGACAACAACAAGTCTAGCAATTGCATATCAAGAGGATCCAAAGGCAATGGTGATGTTGTAGCCCATGGGCCCAACAAAATTAGAGGTAACGAGAGCTCAAATTGAATATTGAAAATTAGTAGGAGATGTTTGTGAACCAGCTCCCAAAAGGATTGGAGTAAAGAGCATTCAAAGAACATATGTTGATATGTACCAGCAGCTAAATTACAACTCCAACAGAGATCATTATCCTTGAGTTTGAGGGTATACTAACGAGCCGGGGTCCAATGTAAAAGATTGAGAGAGAAAAATTTAGACTGAATAAGAGAAGGAGCAATTTTATTTCGTAGGGAAAATTTCCCAATAAGTTGCCAGCTTTCTGGTGAAATATGTTTAAAAAGGTCATGTTCAAAATGATGTAGCCATTTCTGTTGTGTAATCGTAGTCTGCAAAGGCGGCGTGGTGGATAAAAATGTATATATTTTAGAGGCAACGTGACCTGCTTTATACCACATAGACAGAAGGGAAACAGTATGTGAATCCGGGTAAAAGTGGACCTTAGCTAAGGCAACCTTTATTTTTAAAAATGTATAGAAATCCAAATTACTGAGAGTATACTGCCGAGCTAAGGAAGAGAAAGGCAATGGATCATGATTTGAATCATAAAGGTGCTTAACCAATGTGATACCTTTGCTAGCCCAGTTTGCCAATGTTGCCGAGTCAATATCAAGTTTAATTTTAGAATTGTGCCACAAAGAAGGCCACCGAGACTTATGAGTTGGCTTAGAAACTTTTTTATCTATAGCCTTCAAGGCAGCGATGATATCTAAGATAATACGTCGAGAAAAGGGTACAGTCAATGTGGACGCAGTTAAAAAAGAAGAGGTAGATAGAGGAGAAGACAATTCCCGCTCAATAGACAACCACGGCGGAATATGTCGAGAGTCTGTAGAGAACCAAAGAGCACCTTGAGAGGCTAAGAATGCCACTTGGTACAAATTCCAATCTGGGAAATTACATCCTCCCATATCATAAGGTTTCCTCAGATGTTTATAGGCTATTCTAGCTCGCTTATCACTCCATAGGAATTTTGAAGTAAGGGCGTCGATCTCATGAAAGAAAGATGAAGACAACTTGATAGGGAGCATTGAAGACACAAAATTAACAATGGGAGTTATCATCATCTTCAAAGTTTGAAGACGTCCCCACCAAGATATATATTTAGGTGACCATGTATCCAACAGCTGTTTAACCTTAGCTATAGTTTGAGATTCATTATACAAGACAGTCTCTGTTAAATTGTTACAGAACCAAATCCCTAGATACTTAATGCGCTTTGATTGCCATTTAAAGCCAACATCTCCCATGTGGGAAGGAAAGCAAAACGCGTTGAGAGGAATCATTTCCGTCTTATCTTTATTCAGAGTATACCCTGAAACACGAGAAAATTCTTTAATATTATCGGAAATGGCAGGAATTGCATTACCTATATCTTCAGAAAAGATGAGCACATCGTCCGCATAGGCGGCTGTTTTGATATTTTTCAAGCCAAATTGAAAGCCTTTAATATCTTGATTTAGATTAAGTTGCCGAAGGAGAGGGTCAATAGATAACAGAAAAAGAAGAGGTGATAACGGACATCCTTGCCTAGTACCCTGACACAGATTAAAAAAGGAAGAGGTAGCCCCGTTAATTCTAATATTTGCTTTAGGTTGCGCATACAAAGACATCACCATACTAACAAAAGAATCTCCTAGATTGTGAGATTGAAGTACTGCTTTTAGGAACGGCCAAGAGACCTTATCAAAGGCCTTTTTGGCGTCGAGAGTGATGGCTGACGAAGGGAGGCTAGATAACTTTGCTTTCCCCAGGATATGACAAAAAGTCTGAATATTGTCCCTAGCCAACCTGCCTTTAACAAAGCCAGTCTGCGAGGGGTGAATAAGCGAAGGAATATACAGTTCCAAGCGTTTGGCCAAAATCTTGGCGAAAATTTTCGCTTCCATATTCAGAAGGGAAATGGGGCGAAAATTCCTAGGGTCAGAATGATCCTTACCCTCCTTGGGGATTACCACAATAGTAGCCTCAGCAGCTGATCCAGAGACCGTCCCTGACGAGACAAAGTTATCAAAGACGTCTTTGAGACGAGATAATAAAGATGGGAGAAATGTCTTATAAAAAAGAATAGGGAACCCATCCGGACCTGGAGCCTTCCCTGACCGAGTGGCCTTAATGGCATGAATAATTTCTTCGGAATCGATCGGTTTCCCCAACTTTACCACATCAGCGTCAGAAATAGTATGAGTAGGAATCGATTCCAAAAATTGTTGAGATTGAGCAAGAGACGATTGATTATGGGGAGTATATAGTCTGCTATAGTAATCACGAAACACTTCAAGAATCTCTTTAGTCTGAAATTTCCTAGCTCCAGAACTGTTATTTATACAAGAAATCTGCGCTGTCCTGATACTAGAATCTTGATATTTTAACGTAGCTGCCAACACTTTCCCTGCTCGATTCTTCAACAGCAACCGTTTGGACTTCTGTGCCTGGACGCCAATATGAGCCCTTCTAGTTACAATAGAATTGTAAGAGTATTTTAAGTTCTTGATATCTTGTAAAATCGATTTATCTTTAGAACTTCTATATAGACACTCTTTATGTTTAATATTATCCGCTAAAGCAGAAAGTTCCTTCCTAATATCCGCGTTTCGTTTTGCCATTCTTTTAATAATCTGTCCTCGAATAGTACACTTGAAAGCGTCCCATAGAACCACTGGAGAGTTTACCGAAGACGTATTCTCATGGAAAAAATGTGTAATATCTATGTTAAGCTGTTCAACCTCATCCTGTTCATACAAGATCTCCGTGTTCAAGCGCCAAGTACGTGGTTCCCTATTGTCTGTGAGATTCAGAAGCGTGAACGAGACCGCTGCATGATCAGAAACAAGTATAGGATGAATGATAGGATTTGTAGAATGCTTTAGGAGTGTTGAATGAACCAGAAGATAGTCAATGCGAGAAAAACTAGAGTGTGGAGAAGAGAAAAAGGTGAAGTCGCTGCCGGTGGGATTATGCATTCTCCACACATCAGTGAGTCTAGAGGAGGAACACATATTAATCATTTGTTTATGAGCCCTGGGAGGGCGAAACTTAAAAGCAGAATGTCTGTCTAAGATAGGGTCCATTGGGAGATTAAAGTCCCCGCCAACAATCAATTTGCCATTTTGAGGAATTTCTGAGAGCTTTTTAGTGACAATACGCCAAAAAGACGGATCATCACCATTAGGTGCATAGATATTCATGACATAGATTTCCAACGAGCCATTAGATAAACGAGTAAGCAACCACCTACCCTCTGAGTCATGCTCCGCAGTAACAATAGACAGCCCAGAACTCCTGGAAATCAGAGTCACCACTCCATTCCTCTTGCCAGAGGCCTCAGAGCAAGAGACATCAAGTACCCACTCCTTCCGCAACAATAAGGCTTCTTTATAAGCTATTTTGGTTTCTTGCAACAAGACTAAATCACTAGAAAGGCTTTTACAATAATCCAAACTTTTTGCCCTCTTCACAGGGTGATTCAAACTACGCACATTGAGTGAAAGCACATTCAGGCCCGGCATATTAGCGAGAAACCAATATACATAATTGCACTTGGTGCATGAAAAAGGAAACGCCTAGTAGTTGCATCTGAAATGTAAAGATAAAACGGAGACAATGGAAAAACACATAGTGGATTGTAGCAGGAGTCTCTAGGAGAAAAAGAGTCAAGAAGGACTAGGTTAAGAAAGGAAAAAGGAGAAAAACAAAGGTAGAAAATAGAGCAAAAAAAACAACATATAAAAAGAAAAAGAAAAAACCCCACCAGGGGAAGTCTATAATAGACCAAATACATGGGGAGGAAAAACATGAAGGAGCAGCCAAAGAGGCCAGCATACACAGTTTCGCCTATTGAAAAGGAAGACCAAGTCCTATAATGAGCGTACGGAACAAAAAGAACTATCGCAGAAACATAGTTAACATTCTATCAATAACTAGAACAGTTAAAATATCACAGTACCAATAGCTCTATATACTTAAACCTATGTAAATTCATATTGTTAAAAATATATAAGACACAAAAATCCATGTTACCTGTTAAAGAAAATGTGAATTAATTAGCATTGCAAAGAAATACATCGAGGAATTGTAAAATACATACTGCAATATACATCTTCATAACAATGAAAGTTGGGTAATGCATAAGAGGATGGTAGAGAAGAACAGATTCCAGGAACAGAGCGAGGTAAAGAAGGAATGATATGAAAAAAGGAGCAAAACAGAAAAACTCTACATAAACACAATAATATCTGGTAGCCAGGATCTATTGCCAAACAGACCTATATCTAAAAACTACAGTCAGGAAATCAATTAAACATATATATGATACCTAAGAAGAAGATAGACAATAAAAATAAAAAATCAGCTGTATGCCTGTAAAGAGATATAAAAAGAAGAAAATACCCTTTAAAACAAAGAGAGAACAACAGCCATCCTTCCTAGAAGAAATGACCAATTCCACCCCTAGAGGAACAAGGGGACAATAGCATCACAAATGGGAAAAAAGGCATACAGGAACATTAACCCAAACACCTAGAACAACGTTTAATTAATAGGTGCACTTCAAAGAAAAATCAGAAATAACACAAAGAGGAAACTTATCAGAAAAGAAAAAGATGAATCCTGTAAAGTGAAGGCCAATGAATATTATACGAATAACATTATGTTATGATAAAATAGAAGAAAGGAGGAGAAACCTGTAAAAAAAAAAAGTTAGTAAATTCACAAGCATGAGGACTATAACAGCCAAGCTTCCTAAGATAAATAGCCCATTTCACCCCTAGAATAATAAGGGGACAAAAGCATCTGAAAAGTGACAAGAAGCACAAAAAGATTAATCCAAACATCTCCAACAAGGATTGATTAAGAAATAGCAGTGCTCAAAGAAGAGTCAGAGTCCATCCTCGATTCAGACTGGTTATCCAAAAACGTAGACAAGTCAGAAAGCTCATAAAATATCTGAGTGCGACCTTTGAAAGTTATTTTAAACCGTGAAGGGCCAGCAAAGGAGAACGGAATATTCATCTCTAAAAGTCTCCTTCGTAGGTTTAGAAAACCTTTCCTTCGAATGACAGTATCTCTGGCAAAGTCCTGGGATATGGCAATTTTATGGCCCTCCCACTGAATCGATCTGATTTTCCTCATTTGCGCCAAAATTTGTTCAGAATGTTGGTGTCTCAATGGTTTGAAAACCACCGGTCTGGGATACGACATAGACTTTGATCTAAATGTTGGGACTCTATGAGCACGCTCAATTTCAAAGTCTCTTTGGAACGAGATACCCAGTACAGTAGGAATCCAATTAAGCAGAAAGTCTAGCATTGATGGAGCAGCTTTCTCCGAATCCACTGGTAGACCAAATATACGTAGGTTACTTCTACGATTCCTGTCCTCCTGCTCCGTAAGGTCTCTCCGCAACGCAACCAGGGAACGTTCCATATTCTGCATAAGTTTAGATTGCTTGTGTGTGGTATCTTCTACTGCACTTATACGAGATTCGGCATTTGAGACACGAAGCGACAAATTTTAAAAATCATTCCTGATTGCCGCTACTTCAACCTGAAGTAAATCAGTATTTGTTTTAGTACTCTGCGCAATGTCATGAACAGAATTAAGGCGAGAAAGAATAGTGTCCAAAGTAGTGCCAGAGTCCTTAGGTACTAATTCCGGCGTGGGAGAGGCCTGTTTAGACCTTTTCAGATACCCTTTACAGTCTTTATCTTTAGTAGGAGGACCCATACTTTCTGCCATTGGAGCACAGGTATTATAGTGGAGATATAAACAACTGATATCGATCTCCAGGACAACACCAAGCTTCACACCTTGCCCCAAAAACAGAACAATTTTGAAGAAAAGGCAGTACAGATAATGATAGTCAATGAGAAGTGACTCTCTATACCCTCATTCCACTAAGGATATATATAGCGCACCACAAAATTGCTGATAAACAAGCAATATCATCCGCAATACAGCAATGACTGGTGAAGACTGACCAGGAATATCAAGCAGGATTCAGATAGCGCTTAGAAGCACCCAATGACTGAGTGCCTGATGAACTTTACTTCTGAGGCAGCACTTAGCTGTAACCGGGATATTTAAAATATATGAAAAAAAACAATTCTGGCCCCAAAAAAGAAAACTGGAAATGAGCCTCCCGTCAAGAAAAACACATCAGAAGGTTGCAAGAGAGACTTCTCATACCTCACATGCTAGCTGGAAAATAAGTCTTCAAGTCCACCTACTCAAAAAACAGTGTGGCCCAGAAATTGAGGGGTTGTTCTCAGTTACAGAAAGAGAGGTGTAACTGGTGTAAGGAAAGTAGGACGTCCCTCTATCCTCACTTTATAAACCCAGACCCCGCCTCTCTTCAGCCTCGTAGGTTGTGGGAAAAATGGGGCCTCATTGATGAAAAGTGTTGCATCGCTGCGTGATAGCAGCAATGCAACACTTTTCAGTGCGCCCTCCATGCAACACGATGGATGCGCCGTATTTATTGTACGGTGCACCATGTTGCAAGGAATGACAGATCCGTCAGGAATCCTGACGTATCTGTCGGAGAAAAACCCACGATTTGCTGGAGTTGTGTCGTAAGCATGATGCAACTCCAGCAATGCATGGGGACGGCCTATTCCAATTGCACTGCATCACCCTTACGCCTGCTGTGAGGAAGGCGTAAGGTTGTGACGCAGTAGCGTCCAGAAGTGGCGGAGTGAAATCTGATAGATTTCACTGCGCCACTTCTAAGAGGCTTTTTCACGTGGGAACGCCCACCCTGCATACATTATACCTGACACAGGTATAATGTAGCGCAAGCATTTACAAAGTGACGCATCTGCTTAGATGCGTCACTTTGTAAATATGACGCAACATGGCACATTATTTACGCCGCCACTGTGTGCCACTAAAAGTGACGCAAAGGCAGCGTAAAAGTGTTGCAAGCCTTCATAAATAAGGCCCATAGAGTCTCAGGGATAGTGACAAAATCTCTGTAAGTAGAACGTTGGGAGAAAGATACTGCCGGTCTCACTACCACTAAAAAGGATTTCCGTTTCCATTGCGCATCCTCAAGGGATACATATATTTTGCTAGCCTTTTGTGCTGCAAAGCAATCTGTTGCTTCGTTAATGGGGAAATGTTAGAACTCCTGATTTGGTGGACTAGAAGCACAGGTTGTGGAATCTGCTAGGGATAGGAAAAAACAAGAGGTCATTGATAGGGAGGGATGACTCTTGCAAACCAAATTGGATGCTGTTTTTTTAGATATATGTCTTCAGAATGAAAAATTACCTAGTAAGCATGACGGAAAGTTTCAATTCTATTAAGGACGCGGAGGCGAGGAATATGCTGTAACTTTCTTTATTCCTTACTTCCAGCAGTGTTTAACTTTTAACTTTTTTATAACAAAAAACTAGCACTCCCATGGTGCTTCACACAGTTCATGCACAGTCCACCAATAGGCAGCCTCCGCTATCCCCAAAGGCGTGTGCTTCCTGTGGCAACTCCTCTTTCTTGACTGCGAACAGTAAATCCTTGCGTCGTTTCAGTCATTCTTGGAACCTTCGGAACCTGAAATAGATCAACAACAACCCATGACTCTGATCTCCGTACCGTCCAAAGCCCATCTCAACTTTACATTTTTAACATCAGGTAAAAACAAGTTAACATGCAAGGTAACACAGTCAGTCCTTTAGTCATGTATAGGAGACAATCTAAAACATACTCATACCATACGGCAGACTTCCACCCGAAAGGGTACAATCCTTTGTCAATACTCGGTGGGGACCAAGGTGATCCTCAGAGCCCTGGGCGGGAATAATCCTCGCCTCCGCGTCCTTAATAGAATTCAAACTTTCCGTCATGCTTACTATGAAATTTTTCATTCTATGTCAGGACCGGAGGCGAGGATTATGTTCGTTCAAAGCTTATCCACCACCAGCGACGCCATGTCCACGACTGGTTTAAAGTAGAACCTCTTGAACATCGAGTCTGATGACCAGTCAGCAGCATTCAAAATATCTTCCAACCTGGCCCCCAGGAGAAAGCTTTTGAAGCCATGGCTCCTCGAACCGAATGGGCGCCGAACTGCGAGACGTTTATGCCTGCTTCTTGCATCACCCATCGGATCCAGCGTGCTATAGTCGGTGACGTAACCGCTTTGAAGGGCTTCCGTAAGGAAATCAACAACTGACGCTCCCCAGGGGGGGCGGGTCTCTTCCGTCATACTTTCTTATTTCTTGAGGCATCAGACCACGCACAGCTTGGGGGAACTATCAAAAGCTGGATAAGGAATCACTCTGGAGTCCGACTTAGTCCTGCGGTCTATGTGGAAGGTAACGCCCTGTGGGGTGAAAACTCGTCCTGAAATGTCCAGTGTCCTAACATCCGACACTCTACGGCAGGAGATCAGGCACAAGAGCATCGCCAGTTTCGCCGAAAGTTCTTTACGGGACAAATACCTATTGGACTGTCAAGATTGGAACAAGTGGAGCACCTTATTAATGTCCCAAAGTGACGAATATCTGGGCTCTGGAGGGAGCGTTAGACGTATGCCCCTCAACAGTTTGCAGACCATTGGGTGTTCCCCAACTGGGCGACCTTGGATCGGCGTATGGCCCGCTGAAATTGCCGACCTATAGGAGTTAATCGTGCGGTACGCCAATCCCTGAGATGCTAGGGATGCAAGGAAGTTCAGGATTGCTACCACTTCGCACCCCATGGGATCCTGATCATTCCGAACACACCAACTGACCCATCTAGACCAAGCTGATCTATACCGTTTATTCGTGCTGTCTGCCCACGCTGCTCCCAGCAGCTGCTGAGCCTCGTTCGAAAGGCCATAGACTCTCCAGCGATGCCTGAAACCCACCAGGCCACTAAAGGCATTCTCCCTTGCTGGACTAGCGGATGGGGATGGCCCTGAGGATCCCTCAGAAGAAAAGGATCGCGGGGTAGAAGGATTGGAGAATCCCAGGAAAGTTCCAGAAGAACTGGAAACCATACTTGCGACCTCCAATACGGTGTGATCAACACCACCCTCGCTTGCTGCCTGGGGATATGCGTCGTGAGTCTCATATTGATCGCGAACGGGGGAATGGCATACCCCGTCTCCTCGGCCCAATTCTGAAGAAAGGCGTCCGTCGCGGCCGCCAGAGGATCCGGCTTCCAGCTGTAGAATTTCGGAAGTTGGTGATCCAACCTGGACGCGAAAAGGTCTACTGAGAATGGACCCCACGTATCGTGTAGCTTCTGGAAAATCTGTGGTTGCAGCTGCCACAGGCTCATGTCCGACCAGCTCCTGGAGCACCAATCTGCCACCACGTTGGAAACTCCCGGGAGATACTCTGCCTTCACCGAGATGGTGTGGGAGAGGCAAAAGGTCCACAGGTCTTTGGCCAAATCCGCTAATGCCTTGGACTTTGTACCCCCTAGGTGGTTGATGTAACGCACTGCCGAGATATTGTCCATCTTTAACAGTACGCTGCAGGACACTTTGTCCTTGGACCAGCACTGGATCGCGAAGGAGCCCGCCATCAACTCTAGACAATTGATGTGGAGCTGACCTTCTTCGACAGACCACTTTCCTCCTGTAAAGGAGTCCCCGCAACGGGCTCTCCAGCCCGACTTGCTGGCGTCCGACTCTATTACCAAGTCTGGATCGCAACCGAAAATGGCTCTGCCGTTCCAGGCTTCCATATGGTCTAGCCACCACCTCCTCTCCATGCGAACTTCCTCTGTGAGGGGGACCTGGTCCGCGTATTGAAGGCCCTTGCGAAGGTGAGAGGCCTTCAGACACTGAAGCGCCCTGTAATGGAGCGGCCCCGGAAAGATTGCCTGAATCGAAGAGGCCAGAAGACCCACCAATCGGGCTATCTGCCTCAGCGAGGTGGAGGAGCGAGCTAACATCCTTCTCAGCTCCCTGCGGATCTTGGTAATCTTCTTTGGAGGAAGACTCAGAGTTCGGGCCACCGAATCGATGGTAAACCCCAGGAACGTCACATGTCTGGATGGGGTCAGTAGAGACTTTTTGTCATTGATGACAAACCCCAGATTCTGGAGGAGTTCCACCGTCTCCCGCAGACGGCTCGTGAGGCGTAAAGGACACTGCATCAGGAGCAAGATATCGTCCAAATAGATGATGAGGCGCAGACCCCTGGCACGTAGCGTTTCCACAACCGGTTTGAGAACCTTCGTGAAGCACCACAGGGCCGACGAGAGGCCGAAAGGAAGGGTTGCGAACTTGTAGATCTGGTTCCTCCAGGAAAACTGTAGGACACGCCTGTGCGGGGGAAAAACTGGTACCGCTAAGTACGCGTCTTTTAGGTCCAAGCGGGCCATCCAATCGTTGGGCTGCAGGAGGTCCCATAAAAGATGGCTTCTTTCCATCTTGAAGTGGCGGTATACCAACCAACCACTGATTGAATACTTTGAGATTTATTACCGGACGCTATCCCCGTCCGTCTTGTCTACAAGGAAGATGTTGCTGAGAAACCCTTTCGGATGCAAATTAGAAGGTACTATCGCTCCTTTTCGCAACAGATCCTCTACCTCCTTGTCGATTAGCGAGGCTTGGTCCTTTGCGAAAACCAGTGGTCTGGGGCGGATGTCCTGAACAGGAGTGCCGTAAAACTCTATTTGGAAACCTTTGATGGCTTGCAGTACCCAAGCGTCTGCGGTAATGGCCCTCCAATTGTCTTCGAAAAACGCCAACCTGCCCCCCACCTTGAGATGGTGAAAAGGAGAAAGGGTGACCTGCTGTGGCCAATAGTTGGCCTCTGGCTGCTCCTCTGCCTTCCCGGCCTCTGTAGCCTCAACGAGACTGGAAGAACTCCTGCTTGCCGGGGTCTGTGCCTTTCTTGCAGCCTCTTTGAGGGCCTTGGGTGTAAAAGCGGCCGGTCGAGCGCCCTCTGCCACGACCGGCCCCGACAAAAACCCTAGGGTGGAAGACCTTTTTTATTGAGGATTGGGCCTTATCTAGGGACGGGAACGTGGAGACGAATTTTGGCAGTTCTTTGATGAATGGGTCTCCAAAAAGTCCACCCTGTGCTACCGTGCCCGCCTCCGAAGAGGCCAGATCCCCAAGTTAGGGATCTACTTTGAGGAGAAAAGAGCGCCGCCTTTCAGTAGAAAGGGCGCAGTTAGCATTCCCTAAAAAAACTATTGCCCGCTGTGCCCAATTGGAGACTCTCTCCGGGGATAAAGGGGTACCTGCCAATTTGGCCTCCTCCGCCAATTCAAGAATCTTAGTGATTGGCCCCGTTATGTCTAGAAGCTTGTCCTGGCAGGATTTCCAGGATCTGTCTATGCCCTTCTTTGGGTCCCTGACGTATTTCTGCAAGAAGGTCGCCATTTTAGGGTCGACCTCCGGCGTTGTTGCTACCTTACCTGAAAGGGACGGGCGAGGGCACTCCGCCCTAAGGCAAGCTCTGACCTCTTTTTCTAGGGGTTTCCTCAGCCTTCCTGCAACAAACCCCGAGACTTTAGGGGAGGGAGTCCACTCCGAGGACCGTGGGTGGATCAAGTCCTCCGGGACCAACATGTCGGAGAGCTCCTCCGTATCTTTGGTAGTGTCTGAGGGTGACACTGTAGGGCACCAGGGTCTAGAGGGACCTGCCTCATCTGGTGAATCCCCCAAGGACTTCTCCTCTTCGTGTTGACCTAACTCTGGGGTCTCATGGAAGTCCGGATTGGTATCCTGCTCTACCATTACTGCTCTTGATAAGAAGGCTCTTTTTAACCTTTCAAACGCACCCACGTCAACGGACGAGGTGCTTTTGCGCTTCTCGGCGCATTGGGGTCTCTCTGCCTGGCAAGTATATGCGAATTGCATGATGCAGCGCTCAAAGGGTCCCATAGCTTCCGCCAACGCCTGATGAATGGACACGTCCATAGCGTCACAAAACTCGTCATCGAGGGGAATGACCTGCAGGGATTCTTCGTCTGCGTAATCCACCTCCATGACTATGAAAAATATAGAGCACAAGGGAGGTTGGGATCAAAATCACAAAAACTATGGTGACCCCGGTGGCAGTGAAACGCTCTATGCGTTAGCAGGTAGGTACCTGGTATTAATGGCAGAGATGTTTTGGTAGTTGGAAAAAATCACTTGAGCTTTTGGGCCGCTAGGCGGCAGGCAGGAATAGTCCTGACTGGGGGCGACTCACCCTTATTTGTACTGGGTGTCACGCTGGTCTGGGCCCGCCCCCACCACAGCTTGCAAGCACTGAAAATATGCGCTAGGTAAAAAACGCCTCACGGCGTTGGTACAGACCCGCGTATCGCAGGCGTCACGCTGTGGAGATGTAAATTACGGACCCACTCTCAGCAGGCGTCAGGGTTCCCAGACCGTGCAGGCTGCTATCACGCGTCGGATGAGGAAAAACCGCGGGCTCCGCGACTGAACTCGCTGATCCCACCACACAGAGCAGCTGGGATCAGCGAGTACAGTCATGCGCCCCCCGCCGGTCCGACGCACACTGCACCGCTAAGCCTGCTCGGGGGGGCGGGGCGCGAGCGGAGCTTCGACGATGCTCCCGCAGCCCCAAACTAAGGGGAAAAGCAGATAAACACCCAATCAAGCGCGGAACACAGCCCGCTGCACCGCGCACTTAAAACCTAGTGAAAAACAAGTCAATGAAACATTCACGGCAATAAACAGAACAATCACGTAGTTCCCACCGCACCGTTAAGCGCAGGGGAACATTCACTGATAGCGCTATATCAATTTGAAAAGGCGCGCATTCGTGAAACAGACATTTAAGGCATAATTACATTCCACAAAACCTGAGAGAAAGGAAAAACGACAACTGCTGGCAGCAGGAAGGAAAGAGGAGTTGCCACAGGAAGCACACGCCTTTGGGGATAGCGGAGGCTGCCTATTGGTGGACTGTGCATGAACTGTGTGAAGCACCATGGGAGTGCTAGTTTTTTGTTATAAAAAAGTTAAAAGTTAAACACTGCTGGAAGTAAGGAATAAAGAAAGTTACAGCATAATCCGCGCCTCTGGTCCTGCCATAGAATTCAAGGAGCTCTCCTGCCCTAAGCAGTTATGGGTGTTGAGACTTATGTCACCAGACATGACATTTAACTCTTGCAACATAGCAGCACGAACATCATTGATAGTTAAGGAAGCAACACAGTGCACTGAGTTACCAAAGTTGATTGGGATATATCACACTGGTGAGGGAAGTGTATGGGGGATGTAGGTTTTTTTTAAGTCAATGCTGATATGTTGTACACTGTTAGGATATTTGTAAGAAATCGCGTTATTGGTTGAGGAGGGTGGAAACCCCACTCAGGCAACAACTACAGTCCTTGTCAGGGTGAATCACAGTCAGTCACTAAATTGACCTGTGGTTAACACTGGTAGATTGGCACAAAAGCAGTCAGGCTTCTCATAGAGAAAATGTGTAAAGTATTTATGCAGCACACAAACAGTAATAAAGTGAAAACACAACAAAAGAAAAATCCCAAACCAATTTTGAAAAATAAAGTGCATTTTAATGAATAAAATTACACCAAAACAAATTAAATCTAATGAATAGGTCCGAAGTTAAGAATTTTAAAGGTTTTTAGTTAAAAAAAACAGTAGCTAAAATATCATAGTCGCCTGATACTGGGGCAAAGTCAAAAGTTATGACTGACCGCAATGGAGAGTGGGCTGGATGCAAAGAGTGGATTGAGCCCGGCCTCAGCTCACCTTCGGACTTAAAATACATTTTTAAGAAAATGTCCTGAGACGTTAGAGTTTAGCAGGGCTAGGCAGCAGGCAGTGTCCAAGGGGGAGTGTTGTCATTGGGAAGCCACTGGACGAAAACGCAGTGAAGATTTTTACCTTCAGACTTTGTCACTTTTTGGGAAGTTGAAAATCTCCAGCGGGACGAAGCTGCAGGCTGTAGCCAACGAGGGATCCAAGAAGCTGGATACCTTCACCGAGAGGTTCCGCTGAACAGGATTTGCTGCTGCGGAGAAGATGTAGCAGGGGCCACAGCAAAGTCTGGCTGACCGAAGATGCATCTTGGGTGCATTGGCTGGCAGGTAGGTCCCGGTATTCTGACGGTTCTCAGGGCATGTTTTGTTGAAATGCTTTCGAAGTACCTTGTTCTTGGAAAAGTACTGCCAACACCACAACCAAGGGTTCAGGACGTGGGGTCAGGGGGCACCACTTACGGGGCTAGGACTCACTCTGACAGAGGCAAGGTGTAGGGTTCTAGGCCCGAGAAGCTTGCTCTGTCCCAGTAGCTCACACGGGAGGCCAGCCAACTAGTCCTTGGAGTCACGTCTGGTGGCCCTGGGTTCAATGAGATTGTCCAGTTCTCCTTCTCACAGAGCAGGGCAGCCCTCAAGCAACAGGGCAGTCCTCTGGGGGTCAAGGCAGTTCTTTTTTTGTTATGCTCATAGAACCAGGAGTGTACTGAAGAGGTGTTTCGATGGTCCGCTATTTATACCTGGTGCCAGCCTGTGAAGTGGGGGCACATCCTGTGCTGACTCCAAATATGGTTCTGGGAAGTTCTTCCCTTCCCCTGCCAAGGCTCCAAGATGTCTGGGGTGACAAAAGGCTGGTGTCAGGTTCCTTTGTGTGTGCTGGAGGCAAGCCCTTTAAAATATATGTGAAGCAGGGAACATCCCTGCCACCAGCCATCCTGCCTACACACAGTGCCCTTTGTTTCACTGACTGGCAAGAATACACAAACCCAAACAGCAGAGCCAATTCACAGTCATGTGACCCATGACACTAGCAGCAAGCACCAAATGAATAGGGCAAGAAAATGCAAACTTTCTAAAAGTGGCATATTCAGAATTGTGACGTAAAGTTCAACATTACCAGTGAAGAGGATTTAAAATTACAATTCATTTGAGTCTAAGCATGATGTTTCAACTTGCTCCCAATCAAAGTTAACACTCATTAAATGTAATAAGGTAATCCAATGTTATCCGATGGGAGAGATAGGCCTTACAGTGGTGAAAAACGAATTTAGGAGTTTTTCACTACCAGGACATGTAAAACTTAAACCCCATGTCCTGTTTTAGATACAAGGCACCCTGTCCTAGGGGCCTTTAGGGCCTACCTTATGGGGTGGTGTATATGTATTAAAAAGTAAGGTTTAGGCCTGGCAACAGTTTTATTTTGCCAGGTCGAAATGGAAGTTTATAACTGCATTATAGGATACAGTGGCAAGCCTGAGATATGTTTTAAGGTGCTACTTCAGTGGGTGGCATAAGGAGTGCTGTAGACCCACTAGTAGCATTTAATATACAGGCCTTGTGTACCATGTAGCACCGTATACTAGGGACATGTAAATACATTAAATGAGCCAATCATGTGAAAGCCAATTTTACCATGCATTAGGGAAAGAGCACAAGCACTTTAGCACTGGTTAGCAGTGGTTAAGTGCACAGAGTCTTAATGCCAACAGGAATGTATTCATAAAACAGGAGGGGTGAAGGCAAAATGTTTGGGGGTGACCCTTCAAAGAGAGCTAGGTACAACAGTATTCCAATAAGAATGTGTGTATCCTAAAACCGAGATAAAATGTATGATATTTAGCTGAATAATGCTTTGACTTGTGCTTCAATGTTGAATAAAACATTTGATCTTAAAAAAGGTTCCTGTATATGCTGGGTTATTAACAGTCCCATAAAGGGTTCAGGGACACAGTGGTAATTCAACCCTAATTCGTTCTCAGAGTAGCACATTCAAGTAAAGCACTAAGAAAGGCACTATGGGGCTCATTTATGAGCTTGTGATGCAGTGCAGCGCAGGGCAACAAGTCACCTTGCTGCATGTGACAGGGAAAGGGCAAGCATGTGCTGTATTTAAGGCAATATGGCATATTCTTGTCCCTTCCCTTTTGCTGGCCCCCTTTTGGCAGCTTAGCACCAACGCAAGCACCCTTACAGCACACATAGAAAGAGGAAGAAACGTGGAGGAATAGAGATATTTCTGCTCATTACGCCTCCCCTGGAAAGGTGTAGATTTTGGCGCATACCCAGGCTTACAAGTTCTTGTAAATCTGGGGATGCGTCAAAATCCATGGGAGTTGCGTGGAATACTCATGCAAGGCCCATAGAACGCCCTGTAGAAGTGCTTGGACCCCAAGGAACCACCCAAGGTAGTGACACAGGGGACCCACGGGGGACGCGTGCAGTGTGAGAACACAGCCGCGAGCCACCGTTGACTTCTATGGGGAAAGTCGCGGTTAGATTTTTAAAGAAAAAGGACACTTCGGAGAGGACTTCCAGTTAACCCCTTAAAACTTAAGAGTTTCTAGGGCCCACACCCACGTGAGTACCGAAATACTCGAGTTACCTCACCCAGGGAAGCCGGGTGCATACGTGTTAAAAGGTGTCGGGAATCGTCGTCGTTTTCAATAGCGACCTCTTGGAAAGTGCTGCTGCCGTGAAGAGAAAGAGTGTCCGGTGCGATCCAAGCCTGGATCGAGGAAGAGGAAGACCTGAAAGCAGAGGGGACAGAGTCTGGGTCACTAGCCAGTGACCAGGGGCACGATAGTCGAATGCCTTCAGATGTCGGGTGCTTCAGGTGAGTTGACGGGTGCTTTGACTCTTCAGCCACGAGGTCCAGGAGGCGTCGTCGACGACCAGGAGCTGGAATCGAGCTGTCCCACGAAGTCTGTCGAGTGCTGCGGTGTCGGCGACCAGATTGGACCCAACAAGCCTTGGCAACGGCAAGTCACAGGGAAATGAAGAAAAGGCTGCGGTGCAGACCAACAAGGTCTGAGGGACTCACCCAGCGAGGGTAAGTCAGGGCACTTCTGGAGCAACCAGAAAAGCCCAAGCAATTGAAGAGTTGCCTTCGTGGGGACCCACTAGCCAACGGACTAGCGATCACGAAGGAGCCTCGAGCGGTCGCACTTGGAGCTGGCCCACGGGACACTTGTGAAGTGTAGGCCAGTGATCTTTGCTGCAGTTGGTGCTCTGGGCTAGGGCTACTTGGAACCCAAAGCAGGGCTTCGAGAGATGTCAGGAAGTTGGTGCACTTGCAAATGTGCTCGGTGTCCAGGGGTCAGGTCACGGTTCCACGTTACCCACGACAGCTACGGGCCTCAGCTTTGCTGGGGACTCAGGGCAGCCTCGGGGAAGTCTGGAAATCCACCTCCGGTGATGCAAAGACTTTGGCATCCGGCGGGAGCTTCAGTGATGCAGACCGGACAGATGCTTCGTTGGTGCCTGCCAAGCAGGGGAGTCACTCCTTGACCCCAAGGGAGATTCTTCAGTCCTCTAATCTTGATGTAGAGCGTCGAAGGTCCAGGATTCAGCTTCAGAGTTTCGTCCAGGGATATCTAAAGTCCTGTTGCCAGGGTTCCCTTACTTATACTAAGAAAATGGGTTGGACTAACTCTGGGCACCCACCTATGGGAGGGTTTGGAAAGAGGGGTGGCTACACCCATTTCCTTTGTCCAGTTTCGCGCCAGAGCAGGGGCTGGCAGCCCCTGCAACCGGTTTGAACTGGGGTATGCACGAGGACACCAAATGTGCCCCCAGTGCAGGACTTCAAAGCACTCAGAGAGTGCACCACCCAGCCCTAATCCACTAAGGCCTGTTTGGGAGGTGGTAACACCTCCCTGAGACAGGAAACCTATTGTCCACGCCTCCCCTGCCGGAGTTTCGGTCAGCAGCAGGAGGCCAGACTCGTGTCTGTGGCTGCAGCATCCATTTTGTGATGCCAGGCTCTGGTTAGTTGGTACCGGGTATACTGGTGCTGTCATGTCTCTCCCTCTAGAAGGGTGGGATCATACTCCCACACCAGGGACTGGTGTGGGGGTATGATTCCAAGGTGTTTGACACCAAACACGACATGTTTCCGTGCAGCCATCCCAAAGTTAGCATTTACCGTTTAGATATAATGCACTTAAGAGTATATGGTCAGGCTGCCCCCCAGACAACCCCGGATAGGAGATTCCGAGAGCAGCAGAGGGGCTCTGCTCATGCATGGGCACCCTCTCACATATAACCAAGCACCCTGCCTTCAGGATTGATAAGGCCTGCCATAGGGGTGACTGATAGGTTTCTATGTGCAGTGTTAGGTGAGATATAGTGAACCTATATCTCTGTAAGGGGTGCATGCACCACCTCACTCAGGCTGCTGTAGCAGTCCTTTGGTGTCATTTTGGATGGCCTTCCAGGGGTGGCACAATACATGCTTCAGCCCCAGGTAGACCTCTGGGGTGTCTATGCCCTTGGTACATAGTATACCATATACTAGGGACTTATAAGGGCACTCCAGAATCCAATCTGTGGTGTACCTAGAGTACAGGGAATCAATTTAGAGAGGAAGCAGCTAGGCTGGGGTCCTGGATAGCAGGGCCCCAGCCAGACTAAAGTCGAAAAACAGTGATACACCAGCAAAAAGTGGGGGTAACCATAAAAGGCAGATCCTACTCTCCTACAATAGGGATGCATAAAGATATAAGCCAAACATTATAATTAGGCATACGTTACATAGCAGGACATAAGGGTGCAAGAGGATATAAGCAACACATTATAATTAGGCATACAGTGAAGGGTAGGGAGGAAGCTCAAGAGGTTGAAACAGTCCAATAACCACCTATCCTTGATGGACAAGTGAGCTGGGAGTCAGCTAGGTTATTGAAGTCTAGGTTTGTTGACTTGGACGGTAAAGTATTTCTTGAGGAGAAGGAGTTTCAGGTCCCTTTTGAAGCAGGGGAAGGAGGGGTTGCATCTGAGGTCAATCGGGAGTGAGTTCCATATCCTGGGTACGTTACCAGAAAAGGATCGGGACTGAGTGGTTTTCCTTTTCAATTTCGGAGGGATGAGAAGAAGTGAGTTGGTGCTTCTCAGGGATCTGGATCTTCCAGCTTTAACCAGTTTGCTGTTTAGGTAGTTGGGGGAATGTGAGTGAAGGGTTTTGTGTGTGATGCAGGCCAATTTGTAGATACATCTACCTTCAATGGGCAGCCAGTTGAGGGAGTGGAGGTTTGGTGTGATGTGTTCAAACCTTTTTACCCCAGTTATGAGTCGAGCTGCCATGTTAAGGACTGACCTTAGTGGGGCTAGGTGAGCTTTTGGCGTCCCTGTTAGGATGGCGTTCCCATAGTCTAGTTTGGAGAGGACTAGGGATTGAACAACAGTCTTGAAATCGTCCTGGGGAATGAAAGGTTTAATTTTCTTCAGGTGTTTTTGGTGAGTAAAGTGCACTTTTTGTAGAGTTTTTGATGTGGTCCTTCATCGATAAGTTCTTGTCCAGGGTAATGCCTAGTGACTTAACCGAGTCGGATAGGGCGAGAGAGCAGTTTAGGGCATCCAGGTTCTTGAGCCAGTCTTGGATAGGAAGGTGGTTACTTTTTGTAGCGAACAGTATTAATTCCGTTTTGTCCGGGTTCAGCTTTAAGTGATTTGCGTTAAACCAGGATTGGATCTTGGTTAGTGTGACATTGAGGTGTCGGATGTCACTGGGTGTTTTGATTTTGTAGTAGAGTTGAGTGTCGTCTGCATATAGGTGATATTTAACTCCTGCTTGTTTCAGAATGATTGTAAGGGGTTCCATGAAGAGATTGAAGAGGGCTGGGGAGAGGATCGAGCCTTGAGGGACCCCAAGTGTGACTTGTGTTGGCTTAGAGAGACAGGAGTTGATTTTAATTTGTTGCGAACGGTGCTGAAGGTAGGAAGCGAACCATTTTAGTACTATGCCATTAATGCCAGAACGGCCCTTCAAAGTCTCAAGTAAAGCTGGATGATTTATTGTGTCGAAAGTCGCAGATAGGTCAATAAGGATGAGAAGACAGGCTTCACCATCATCTAAGGTTCTGTGGATTATCATCTGAGATATTGAGCATGGCTGTTTCGGTGCTACACCCTTTCCTGAATCCCGATTGAAAGGTGTCGAGGAGGTTGAAATCATCAATATGTTTGTTAAGTTGCTGGAGAACGCACTTCTCCAAAGTTTTGGCTAGGAACGGGAGGTTGGAGATAGGTCTGAGGTTGTTGAGATCGTTAGGGTCGGCCCCTGGTTTTTTGAGTATGTGTGTAATTTGTCCTAATTGAAGGGAGTCTGGGACACAGCCTGATGTGAGAGAGGAGTTGATGATTTTAGTCCAGAAAGGGGTAATGATGTGGTTGAGTTTTTGTACTATTGTGGCTGGGAGAGGGTCCATAGTGTGGGAGGTAGGCTTTAAGCTCGCAATTATATTGAAGACCTCATTTTCCGACACGGGTTCGAAGTCCGACCAATTCGCATCATTTTTCAGTTGGCAGCGGACCTGGTTGTCCTTGGTATGAATATGATCTGCTTGGTCGAGGGTGAGTCTAGGGGGGCAGGTTAAGATTGAAGGTGTATTGGAGGTTTGGATGAAGGATTGCTCAATTTTTGTGACTTTGTCTGTGAAGAAGCTGGCAATTTCTTCGCATCGATCCTTGGTCGCTTTTATTTCGTGAGGGGATGCGCCGTTCGTTTGCCTTTTGACAATGTTGAAGAGTTCTCTAGGTCTTAAAACTAAACTTTAACTTCTCCTTATGAGAAGGGTCACCTTCGCTCTTGCTATACACCAGATGGTGGCACACAAAGTACAGGCATTATTACACCGATTCTCCCCTGAAAAGGACATAGAATAAGAATGTAAGTCAGCTCCTGCCATCAGCTGTGACACTTCGAGCATGTCTCAAAGCCAGAGCGTTAAGGCATATGCTTGGGTTAGTGACCAGATTTCGAAAACCAAAAAGCGGGACATTTCCCAAACATAAAAGAGGGCCTACAATTGTACTTCAACCGAGGGGCGTAGAATGGCTGCGCTCATCAACAGAGAAACACAGACGAAGCACTAAGCATATAAATAAAGTCATTTTTAACCTAGTATCATGCATGCTAATTACATTGCTTTCTAATAGGAGCTGCTAACTGCTCCTGCTTTTGAACACATAAAAACGAGCCCCCACTGTTTCAGTGGACCTTCACTGAGGCAAGTGTGCAGAATCTGCGTGCCGAGAGCGCGGGTGCAAACCAGGGACTGTCCCGACAAATCCGGGCAGCTTGGTCACCCCAGCTTGGGGTAACCAAAAGTCTCCGATTTGCAGGGACAACCCCGCATTTTTGTGATCGGTCCTGGCAAATTTCTGTAAAAAAAATACAATATGTAAAAGGGGGTTAACTAAATACAGACGAAGCCCTTCACGAGAACGAACTCGCGCGGGACTGCTTAGCAGAACATAAGACGCTTTAGACGTAATTTACGATTCTCACTGTAGGTGGCAGTGTTTGCACAGGTTGCGAGTAGGAGAGCCGCAGCACTCACGTGTATGTAAATCAATAGTTCTCGATTCAGTGGCAATAAAAATTATACAAACTGCACATAGTGCAGTGAGTGACGAAGCCTGTACTAAAAACACTGGAAAACTGTGGCATTCACTTTGAAGAACACAGAATGCTGCCATGTAATGGTTTCACACAGAGTGGCATTTAAAGGTTCCACCCAAGACACTACACGGCATCCAAATTACTAGTGAAGTGAACAGTATCCTCTTGCCACTCCTTAGGCGGTGGCTCCAATGGCTTTTTGTGGGGGGCCGTTCAGGAAGTACCCAGAACCACTAGACCTGCTCTAACAAAAGAGAGGTATCTCGACAAACAATTTAAGAGTAGATTAAGTTTGACAGTGTAGTCTACCCAGGCTCACGTGATCACCTGCTTTGCCCTTACTTAACCACTGCTATACCTTCCTTTCCTGTCTGCCTCCCAGACCATGGTAGAAGACTGCACTAAGCCTGAGCTGGCGAAGAGACTTCCTATCGTAATACTGTGCAGTATTTGTGACCGACTCGTAAAGACACCAGCTTGTAATCATCTGGGTTTGTGATCCAGAAAGCGGAGTTTAAGGGATCATCCTTTGCAAATTGCCCCAATATGCGTCAAATCCAACCACGCATCGCCATTCAGTATTCCTCGTTGGTGATTGGGTACAGACAAATTGATTATTTTCCTTTTACTTTATGGTGGGCCCTTAATGACATCAGGCTAAAAATTCTTGCCTTGCCACAGTCCAGCATTGTGACATAGAATCAACCAGCGGTTTGTTCCAGTGCAGCATTTAGCATGCATTGCATACCCATGGGAACTGAATAGCTCACCCTCGCCTCTCACGTGAACTGTTATTAGCAGTAGCGATTGAAATAAAAGAACATTTCATAAACGGCAGGGCACGTCCCTTCTGTTAGGAAGGGCCGGGCTTGGCTTCTGCGAGGTACCCGCACAGATGAGGATATTGAGGGCGAGATGGAGCGCGCTGGAGTAAGCGTGAGGAGTATGGGGGATCTATCTTTGTAGTGTTACCGAAGTGGGGTGAGGACCTGGCAGGGCCAGAGGCGCTAGAAAACACATCTGTTTTTCTCCCCAGCTCTTACAAATGCTGCTAGGCGATTCAGATACCATAAGAGTTGTAAAGCTGAGGGCCCATGGAGAGGAGGAGCTGCTGGTACCTCCAGTATATGAGTGATTACATTGTGACAAGGTGTTTGCTAAAGAGATTAGATATTAGCTTAGGGGTGGGGCATGATGAATCTAGACTAGGATAGTGTAAACATGTTCACATTCTTTTCTGTCTGCATTTCTTGATTACCATCCTAGTAAAGCTGTTGCTATACGACTTGCATGCTCCCTCGGAGGTCTTCATTTTGGTGGCCAGGCACGCTGAAGCCAGAATGTATTACCCTAGGACTAGGTTGAGTTTTTGGAGGGTGGTGCGAATTTGGCATACTTGTGAATACCTTTGATGAGCGGGTTATTGCCTGGAGAGCAGCCTTTAAGGGGAATCTGGTGTATCTCAGTGATAATGACCAACAGGCCACTGCCTTCGTAGAGCTGGGCAAGGACCAGAGCTGGGTGTACAATAGTCTTGAAATTTGCTGGTGGTAAAAAGGACTTCACTTTGCAGCCGGGGGCCAGCGGGTGTTTTGGTAATCTGTGTGGTGTAGGTCTTGAAGCTGAGGTTGACGTCAATGAACTAACCCAGAGATTTATTTTTAAAAAGTCAAGGTTCATCCTTGTTGGTGTTTATGGGAGCATTGGCGATGAGTACAAATTCTGTCTTGGCGGAGTTCAGTTTGAAATACATATTGGACATCCTGGATTGGATTGTAGCAAGGCAGTCCGCTAGGAGACCAATGCTGTACGTAGATAAGACTTTGTGCTAGAGTTGTGTGTCATCGGTGTAGTGGTGGACTGAGATGGTCTTTTGGCAAGCAGGTTTCTAAAGGGTTCCATGTATAGAATGAAGGTGGCTGGTAATGCAATGGCATCTTGGAGACCACAGGAGACGGAGTAGACTCAGATCTGCAGGAACTTATCTTTGCCCTGATGTATACTATTCTGCAAGTACACCACAAACTAGTTTAGGACCATGTCAAATATAATTCAGTTTGTGAGGGTGGCTAATAGGGTGTTATACTAAAAGAAGTTACTCCACAGAGTTGTATTAATTAAACCAATGTATAGAATAAGACTTGCATCAACAGACGAGGTACAGGAGCAGCATCTGCTTCATATCAAAGGCTGTTGCCAACTAATCCAACATTCAAACACAAACACAAACCACATTCTCATTCTGTCCATGCTTCTTGCTCAATCACTCCATATTAACAATGCCACATTCCACACACATTACTGAAAACAAACAGAATACCACATAGTTTGCCCCTTTAAGTATTCACCAACAAAACACACACACCACCAGTGGTAGAACAATGATAGAATTAAAAAAACGAATACTCTACCACAACGTCATCAAACCTAGAAAGAACCCTTCTCCTCCCAAAACCCTTCTAAGTTTTTTAATATCACTCCTATAATTAATATGTTAAAAACTTTCACAATTCCTTCTACACCTCTCAGAAACAATATCACAATTTCCCCTTCTTCTAGGAAGATTACACTCACTTTTCCTAACCTGAACATCTTATTCATCCAAATCAATAAACATATTGATAACATAACAACTACTGTCCTGTGTTCTCTCAATTTCCACAAAAAAATGGAAACCTATTTAAATTCCAAACTCTGCCATCTACCATTTACAACGTTGGTAAACAAATTCTCCATGTTGATGGGATCAGATTATCTAGCTGTACCTTTACAGCTAAGTATTTTTATGCAACCAATTCCCCTACAGACACAACTCCAACCTGCTTAGATCTCTCATACCATCCATATACCTTTTCATTTTCTCTTAATACCGTTATTACCCTGCTTCCGAGTTCAACACAATTTGACCTATGCAACTGTCCCCATCTCACAGATACCGTGGACATCCCCGAAAATCATACAGAAGTAAACATCTTGTTGGGGAGTCGAAATTCTCTTAATCTTTGAACAATAAATCCTGCCTAGCAGAGTACATTTTAGTTTCTAGAGCCCAAACATGAGTTCAGGAGGATCTGATGCATCTTGTATCTGGTGGAGACTGTAATGTTCTCAGGGATGTGGTTCCAAAGTGCCCTGGAAGAAATTAGGTCAAGACAGCCTTCATTTCTCCTGCTATCTCACATGTCTTATTATTTAACGTTTGTAGCCTCCCCTCCTATCCCTCCACTTGCATGCAAGAAATAAGGTCTGACCAGCAAGACATTCTCACAGTCTTCTGCCACCTAACTGAGTGCTTTGAAATGCCTTCTTACATATGGGATCTTCCCTAGAGTGACCCTGTCTCGTTCCCCTCTCTCTTTCCTGATCGGCCCAGAAATTGAGGGGTTGTTCTCAGTTACAGAAAGAGAGGTGTAACTGGTGTAAGGAAAGTAGGACGTCCCTCTATCCTCACTTTATAAACCCAGACCCCGCCTCTCTTCAGCCTCGTAGGTTGTGGGAAAAATGGGGCCTCATTGATGAAAAGTGTTGCATCGCTGCGTGATAGCAGCAATGCAACACTTTTCAGTGCGCCCTCCATGCAACACGATGGATGCGCCGTATTTATTGTACGGTGCACCATGTTGCAAGGAATGACAGATCCGTCAGGAATCCTGACGTATCTGTCGGAGCAAAACCCACGCATTGCTGGAGTTGTGTCGTAAGCATGACGCAACTCCAGCAATGCATGGGGACGGCCTATTCCAATTGCACTGCATCACCCTTACGCCTGCTGTGAGGAAGGTGTAAGGTTGTGACGCAGTAGCGTCCTAGAAGTGGCGGAGTGAAATCTGATAGATTTCACTGCGCCACTTCTAAGAGGCTTTTTCACGTGGGAACGCCCACCCTGCATACATTATACCTGACACAGGTATAATGTAGCGCAAGCATTTACAAAGTGACGCATCTGCTTAGATGCGTCACTTTGTAAATATGACGCAACATGGCACATTATTTACGCTGCCACTGTGTGCCACTAAAAGTGACGCAAAGGTAGCGTAAAAGTGTTGCTAGCCTTCATAAATAAGGCCCATAGAGTCTCAGGGATAGTGACAAAATCTCTGTAAGTAGAACGTTGGGAGAAAGATACTGCCGGTCTCACTACCACTAAAAAGGATTTCCGTTTCCATTGCGCATCCTCAGGGGATACATATATTTTGCTAGCCTTTTGTGCTGCAAAGCAATCTGTTGCTTCGTTAATGGGAAAATGTTAGAACTCCTGATTTGGTGGACTAGAAGCACAGGTTGTGGAATCTGCTAGGGATAGGAAAAAACAAGAGGTCATTGATAGGGAGGGATGACTCTTGCAAACCAAATTGGATGCTGTTTTAGATATATGTCTTCAGAATGAAAAATTTCCTAGTAAGCATGACGGAAAGTTTCAATTCTATTAAGGACGCGGAAGCGAGGATTATGCTGTAACTTTCTTTATTCCTTACTTCCAGCAGTGTTTAACTTTTAACTTTTTTATAACAAAAAACTAGCACTCCCATGGTGCTTCACACAGTTCATGCACAGTCCACCAATAGGCAGCCTCCGCTATCCCCAAAGGCGTGTGCTTCCTGTGGCAACTCCTCTTTCTTGACTGCGAACAGTAAATCCTTGCGTCGTTTCAGTCATTCTTGGAACTTTCGGAACCTGAAATAGATCAACAACAACCCATGACTCTGATCTCCGTACCGTCCAAAGCCATCTCAACTTTACATTTTTAACATCAGGTAAAAACAAGTTAACATGCAAGGTAACACAGTCAGTCCTTTAGTCATGTATAGGAGACAATCTAAAACATACTCATACCATACGGCAGACTTCCACCCGAAAGGGTACAATCCTTTGTCAATACTCGGTGGGGACCAAGGTGATCCTCAGAGCCCTGGGCGGGAATAATCCTCGCCTCCGCGTCCTTAATAGAATTGAAACTTTCCGTCATGCTTACTAGGAAATTTTTCATTCTATGTCAGGACCGGAGGCGAGGATTATGCTCGTTCAAAGCTTATCCACCACCAGCGACGCCATGTCCACGACTGGTTTAAAGTAGAACCTCTTGAACATCGAGTCTGATGACCAGTCAGCAGCATTCAAAATATCTTCCAACCTGGCCCCCAGGGAGAAAGCTTTTGAAGCCATGGCTCCTCGAACCGAATGGGCGCCGAACTGCGAGACGTTTATGCCTGCTTCTTGCATCACCCATCGGATCCAGCGTGCTATAGTCGGTAGCGTAACCGCTTTGAAGGGCTTCCGTAAGGAAATCAACAACTGACGCTCCCCAGGGGGGCGGGTCTCTTCCGTCATACTTTCTTATTCCTTGAGGCATCGGACCACGCACAGCTTGGGGGAACTATCAAAAGCTGGATAAGAAATCACTCTGGAGTCCGACTTAGTCCTGCGGACTATGTGGAAGGTAACGCCCTGCGGGGTGAAAACTTGTCCTGAAATGTTCAGTGCCCTAACATCTGACACTCTACGGCAGGAGATCAGGCACAAGAGCATCGCCAGTTTCGCCGAAAGTTCTTTACGGGACAAATACCTATTGGACTGTCAAGATTGGAACAAGTGGAGCACCTTATTAACGTCCCAAAGTGACAAATATCTGGGCTCTGGAGGGAGCGTTAGACGTATGCCCCTCAACAGTTTGCAGACCATTGGGTGTTCCCCAACAGGGCGACCTTGGATCGGCGTATGGCCCGCTGAAATTGCCGACCTATAGGAGTTAATCGTGCGGTACGCCAATCCCTGAGATGCTAGGGATGCCAGGAAGTTCAGGATTGCTACCACTTCGCACCCCATGGGATCCTGATCATTCCGAACACACCAACTGACCCATCTAGACCAAGCTGATCTATACCGTTTATTCGTGCTGTCTGCCCACGCTGCTCCCAGCAGTTGCTGAGCCTCGTTCGAAAGGCCATAGACTCTCCAGCGATGCCTGAAACCCGCCAGGCCACTAAAGGCATTCTCCCTTGCTGGACTAGCGGATGGGGATGGCCCTGAGGATCCCTCAGAAGAAAAGGATCGCGGGGTAGAAGGATTGGAGAATCCCAGGAAAGTTCCAGAAGAACTGGAAACCATACTTGCGACCTCCAATACGGTGTGATCAACACCACCCTCGCTTGCTGCCTGGGGATATGCGTCGTGAGTCTCATTATCATCGCGAACGGGGGAATGGCATACCCCGTCTTCTTGGCCCAATTCTGAAGAAAGGCGTCCGTCGCGGCCGCCAGAGGATCCGGCTTCCAGCTGTAGAATTTCGGAAGTTGGTGATCCAACCTGGACGCGAAAAGGTCTACTGAGAATGGACCCCACGTATCGTGTAGCTTCTGGAAAATCTGTGGTTGCAGCTCCCACAGGCTCATGTCCGACCAGCTCCTGGAGCACCAATCTGCCACCACGTTGGAAACTCCCGGGAGATACTCTGCCTTCACCGAGATGTTGTGGGAGAGGCAAAAGGTCCACAGGTCTTTGGCCAAATCCACTAACGCCTTGGACTTTGTACCCCCTAGGTGGTTGATGTAACGCACTGCCGAGATATTGTCCATCTTTAACAGTACGCTGCAGGACACTTTGTCCTTGGACCAGCACTGGATCGCGAAGGAGCCCGCCATCAACTCTAGACAATTGATGTGGAGCTGACCTTCTTCGACAGACCACTTTCCTCCTGTAAAGGAGTCCCCGCAACGGGCTCCCCAGCCCGACTTGCTGGCGTCTGACTCTATTACCAAGTCTGGATCGCAACCGAAAATGGCTCTGCCGTTCCAGGCTTCCATATGGTCTAGCCACCACCTCATCTCCATGCGAACTTCCTCTGTGAGGGGGACCTGGTCCGCGTATTGAAGGCCCTTGCGAAGGTGAGAGGCCTTCAGACACTGAAGCGCCCTGTAATGGAGCGGCCCCGGAAAGATTGCCTGAATCGAAGAGGCCAGAAGACCCACCAATCGGGCTATCTGCCTCAGCAAGGTGGAGGAGCGAGCTAACATCCTTCTCAGCTCCCTGCGGATCTTGGTAATCTTCTTTGGAGGAAGACTCAGAGTTCGGGCCACCGAATCGATGGTAAACCCCAGGAACGTCACCTGTCTGGATGGGGTCAGTAGAGACTTTTTGTCATTGATGACAAACCCAGGATTCTGTAGGAGTTCCACCGTCTCCCGCAGACGGCTCGCGAGGCGTAAAGGACACTGCTCTAGGAGCAAGATATCGTCCAAATAGATGATGAGGCGCAGACCCCTGGCACGTAGCGTTTCCACAACCGGTTTGAGAACCTTCGTGAAGCACCACGGGGCCGACGAGAGGCCGAAAGGAAGGGTTGCGAACTCGTAGATCTGGTTCCTCCAGGAAAACTGTAGGACACGCCTGTGCGGGGGAAAAACTGGTACCGCTAAGTACTCGTCTTTTAGGTCCAAGCGGGCCATCCAATCGTTGGGCTGCAGGAGGTCCGGTAAAAGATGGATTCTTTCCATCTTGAAGTGGCGGTATACCAACCACTGATTGAATACTTTGAGATTTATTACCGGACGCTATCCCCGTCCGTCTTGTCTACAAGGAAGATGTTGCTGAGAAACCCTTTCGGATGCAAATGAGAAGGTACTATCGCTCCTTTTTGCAACAGATCCTCTACCTCCTTGTCGATTAGCGAGGCTTGGTCCTTTGCGAAAACCAGTGGTCTGGGGCGGATGTCCTGAACAGGAGTGCCGTAAAACTCTATTTGGAAACCTTTGATGGCTTGCAGTACCCAAGCGTCTGCGGTAATGGCCCTCCAATTGTCTTCGAAAAACGCCAACCTGCCCCCCACCTTGAGATGGTGAAAAGGAGAAAGGCTCGCCTGCTGTGGCCAATGGTTGGCCTCTGGCTGCTCCTCTGCCTTCCCGGCCTCTGTAGCCTCAACGAGACTGGAAGAACTCCTGCTTGCCGGGGTCTGTGCCTTTCTTGCAGCCTCTTTGAGGGCCTTGGGTGTAAAAGCGGCCGGTCGAGCGCCCTCTGCCACGACCGGCCCCGACAAAAACCCTAGGGTGGAAGACCTTTTTTATTGAGGATTGGGCCTTATCTAGGGACGGGAACGTGGAGACGAATTTTGGCAGTTCTTTGATGAATGGGTCTCCAAAAAGTCCACCCTGTGCTACCGTGCCCGCCTCCGAAGAGGCCAGATCCCCAAGTTAGGGATCTACTTTGAGGAGGAAAGAGCGCCGCCTTTCAGTAGAAAGGGCGCAGTTAGCATTCCCTAAAAAAACTATTGCCCGCTGTGCCCAATTGGAGACTCTCTCCGGGGATAAAGGGGTACCTGCCAATTTGGCCTCCTCCGCCAATTCAAGAATCTTAGTGATTGGCCCCGTTATGTCTAGAAGCTTGTCCTGGCAGGATTTCCAGGATCTGTCTATGCCCTTCTTTGGGTCCCTGACGTATTTCTGCAAGAAGGTCGCCATTTTAGGGTCGACCTCCGGCGTTGTTGCTACCTTACCTGAAAGGGACGGGTGAGGGCACTCCGCCCTAAGGCAAGCTCTGACCTCTTTTTCTAGGGGTTTCCTCAGCATTCCTGCAACAAACCCCGAGACTTTAGGGGAGGGAGTCCACTCCGAGGACCGTGGGTGGATCAAGTCCTCCGGGACCAACATGTCAGAGAGCTCCTCCGTATCTTTGGTAGTGTCTGAGGGTGACACTGTAGGGCGCCAGGGTCTAGAGGGACCTGCCTCATCTGGTGAATCCCCCAAGGACTCCTCCTCTTCGTCTTGACCTAACTCTGGGGTCTCATGGAAGTCCGGATTGGTATCCTGCTCTACCATTACTGCTCTTGCTAAGAAGGCGCTTTTTAACCTTTCAAACGCACCCACGTCAACGGACGAGGTGCTTTTGCGCTTCTCGGCGTATTGGGGTCTCTCTGCCTGGCAAGTATATGCGAATTGCATGATGCAGCGCTCAAAGGGTCCCATAGCTTCCGCCAACGCCTGATGAATGGACGCGTCCACGGCGTCACAAAACTCGTCATCGAGGGGAATGACCTGCAGGGATTCTTCGTCTGCGTAATCCACCTCCATGACTATGAAAAATATAGGGCACAAGGGAGGTTGGGACCAAAATCACAAAAACTATGGTGACCCCGGTGGCAGTGAAACGCTCTATGCGTTAGCAGGTAGGTACCTGGTATTAATGGCAGAGATGTTTTGGTAGTTGGAAAAAATCACTTGAGCTTTTGGGCCGCTAGGCGGCAGGCAGGAATAGTCCTGACTGGGGGCGACTCACCCTTTTTGTACTGGGTGTCACGCTGGTCTGGGCCCGCCCCCACCACAGCTTGCAAGCACTGAAAATATTCGCTAGGAAAAAAACGCCTCACGGCGTTGGTACAGACCCGCGTATCGCAGGCGTCACGCTGTGGAGATGTAAATTACGGACCCACTCTCAGCAGGCGTCAGGGTTCCCAGACCGTGCAGGCTGCTATCGCGCGTCGGATGAGGAAAAACCGCGGGCTCCGCGACTGAACTCGCTGATCCCACCACACAGAGCAGCTGGGATCAGCGAGTACAGTCATGCGCCCCCCGCCGGTCCGACGCACACTGCACCGCTAAGCCTGCTCGGGGGGGGGAGGGGCCGCGAGCGGAGCTTCGACGATGCTCCCGCAGCCCCAAACTAAGGGGAAAAGCAGATAAACACCCAATCAAGCGCAGAACACAGCCCGCTGCACCGCGCACTTAAAACCTGGTGAAAAACAAGTCAATGAAACATTCACGGCAATAAACAGATCAATCACGTAGTTCCCACCGCACCGTTAAGCGCAGGGGAACATTCACTGATAGCGCTATATCAATTTGAAAAGGCGCGCATTCGTGAAACAGACATTTAAGGAATAATTACATTCCACAAAACCTGAGAGAAAGGAAAAATGACACTGCTGGCAGCAGGAAGGAAAGAGGAGTTGCCACAGGAAGCACACGCCTTTGGGGATAGCGGAGGCTGCCTATTGGTGGACTGTGCATGAACTGTGTGAAGCACCATGGGAGTGCTAGTTTTTTGTTATAAAAAAGTTAAAAGTTAAACACTGCTGGAAGTAAGGAATAAAGAAAGTTACAGCATAATCCTCGCCTCCGGTCCTGCCATAGAATTCAAGGAGCTCTCCTGCCCTAAGCAGTTATGGGTGTTGAGACTTATGTCACCAGACATGACATTTAACTCTTGCAACATAGCAGCACGAACATCATTGATAGTTAAGGAAGCAACACAGTGCACTGAGTTACCAAAGTTGATTGGGATATATCACACTGGTGAGGGAGGTGTATGGGGGATGTAGGTTTTTTTTAAGTCAATGCTGATATGTTGTACACTGTTAGGATATTTGTAAGAAATCGGGTTATTGGTTGAGGAGGGTGGAAACCCCACTCAGGCAACAACTACAGTCCTTGTCAGGGTGAATCACAGTCAGTCACTAAATTGACCTGTGGTTAACACTGGTAGATTGGCACAAAAGCAGTCAGGCTTCTCATAGAGAAAATGTGTAAAGTATTTATGCAGCACACAAACAGTAATAAAGTGAAAACACAACAAAAGAAAAATCCCAAACCAATTTTGAAAAATAAAGTGCATTTTAATGAATAAAATGACACCAAAACAAATTAAATCTAATGAATAGGTCCGAAGTTAACAATTTTAAAGGTTTTTAGTTAAAAAAAACAGTAGCTAAAATATCATAGTCGCCTGATACTGGGGCAAAGTCAAAAGTTATGACTGACCGTAATGGAGAGTGGGCTGGATGCAAAGAGTGGATTGAGCCCGGCCTCAGCTCACCTTCGGACTTAAAATACATTTTTAAGAAAATGTCCTGAGACGTTAGAGTTTAGCAGGGCTAGGCAGCAGGCAGTGTCCAAGGGGGAGTGTTGTCATTGGGAAGCCACTGGACGAAAACACAGTGAAGATTTTTACCTTCAGACTTTGTCACTTTTTGGGAAGTTGAAAATCTCCAGCGGGACGAAGCTGCAGGCTGTAGCCAACGAGGGATCCAAGAAGCTGGATACCTTCACCGAGAGGTTCCGCTGAACAGGATTTGCTGCTGCGGAGAAGATGTAGCAGGGGCCACAGCAAAGTCTGGCTGACCGAAGATGCATCTTGGGTGCATCGGCTGGCAGGTAGGTCCCAGTATTCTGACGGTTCTCAGGGCATGTTTTGTTGAAATGTTTTCGAAGTACCTTGTTCTTGGAAAAGTACTGCCAACACCACAACCAAGGGTTCAGGACGTGGGGTCAGGGGGCACCACTTAGGGGGCTAGGACTCACTCTGACAGAGGCAAGGTGTAGGGTTCTAGGCCCGAGAAGCTTGCTCTGTCCCAGTAGCTCACACAGGAGGCCAGCCAACTAGTCTTTGGAGTCACTTCTGGTGGCCCTGGGTTCAAGGAGATGGTCCAGTTCTCCTTCTCACAGAGCAGGGCAGCCCTCAAGCAACAGGGCAGTCCTCTGGGGGTCAAGGCAGTTCTTTTTTTGTTATGCTCATAGAACCAGGAGTGTACTGAAGAGGTGTTTCGATGGTCCGCTATTTATACCTGGTGCCAGCCTGTGAAGTGGAGGCACATCCTGTGCTGACTCCAAATATGGTTCTGGGAAGTTCTTCCCTTCCCCTGCCAAGGCTCCAAGATGTCTGGGGTGACAAAAGGCTGGTGTCAGGTTCCTTTGTGTGTGCTGGAGGCAAGCCCTTTGAAATATATGTGAAGCAGGGAACATCCCTGCCACCAGCCATCCTGCCTACACACAGTCCCCTTTGTTTCACTGACTGGCAAGAATACACAAACCCAAACAGCAGAGCCAATTCACAGTCATGTGACCCACGACACTAGCAGCAAGCACCAAATGAATAGGGCAAGAAAATGCAAACTTTCTAAAAGTGGCATATTCAGAATTGTGACGTAAAGTTCAACATTACCAGTGAAGAGGATTTAAAATTACAATTCATTTGAGTCCAAGCATGATGTTTCTACTTGCTCCCAATCAAAGTTAACACTCATTAAATGTAATAAGGTAATCCAGTGTTATCCAATGGGAGAGATAGGCCTTACAGTGGTGAAAAACGAATTTAGGAGTTTTTCACTACCAGGACATGTAAAACTTAAACCCCATGTCCTGTTTTAGATACAAGGCACCCTGTCCTAGGGGCCTTTAGGGCCTACCTTATGGGGTGGTGTATATGTATTAAAAAGTAAGGTTTAGGCCTGGCAACAGGTTTATTTTGCCAGGTCGAAATGGAAGTTTATAACTGCATTATAGGATACAGTGGCAAGCCTGAGATATGTTTTAAGGTGCTACTTCAGTGGGTGGCATAAGGAGTGCTGTAGACCCACTAGTAGCATTTAATATACAGGCCTTGTGTACCATGTAGCACCGTATACTAGGGACATGTAAATACATTAAATGAGCCAATCATGTGAAGGCCAATTTTACCATGCGTTAGGGAAAGAGCACAAGCACTTTAGCACTGGTTAGCAGTGGTTAAGTGCACAGAGTCTTAATGCCAACAGGAATGTATTCATAAAACAGGAGGGGTGAAGGCAAAATGTTTGGGGGTGACCCTTCAAAGAGAGCTAGGTACAACAGTATTCCAATAAGAATGTGTGTATCCTAAAACCGAGATAAAATGTATGATATTTAGCTGAATAATGCTTTGACTTGTGCTTCAATGTTGAATAAAACATTTGATCTTAAAAAAGGTTCCTGTATATGCTGGGTTATTAACAGTCCCATAAAGGGTTCAGGGACACAGTGGTAATTCAACCCAAATTCGTTCTCAGAGTAGCACATTCAAGTAAAGCACTAAGAAAGGCACTATGGGGCTCATTTATGAGCTTGTGATGCAGTGCAGCGCAGGGCAACAAGTCACCTTGCTGCGTGTGACAGGGAAAGGGCAAGCATGTGCTGTATTTAAGGCAGTATGGCATATTCTTGTCCCTTCCCTTTTGCTGGCCCCCTTTTGGCAGCTTAGCACCAACGCAAGCACCCTTGCACCATGGTGCAAGGGTGCCTGTGCTGCATGCAGGATTATGTTTGCGCAGGAAGGAGCACCTTCCTGCACAAAAACGATCCTGGGAGGCATATTCCTCTTTCTATGTGTGCTGCACAATACAGCACACATAGAAAGAGGAAGAAACGTGGAGGAATAGAGATATTTCTGCTCATTACGTCTCCCCTGGAAAGGTGTAGATGTTGGCCCATACCCAGGCTTACAAGTTCTTGTAAATCTGGGGATGCGTCAAAATCCATGGGAGTTGCGTGGAATACTCATGCAAGGCCCATAGAACGCCCTCCCAGGGCAAAGTAATGCAACTAAGCAATTGGCGCTGTGTTGTGTTATTCCAGATTTTTTAAACTACTCAGAGCCACGCAAAGTGGCTTTGCATGGCTTCAAAAATCTGACTTAGAGGTTTTCATCAAACATGTACCACTTTGCGTGGTGCCAACGTGATGCAACCCTCTCATACATAAGCCCCTATATATTTTAAAGTGTTTATTTCAACAATTTCATTCTGTTGCTTAGTACATTAATAATAAACACACAGAATATAATTAAAACAGCACCTGCGCATGTTGCAAGCAGCGATAATAAAACAAACAGTTCTAACATGTTTTAGAACGTTCCTAGCAGCCTAATATCCTAACAATACTTCTGTGAGCTACACTTTGAGAGCATGGAGTAGCTAACTTGCCTCTACAGTTTCTTTGTGCCCTCTGAACTGCATACCTGTTCACAACAGATCAGCTGTGTTTATCAGATTTCAGCCGGGAGAGAGTGTTCCTTCAGAAGAAAAATACACGATCAGCTGGGCTCAGCTCCTTTATTGTTACAAATACCCTGGAATCACAAATGCATTACAGTGCTAAAATTGTTCATCCTGCCTAATTTAGTGATAATCACTTGAAATTTTCAAAGTAGAGAGGACAGACATTCACGATAACGAAGAAAGCATTTCATGCAGATTTAGAAAGGGGTAGCTATCTACCAAGATGGGATCATTAAGGCTATGTAAATGGAAAACGTAACTTGTAATTTTTTGGTTGTGGCTTGAAATGCTGTAGATTCACATGCTTTGTGCATTCCAGCCATTAAGTGTTTTTCTTCAAAGCAGAGGTTTCGCTTTTATGTTGACTCGTGAAACCGCCCCTGGAACACACGTGCACCCGAACATAGACTTCACCTTGAATTTGTTAGTTTTCCATACGGATTCGAGCAAGTAGGTGTAGACATGTGAAGCATCAGTTTGTGTGTACTGCTGCAATGCCAATATGTATGTAAAACCTTAAATACCGTTAGAAACATCACACTGTGATCATGCACCCGGGGAAGGATCATGTTGATCTATTGCACTAAAAGCTACAAATCTGTTGTTGTAGGTAAGTAAAGTTTTCCGTTTGTAGCATGTGCTGCTGTAGATCACATGCTTTGCATAGACTGAAAATCAGTGCCCTTCATTATTAAGAAAGATCATTATCTTAAAATGGGGGGTGGATTGTGATCATTTTTAGAAAAACTCTAGTGGTTAAACAAAACTCTTTCCACAGTGCGTAATTTGTAAAAGAAAAAGATTTGGGACCCAAAGTATTGCTCAGAAGCCCACAGTCGAACCTATCGAAGGCCGAATAACAAGACTGCGTTGTCTTGATTCCACCTCATGCCTCTTTAATCAAACACCAGACTCTCCCTATCACTCTATCAGGTTTTTTTTATCCTTGCTTTGTTCGGCACTGTTTAATTGTCTTTCTCTTCCTCCTCCTTTACCACTTTTATGTTTTTCTCTCTCATGCTATGGGTCAAAATCTGAAGAGGAAAAATAAGTGTCAGTCCCCGAATATGAGTGCTGGTGAGCCCCTCCTGCAATCCCTGGCTCAAATTAAGCACTGCCTTCCCAACGTATCTTTTTAGGTGAATAGCTAAGCTGTGCAGTCAGAACTGGATCATGTACTTTTGCAGTCTTTTTATCTTGTCGCTTCCTAGTATGCCGACTTCAAATTCAGAAGCCTTAATTAATGCTGATTGCAATTTTACTTTAAACAGCAATCATGCTATGGTCTTATGTGATGTTAATCTATGGCTGGCCATGAACATCTTAAGGATTTTGAGGGCCCTGGGCCAAACATAATTTGCGCCCCCCTGAACGACTTTGATTGTATCATTGACAACCCTATTTTTTGACCAGCCTACATCTGGGCCCAACATTAGAGCAAACAGTTTCTCTCTGACTGGCCCGCACAAGAGAAACAGAGAGATTATCAGTCTGAACCATCCCGTTGCATGTGGTGCAGTAGACTGTTGTCTCACTTTTGGGCCTATGCTTTAGTATGGTGTTTTTAGGTCTCGCCTAGCGACGCAGCGCATGCGCTGCTCGCCTTGGCGAGACCTATTGTCGTCGGTTTCTTGGCCGAAGGGGGACAGGAGATGTGCACTCCGTACGCGTGCACATCTCCTGTCCCCGTGTAGGGCTTGCACGCTCACGGCGTCTCTATCAGCTTGCCCCCGGACAGCAGATGGGCACGCGCACGGCGTTTCTTCACTTTCGAGCGCTCCCACCGCGCGCTTTCACTTTTGCGTGCTCGATCTCAGCCTGCCTTTTCTGCCACGGCGTCTCTATCAGCTTGCCCCCGGACAGCAGATGGGCACGCGCACGGCATCGCAGACCACATTGACAGGATGACAGGGGAACACCTCTTTATAACTTCACGTTATTTATTTGTATGTTTTTATATGCTGTGCACTGGGAAAAATGGATGAATGGAAGTTTGTAAAGGGAGGTTATCCTTTCCCTTCTGCAATAAGAAACATGCACAATGCATGAATGCATACGCTACTGAATACGTTTTGTTTGGCCAAGCAACAAGCTACAAAAATACACTATAGTTCTATCTATAAGCGCACACGGATTATGTATGACATGGCATGCACTACGAGGTTAAGTCCACACATCCCTTAGAAAGTCACTACGAATATTCTGAACTAATACATTTCTGTATTGTCTTGTTTTTATTTTTTCATATATGCATGTTGTCCTTGCCCTATGGCTCCATAATGATCCTGCAGCAAGGCACAATGGCATGCCTCTTTACCGGAGGCTCAGGCAAGTAGGGCAGCCTCACATTTTCCTGTATGTTTGTCTTTGTCCTATATTTGTGACAACCAACCAATGGAAGACTCGACAAAATAAACTGTGACAATAACATTGAAAACAAGCATTTGCAATGCAATAGGTCTCGCAGTTACACGAGTTAAAGCTATTGGCATTGTAAATGACAATGCCTTTTATTTATGTTTTTAAAACGAAAACAAATATAAACGGCATTGTTATTTGCAATGTCAATAGCTCAAACTTGCGTAAATGCGAGACCTATTGCATTGCAAATGCTTGTTCTAGTTGAAAGGGTTCTTGAAAACTTTAGTAAACTGGGTTTTCAAGAACCGTTCGCAGGCTTGGACACATATCCTAACAGGCATTTGCAATGCAATAGGTCTCGCATTTACGCGAGTTTAAGCTATTGGCGTTGTAAATGACAATGGCTTTTATTTTAGGGTGACCAGATCTTGAGAACCAAAAACCGGGACAATTGGGGAAAATAGAAGAAGGACTACAATTTTTCATCCACGGAATGGCGCAGAATGACAGCTGTCATCAACCTAGGATCACAGAAGATGCATTAAGAAAGTAAATACAATGTAATTTCTACAATCAAAATCATACCTATTAATGAAATTGCTTACTTATAACAGTTGCTAACTAACAAAGTTTTAGAACACCCAAAAAAGTGCCTCTCACTGTTTTCAGTCAACCCCTTCTAAAAACCGGTACATGAGACAAAATTGCCGAAATCTGCCCGGACAGCTGGTGAAAACCCAGGACTGTCCGGGCAAATCCGGGACGTCTGGTCACCCTATTTTATTTATGTTTTAAAAACTAAAACAAAAATAAAAGGCATTGTCATTTGCAATGTCAATAGCCCAAACTCGCTTATATGCGAGACCTATAGCATTGCAAACGCTGGTTTGTTTATTGCACGCCAGTTCCTGCTATGTGAGGAGAAGGGACTCTCAGGTCGCATTAGGCTGTGATTGCCCCAGCTCCATGTGGATCATGCAAAATGGAGGGAACGTATAATGCTGCACTGCACATTGACACATGGCCTACCTGCCACAAAAGCACAAAGACTAGTGGTCAGACAGGCCCTTCTACAGCCGCACTGTAGCTAGTCTGTCAGAGCCATTCAGGTGCACGGTGCTGATGGGTGCTTTTGTTTACCGCACTGCATGTGCTGTGAGTAATAGGTATTCAAACTAAGTCAGTGGCCAGAAGAAACTCTAGTACACAACCTTCTCTTCTCTCTTTTAGAGCAATATTCTATTCTTCATAGTGACATCAATACCCTTTTGTCAGTTTTAGAAAACAAACTTCTAGTTTATCTTGAGTCGATTTTACCTATTAAGACAGTCTATTACTCAGCTAATCAAAAAACTGTTTAACAGTGAGAAAGTTTCACTGAATCTTGAATCTCGTTGAGTGGGAAAACGTTGTAGAGCCAAATATGATCCCGACGCTAAACAGCAATTACTTCAAGCACTTTGTAAATATAAACAAGACATTCGCTTAGTGAAACGCGAACACTACTCATCCCGAATGAATAAATCACCTAATCTGTCTAGGGATTTTTTTGTCCCGTTATAAATCCACTACCCTCACCTTCAGTTAATCAAGAATCTTTTAACACTCCCAGGTCATGTGCAAAAGACTAGCATAACGTTTCATGACCAAAATTGACATAGTCAGAACTGTTGTTACTGCTGAACTCAGTTTCTTGGCTAGTACGCCCAGCTATTGTACCTTTTGTACCTGTTCGTAATAAGGAAGATTTTGCTTCCTGGCCTGTTTTGGAAACAAAAGTCCGATCACTAATCAATACTGCAAAAAACATGGTCTCTCCTTCGAGAATATCTGTCCCTCTAAAATTATGATGTGACTAGCCAATCACATAATCCCTGATTTAGTTTTTCTTTTCAATCAGTTCTATGCCCAATGCAAGGTCCCCGGATGACTTGAGAAACTCCCACCCCACCTCTTGACTTCCCTTACTTAGCCTAAATGATAGAAAAAACGTGTTTTTCTTATCTTCAGTCTTTTGTGAACTACAATAAACTCTTCAAGCTTGAAGAGTCTTCTTCAAGCTGGGTTTAAGCCTGGGCAGAACTCTGAACTAGTGATAACTTCAGTGTTTGGTGGTCTTCGAATGTTAGAAGATCATGGGGAAGTCGGTGCTTTGGTTACTAGACTTCACAGCATTCAATACCATCAATCACTCCACATTTCTTCCCAGAGGTAAATTATTTGGATTTCAAGATTCTGCTGTTATGCGGTTAGAGTCGTTCCTGATCAGTCTTCAGCAAACGGTTAGCGTTCAGTATGTCTCCCCTCTTATTTAACCTGTATACGGCCTTATAGCTCTTCCATTATCTATATACATGAATGTCCATTTCTGTCTGTACGCTGACAACATGCAAATCTTGATTAGGCTCAATTCAGATTCTGCCACGTTTCTGACCCCTCAACTAATATCCATGAAGCCTTCACATCTGGTTAGTCATCAATTTTATGAAACTGAACCGTGCTAAGACTGAAGTGCTTATCACTGGGAATTGTACTGAAAACTGCGACCCCAACCTTTGGCCAGACATCATGGGCACACTGCCAGTTTCCATAAACACCATAAAAAGCTTAGAGGTCACCCTTGATGCCAATCTTTCCCCGGAACCGCAAATATCTAAAGTTATCAGCACCTGTGTTTGGCATCTTAAATATCTAATGAAGATTCTGCCTTTTATTCTTTCTTGCCATTACAATCAAGTAGTTGCCACGTTTATCCATTCACGTTAAGACTGCACTAACTTTTGTTACCTGACTCTCCCCAATAAACTGATCAGAAAACTTCAACTAATTCTAAACATTGTGCCTGCACTATTATAAGAAATGCAGTCAAGGAGCATATCAACCCAATTCGTTTCATGCTACACTGGCTACCAGAGGCCCAAAAGATCCAATTTAGAACTCTGGTTCTTCTTCATATGAGCAAGCATAGTTATGCTCCATCTTTCTTATCAAACAAATTCAACATCCATACCCCTTTTCAAAGTCCTTGACCAGAGGACAAATTTCTTTTGGTTGTCCCAAGAGTTCATACTTCCTCCTTTGGTGAGATAGCATTTTTGTGTGCAGCAGCTAAAGGGTAGAATCTGTTACCGGTAGACATACCCGAACCTCATTGATTAGGTTTAAAAAATAACTAAAGCAGATTTCAACCGAGCTTAAAATGTTCTAATGTGTTTATCTATGAAGTTGGATTATTTCGTTTAGAGCCAATAAACTTCAGTGATTGTGTGCTTAAACAATACCCATAACAACATACCAACAACTACAATAGCTTGGGGCCTTATTTGTTTGGTGGACGGCCATTCGTCCGCCAGGATGGCGGAGGACTTTACATCTGCCACCCTGACAAACTACCACCTGCCATATCTAGAGATCACTGCCAGAACAGTGGTGAACTATGTGCCTTCAAAGGAACTGCCGTCACGGCCTTTCCTCTGAAGGCACTGCAAGTTTGGTGCGCGGCTGCTGCCTTTTAGGTGGCAGCGCACTAAATTATTTGCTTTTCAAAAACAAACTCCCAAAGTGGGAGTTTGTTATTAAAATGCAAACAACTAATGACCCCCACATCCTGGGAGTTTCCCCCCAGGCAGTAGGTGTCATTTTTCTTTTTTTTTTCTGTTTCAAGACTTTCAAGTTTTTGTTGGAAGTAATGGATAGAAAACAAATCATCAATTCATCCACTCTAAATTGGGCGGGTGGTCTGACGTCCTTAATTCGTCGAACCATCGAAGCAAGCTTTCAGATGGTGAAGCCAGTGGGGGCACTGCTGCCAGAAATATTACAGTCCACCTGACTTGTAGTAGAGCGGATGGACCGAGAATTTGAAGGAGAGTATACTCCGACACATTTTTGGTAGTGTACCCTGTTAGACCTGGCATCCTTGGCGTGGGTCTCCCTTCCATTTTTTCGTAATGCCTCCACTGTTGCCGATATGTTTTTGCTGGACTAGATGCTCATGGGCACTTTGCCGCTGCTAATCAGTGCCAAAGTGCAAGTGCTCCCTATCGTTAATTGATATATGTATTAGTGACTCCATGATTGGATGATTGGTTTACTTGTCAGTCCCTAGTACAGTGCACTCAGTGTGCCCAGGAAACTGTGAATTGGGCCCTTAATGTCCAGCCCAGCGCTCGCCTTTTAGAAAAAGAAAGTACTTTAATCACACAGCAGGACTAAATACTACATAATTCAATTATGGTAAGTGAATACAGGATTGTATCCCTGGATGCGTACTTCAGATGGGGCTACACTATCCTGTTCCAGTATCCTCTCACCAGTCAGGTAAGCTTAGGAGCTATAGCGCCCAGTGTACTGTGGAAGCAGCATCAATTAGGTGCAGATTATATCAGGGTACCCCAGTGGTGCTTAGAAGCGCCACTCAGTTATTTGTTCTTACTCTTGCTTAACTTTAGGCAGAAATCTCAAGTCCTCGAGCTTGACTTCCATGAAATGCACCTCAGTTCTTTTGCCCTATGTGAGGATATGGGTTGTATTATATGGTGTGGTTGTGCAATCTCACTGTGTAATACACTTACCAACCCCTTTAGGACCCTTGGGTTTCATCTGTCAAACCCTCAGCTCAATCCTGGGTAGCTGTGGTACTGAGCAGCAAGGCGTACACAGAGGGACAAGTGTTAAGCATTTAAACAGCACCAAAACAACTGAAGAAGAAATACACACAACACGCATGAAATCCGACACCAATTTCTAAAAATAGATTGTATTTTTATAAGAATTTAGACACCTGAACGAAAAAGATCCACCGGAGGTTTCCAGAATATAGATTTTTAAACCAATCATAAATCAAAGCATTTTCACTCAACCGTGAACAAGCCTTGGCAAAGCCAACAAATTGGACACTTAGAAACCTTTTCAAAGAAAACTTATGTGTCAGTGCGGTTGGTTAGAAGTACTTGGGGCAACCAACTCCGGGAGGGATCTTTTCACAGGGATCAACAAGGTCCTCAAGACCAGTTACCTTCACAGGAGACGCAGTACTTCAACAGTTCCAGGCACTTTATCCGTGTGGCAATGGATTATTACTATGGAGTGGTCCTGATGCAAGTGAGGAAGGATGCTGAAGATGCCCCAAGGATGCTGTGGATGCGACACAGTCGACAGGGGTTTTCTTTCAGGGATTCCTAAGGCCACGAAGGTTAAATGAAAGAAATTTGTAAAAGGGCACATTTACCCAAAGGCATCAAGGTGCTGAAACCATTATTCAAACCTAAGCTCAGGGACAGAACAACTACCCTGGAAGCCCTAACAAAAAGGCCATGAGCACTATAGAGTAAAAAGCAAGATTTTAAGAGCTTTCCTAAAGGCCATATGATTTTTCAGGCTAGTAAGGTGAGGGCATTCCATAACTTAGCAGCAGCCACTGAGAAGGATCTACCTCCCCACCATGCTTTCCGAAATTTAGGGATCACCATCAAATTGTGTTCAGCCTAATGAACAGGACTGGTCAGCAGATACCAGTGGAACACTGTTCTTATGGCTTTAGGCCCTGAGTTGTGTAAAGCCTTGTGTGCAATGCACAGAGCTTTGATCATAATTCGCTTTCTAGCTGAAAGCCAGTGAAGCTCAACTAACTCCGCCGAGACTGGATGATATTTAGGAATATCCAGTATCAACCTCACTGCTGCATTCTGGACAGTTTGCAGCTTATTAAGAGAAGATTTATTCATGTTATGATTACATTACAATAATCAATTCTTGAGGATATTAGGGCCAAGACAACTGATTTTCGAGCTGCCACCGGAATATAAAGAAAGACTTTCCAGAGTATCCTAATGATGTTAAATCAGGTTGATACAGTTCGATTCACCTGCAGATCAAAAGCAAGGTGCTGGCCCACAATGACACCCAGCTTTTTTTGCCGATTTGGAAGGTAGAGACAAGGTTCCCAGTACATCTGTCTGCCAATTACTGTTCCAGATTGAAGGATGACCTCCAAAAACGATGACCTCAGTCTTGTCTGCACTGAATTTCTGAAAATTATCCCTCATCCAATAGCCTTCGTGGAGTTATTTAAGTTGATGGCTATAGAATGTCTGTCACGCGTAACAGACAAAATTATCTGTGTGTCGTCTGCATATGAAAGGGCCTGTAGTCTAAAGGATCGAATCAGTTTAGCCAATGGGGATACATATAGGTTGAACAATGTAGGACTCAGAAACATCCCTGAGGTACCCCACATGGCAGAGTAAAGGAACTTGATTTAAACTGACTGTAGGTTACTATTTGTGTTCTGTCTGTTAGGAATGATTTCAGAAGATTCAGCTCAGTATCTTTAATACCTAAATGAGCTAGGCAAGCATTCAGTAAAGTCGGGGAGATCGTGTCAAAGGCAGCGGACAGGTCCAATAAGATCAGTGCTGCAGCCTGACCTGCATCGACCAGCGATCTGATACCATCTACTGCTGATACTAAGGCGGTCTCTGTACTATGGCAGCTCCGGAAGCCAAATTGGGAGGAGTCAAGTAGCTTCTTCTTCAATGAAAGAGATGAGCTGGCCATTTAGGTGTTTCTCTGGGATTTTCAAAGGAGCTGGAAGCAGAGATATGGGACTATAGTTTTTTAAGTCATTGGGATCCAGGTTAAGTTTTTTTTTCAAAAGAGGCCTAACTGCTGCTTTTTCCCACAGTTTTTGTCATGTAGTTCCTATAAATCTATATAGGATCTGCACGTTTAGACAACATAAACTGTGGGAGTGGTGTCCAAACTGATTCCAGACACCCCCACCGGATGAGTTCGCCTGTATACCAGCTAGCTTACAGTGCCACTATGAACCCCTCTTACCAAGGAGATAATAGTTTCTGGCAACTATTGAACATGACAACCCTGTCCCCTCAGGGATCATGGAAACAGTCCAGTACTTTTTCGCTCAGTCACTCGTGCTCACTTTGTCTCAGAGAGATACACAGAATAAATGATGGGGACGTTTTCAATAAGCATTTATTGAACCAGCGTCATTCTAGTGTAACATACGTGTGCTACAACAACCATAAGACAGAAACAGATATATACTGTTATAAGCACCACAGAGTAAATAGATGGTAGAATTCTACCATAGTGGTAGAACAATGAATAAAAGCAGGCATATAAACACATGACAGTAATACTGCGTACTCCTACGATGCTAACCCTAACTAGATGTACCTAGCATGTATGTATGTGTATAGCCAAGAATCCCCCTAGGATAAAGCCAACCCCATTACCTGATGTGAGAGAATGAAGGACCTCGTCTTGGTCTCGAGATGGACACCCCGGGGCGGATTTCAGACCACTGCGTGCTGGAGTGTCTGCGTGCAGGAACCTGAGGGTCTCGTGTCAGTGTGTCAGCATGAAAGTCTTTCTCCTCTGCCTGTCCCAGCAAAGATATGGTTCTTATATACCCAAAAGGTACCCTCAGGGGTTCTACTTTGCTGTGTCATGTCGGCCGGGGATGACGATAGGGATGACCCTTATACATAGTTATTATGCAGGAGATGCAGAAGATGGTACTCCTGCTGTGATTCTGAGAAACCTCATGCATAATAAATGAGGCTAGTTTCCGGAGAAAACCACACAACATTTATGCAGCACCTAACTAGGTAAAAGGTCAGCACATACCCGTTATGTAGTGCAATGGTACGGTAAATGTAGGTGAAAGGGTAGGTGACTACCCAGACCTATATTGGGGTACCTTACGAATCATAACACCCACTCCTCATCTGACTGGACGATATACTAAAAAGTTAAAGGGAATGTCTTTATACTCATAAAAACAGTGTTAAATGTTCAAGATAAAAATTTCTACAAGTTATTTAAAAATGCTTAAAATTTTATAAGTTCTTTATATGTGTAAAAAGCTCTATAAGTCCTTTAAAATATGTTCATATATAGTTTGAGCAAGTGAATACATCTGAAAGCCATGCTGCTCAGTAACAGTGAGAAAAGAAAGAGACATTTTTTTTATTTAAAACTCCAATTTCGGTTGTTTTGGAAAAAAGGCTGAATTCTTCCCAGCACACGGAGAGTCAAATGTTTATGTGTCCTGTGTGGGAGACACAACATCGCTGCTGCTTACCTTCGCAGACGAAGTCCCTGTAACACCTCACAGATCAGGTCAATCGATCAAAGGTGATCTTCTCCTGTTCCCACAGCCGATGCTGAGGAAACATTCGAAACATCCAAAGCCTGTGTGCCTGTATTAGAGCCGGTGTCGAATCCAACAGGAGCTGAAGCATTCCGAGGTCGCTCTCAGAATGCCGACATCAACATGGGCATACGCTGAGGACACTGCACTATATGGGCCTTTAACAAGTCCAGCAATGCTTCCACGTCCGGAGGCGCAACCGATGGAAGTGTTAGACAGAGGTCCAACACGCATTCTTGTCCGCAGAATAGGCAGTGGAGAACAGGCAAAACACAGTCAATTCAGACTGGTCGGAATGATAGGAACCAAGACTAGCTTAGCTCCCAAAGTCGAGGGGTCATGCGGTCACAGCAACGTCGCTCCAAGAGTGCTTTTTCCATCTCTTTGGTGATTGGGACGTCCATTGTGTAGCAAAAAATTTAAATCAGGATTCCCACTACCAGTAGCAGGATTAGCGGAAGCCCCCCAAAAACGCTTCCAAATACGGAGTGTATGAAAGCTGGAATCACTCCGAAGACTGTCTGAAAGGTGCTTAACAGTTCAGAACCTATGGTCTTAAATAGGTGTACTATACCTTTCGTATCAGACATGTTAAAGATACATTGTACCATTTCTCCAAAATGGAAAGGGCAGTTAGTTCGTACTAGTGCCTGTATCTCAGCTGAGGACCTTGCAACCTGAAGATCAAAAGTTACTCGGGCTGAGGTTAAGGGCACATCCTTCTGTAAAAGCATGGCTTTCAGTCAGCTCAGAGAATCAAACCGTATAAAGGAAACATTCAATGAAGGCCATAACAGTGCCTCCCTGACTGTGTGGGTCGGAGGAAACAATACTTGCATACAACAAGTAAGCCTGGAACTTACTGTGACTAGATATGCGATGCCTGGGAGCATCCCACAACAACCTTGATCATTCAGCATTAAGTAACTCCCATTCGAAAGCAGCCTGAACACTGGATTAACCAGGGCAGCTGGGGGCCCCTTTAAATGACAGGATAAGTTTGCAACTGAACCATTACAGGCCTCGTGAAGCATAATATCCTGGCAAATTAGAAACCCACTTAACCTCTTCGGTGCTCATGACGGCTCCCGGCCGTCATGAGTCACAGTAGGCGTGTGCTCATGACGGCCGGGAGCCGTCCGAACGTTGCCGCTCCTCCCACGCGGTGTTAATTCCCCGCCTGTGCGGGAGAATTAATTAGTGGGCGGAGTTCGGACGGCTCCCGGCCGTCATGAGCACACGCCCACCGTGATTTATGACGGCTGGGAGCCGTCATGAGCACCGCAGCACCATGCCCACCCCCTAGCCCCCCAGCACCGCGGCGGAATTCGCGCCGCGGCGAAGGGGTTAATGAAGTCTTGCAGTCTGTACCGCTGAGAAATACCTCAGTGTCCCCATTCCTGCATCTAAATCTGTATGGTAATTCCCAAGATTCATGGATGAAGTCCTTACCCATTGCTTCATATCTGCCTATCAGGTGGTGTTCTAGGCAATATTGAAATTGGAAAGTTGTTACTGGCAATGTTATGTGGCCATGAATTAACCATTCTGTGGACGGTGACTCTGCCACAGTGAAAGGTAATTGGTCTAATTTTTCAATGTGCAGCCTTGTATACTTTGCATCTCTTTGTGCCATTGTTGTCTGTCTTTCTGTTAGATTATATGCAGAGAACAAAGACGTACTGTTGATATATCGCTGCAGCATGTAACCAGAGAGCAATGATTGTAGCATCCAGCTTAATATTAGAATAGATCGCAACTGCGATTGCCCGTGTTGTAAGATGGACAGCTCCTTTCCATTATGTCTATTGCAGAAGACACAATGTTGCCCAGAGAATAAATCCTGGATGTTAGTGTGGTCATTCCATTGTCAACCACTGCCAAAGTCTTTTGTAGGTTAACCCTGTCAATTTCACGCAATCTCTCTGCAGCTTCCTGTTGAGAGATTTTCTAAATTTCATTATAGATAGCGTATAAGAAGCGTTTCCGACGTGGTTTCCGGGGACCTAGCAAGAAATCCCTTATATCCATGTCATTTGAGAGTAAGGACAAGTGTTGTTTCACCTGGGACAGTGTTGAGGTTCTTCGCCAATCTAGGCATAACGTCCCAACACTATATGATGTCACCACCCCCGGATGTTCTTGTTGTACATAGCGTAGGTCAGGCCTATGGGTACTGAACCCTTCAGTGGTACCCTTGAATCTTGATTGACACTTATTTGTGTCGATAGGCCAAACTAACCATCCCTTCCTATTGGGGTCTAATAAATTGTATGAAACATCATGCATGATGTCATCCAGCGTACCCTCATTGTGTTCTGTATAATTTTGCCATTCCTCAAAGTCTGAAAGTGAGGGAATACGAGGTGTGTTCAAGTCCTTGATCTTGGCTAACCCAAGACAGGAAGTCTGTTGCACTGTGTCGTACAGGAAAATAATCTGCCATGGTATGAGGCATGCTCTAAATAATATCTCAGTTCCCTGAACCTGCCATTCCTTAGTCCCCCAGACTGATTTTATGTCTATAGTGTCTTTCCATAAGTCAAAACCCTGTTCAGACAGTTGGGAAACAAAGGATGCAGAGTATATCTGTTTCGTATTAGTAAGCAAATTTTTCGTTGCAGATATAGGTGCAAGCTTATAATAATATGAGGGCATATCGGATGTATTAAACTCAGAAAAATAAGCAAACTTTTGTGCAAACGTTTGTGAACTACCTTTCGGTGGTGTTGGGCAATGTTCCCATTGGTGGTATGTGGAAACATTACGTGGGGCACTTGTTTTATGCAAAAAAGGATGACCATACTGTTGGTAACAATACATGGTGTCGAAATCAGATGTATCATCATACATTTAATTTTTCGACAATGCAGCAGATTGCTCTAAATCAGACAGCATACTATTTACAGTTTCAAAATCCCAATCGTCAGAGAATGTATTGGAGGTGACAATATCATTCAAAGAATTTTTAAATACATGCAGTATTTTCAAAAGTTCAGTGGGACCAAATACATCATATGAAACCCTATCCCAAACTATTCCTTCAGAAACAGGAACTGCTATAATGTTCACAAAGGACAAGTCTCTTTGTTCACGATGAGATGACGTATGTGGTTTCAGGACCAAGTTCACATGTGATACTGCGGAGCGTTCTGGGAGATAATGTTCATTCAGTAGTAAGAAAAAGACAGTCACTAAACCTATCCAGAGGATTAGTAACAGTAGACCAAGTGCTATCCAAAGCTGTACCAAGGGTGAAACTAGGTGAGTCTTTTTCAGCCAAAGGTAGAAATCATGAGGTTGTTTTTTGAGGGAAACTGGAGCTGGCGGTGACTCAGGTTCACTTGGATCCAGAGAGAAGATGTCAAAATTGATGAAATAGCCAGATGCAGTTCTATCTATCTTTGGTAGCTCAGCAGGTTTAGTTGAACTTGCAGATGACTCAATTTGAGGCATATTCACATAGATGTCGGTATTAGGCCGAATTGAAATCTGTGTTTCATTTGAGCTTTGTTGCAGTTCAATTTCACCAGGCACAAGTTCCATTCCATTGCTGGCAACTCTGTTACTCCGTAGAGTAGAATCTTCAAACGTTATTAGTCTTTCTGTCTGAACCAGTGTATGGTAGCGAGAGGAGATCGGCGGCTACCCAGGATCCCACGCGGCCAGCTATTCAGTATCGGCCACATATTGTGGTTTGATCATATCAATGGAGACAAATCTCTTTTCTTTTTTACCAGCAGGAGGCGGAAGAAGTACTGTTCTTGTTCCTTCGACAACTAGGACAGGTACAGGCGCTCTGTATGATGGCCCAAATTCTTTCTTGTCCACAATTTTTTCTCTGACCAGATCCCCAACTTTTGGGACCAAGGCAGGTCTTGCCGTTACTGATTTTACTTCCCCAGTGGCGGTGCGTTTTCGTTGGACGTTGCTTTGTAGTCCCCAGAATTCATTGAGTTCCTGTAAAACAGCCAAACGGTTATTGATGTCAAAATGTTTTTCATCCGCCACTGTGCTGCCACAATCGAGGTCGGGTACCCACATTCTCATCCCAAATAGGACCTCGTAAGGAGTACAGCCTCCTAGGGAACTTCTTGGCATATTATTAAGTGCCCTCTGGACCCAATATAGGTGAATGACCCTACTACCACCCGAGCCTAATACCCTTGCCGTTAAGGATTGCTTTAAGTCCCAGTTTTTCCTCTCCACTATCGCATTTCCTACGGGATGATATGGAGATGAGTACCACAATGCAACACCCAAACTTCCCATGGCTTCCTTGTAAGCCCGAGAGCTAAACGCGGGGCCACAGTCAGAATGTAATATGCCAATTGCGTATGTCCCTATAAAAACTCGCAAATCCTTTATAACAGTTCGGGCATCAGCCGAGCGCTGAGACCAAACCCACAGGAATCTAGAGCATGAATCCACTGCCACCAAGATATACTTCTAAACCCTGTAAGATTGTAAGGGGTCGCAGTGGTCCAAATAGACACAAGCGAGCGGTCTGTCTGATATTAGTAGTGGTGTTTGCGCTGGACGTGCTACGGTGGAACCCTTCATCTGCTGACAGATGTCACACTTAAGGACAAATGCTTTCGTCTGTTTTGTTAAACCTGGCCACCAATAGCGTTGTTTCAGTAGTGAAACTGTCGCAGTAATCCCTGCGTGTGCTGAACCCAGACCCTCGTTTGCAGCTAGAATTAAACCTAATCTGCGATCCATGTTTGTTATTACTCTATCCCCCTCTCCTGGAATTTGAGCATATGGAATATTTTGTGCATCTAACTTGTAGGAGTACTTGAGTGGAAAGCTTTTTGGTACGGCTGAGCTGTTTATGCATGAAGCAATGACAGCTACCATTATGTCTCCTTCTATTCTCATGCGAGAACGAGTGATTGCAGCTACGGCAGCAGTTCACACTTTCGCCTTGGCGGCTTCACCAGCCAATGAATTCCTTTCAACGTGCACGCCAACACGTTGATGACTCAGCGTATGGATCACGTGAGCCTGCGGCAAGCCTTTTTTCAGCTCTGCCACTTGTTCCCAAAGCAGTTTATACTTTATTGTGCAACCTTTTGAGTCTTTAAAACCATTCTGACCCCAGTAGTGAAGATACTCATTAAACGACTGGGCACAATAGAATAAATCGCTCACAATAAGTCTGAGGAATTCTCGATCCATATTCTTTAGTGCCAGTACTAGGGCTTTTAGTTCTGCCAGCTGAGCCGTGCAATCTCCTAGAGACTGCGTCTGCTTGTTGCTAGGACGGAACTTACCGTTCCACATACGTCCTTTTACAATCGCACAAGCTGCGCTGTATTGCTGTTTACTTTCTACGGCAGGCTGAGCAGATCCGTCAGTGTAAATAAATTATTCATACTGATCTACAGGCATTATTTCATTCAGGAGAGGATATTCTTGTTCGTACTGTAGAAATACTTGTGTTTTTAATGTAGAATCAAACTTGTAGTCTACATCTGTTGCAGTGAGAGAATTAGGCTATTGTATCCATCGTGGATGTAGTGCTTTTGCGTTCGGAACACTAGCTTTTGTAACAGCCTCTAAGGCCGGTACTTGAGTCACGACAATTATTCGTTTCACCTGTGCCAGTGCTTTTTCTCTCACTACAGCAGTCTGTACTGCTGTTAGAATCTTTTCAGTGGATGCGAAGCGCATCTCAGCGTTTGTGTACAGGTGAGATGTGTATGCTATGGGTACAGTTTCGCCTTCATTGAATGTTAGCTAAGTGTACCTAGATTGACCCGCGACTACACGGATCACCAAATTCATAGTGTTTACACATGTGTGTAAGTGTTTGGAAGCTATCATATCAGCTTGCAGGGAACAAAGTATCTCTGTGTGATCCTGTGACCAATGATGGACTGAGAAATCAGGTCTGATTAAGTCGTAGAAAGGTTTTACTTTTTATGCGTAATCCAAAATGTATGTTCTGCCAAAATTTAGGAATCCTAATATGGATCGTAAATTCTTCAGAGTCTTTGGAGGTTGGAGCAGCGCACACTTTTCTAAAAAGTTAGCTGCTAGGTTTTTCCCTTCATTTGACAACTCATATCCCAAAAATAGGACACTGAGGTGGGAAATTTTAGATTTTTTAAAGTTGAATTTGTAGCCCTCAGAGGCGAACCCCAAAATTATGTTGTTCACTCTGGCCAAATGATCCAATAGTTCATCATCCGTCAGATAAATATCATCTACATAGGACAATGCCTCCTCATCAAAAGTTTGAAGCAACTCTGTTACCCTTGTGGAAACAAACCCGGGGCTATTCTTATACCCTCGGGGCAGTCTACAAAATTGACGCTAAGAACCTAAGCCTGAGAATGCTGTCAAATATCTGCTCTCATGTGCTATATTTTGGCAAAAGAATCCATTTGAGATATCTACTGTTGTTTTGTATTTTTTCCACACAATGTTATTAATCAATGCGGCACTGTGTGCCTTCTGTACTGCAAATGTCTTTGTGCATGTGTTCAAATGCCTGTAGTCTAAAACTAGACGGTATGAATTATAGGGTTTCATTAAGGGAAACAAAGGATTATCTATGGAAGAGGTGCAATTCTCTATTACACCTTGGTATTCAAGTTGATCTAAGATCTCCCTGACTTGTTTTTTCGCATCTTGTTTTATTTGGGTATTGACTCTGTGGAGTAGGTGTTGCTTTTACTGGGATTACATGGTGAGGTGACTCAGTATCCCACCCTAAATGGTTGCGATATAATGTAGGAGCAAGTGCTACCACCCACTCCTGCGTGTATGAATATTGTAATGATTTTGGAACGAGTTCAGAGAAAGCAGGTAAAATTACAGTTTCTCCTTTTGGGCAATCCATAACAAACTCAGGTGGCCAATCTTTTTCAGCCAAAAGGATGTCATACCCAAAAGTCAGGTTCTCCCAAAAGAGACCTTTAACCTCCCTGGGTTTGTCCCCCTCCAACAAATCTAAACATTCACCCCCATTCAAGAGATCTGGGTTAAATCCATCAGTGAGCCCGGGACCCACGTCTGGGCATACCCGGCGCACTTAGGGCGAGAAAGCAAAAGACACACAATTGATGGAAGGAATGCAGAACAAATCCAAACATTCACCCCCAGTCAAGAGATCTGGATTAAATCCATCATTCTTTTGTTCACTATGCCACCCCAGTTTAGACCTGGCCGTATGTAAATCAGTCTTGACCCTGTGCCTCATGGGAACAGTCCAGCCCGAACTGCCAAGCCAGGTCCTCCCTGGACCGGAAACAAGCATCCTAGGACCGGTTTCGGGGTTTCATCCCTCATCAGCCAGAATAGCTTGAATCCAGTGCCACAGTGAGCCCGGGACCCACGTCTGGGCATACCCGACGCACTTAGGGCGAGAAAGCAAAAGACACACAATTGATGGACGGAATGAATCCATCATTCTTTTGCTCACTATGCCACCCCAGTTTAGACCTGGCCATATGCAAATCAGTCTTGACCCTGTACCTCATGGGAACAGTCCAGCCCGAACTTCCAAGCCAGGTCCTCCGTGGACTGGAAACAACAAGCATCCTAGGACCGGTTTCGGGGTTACACCCCTCATCAGCCAGGATAGCTTGAATCCAGTGGCACAGTGAGCCCGGGACCCACGTCTGGGCATACCCGCGCACTTAGGGTGAGAAAGCAAAAGACACACAATTGATGAACTGAATGCAGAACAAATCCAAACATTCACCCCCAGTCAAGAGATCTGGGTTAAATCCATCATTCTTTTGCTCACTATGCCACTCCAGTTTAGACCTGGCCATATACAAATCAGTCTTAACCCTGTGCCTCATGGGAACAGTCCAGCCCGAACTGCCAAGCCAGGTCCTCCCTTGACCGGAAACAAGCATCCTAGGACAGGTTTCGGGGTTTCACCCCTCATCAGCCAGGATAGCTTGAATCCAGTGGCACAGTGAGCCCGGGACCCACGTCTGGGCATACCCGGCGCACTTAGGGCAAGAAAGCAAAAGACACACAATTGATGGACGGAATGCAGAACAAATCCAAACATTCACCCCCAGTCAAGAGATCTGGGTTAAATCCATCATTCTTTTGCTCACTATGCCACTCCAGTTTAGACCTGGCCATATACAAATCAGTCTTGACCGTGTGCCTCATGGGAACAGTCCAGCCCGAACTGCCAAGCCAGGTCCTCCCTTGACCGGAAACAAGTATCCTAGGACAGGTTTCGGGGTTTCACCCCTCATCAGCCAGGATAGCTTGAATCCAGTGGCACAGTGAGCCCAGGACCGACAAAACAGTGTGAAAGGAAAATCATAAAACTCAAAAACATCTAAAAACTCCTTTCCAAGATAGCGTCTGCCTAGAAAGGAGCCAGGCAACTCTAAACGACATACACCTTAGTGCATTACAAGGAAAATAAAGTGTGCCATCTTGCAGTTAGTTGCAGGGAACAAGAGCCAGTAACTCAAGGGCGTCCGAGTGTGCTATACTGCACCAGAAGCCGGTTTTCACAGGCTTCGCGGACACGCTTCTGCTTTGTAGATAAAGGTTGGCATAATGGGGGGGCTGGCTCCAACAATGAAGCGTCATGTCAGCCAAAGGCGAAGGGGGGGGGGACTTAAAAAGCCAAATTGGAGTCCAGCAACTCTAATTTGCTCCCAGAGGCTCCCCTCTGAGGCACATTTACATGCCTAACTAACAATTCAGTGTGAAAGGAAATTCATAAAACTAAAAAACAGCTTAAAATTTGTTTCCAAGATGGCGTCTACCTCAATAGGAACCAGGCAACTCCAAAAGACACGTACCTTAGTGCATAACAAGGTAAAGAAAGTGCGCAATATTGCAGTTAGTAGCAGGGAACATGAGGCAGTAATTCAAGGGCGTCCAAGTGTGCTATACTGCCCCAGAAGATGATGAGGGGGTCCTGGTTGCAACGTCGACGTCCAACTAAGTTATCTCAGGTCTGGCCGAAGTCCATTCGCCACTGGACTACCAGTCGCCCATTGTCACAGTCACAGGCCAATCCTTCCTGGGTCAGTAACTTTCCATCTGAGGGTCCCAACAACTCTCTGACAGCACTCCCGGGCTCAGCAAGCTCTGGTGCAACTCTGCGCGTCGGCTCTTTCTCCTCTGTTCTGCCTGGTGGCAGTGGCAGTGGCTTGAAGACTTTGGGCTACCAACTTACCCATGCAGGCTTCTTCAGCTGTTGTGTCCCTGTGCTGTGAACAGAAGGCCAGTCAGCTGGCCCTTGGAGTTCTCCTGGCTTGACTGGGCTTTAGAAACAGCTACTCCCTGAGCAAGACACATGGCATTTTTTGCCCTCAGTGGGATGGGTATGCCCAGACGTGGATCCCTTGCTCACTGTGCCACTGAATTAAAGCTAGCCTGGATGATGAGGGGTAATACCCCGAAATCAGTCCTAGGATGCTTGTTTACTGTCCAGGGAGGACCTGGCTTGGCAGTTTAAGCTGGACTGTTCCCATGAGAAGCAGGGTCAAGACTGATTTGCATATGGCTGAGTCTAGACTGGGGTGGCATGGTGAACAAAAGAACTATGGATTTAACCCAGATCTCTTGACTGGAGGTGAATGTATGATTTATTCAGCATTCCGTCCATCATTTGCTTGCGTACCACTTTTCGCCCTTCCACCACTGGCTGCATTACATACAGAGTGCATTTCCATTGTGTGCACCAGGTGCACCTTTTAAAAGGTGCGTCTGGGGTTAACAATGAAAATGCATCCTTTTATGATGAATGTGCTGCCCCCAATGCAGCCGCGAACTCGCGCTGCCCTGGGGGCAGCAAATTCGATGAAAAAAATGGAGCGGCTGCTTTACAGCCGCTCCGTGTTTTCACAGTGCAGGCGGCAACCTGCCTGCACTTTTAAAGGGGATTAGAAATCCCCTTCCAGGCGGGTTCACTCAGTGACTGCACATGCCTGCAAGGGGATGTCTGGGGGGGTCCATAGGACCCCCTTTCCCCCTCCAGAGGGCTTCTCGGTGGCACACTGTGAGTGCGCCCCCTGAGAGCTTCTTTGCCTCTGCGCCCGCGTCTGTAATTTGGTGCGGGAGCAGAGGCAAAGGGATTCCCTCATTTGCATGGGGCACCCCCCTACGCAAAAGATGCACCATTCTGCCCACTCCCAAGATGGCGCGACCCCCCTCTCGGAGTTCATAACTCCCTAGCCCACCCCTGGGGTGTGGCTACCTCAGGGCTACACGCCCCTGGGACCCCAGATTGGCAACTGGTTTCCCGTTCCAGTCGGTCTAGCTCAAGAATGGGGCAGCCCCTTCCTGAAGGAGGGAGGTGACACCTCCCTGGCCTGTAATCTCTTATTGTTCTCCTTCCTGACAGTCGTTAGCACATCTCTTCAGAAGGTCAGAAAGGTGTCTTGTGGAGCAGGCTCCATGTGTGCCCGGCAAGGCACAGGAGTTGTGAGGGTAACAAAGTGGCAGCTTAGCTAAAGCTGCACACTGCAACAAGTTATGTTAATTTCGACCTGAGATATAAGTCGGTCTTAATGTGGCTAGCTGTATGATACCTTGGAATGCCCACTTTGGTCGCACCGTTCCAAAGTTAGCACAGCTGAAGGGTCAGCATGTAACCCTGTAGTCGCCAAATGGGCGACCAAGTCTTTTCCCAGTAAAACAGTTATTTTGGGTGTTTTACTAACAGGACATGTAAAGTATGTGTCCTGCCTGTGTCATATGTTGCACCCTGCCTTTAGGGCTCGATAGGCCTGCCAGAGGGGTGGCTTATACACATGTCCGGGAAGTGGTGGCTTTGTCATTGCTTTCAATGGCAAAATCGGGCTAGCAGTGCATTACCAGTCTGCAGCGGTGGACTGGGGGACTTGTTTTACTTGGGGCACCTCCAGGGTGGCACAACTAGTGATGCAATCCCTGGGGTACTCCTCTAACTTACATGGCCTGGGTACCAAGGTACCATGTACTAGAGACTTACAGGTAAGTTAGCCATTTCCAATTGGGTACAGCCAATTCAACAAACACTTTACGGTGAGGGCATTGGCACTGAGATCTGGTTAGCAGGCCTCAGTGCACTCCTGGAGTCAGAAAACCAGCATGATCTGTAAAAAAACTTGGGGGTGGCCATACAAAAAGAGGCATTCCCTTACACCCCATTCGCGGTGAACTCTTGTGATACCTGAGGGCTGGTTCTCACAGGTTGGGTGCTGAAACAGGCACAACCTGAGCTTTTCATCTTGGTGGTAGCCTCTTTTTGGTGCCAACGTCGCTGGGTGAATGCAGCACGGCAGATCCGGGTGTCCCGCCACAACCTCTCCAGTAGTTGCGCTCTCTCCGGCCAAGCAAATTCACAACATTGACGTGCAGATATGGCCTCCCAAGCTGATCAAGCTCACACAGGTGATGTGTAGTTGCAGACTCCCAGGCCAATCAAGCTCACACAGTTGACAATTTGTTTTTGTTTTCTGGCAGCAACAGCCCTATTTCACAGCTGCAGTGGCTGACAGCAGACACATCCACACTTGAGGTAGGAACAGCAGAGAGAGATTTGGGGGCACACGAGCGAGTTTATCTGGCTTCGCTCTTTGATACCATCTGCTTTCTCTTGGTGCTACACACACCGGGAACACGTTGCACTTCTCCACCTGGGCAGTTCTCCTCCTGCATGGCGCGGTGTGCTCCTTCCCGCTCTGAGCAGGCATGCAGGCTTCTAGGCACTAGGCAGACTCTCATCTACTACAGCAGAAAGTGCAGACTTCAGGTCAAGCCCCCTCACCTCTGGAATACTGGCTGGCATGCAGCAGCCCTAGTTACACAAAGCCCTTTGAGTACTCTAGAAAGCACTCCCTTCCTTGGTCAATCAATCAATCAATCAATCACAGAATTTGTAAAGCGCACTACTTACTTGCGAGGGTCTCAAGGCGCTGGGGAGAAAGAAAAAGGGGGGGGGGTGCTGCTACTGGTCGAACAACCAGGTCTTGAGTAGCCTCCTGAAGGTCAGCAGGTCTTGGGTCTGTCGTAGGCTTAGTGGAAGGGTGTTCCAGGTCTTGGCGGCGAGGTGGGAGAAGGATCTGCCGCCGGTGGTAGTTCTTCGAATGCGAGGGACGGTGGCGAGGGAGAGGTCGGCGGAGCGGAGTTGGCGGTTGGGGACGTAGAAGAGGAGTCGTCTGTTGAGGTAGGCTGGGCCAGTCTTGTGGAGTGCCTTGTGTGCGTGGATGAGGAGTTTGAAGGAGATTCTCCTGTCGACGGGGAGCCAGTGCAGGTTCCTCAGGTGGGGGGTGATGTGGCTGTGGCGTGGTACATCGAGGATCAGGCGTGCGGAGGCGTTTTGTATGCGTTGCAGTCGCTTGATGAGCTTGGCCGGGGCTCCCGCGTAGAGGGCGTTCCCATAGTCAAGTCTGCTACTGACGAGGGCCTGGGTGACTGTTCTTCTTGTATCTGTTGGGATCCACCTGTAGATCTTGCGAAGCATGCGGAGGGTGTTGAAGCAGGAGGATGAGACTGCGTTGACTTGCTTGGCCATGGAGAGCGTTGAGTCGAGGATGACTCCCAGGTTGCGTGCGTGGTCGGTGGGTGTCGGGGCTGCTCCCAGCGTCGTTGGCCACCAGGAGTCGTCCCAGGCTGAGGGGTTGGAGCCGAGGATGAGGACCTCTGTCTTCTCCGTGTTCAGTTTTAGTCGGCTGATCTTCATCCAATCGGCGACGGCCTTCATTCCTTCATGGAGGTTGGATTTTGCGGCGAGGTGGTCCTTGGTGAGGGAGAGGATCAGTTGAGTGTCGTCGGCGTAGGAGATTATGTTGAGGTCGTGCTGTCTGGCGATGCGTGCGAGCGGGGCCATGTAGATGTTGAACAGTGTTGGGCTGAGGGACGATCCCTGGGGTACGCCGCAGATGATCTCGGAGTGTTCGGATCGGAATGGTGGGAGGCGGACTCTCTGGGTTCTGCCGGCGAGGAAGGAGGTGGCCCATTCCAGGGCCTTGTCTCGGATCCCTGCGTCGTGGAGGCGTGCGCGTAGAGTGCGGTGGCAGACAGTGTCGAAGGCGGCGGAGAGGTCCAGCAGGAAGTGGAACTTGGGACTGGAACAAATTGGAATGGTTTGGATCCCATTTTAATACACATTTTCCAGACAGTTGATGTGGATCCACTTACTCAAAAATCAGAATCGGTTTGGGATGTTTCTCTTTTCAAGTGTTCTTCTCAGATTGCACTCCAGGCACAGCCTTTGTGTAAAGTGATGCTTCTTGCAGCAGGAAGCACTGGGGCTGTTTCCAAGTAGGAACACCCACCATATGGGCACAATGAAGGTCACACTCTCACTGACACATGTGAAAAAAGGGCTGGTCACACTATAAATCACAAAATACGGCACGCTGCCACCACCACTTTGTGTTACACCATTTATAGTAACAGTAGTCAATCCCTCTACTATAAGGGCATGCTAGTCATTTACACAGAAATGTATTTTATCTCATGTTATCAGGCACAGGCCAAGCACACACTAGGTTAGTGCCAAGAGCTGGTCTTCTTAACAACGCTTTGTAAGTCTTCTTTGTTCATAGGTATGGCCTACCATCTCCAGAGGCAGTGCAAGATGCCAGATTGTAACTTGGAGTCTAGTAGTGCTCCAGAAATAATATATCCAGCAGATAGAAGAAATGGAAACCAGAAAAACCACCCGGCTGCCCAGGCCAAGTATCAAGGTGAAGAGCAGGAGAAAAAACAAGCAGGAACTGGAAAAGGTGTAGAATCCACAGAGTCTAGTGAGCAAGAAATGTAGGACAAACAATTGCGATACAACTGGACTTAAAATGGACCCTCTTTATATAGAGCCAAACAGGATATGATGCAATCTATAAGGATGTTCGGCCATCTTGGTTTGGGAAGTGAAACTACTTCTTACATGATTACAATATTTTAATTCAGGTCTTGAATATATAATATGTTGCAGAATACAAAATATATGTATTATGGTGTATTTAAAATGCAATAAGCCCAATTGAATCTCCTACATGGGACACTTCCAAAACACCTGCATGAAGGAATAAACTGTCCCCACTATAAAATGGGCGGGCTTTGTAGTGCTGACACTTCCAAGTATAAGAAAAGGATGGCTTCCAAAGACGCTGCCACTCACCTGAACCTTCATCCCTTGGTGTTGAAGTGATGCAAGAGGAAGCCCGTGAGGAGCCGGGACCTCACACTTGAGCGTCAAACAAGGTTAGGTGAAATCCTTATACTTAGCATCATACCACAGCCAATTTAAACGTCAGGATAATAGATTCACATGCGGGCGGGCACTAATAGCTGGGGTACATGCCCATTCACCATACTGGGGTCATTTCTGCCCCAACACCTAGGAAGGCCATAGCTTTTTACAAATGGAATATGCTATAGGCACAGAATGTAATCTGTGTTTGGCTTTGGTTTAGTAAATCTGAATGCATCTGCCAATCCTCTAGCAATGTCACCTATGTAAATGGGTTCACCTAAGTGGGACTGTCCAAAAGCTACAAAGACCTGCTTAGTCTTTCTATTACTTTTAGTACAGCTAATGGTGTATAATGGAGTACATAAGGGTTCTTTTGACATCTAAAGTATGTAAAGCCTTTCCGCAACTGACTGTGGCTTTGGGGAGAAAAATGGTACATCAATAGTATGACTGAGATATAAATGTGAGATAACATAAGCAGACAACAAGGGTTAGTTCTAATGATGACCCGATCTTTCTGTACCTGTATAAATCCCTCCCCCAACGTTAGGGCTTGCTGTTCAATTACTCCATGAAGGGAAGTGACTGCATCACATTCTTTGAAAAGACCTTCAGTGGACAAGGGTGTAACACTCAAATACAGGAGTGAGATTTTCTAGTGTTTACTGTAAACCCCAATGTATAGAGGAGAGAAACTGCTTTTAGAGTTTGATCAAGCGGTTGCGCTCAACTTTTGCCCTTTTTCAGCCAATAATCCATGTAAGGAAAGACATGAATGGCGTTGCACCAATGTGCTGCAACTGCTAAGAGGCATTTTGTGAACACTCTTAGGGCAGTTGTCACTCCAAAGCTAGTACTTTGAACTGATAATCCATGCAACTTACTATAAATCTAATCGGACAGTTGTCATTTGAAAGTGCTCTGACATGATGTACTGATTGAGCGGTCAGGGTCAAGTATTGGTCACAGTTTCTATCTTGTGAATGAGAAAGTACAGTCTCATCCCTGCAGGTGTGGTAGGACAAGTTAAATTCCTGATTTGTGAAGCAAATCTTGCACTTCTTCTGGCAGTAGCCCTTGGTGGTCTTGGCTGATGCTGTGCCGCAGTGGTAGAAGGTTGGGCGGTGTGGTATGAAACTCCAGGCAATATCTGTGCGTGATGATGTAAAGCACCCATATGTCCAAGATTATCTCTTCCCTCCTGGGAATAGATAACCATAGGCATCCCTCAATAGGGAAATGCATAGAAAGCCACTGCTTGGAGGCCCATGCTTTAGGGACATTTGGCCTTACCGCGACAGTTGCCAAGGAAGGCTCCCCTAGGGTAGGGTTTTCATACCTGATCCATTGGAAACGGAATGGTGCTGCTGGTATAGAGAGCATTGTGAGGTGGCCAATGACTTGGCTCCAGCTCATGCCTGTTGCCTTGAAACCATGACCTTGTATACTGGGTTTGGAGTGCTCCCATGGCCATCACTGTATCTGTGTCTTTTTTTAATTTTATCCACCACTGAGTCCACTTGAGGTCCAAAAAGGGTTTCACCATCAAACAGCACACTGAGGGGGTGCTGTTGTACTTCTGTTCAGAATCCAGAGATTCTCAGCCAGGCATGCATTTGTAGAGGAACGCTGATGTTGGTTTCTCTAGAGGCAGTGTCAGCATCTAATATTAGCACTGTAGATGATTTTTCCCTCCTGAACTAGTTCCTTATACACTTCCTATAGGCTTCTTGTAGGTGTTTCACTTAGAGATGGGTGAGTCACTGAAAGCTCAAGCCAGATGCCTGCTTCTCGCTCAGCTCGAGGCCCTCTTGAACCCTTGAGCTCAAAACGAGCCGAGCTTTCATGTGGCTTCTACCTGCCACCCATACTCTACCTTCAGGAGCCAAACATACCAGATAAAGCAGTGAACTTTGATGTAACACAGACGAGAGAAAGAGATACCCATCTAGTGGCTGAACTTCACAATGTGAAACAAGAAATCCCGGCTTCTCCACTTGACCAAAATGCGTGATCCATGGCAAATATTTTATTTCACAGAGCCTCCTTCTTCTTCATTATCTCATATAAGATCGCCTTCAAATAAGTGTGTTCAGGATGTGTACTGTACAAAAATCTCTTGTGTTTTAATAGACTATAGTGTTGGTCCATCTGTAATAAAAATTGATGCCACATACAGGGTACACATGACAGCTGGCTTGCCTCTTACGTCACTAATGGCATTGTCACGAAGGTGGGGCAGGAATGTTTTTAAGTTAATATTCAAAAACTGTTACTTATTATAAACACTTCTCAATGCAGCTATATAATCTGATTTACTGGGTTGAAACGCTTCTGCCTATAAATGAAATTTATTTTTTTCATTTTGAAGAGACTGTATCGTATTTTTACATGTTTGCTGAATGATTTGCATGCCAAATATTTTCAGGGCTTGGTTTGTGCATGGGCTCTTAGAGCCAGCAAAACCCTTGGTTCGGCTCTCCCTTTAATTTCTTGGCTTCTTCACCTCTAATTTCACTAACACCGCATCTGCACCTAGTGGTATGAATTATAGCTTAAGTAATCTAACCAAGTTGGCTGTGGCCAGCAGCATCAATCCGCTTGCCTCTCTTTTTGGCAGAAGGGCATACCTGTAAGCTGTGCAAAAACAGTCCTTCATGAAGTGTATACAGCCTGAAAATTTGGCGGAAAGCTTTGCTATACATGGGGTCTTCTGGCACCACTTTGCACTTTTTTTCAACCCTTGGTGTGACACAGTTGGCCCTAATTGGGTCTGTGATACTCTTTAACATAGGCAGAAACTGTATGGAACACTCTGTTTTCAACTGCGTTTCAGTGAGGAAATCTTCTGTTCCTCTAACATATGTAGTTGGACCTTGTGATCACTGCTACAAGCTGTTTGATTGCATGGTATGAGGTGGTATTGTCAGGTGAAGATAGCTTTAAGGGATACGGTAACAAAGATGTGCCATTTTGGAGATCTACATTATAATTATACCAAGGGTGGTCTCCATTGTGTTTTGACACAGTATCTTGATTTTGGAGTCTGAGAGATCCGCAGTAGTATCATGAGTTGAGTTTGTATGAATAAAGTATGATGGGGACGGGACTGTGTATGTATGTAATTGTGTTGTTGGTGAGCTTGGTTCCCTAGGCCTGATTTTATTCAGGAATAGGATATGCCCTGAGTGCTTCTGGGATTGCCTTTTTGAAAGTAAGATGGCATTTCTTTGTGTGGAGTTGGCCCATTGGAAGTGGTGCAGTTGAAGATGGACATGCTAAAATGTAACCTTTGACAGTTTCTATGTCAATTTTCCTCTGTTTCACATCAGGCTGCACACCTTTGTCTTCCTCTGGGGTTGGGTCATTAGCATCAAGACTGGTGATGGTTTTGAAGTCGATTTTGGAGTCAATCTCTGTTCTGAGGTGGGCAGCTCAGGCTCTCGGTGTTGAGGTCGAGTCCTGGACCTCGAGGCTTTTTAAATCTCAGACCGGCTTTCAGGCTGAGATGGGTCTAGAGTATTAGGTGATGCTGACTACTGAGGCCATTTTTGGAGGAGACTGGGGCCTAATGCATGGATCTCTGAGGCTGTTCCTTGCCCTTGTTCTGAGACTCAGCTAAAGGCCGAACACCAGAAGGAGAATCCTCACAAGATGTTGACTGGGAAACCTGAGATGTGGCCTTTGTCCTGGCTGTGAGTTTCACTGGGGGGCATTGAAAAGGATTTTCTCTGAGATTTGAGTCAAAAAACAAGACATTCTCCGTTTTCTGGTTCCACTGGGTCCACAGAGTACTTGAAGACCCTCCCCTCTCTTCAACAGTTCCGTTCAGCATCTTCGATGCCATAAGTAATTGAAGGCTTGCGAGACCCTTGGCGCTGCATCTTATAATGCACCCACCCCCTTTCTTTGCATTGTTACTGGGTGGTCTTTTTTACACCTGAAGGCCTGACATGCCGAACAGATCGATTCCTCATGGTTCCTTAGAGACAAAGCCTGCAGATCCTATGTTGATCCGACCACAGGAACATGTTGTTGGAATAGGAACTGTGTTTTCTCCATATCTCCGCACCCTCCACAAGTTATGCTCATCAACTTGGCCTCAAAATTTTCAGGCCGATTTGGTTCCAATGCGGTCCTTAGTCGAACAACATCTTCAAGTGGTGAACTGATGTCAAGGATGTCAATTCTGTAGCACCGCGAATAGTCACAGAAGTCTGAAAGATACCTCCGAACCCAGTTAGGGGGAAAAAAACAATCTAGGGTGGAGTCTATGTCTTGGTGCATTGTTGGTTTCGAGGGAAGTATCACGATTCATCTCGAAAACGACACCTTTACTTCGAAGAAAAAAACAACAACATGGAATGTTTGCACCCAACATTAGATGGCAGGTATGTGCAAAACTTGACTACAGAATCACATGCTACAAATCTAAATATAATCTAAGGTCTCTTATGAAAAATTACCATAGCCAATAACCAGTCTGAAGATTCAATTGCTTTTCATTTTTTTTCTTGCACATTTTCAGAATATTCTTTATCTAGGCTAAGAATAATTAATTATTCTTTGTCTTACTGGTATAGTGCCTTTCTTAAAAATACTATGACGTTTGAATCCACCAAACTTCTCCACGTTTCGCTGAACACACATTTAAAATTCTCTTTAAGTTCCTTTGTCATATTTATGTTACTATCCTTAACAATTCTAACATGTAAATCACCACGTTGACCTCATTGAGCGTGCTATAATGGAAGATCTGTCCAGGGCCACTGTCGAATATGATTTGCACAAGCAGATATAGTAAAAGGAACAGCATCCACCTAACATCAAAGGTGTTCCCTAACTATTCCAATATTCAAACACATGCAAGATCCACAGTTTCATTCTACCCACACTCCATGTTAACATATTCCATATTCCACTCTGACCTCATCCAATAACAACAGCATGCCACACAGCATTTGATGACTGATGCTGTAGAAAGGCTGTGGAGCGGTGGACTGAACAAGGAGGCAGCAGTTGTGATTGTCATGGACTAATTCACATACTATGAGAGAATTGCAGACAGTTTTGAGAGACTCTCTGATACAATTCCAGTGTGGGGAAAGCATGCTGCCTACTGTGTGGCTGGCATCAGTAATCAAACTTTTTTATGAAACTGTTCAAGGGTGCTGTATTTGCAATGTCGTCAATCTGGCCCAGATGTACTAACATTTGACGCAGCGCAACACAGAACGTCAACTTGCTGCACTGCATCAAATGGAGAGGGCAGGAATGTACAATATCCACTAAGATATGGAACATTCCTGCTCTCTCACTGCGTTGGTGCACTATTCTAGTGCCAAAGTAGGCACCCTTGCGCCTTGGTGCAAGGGTGCCTCCATTGCATGCAGGATTGTTTTTGTACAGGAAGAGACACATTCCTGCACAAAAAAACATCCTTAGAGGCTTTTACCTCTTTCTGAGTGTGCTGCAGAATGCAGAACAATTTGGAAGAGGAAACAACAAGGAAAAATGAAGATATCTGGAAGGTGTATAATTTTGACGCATTCCCTGGTTTACTACTCTTAGTAAATTTGGGAATGCAGCAAATAACTTGGGTGAATGCGTGGGAACATCCACTCTCCACCCATGTAATGCCTTCCCGGAGCAGAGTAACGCAAGGCAGCGACTTCCACTGCCTTGAATTACTCTGGATTTACCAAGCCACGCAAGGCCACGCAAAGTGGCATGGTAAATCTGATTTAAGGATTGCGTTGCCCTTGCGTCACCTTGCGCAATCCTTTAGTAAATCTGGACCTCAGATTCTTCAAACCCAACCTTAGCCTCTGCATGCAACATAAACTTTACTTTTTTTTTTTTTTACAGAAAGACTTCATAGCCTGTGTTGTTTCAGCCAAACGTGTGCAAAATTCAAATCACCTGTAAGAAGGTCAGGGAATTGCATCCCATGTGGAAGATAGAAGTTTCCACTGTGGGTGGGGTTTTGTAGCATGAGGAAAAGATTTGGGTGAAACTTAAGTGGAAGCTAGCTGGGAAGGGAGAATGGAAGTGCCCACTTTTATATTAGGAAGAACTAGGGGCCTGATGTCCCAAAGGGTTTTACCCATTCGGTGTCTACGGGGAAATACATTAGTACATAAGGGCCTAGATTCCTCAGGTGAAGGGTGAAGAATCCGAAGTTACAAAGAAGAATGATAGTGCAAAACATTGTAGATGGCTTGCTAGGGAGGCGAGGTTTTCAATACAGGTAAGAGTGCTAGTTTCTTAGGTTGAGGGGAAGGTTCAGGCAACATTCATGGATGGCTAAACTGGCCTCGAAACATCTACTCGCCAACTGGCTATGGCGAGTTAGATTTAATCAGGGCAAGCTATTTTTAGGGCATACTGGCCAGTTCTGGTGGGAGAGCTCAAGCTGGCAAAGAATAGGTGTTCTGTTTATTCAGAATGAATGAGAGTGAATGAGCAATAAATATGCCTTTAAATCTTGTTTTTATCTTGTCACATTTGCTGCATATTCGAGGTCAGAGGTCAAACATCAAATGCTGTCTTCTTACAAATTGCTGCTTAATTTATCCTGGAGAGTGGTTACTCTGACTACAAAGTCAGAGGGTTTAGTAAAGTGAACTGTCTGACAATCGTTGTGAAACGAAAGGCTGAATGTCAGTATTTTTGTAACACACAACATACTTAAATAGATTGTAAATGAACTGTACAAATATTTCAAAATATATCAGCAAACAAGAAAACTCTTTTTCTGTCATTCAGAAGTGTAATGGAAACAAGGACTTAACTAGGATCAAAATAAATCAGAACTCTACTTGGTGAGGATAAATATTTGTAGAAATGCAATTTCCAAACATTATCGTTTGTATGCTATATAGTTTTATCAGTAATACTGCAGATCGGTGATATATTTTGTGGCCACTTCAGTGGAAAATGTGCTGACTGGAAATGACAGAGGGCTACCACATTATGCTTTAGGAATATCTATTTATTAAAAGTGAGGGTTTTCACACATAATCTGAGAAACATTCCTGTCCCCATCCTGATGACAATGCTGTTAGTGAACTAAGGGACAAATCAAGGGTCATATGTGGGCTAGATTCACATTACATATGGAGAAAAAGATTAGTCTTTTAAATCCAACAAAATATTGTTTTGTACAGCAGACATTCTGAACTCACATATTTGAAGGTACTCTCATATCTGATAATGAAGAAAAGGGAAGTTGGGTGAAATAAATTATTTGCCTAGGATTGCACAATCTGATCTGAGACTAGTTTATGGGTCAAGAGCATTACAGTTAGGTCAAGTACATTAAGTCAAGTCACTAGACCTGCAGGTCTGGGAAATGTTAATGATTTTTTGAGGCCTGCTAAATGCAGGAACTCAATACTAACTTTAGAAGCCAGCTTCTCAGTTTGAGTGGAAATTTCCTAAAACTGGTAAACAGAGCTAGTTTTCGAAAGAACCTATCTCCATAGGATCGGTATATTGCCCCTTTTTACAGCCAAAACCATTGGCTAGTTTTGCTTTCAAGGGTCTGAAGTCTGATGGTACAATTGTGCGAACGTTTCTGTATTCATGAGACATTACTAAATTCTGTCTTTATACTATAATTTAGTATGGTGTAGACTAATTTAATATGAGCTCGAAGCCTTTTACTTATAATTATTGATTCGTTATTTTGTTCAAATTGAGGGGGGGGACTAATTACTGGCGCGCTTTCACCCGAAAAAATATACCTGCCTCGTTTTACTGGCAGTGACCCGCCTGAACTGTATTTAAATGCGCCCTTGAAGCTTCGCATGCCCTCTTAACTTTCTAAATAGGTGTGAAATAAAGTGACATAAAATACATGTTTTCGCCCTGCTGCATCTGAAGAGGGTTTACTTTGAGCTCTGTGCATTCTAATGGATAAGCTGCAAAGGCGGGAAGAAGGAGGTAGATGAAGCGGGAAGATAGCACTAGACCCAGGCCCTCGGGCAGAGGCGGCGGGATCCATTGCGGGATGATAGAGGTCTGTGGCGGGGCCCGGGGAGTTGTCGTCGCTGTATCTAGACCCCACATCGGAAGGAGCTGGGTGGACTGCAGGGGGGATGGGAAATTCCGAGCCAATTAATTCAGTCCGCTTTAAAAACTTGATGGCGGGGTTCGGGTGTGAAAGAGAGACAGGTTGGGGGAGGGGCTAAGAGGCCTTCTCAAGTAACGAGCAGCTCAAACCTTGGCCTCGCGTGATTCGGCTCTCCTTGCTGCTCGTCGCCCCACGGGGCCTCAACACTCTTCTCCTGTGCTGCTTCCTTGGACTGCTGTTGGCAACAAACTCACTGCGAAAAACAAATATGAAGCCATCCGGAGAACACAATAGCTCACCCTGAGTTTTGCTGTTCTTGTTTGCACATCTGGCAACAGGTTGAAATGGGGAGAATTGGAGCGTTGAGCGTGTGTGTGCTTCAGTCACTGTCAATATTTTAATTAAAAGCAGATCGACTTTCTAAAATTCGACACTGAATTATATAAGGGGAGTATTTTAGTGTTCGAAGTGCACTGCCATAAGATACAAGTTCTCGTTTTTAGTAAAATATCGACTTGCACAATGATTTGGTGAAAAAAAAACACAAGATATCAACCTAAGTGGGTTGATGGGTCTTGTAATTGAATTGCAAATGTTATTATTTTGTTTTAAATGGTAAGTTCCGCTGCCTTGCTGGCCGAATCTCCTATTACATTCAGAGAGAACATCTTCCCCCCTCTGCTTGAGAAAGACTCCTGAAGCCTCATTCAAGGAGGCGAGCCTCGCACAAGAAAGTTTCACTCCGGACCAGCCTCAATTACTCCGCACTTTAAAGCCAATCCCTATTCAGTTAAAATAACTACTTTGAGTCCCCCCTAACAATCTCTCTTACCGACTGTCTGACCTTAAACCCCAACTACAGTAGCCATACTGCCTGCATTTAACACTTTATTTGCTTTTAAATAATCTCTCTTAAGTGCTGTTTTAATTGCTGGGTGGAATAAAGTACTAAAAGCAGTCGGTTATCCCTTGCTTGGTGTGGGTCTATCTCGTGGCCAATCCAAACCTAACTTTTCTCCATGCTTTTTCAATGTGCATATAAGGCCTGTGTTAGATATTTTGTGATGGCGTCTACAATACTAGTCACAGATATTAGAAAATATAATGGTTCCCATAGCGGGTATGGCAATTTGCCTGCTTGCTTCCGGATGTTTCCAGATATGTTATGTTAAAAAGATTTCTAAAGCGCACATCTGCCCCCAGAAGGGGGCTTGCCGGCTCTAGTCACAGGTAAGATGGCAGCAGATGAGGAAGGCAGGCTAGGCTAAGGAGGAGAACAACGAGGTATTTAGTTGCTTCCAAAAATGTACGTGGTTTTGAGTCTTTCTTAGGGAAGACGGCAAAGAATACCATAGGGTAGGGGTCTGGACATAAAAAGAAAGCCCGCCCATTCTGGCTCTTCTGTGGCGGGATATAGAGGCCAGATCTAGGTTTGCTGAGCGTAAGGTTCTCGTAGGAGAATAATATTGCATCAGAGGAGCAAGACTGGGCACTCCTTGTTTATAGAGCATCTTATAGGAGATGCATAGTGCTTTAAACTTCAGGCGCTTCTTAACAGGAACCCATTGGCGCTTAATTAAGAGCTGAGAGGCCGAACAGAATTTAAGGAGGGAGAAAAGAAGCCACCTGGCTGCATTTTGAACAACCTGTAATCTGTTAAAGACCGATCTTTTGGCACCTAGGTAGAGACTGTTAGAATAGTCAAGACGAGAAATGACAAGGGATTGAACAATCAGTTGGCGAACTAGTAGAGTAAAGAATCCCATGATGGATTAAAGGCTTCTTAAGATGCCAAAGCAGTGGCCTACTAGGGTTTTAACCTGGGTTTCAAAGGATACTGAGTCATTCATCAAAAAACCTAGGTTTTTAGCCACTGACTTAGGTTTGGGAGGAGGTCCTAGTACTTCTGGCCACCAATGGTTTCCCTGTAGGTGGGTGTGTCTGCTCAACAGAAGGATGTCAGTCCTGCTGGCATTGAGCTTTAAGCAATTTTCATGCATCCAGCTTGCGACAGCTGTGAGTCCGTTTTTTAAAATTTGGCTCACACCGGCCCACTCTGAGGACAAGGAAAGGAGGACTTCGAGGAAACCCTTTGGAACTTTAGAGGTTGGAGAGCCACCCCACCTGTGGATACCGTGGTACCCGAGTTACCTATCCCAGAGGAGCCGGGTGCATAGGTCTGGAGTGGTGTCGGAAACCGCCGTCGTTCTCAATGGAGGGCTGCGAAGAAGTACTGCTGCTGTGAAGGTGAAAAGGGTCCGGTGGAATCCCAGCAGGGATTCTGGAAGCAGAGGGGACAGAGTCTGGGTCACTTCAGAGTGACCAGGGGCTCGGAAGACGAATGCCCACCGATGTCGGGTGCTTCAGGTGCGAAGAAGGGATGCTTGACTCTGCAGCCACGAGGACCAGGACGTCGACGATGACCAGGAGCCAGATGCGAGCTGTCCCACGAAGGATGCCGAGTGCTGAGGGGTCGGTGTCCGGCTGGAGCACCAACAAGCCTTGGCAAAAGCAACCCTGCAGGAAGGTCAAGCAGGTTACGGTGTGGACCAGCAAGGTCCAGGAGACTCACCAAGCAATGGGGAGTCAGGGCACGTCTGGAGCAACCAGGGAAGCCCAACAGAATTCAATTTGACCCTCAGGAGGACCCACAGGCCGAATGACGAGGAGTCTCGAGCGAGGTCACAAAGTACCAGCCCACGGAGCACTCGGTGTGAGGAGGCCGGAGTTCTTTGGTGGAAATACTGCTCAGGGTCAGGACTACACGGAGTCCAATGCACAAGCTCGGGAATCGCCAACAAGCATATGCACTTGCAAATAGACGTAGTGCTCAGGGGTTCGGGTTATGCAGTCCCCACGAGGGATACTGGCCTCAAACTTGCTGAGAGGGCAGATCGACCTCAGGGACCTTCGAAACCCACCTCCTGTGTTGCTGGAGTCTTCAGAGTCCGCAGGAGCTTGGGAACAGCAGACCGGTCAGTTGCGTTGAGGTGCCTGCGAATGCAGGGGAGTAGCTCCTTCACCCCAAGGGAGATTCTTCAGTTGTCCTTAGTGCACCACAGGTCCTGCATGGAGCAAGGGCACAGACAAAGCTTTGGACGGAGAGGGAGACGAAGTCGGGCCCTGTCGAAGTCCAGAGTGTCTAGACGGCCGAAGGTCAGTGGTTTCTTCTTGTAGAATCTTGTCCACGTAAAATCTAAAGAGCTACAGTCAGGTAAGCCCTTTTGTACCCACGGGAGAGGGTTGGACAGATTCAGGAGTTACTCCCATGTCCTTTGTCCAGTTTCGCGCCAGAGCAGGAGCCAATGGCTCCCAGAACTGGTTTGAGCTGGACTATGCACAGGGACACCAAATGTGCCCCAGGTGCAGACTTTCAGGCACTCTCAGAGTGCACCCACCCAGCCCCAATACACTAAATCCTGTCTGGGAGGTGGTCACACCTCCCTGTGACAGGATGCTCTATTGTGCTGCCTTCCTCTGCTCGAGCTTGGCTCAGCAGCAGGAGGGCAGAAATGTGTCTCTGGTCGGCAGCATCTATTTTGTGCTGACCGGGTCGAGAAGGCTGGCACCGGATAGACCAGTGACCCTACGAAGCTCACTTCAGAAGGGTGGAATCATACCTCCCACACCGGTTACCGGTGTGGAGGTATGATTCCAAGGTGTTTGATACCAAACACGATATGTTTCTATGCAGCCGTTTTTGAGATAGCATTTACCGCAAGGTTATAATGCACCTCTACCTATATCTCCAGCTGAGTCACAGACAACCCGGGAGAATGGTCTCCGAACGCTGCAGAGGGGCTCTGCTCATGCAGGGGCACCCTCTCACGTAAAACCCAGCACCCTGCCTTCAGGATTGTTAAGGCCTGCTATAGGTGTGACTTATAAGTTTTAAGTGTAGTGACCTATAGATATAGTGAACCTATATCTGCAGTAAGGGGTGCAAGCACCAGCTTACAGAGGTTGCAGTAGCAGACCTGTAGTTCCATTTTGCATGGCCTCTCATGGGTGGCATAATACATGCTTCAGCCCATGGGAGGCCTCTGGGGTACCTATGCCCTGGGTACATGTGTACCATATACTAGGGACTGATAAGGGTACCCCAGTATCCAATCTGGAGTGTACCATAGTACAGGTATAACAATTTAAAGGAGAATGCAGATAGACTGGGTTCCTGATTAGCAGGATCCCAGTCAGACTAGTCAAAAACAGTGTAACATCAAGCAAAAAGTGGGGGTAACTATAAGAAGCAGATCCTACTTTTCTACACAACACCCCCTCAAACGAAAGGAGATGAGACTAACCTTGACCAGTTGAGTCTTCATTTTCTAAGTGGAAATATCTGGAGAGTCCATCTGCATTGGCATGGTTACTCTCAGGTCTATGTTCCACTGTATAGTCCATCCCCTGTAGGGAAATGGACCACCTCAAAAGTTTAGGGTTTTCACCCTTCATCTGTTTTAGCCATAAGAGGGGCTTATGGTCTGTCTGAACAATGAAGTGAGTACCAAACAAGTATGGCCTCAGCTTCTTCAGAGCCCAAACCACAGCAAAGGCTTCCCTCTCAATGGCTGACCAATGTTTCTCTCTGGGGGTCAGCCTTCGACTTATAAAAGCTACTGGGTGATCCTGACCCTCTTCATTCAGTTGTGATAACACAGCCCCTACCCCCAACTCAGATGCATTAGTTTGAACAATGAATTGTTTGGAATAGTCAGGACTTTGCAGAATGGGAACAGTGCACATGGCATGCTTCAGGTCATCAAAAGCCTTCTGACAGCTAACTGTCCACTGAACTTTCTTAGGCATTTTTTTAGAGGTCGGATCATTTAAGGGGGTCACTATAGATGCATATCCCTTAACAAACCTCCTGTAATACCCAGTCAGGCCCAAGAAAGCTCTGACCTGAGTCTGGGTAGTTGGAGCAACCCAGTCCATGATGGTCTGGATATTGCTCTGCAATGGTTGAACCTGGCCTCCACCCACAAGGTGGCCCAGGTACACAACCTTACTCTGCCCTATCTGGCACTTAGTGGCCTTGATAGTGAGGCCTGCCTTCTGCAGGGCCTCCAGAACATTTCTCAAGTGGACCAGGTGATCCTCCCAGGTGGAACTAAAGACAGCAATATCATCTAGATAAGCTGCACTGTAGTTTTCCAGGCCTGTGAGAACTTTATTCACCAACCTTTGAAATGTGGCAGGTGCATTTTTCAAGCCAAAGGGCATCACAATAAATTGATAATGCCCACTAGGGGTTGAAAATGCTGTTTTGGGTCTGGCATCCCCAGCTAGTCTGATTTGCCAATATCCAGCAGTGAGGTCAAATGTGCTCAAGAACTTGGCTGAGGCCAAAGTATCAATGAGCTCATCTGCCCTAGGAATAGGGTGAGCATCAGTCCTAGTGACTGCATTGAGCACCCTGTAGTCCACACAAAACCTCATTTCTCTCTTACCACCCTGGGTATGAGGTTTGGGTACCAGGACCACTGGACTAGCCCAAGGGCTATCTGAGGGTTCAATCACACCCAGTTCCAGCATCTTTTGGACCTCAGTCCTGATGCAGTCCCTGACATGGTCAGGTTGCCTGTAAATCTTATTTTTAACAGGCAGACTGTCACCTGTGACAACTTCATGGGTACACCAAGTGGTATGACTAGGAGTCAGGGAAAACATATGTCTGTACTGATTGAGGACCTTCCTGCAATCAGTCTGTTGTTGCTCAGTGAGGCTGCCTGCCAAGGCTACACCATCAACTGAGCCATCATCAGGGTTCTGTGAGAGGAGGTCAGGGAGTGGGTCACTCTCTTTCTCCTGTCCCTCATCATGTCTGCCCTGTCCACATATGGCTTGATCCTGTTCACATGGAGCACCCTGTGAGGGCTCCTGGGAGTTCCAAGGTCCACCAAGCAGGTGACCTCTCCCTTTTGCTCAAGAATTGTATGGGGTCCTCTCCACTTGTCCTGGAGGGCTGCTGGGGCCACAGGCTCCAACACCCATACTTTCTGTCCTGGCTGATACACAGTCAGCACAGCCTTTTGGTCATGCCAAGCTTTCTGTAATTCTTGGCTAGCCTCAAGGTTTTTACTTGCCTTCTTCATATACTCAGCCATCCTGGAGCAGAGACCAAGTACCTAGTCCACTATGTCTTGCTTAGGTGGTTTGAGAGGCAACTCCCATCCCTCCTTCACTAAACACAAGGGACCCCTAACTGAATGCCCAAACAGAAGTTCAAAAGGGCTGTAGCCAACCCCTTTCTGTGCGACCTCTCTGTAGGCAAAGAGAAGGCAGGGCAACAAGACATCCCATTTTCGCCTAAGCTTTTCTGGGAGGCCCATGATCATGCCCTTGAGGGTTTTGTTGAACCTTTCAACTAACCCATTGCATTGTGGGTGATAGGGTGTGGTGAATTTATAGTTCACTCCACACTCCTTCCACATTGCTGTGATATAACTGGACATGAAGTTTGCACCTCTGTCAGTTAAGACCTCCTTAGGGAAACCCACTCTTGAAAAAATTCCCAGGAGAGCCCTGGCCACCAGAGGAGCTGTGGTGGTTCTAAGGGGTATTGCTTCTAGATACCTAGTGGCATGGTCCACCACCACTAGAATATAACTGTGCCCAGATACAGTTGGAGGGTTCATGGGACCAATTATGTCAATCCCAACCCTCTCAAAGGTAGTGGTATTAGGGGGGCCTCTGTGGTACCACCTGACTTACCACTGGCTTGATAGGTGGTACAGGAGCGACAAAACTCCTTGGTGTCCTCTGACATGTGAGGCCAGTGAAAGTGAGGGACAAGCCTGTCACAAGTCTTGCTTTGGCCTAGGTGTCCTGCTAAAGGGATATCATATGCCTGTGTCAGTAGGAAACCCCTAAACTTCAGAGGTATGACCATCCTCCTGGTGGCACCAGGCTTGGGGTCTCTACCCTCTGAGTAAAGGAGTCCTTCATCCCAGTAGATCCTGTGGGACCCACTGGCACTCCCAGGAGCCTCAGCAGCAGCTTGCTGTCTGACGGGTTCAAGAGAGGGGCAGGTTTGCTGCTCCTGACTCAGATCTGCCCTGGAAGGGCCCCCTGTCCCCAAGAACTCAACCTGATCAGGTTCAAGTTCATCTGGGACAGTTCATTCACAGGGACTGAGATCATCCCCCTCAGGAGATTGATCCTCACTCTGAGCCTGGGGGGAAGACACTGCCTTACCCCTCCTGCTCCTTCTCTTGGAAGGCACCTGGTCCATCTTTTCAGGATCCAGGGCCTGTTCAGTGGAAGACAGTTTGGCCTGTGACCTAGTCACAGCAAACACATCTGCAGAGATGACCAACATTGCTGCATGTGTCCTGAGTTCCACTTCAGCCCAGACTGAAGTTTCCAAATCATTGCCCAACAAGCAATCCACAGGGAGGTCTGAGCTAACCACAACCTTCTTAGGGCCAGTTACCCCTCCCCAGCTGAAATTAACAACTGCCAAGGAATGGTCTGTCCTGACATTGTGAGCATTGGTCACTTGGTACATCTCACCAAGTATGATCTGGTCAGGGTCCACAAGATCTTTTGTCACCATAGTGACACTTGCTCCTGTGTCCCTATATGCCATGGCCTCCTTACCATTGATCAAAGGCTGCTGTCTGTATTTGCCCAGATTACTGGGGCTGACAAATAAGGAGGCAACATCCATGCCTCCATCACAAACAGGTACAGCCTGAGCTGGAGTTCTGACTAGGCCAGAACCCATCTCAGATCCCAAGGTTAACCCTACTGTACCCTTGTTCCCTGTACCACCACTTGAAGCTGAACTAGGGGGAACAGCTGCCTTAGGGGCAGTGGTGGTAAGAGGTGTATCCTTGGCCTTTGGACAAGTGGCATCTCTTGTCCAATGGGTTTTTTCCTTACACAAAAAGCACAAAGGTTTCTTTTTGCCTTTACCTTTGTTAGACTGTGACTCTTCCCCAGATGCAGGTTTTTGGGGCCCTGATGAAGACTTCTGGTCTTTACCCTTTTTCCCACCCTTATCTGAAGGTTTAGCATCTTGCTTCTTTTGGTCACCACCTGTGTTCTGGTTTTTCTGCTTAACCCTGGTTCTGAGCCACCTATCTGCCTTCTTTCCCAATTCTTGGGGAGAAGTCAGATCAGAGTCAACCAGGTATTGATGCAACAACTGATTTTGGCAATTATTAAGGATCTGCTCCCTCATAATCAAATTGTACAATCCCTTGAAATCATTCACTTTACTGCCAAGTAACCAGCCTTCCAGAGCCTTAGTGGCACAATCTACAAAGTCTACCCAGTCCTGAGTCTGTGTCTTCTGGGTGTCTCTGAACTTAATCCTGTACTGTTCAGTGGTTAAGCCAAACCCATCAATGAGAGCACTCTTCAGGACTGACTAGTTGTCAGCATCCTCTTCTTTTACAGTGAGGAGCTTATCTCTACCTTTGTCAGCAAAGGAGAGCCACAAGATAGCTGCCCACTGCTCTTGAGGGACCCTCTGTACTTTACAGGCCCTCTCTAAAGCAGTTATCCATTTGTGGATGTCATCCCCACCATGGTAGGGAGGGACTATCTTGCTCAGGTACCTTCTAGGGACACTGTTGCTGCCACCATGGGACTCTAGTCCCAATCTTTTCCTAGCCTTCTGGACTTCTAGGGACTCTTTATATAAGGCCAATTGCTCTTGCCTGAGCCTAAGCTAAGCTTTCTCAAGCTCCAGAAACTGGCACTGTCTGTCATAAGAGTTGTCCCTCTTATGAGATATGGAGGTCCCTACAGAGTGTCCTGACTGGTTAGATTCTGCAGAGGGAGATCTAGATCTCCTAGGTAAACTCTGCACTCTTCCAGGATGAGTGAAGAGAGGGCCATTTGGGCCTTCTCCACCTTCTTCCTGAAGATCTGAGTTGTCCAGGTGGGAAGCATCTTGATCCTCCTGGCCAGGGTTTGAGTCTAGGTCATAAAAGGTTTCACCTCCTGGCCTGTCCTCATTCCCTGCCCCCCTCTTTCTACCTCATCTGACCCAGGGGTCTTTCTGAGGTCATCTAAGAGTAACACCTCACTGAGACGTTGGGTGTTGGCATTTCTCCCTGTCTTCAGCTTTCTAGAGACACACATGCCTTTCAATTCCTGAAATGTGAATTCATTGTACCTAGAAGGCAGAGAGCCACTGGCTTCTCCTTTAGAAGATATAACTAAGTGTGGTGTGGTGTGGTGTATGCACCTACCTAGCCTAGTGGGAACTAAACTCTCTTAGGTTGGAAAAAGGGTGTGCTAGACCCTTGACTTACCCAACCCTAAGTTCAGTAGAACTTACTTATTCTAAACGTAAGTATTATATGTGCCTAATACTTTAGTGGTTTTCAGTTAATCAATACAAGAGATTTATCTGGTAAAACAATGCAGGCTTGAATCACAACCGCTGCACACCAATGTGAGAAGTTGGCCTGGTATATGCTGTCCACTAGTTAAAGTGGGCTCCTTGCACCAGACCAAACGACCATTATGATGTATGAGGTCAAAGATAACCTTTAGAAAGCTATCCTAGTGGTAGCTGTGGAGAGCAGCCTTCAGGCTTAATCTTGAAGGAATGTAAAGCAGCTTGTTTTACCAGAATATCACCCCCTGAATTAATTAAATGAAAGGAGAACCACACAGTAGTTATATAAAAATATGTATTTATTCATATAACACTCTCTAGTATCCTCTACACGAGGATAGAACACAAAGCACAGAATACAAGATCAATAGAACAGTTGTAAGTAGCACAATACACAGTGGGCTCCAGGGGGAGACCAAACCATATACTAAAATAGTGGTATAACAACCACGACTCGGGTCAAGACCAGGTCTAGAACATGTAGAATCGTTGGGACCCCAAGGAACCACCAAAAGGGAGTAGATAGGGACCCCACGGAGGACGGGTGCAGTGTGCTAACACGACCGTGGGCTCCGTACAATTCTATGGGGAAGTCGCAGTTGCAATTTTATAGAGGTCCCTTCTAGGAGGATTTCGAGGAAACCCTTTGGAACTTAAGAGGTTGGACAGCCACCCCACCCGTGGATACCGTGGTACCCGAGTTACCTATCCCAGAGGAGCCGGGTGCATAGGTCTGGAGTGGTGTCGGAAACCGCTGTCGTTCTCAATGGAGGGCTGCGAAGAAGTACTGCTGCCGTGAAGGTGAAAAGGGTCCGGTGGAATCCCAGCCGGGATTCTGGAAGAAAGGAACATGAAAGCAGAGGGGACAGAGTCTGGGTCACTTCAGAGTGACCAGGGGCTCGGAAGAGGAATGCCCACGATGTCTGGTGCTTCAGGTGAGAAGAAGGGATGCTTGACTCTGCAGCCACAAGGACCAGGAGACGTCGACGATGACCAGGAGCCAGATGCGAGCTGTTCCATGAAGGATGCCGAGTTCTGAGGGGTCGGTGTCCGGCTGGAGCACCAACAAGCCTTGGCAAAAGCAACCCACGCAGGAAGGTCAAGCAGGTTACGGTGTGGACCAGCAAGGTCCAGGAGACTCACCAAGCAATGGAGAGTCAGGGCACGTCTGGAGCAACCAGGGAAGCCCAACAGAATTCAATTTGACCCTCAGGAGGACCCACAGACCAAATGACCAGGAGTCGCGAGGGGACCTCGAGCGAGATCACAAAGTACCAGACCACGGAGCACTCGGTGCGAGGAGGCCGGAGTTCTTTGGTGGAAATACTGCTCAGGGTCAGCACTACATGGAGTCCAGTGCACAAGCTTGGGAATCACCAACAAGCATATGCACTTGCAAATAGACGCGGTGCACAGGGGTTCGGATTATGCAGTCCCCACGAGGGATACTGGCCTCAAACTTGCTGAGAGGGCAGATCGACCTCAGGGACCTTTGAAACTCACCTCCTGTGTTGCTGGAGTCTTCAGAGTCCGCAGGAGCTTGGGAACAGCAGACCGGTCAGTTGCGTTGAGGTGCCTGCGAATGCAGGGGAGTGACTCCTTCACCCCAAGGGAGATTCTTCAGTTGTCCTTAGTGCACCACAGGTCCTGCACAGAGCCTGTATGGAGCAAGGGCACAGACAAAGCTTTGGACGGAGAGGGAGACGAAGTCAGGCCCAGTCAAAGTCCAGCGAAGTCCAGAGTGTCCAGACGGCCGAAGGTCAGTGGTTTCTTCTTGTAGAATCTTGTCCACGTAAAATCTAAAGAGCTACAGTCAGGTAAGCCCTTTTGTACCCACGGGAGAGGGTTGGACAGATTCAGGAGTTACTCCCATGTCCTTTGTCCAGTTTCGCACCAGAGCAGGAGCCAATGGCTCCCAGAACTGGTTTGAGCTGGACTATGCACAGGGACACCAAATGTGCCCCAGGTGCAGACTTTCAGGCACTCTCAGAGTGCACCCACCCAGCCCCAATACACTAAATCCTGTCTGGGAGGTGGTCACACCTCCCTGTGACAGGATGCCTATTGTGCTGCCTTCCTCTGCTCGAGCTTGGCTCAGCAGCAGGAGGGCAGAAATGTGTCTCTGGTCGGCAGCATCTATTTTGTGCTGACCGGGTCGAGAAGGCTGGCACCGGATAGACCAGTGACCCCACGAAGCTCACTTCAGAAGGGTGGAATCATACCTCCCACACCGGTTACCGGTGTGGAGGTATGATTCCAAGGTGTTTGATACCAAACACGATATGTTTCTATGCAGCCGTTTTTGAGATAGCATTTACCGCAAGGTTATAATGCACCTCTACCTATATGTCCAGCTGAGTCACAGACAACCCGGGTGAATGGTCTCCGAAGGCTGCAGAGAGGCTCTGCTCATGCAGGGGCACCCTCTCACGTAAAACCCAGCACCCTGCCTTCAGGATTGTTAAGGCCTGCTATAGGTGTGACTTATAAGTTTTAAGTGTAGTGACCTATAGATATAGTGAACCTATATCTGCAGTAAGTGGTGCAAGCACCAGCTTACACAGGTTGCAGTAGCAGACCTGTAGTTCCATTTTGCATGGCCTCTCATGGGTGGCATAATACATGCTTCAGCCCATGGGAGGCCTCTGGGGTACCTATGCCCTGGGTACATGTGTACCATATACTAGGGACTGATAAGGGTACCCCAGTATCCAATCTGGAGTGTACCATAGTACAGGTATAACAATTTAAAGGAGAAAGCACTCCTGATTAGCAGGATCCCAGCCAGACTAGTCAAAAACAGTGTAACATCAAGCAAAAAGTGGGGGTAACCATAAGAAGCAGAGCCTACTTTCCTACAGCGGCCTAACAGGACTGCGTAGGAGACAGTGTCAAAGGCAGCACTTAGGTCCAGGAGGATCAGTGCCTGGGAATTGTTCTTGTCCGCAGTGCTGCACAAGGTCTCTGTTACTGTCAAGAGAGCAGTTTCTGTGCTGTATGCTGGCCGAGACCCATTCTGTGAGCAATCTAATATTAGGTTTTGTTCTAGAAAGCTGGTCAGGAGGTTGTTCATGTGCTTCTCTATAACCTTCGATAGGAAGGGTATTAGGGAGATGGGGTGGTAGTTTTCTGGCTGGGCTTTTTTAAGAGAAGAATTACTTTCGCATGTTTCCAAGACATTGGAACCACTGCAGTACTTAGAGAAAGATTAGCTAGTTGTAGGAAAACCAGTGTAATACTCTCCTGACATTTTAAAATGTATTCTGGCTTGAGTAGATCGTCCGGGGATCCTAAATTAGCCTAGTACAATATGGTGGAGATAGAATCTGCCTCCAGTAGCGCCAGCTGGTCCATGGTTGTCCTTGTGCTAAATCAGTCATTCTAACCAGGTAGTCTGGCTCTTCTGTAACATCTTTCATTTTAAAATGGGAGGAGATGTCATTCACCTTATTAACAAAATGATCTGCCCATTTGTTGCAGAGGTTGTTGGAGGCTCCCGCCAGCCCAGAAGTAACCTCTGGCTTGATCAATTTGTTGACTATAGAGAAAATGTACTTAGAGGGATTGCAACTGGTTTTAATTTTAATCAGCAAAGAAGTTGGTGCATGCCTTATGGATCATTTTGTGATAACTTTTGATTGCGTCCATTTATAGTTTCTTTGCTGTGGCGTCATAGGTTTTACTCCAGGTAGGTGCCGTAAAGTTAGTTACAACTAAATAGTGATAAAACCGAAGTGATTCTGTTTGGCTCCGCGAGAGAAGAGTTGTGAGGTAGGTTTCCAAGTTTGCTGTAATCAAATTATCTCCCCTGCACTTAAAATTGAGAAACGTTCGGTGGCGTTGGATGAACATCAAGTGATTGTGATACTAACAGCATTAATTTCCACATCCTAAGCTGGGAAAAGGATTCACTTCATCCAGTATCAGTTAAGACATATTTTTTTTTTTGTATAGGGCCCACTGTGCCTCTTTCCAAACTGCCTCTGAGCGTCAGGAAGGACCGATAGGCACATGAAGCACAGCAAGCCAAAGTATATAGGTCCCCAGGACAGAAATAGTTTGTATGCTTGGTGGAAGTGGTGGGTTTTCACTCCTTTTGGATACCTTCTAAAGACTGACAGTGAAAGGTTAGAGTGAGGGCGTGTGAAAGGGATGAGCCCGGTTTGTGAAAGTATTTTCTACCTAAACATTTTTATCGCACCATGTAGAGTGATAATCTGTTCTAGCTAGCTGACCTTAGGTATCTGGTTAGTACATGGTTAAAACTTTCAAAAGAAACTCCTATGCATAGCCATGGGGAGCCTTATTTACAAGCCATTAGAATTTTATTGTTTGATTAATTAAATCATTACAATCCACATATAAAAGTCGAAACTTAAAAACATTAGAGAGTATTTTTTCACTAAGCTCCTCCCATCATTCTCAATGGAAATAAAGCAATAAAATTGTTAATATAACATTTCTTCTAGAGCAAGGTAACCATCGCTTAAGTGAAACCATGTGGCAGCATAGTATCAATTAAAAACGATTAATAAAAGATAGAGCATCCCTAAGTTGATGTACAGTTCAAAGTGACAACAGTCAATAGTCAATGACAAGTCGTTGAATTTGAGTTCCGTATTGTGTGGCTGGGGCTGAATACAATGGTTTTGCTAGGGAGCAGCTTCAAAGATGTACCGTTGTTATAACCACCTGAGCTTCTTCCCTGGGTTTGACACAGGGCCTGGAATTTACTGGTTAAGCTTGTGATATGCAAGGTGGATAAAGAGTGTGAAGCTAATATTTAAAGCTGTGTTCTCCGGATTCAGTGCCGCAATGATACCCTGCCTACAAGACCGGACTCCCAATCTGTTCCACTCTGGCCTCAGTTTTAATCTGTGCAAAGACAGCAATGCTGGGCAGAGGCATACAACATGCTCCAAAGACTCGACTGATTCTCCGCAGCCCCTGCATAGAAGCTCATCTGATGGGCGACGCCAAAGGGGTAAATGTTTCAGAAAGTGCCACTCCCCCAGTCTGAGTGCCATAAACCGCAGTTTTAGATACAGGGGGTATGTGCAGGGCAGGTATGATGGAAGAGAGGCCAACTGATAAGAGTTGATTACTGCCCATGCATGCTTGCGTTTGGCGAGGGACACTTTATCAGAAGAATAGGAGCACATTCGGATGCGCTTCTTGATACTTATTTTAAAAGCTGTATTACTTGGGTTGAGGTTCCAGAGGTCGCTTGCTGATAATTGCTGTACACATTCATGAAAAAACCGACTGTATGACCCGCCAGGATTGCTAGAGCTGATATCTGACCATAACAATGACTCGAGGGAACCAGCTCCAGCCTGCCTTAGCTTGTGGCACGTTTTTAAATAAGCACCTGCGCTTAGCATTTCGTAGTTTTGAAGGCCTAGTTCTAATCAGATCTGTGCAGCAGATGCAGATTTTGGCAGCTGAAGGACCCTTTTATAAATCTTAGTCACATGTTGATTTAATGTAGTGCTGAGTTTACCCAAGGAAATTTCGAGGCCGTACGACAACGTGGGGCCTATTTTGGCTCTCATGACTTCCAACATTGGGGCTAAACTCGGACCTGTCAATTATTTAGAAAGTTTTGAAAGGTTCACTTGAAGAGCCATGGCTTTCATAGCGATGTCACTGCGATGTTTGGCAAAGGTGCCCCTAGAGTCGATGTTGATCCCCAGGTATTTATATGATTTTCCTACCACGAGTCCAGAGTTGTTATATGACCAGCCACCACCTCCATGGTGCTTCCTGCCGAATATGACCACTTGAGTTTTCTTTAAGTTTACCTCCAGGTTGTTCATGGCAGTATAACTATATAATTTGTTTAACAGTCGTTGCAGCCCAACTCGCGTGAGGCTGAAGAGGACAAGGTCATCGGCATACAGAAGGTTGCTTAACTGAACACCACCAATCTTGGGGGATGGCTATTTATTGCGTCTAGCTCCGCTGAGAGATCGGCAATGAACAGGTTGAAGAGCAGCGGAGCTAGCACGCATCCCTGTTTGACTCCCCTTGTTGTCATGATTTTTCAAGACAGATGTGAGGCAGTACCAAGCTTGACTTGTATCCAGGTGTTGGTGTGTAATTGGACTATTGCCTCCAAGAGTTTGACCGGGATTCCCCATTTCGTTAGCTTGGCCCAGAGTGCTTCCCTTGGGAACCGGTCAAAGGCAGCTTTGAAATCAACAAAACAACAATAAACCACCTTGGATGTAACTATTGCATTATCGATAAGTATTGATAGTGCCAGTCGAGTGTTTTGTCCTGCAACGTCCTCTTGACTGGAAGCGAAGGTGTAACAGTAATGCCAATGTGATATGGTCCATGCATTTCAGGCTCAATGTAAGGTTGGCCTTACAGTTATCTACCCACTAGAGCCTACCTGGAGTTTGGCTAGGAGGATCATGAAAACACTGTTGTGATAGTTGATGCATGAAAACTGACACAATGCTCAGGTGTTTCATGTTTACTTTGTATTTGCTATCTAGAAGTTCTTCTTTGTATGGAATCCTTATACATGCTTGCTACATTAATGAGTTTACAGAGGTATTTGAGACCAGGGTTGGCTGTGTTAAAAAAATTGTGTTATACTGATGAAAATGCCATTCCTGTCTCCTATAAAGTGAGACCAGTATCATTGAATGTTCTGGATGATCTTAAGAAGTTGCTTGATTACCTACGCAAAGAAGGCAGAATTTTTTTCCACAGATTCATTGTTATTTCCCAGAAAAATTTGGTGCAATCTGTCTTTGTGCAGGTTTGTGCTCATTAAACAAAAACCTAGTGGTAGATTGTCACCCTACCCAAAAGTACATGAAATGCTGGAAGCTTCAGCTGATGCAACATGTTCCCCATATCACTGGGTTAAAATCTGCATATTACCAGGTCAGCTTATCTACCAAATCATCACTTTTGTCACACCAGTTGGTACTTTCTAGTATATATGTTTACCATTTTGATTAGCCTCAGCTACTCCCTTATTGCACAGATTAATGAATGTTCTGTTCAGGTGCGTAGTTGGAGTCAAGTGTTTCAGGATGACATACTAGTCTGTGCAAAAACATGTACAACATAATATTGAATTTCTCAAATGAGAGGGATATGACTGTAAGACAAGAAAAGCACACATTAATTTCAGAGGCAGTAGGTTATTTAGGTCAGACAACAACAGCTAGAAGCATTAAACCAAAATCAGACCTGTCAGAAGCTATTAAAAAGACCAGAGTCAAAAGATAAAGATGTGCTTAGGATTCAGTGAATACTCTACCAGATTTGTTTGTGGGTATGGTTTAGTTATGGAACTAATGAGGGCCTAATTAAAAAAAAGAAAAATATGTATGCGGTAAGTAAGAGGAGGATGCATTTAAGCAGCTAAGGTATATGATCGTTAATGCTCCCTCTTTGAAACCTTTTGAAAGTGATGCCACTTGTGCAGGCAGTGTATAAATAAGTTCAGTTAGTTAAGGAGCTACTTGGAGCCAGTGGTTGAACAGATAAGAACAAATTGTTGTATTGATCTGATGTGTACTAAGGAGGGTCAGTAACACACTAATGAGCCAGGGAGCAGTCTGTTGTTGCGGTGTTGGATGCACTTCAAGACTGAGTTAGTGTGGTGGCTAAAAATGCATGGATGGATGCTTACTTAGAGGACAGTTATTTCAGAACTCAAACGATTACTGTACACAGATGGTCATGAAATAGGAACTTACAACGGGGAATTATGTAGTTTTGCTCCAGTTGCTTCCAAACTTTCTTTGAAGTTGTAATGCTTTGGAGAAAACGTTTGTTTACACCACTAGAGAAGGTGGAAAATAAAATAAGGCAAACACAAGGAGATGATGGACGGAGCGCTGCAACTTTTCAGACACTCATCCCCAGTCACAGATCTGGGTTGAATCTATCATCGTTCTTTAGCTCACTTCGCCACCCCAGTTTAGACCCAACTATATGCAAATCAGTCTTGATCCTGTGCCTCATCAGAACAGTCCGGCCCGAACTGCCAAGCCAGGTCTTCCCTGGACTGGAAACAAGCATCCTGGGACTGCTTTCGAGTTAACACTCCTCATCAGCCAGGCTAGCATGAATCCAGTGGCAGAGTGAGCAAGGGACCCACGTCTGGGCATACCCTGCCAACTTAGGGCAAACAAAGCAAACACAAGGTAATGATGGACGGAATGCTGAAACTTTTGAGACACTCACCCCCAGTCACAGATCTAGGTTGAATCCATCATCGTTCTTTAGCTCACTTCGCCACCCCAGTTCAGACCCAGCCATAGGCAAATCAGTCTTGACCCTGTTCCTCATGGGAACAAAAAATATAGAGGGAGTAAGAGGATAAAGGCTGGGGCCGTTTCCCAAGCACGATTCATAACACAGAAAAAAAAGCACTCAACCGATTTATGAAAATTTAGCTTGTGCCTGGAAAAAAACACAAGGTTTTCTGTAAAACCCTCACCCACCAGGGTTACCCCTTGGTGGCATGCTTCATCATAGGGTCCTTCCCGTTCCGCTACGGAACAGGGCGTGCTGCAATCTATGGGTTACGCAGGAGCACTTGCAGTGACTATGAAAGACGAGATGGTCTATGAGAGAGCAGTAGGGAAGGTGGGAGAAATAGATCTTTAAAAATACCTGGCTAGTGGGTTAAGCTTATTTTATTCCTCATGGGAACAGTCCAGCCCGAATAGCCAAGCCAGTCTTCCCTGGACATACCCTGCCAACTTATGGCAAACAAAGCAAACACAAGGTCAATGATGGACGGAAACGCTGAAACTTTTCAGACACTCACCCCCAGTCACAGACCTGGGTTGAATCCATCATTGTTCTTTAGCTCACTTCGCCACCCCAGTTCAGACCCAGCTATATGCAAATCAGTCTTGACCCTGTGCCTCATGGGAACAGTCTAGCTCGAACTGCCAAGGCAGGTCTTCCCTGGACCGGAAACAAGCATTCTGGGAACTAAGTTGGCAGGGTATGCCCAGACGTATGCCCAGGGTATGCCCAGACTTATGCCCAGGGTATGCCCTTGCTCACTTTGCCACTGGATTCAAGCTAGCCTGGCTGATGAGGGGTGTTACCCCGAAACGGGTCCCAGGATGCTTGTTTCCGGTCCAGGGAAGACCAGGCTTGGCAGATCGGTCTGGACTGTTACCATGAGGCACAAGATAAAGACTGATTTGCATATAGCTGGATACGTGACTGGGGGGCGAGTGTCTGAAAGGTTTCAGCGCTCCGTTCATCATCTCCTTGTGTTTGAAAAATAAAATAATTCAGATTGTGCACACTGGGCAATCATGTTATAACTGCTACACAGAAATTACCTCGAAGGTATTATTGGTGCCCATTCACAGATGCTCAGGTTGAGTGTTTGTTATTGAACAAGCACTGGAAAGTCACAGACAAATCAATTTATACCGAAGTCCTTGCCAGAGGTGTTTTGAAAGAAGCTGGTCATAGATCTTGCTGGACCTTATAATTCACTTGCTTTTACCAAGTGCTTACATGTGGTGGCGATTTTACCAAAGTGATCTACTATTCATTTGTAAGCTCAACAAACATAAATGTAGTTTTAGATTTGTGCAAAAAGGGGCACCTAGAGTGATTGTAGCAGAAAACAGGACACAATTTCTGTCTGAGATGGTGGTCAAATGTTCATAGTACAATGGAAATAAGTGTATGAAAGTAGCTTGCACAGTAGGATGACCACCTCAGTACAGGTCGTTATGGTCACTGTTTCCAGGACTGAGTTTTGACTTACAAATCATTGTTTTCAGGTACGTTAGTCTAATAGGTTCAGAGAAAGCGAAACAAAACTAACACACTATGAATGTTTTGAAATGTCAAACAATAGTCCTGCACTGGAAATGGTGTCCATGAATGCATGGAGGGAGATGGTCATCCAATTGCAGTCCTTCCCTAATGGTACTGTGGAAAGAGCAAACAAGTTCTTGAAAGAGGGTATTCAAACTACCCTAGATTCAGGTTTGAATGCAGGATCTTACGTGAGAGAGAGGGTGGAGTTATGTTAACAACCCACATCCCACAACAGGTGTTGTTCCCTTCTTGTTGCTGAAGGGTAGAGAGTTTGGGACCAGATTAGTTCCAGGATGCTTAAAGTCGGTTCAGACTTCCAAAGTAGGGTTGTTGTCTGAACTCTTGCAGCAAGTGAAAGATTGTTTGGCAGGGAAACAAATGTAAAATAAACAATATCCTGGTTCAGTTAGGAGAGTTAAAGAATGGTTTGGTTTCGACTACTGGTGATTGGGTAATTATTGGGAAACCTAGAAAGATAATAAAGAGGAACTGAGCTGCAAGCACATAAGGGTCCATGTGATGGATGAAGATGTAGCAAGAGGTTTGAATGTCACTGTGGTGGTGGCATGTGATTGAGTGTCACTGGAGTGGTTGCTGATGATTGAGATATCACAGGAGTACGTGTTTCACACCAGTGAGATCAGAGATATCCTAAAGGGAATTCCAATGGTAGTGGAAATAATTACAAGTAGGTTTTGTAATTATATGTTGTATACATTTTCAAGGAAGATGTGTTAAGTGCTTATTGTATGTCCACGTTTGGAATATGCACCTCTGAAACTTCAACTGATCTTTTGTCAGTAAATTCCTGGTTCTGCAGCATCGCTGTGCACCTTTGTGAGCTCTGTTACCTAATATTTTTTGTTGCCCTAATCAATACTCTGTATTCGGCCTTTATTCAACACGAAGGCAATCCAGTGAGCCAGCAGCTGCAGTGGCAGTATCCCCATGAGGCTGTACCTGTTAGCAGTACTGCTTCTTTGCTCATGTTGTTTATGGGTGGAAACAGAGACATATCCTTGTCAACGTCAACTAGAAGGTTTTGTATCGTGCATGAAGGAAAAGGGGATGAAAACATGGTGGGAGGCCTGACCAATAAATATATTTGTTCGGTCACTGACAGCCTGGATGGACTCTGGTAGAATGGTTAGTCCTTTTAAGATAGAACATTCCCCCTTTTTATTTATATTTTGGTGTTTAAGGGGGCATTTGTATAACAAATGATACACTCATTAATGTAGGAATTCTCGCTATTTAACATGATCAGATTTGTAAAAGTTTTGCAATCTCTAAAATCGTGTTTTCTGTTTTTGTTTCCCAATGTAAGTAAAATTTCAGCATTGGCTGTTAGTCCAATGTGTTTTGTAGAATTGTGTATATATAAATAAAGTTTGTCACTAAAATGAACAGCCAGGTGGTAACTGTATCACTGATCAAAACAATTTTCCGACTGTACATTGTTTTAAAAGAACTCAATAATTCAATAACTACATTTCTGCGTCTTTGCGCATCTGAAAAAAATAAGACCTATCACTTGACCCAGATTTTGATGATACGGCCAACGTGTACATACAGAAGGTTAGCAGAAGATTACGGGAGAAGGTACAATAAATGTGTAAAAGTTGTTTATTTTGTATTTTAGTGAGGATTTGGCACCGGCAACCGCCTTTACTAGGAGCAAGAAATACCTCTTCTGATGGAAATTCATTAGTGTGAAGCTGCTGTTTGATTGGTTTGTTTCAGTCGCCACGTTCTGCTCCCAACTTTGTCATCGGTGTGCCAGTGTTTATAAGACTTTTTTTTTTTTTGATGTGTCCAATCTGTTATTCATTATGTAACCACGACACGTGTTTCGTCGCACTTGGCAACTTTTTCAAGGCTGTGTAAGCGAAACAAAATATATATACTTTACAATTTCAAGCTGCCATATCACGGCAGTAAAGACAAACATTGCCTTTTAAAGTACTTTTTTTTTTTTAAAGATTTCTTTATTACTTTTAACTTAAAGTGATCACAAACATTAGTATTCGTACATGTCAGTCGAAGTATTACAGGTTTCCTTAGCATGACAGTGCCTAGTGGATTAATCAATATTTGCAGGTGGATGATTCTCATTTCTTGGCATTTTCATCTCTACAGTTGAGGATGTACACAAGTCCCCTCTATGTACATTCCACCCGCCCCATTTTTTATCGCATTTCTTGGGACATCCTCTCGATTTATATACTTCTTTTTCTGCAATCATACTTTTGCCAAGTTCAGCTGCCCAATTCTTACTTGAAGGTTTCTCGGCTGCCCCCCATTTCATAGCAATTGCTCTTTTGACTAAAGTGTACCCCAGGGTGACAAATTGCTGTTCTACTTCTGTGAGATCGATTGCTTCCCAAATGTTAAGGAGCCCCAGCGATGATGTCAAAGTTATTTGTTTTCCTGTAGCATCCGCATATGTGTTGTGGCCCTATCCCATATATGTCGTATTTGGGGACACTCCCATAAGGTGTGATAGAAGGTTGCCTCTTGGTGACAGCCTCGCAAACATAGCGTGTCCTGCCTAGCACCCATTCTCGCTAACGTCACCCCCGTAAGATACGTTCTGTGAAGGATTTTTAATTGAATTAATCTGAAACGGAGGGTGATAGCTGCTTCCCTTGGAGACATTAGTGCTGTTTGCCAATCCTCGTCGTCGATCTGCCCAATATCGGCCTGCCATCTATCCCGGAGAGTCCAGAAGGGATCTGGTAAGTTGTTACACAGTTTGCGGTAAGTTAGTGAGATGGCTTTGTCTGGGATAGGTTCAGAAAGCAACCGGTCTTCCAAGGGGGATGATTCCGGCAAGTTACCTATATCTGGGAGTGCTTGTGTAAGCGCATGTCGAATTTGCAGATAGCGGAAAATCTCAGTTCGTATTTGTCTTGTAATTCACCAAATGTAAGGAGTTTGCCCCGTTTCACTAAGTGACCTAAGCTGGAGATTCCAATTGTATCCCACTTATCAAATCCTGGTTGGTGACATAGGAGCCCTAGTTTTTGAGAGGACCACAAGGGTGTAGCTTGAGTCAGCACACCTGTCCAACCCAGACGTTTAGTCGCTTGGTGCCAAATTTCCACCGTCCTCGCCGTAGGGCCCAAATACCTCCCTTTTCGGTGCTTTGTGTATAAGGCTCCCAAACACCCTTCTCTTCCCATCTGGTATCTATCCAACATGTAGGCCGGGTCTGTCGGAGAGCGGTACAGCCAGTGGTTCATTGCCACTAATTGCGAGGCCCAATAGTAGAGTCGTGTATCTGGAAGTGCGATCCCCCCATCATACCACCCCTTGGTCAGTTTGTGCAGCGCTATGCGAGGCGCACCCCCACTCCACAGTAGCGATCGGATCTCGCGCTCAATATTTTTGAAATAAGAATCGGGAATTGTATACGGGCAGTTTTGGAGGATATACAAAAATCTCGGAAGAGCGAGCATCTTAAACAGGGCAGCCCGCCCTAGCAACGAAAGTGGCAGCGCTCTCCAATGTTTTACGTCGTTTCGAAGGCGATCCAAAGGGACTGCCAGATTTCTCTCACAGAAAAGTTGGGGGTCTGGGGTAATAAAAACTCCAAGATACCTAAATCCGTCAAGGGCTATTTCAATCTCACACCCTGAGGGAAGCCTGGGAATGGGGCACTTAAGAACGTACAGCGCCGATTTAGACCAATTAATGGAGTAGCCGGCATACTTGCCGAAATTTGTGAATATATTTAAAAGTCTATGTATTGAGGCATATGGGGACGCTAGGTATATTAGAATGTCGTCTGCGTATAATGATATCCTATCTTCGTTCCCTTCTTCCCACTTTAGTCCCCTGAGTACTACGTCCCCTCTCACCCAGGACGCCAGTGGTTCCAGCATCAGGGAGAAAAGCAGGGGGCTAGGGGGCAGCCCTGCCTGGTGCCTCTACTTAGTTTAAATATTCGGGACGTGCGGTTATTAACCTTTACTTGACCCCTCAACTCTGTGTAAAGTAGCCTAACCCATCCCTGGAATCGCGGGCCGAACCCAAGTCGCCCCAACACCTCAAAAAGATAAGGCTATTCTATGGAATCGAATGCCATAGAGGCGTCAAGGGAGAGTACCACTGCATCTTCTTCTATATATTGTTGGCGCCCTAAGACATTATGAATACGACGTATATTTAGTGCTGTATTCCGCCCAGGCATAAAGCCTGATTGGTCAGCATGGACCAAGGATGGGATTACTGTCACCAAGCGAGAAGCGAGGAGTTTAGCTAGGACTTTAGCCTCTGCGTTGATTAAGGAAATCGGTCGATAAGAACCGTACTTCTCAGGAGGTTTTCCTGGTTTGCGGATTACTACGATGGAAGCCAGGCGTTGGTCTTCCGGTAGGATTCCCTTCTCAAAGCTTTCGTTATACATGTTTTTGAGGTGTGGCGCGACTCGTAGGGCTGTGGCCTTGAGAAATTCAATAGGGATTCCATTGGGCCCCATTGCCTTCCCTCATTGAATATTGTATATAGCTTTACAAATTTCATCGTCTGTGATATCTGCTTCCAATATATTGCTATCCTCCCCAGATAAGGTCGATAGGTGCATGTCAGCTAACAATTGCCGGGAGTCCTCCACCGTGTATGTAGTGGAGGAGGCATGCACTGCTTCTAAATGGTCAGCAAATGCCTCCGCAATGTCCTGTGGATCAGAGATCTGCTCCGCCCCATCTACCGACAATATGGGCACCCAGCGCTCCCCCTGTTCCCTCCTTTCTAGCAAAGCAAGCATTTTCCCGGCTCTATCTCCCCACTCATATAACTTGTGTTGTGTTTGCAATAGTCTAGCCCGGGCCCTCTCTCCCGCCAAAGTTTTGTATTCTAGCTGCTTGATAAGTAATTGGTGTGTGTTGGCCTCCGTGGGTGAGATGGTATTTTGTGCCTCTAGTTGTTGAAGTTCGCTCTCTAGTTGTGATAACTGTTGGTTTTGTTTTCGCACATATCCCACTTTTAGTGCCAAAGCGTACTCCTTCAGCACTGCCTTGTAAGCCTCCCACACTATCTGTGCTGATTCAACCGATCCGACATTGTCAGTGAAATAGTGGTCCGTTTGCGTAAGCAGGTTTTCCTTTATGTCTGGAACTTTGAGCAACCATGGATTGAGGACAATAGTGTTTTGTTGCCTTTTGTTATAATATGTAAGCTCAATCCACACTGGGGAGTGATCTGAAATGCCCCTAAGTAGACCCCGTGGGTGTCTAAAACGTCCAATACTTGCAAGATGGGTAAGGAAATAGTCTATGCGGGACATGCTCTTGTGTACACTAGAGTAATAGGTATAATATGTCATGTCTGGTTGCAAAGCCCGCCACACTTCTGTCAGCCCCATGGCCCGCGTGAATTCCGCCATCTGGGTGTTAGGGCGTGCCAGGGGCGCTGTGGAGATCTATCTCTTAGGTCATTCATAGTCATATTAAAATCCCCACCCACTATCAGAGTGCCCATAGGGAGCTCTATTAGTATTTTCCCCAGGTCACCAAGCGCCTCCTTGCCCAGCGCTGGGGTAAGATACACTGAGACCACATTAAGCGGCTTCCCCTCCCAGCTGGCCTCCAAAACTGCAAACCGCCCCTGAGGATCCGCCCATGTACGGTTGGGAGTGAGTGCTAGGCTGCTCCTCACAAGGATACCTGTGCCCCTCGAATCTGAGGTAAACCCTGTAAGGACCAGGATTTTATATCCCCATCGGTTAAGGGCCTTGCAGTTATTGCCCACTAAATGTGTTTCCTGCACCAAAACCAGATCTGGGGCCTGTCTCTTGAGATATTGAAGCACTATCCCACGCTTTATTTTGTCCCCCAGCCCGTTTACATTCCACGTCAAAATGGATAATGATGTTTCTAATGTACTCTCCATTACGAGTTATGTGGGAAAAGTATGAGAGGATCCATGAGCGCGCCGAACGGTGCAGCCACTGTATCTCCCAACCCTGTAGCTCCGTGCTCGGACCTGTAGTGATTTAGGGGCCCTATACTGCCCTAGAACCTTCATGTTAGTGTACCTTGCGTTTAACCTGACAACAAAGCTGACAAGATCTGACGCATGAGAGTTTGTGATTCGAAAATAAACAAATAGAACAACCCTTGCTACTCTACTACCCCCCAGACCGTCCCCACCCTGCCCCCCTGCCAGTGGATTTCAAACTACCCACTCCCCAACAAGGCAGAGTGCCTGTCGCCCCCCCTTCTATTCTAGAGGTACCTGGTTTGCAGCCTCGCCCCTCCCGCCTTGTTTGAAGGATGATTTCACGGTATAGTAAATACACAGGATAATTCTCTCCCCTCTCTTGAGTCTCTGGAACTGAGGTGTTTTATATCTGGTCCTCCACCCTAAACTGTTTGAAACCAAGTCACAAATGCTGCCCCATTACAGTGGGGGATACTCTCCCTCCTACCATTGAAGTCCCTGTTCTATCTCAGAGTCTTTACTTGTAGTGAGGTGTGTCCATACCAGCACCGCGGATGTCTCCTTCTCAGCTGCATGAAGTTAGGTTCTTCTCCTTCCGGACATTCTCGTTACGTTGCTTGGCGTTGTTGTCAGGCCTACTGACTCGGGGTCTTCCATTGCGGCCTTTCTTCGATTTCTCCACCTGGCGCCAGCCCTCTAACCAGTCCCCTGCCTCCTCAGGAGAGGAAAAGAACCACGTCTTGCCCTCTGATTCAATCCGGAGTTTCGCAGGGAAGAGCATTGCATATTTTATTTCCTGATCGCGCAATGCTCGCTTGACTGCCATAAAACTGTGCCGCTGGGCCTGGACTTTAGTTGTGAAGTTCGGAAAAAAGGCAATCAGACTGTCCTCAAATTTAAGTGGTGGATTAGCACGAGCGGTCTGAAGTATGACGTCGCGATCCCTAAAGTTGAAGACTCGCGCTATGATCGGCCTCGGAGGAGCTCCTGGTCTAGGCCTACCCCCGGGGACACGATGGGCTCGTTCAATGGAGAAGTAGTTGGACAGCTTTTTTGGTTGCAGTTGTTTCAGGATTAACTCCTCAACAAATAAGTCCACTGCAGGACCTTCTGCCCGCTCCGGAACTCCTATGAGTCGTATATTGTTCTTTCGTGCCCGCCCTTCATATTCGTCGAGCAGTCCCTCCATTTTGGTCTGTCGCTCTTGTAGCTGGCATACTTGTTGTTTTAGCAGGGCAGTATCCGTATTCAAAACTGTCGTGACCTCCTCTATTTCTTTGACTCTGGAGTCCATTTTTCTCAAGTCGGCTCTTATGAGGGAGACCTCAACATTTACAGTGTCAATACGAGCCTCTAGGGAGGTCTGCACTCCCGTAATGGCCTCCATAATGTCTTGAAGCGTCAGGTCCTGTTGCTGCGGCGGTTGTTGCTGGGTGTCCGAGATCCCTCGAGTTGTTGCTTCCCCACCTTCGCCTTCCGTCGACCGGGCATATTGAGCTAATTTGCTCTGTGCAGTCGTCTTAAGTCCTTTTCCGCTTGCCATTTTGAAACTTTAGTGTCCGACCTGCAACAGAGCTTCCAGGGATCAGCTCCAGTACTCGCCGCCGCCTACACAGGGGAGGGCACTTCCCCCTGCTGGCCTGTCGGGTTTCCTATTCCACTGACCCTTTTACAAGCGTAGGGAGGATAAGGGACAAAGCACGGAGTTTCGCCGATATGAGTATGCTACCGGTCGAGTTATGGAGCTCACAATACTCCCTTGCCCCCTTCTGTTCAAATCACTGGGCCAGTGCTAGATGCTGGGCAGGGTCGCGCTGGGGATGCGCACTGGATGTACCGCTCTTTCCGCAAGGCCGCTCTCCACTCAATCAGGCAGTGTAGATCCCACACTCTTCGTCATTTGTGCCAAGTCCCAGGGTTCCAGGGCCACGTCAGAGAGCTTTGTGCACTGCTCAGGTCTTTGGCCTCCCCCTCACGTAGAGATGCTTACTGTCTCTGCCGGCCACAGGATCTCAGCCAGAGTCAGATGGGTGCACGTAGGGAATTTCTGCCTCTTTAACTTTTGGGGCCCAGTCACGTGTGGAAGCACCCCCTTCGTGTCACTGATGCATTTGGCCCTCCGGGGGGTCACCAGGGAGCACGGGTGATAGTGCTGTGGAGGCCTCCGATATGCGGTGCTCGCACCCCCCGGGAGAAACAAAGGAGGAGAAGAGTCTGGGCCCACCAGGCCCATGAAGCCGGGACCTCGAGTATGACCGCCCCCAGCGGTGGTATCAGTCCTTCCTCTTGGCTCCGGCCAGGGTCCACAAGCACCACACACCCAGCGGAGCAGCGGGGCAGCACACCCAGCCGGAGTATTCCAAATCCGGGCACCGGCGACCGCCACCGAAGGCCGCCGCCCGCAAGGCCCGCGAAGCCGGGGCCTCGAGTGCTTCTGTTCCCAGTCCACTATCTGCCCGCCCTGCGGCTCGGACCCATCGCTCACCGGTACACTGCAGGGTCTTCAAAGAAGTTCTTGGCAGCCGTTTCTCACAGGTGGCTGGTGCCCTCGGGGGCTGCCCCCTCCGCCAGCGGGCCCCGCTTTGCGTGCGCTGATCTAGAATACCCACCGCTTCCACAGAGTCAGTCAGTGGAGCGGGGGTGCTCCGCCATCCTGCACCGGAGTTCCAGTCGCGTCCGGAGTCTCTCAGTGATTTCTCACTTCCCAGGCTGGAATTTGTCCGCGATGTAGGCTGCATGACTCCAGGGGCAATATCCTCTCTATTTGCGGGGAGTGTTACAGGATTGTGACCTGATTGGAGACAGGATTAACGGTACGGGCTCCGGAGCCGCGTTAGCTTGCGGCCATTCCCTTCGGCTGCTAGCCACGCCCCCACTATAAGACTTTTTAAAATGTATATAATAATCTAAGTTGATCTGAGCTCAGGTCAAGAATCTGCTCCCAAGTTTTCTGAATCTGTTCTTGGTTGGGGACGCTAACAGAATGTCATTGATTCTCCTGCCGTTTGCGCCCTACACTTTATCACCTATTAACAGATATATAGATGCCAGCAGTGTGAGGTCATGTAAAACCTTATTGGACAAGAACTTAAGAGATACCAGATCCATGGCTGCATATTAAACCATTGCACCCGACAAATCTATTGCCCACGCCGTTCGCTTTCTCTTCTCAAGGCCGAAAATTGAAACACTGTAGAAATACAAAGGAAGCATTGGAAGGAAATGTGGCACAGATGTTTGTTATGTTATTATGTGCATTTGTAGCGCACTTTACCATATGTATTATCCGGTAGATTTTAACCGTTTTGAAAATATCTAATTCATTGTAAAAAGAATGCCTGCATGTTATTTTTCCGTGTCTGGTGTATTATAACTGCCTAAAAGAGGAGGAGGCAATGCAGTTTTCGCCTCCCCCATTTCTCTTCTCATTTACAAACTGCCTTTTTCCGAGTGAACCAAACGGTTTTATGACGGAACTACGCATGCGATTATATTGCATGCCTTAACAACGCGGTCTTTTCAACGCCCGCGTCTTTATCATGCATGCCTTTACAACTAATTTTGTTGTAAAAGCATGATAGGTAAAGGCATATGCATGGTAAGGATCACACACTAGCCCCGACCTGAGCCCTAAAAGCCGGCCCCCAGTCCTGCAAACCACCCTGCCCTAAAAACTATTCCGACACCCCCCACCCTGAGCCCTAAAACCAGGCACCAGCCCTAAAAACTACCCCAACCGCAGCCCCCGGCATTGAGCCCTAAAAAAGGCCTCCCGACCAAAAAACTGCCCGACTCCAGCCCCCCACCCTGAGCCCTAAAACCGGACCCAGCCCTAAAAACTACCTGACCCCCCCCCACCCACCCTGAGCCCTAAAACCCGGACCCCAGCCCTACTTAACAAGCCGCGTCCCAATCCTTCCTTTCCTGGTCCTTCCTGTTCCTCCTTACACTCTCTCTGCCCATCCGCTCTGAATCTAGAGCATTGACTGCCTTTACCACACACATGAGTGGTAAAGGCATATGCGTGGTTAAGGCAAGCGTGGTCATGCTTGCGGGGTAACGGAAAACGTGGTTCCGCCCTAGTTGTAACTTCCGTTTCCCGAACCAAACAACCGTCCTTGCAGTGGCGGCTCCTCCGCTAAGGCGGAGGAGCGTCAACCCACTGCTCGCAGAGCAGTGTAAAAAAATAAAATGATAATTACTGAAGCTATTTCTGTTATTATCATCTTTTTTGGGGGCCAGGTTGGGCAGGGCTGGGCTCCCGTGACGTTCGGGAGGAGGAGTGGTTACTGCACACACCAAAGTGCTCATGACTGCTTGGACGACCCTCGGGCCGCCCCAAGCAGTCATGCGCACTTTGCATGTTCCTCACCAGGCTGCATTACACAGCCTGGTGAGAAACATGCAATGCAAACCCTCCCAGGTCCCGTCTGAGCGCCGAGCTACGGCGCTCAGACCAATCACATCGCTGCATTGCTGCGTTGTGATTGGTCAGGGGAGAGAGCCTGGGAGCTTACTGGTTCCGGAGGGATGACATGACAGAAGTGAGGCGGCTGCGAACTCGGTGAGAATGTAAGTAAGTTTTTTTATTTTGTAATGTCGCCCCCCCCGCGCAACCTCTCCCCCTCACCGCCACTTTCATTTACTGCCAGCCGCTACTGCGTCCTTGTGGCAAAGAGCAGATTTCCACGACATATAGGGGCTATTCACTGAGACAGAAATTAGACCTTCATGGAACACAGAGCTGGTCTTCTTATGGAGAGAGCGCAGTGCCTTCTTTCAATAAAGAGGGTCAATCTGCCATGCTGCACCGATGCACAGCAGTGAGGAGCTATTTTGAGGCAGGACCAGAAGTGGTGAGGTTGGATATGGTAATAACAATCATGTGCACTCTTCCTGAAACATCACTGCAAGAGATGTGTATTCTAGTCACTGCACCACTAGGTTTGCTGAACGTAAAAAAGAGGGCAGGGACAGACAGAACTTGAGCTTAAATGTGAACTCAGCATAAAATATGTCCACAAAGGCGCTATGGGACAACAAGCCCTGTCCACACCATAGGCATCAAAACACATCTTTTTGTGAAAGGCCTTTGCAGAGCATTTCTACTGTAAGAGTACCGTTTACCATTTGATCTAATCAAAGATGCCAGTTATTTTTCTCTTAACCCTTGGTGCCTGGTTCAGGCCAGTAAGTTGATAATAGACAAATGACCAGCACTATTGACTGGAACTGGCTTCTAATACACTATGTCCATCACCAGAGTCCTGCTGAAATCAATTACAAACATATTTTCTCTACCATGTTGCTCCTCATACCCATTGTTTTATCAAAAATGAAGACCGGCTCGTCACACAGCAGACCCCTAACCAAATGCTGAAAAGAAAACATGCAGCTAGACGACGCCCAGTCGGAATTCCCACCTGGGTGAGTTAAAGACTCGAATACCACACTTTTAAAGCAAGGAATTAGTGTAAGCCAATGGCCAAGGACACTTTGTCACATTAATCATACTAGACCTGTCAACAGCGTTTGACAGTGCATCTCACTATGCTTCTGAGTGGCATGGCCACCCATATAGTAATGCTAGGGCTGGTCCTGTCACAGAGAAGGAATTACTTACTGACAGAACCCAAAAATCACTGTGTTTGTTCCAATCCAACAATGGCCAAATATCTTGTCGAGTACCGCAGGCTACCACCAAACTTCCATCTGTCTTAGATTGCTCCCTGACGTAAGCTTGTTGCGCTCTTGGTAAAAAAAACATGAACAATTAATGTGGGTGCGGGCAACGTCTGAGCAGGATCACAGGGAAAAGAGTGAGTTAAATCATGGAGCCACGTCCAGAGCAGGTGGAGTGGGAGCAATACCACGTGGGAAGTCAGTTAATACGGGATGTGCATGCAGAGATTGAGCTACACTATGCTACAAAGTGATACCGGAACATAAGGGTTGTAAGCAGTTAAAGTGAGAATTGAAGAATGGGGAGAAAAGGAGTCAGAGCTTAACCATAGGGGTAGGCAGAAGGAGTCTGAGCTAAACTTAGCCAATGAAATGCAGAGAGAGTATGGCTGGCTCACCAGCCATGGTGGGTCCGGACAGACAGAAGAAAGTGTTTGCTGTGGACCATTGGAGTTAGTCGGACAGTCAAAAGTGGACTTAGACCATGCTGGTGGATGTAGCACAGTCCCTAAATTGAATCATTGAAGGCAGTGAGTCTAAACAGTGTAGGGTTTTCCCCTACAGACCCCGTAAATGGCAGCGCAATACAGTTTAGTGGGGTGATGGGTATCCTCTACTGATTAGGGCTGTAGCACTGGTCTGTGTCAGGTTCTGACTGACAATGTGCCTACAAGAAAGTATGATTGGGCCAGAGGGCAGGAGAGAGTGTCTACAGCCTGTTTGAGAAAAGGGGGTGTACAAGTGCACACAGGTGTGCACTTGTACACCCCCTTTTCTCATTGAATTATTAATCTGCCCCTTCAACAAGTTGCACCCGCGGATTACTGACGAGAAAACTGCAATAATGTTACATGCGAGACGATATTTGTACAATCTATCCCCCAGAAATGGCAGTATGTGAACTATGTTTGAAGAAAACATGATGGACGGATTTGGTTTGGACTTTATATTAAGACTCAGTGTTCAATTCTGTACATTACTAAATGTGGATAACATGTTTGAATAATAGTTTCATGTGAAAATCTGAAGTGCATAATTTCATAATCGACGTATGAGATAAACATCTATGGGTGGGCGGGGTATTCGTGTGAGATGCCTGAAGAAGTATTAAGTAAGGAACAGGTTAATGCAATCATGAATTTTTGGTTTATTTGCAAATCAAGGTGATGGAGATGTTTGAAACAGTGCATTATGGGATTTGCAGTAATGAGGGTGGTGTAGTTCAACTGTGGGATTATAGTCATTGGCCGATGTAGAGGGGAGGAGTTACGTCACATTAGATAAGAAGGGGGACGATATCAGCGAGTGGATTGCTCTTTTGGTGTAAGGAGATAGGTCGGGAAGGCGATTACAATGACAGAGGACCAAGGTATAGAGGACGGGTGACGTAGTTTTGTTTATGGGGATCGGTCTATCGTAAATACTGTCAAGCCTGAGTTGCTGGGGAATGTGCATGGGGTGTTTCAAATTAGAATGAAGTAAAACGCAGGCAAGTTAAAGTTTGGGGAGAGGCTTTTTGGGCACTTTTTCGTAGCATATGTCATGCGCGTAGAGGGAAAACGCTGATTATGGAGTTAATTGCAAAATACATTATGAATTTTGTAATGTACTGTTTACCACGCAGTATGCATTTAAGTCTGAACATATAATCTAATGGGTGTTTTTTTAAACTTGTAGTGAACCCCTAAGGAAGGGCTATTAAAAGCCCGAAATGCATTGGGTAAAAAAAGATCATATCACTAAGGATGAATTATGTATGGGTCATACGACAGAAAAAGGCCTGGATTGGCATATCTGCCGGATCAGAAACCGTTCATACATAAGCGCCTCACATGTAACAAGATGAAAAGAATATGAACTTTGGAATACTTGGAATAGAATGGATTAAACATGGATTAACTTGTGGCTTCTTTGTTATGGAACATGGAGTATGCTGTGCGTCCGGTCTTGGAGTGATACTTCGCTTCAGTTTTGTTGTGTTACAGGCTGTTTGAGCCAGAACGTTTAACAGGTATTTATTTATATATGGTCTTCCTGTTTTGTGTCTACCAGGCTGCAGAGGACGTCAGCGCTCTGAACCATCAAAAAACATGCTAAGGGCAAGCAGGTACAGTGATTACCTAACAAAGTAATAATTAAGAGCCAGACAGGGAAGTTATATTACAAGGATGAACAAATGACGGCCACAGCAATTAGTGACTGTTAGGAAGTCTAGAGAGATCTTTTAAATGATTAGGCAGGTGCTCAGCACCCTGCGAGGTGCATCCCTATTGAAGTTCACAGCCTAAAAAGGGACCCACGAGATGGGAAAATATCTTAAGAACAGGGCAGGTGGGCATTATGCCTATTCAGGCCTATTGACTGATTGGTGGTCATTTGCAATGGGCTGGTCCCCCATAATCAGCCCTCAGCATAGGCTGGCACTCTCACTGGCAGGCAACACAGAACACAGTGCTAAGGGATAAGAGGGGAGCTGAAGGTGGATCAGTCATGCAGGAAATCAAGGAGGGTACTTTAAAGGGACTGGTGTGAAAAGAATTCAAAGAGGGTGTTGATACCCTCCTACCACCCATACCTCACATACATCGTAGACATTGGGCAAAGTAAGGGTTGTTGGTTGGGAACCCTCTCTCTTAGATTCACCCTTGACTCTGACATCTCGTTCAAAGAACACCTCACTAGAAGAACCGTAACAGGGAAAACAGAGATCAAGGTACTAGCTCTCTCTACTGATGAAAGGGAAACATTTGCTTCATGAGGATAACTTCAAGCAATAATCTGAGTCCTGGGCCTCACACACCTGAATGCAGGTAATGTTCTGATCTGTCTCCCCAACATCACTCTGGCTACCCTGAAAGGCACCCTACATACTGTAGACATCTAATGAAAGTCATGGAGATGTTTGACAGTATCAATGAACTGTGGAAGAACAACACTGGCACCACTACACATCTTCAATACCAGAAAACCATATAAATGGCCACCTGCAAAGGCATGCCTGCTTAACTGAACTAGAAATTGCCATAGCAGAAGTGAGGTCATCACAAGACTGGAGACTACACTTGTAAAAAAGCACTAGCAAGCCAATACAGCAGTGCATGGAAAGCATGCATTTTTTTAATGTCTGTGTAAACATATGCAGTTTGCAAAAATGAAATGGCAAGCACATAAAAATGAAGGGGTGCACAGCAGGCCAGGACACACCAATTCTGACAATGAAGAGCACTCCATATCAGTTGGTTGTACATATGTGATCAGGCAAGATGCTGTCACTCAAAGTCCAAGACAACCAATGGATGAAGTAGCTGACTCACTGCGCCATGTTATAAAGCTGAGGTCTTCAAACTGGAGGGTGACTCCCACAGCAGCACTTTGCCACTCAGTAATTGGCCATTATTAACAACTTTTGTCGTTCATATCCTGTCTGTGAGTAGGTGTCAAAGGGGGAAGGGGTGACTCCCACAGCAGCACTTTGCCACTCAGTAATTGGCCATTATTAACATATTTTGTCGTTCATATCCTGGCTGTGAGTAGGTGTCAAAGGGGGGGGTGACTCCCACAGCAGCACTTTGCCACTCAGTAATTGGCCATTATTAACATCTTTTGTCGTTCATATCCTGGCTGTAAGTAGGTGTCAAAGGGGGAGGGCCTTCGAATGATACTTTAACACTTTAGTAAGACCTTGCTCACCAGAATAGTATGTTGGCAATCATGTATTTGATTGTAGTTTTAAAAGGGATAACTGAAATGTTTAATTATATTTATATATAATATTTAAGCATTGACAATTTTATAGAATTGTGAAAAAATACTTTTTTATTCTGGAGAAGCCCAAATTATTATTTTTTACCTCGAAGATGGGCGCAGCATTAAAGGTTTGAAGACCACTGCTGTACAATGTGGTGGGCAGAAGTAAAATGTTAATGACACTTGAATAGACCAATTGATGAAGAGGGCTGATCCAAAGCCCCTCTATCTATCTTCATATGTAAGTATTTTTATTGGTTTTTTTTTTTTTTTGCAAAACGTGAGGCTGGTAAGACCAATAGATGAAGAGGGGTGACACAAAGCCTCTCTAGGTGTCCTTATATGTATGTGTTGTTAATATTTTTTCTGGATGCATAAGGCTGTCTCTAGGCCAGACCTAAAGAGAAAAAAAGAGAAGACAGGCCTTCACCCCACATCTCCCCAGGGTCTGAGATAACATTTCCGTCACAATCAGAACTGCCCCAGCCCTTTTGTAACTGAGGAAAGATATGACAACTTATTTATTCAGAGAACATTACATCTGTACACCACAGGATGCAAACCCCAGAAGATTCTGCCTCTTGTATATATATGATCCCAGATTATATCTCAGGATTTGTGCCCATGTTCAGCAGTCTTGCTCTCCTAGCCAGGTTTGTACTCTACAAATATCCTTAAATACATTTACACACACACAATTTTTGAGTATCTGATGTTTAGAAAAGTAAAGGCAGGGCTTTAAGTGGGCCGGGTCTCACCGGTGCTGAGCACCAGCAGTTTTTTAAAGGGGGCCTCGAAACGGGTCTATATCGGGCTCTGTTTTGTGCCCTGGCACAGGTGGTCCGTTTTTTTCCTTGACTGCAGTGACAGCAGGCACAACCATGTGCGGGTGCTCACACTGCTCACTTTGCATTAGTGGAGAAGTTACAGCATGACGTCATGCCAGGTGAGCGTTATAGGGGAAGGGAAATCCTTTAAAGAGAGTCATTTTCTCTCTGGGTTTCCCTTCTCTTTTTAAAACTCAGGAGCAGCAACACTGTTGTGGTGTCACCAGGGCTTTAAGTGGAAGCTTTTTCAATATTATATACAAGCCATAGTTGCTGCTTATTTATCTTATGCAACTAACAACCATTGACAAAGCCAATAGTCCTGACTTGTTGTAGGTATGATGTTACTTGTTGTTTCATATATCTGGATGCAATGACAGAAACAGCAAAATATAAGTCGGGCGGCACACTATGCTAAGCACAGATTTTTAGCCTGCGTGTTTTTAAGCCACGCCCTTAATTACATTCTCCACGCCCCTTTGAGAGACCCCCCCAGTTTTTTCATCCCACTTAAAGCCCTGAGTAAAGGAAATGAGCATCCAGTTCTGAGAAAGAAACGTTTAGGCTGTGTTATGGATGTTATTCTAACCTTGCCATAGGGGTGGGGGTAGAACAGGAACTGGAATATGAAGAAGGCAAGAAACGTCCCTATGTATGGTTTCAGAATAAGGGTTGGGTGAGATCCACGGTTGGAGTTCACTCCACCTGAGACTGCACTTTGAAGGCCCCGCACCAGGCGCGGCTAGATACCTTTCCCTGGTTTCAGAGTCAAAGGAGTAGCCTCACTACTTCAAACCGTGAGCCCCATCCACTCTAACCTGCACCCCGAGGACACCCCTAGTTTCAGGCTCTGACTACAGGGGTGCCACCTCCGGCTATAGCCTGAGATACCCTTCCAAGTAGCAGTATAAGAGGATTTGAGGGCCATTTAGCAGTTCTAGGGGGGCCACTTACTGTGCTGAGTAAATTCTTTACTGGCTGCAGCTTGTAAACCCCCTGCCCACCCATTCCACCTCCCCCCCCCCTCCTCCCTAAAGCTGCAGCCTGGGGATCACCACACTCCCTGGCTTCAGTTGGACATCCCCCAGCCCCTGCCTCCGGTTTGGAGAGAACCACAGCAGGCTAGAGTTGTTAGAGGCATTTTCTCTAACTTTAATCAAGTAACCCCCCACCAGCCCCCCACTACCCATTCTCACTATATGTGGTCCACCTCCTCCCAATCCTGTTTCAAATGCACCTCAAACTGGAGATTTAAAAAAAAAAATACCCTTAAGCTATAAACAGGTAGCTCCTCCTCCCCAGGGTTCCACTCTGAGAACCCCCCGCCTCTTCTTTACAGGCTGCAAACTGAAGAATCCGTATCATATATATGAAGAATCCGTACCATAAATTGCAGTGTGAGCAGACGTACTCGGTTGTATTCTGAGCCCCCCAATCACCAGTCTATAAAACCCCCAATCCCTGAGCTCGCCCCAAGTTGTGAGCACCAGAACGTTCTGCCCCCGCAGCACCCCCTCTTCATCTCCCCCCCAAATGAGAGCCTACTGCAGCCGCCGCTCTCCCCAGCAGCCTCTGGCGCTGTAACTGCCCTGCAGTGATTGAGGCTCTCCATGGAGACGTTGGCCCAATCGCAGCACTGGAAGCTGTTTACAGGGGCGGGGCGTTGCCTTGGCTGCCAAGGAAGCCTTCTCAGAATGTTATGTGTAGCAGCCTCTGGGATAAAAGCTGCTGCCAAATGGGACTGAGGCCATAACTCACACAGAAAGGGGCAAAAGAAGGGGGCAGGACCCACCTTAGCCAGAGACTTCTACACGAGCGCCCCTAAACTCCAGCAGGAGCAGTACTCCCAGTCCTAGCAGCAACCAAGGAAGAAAGCAAGCTTAGTGCGAACCACCGAGCTCCGTCCCATCACCCAGCAGGTGTACTCCCGGGAGAAGGAGCCCCCAGGGAGCAGGCAGGGGCAGGACCTGTCTGTCCTTCAGCCTTCTGAAGGGGGTCACCCTCCAGCGGCACCCAGGAAAAGGAGCAAAGATACACCCCATGAAAACAGTACCGCTGGATAAGCATCTTTCGGTCTCCCCCAGCAGGAATACTGCACCCCAGGAAAAGCAGCACCGAACGAAGCCTAATATCACCCCATTGGAAAAAGTAGCACACCCAGGAAATCACCTCTAGCACCAGCAGGACTCCTCCAATTCTCCCCGGTCTCCTAGCCAGCAGCACCCCAAGAAGAACGCCCTATGTGAAGCACTCCCCTGGTAGCTGCAGCCCCCCTGCACGCAGCTGCGAAACAGGTGAGGAACGGCTCTGTGTCTTTTGTCGCACAGACAGCTATGGAATGGATGTGTGACCATATGGATCTACAATGAGCAATACTGATGCACAATTTTAAAAATTGCATCTTTATTTAAAAACACACATTTCCATCCTTAGCAAGTTATTGACAAATTACGTTTGCTTGCCATTAACAGTTGCTTATTTTTATTTAAATACCTAACCCTTTCGACAACGGGTTAATTTTATCTCAGAAAAAGTTATTTCGTTGTAAAGCGACCAGTCGTTTCATTGAAATAGCGCAGACTGCCTTTACAACGTGTGGGTGTTGTTTCTATATGAAATTCCGTTATTTAAAGGCATTGGTTCCTTTTTTATTTCCGAGACTGTCTTTCGTGTTTGAAAAAGCGAAAGACCCGTGTCTTAAGCAGATAAACGGGCCATCGGTGTCCCAGTGTACACCTGTTTTGCTATTTATCAATAGATTTCCTGTGCTGTGTTCGTCTTAAGTGGTCGATTTCGTCAAGATTTGGGTGAGCTTTTGGCAATGTCTGCTGTGCTTCTCTTTGTATTTAAAGAGTCTGATTATTTTGTAACGATAACTTTTGAAAAAACTCGTGAACGCTAGTTTTGACCACATTTTGTTTAGTAGCTGACCTAAATTAGAAGTTGAGCCGACACAGGGCAAAGTTTCCACCATATTAAGTCAAACAACGTTTTTTGGTATGCAGTTAATTAGTACAGAAAAGGATGATGTGAGAAATATATTAGTTTTTCGTTAATCCACATTTTAAAGTGATGGTCTCGTTGACTTGAGATGAACAGGTGCATTACAGAATCTTTTCTCAGGGTAGTGAAGTATTGTTCTAACAAAGCCAGTGATAAGAAATGGTATATACAAATTAGTTGTACAAAATCAGTCCAAGAGTTCGCTCGATTGCGGCCTCATGAAATATAAATGCATGTGTTTGTCCTAAATGTGAGGCACACAGCGAGGAATACAAGATGGGGTTACTGAAATCTTATTATAATTTGAAGACGTTAACGATACAAGTTTATTTTTGCATGTTCCTTTGTTTTCTGCAACTAGACCTTGAAGAAAGAGCCGAGTTTTATGGGCATGGGTTTATCACAGTCGGCGCAGACCCCAGCGCCTCCTGTCTGTGAAGCTGTGCTGTGGGCGGAGCCTGCCCCACGGAGGGCGATGACCGCCATGTCAGCAATGTGCCTGTTTTCAGAGCGCAGAGAAAGGCTGGCAGCAGGGACTGCGGTGAGCTGCCAAAACATGAGTAAACAGAGGAGTGTGAACCCGAACTTAAATACGCCCCACGGGGACGCTGTCCCTGGGAGGAAGTGCCCAGGCAACAAGGGGGCTCAGCTGGTGCTGCCCGTCTCCAGTTGACGCTGTATATGTGAGGCGATGGGCATCACTGAATGGGTATATCAGGACATTCCTGCCCCAAAAATGAAGGCGTTGGGGGAAGTGCTGGGGCAACGAGTGGGTTCTACAGTAGCGCCCTCAGAGCAGCAACGGGCGATGCAGGCACCGGGAGGTTAGATTTACGAATCTAACTCCAGTCCAAGAAGATTTGGACAAAGTGCAACTTTCCAAAAAATAGTCTAGGGGGCATATTTTTTATTCTATCTCCAATCCCAGAATATTTTTGGGAAAATGAAGGATTCTCCAAGACGGGGTTAAAAACGTGGTAATTTTGCATTTATCGAACTGCTGCCTTGGGACCACTGCTCAATATAAAAAAAAAAGAAAAACACGAACAACATTCTACAGACAGAGTCAGTCTGTAGGAGGTGCACATTAGGGCTGGTGGTGGGATATTGTACTGCACAGGAAAATGTCCCTGCCCCTACACAGATAGGGCTAGATAGAGGAAATGGTGAGGCACCAAGTGGGCTCTACTGGGACCATATTTCTGCAGGGGGCAGTGTTGGGGTTTAAACCTATATGCAGACAGCCCTGCTCCTCAACTAATGGAGTAAGAGGAGGCTGGCTGGGACATTAAGTGGTCTCTGCAGATACTACCTGTCAGAGGGATTGGTGTATAGGGCTGCTAGTGGGGTAACACCTATGTGCAAAGAAGCAATGCCCAGTCCTCGAGGGGATGCAGTCAGAAGTGGGGTTGGGTGAATAAGTGCACTTTGCAGGGCCCTCTCCTGTACAAGTGCAGGTGAAAAGATTCTGTGTGTGTGTATCCCCAGCTCTTGAGGAGAAAGGGTTAAAGGGGGTGTTGAGCAATATATGGGCTTTGCAGGGACCACCTTTCTTTCTCCAGGGGGCGGTGAATATGGCGTAGGTTGGGCTATTAAACCTATACAGCAGGAAGACTTTCCTGGTTAGGGGAAGTGACTAGAGGTGTAGGCACTGCAGAGCCACCAACCATTAGGGCAGGGCAGATAGTGGGTGGTGGATTACTGAATGGGTACAGCAGGAATTCCAGTCCCCGACTGTATAGTTACACAATAGGTGCTGAGAAAAAAAAACAGTGGCCTCTGCAAAACCCCTTGTCTCGGGGACCAACGGAAAGCTGGGGTTGTGGGTACTGAATGGCTACAAGAGGAATCTCCTGCCACTGATGGATAGTTACAGGGGGTGCTGGGGCATTAGGTGGGTTCTGCGGGCCCCACTACTCTAAGAGGCTGCTGGGTATTGAATTAGTACAGAATACCATGGCCCTGAAACACTAGGGTTGAGGAAATTGTCGCAAACTAATGGGCACAGAAAGCAGGCAATGAAATCCAAGGGTTTGTGTAGACAAGAGGCTGGAATACATTTGGGTAGGATGCTGAAGTATTAAATGAGCTTCGAGGTGGAGGTTACCCCAAAGCTGTGTCTGCAGTCACTGCCAAGTGGGTCTTCGGGGTCTATTGAGGTTCTGGGGTATTAAGCGTACTCACCAGTCACTCTGATCGACGTACGTTTGTGCAGTATGAATATATCTCACTACGACGACGTAGCCTTTTATAGGCGGGTTTTAAAACTCATCAGTAGTGTGAAGCATCTACATTAAGTACATTTTGTCTTAACGTAGGCCCTTCCTCTGCCCTTTTAGGGTTCTGGCCAGCTGCGATGCCGTGGCATTGCATTAACTCATAAGAGTCCCCCATAGCCTGGCGAGGCAGGTCTGGATGCAAACCAAGACTAAAGATGTTAGGATGTGGCCTGATGGTTAAAGAAACCGACTGGGGAACCAGGTTAGAAGCCCGGCCTCAGAACAATTCTGGCAAATCATTACATATCACTGTGTCTGTAAAAAACATACATCTCGCCTTTTGTAATGTGATCTGGTTCTCAAACTACTCGTGTAAAGCACCTGTATGACCAAGTTTGCACTATGTAAAAACTGAAAAAGTTAACAAAGAGGCTCTAAGATCTCTGAATCATGTCGGTCTCAGGGATGGACTAAAAACCTCCTCTGTGTCGATTAAAATAGAACAGGGCAGTTTTTAGCAAACGATGGAAGTTTCCAGAAGGGCTTTATCTGCAGAGGCTACAGAGAGAGCTGGGTTGTACCTGTGGCCACTTGCGTCTATAGATGTCGCCAACTAGCGGTGGATAGGTGTAGTGCGCCAGGAGAGGAGAGAAAGTTGCTTGAGGCATAAACTGGTACTGATTAAAGACTTTAAAAGCCTTGAACGTTAACATTCATCTACGTAATAGCCAAGTTTAGCGAGCTGCAAAAGATTTGCAATGATTCACTTATCTCTACCTAGACTCCTAGAGGATGTGATTAAGTTTGACCATCTCTATAACAGCAGAACTCACTTGACTAAGACCTCGTCAAAAGCTTTTCAGACACCAGATCCGATTAAACTTTTTCGGTGGTTTGAAATGGGGAAACCGAAAAGGCACATACGTGTAAGCCACTGTTTCTTAATGCCCTTCTCACGAATGTTGGATAAAACAGAGCAAATTATTTTGTTCCCCTGAAAGTTTGTTGCATGCACTCATACCTGTGCCCTGACAGTATCATGGGTGTCAACTGAGTCTGCGCAGTCTCACCCTATGCTGGACATTCACGCGGCCATCTTGTACATCAGCCAGCTCTGTATCCAGTCACAATGCTTCTCACATGTACCTGCACCCGCCACCCTGGGCATGGTGCCGATGTCAACTACCCTCCCCAAAACATGATGAGTTATTAGCATGCACTGCAATAAATAATCACTCCACACAAGGATTGTTGGAAAACAGTTTGCTGCAGGTTTATTTCATACAAGAAGTATGCCAATGTGGTGGGTTAACTTACGGACGATCCAAGGGCAGGCAGCGGTGAATGACCTAAGCTGCCCTGCCCGCCAGGTGACACACCAGTGTGACCGGGAGGGACAAAGAGGATGGCCAATGGGCAGGTTTAAGTACCTGTCCCCAGCCCTATGTTCGCCGGAAGTGACGCAGCATAGGCACCGGACTTTGGGGGACTCCCTGGGGGGCGTGGGGCTCCCCGAGACTAGTGCCTGGAGATGTGCCGGAATGTGCCACTACGGTGGCCACCCTCTTACATGGACGCTCTGCGTGGTGTTGCCGCAGGCAGCCACATTACCAGTGTCTACTCTCGACCTCTTCCATGCCCGTAACCGGACACTGAACCTCCCTGATGCCCTACCACCATGATCCATCTCAGGCTTTTTACCAATGTTTATGTTCACTACCTTGGGTCTCACGGGTGCCTGAGTCCTGCCCCATTTGACCTATAACCCCATGGCCGCACACTGCCACCAGAGCCCTACACCCTGGCCTCATGGTTCTGATGTGTGCGTTTGCCCTATCACCCTGGGTCTCACCTTCGTATTTCCATCCACCCTGGTTGGGTCTCATTCATTCATTGTTGCCCTGCTCAGTTTTCCGACTCCCCTAACTGACCTCCCATGTCTGATCCATTTCCTTGCTCTCTTTCCTCCATCTCACCCACCCTTGAGTAGGGGGTTGGTGGGGGCGGGGTTACTTCTAATTGCATCTGTAACTCGAGGTCCAGCTTGTCCTTTCGGTTGTGCCCAGGTCCCTCATTCACATCTCCTGGAGGCTCAGACATGGGTCTTCAAACAGTCAGCTGGGCTGCGGCTCACTCGGAAAGATGACGCAAGGTGTTTCCAGAACGGTCCCCAGACGCCTGTATCCTGGCGATGGCACCATCGCGCGCCTTTGGGCATGCCACTTCTCACCGCCGTGGGCGGGCACATTCCTGCTCAGAGCAGGGCATGGCTGTGCCAGGAGCGGCTCAAGTAGCAGGGAGCCCCCACCCCATAGAAGGCACATGTAGGATTCTACCACATCAGAGTGACACAAACAGGGAGGAAAGTCCAATCCAGAGTGGCACAGCCAGCAGGGCATCACGATTCTAAACCCCCCCAAAGTGGGAATGTCAGGAGGGAGCTTCCACTCAACGGGTGGCAAAGGCGGCAGGAATCTTCCACCCCAGCGGTAGCACAAGCAGCAGGGTCCTACCACCCAGAGTGAAACGGACAGCAGATGACACAAGTAGCAGGGCACTACCACCCTCGAGTCACAGCTCTACAAGTAGCTGTAAGCTTCCACCTTCGGTAACACAGGTAGCAGACTGCAGGTGGCAGATGCAGCACAGAGCTTCCACACCAGAACTGGCACAACAGCAGAGTACTACCAACCGAGTAGAACAAGCATAAATCAGCTTCCAACCGCAGGATGCTTCCATCACAGGGTGGCACGAGGAGCTGGGTGCTGTAACCCCACGGGTGGTGCAGGCAGCAAAAGGCTTCCACCCCACTGGCGCAGCTAGCCAGCCGGGACCTTCAGCCTTGATCTGATAGCAATGATTACACAGAGATGGCATGTGGGTGGGACGCCCCAGGCACGTTCGTCTGAAGATGTCAAACGCATTTAAATAAAGAGAAAAAAACCTCTTTTATACCTAGTACTCAATAATACCGTGCTGTTAACAGCATATGTTACTACAACCCAATGAATTGTTTCTTGATTTATTAACTACCGAAGGATGAACGTCTGGGGTCGCACTGCCTGGGCAACGTATGAAATGCAGATCACACCAAATACCAGCATTTTAACTCGCTGAGATATCTTGCAGATTGAGGGTACGGGAAATGCACTGGGGCTACCTCTGAAACCACAAGAGGCTCCGTTCGCTTCCAGAGCGGCGCCACATCGCACAATCAGTGCCATCTTGCTGCATACACAAAGGGGTACAGACATGAGGTCAATAAAGGCACTTCTTGCTCTGCTTCCTATAGGCACGCCTCGCTCTCAGGTGTCCAGATGAGCTCGCCACAGGGCCCCCTCGCTGGCAGAAGGGTCCCACCTGAAGTTACTAGGGGCCCCTCTCGCGTGGGCCGTACGAGAGTTCTCGAGAGGTACCATAGCTCTCACCTGGGTGGTACACGAGGACACTAGAGCTACTATCGCTCATAGATGGGGGCCACATGTGGTCCGAGGAAGCTGCTTGGTCTCTGAGAGATGGTCAACGCGATTACTAGCGGCCCCGTTAGCTCATCACCAAACGGGCGCCGCATTATGTTGATCGAGGCGCCTCTAGCTCTCTGACGGGTGTTACATCGTCTCAGGGAAACACTCCTTTGAGGGACACCACATTAGGTTACCAGATACTCCTCTGGCTCTCAGATGGGAGTCACAAGGGGTCAGTCAGCAGAGACTGCCTTTGGAAGGGCGGTAGGGCTAGGGTAGACTTACCTACCAGGCTTGTCTGAGAGGGCAAGACAGTCAAGAGTAGTAAGGCCACAGTCAGTACACATGTGAAATTTGTCTGGTAGGGCTTGGCAGTTAGTCACACGTCAGGCTTGCATGGTAGGCCCCTACACATCAGTAATGTCCATGAGAACTGGGACAGAAGTTAAGGCCTGGGACACAGCAGGCTGGATGGTAGACTTGTCCGAGACGCCAAAAACAGTAGATAACATGTCATGCCTGGGTTGAGGCAGAACCAGTCTTGTCAGCCTCAGCCTCTGAAAGCTTCAATTTTGGTGGCTATGAGTTGTAGGAAAGTAGGATCTACTCTTATGGTTACCCCCACTTTTTGCTTGATGTAATGCTGTTTCTGACTATTCTGACTGGGGTCCTGCTACCCCAGTCTCTGTGCTTTCTCCCCTAAATGGTAATGGTAAGTACTTAGGTACATCCCAGATTGGATACTGGGGTACCTTTATCAGTCCCTAGTATATGGTTTTAAGGTACCCAGGGCATAGGTACCCCAGAGGTCCTCCATAGGCTGAAGCATGTATTATGCCACCTGTGGGAGACCATTCAAACTATCTCTACAGGCCTGCCATTGCAGCCTGTGTAAGCTGGTGCTAGCACCACTTACGAAAGATATAGGTTTCCCTATATCTAAGGTCACTGCACTTAAAACCTATAAGTCACCCCTACAGCAGGCCTTTGCAATCCTGAAGGCAGGGTGCTTGGTTCTAAGTGTGAGGGTGCCCCTGCATGAGTAGGACACCCCTATGGAGGCCATTCTCCTTCGTTGTGAGACAGCCACATGACCCCTTGTCCAGCCCCTCCTTTGGGAGGGACCCCTGAATCGTCCCAACCCTTCCCTTAGGGTATTTAAGGGTACCCGTGGGTGGGTCCCTAGAGTCGTCGTGGGACAAGATTCATTTCAGACACCACTCCTTCTTTAACAGTCTGGGCACTCTGGGCTTCGCTCTGGGCGTCAAGGCTGCAATTAGGAAGACTCCTGCTGCTCCTGATCTCGTCGCCCTGCTCGTCTGCTGCAACGTCCATGCCTGTGCACCATACAGGAACCTTCCAAGGCCTGTGGGCATCCAAGACACCTGAAGGAATCTCCCTTGAAGTGAAGGAGTCACTTCCCTGCATCCGCAGGCACCGCAACTAAGCTGACTGGTCTGCTGATCCTGAGTTCCCCCGGACTCTGAAAGGCTCAGCAACACAGGTGGTGGTTCTTCACATCCCTTGAGGCCTGCCCTGTCCTCTCACCAAGTTTGAGGCCAGTATCCCTTGTCGGAGCCGCAGGAACCAAACCCCTGTGCACCGCGTCGACTTGCAGTTGCAAAGGCTTGTTGGTTTCCTTCCATCAAAATCTTCGGGCTCCAAGTAGCCCTGACCTTAAGCATCTCCCGTGTCCAAGATCTTCATCCTCACCACATCTCTTGCATCGTAGGCTTGCATCTTTGGTGAGCTGCTCGAGGTCCTCTTGCGACTCCAGTGCCTCCGGCCTGTGGGTCCTCTTGAAGGTCATCTTCGTATTCTTTGGGCTCCCCTTATTGCTCAGGGCCGGCCCTGACTCCCCTGCTTGTGGTGAGTCCCCTGGACCTTGCTGGCTCTGACATTACACCTTTCTCCACCTCCATGTTGGTTGCAGTTGCCAAGGCTTGATGGGGCTCCCGCTGGACACCGACCCCTCAACTCTCGACATCCGACGTGGGACAGCTCATGTATGACTCCTGGTCTTCCACAGCATCGCCTGGTACACACAGCTGCAGTTCTAAGGACATCGTCAGCTCCCCTGCAGCACCTGACATCAGTGGGCATTCGTCTTCTGTGCCTCCTGCTCACTCCTGGGTGGCATAGACTCTGTCCCCTCTGCTTGCAGGTTCTTCACATCTTGAATCCACCTTTGGGTTCCACCGGACACTTTCACCTTCTTCAGCAGCAGGATCTTTCTGAAGTCCTCCATTGGAATCTATGGCGGTTTCCGACGCCACTTCACACCTATGCACCCGGCTTCCCTGGGGCAGGTATCCTGGTTCCGAAGGTATCCACGGGTGGGGTTACTCTCCAACCTTCTGTCTTCCACAGGATTTCTTCAGGGTCCGCTGGGAAGGGTCCTTCTTCTTTAAAATTGCAACAGTGACTTACCCATTGACTTGTATTGGTCACGCTGTTATGTTCCCACTTAGCACAGAACCTCTGTGGGGCTCCTAGTTACTTGCCTCGGGTGGGTCCGTGGGTCCCCGACAATTCTACGTCTTCTGGGTACAGTCCTGACTAGAGTCGTGGTTCGCATTCCACTAATTTAGTATATGGTTTGGTCTCCCCTGGTGACCACTGTGTATTACGTTCTACTTACCTGTTTCTATTAAAAAGTATTGTGTGCATTGTTTGTATCTCTGACTAGGAGATACCTGTATTTGTTAGTGAGTGTTATATAATAAATACATATTTTTATAAATACACTGTGTGGTTCTTTTTCACTGAATCTATATCAATAAGATTATGATCTGGTAAAACAAGCTGCTTTGCACTCCTTCTGGACTAAGCCTGAAGGCTGCTCTCCACAGCTACCACTTAGAGAGCTTTCTAAGGTTGTCTAAGACCTCTAAAATCACCATAAGGGTTGTCTGGATTGGTGCAAGGTGCCCACTTACATAAATGTACACCATATACCAATCCAGCTTCTCACAGACGCCAAATAAATTAGAATGTTGTTATTCATTTGTTAAGTCAGACTGCTGATACATCTTGCATTCTAACTTATGTCTTCTTTTTCCACCGCTGCTTGCAGGTGTGCCGGCTGCGTCCTAAGAACCTGGGCGCCCCGGGCCCCAGTCCAAGGTCCTGGATGTTGGATTTGCCCATTTTGGCTGCCCCAGACATGGCTGAGAGCTGGATGAGCCTGCAGGTGGAGGGCGAAGACACACAGGACAGCAGCATGGGAGACACGCTCAACCTGGACGACAGTCTCACTAGCCTGCAGTGGCTGCAGGAGTTTTCCATTATCAATGCCAATGTGGGTAAGACTGCAACAGGCTCAGGCAGCCCTGCTGACCCCCATGGCTACAACAACATGCCAGGCTCGGTGGCACCAAGCTCTCCGCTGGCAGGGGACTCAGCCTGCATGGGCATGCCACACACACCAGGCAAACCCATCTCATCCTCCACCACCAGAGTTGCCCTCCCCTGTGGTCTTGGAGGGCCAGCAACACCCCCAGAAGATGTGGACTACAAGACAAACCCCCATGTTAAGCCACCCTACTCGTATGCCACACTCATTTGCATGGCCATGCAGGCCAGTAAGAAGGCCAAGATCACTCTTTCTGCCATCTACAAATGGATAACTGACAACTTTTGCTACTTCAGACATGCTGACCCCACTTGGCAGGTAAGGTTCCAGGCAAGGATATATTGCGAGATCTACCTGTTGCCCTTTATTTAAGAGATGTCAGGTTTACCCATATGAAGTTAGAGAAATCCTTCCATATCCTTTTCTTTGCATTGTGACTGCGCTGGCCATTCTCTCACTTTGGCATTTCCACCATAAGCTGCTGGCCTAGGAGACTGCTTTCAGAGCTGAGTGAGCTCTCATGGCCTCATGACCCAACCAAGCCACGATGGCTCCATTATTGACAAGAGTGTAGTAACTTCAAAAGAACACCAAAGCAGTATTTGTAGTTTATGTAGGATCCTTTATTTCCAGCCCCGGTTCTATGTTCTGAATAATTAATACAGTGTTCTGAATGTGAGTAATACAATTCTATTAAAGACCCACTACTTACCATAAAAGCACTATACTACACAATCCTCCCCTTAAAAGAAAACAAAAACAACACAAAAAAACTTAATGACAATCAAACATTTCCAGGGATTTAGGTTTCTTAACAATTCTACCACTGGAAGTTTTAATAACATTGTCATTACAAGCAGGTACAACAGTTTCAGAGATCGGAACTTTGTCCAATACAGCAGGTTTAAGAGTAGAAGAAGGAACTTGATCGGTAGGTTCAGGATGAATAAAACTGGGATCACTCACTTCAGGAGTAACATTTACAGTCTCTAACTACCAAAAGGTTTTGCCTTCATTCTCAATATTCTCCATTATGCCCCCAAAGACGGATGAGACAGGTGCAAGGCGACTGAAATGCCAAACTTCACCATTTTGCAGTAAGGCAGTGTTGTTAAAAACTTTCACAACACGTTTGGGTTCACTGAACTTGCTTTCTCCTTTAGAGACATGCTTAGAACGTTTCACACGAACCCATTGACCTTCACGCAAACAAACTAGCTTAGCACCATGTTTCTGATCATAGTAAATTTTGTTTTTCAACTGGGATACTTGAATACGCTCTCTCACACTGGGTATATCGCACTGAACCATACCATTTTTGTTCAACCAACCAGGATTAATCTTGGAATGAGGGATCCTACCTCTCATGAGGGAGAAAGGACTCTCACCAACAGAGGAGTGAATGGTGCTTCTATAAGCCCTAAGTAATTTTTTGACTCCTCATCCCACGACAGGTTTCCTTTGTTGGCTAGCTGGAGAATACCCTTGATACTGCGGTTGGCCCTCTCAACAATGCCATTGCCGCTGGGATGATAAAGTGCAGTGAACCTTGGTTGAATGCCAGAGGCAGATAAGTAGTTTTTCATTTCGGTAGACTTGAATTGCACACCATTGTCAGATAGGATCATTTTTGGAAATCCTTCCCTTAGGAAAATGTTGTCTAGAAATGTGATAACAGTTTTAGTATTAACTGTACTTACTACACTTACTTCCAACCACCTGGAGAAAGTGTCTACAAGAACTAAAATGTACTTCTGTGAGCCATCTTGCCATACGACAGGACCTATAAAGTCTACTGCAACCACTTCCCAAGGAAGTTCCGGACATGAGGGAGAAGCTAAAGGTGGGTTGAAAGTTTTAAGAGCCTTGTCAGAGATTTCACACTTGACACATGATCTTACACACCTTTCCACATCTATGTCTATTTTAGGCCACCAATAGAGTTCTTTCAAGCGTAGCTTGGTACGTGTGATGCCAGAATGCCCTTCATGACACAGATCAAGTATTCTGGTTCGTAGATTCTTTGGGGGGATAATTTTATCACCACGTAAGACTAAAGTGTCACACACACAAAGTTCATTACGCACTTCCCAGAAGCCTCTGAATTCATCAGTAAGTGACTTTTTATCCATTCCATTCCATCCATTCACAATCAACTTTTTAAGATCCAGTAAGACTTGATCAACATTCTCAGCTTCAAGCCATTCCTCTTTACTAAAACTGCTCTGAACAGTATCAAGGGATATAGAAGCAACTGAAAAATCGTTCCAAGGATTTTTGTCCAGTTCCGTTAAAGGTAATGACATACGACTTAAGAAATCAGCCGTGAAATTCTTGACACCAGGTACGTATTGTATATTGTACAAAAATCTTGCAGCCTCATAGAGAGTCTGGCAATTCTGGCTGTAGCATTGGTCAACCCTTCAGTAGTAAGGAGTTTGGTAAGGGGTTTGTGATCACATCTTAACACAAATTTCCTGCCCCATAAGAATTTCCTGAAACGTTCCAGGGCCCAGACACATGCCAATGTTTCGCGTTCGATCACTGAATATCGTTCTTCAGCAGGAGTGAGCGAAAGCGAAGCAAAGGCAACAACAGATTCACTATTGTTATCATCCAGTTGGGTTAGGACAGCACCTAAACCTTTACTGCTGGCATCAGTGGTTACAATGGTGCTGGCAAGAGGATCAAAACCCTGAAGATTAGGAGCTTGAGTAATAGCTCTTTTAATTTCAACGAAAAATTGTTGGCAAGCAGAGCACCAAGCAAACTGCACTTTGTTTTTGAGGAGAGATCTCATGACGTGAGTCTTCTAGGAAAATTTTTCCACAAATTTGGACTAAAACTCTGCAAGACCAAGGAAGGACCTAAGATCCTCCTTGGACTTGGGAGCAGGTGCTTCAGTAATAGCTTTTATTAGACTAGTTTTGGGTCTAATACCATGAGAACTTACTTACGTGACCTAAGTACGTGACCTTTGTCTCTGCAAATTTGCACTTAGATATTTCAGCAGTGACACCTTTTTCTTTGTAACACTCTCATGACCATTCTAAGACGCTCATCATGCATTCTTTTATTGGCTCCCATCACAAGAATATCATCTTGAAAGAATACCACGCCCTGCATATCACCAAATAACTCATGCATTAGTCTTTGGAAGACTGCCGCAGTGGAGGCTAGCCCAAATGGAATGCGGCGAAATTGGAAATAGCCAAAAGGGGTGCAGAAAGCGGTAAAGTGTCTGCTCGTGGGATGCAGAGAGATATGGTGATATGCGCAGGAGAGATAAATGGTAGAGAACCATTTTGCGCCCTTGGTTAAGGAAAGCATTTCATCAATCCTAGGGAGTGGGAATTGATCCACAATTATGTTATCATTTAAGGGGCATATTTACAAGCCCCTTGCGCCATCTTTGCGCCGCCGTTGCGTCACGCATGTGACGCAGCGGCACGCAAACTCATGCTGCCGCGTTGCGCAATATATACAACGTGACGCATCTAGGGAGATGCATCACATAGTAAACCCCTGCGCCACATGAAACCTGCGTCAGGTTTCATGTGGGCGTTCCTGCGCAGGGGGGGCGTTCCGGCGCAGGGACGCCTCGGAAAAGTGACGCAGTGAAATCTACGAGATTTCACGCAGTCACTTTTCCGGCGCTGGTGCGTCAAATCCTTACGCCTGCTTGAAGCAGGCGTAAGGATTGACGCACCATGTTAGGGATAGGAAGGTTGGCACAGTGCTGGAGTTGCATCGCGCTACGACACAACTTCAGCACTGCGCCAACCTTTCGCCGGCAGATGCGTCACGCATCTGCTTATCCTAACGCCACGATGCGCCGCATTGTAAATGCGGCGCATCGGAAGGTGGCGCAAGGGTAAACTTGCGTGACGCATTTTCCCTGGCGCATCCCTGCTGATTTGCAGGGATGCGCCAGGGAACGTAAATATGCCCCTAAGTATCTAAGGTCAATACACATGCGAATCTTGCCATTGGCCCGTATGGCGATCACAATGGGTGAAACCCAATCAGATGCTTCTACAGGTTCAATTATGGAAGCATCTTGCAATTTCTTCAATTCTTTTTTAACCTCATCTCTAACAATAAGTGGAATGTGACGAACTTTATGTATTTTGGGAATAGCATTGGGATTAACAAGAATTTTATGAGTAAATCCATCAAGTTTCCCGATAGTACAGTTGAAAACTTTGGGAAATTCCTCTAAAATCCACTTTTTGGTGTTTTCAGCATCACAAAGTACCAAAACTTGTTCAGGACTATTGGGATCCAAAACAATGTTAAGAGAACGTTGGTCTTTCCATCCTAGAATGGAAGGTCCTTCAATAGCTACATATAACTTACACAATGCTTTTCTTCCTTTAAATTCGAACATTAAAGATCTGTACCCCAACATATCAATCTTTTGCCCTGTGAAACTATCTGGATTAACATCTGTAGGTTGTAAGTGAGAACCAATCACTGGAGAAAATTTGTCTTCCCATACAGACGAGCAATTATCGTAAATAGAGATCCAGAATCTGCTGCAAACTGTAAATCAATACCTCCAAAGGAAATTATGCATAAAGGTTTGCTACTGTCACTTCCAGTAATATTTACTACCACATATTTCTTTGAACTAGTGGACACAATATCGGAATTCTCAGGAGACTGATCAGAGTCATTGCCTGATAAGTCCGAATTGTTGTCTGTAACACATGCAACTCGTGATTGTTTAAAACGCTTCTTTCTGCAAACTTTAGAAAAATGACCTATAATACCACGTTCTAAACATTTAGCTGATTTGGCAGGACATTTGTTAAAAGAAGCTGTGTGTGCAGTGCTTCCACATCTGTAGCAGACGAACCCAGTATGAGTGTAGTTCTCTTTGTTTTTGAAATTGGAAGAAGGAAATGGCCTTGGTTTGAATGTAGAAGTCTTTCCTTTTGTTATCACTGACTTTATTGACATAAACTACGTCAGTGGAAGGAGACACAGCTTTGGCGCGTCTTTCTGAGAGTTCCGCTTCTAACTAGTGTAATGATATCCTTTAAAGGTGCTTCACCTTCAATCCACAGTCTATCCTGGATGTTTTTATTCTTGGTGCACATAACTACTTGATCTCTGATCACTTCATCGTGTAATATGCCAAATTTGCATTTAATGGCAAGATGTTTAAGTGCGGAGACAAAATCATCAACCGATTCATTGGGATCTTGTTTTACGCTTGTAGAAAGTACGCCTGGAAACAGCCACGCATACAGATGGTGAATAGTGATCATCCAGGTCAGCTATGGCACACTTAAAAACATCTAAGTCCCCACTTCTTTCAATTTTTTGCATTTGACAATAAACTCTGAGGCCCTCAGGCCCTAAGCAATGCATTAGGATTCTTTTTTTCCTTTCAGGAGATAACACGCTGCCATTGTCTTCAAGAGTGGCTATGTAATTTATAAAATACTCTTTCCACTCTAACCACTTGACAATGGGTTCCCCTGGATTAGTTAGAAATTCTTTGGGGTTATTGAGAGTGATGGTAGCATTAGCAGCTTGTGTGATGTTGGATGTGGAATGAGTAGTGCTTGAGTTCCCTTCCGTGTGTGAAATGGAGTAATGCTTAAACGATGAGAATAATGGTATGATAGAGACAAAATAAATCGTAGTCATAATGGTAAAACGGCCTTACTGTAGTCAAAGGATAGTTGAAGTGAACCGCTATTATCCGGTTGCAGTTACACTTACGTTCGCACAGCAGATGAATAAATTGTCTCCGGTAATGTAAATAAAGTATCGGCACTTTTCAAGTAATTGAAATTCAAGATGGCCGCTGGGGTCACGCAACGTGACCTCGCACGTTTCAGCGTCGTGATGCAGAGATGCTCTGACGTTGTAGAAAGTTGCTGTCGCGCTGGAACACAGGAAAGAAGAATAGAATGCTTGGCCTCGGGAGCTGGGAGCAGCGCGTGGAGTAGCGGTTGCGGTAAATTTGAAAGTAAGCAGAGTTACCAATCTTGTACGTTGCAGAAGAGGTAGACCAAGAAAAAGGGAAAGTAGAAGAAAACAAAAAAAAATACACAACTCACGATAAGTTGTTAGATAAAATCCCTTTGCTGAGGTCTCTCTTTTGTTTGTTTCGAGTAATTCAATAAATTGGTACTCTTTGTAGAAATCCGCAAACTCGGCCGTATCTTCAAGACAGCCAGGTTTTCACGAAGGATAGGCAGAGGCTGGACCATCAATCATCGCCAAATTGGTGTAGTAACTTCAAAAGAACACCAAAGCAGTATTTGTAGTTTATGTAGGATCCTTTACTTCCAGCACCTGCGCAGCAGTACACAACCAGTACGAACGGTCTCCAGGCAGAACTGACCAGAGGAATCCTAATACATCAAACAGTTCTATGTTCTGAATAATTAATACAGTGTTCTGAATGTGACTAATACAATTCTATTAAAGACCCACTACTTACCATAAAAGCCCTATACTACAAAGACCTACTGCAGTGTGCTAATTTCTGCCACGGCTTATTTTGGTTTTCCATACAGTCCAGATTTTATTACTCATATTTTTGTTATTTCCATCTCAAACGTATGATCATATACAAATTGTTCGATAAATAAGACATTGGCAACCAATGGATTCACATGTTGCTTTTTCAAATGAATGCCGTGGTTGCCTCCCAGAATACTGATAGCAAAAATATCATTTGACAAATATCATGGTCTAAATATCATTTACAAAACTATCACTCCAGTGGGTGTAGTTTTTCTGTTATTAACTCCAATGAGGTGATACTTTTAACAAGATTTAGCACATGATCTTTTTTCAAATAATATTTAGGCCACAATGTTTTGGTACCATACCAATTAACAGCCAACCACATACCTTGAATGTTACACCTTAAAGTAGTTGTCTTCAAACTTTTCAATGCTGCGCCTCCAGGGCAAAAAAAAAAAAATCATCGCTCCCCCTTCAACATTTTTCCCATTATTCTATTAAACTGGCAATGTATAAATATGTCTAGACTTATTTAAACATTGCAGGTAAGGTCTGTTACCGTTTTAAGAATGCAATCAAATACATGATTGCCAAACATCCTATCCTGGTCAGGCAGGCCTTACTAACGTGTAAAAGTATCCACAGTGTGATTATTAGAAATAGGGGTTGGGGTTTTGAAGAATATTTGGAGTCCCTTCCCTTTTGACACCTTCTCCCACCCAGGATAGAAATGAGAAAATATGTTAGTGATGGCCAATAAATACAGAGCGGTTACTGCTGCTGGTTGTGTCAGCCGAAAAGAAAGCACTGCTATCAGCATAATGCTTCTTTTGGCTAGAGCCTGGCGCCTCCCTGGGATCACTTGAGGCCCCTCTAGGGAGTCCCGCCTGCCAGTTTGAAGACCCCTGCCTTACAGTCTCAGAGATGGATAAGGACACAATACCAGAAGCATAGCATTACAGAATGACTCAGCCTCAAGTCTGTAATGAAACCCTCCCACTTGTGAGTAAAAACACTCCCATGTAGGTGACAGGACCACTAGGCCTTATCATCTGCATGCTGTGCAGTATACAAATTCCAATAACATATCACTACATTCAGACTTCGAGTCCCAGAATGCCAAGAAAACAAGAACTCGATGATGTGTTCACCTTTGACATAGGACAACTTGGGATCACTGCCTTTTTTAACCTAACAACACTCCCATATCCCAGGGACCCGCTGGTATGCTGGAAGGTTGGAAAATCTGGTGCTGCATTCTAAATGCCCCTCGCTAGGTTGTAGGTGGCTCAATTTTTACTAAATTAATGTTCTTCTGTACTGGACACTGCAAACGGAATCACTTATAGGCTCTGGGACGCCAAGGCTATGCAGGGTGTGCCCTTAGATGTAGAGTAGTCCACTCGCATATCCATCTTCAAACGGGCCTTTCCTTCTGGTGTATGTAAGAGATTCTAGAGATGTTTTCTGCAAATACCTACATGTTCCAGTTCTAGATTGTACTTTATGGGATGAGACATCAATCAGCTCTGTAACTTCAGTTGAGTTTTGTCTCAAAAGTCTTTAATGGGTGGTTAAACAGGGCAATGGAGCTACAGCAGCACAATAGGTACCAGAGAAAAAGTGTTAATGTGATGTATGGGACTGGAAATCAATCCAGAAGTAGGGTGCAGAGCTATTAATTAAGAAGTGGGACCATGAAGAGTATGAGATAGTCGAGAAAGTCGAAAGGATTATTCGAATCAAGAAGTTGGAATGGGACAGGGCATTACATCTAAGAATGTGATAACACAACATACAGCACAAGCAGGCACAGTAGGTAATTGGGGATCACAAAATGGAACAGGAAATTAGAGAATAAAAGGTGGGGCCAAAGAACCCTGTGAATCCATGGAAGCAGAAGAGAAAATCAGGGACTTCAAAAAGATGTGTGATAAAGGAATTTTAGGGAGACAAATTTGGAGAACACCAAAGTAAGAAGGTAGGAATTAGAAATCACTGACTGTTGGGAAGCTGGCAATAAACGTGGGGGCTTGAGTAGGTGTTTGCATATCAAAATATCGGGGTCAATAACATCAAAGTATACTTTATAAATGTACTATTCTTAACTACACATGTAATTACCTTGACAATACGTTGGTAGTCGACTGGAGTCAATAATAATAATATAAGTGCAGGTCGATATTAAAAAAAGCAATACTTTGGTAGAACACCAACCAGATAACACCAGAAGGGCTATAAAACTGGCTTGCCATGTGACTAACTTCGAGCCAACCCTGTTAGCCTTTCAGAAACACCAGAACAGTGAAAAATTGCCTGAGTTTCCCAAAGTCCACTTCCGGTTTCCATAATACTTGTACGTAATGTTATTTTTAGTTTCCTCCCTCTACCCAGTGTGAGATCTGAATATTATGGCCCAAGTATCAGACGCGAAACAAAAAAGAGAGGTAGGGTTTTTTTATATATATTAGAAATATATAAAGGGAGTACTCCTAATCCCCAAAAGGTAATGATAAATCAACAACAAGGAGGAGTCTACCCTTAAGGACAGGGAACTACCAAGTAGGTGCAGACACAGGTGGCATGGTTTGATGAATGTTTGACTAAGAGCCAGCGCCTTCCCCCGGTTCTCATGGGGCACGGCCGATTCAAGACGCTAATTTCTCCCTAGATTTGACTTGATGAGGGAATGCCATGCAGTGAGTAATACTGGTGTGGCTTTTTATCCTTGGGCCCTGGGTTGGGTACACCTTAGAGTGTGTAGACCACCCGGGCTTTTCTTCCGGTCCTGACGAAAACCTTGCAATTTCATTATAGGTTGAAACATGTAGACCATCACCTTTTTCACTTAGACACTACAGGTCAATTTAGCCTGATTAGGGTCTCATACTGTTTTTAATATTGTCAAGTTACTCCATATTAAATTCCTGTAGGAGTCAAACTTTGACAATTTTTAATTATTCACCACCTTTTGGCACTCACTTTGCACTATCACTGCTGTTCAAACCAACCCGCTCCACTGTAATCAGGTGTCGCAGCACACCCGTGTAGCATTCGGCTATTCGGGTGGGACCCCAATGATGAAGCATGTCACCAACTAGGTTGGTGAGTGAGGGGTCTTCTTAGAAAATATTCTATTTTTTTGCTTCCCTTCTGCATCCTCCGTGCTGAATAGCCAAGTATCATACGCCAAAATATATCCTACATATTGTTTCAAAAAATATCACCCGATTGGAGTTAATAATAGAAACTATACACTTAATGGACTAATATTTTTGTAAACAATATTTGGGTGATAACTTATTGCAGTCAATATTTTTGTCATTGATATTGTTACATACCGTTCTCTAAATCTACCCACTTCATTTTAGCCTTTTGCCACACATAAAATTTGGATTCACCTCACTTCCTGGGTGCTTGGCAATGCTGGGATGATGCAGCGGTGCCAACTAGTCCCACACAGAGCCACCTTCTCCAGGTAACCCATTCCACTTCAACACTGACTGTCGGGGGTCGTGTGTAACACAAACTTCCTCTTGTCATTGTAAAGCAAGCTAAAGTAGGCATTAACACGCGGACGCGCGCAGACCATGGCTACATGCTGAGATCCTCTATCTGTGCTAAATAGTTTTTGACTGTTTTAATGTGTATAGCGATCTTAATGTTTTAAACGATCGTTTTGCCTGCCATTTTGCACTCATCTCTTTGCCACTTTGCACTTGAAAAGGATTTCACGTACCTCCTTGGTAGTTTAAAGCTTCTCGTAGCGCTTGAAGGTGTTCCCGCCTGCACCCCAGTCCACCACGGGTTTCCCGATTGTTGTGGAGGGTGCCGGCGGTCTTTCAAACACCACTTCCGGCTTGTTGGGGGGTGGAGCAGGGCGGTTAGCGCGCTAGTGCTCACTGCCTACTTAAACAGCATGTCGTTCTCGTCGCGCAGTGGACGCGCGCAGACCTTGGCTACATGCTGAGATCCTCTATCTGTGCTAAATAGTTTTTAACTGTTTTAATGTGTATAGCGATTTTAATGTTTTAAACGATCGTTTTGCCTGCCATATTGCACTCATCTCTTTGCCACTTTGCACTTGAAAAGGATTTCACATACCTCCTTGGTAGTTTAAAGCCTCTCGTAGCGCTTGAAGGTGTTCCCGCCTGCACCCCGGTCCACCACAGGTTTCCCGATTGTTGTGGAGGGTGCCGGCGGTCTTTCAAACACCACTTCCGGCTTGTTGGGGGGCGGAGCAGGGAGATTAGCACGCTAGTGCTCACTGCCTACTTAAACAGCATGTCTTTCTCGTCGCGCAGTGGACGCGCGCAGACCTTGGCTACATGCTGAGATCCTCTATCTGTGCTAAATAGTTTTTAACTGTTTTAATGTGTATAGGGATTTTAATGTTTTAAACGATCGTTTTGCCTGCCATTTTGCACTCATCTCTTTGCCACTTTGCACTTGAAAAGGATTTCACGTACCTCCTTGGTAGTTTAAAGCTTCTCGTAGCGCTTGAAGGTGTTCCCGCCTGCACCCCGGTCCACTAGACTAGACATAGTCTTTTCCAACTCTCCTAGGGTTCAGTGTGAGCCCCCCCAACAACTAATTTTTCATCCAGGGCCCAAGGGAGTCGAAGGGATCTAATCCTGTTACACTCCACAACCGCAGGCAGTGGAAGAAAGTCACCCAGGAGAGCTTTCAAGCCTCTTTCTCAATGCCTCAGAATATTGCATTTGACAATATAGAGGAAGCCTTGGCCAAATACAATTCCGCTCTTTCCATGGCTATCGACCACCTTGCACCACTGAAATCACTCCCAAGTCATTCCAACGCCCACAGACTGCCTGGTTTTCTCCTCAGCTGCGAGTACAGAAACAGCTCTGTAGGAAACATGAGAGAAGTTGGCGCACTACTCACGACGAGAAGGATAAAGATCGGTTTTTAACCACCCTGTCCAGCTACCATAAAAATATAAAAATTGCGCGTAAAACCCATATTGCATCGCAACTAGCCCAGGCTGGTAGCGCTCCCAAAATCCTACATCACATCCTCTAGTCCTTTATCAACCCCAAGGCCTGTGAGAACCCCGAGGCACTTACGCAAACGCTATGCAATGATATTGCACTATACTTTTCGCAGAAAATAGAGCTTATCTACGAAAAAATTGTTCAGTCAGGAAGCCAGCCTCTGGCCCCAATGGCATTAGATCAACCAGAACAGGCAACCTCTCAGTTGCTAGAGTGCTTCCCTCCACTGACATTGGCAGATGTGTAATCATTGATTCATAAGGTAAAATCAGGGTCCTCCCTCGACCTTATCCCGGCCAAAGTTTGCACCTCCCTGGCCTATCAACTGTCCCCTTCGATTGAAACTCTCCTCAATCTCTCTCTGAGAGAGGGCCATGTTCCGTCAGAATGGAAAGCAGCACAGGTTAGGCCTATTCGTAAGAACACCAAAGTCCCTTTGACGGATCTTTCCAATCTCCGCCCCATCTCGCTTCTTCCGTTTCCGAGCAAACTATTGGAACAACATATCAACAAACATCTCTCCAACCATGTCGAACTCACTGGCTGTTTAGACCCTTCCCAGTCAGGCTTTAGAACCAAATACAGCACCGAATCAGCTCTGCTAGCGGTCACGGATAACATCAGGATGACCCTAGATAAGGGCCATTCTACGATATTGGTGCTGTTGGACCTATCTGCCGCGTTCGACACGGTCTCACATCAGATATTGCTCAGAAGATTAAAGGAGACTGGATTAAGAAACTCTGCCTTGCAGTGGATGACGAGCTTTCTATCTGCTCGCTCCCAGACCGTCAACTTAGGCCCGTATCGTTCGGCACCTATGGAATTGTCCAAGGGAGTACCCCAGGGCTCATGTTTGAGCCCTACATTGTTTAACATCTATGTTGCACCCCTGGCCAATCTCCTGAGGACGTATGGGTTCACCCCCATATCCTACGCCGACGATACACAGCTGCTCTTTCCATTTGACAAACTTACTCCATCTGTACAGTTGGCCTTCTCCTCTGGTATGAGAGCCATCTCACACTGGATGAAGAGTAATTTCCTCCAGTGCAATGTTGGGAAAACAGAGATTCTGCTTTTCGGAGAGGCCCCTTTACTATGGACGCCTAAATGGTGGCCGGACGATTTGGGTGCCCCTCCTGCCCTCAAATCTACTGTTAAGAACTTAGGCATCCGTCTGGATCAAGCCCTTACTCTGAAGGAGCATGTTGCCCAGACAGCTGGCTCCTGTTTCCATACACTGGGCCTACTCCGCCGAGTCTTTCCTCTGCTTCCCGACTCAACTCGGAAGACTCTGACTCAGGCACTTGTATTAAGCCGTCTGGACTACTGCAACGGTCTGCTGATCTCCGCCAATGAGGCCTCGCTCAGCAGACTGCAGGTAGTCCAGAACATGGCGGCGCGATTGGTCCTCAATGCCCCCCCTAGGACTGCCTCCCGCCCTCTCCTCTTGCAACTTCATTGGCTTCCTATACGCCAACGGGTAAGATTCAAAGTTTGCTGTACCATCCATAAGGCGTTGTTTAATCTTGGTCCCACCTATCTTTCGGAGAAATTTACACTGTACCTACCTTCCAGATCCCTCCGCTCGGGCTCCAAACACCTTCTTGTGGTTCCCCGAGTTAGGAAGGCCAGATTAGGGGGAAGGGCCCTTTCTCATCTAGGTCCCCGCTATTGGAACGAGCTCCCCCTACTCTTGAGACAATGCCCTGATCTTTTTCAATTTAGGAAGTTGCTCAAGACAACTCTTTTCTGATTCAGCTGTAGTTGCACCACATCCATGCTGCCCGTCCAAAGCGCAGAGATACCCCTTCGGAGGTCGATTCAGGCACTATATAAATAAATAAATAAAGGCACTGGGGTGGTTTTCACTTGGCAGTCCAGCCAGCACATCACACTAATTTGTTCACACGAAATGACCATTTTCCTCAAGTGGATACATTATTTTTGCAGTCCAGGGCATTTAATTACAACTTGGAAAGATTGGGAGTTATGGAGGGGTTGTAACTTGTTAGGCCTCATGGTTGGGGTGGAATTTTCTTATGTGACTTTGGTGATTATAGGCATAATGTTTATTGGTAAACTACGTCTACCCCATATCTGTTTAGGCTTGTGAATTCCTTAATCCTTCTAAACTGGATGCAGAAAAAGCTGCTGCTCAGCACCATTTTGAGATTAAAGGAGCAGGCAGTAGTGATGTCATCAAAATTAGAACTTTGGAATCTGGCAGGATTTTTGTCACAAAGTCCTGGCAGGTGGCAGCAGCAGTGCGGTACCCTTGGTTTCGAAACAGTGTCTGTGAATTACCAGTATTTCATACAGTGTCAGTCACAAGAATCAAGTGATGCAGCAGTGGTGATGGCTTAGACCTATCTTAAATACTTCCGGTCGGATTACCTTGCAAGTACAGTATGGGTTGTTTTCTGTACCAAAAAAAGGCGGCTATTTGGCCATGGCCGGACAGTTTCTAATTTGTTAGTGCCTTTGGGGCTGCAAACTCATTGATGTGTTACCACATTCACCATTTTTGCCACTAATTCACCTAAAAGTTCCTTTAGTGGCTAAACATGATAACCTCTGTCAATAACAGAACAATATCACTGACTTAATGTGCTTAAGAATACACCACTTGCATCTGATTTTTCAGGAAGCATGTCATCCAGGAAGTACTAAAACAGTGTGCCACGTGAAGTCTCGGATCACGATTGGTGAACGCGGCCTACGTTTTTTGGTGCCTTGGCCTATTTTCTTTGCCCCAATACGATCCTCGTCAAAGCATCGTTGGTCGGGAACGGGGAGTCAGGGGGTTGGTCGAGCTACGGCAGGGGTGTGGGTTGGTCTTAATTGTGATATTTTGACGAGTTCCGCAGTAGTGGGGGTGAAAATCGGCTCCCTAGTGGCGGGGGGGGGGGGGGTGCATAAGAGGGTCTTCTCGGGTGTAAAAACATGATGGGTTGGTGAGGATTGCCAGAATTTAGGCTCCTGATACACTCTAGGGGCAGAGATAGTGGTGTGTAGAGGCAGCTGCCTATGTTCGAAAGTAACAGGAACGTTGAAAAGCGACGAAAGACCCCCGACGGGCTTACCTGCTACCGAGAACAGTCTCCGGGATTTAATTAAATGTGTAAAAAATAAATAGTTTTTAGATCTCCCACTGGCCCCCACAGGAGTAGCTAGCACCAGCCAGGAATGATAAATATGTTAACTGGCCGGGTAATAATCAACCCTGCACTGCTGGCTGAATAGAAAGGAGACGGGGGAGGGCAAAGGAGCTGTGCTGTCCTCTAAACCTTGGTGAATTTCATTAAACAGAAAATCCCGAAATGTACAGAATTCCTGGGGTTCTTGAGGCAGCAGGAGGGGGATGAACACTTTCTTTGTGTCTGGCCTCCATCCGCCTACACCCTGCTGCTTGTGTTTCCTTTTGCACTCTCTTCTCTTCTTTATCTGGTTCCTCAGCCTTATTATTTTATTTTGTTTCCCCCTGTCATACTCTACGACACCGATAACTTCTAATACTTTAATTCTTGAAAGGGACGGGACCAGTGGGGCAGCAGCCCACCGCATCCAGTTTGTTCGGTGCCTTGGTTGCTGTGTACTCTGGCGTGCAGCCAAAGGGCCGAGTGGGATTTTTTTCATCCACTTATTCACGGTGCTGCGGCCAGGGCTCAAAGATAATGTTTGCAGGGGTCGGGCACCCGGATCTCCAAGCACCAAGCATTCGATCCATGCAGAAATAAGCTTTGAGGCAACCATGTACATATAAAGAGATAGGAGGACTTACATGTATGGAATTAATCGCATGTAGGGCGATGTATTACCGAGAGCCTAGGGTAGAATACAGATTCCGCTGTTTAAAAGTGACAGTAAAAGTGCAAAGCTCTTCATTAGATGTAAACCTAAGGAACACCCCTCTAGAGCTGTGCCTCTACAGGACGCCATACGTTGCAAGGCTAGGCTGTAGGGTTCAGCTTTGCACCAAGACATGCAGGAAAAAGTGCCATTTCTCTCGTTCGAAGGCAAAAAAAAATTCTTCCCCAACAAGGGTGAGGTTTTATAACAATACAAAAAGGAAACAACACAGTAAAAGTCGATGTGCGCCGTTCAGGTCATTCAGCCAAATTATGGTTAGGGTGCGCTACTTCTTGCAGAAAAACTATTCATGACAAAGGAGAGTTCGCTCCCACCTACACTTCCTGAGTAAAAAAAAATCAACCTGGTGTGTTACGGAGGAAAACACATTCACCTCAAATGGGGGAGGTGGGGCAGGGGGGGGTAAAAGAGCACCACACCATTCATCGCTTTCTTTGTAAGCAAACAGCCGAGTGTTTCGGTCTGTTCGAATCTTTCTGGTAATATGCCCACATACCCTAAAGGGTGCCCGCAGAGCTTTTGAGAGTACAGAGTCTCCCACAGGTAACATCCAATAATAATAATAATAGTATCATTTATAGAGCGCAACAGCTACCTCAAACAGAGGTGTCCCGGCACTGAGCGGATGAAACAGAAGAGGGATCAGGGCCAACAGGGAGGCTAGCCTTGGCTAAAGAGCCAGGTCTTCAGAATCTTCCTGAACTCGTGTTCTGATTCACCCAAGCCCATTTGAAAGGGTAAGGAGTTCCACAACCTGGTTGTCCTCACTGTGAAGGACCTGCCTCCCATTTGGGACTTAGCATAGCGAGGTACACAAAGCAGGTGCTGGGAGTTGGATCTCAGAGTGCATTTATGTTGATATGGGCAAAGCCTATGTCTGAGATATCTAGGTCCTTTATCATGCAGGGCACGAAAGGCCAGGGTCAGGGACTTGAACTCTCTCCTTTTAGCTACCAGGTGCCAATGGAGTTGTCTGATATGAGGGGAGATATGATGACAGAATGGGACCCGTCAGATTAATCTCGCTGCCGCATTTTGTACCATCTGGAGTCTGTTGATCAAATAAGAAGGTAGCCCTAGGTACAGACTGTTCGCATAGTCAAGCTGAGTGGTCACAGTAGCATGGTCTATGATCGTGCCGCTTTCCTCCAGTAATAAGTGCAGGAATTTCCTTAGGCTTCTTAGCTTCCCGAAGCAGGACGAGGGAATGTGTCGAACTTGGTTCGCAAAAGATAGGTCTGAATCCCATTTGATGCCCAGATTCCTCGCTGTATTTGCTGGAGACGGTGGTGAGCCCAATTCTGCTGGCCACCATAACCCTGCAGATGGAGGGGAGGCCTGACCGAAGAACAGGACCTCCGTCTTGTCCGCATTTAGTTTTAGGCTGTTAACCTCAGAGAGGTTCAAGATGATACCTCTAGTCCAGGCTTTGTCAGCTATGCAGTATGTGGGATCCCAGGGCCTGCTCACATCCCTCCTCAGTATCAACCACAGATGAACAGAGATCAAGCCTACCCTTTAGCCTCAAGGCAGTGTGTTAAAAAAGCATCCAGCTTTATTAGGGGCCTTTCTTTAGCATTCTTGAACCTTGCAAGATCTGATATGAGATGGCTGGGAATGGGACATTTTCACAGTATCACCTTAATTGTGCTCAGTAATAACAAAAACATCTAGCTGACCTGTGATTTATATATTTCAAAATGTGATATGAATGTAATAGGATACTTTCTGCATTTGCATGCGATCTGCTCATGGTTTCTATCTCTTTATCTCTTTAGAATTCTATAAGACACAACCTGTCCTTAAACAAGTGCTTCATCAAAGTGCCACGGGAGAAAGACGAGCCTGGAAAAGGGGGATTCTGGAAGATCGACCCGCAGTACGCCGACAGGCTGATGAATGGGGCCATCAAGAAACGTCGCCTACCCCCAGTGCAGATTCACCCTGCGTTCACTCAGGGCATGGTGTCTGCTGCTGGCCCAGTGGCTGACTTGTCCACCTCGCCCTGGTTAGGCAATGCAGCCCTGAACATCAGCATGGAGTCTCAGCAGCTGCTACAGGAGTTCGAGGATGCCACCAACGACCAGAACTGGAACCCGGCAGATGGCAGGGTGCCCCCCCACAAGCGCAAGCAGCCACAACCTAAGCGGATGTGCAAGGTACCACGTCTCACCAGTACACCACTTCTAACTCAGGAGGAGCAGGCTGAGCTGGGCCCACTAAAGGGTGACTTTGACTGGGAAGCCATCTTTGACACAAACCTGAACAGTGACTTTACCACTTTTGATGAGCTAGAGGTGACACCTCCTGGGAGTCCGTCAGCCCAGGCTGTGGACCTGACAGTGCAGGGGAAGCACATCAGCTGCCCCCAGGCTTGGAGTGCTGTGGGGCAGGATCAAGTACTGACTGAGTCCAACCAGAACCAGTTGGACTTAGAAGAAACTTTCTTGGCCACCTCGTTCCTCCAGCATCCCTGGGAGGAGCAGGAGAAAAATGACTACCTCTCACAATCTGTCAACCTGGACCAGTTGTTTGAGCTCGACCTCCCTTACCCCCCGGACCTCACTGAGTGGGGCCCGATTGGATCCTTTTTATGAGTGGGGGCCCTTTAGGCACAGGACCCGATTACTTGGCCAAGAAGGAGCACCACAAAGCCAACCGAACTAGACTTCTATACATGACTGGGATGGACAGTCACTGTGCTGCTTGAGTTTACAAGGGAAAATTAAGACAAATTGGGGATATGAGTGGGTGGGAAGGGAGATGCACTCAAGTCTCTTATCCTTGCACCTGGGGCATCCAGTGAGGGTGGGAAAGGGCAGAGCCGCTGGGGTACTTACAACCCCCCAGCTTCTCAAACATAAAAAGAGACAGTACTTATAGTTTTGTACTTATTTTTGTAGAGAATAAAACATAAATGTATTTTATGCAACTGTACGTTTGGGGTGAGTGGCCGTAATAATTTCTCACCACAGGAGTTAATGACATGTACCTTGAGATTAAATAAGCACCATGCAGGGCTTTGGTGTCAGCGATATATCTCAGTCCCTACCCAGTCTCTTTCTCCAGGGTCGAACTGGCCTATATGGACACAGTTACACTGCAAGGAAAGCCAGGGTGTTTGAAAGAGTTTAGGGGCCGGCAGTCAGTCATATATCAGGCTACTCAGTTTAAGTTGAGAAGGTAGCAGTCCCCACATTCTGCATATTTTTTTAAATAGAGTATAATATAAATATAAATCTTTACAAAACTATATTTTCAGCGCCATTGCACAATCATTTGTTGACTTTAATGTAAATGTGGATGAAGGCCCTTTGCAGGTTGTATTTCAAAGGGTAGACAGTTCAAGGTGTGAAGAATCAGGGTGTGAAGTGTTAACCATAACTGGAGGGAGAGAGAAGCTAAGATTAGACAATTAAGTATTTTAGGGACATGCTTTCTCTGCAGGGACCAAGTTGGCCATGGCATGCCCAAACTCTTTCAAGGGGACTGTAAAACACCTGTAATGATGGACTCAAAGTATTTAAAGTAGGCCAGCATGATGACTTATGAGGACCAGCGTTAGCAAGGGACAGAAAAGTCCCCTACGAATATTGGAATAAGAATACATGATCTTATTGCTAATTAGATGAGCTCCAATACTCCACGTTTACACCTCATTGTGATCTGTCTTCTTTTCGATTGTCCGCCGTTTAATGGCACTTTAGAGACCCTGTAAACTTAATTTAAAATACATTTTCATGCATGCCCACTTTTCCCTGAATTCCATTCATAGTGTGTTGGAAACATGAGTTTTCTTTTCAGGCTTCAGATAAAAAAGCCAGACAAATATAGTTTTGTTTTAGTATAATTTTACACTAAAAAAATTAAACCTATTGTCAAATTTTGAAAAAAGTCATGATAGAAATGCCCTCTGTCTGGGTTCTTGTAACCGTAGGCATGTCCTACGACCATGGTTCGTCTATGGCACTTGTTACACTTCGGCTAAGATTGATATGAACTTGAGTTGTGGTTAGGATTGCCTTTTGGCAGGAGTGGGCTACAGTTGACCTGCGCCTTTTCACTATGAATACCCTTCAGCTAGAGTAGTCGTTTGGGTTTGGCTATCCTCTTTCTGGGTTTACCCACGTCTGGCCTTCAGCTATGGGTGCCTTTTGGTATGCAGAGGTGTCAGCAAAATGTTGTAGGACTGCAATAATCAACTGAAGTCTTTGAGGGCAAGTAGGCAAGAGCCCAAGTGGTTACTGGCTTTTGGCAGGGGGCACAAATAAAGATTTTTCTACAACGGCAAGAAAATTTGTGGTAAAAACCCCCAGTGTGAGACACATCTAATTATAAAAACCCTGATGCGATTGTCTCCACTGTTAAACGCAAAAGCTCATAAGGGATAAAAAGATGTGAAGTGCCTTTAAAACTTGGAATAGGATGGATTGACCTAATTTTGAACCTGTGATCCTTGGTACTTGACCTGGAAGGAGTGAGACAGAGGGTATTCAGCCTCCAGCATTGTGGGGGAGGGTTGTTAATTTTTTGCTTTATGCTTCTATCTGCTTTATTCTGAAGTTGAAACACTGCAAACGGTCAAAATAAAGTGTGCAATTTAACTTTTTCCACGGAAATTATTTACAATAAAAAGACTTGATAAAAAAAAAACGACACGGAGTCCTAGTTCCTTTATTATTTTCCTGTGTGTCATTGTTACCTGTAAGATACCTTAGGATATTATGTCACAGTGCCAGGAACACAGAGATGCCACTTGGCGTATCCATAATGCAGACGCATACATGCTTCAAAAGCATAGAGCATGCAAGGTCTCCAGCTCTTCTATCTCAAATGCCACAGTAACAATACTGTTCTGGGCCACCTGAAATTCTGACTCCTTTGTCACCCACCACCTTTGCATCTCCAGGAGAGATCTATGCACATAAGGATACAGAAAGAAAGACTACGAGTATCCAGGTAAGGAGAGCTGCTGTACCAAGATGACGCAAGACCTGCAGCATACATCTTACATAAGATACAAGGACCTAAAGCTGCATAGCTTGAAGGTGGAGCTATGTGATAGAGCCTATCAGAGACGTCAGTACAGTAAAGAAGGTGAGCAGACTCCAACTGAACAGCTTTTAAAAAAGCCTGGAATTAACTCAGGAGAGGAATCCAGAGTATCACTGTTAATTTATATCAAGGAGGTTATTTAGTAGAGTAGGCAGGCCTTGCGATCTTGACTGGTTATCCATATCTATGTATTACTTTTTGGCTACAACAGAATGATCTCCCTACTGTCTTAGAAGGTCCGTTTCTGAGAACGATACTTATCAAAATGCTTCACCTTGTAATCCACTTTACTAAACTGTCACATCAGTAATTCGTTTTTCACCCTGCAAATCTCTCTAAGGCTCTAACACTGTAAACATTAGTCTATCCGCTTACGTTCACATGACTCATGTATATCAATTTAGGTTAAGACATAGTTTACATAGATCAACCCCCTTCAGAATATTTATTAAAAGATGATTTAAAGATGAAAGGTAGTCAACAGCACTTATCCCTTCCCATGTGTTTGTTCCAGGAGTACCTTCACCACAAAACAGATGAATACACCGTCAGTCAGGCTGCTGTCTGCAGAGCAAACAACACATTAAGCGCTTGGCTCTAAGCTACAACCTCAGACCACAGAGAAGAACTTCCTCCAATGCCACCCCAGCACTGTGAGAACAAGTAATTAACAAAGACTGCATTATAAAAACAATTGGTATCACAAGCACAGCAGCATCATGTGTTTCTTGTGGCCCAGAAACTTTAATCACCTAACCCTTATCCAGCCAGAATCATTGAAATCGCTGGCTGGTTTTCCATGGGGCAGGATGTGGACTGAGCTTCTCTGTGGGGATACAAGCGCCACAGAGCATGTCCTACCCATCTGTCATCTTGGCAATACTCAATTTTTAAATACATTATGAAGAATTTGTGTAAGTAATATGTCTTACTCTCTAAGGCATAGGTCTTCAAAATGTGGGGCGTGGATGGGTTCCCAGGGGGACACAGATGCCTCTGCAAGTATATGTAAATGAAGATGGCCTGGAAGTGCGAGCGATGTTAATTGGTGCATTTCCAGGCTGTCTTCATTCATTCCGAGCCCTTGAAGTGAAAGTGAGAAGTGTGATTTGAGTGCCGAGGGGCGGGGGGCAGTGAGTGTGCTGGCAGGGTCAAAGAGATTACTAACAAGCATTTGGAATGCAATAGGTCTCGCATTTGCAGGAATGTAAGTTACTGGAATTGTAAATGACAATGCCTTTTATTTATGTTTTAAAAACCAAAACATAAATAAAAGGCATTGCCATTTACAATGCCGATAGCTCAAACTCGCATAAATGCGAGACCTATAGCATTGTAAATACTCGTTCTTTCTTCTTGTTGAGATTTCATCTATTATTGACGCAACTAATTTCAATTAAGGTTTACTTAAATATGCAGTTACTTAGTTCGGGGGGGGGGGGTCGTTTTGATTTATGCGGCAAAGGAAGGTGTCGCCAGGAAACCTGATGGTCACAGTGTTTACTGTTCAAAATTAGCCTTTAAAGACCGTTAGTGAATAGACTTGGAAACTCCCTTGAAATAATGCTTATGTTTTATTAAACAGACATGGTAGAAAGACTCTCAGGCGCCATAAATGTCCAAAATTGGAAGAGCTTTGTATTAAGGACAACACAAGTGAAACCCAACAGGGGCTGGGACACAGAACATTTTCACTGGTACAGAAACATGTCAAATCCACCTTCACCATTGTTCATACTTTCTGCTCACCTAATGCTGCATAGATGAAGAGGCACTGATAAGTCCATGTTATATAGAGGTTTTTGCACCAGGGTGAAATGAAGAAACGGGTCTGAAACCGCATGAGCGTGTTTATTGACCCCTGTACATAATTTTAAGTGAGTTATAGACATTATCGAAGAAGCTCTGGTCAATGAATGACCCTTAACAAAAACAGAGGAATCCATTTTGCAGTGTTTCAATTTGTGTAATTATGAATGGACAGACTTATTTTGCCTGAAACATGTATTTTCTCTATGTTTCAATAAGTAAAGGCTGCACAAATACTTAATGTGAAATCAGTTCGTGGTGTGTTTGTCCTGGTGAAAACTATATTTGTTTAAGAGTTTGTTTGAATGTGCGTTTTAACTGTGCAGTAATAAATGCAACTTTTGTACTTTGCATTTTCCCTTGTTTATTTTTTGATGCTTTTGGTTGTGTTTCACGAGGATGTGTCTTGCTGGTCAGTGTCTTGGTTTTGAGCACGAGGAGGGATTGCTGCTTTCACCTGTCTCGGTTCACGGCTGTCATATTATATTATGGGATGAAGAGTTAATAATTTCTTGTTTCAAAAACTTTATTAACATTTAAAATGCGCACATCAAAGAGTGGGTAGTTCTAGCATTCGGTAGGAATGTCATAGGTGCCTGAGAGCTACCGGGCCTGGTTCTAGACTTGGCGAGCGCCTGTACGTCACAGGGACCTAGAATGCTTAGGTTGAGGTCCAGGGTATACGCAAGGCCACTGGAATTATGTGGCAGAAGAGGGCCAAATTATGAGACAGAGTTGAGTAAATGATGCGGCAAGAATAGGCAAATTATGCAGCATGTTTTAAAAATAATTTTGCTGCATTATTTTTTCATTTTAAAACTTGGTAACACTGACTGGGCATTGATTGCACCTCATTAGTACAATACCGAAATATAACTATAAGCAACAGAAAGAAGATCAGGCCAGCTTTGCAAAATGCCTTCCACCGCGTGACACCTTGTGTCATTGCACTTTTACTAACTTTGGAATCGTTTGAGCTAGAACCATTTTTTTGTTGTTGTTAATATCAGCAGATGATGCGGTAGCTGATGGATTATGTGTCAAATCTATAATTATGCGAAAATTGCAGCGGCCACACAATCGCATTATTCCAGTAGCCCTGGGTATAAGAAGAATTTTGAAGAGTGCTTCTTTCTGATCTGTTGTGATGAAGGGCCAATGCAATAAGATTTTATCTAGAGGGGCTTGTAAAAATACAAACGTTTTTTGCAGCCTTCAAGAGGAACAGTGGAAAGTTCTGCAACTGTGTGAAGGTTGAGAGTTTTTCACTTTCAGACATTTTTTGTGACAACTGTAACTTTGACAGAAATGTACGTTGCCTATATCTCTACTCACGATTAACAAAATGGTTCAGAGGGAGATATTCTTAAAAAAAAAGGTTCTTTGTTTTCCAGACATCAATGGGAGCAGCATTGAACTGCTGCACAAAAGGGAACCTCTCCGAAAACTCTGCGCACACATCAGGCTTAGCTGAGTTCGATCAGAGAGGAAATGACCTTTTAATGGGTGAATATTGTCTCAAAACGTACAGAAACAGTGATGGGTAAGATAACCATGAAACTGTGCAGAATCTAAAGATTAGAAACTTCGCAAAACTTTGCGTGTACTTAAAAAAAAAGCTATTTTCTTATGTGAAATGGAATATATATATATATATATATATATATATATGTATATATATATATATATATATATATATATATATTCAAAACATCCAAAAACAGTCTAAATCCATGAATCACGGTTCATCTTTGGCGGTACCATGTGGCTGAATGCAGTTATTTTGGGGCCAAACAACGGGATCAAAGAGCCATATTGCTGCTACGTCACACCGCACAAGGAACCACTCCCTGCTGGAACAAGGGTGACATTAACACACGCTTAGTAACACATTGTTAAATATGCTTCACAGTTACAAAACACTCAAACACTCCCTACTTGCATCCATGCGCCTTCATTTATTTTATTTTAACACTGTACCTCACTCTGCCTTGAAAACGTATATAGAACGTTTTTTCTGCAAGTTTGCCATTTGAAAAAGTTTTCTATGCTGAACGTTTGCAAAACTGTTCTCTACTGGCTTACGTTTTGAAGAGTTGCAGACCGTTTCTGCCTATGCAGAAGTGACCACGCGAAACTCTTCGCAAACGTCATGAGTTTGCACAGCATTACATAGCGCTACGCGAAAGTTGTAAACATGCGCCACTAAGTGCTCGGTGCTGACATCTGCTGTCACTTGCAGGTCACGAGTTCTAATCGCGGTGAGGTCAGCTCAACTTTCCAACCTTCAGAGGTCTCTAGAGCGAGTACCATAACTTGCATAACAATACCGCCTCTTATTTACAGCCCTTACAAGGGGCAGAGGCGCTATATAACAAGCAAGGGTAGCGGCAACGTAGATGGTCTCGTGGAGGAGGTCTGGTTGGTAGGAAGGGTGGGGTGGAAACAGACACTAGGGCGACGGAGCGAGATGAAGCAGCAACAGGGTGGGTGGGGGATTGAGATAATGCCGGGCGCCCGGGTTAAAGTGAAAGCGGGCGCCCCTGTGCTGCCTGCAGCAAGAGAAACTCATTAATGAAAGTAGTGGTCACAGATTAAAGAAGGCGTACTGTGTAACAACCAAGTAAAAGGGCAAGTCGCCATGGGAGTTTACAAATGAAGACAAGGCGGTACTAAGGAGGGACTAACAAGCCTCTTTACGAATCAGAAGCCAGCATTTACGAAAGACAGTGACACAAGCCAATGAAAAATATGGTTGGAGAGTGGGCGGGGCTTCTATTTCATACGCCAATACAACAAGTCTCCCAGAGCAGCGCATACGTGCTGCCTCTAGGCTCGACCTAAAAAGAAATTGTGCAATTTTGCGGTTTTGGCATTTTGCGCATAGTTCTGGATTTCTGGCATCTGACACATAATCCATCATCTGCAGCATAATTTGCAGATTTTAACCCAAAAAACTTGTTTCTAGCACAAACGGTTCAAAAGTTATTAAAAATGCAGCAGCACATGTCACCTCGCAGTGGAAGGCTCTTTCTAAAGGTTGAATGGTCACCTTTCCGGTGCTTATTGCTATATGTGGGTGTTAAAGTGGTACTTATGAGGGGCAATATATGCCAGAACAGTGTTAAAAAGTGTAAAAATTGCAAAATAATGCAGTAATACTATCATAAAATATGCAGCATTATGCAGCATAATTCACCTTTGCTTGCTGCATAATTTAGTCAACCCCGCTGCATAATTTGGCCTTCTCCTGCCGCATAATTTCAGTAGTCCTGTTTATAGTGCTATGAGGTCCCAGCCGGTGGCAGAAAGCACTGTGAATATGCAAGTCATTATTTTAAAATAGTATTTACATAGTCTAAGCTAGGCTGCTGCAAAATGATGCAGTGATTGAGACAAGTTCGCACAAAATATACTTTTTAGTAATAAGTAATCAAACCGTATCTAATGCAGACATTTTTGTAAGTGTCTCCACTATTCCAGATCTCAGCTGATTACACCCGTGCATTACATCTCAAAAAGAATAAATCCTTGCTACCATGAGGCTTTAAGCAGAGCCACTGGAATTATTCAGCAGGAGAGGACCACATTATGCGGAGGGTTGACTAAATTATGCAGCAAGAAAAGGTAAAATATGAGGCACAATGAGGCACATTTTGTGGTTAGCATTACTTCATTATTTTGTCATTTTAACTCATGGTAATGCTGTCAGGGGACATATTTTACCTCATTAGTACCAGTTTAACACTCAAATACAGCAGTAAGCAACTACAAGATTACCAGTCAATCTTTGCAAAGGGCCTTCCACAGCTCTGGAGCACTTTGCCACGTTTTAAGTAAATTTTGTTCCGTGTGAGCTAGAATCAAGTTTCTTTTGTTGGAATCTGCAGATTATGGATTATGTAGCAAATGCGGTAAACTCATAATTATGGGAAAAACGCTGCTGCTGCAGAAACTCATAATTCCAGTGGTCCTGGCTTTAAGTGACTCAATCAATTAACGGCTGGTAAGAAGGCTGGTTTCTTTTTTAACTTTCTGCACTACCTCCACATCCTTCGCTTTCAGGCAGAGGCACCTCAAAGTCAGCATTAACCATTCAAGGGCAGTTTTTTTGTGTGAAAGCTGAGTCTATGGGGTGGCAGGTAGAAGGCCAGCACGATTGCATTCAGATGCAGAGCTCAAATCCTCTTGTCCCCTGGGGCCTCACAGTAATGGTCTAAGAGACAGAGGAAAGGAGTGAGATTCATAGATATTGTCAACGAGAAGGCCCAGAATAGGGAGCACTGTATGGGGACTCATTTTTAGGTCGAGCCTCGAGTAGCGCGCAAGCGCTGCTTAGAGGCGAAGACTTTTAGTAAGTGAGTTTGAAAAGCAGTCCAAAAAACGCTCGTGCGTCGTGGCTGGCCTTTTTGGGATGGGTACGCGCGGCAAACATGTGTTTCCAATTATCGTGCCCAGACGCGGGCGCGATAATTGTAAACACATGCCGGCAAAAGGCCATGACGCACGAGCGTCTGGTCAGCTGAGCAGGCTGCCGCGCTCCCTCCTCCCCCTCTCCGCTCCTCTGTGGTGCGCGCGCACCACTGTTTATTTTTTTTTTACCGCGCGGCCGCCATTTTTATTTGTGACGCTGCTAAATTACCTCCAGCTGATTTGTATAAAAAATCACCTAACTTTCAAAAGCTTTTTTCATTGTCGTACCTCTGCAACTTGGTGGGGCCTGGCAAAACACTTTCGCACTCCTATGCTGTATTCGTTTCTGCTGGACCTTCCCTACCATCTGGACGTCACAGTGACGCATGAATTAGCTTGCCGCCAACTATTACAGAATGTGGGAGTGGCTAAATAGGGGGACCTATAGGAAAATAGAACCTTCCGTGATCGTGACGATTTCTTTCAAGGAATCAACTCCACACCTATGGAGCTATTTCTTTACATCAGATTGAGGCAGAATGTCAAGGGGGCCAATCACGAATTTCCCAACGAACCTCCTGTATTGCCTCCTTTACACACGCTGCTCCAAAGTACCAATCCTGCAATTGTGGTTTCAATGCGTGATCATAATGTACAGGCCGCACACGGGGAGTCTGGAGGGGCTCGCGATCGAACTAGGACGCTGAATTGGGTGCAACCCTAACCGACAAACAATGGGATTATTGTTGTCAACAAACAGAGCTGATCTCGGCAAGTAGCCCTTTACGCATCATACACTTTAAGTATATCCATTGGCTATATTACACTACAGCCAGATTGCATATATATATTCCACCTGAGGCAGGACGACCGATATGACCGTTGCGGGAGGGAAGGGGCGACCTTCCTACATTTAGCATGGGATTGTGAACAAAGCAGAAATTATTGGCAACAGATTTTCGAGGCACTTGAACTAATGAATAAATCCCCATTGCCTGCTACCCCGCTCACAGCGTTGCTGGATTACATGGAAGGGCTTGGAATGTCCTTCAGGAAATACGGCTCCCCCAAATTCAAAGACTGGATGCACAACCTCGCATTTTGGCAGGAACAATCACTAGTTTATGCGGAACTAATGTCACTGACCTCCCGACCAAGAGATATTTGGGACCCCTTGCGGGCGTACTTATTGAATAACTCACTTCACACTGAGAGGGGTGGAGGGTCTGGGGGAAGGCTTATGGGTGGGGAAATATCCGGAGGGAGTTTTGGAAAAGTCATGTTCTGGTCTTACTAGGATGCCTGAGTGGAGGACGGAGCGATAAAAGTGTGACCAACAGGTGGAGTTTTTTACATTAAGTTATTTCCCAATCCTTGCGCATCAATTATGTTGTGACTGTCATCTGTAGTTTTAAATTGGGAAACAGGACCAGGTTGTAAGCAATTCACATGTACACACAGAGATCAACACGCATGAATGTAATATCCGACATTATTGATGTTATCTGTTTTCTAGTTTGGAAAAAACTAATGAAGAGATTTATTTAAAAAAATCTTTTTTGATTGTCAGCTTTCTTCAACTTCTAGCTGCATTGTGTCACATGGTCAACTACTCACTCTCTACTACTCACTCTCTACTACTCACTCTACTACTCTACTCACTCTCTACTAATCACTCTCTACTACTCACTCTACTCTACTACTCTACTCACTCTCTACTCTCTACTACTCTCTCTCTACTATTCTCTCTACTCACTCTACTACTCACTCTCTACTACTTACTCTCTACTACAACTCTACTACTCTCTACTCACTCTCTACTACTCAATATCTACTACTCTCTACTACTTTCTACTACTCACTCTCTACTACTCTCTACTCACTCTCTACTCTCTACTACTCACTCTCTACTACTCTCTACTACTCACTCTCTACTACTCTACTACTCTCTACTGGAGGTGTGGAGAGGTGTGGTGCAGCGGCCAGGGCAGCTGACTTCGGAGCACAGGGTTCACGGTTCGATCCCCGGCTCCGTCGGCAGCTCAGCTCAGCAGCATGTGACTCTGGGCAATAGCTCACTTAATTTCCACTACGGCCCCCAGCGCCTTGAGACCCGTAAGGGTGAGTAGCTGTGCTATATAAAAACGGACTTTCTACTCTCTACTCTACTCCTCACTCTCTACTACTCTCTACTACTCACTCTCTACTACTCACTCTCTACCTCTCTAACTCTCTACCTCTACCGCTCTACCTCTCATTCGTCCATCTTGCTTCATTCATTCTTTCCATCCTTTCTGCGTTTCCACACATCCACCTATCATTCTGCCTTTTCCATCTATCCCTCCTCTTCATCTTTCTATCCACCCTACATTCTCTCCATCCTTTTATTACTTTTTTTATTTCTTTTCATTTCATCCATATATCTAACCAGCCATCATCTTATCTTCCTTCCATCCGTCACTCTCTTTTCTATCCATCTAGTCATCTTTTCACTATCCATCCATCATGCGTCCTTCTCCCAATATCAAAGTGAAAGGAGCCATAAACAACAACTTAAATGTTTCATGTTATATTGAACTGCCGAGTGACAACCACCTCTTGCTCGAGCTGTTAAAGTTGGGTGTTAGTGACATACCCATTACCTTTTTTGCTGATTGACGAGACGTATTTAGGTAAATGAAATCAGTGCTGTGTTGCCTTTCCCTCAGTCTGTACCTAAGACACTCCTCGTCACCCCTCCCCCAGAACAAGCTTCTTTCACATCGGCTGACGTTCAGAGATACACACAGGATTACACAATGCAAGCATAGGCCACACCACACCCTCCAGTTGGAATCTTTTGAGAAGCCTTTGCATCAACAGCAACAAGGACATCTTAAACAACATAACTATATACAACATAACTAAATACTTATAAGGTCCCAAAAGCGAGACCTATTGGCTATGCCAATGCTTGTTATGTTTACAAATGGCCAGAGCAGAGATAGATTTTTCAGAGAGATACCCCAAAGAAGGGAACAATATAAGTGTTTTTTTTTTTTTTAAAGGTTCATTTATTGGTGAAGCTGGCACTGCTGCCAGGTGTGTAAGTGGCCACTGCTGATTATCATTAAGGAAGCAGATGCAGCCGGACTGGGGCCCAGAGGTTTGAGGGGCCTACTGCATCACAATTATGACTGTCTACCTTTAAAAAAGGGGCATGGCAACTTATTTTCCTTTCTAGCATTAGGACCGAGGTGATGGTCCGTCATGGCGGGGAAAAGGTAAAAGATGCAGAGGAGTAGCCTGCTACTCAGGACTACAGTTATCATTAGCGCAGCAGGTGTAGTTGCATTGGGGTCCAAGAGTGTGACAGGCTCACACCACCCCAATTATGGGGATATGTATGTTTGGGGTAATGCATGTTTTTGTTTGATGCATTTGCTGTTTTATAAGTCTCATATTTAGTGCAGTTTATAAGCTATAGAAAAAGTACTCCTGAAATCATCTCATAAGACCTGCCCCCTGCATGCAGCCATGTCCCTCCCGCTCCCCCAATCCTTGCCATAAAGTTTTGGAGGTGGGCCCCGACCTCAAAACATTTTGCTTAGGGGGGCTCAGAGCAAAAACATTTGAAGACCTCTGCTCTAAGGTAACAACATTGGGGAACAAAACCATGGAGGAAAAAAAACGGCGACTCTAATAACTCTTAATTACAAAACCTCTTGGAAGGGTGCAAGTAAAAATTAACGTAATGGTTAATGTAAGCCCAGAATTAGGTTTATGATAGTGGCTGAGGAAAGCATAATATTCAATAAAATGCACCCACTATTCCAAGGAAATGAAGGCTTCATACGCGGGGATGTTCAGGAAGGTAATCCAATTTTTTATTTGCAAAGAATCAGCAAGTCTTGAAGGCGAGGCTCAACAACTCAATAATCTCAACTGCCAAGACACATGTATATATATACATTTACCCCACCCACTTGAATATTCACCCAAACCCTTCTACGAGCACATGCTTATTTCATTGCGGAAAGGCCACATATAAATAGGCACGAGCGCCACACAACCATGCCACGCTCGTGTCCATTTCATGACACATCAAGATACAAATGTAAACACGGACATGAGAGCGTAAACAAGGACAACACACATTCCCCCTTCATTTTTAAAAAATTTTTTTTAAACTTAAAACATAATCCTAGAACCTCATGGGTGGACATCGCAATCTCACACTTCTAGGAGCATCCTTGACATTACCAGCTACACCAGACTCAGTATTTTTTAATGCACTCCTACTCCTTCACATCCAAAAACACATTGCTCTCCAGCTTATCCAAACACATCTTCCTACCCTTTAACAACGATACCCTGTTAAAATTCCAGCCACTATCCCCATCTATAGCTATAGCATTCCTGAAAACCTGAATAATGCGTGTGGTATCCGACCTATTAGCACAACCTTTACCATCCGTCCTTCCTTTCTTGATGCGGACTATATAACCAATTTCCACAATCTGCTTGCTTGCAGCACCTTTCCTTCTCCTCAAATCCTGTTTCATTTTAGGCTTATAGTCCTCCACCCTACGTCGAATCCCTTTGAAATCCACTTTAGCAATTTCATCTACCCTGTCCTATTTCTTCCTTCAACCACCAGGGTACTAACCTGGTACTAGGATTACGTCCCATCGACAATTCAAAAGGGCTCACTAAAGTTACTGAGTTGGGAGAAGTCCTATATGCTAACAATATAGACCGCAAAGTGTTTCTCCAGTTCAAACCCCCCTTCACAAACAACTGGATAGCTTCCTTAATCACACAGTTAAACCTCTCAACCTGACCATTTGCTTCTGGGTGGAACACAGTGATTCTCTTTTGTGTCACTCCACATTTCTCCAAATATCTCTCCTTGCATTTACTGACAAATTGGGTCCATTGTCAGTTAACACTTCTTGGGGATACCCTTCCTACAGAAAACGTAATCTAAAAACTCAATCACATCCTCTAATGTAACTTCTTTTACCATTTTAATTTCTGGCTGATTGGAGTAGTAATCAGCTAGCACAATTCCAAATGCCTCCTGCCTGGGTAAAACAGCAAATGGACCGATAGTATCTAGATCCAATTTTCGAGCTTCAAGAAATTCAACAGACTGCAGGATCAGTACACATAGCTTTAGCAGATTTATCACTGGAGGCACACTGTTCACACATCCTTACCTGATGTTCAACAAAAACATCAATCCCTGGCCACCAGAAACATTCTCTGACTTATCTTCAAGTGCTTGAAATTCCCATGTGATCCTCCCAATAGTTTTCCCTCAACTTAAAATAAGGAACAAAATTGTCCCCTCTGACCACGATGCCATTTTCCACGGCTAACTCTTCCCGTACCTAGGAATAACTCATGACATCTCCTGACATCTACCTCTCCTCGGGCGAACCATGCAATACACACTGCATCACCATATTAAGTTCAGCATCCTTCTCCATTTCCTCTATCCATTCAGCTTCTTGCACAATAGGTTGCACCCTGCCAAGCAAATTAACTTTCCATAGGGTAAAAGCTACCTCACAAGCTTCCTTATCTGCCTCCTTGCGATCGGTAGTTGGTACAGGATCACCCACTTGAATATACACCCAAACCCTTTCACAAGCACATGCTCGTTACATAACGGAAAGGCCACATATGAAATAGGCCTGAGCATCACACCACCGTGTCACGCTCGTGTCGATTTCATAATGACACATCAAGATCCAAATGTAAACACAGACACGTGAGAGTAAACAAGGACTATGCTTGCGCCTATGCAACACATAAGTGTCAAACTTCGAGTAATGTGGCTGGTCTAGGGTAAGGGTTACAAATATGGCTAATGATAAGATTTGGTTTTATCCAGCGATAATAGAATGAGATAAAGCAAGTGTTAAGGTAAGGGGTAGCTATAAGGATAGTTTCAGTGTAGTGTTCAGGGACAGCCACTGAGTAAACACAATATAAAAGGTTAGGGGAGAGTTAGAGAAAGGATTTACATGAGGATTATGGTGAATGTTAGATTCAGGTAAAAGATAATCAGTAAGGAAGAACAGGGGATTAGGATAAGAGGTAGGTTTGAAATGAAGTACATGGCGGTGACCCCTGAACTGAACTCAACACTTTTTCCTTCCTGGAAGGTAGTGAGGTTTCACAGACTGAAAAATGACGACAACGTAACAAATCTAATCAAGTAATTTGCTGTCAGGAAACCTGGTGCTTGGATCCAGTCATTCAATGGGTTCTCTCTGGCTCATACATCGGCTTTGAGTGGTGGGAAAAGGGGTGGGGGGGGGAGGGAGGGTCGGCCACTTATATTTTAACAACATTCGAAGTAAATATTACTGAAATGTCAAGCAATGCACCTTTTGTGCAAGCTATAATGATAGAGACTAGTACCCGCACAGCAGATTTTCGCAGGGCTATTTTAATTAATATATATACAAATCTGCCTGCAAGTCAAACAAGCATTGGCATAGCCAATAGGTCTCGCCTTTGGGATTTTATAAGTGTTTAGCCAGAGCTATTGGCTTTGCCAAAGTCTTTAAGCTATGTTGTAGAGCAGTGTAGCTGCTGTGCAGCATGTTGAAAAGTTATAATAAAAAGTATTACAAGCATTTTTGTTACCTTATATATAACCAAGAAGACATTATGTACAACTGAACGACCCTATTAAAAAAATAATTAACATAAAAAATATCTTCTTGTTTTCTTGTCCCTGCAATGCTGGTAACTTCTTCCTGCCTGTTCTAATGTTGGTTTGTTATAGTTTTTTAAAAGTTTTTTTATGGGGGGGCATAAACAACGGGAGGGTGGAAGTTGTGAAATAGTACCTGAATTACAACACTAGCAGTAGACGGAGACTAGGGAGAATCAACAGATGCCAGATTCTGAAGTCAGACTGAGGTGGATCTTAAAGGAAGGATGTTTGAGAGGGAGCGAAGAACAGCTGAATACAAACAAGCTGCAAGGGGCAGGAGGTGTTGTTCTGGGGGCACAGGAAATTAAGTGAACTGGAAGCATCTGCGAGGACAGAGCAAAAGACAAAGTAGTGCTCTGAAGGAAAACATATGGCCCATAGTGAAAATGATTTGTGTAGCAGGGTCAGTCTCCAGGGCGGAACAAAAGGAGGGACTTCTAAGTGTATTAACCTATGACAAGCCAGCATTTCTAAAGGACAGTCAGAGGAACCAATGAAAAACATGAGCTTTTTTTGTAGCCCATACCCTAGATACTACAGGTCTCTTTGAGACAACGCATGCGCTGCCTAGGCGAGACCTAAAAATAGTAGCCCACCGGGCTAAGCAGAGTGAGTGCGTCCCCTAGTCCCATTACACTATGCTGGCGCACCAGTCCCTCACAAGCCCCCGTCCACTGGCCCATGTCAGAGCTGCAGGAGAGGCGCGGGAGAGTCAGCACTCACAGGTTGAACACTTGTAAGCGGGGTTGCAAGGGCACTTGGTGCTTTCTGGGCAAAGCAGAGGAGATAAAGCGTGAAGATCGCTTCCCTAGCCTGAATCTGGGCGCTGGCATTAGTTACAGTACTGCAGGACCTGATTGCAATTGCAGCGACAGACAGAAGACAGGAGACACAGCGCTCAAGACAAGGTAAACTTTTCATTCATCCGCTCGCACTCCCGAGGAGAAATGAATGAGTTTGTTGCACGTAGAGATCGCATAGCACGGATGCAGCGGCCGAAATCAGAATATTTTAGATTTATATTGTATCAAACTGCGTTGTAGAACAGAAGGGTGGAACCCATGGTTTTTAAATGCAGACTAAATATTGTGTAAAAAAGTAAATAATTCGCTTGAGTACAATTTAACAGAGGAGACAGAGATCGTGCAGTTTCATGTGTCATGCAAAATGTGAGTACAATATGAGAGTTGAAAAGTAGCTTCCATTGTTAAGTATGGATTTGAAGGTCAAGTTTGGAGTTTCTTCTTTTTGCAGCGAAACTGTTGGATAAACTTGGCGAGTACGAGATAGTGACCCCCACACGGGTGGATGAGTTTGGACAAGTGTTCCCCACCAATCTGCACTTCAAAAGGAAGAAGAGAAGTGTCCCTTCTGACCCCTTGGCCCTCTCCCCTAAAACCCACTACCGGCTCTCGGCCTTCGGGCAGCAGTTCCTCCTCAACTTTACGGCCAATTCTGGATTTATTGCCCCACTTTTCAATGACACGCTCTTGGGCGAAGCCAGGGATAACGGTACCGACTTATACGGAGACGAGGACGGGGACATGAGGCACTGCTTCTACACTGGGCACGTCAATGCCAGGGCTGAGCACACTGCCATCATCAGCCTCTGTTCAGGGATGGTAAGTGCCACATTTAAGCACGTTTATGTCCAACGGCTTTGCCATTGACTGATGCACTAGGTAGTCTGCTAGGTACAGTCATCTCTTAATTTACAAACATAGCGCCCTGCAAGTTTAAAGCACTTTATTACGCTGAGGTTCAGATCTGTTGCGTTTTGTGCAATATTTAATTCCATATTTTGAAACCCGGTACACCATCACTGGAAACTTCACCATGGGGCCGAGTGGGCTGGGGACTTGATGTCCTTAAGACGTACACTGTGAATGCATGTTCACGAATGTAAAATATAGGGAGGGGAGGGTGGTTATGTTTCGAGAAAGAAAAAATTGTAAAACTTATCGATCGATCGATCATTGAGAAATGTGTTCTCCAGTCTAAATCGTATACAGCACTGTAAAATAATACGAATCTGGCCTGTCTTCTTCGTTCTAAGTATAACCTAGGTAGGGGAGGGTATTCACGCGCTGTAGAAAGCCAGATGGCAGCTGTGCACGTCGCGCGTGCTTGTGCGCTTGCGAGCAGCAGGCGTGACCACACGCTCGTGCACCATGGCCTTTTGCGTGCGGGTAACCGCAGGGAAAAGGCCATTGTGCACGAGCGTGTGGTCAGCTTTGAAAACCCCACTACATAAAGTCTTCGCCAGAAGCAGCGCTTGCGCGCTACTCTAGGCTCGACCTAAAAAGGACATCTCAAAAGAGAATTCTAGAGCTCACAGAAAATATAATAGCAAAAAAATGCTGATGCCGAGATCATTTTCACTGGTGATTTTAATTTAAATATATTACAAAGTAATGTGGGCAATAACATATATGCTGATCTAGATTCAGTCTGGGGCATTGCACAGGCGACATCACAGCCTCAGAAAAGATCAACTCAAGGGACTGATTTCCTTAACGCTCTGCATAGGTTAATCCTGTGCAGTCTAAATGGGAGACTGCTTAATGATAGTCCCACAAGAGGGAGCGGGTTGTCGCACAGGAAGCTGGCCAGGTATACGATCTGGAGGTACGGACAAAGAAGGATCGACCAACCAGCAGGAGACACGGCGAGACCGGTGGGGGTGAGTGGGGGGGGGGGGGTTTGAAGGACCTAATAGAGGCTCGCAGATGAGCTGATCCCCCTGCAGGACAGGGAAGGCTTCACAGACATCCTGGACTCTAGGAGGTCAAACAGGCAGGCTTTGCCATTTGAATTCCACGATCATGGGGCAGGGGGAAGCAACAGAGCAGGCGGGCCAGCCACACTACACAGGGTGAAGGTAGGGTGGGTGAAATGGGTGGGCGAAAGATCTTCCCAAATTTGGAGAAGTGGATAGTTCTAAACTCACATATTGGAAAAGTGGGAGACTTGATTTCTACATGGCACAATGCCAGCATAGTAGGAGTGGCACAAGCAGCACCTGCTGTAACAGACACAGGCTCTGAGGCACACTGGTTAAGGGTCCTTTCCTGGAATGTGTATGGCATAGCCAACTAGAGCAAAAGGGGAGTGGTGGCCCAGTACACACATAGGCAGGCCCTAGACCTACTCCAAGAAACCCACCTGTTGGGTATGCACTGTAAATGTCTCCAGAGAGTATCTTACCTGTCCCTAGCACACGCAGAGTTTACCACGGGCTCCAGAGGGCTGTTGATCCTAGTGAGAAAAACCCCATCCAATTTCCCGGACCAGAAGTTGAGTGGACCTGAATATTTGCTATGTGGGAGTCCTGGGTACCTGGGGCTGATGTACCTTTTTTTTATCCTCAGTGTAAAGACCCCCCTCGACCCCAGCCTGTCCTGGGCAACATAGGCCCATTTTGTTGGAGGCGGAGGCAGACATACACATAGTCAGGGGCGCCTTCAATGATATCATAGACAGGGATCTGGACAGAACCACAATTAGCAGCAGCCCTCCTACCGTAACCTCTACTTTAGCACAATTTTGCACATGCGTTGGGCTTCACCGACCTGTGAAGAACCAAATACCCCTTAGCCACACATTACTCCTTCTCAGGGGCGCATCCCTCATTCTCGTGATTAGATTGTCTTTTTTTCCTACCGCAGATCACATCAATACTAGAGGCAGAGTTTCCTAGCTAGGGAAATATCGGACGATTCACCCATCAAAATTACAATAGGGCAGAGGAGGGAAAAAACCAATAACTCTGGATGGAGGCTTAATGCCTGGAAATTAAGTGACAGCGAGGTCACCAAAGGACTGCAGGTCGCATCTGGACTCTACTTTAAAGACAATACTGACAAGGTAGACTTCCTTATCATGATGTGAGAAGTCTATAAAACTGTCCTCAGGGACAGAGCGCAAAATCTGGTGGCGCAAGCCAAGCGCTGTAAAGACTGGACGTTTGTATTGTTAGAACAAGAAATTATCTAGCAGGAAACGCACCAAGGGGGTGAGACCTCTATTGAGTGCAGTGATCCCAGTGGCAAAAAAATCACTACTTAGCACAGCATAGACGACTGTATGATGTTGGGGACAAATCAGGGAGGCTACTGGCATGGTTGGGCAGGAGGGAAGAAGAGGCCAGGTGGGTGGGAGAACTCCAATTGGAGAACAGTCAAAAATTGTATCTGATGCGACCTTAGAGCAAGCATTTGCTGATTACTATCACACATAATATACACAGAGACAGTCAGCACCCGACCAACACTTAAGAGAATTCCTAGACAAATTGCGCCTTCCAACTGTTAGTCCCAGGGCAGAATATTACTGGAGGAAGAATTTTCCCTGGAGGAACTTACAAAAGCCCCAAGTGGCATGCAGAATGGCAAAACGTCTGGGTCCAATCGATCCCCAGCAGAATTCTACAGGAGGCTCTCTTTTATAGTGGGCCCTGCTGCTGAACATGTTCAAAGAGGCGGGGATGAGAAGAGAACTCATCAAAATCCACAAAGGAGGACACTGGCTGTGGTGGAAGACATCTTGCTTAACATGGAATGGCAGTTCTCCACCCCACAGAACTTTGTCCTGGAATGCGCAGAGATTGCCCTTACAGAGAATTTTTTCGAATTTGAGGAAGTGCTTTACCATCAGATCACCGGCACTTCAATGGGCAGCACATTCGCCCCTAGCCAAGCATGCCTGTACGTCCGCCAATTTGAGGAGGATTTCATCTTCAACGAAAACAACCCATTCATAGAACACCTGAAAACGTGGAAACGCTACATTGATGACGTCTTCATCATATGGCGAGGGGACGAACTCACTGCACAAGCCTTTGTAGACTAGGTTAACACCAAAGATCTTCACCTGAGGTTCACCCACTCTATCAACAGAGATCATGCCACGTTTTTGGACCTTGACATTAACATGACACCGGAGGGAATCCACACAAGGGTACACAACAAGCCCACGGACAAAAATAGTCTGCTACTGTATGAGAGTCATCATCCGAAAGCCCTCAGGGACAACCTACCGGTGGGACAGTTCTTAAGGGTACGGCGAAATTGCACAGAAACCGAAACTTTCCTGGAACAATCTAAGGAATTAGAGGAGAAATTGCTCCAAAGACACTACCCGAAAAAACTAATCAAAAGAGCAAAAAGAGGGCTAGGAACAATCCACAGGAAGTTCTTCTGGAAACCACGAATAAAGAATTAAAGGATCAAATAGTGTGTGTTACTACGTTCACGCCAGTCTCTAACACCATAAAAAAGATTGTTAAGAAAAATTGGCACATCTTAGGTAGTGCAGGCAAGGAGTGGGATCTCCCACTATTCGCATTCAAAAGAAGCAAAAGCCTGCGAGATGAATTGGTCCACACCAAAGACCAACCTCTCAGCAAAGTAGAACAGACCACCCTCTGGAATACACAAAGACCCACTGGACACTATCCCTGTGGGGGGTGCGTCGCATGCCCTTACACTACAGCAACAAAAGAAGTAGATATTGGCACAGGTAAACCTTGGAAACTGAATAGCTTCAGTAATTGCAATACTGAGAATGTAATCTACCTACTGACATGCCCCTGTGGCCTCCTCTACGTGGGAATGACAACCCGCAAAATTAAGATTCAGTATCAATGAACACCGAAGCACAATACGGTGCAAAAGACGAATACAAAACTTACAAGGCATTTCCTGGACTTTGAACATAAAGACAGCGACCTGAGATGGGCAGTTTTAGAGGTGATGAAAAATCCACGACTGACCTCACAAGACCGCTCCACATCAGGGAACAGAGATGGGTATATAGATTAAAATCCAATCTGAAAGGATTGAATGATGACATCCCGTGGTTACAACTAGCAGGGTGAATGAAACACTACCATGAGAACAAAACGCATCAGGGAGGTCACCCCACAACTCCCATACTGGTCCCCAAACCAGCTCGGTCAGTAAAACACATTGTTTGGACAGAAACATCAGAGACACCTCCATCTATGACCACTAGAAATACAACTATTGGCATTCCCAGGTGCCAACCTAAGAGCATGTTAAATGCGCTTGTCTATTTTATATCACCATGACGGAGATTTAGCCGGTACGAGTAACATCACTACTGGGGTAGTTTACCGACAGTGATTACCAACCATTATAGTGCTTTTGCACTTAGTCCCACACCGCTAAACACACCCTATGTGAGAGATATTTATTGCACTGTACGGTTGTAGACAAGACAACACATTAGAGCACATCAATATCTGCATCGGAAGGCATTGCCTACCGAAAGCAAGAAACTTTTGAGACCAAGCGAACTAGCAAGCTCGTTTCTGGGTAACCATCCACAGTATCCAGTATGCATGCTTATCCTCAGAAAATTTGCGCATCTGTCCGCATAAGCGCATTAGCACTCGCCGGCTCTCAGCATTCACGTTAGCGCGATAAGCAGTGTCTCGATCTATTTAACATACGCATGTAGACACACCACTCTGCTAATCTTTAACGCATGCGCACTAGTAATTGCATGTTTAGCCACCGTAAGTGAAAGGCACACCGATCGAACCAATCAGCACTTGTGGCTCAGAACAACCAGCTGCATTCTTCAGAATGCATGCGCACCAACAGTAATCAGGCGCACTGATCCTCTGAGTACACAGAAGCACTCCCGGGTGTCAGCGCCTTCCAATGCCACCACGAGGATACCGCCGGACCTCCATATTTGGTCCACGTAACCGCACCAGGAAGGTCAGGCATTTCTTAGCATAGCGGAAACAACGACATCGGAAACGCCGCTAGACCTCAATTACCAATTACCACTCATCACTAATGCCCACACCTGCACAAGAGTAAGAGCACGCATGCGCTATATAAATCACGCAGCCCTCGCTCTCATTTATCGACGAGGATACGAGCCGTGCAGACATAGGTGCAAGGAGCAGTGAACCATCGGTCACAGTAAGAGTGTGTGTGTGCAAGAATGAACGACTTGGGACCATGCCCCACGGGGACCCCTGTGTTTTACGCTGATAGATCCTTTAATTACCTGAAGAGGACTAATGCAGTTGTGTACTTGTATGAAATTGTGACGCCACTTCCTGAAATAATGTTCTTTCTTCTGTCATTACTTTCTCCTTGTTGACAGCTAGCGACCTCATTGGTCTACCGTCCACGGCCTCCTATGGGGCTAGTAGATCCCCCACAAGGGTAAGAAATACGGGACGAATTTCCCATAGATTTTATTGAGTGTTGTGCACAGATGACTGACATATTTGTAGCACACCATTGCCACTCACTGTAGAATGCACGTGTAGTTGGCAGTTCGAATTTTGTATGACCGTATTGTCATATTGTACTACACAATGTCTCTTCTTTTTATTTCCTTTTTTTCACTTTACAGGTTTGAAATTTTTATCTCCTGAAGGTTGAGGGTGACAATTTTCACCCCACCCAGTGGATTCCCTTTCTCCATAGAATTGGTAAGGGTGGAGCCTTTAGTTAATTGTAAGTCCTGATGAATGCCATGGACCCGATCAGGCCGGTGGGCAGAAACATGTCGACTTTATACACGGCGGTGGGAGGATAATAATTCCCTCATATACACCGCATCTTTGGTTTTAATGACCATACAGATGCCATCCACATTAAAATTAAAATCATAATTTGTCATCTGTAATGGTATTTTAATCACACATATTCTTTTGTAAGGGCCCCCACTTAGGTTTAGAAGTGCATCCCTGTCGTCAGGTGTATGCCCGCCCCTTATCAAACCAAGTTTTTAAGGGGCGAGGACTGGTCAATGATGAAGCATGACACCAGGTGGTGTGTGAGACCAGTCCTTCACTTTTTGTGAGATGCCAGATCGCACATCACAAATCTAGAGACATTTAGGTCATCACACTAGGAGCGGCTTATTGTGGTAAATGAGAAGAGAACTCCCACTTGACCCACCCCACTGTTATAGTGTTGATTCCCAAGCCAGGCAAACCGAGGAATCAATGCATGACATACAGGCCCATCTCCCTCTTAAATGTGGAGGTTAAGCTACTGCAAGATACTGGCAACCCACTTAGCAAGTATAATTAATACTCTAATCCACAAAGACCAGGCAGGGTTCATACTGGGCAGAGCGACCCGACTGAACTTCAGACGACTACCTAATTGGATGGATAAGATGAGTCACGCACAGGCCTCTATGACTATACTGTTGCTGGATGCAGAAAAAGCATTCATCAACAGACTGGGGGTACTTGCACCAGCCACTTTGGGCATTCAGCTTTGGCCGCAATTGTTTGTAAATAGGTAGCCCTTCTCTATACATCACCAACAGCGGGGGTCAAGGTAAACGGAGAACTGTTGACGTCCTTTTCCCTAGGGAGGGGCATGAAGCAGGGATGCCTGCTCTCCCCTCTCTTGTTTGTGTTGTGTTGGGTGAGAATCAGTCGCGGCCGGCATGACTCGCGGGCCGGGGGGAGGGGGGTCATGCTAGGACGGGGTCAGGGGGGGGGGGGTGGTGTTTAATTTAAAATTAAAGTTAACTTACCTTGGCCTGCCCGGTCCCGCGCCCGGTGGCAGCGTTGTGATTGGTCGGGACGCCGACCATCCAGGCGCCTATGGGGAGGCCATTTTCTCCATGTAGGCTGCATGCAGCCTACATGGAGCAAACACAGAGTGCGCATGACTGCTTTGGTTGGCCCCAGAGGGCTGACCAAACAGTCAGCGCCCTCAGCAGTGGGCAAGCCACTCCTCCCCTGCCCTAGAGCAGCCCCGCCCACCCGCCCGCCCCCAACCAAACACTTCTTCTTTCTCGCAGTGCAAGAAGCAGAAACATAAAATGGTAGCTTTACCATTTTATGTTTCTGCTTCTTGCACTGCGAGAAAGCAGTGGGGCGACGCTCCTTCGCCCTAGTGGAGGAGCTCCCCCTGGTGAGAATATGAGCTGACGCAACAGGTTTTCCAGAAGTTTAGGGGGCCTTCAGAAAAAATCTCACTACACGCAGACAACATATTCTTGTACCTTACAAACCCGGACGCGTCTATCTCAGCAGTCATGTCCATTTTCCAGGCCTTTGAAAAGCACACAGGATATATAATAAACTGGGAGAAAAAATTACTGTACCCTCTGGGCAAATGAGACACACTAAATGATACTCACCATAATTTGAGAGTGAGTAGAGATGGGTCCAAGTCCCTAGGGATTGAGATTACCTCTAGAGGTCTCTCTTTATGGACCGAAACCTAGAAGTAGTCCTTAGGGAATATCAAACAGTTGAGAAGAGATGGAGAAAACTCACCCTGTCTCTCCTAGGTCGAGCAACAATATATAAAATGATCACACTGCCTAAACTGCTCTATAAACTTCAAAATACCCCGTTCATAATCCTTGATTCTTAAGTTGAAAAGACCACTAGAGCTCTATTTTGGGACAGGGGTACAACACGCTTCGCACTTCACACCTTACAAAGACCGGCGACAAAAGGGATTGGGGAGGGGGTGAGAGTTCCTTGCCGGATGTCAGGGCATACTGGTGGGCATCCCACCTACAGATCATCAACAAATGTGGATTCGATGTGAGGGATAATCCGGTGATCAGGCTTGAGAGAATACATATGGACAACCACACATACATACACTACTTATACTCCACCCAGCATCTATAGTCCCTACTGGGACCGACTAAGATCTCACTGGGATAAAGTGAACCGATACATAGGCTGAGGGAGTAGGGTGACAAACACACACCACTGTAGATGGGGGCACACTCAGAGAAGTCACAAAGCTGGCAGACTTCAAGGCTGGGAGACTATAGGCATATCGACTATTGGGGGAGTAAATACTTACAATTGCTACATGCCCTTAGATCAGAAGATACAGACTTGAAAAAGATCCTGGCTCATAATCCCTTAGAAAGCACAATCTTAATTGAGCAGCTTCACACTATGATCAGTGATAATAAGCCAGACAGACTGCAGACTCTTAGGGGGCCTATTACGATGTCGGTCAGAGTTTCCTCCGACTGACACCATGGTAAAGCCGAATCCGATTCGGAGCCCTACCGACCGAGATCGGAATCGACCCCTTAGTAGGAGGGATGACAAACTTGAGGATTCACTAAACACTTGGCGGGCCCTTAAAGATAAACTTTTAGATCCGGATTCTAGGGCGACAACAGACTCCAACACAAACTCTGACTCTGGGAACTCAGAACACCAAGATATTAAGGAAAGGGAGGGTAGCAAAATCACATAGTTGTTATAAGGTGTCTTTACCAACAAGGAAGGGGGACCCTTTGTCTGCCTCCTGGAGAACAGGGAAACAGACTTGTATGCGTCAGATCATTTACTGCTATTTGGATGACCATCTCATGTATAGGCTGTATCATTATGCTATATTTTTACATGCAATGACTGTCCGCTTATATGTTGATTAAATGAAAAAATAAAGATTATTATTCAAGATGGGACAAGCCTTCAACCCCATGTATGTTAGATATTAGGCAGCCAAGGGCACTTTTCTGCATACATGCTGGCAATGTCCTCCCATAGCGGCCTATTAGATTACAATTGTGGAAGAACTGGAGATGGTGTTCAGCACTTCCGTTTCAATGACACCACAGTACATCTTCCCGAGCATCTCCGCTGAAGTGGATCTCCCCAAAGTTAAGTTACTGTTCTGTGACCTGGGTATTGTAGAAACAAAATGAGACACTGCCCAAAAGTGATGCCTGGGTTTTATAGTGGCAAAATGGGACATTGCCCAAAAGTGGAGCACGGCGCAGCACCCAACAAGAGGACAATGGACATTTGTATGGTAGTGAAAGAGTGGTTTAGACTATCAGGGGTTGCTTGAGGAAGTTCGAGAAGGTTTGGGGGAAATGGAGGGAATTCCATGGCCTGAACTAGGTAGACTGGGAAGCTTGCTTAAGGGAGGCAGTGGGGAGAAAGTAATGGGACGGGGTGGGCCTCGAGGGGCCCTTGAGAAATTATGACGAGCTAAACTGGCAAATGCATGGAAGAAATTGTTTGTCTGATGTTTGCAAATGAATAAACAGAGTCCATTAAAACAGTTAAAACAAATTTTGTCCCACAAGAAACACTAGAATTTCTAATTCCAGTGTAACAGTTCTGGATGTCACTTTTGTAAGTCTCATCCTGTTTCAGTTTGTAAAGGACTTAAAAATAGCTGAATGGGAAGGCCATAACGAAATGGGCCAAACATGAGGAGTTGGAAATTAAAGCGAGTATGTGGTCAGCAGTCAACAAACTCAATTTCAACACGTTAAGGGGAGCCAATTGGCGAAAGATGTTGTTTTTTAGCAAATGGCTACTTTATAGAACTCCACTTTTTCTATCTAAGATTTATTCTAATCAATCAGCGCCGTGTTTCCGTTGCCTTAATCATCCCTCAGCTAATTGGGTACACATTATACTACAATGCCCCTTGATTCAGAGGTTCTGGAATGAAGTCTTTTATTATCTGGAACTCGAATGTGGTATTTCAATAGAGTCGAAGACTTGGCTAATAGTACTTAGCTATGACCCAGACCTTCCTCTTTCAGACAAGCTTATCAAATTATTATACATTGCAATGGCTGTAGCTAGATCACTTCTCCTTCAGAGATGGCGATCAGATCTTATACCATCCATATATGAATGGGTCAGAAAAATGAAGCAAGTTAAAAAAAGTGAACAAGCCTATGCATCACGAATTGGGGGACTCAAGAAGTTTGAGAGGGTCTGGGCAGCTTATTTTGATTAAGATCTCAAAATTTAGCTTATCTTTTAGGAGGTACTCCCATGTCGTTTGACTCCTATGCCCTGTAATACCAGGATTTTAATTAATTATGCGACAATTGGGACTCTCTTGTACGTTAGCTATATCACTGAATACAGGATGATTTAGTATTTTCCACATACTCGCTGATTTTTAGGTATATGCTTAGGCACCTAAGGTTTAATCAATTGTTTAATCTGTATTAATGGTTGGCAGTGGATACTGTTTCCTTTGTCTTATTTGAACACTGGCTTAAATGTTTATATTGTTTATCTCTATGGACTTGAAGTTTTACTCCCTTCCGGCAGATCGGTGCTATTTAACAATTCTGTATTATTTATGACATATTCAATGAATTTTATGGATGTATTTATGGATAAAAAACTTTTTGCTATATGGATTTCAATAAATAAAAAATAAAAAATGTTTTTTGAAAAACTGATAATTTTGTACAAACAACAATTCTGTTAACCAATTTTGGTAGCACAGACATAACATTGGGGCCGATTACGATTGCGGAAGGCCCGTCACCGCCAACCATGCGGTTTTCCCCCCGCCACATTACGATGGCGGAGGTAATCGCGTTGAAACCGCCACAAGCAGTCTTACAGATTGCCTGGCGGACAGTCCAGACAGCCCAAAATGGTGGCGGTGCCTAGCAGGCACCGTCCACAAAATTGGGATGCAGGCTGCAGACGGCCTTTCTATGGCGGAAATACCGCCATGGAAAGGCTGGTGGGGATTTGTTACGGGGGCCTGTTGCGGGGCCCCCCTTGTGTTGGGGGGAGGTGTGGGTGCACTGGGGGTACCCATGGTACCCCCCAACATTTCACAGCACTAAGTGGCAGGCACCGTGTGGTGCCTGCCACATAGTGCAGTGAAATGCACATCCTTCCTTTTTGGCAACGCGGCGGGTGCTGCAGTCAGCAGCACCCGCCGCAATGTTAAATGGCAAGATGCGACCGCCATTGTGGCGGTCGCATCCTAATTTGGTGTGCGGGACCGCCGCATGCATGGCGGACGATCCCTGTGACCCCCATTGTCTCTAGGTGAGCCCTTAGGATTCCAAACGATGATCTGAATAAAATAGGGTGCGAACCCGTTTGACAACTTGCAGGCATAGAAAGAGGATGCACAAGTGGCCAAATGGCAGAACTGTTTTCAGTTACCAAACATTAAGCATGTACAATTCTACTGCTATCACCACCTCACTTCTTAACATTGGTAGGATCAGGGGTTCTAGGATTCATCAGAAGTCCACCCGGTAAACAGTCTAAATATCGAGTTTTAAATATCGACTAGCACAAATATCAAGTTTAGAATATCGCCTGTCAAAAATATCGACAGTCAGAATATCGTGGACAAGAATATCGAGTCTAAGGTAAGTAATATCGTTTTTAAAAATATCGAAGTTGTTAATATCGTTTTAAAAAATATCGAAGTTATTAATATGGTTTGCAAAAATATAGTTGTTAAAAATATCGTTGTTTTAGTTAGTGTTATGTATTTTAGTGTGTATTTTAAATGTATGTGCTATTTTTTTGTCTAAGTATTACATTTATTTTTTATGTATGTGTTAAATTTTTAGAAGTTACAATTTTTTTATTTACATTTTGCGTTTTAGTTCCGTAGGGGGTTGTGGGTTTATAGGGGAATAGGGTGGGAAGTAATTTAAATATAATTAATTGAATAATAATTTTTATTTATTAGTATTTATTTTCATTTTATTTTATAATGTTAATTAATGGTAATTAATTAATTAATAATTAATTAATAATTGGCTAATTTTTATTGATTAATTAATTGGTAAATATGTTAATTGCGTAATTGTTTTAGGAGCGGTTTGTGGGTTTATACGGGAATAGGGTGGGAAGTAATTTAATTATAATTAAATTATTAATATTTTTCATAATTCTAATTAAATCAATTAAAATGAAATAGTGTTAATCGTGGAAATAACATATAATTAAATAATTAGTAATTTGTTATTAATTATTATTAATTGATTGGTAAATATGTTAATTGTGTCATTTTTTAGGAGTGGGTTGTGGGTTGATAGGGAATAGGGTGGGAAGTAATTAAATTTTAATATATTTATTAATATTTAATATGTAATATTTTTATTTATGATTTTATAGTGTTAATTGTTTGAATTAATTTATTAATATATAATTATATTTTCATTGTTAATTGTTGTTAATTAATTAATTGATTGATAATTATGTTAATTGTGTAATTTTTTACCCCTCCGCTATCCAACACTTTCCCTACTGTTGCACTCACTGGAGTGGGAATAGTAATTTTTACCCCTATGCTATCCAACACTTTCTCTACTGTTGCACTTGCTGAAGTGGGAATAGTAAATTATTTCCCTCCGCTATCCAACAGTTTCCCTACTGTTGCACTCACTGGAGTGTGAATAGTAATTTTTAACCCGTACGCTATCCAACACTTTCCCTACTGTTGCACTCCCTGGAGTATGAATAGTAATTTTTACCCCTTCGCTATCCAACACTTTCTCTACTGTTGCACTCCCTGGAGTGGGAATAGTAATTTTTAACCCTGCGCTATCCAACACTTTCCCTACAGTTGCACTTGCTGGAGTGGGAATAGTAATTTTATACCCTCCGCTATCCAACACTTTCCCTACTGTTGCATTAATTGGAGTGGGAATAGTAAATTATTACCCTCCGCTATCCAACACTTTCCCTATTGTAGCATTCGTTGTAGTGGGAACAGTAAATTAATTCCCTACACTATCCACCACTTTCCCTACTGTTGCACTTGCTGGAGTGGGAATAGTAAATTATTCCCCTCCGCTATCCAACATTTTCACTACTGTTGCATTTGATGGAGTGGAAATAGTAATTTATTCACCTCTGCTATCTAACACTATCCTTACTGTTGTAATTAATGTTGTGTAAAATGTAGTTTTAAAAATTAATAAATATTTTAATATTTTAATTTATAATATATATATTTTATTTTTATGTTACAGGTGTATGTATATATATATGTATTTATAATTTTTAATACATTTCTAACATTTTATAATGTATTAAATTAATTATTTATTAATAATTATTACGTAAATATATATATATTATATTTTATATATGTATTTGTAATTTATTTTTACAATATATTTATTACTTATAATTTTTATCATTTTCTAATAATTATAAATATGTATTTTTAAGTTATATGTATTATTTAATTTACTTTTTTTTTTATACATTAAAAAAACGATATTTTTAACATCATCGATATTTTTAACAACTGAGGGGCCGATTCCGATCTCGGCCGGTAGGGCTCCGAATCGGATTCGGCTTTACTGGATCCGATTTGGAGCCCTATTTCCCGACCGAATCGTACGTGCGTCCGGGCGAGCGAGTACGATGCGTGCGCTCGCGAAATCTCCGACCGACTCGTACGCAGGACCCGACCGCTCCGACCGACTCGCACGGGGACGACTCGCACCGCGCAATGGAGACGTTCCCCGGCCGGGTAAGTACGATGCGCACCTCGACCGCTCCGACCGACTCGCGCAGTCCGGCTCCAAAGAGCTGTCGGAGCCGCACTGGGGGTCCGTGTCGGACCCCCTGGAAGCGTAGGCACGCGAGTCGCACACAGGGGGGGCCATGGGTCCCCCCTACACGTGCATGTACGGTGCGACCCGCATCGACGCGAACACGCTGTAGGGGCGCCCTTGTTCACGTCGTGCCCATTGAGTCAATGGGAGCCCGTGTACGCGTCGTACGACTGGCTCCCATTGACTTCAATGGGAGTCCGACCGAATCGAGTCCGATAGCATACGTGCGCATCGTACTCGTTCGGTCGGACTGCTAGGGTCCGATTCGGTCGGAAATCTCTCCGAGTCCGGCTCGGTCGGAGAGATTTCCGGCCCGAATCGGAATCGGCCCCTATATTTTTGTTTCGATATTTTTGTACTTACCATGATGTAGATAGGATGTCGATATTCTTGACATCAATATTTAGGTCCCGATATTTTGGGACCTCGATATTGTGGTCGTCGATATTCTGTCAGTGATCCAGTCCACCCATTGGAAGTAAGCTCAAAGAGTTCTGGCCTTCAAATAAACTGAGATTAAAAAAGAAGAAATTAAGGAAACTCTGGCGACAAACAACAGGGCGCAGTGCAAAAACATTGATTGTCTCTTCTTAGAATCTGGAAATATACAGGTCCTTCAGAAAGGGCTAAAAAACCTTGGATCCTATTACGATGGCGGTCGGAAAACCTCCCCGACCGCCATGGTAACGGGAAAAGACCGCCCGCAAGGCCCGCGACATAACCGCTGGTCGCATTAGGATGTTCCTTGCTCGAAATCCGACCGCGGCGGTCGGATCGCGGGCCTTAACATTGCGGCGGTTGCTGCTGCCCGCAGCACCACAGCGATGAGCATGTCCTGCATTTCCCTGCACTGCGTGGCAGGCACTGCACAGTGCCTGCCACCTGGTACAGGGACATGTAGGGGGGGACCATGGGTACCCACCCAGTGCACCCACACCCCCCACAAAACATTGGGGGCCCGCAACGGGCCCCCGGAAGACAATCACTGCACGCCTTTCCATGGCGGTCTGACCGCTGAGGAAAGGCTGGCTACTGCCGGCATCATAATCGTGCCGGCGGAGCCTGCCCTGCACCGCCACCCTTATCCCGGTCCTTCTCCGTCCGCAGGGCAGGAGTGCGGATGGCAACCGGCGGAAAAGCGGCGGTCGGAATTTCCCACCGCTGCGGTCACCACCGCCATCCTAATCTGACCGGCGGTTTTCTGGCTTGCGATCGTGGCGGATGTCCGCCGCAGGTCCGGCGGTTGCCACCGCCAGCCGGGCGGCGGTCATCCGACCGCCATCATAATAGGCCCCCTGGTTTGGGAATTAAAGCGAGAATCAAAAGAGTTACATTATATTCAAATTTTGGGCATATGTAAATTCACTGAACAATCCGCGAAACAACATACCAGCTATTCAGTTGGAAAATAATGTTTCATTGCTCTACTGTGACAGTGGGAGCAAGACCCCATTTTTATTAGACCAGTGCACTCTGAGCGCAGTTGAGGAGCTCACAATTTTTTAATGCTCACTAAAATCAATGCACCAGGGCCAAATTAGTTACCAGGTTCAAGTTACTAATCAGACATCGACTACTTGTCTCGATGGTTACACCCTCTAGTCAATGCTTGCTTATTCTCAGGTCAGATACCAGCCTCTTGGAAAAGTTTGATTCTTTGTCCATTGCACAAAAAAGGGATTGCGACCTTACCCTTGTAATTACAGAACGGTAGCACTTCTTAATGCTGAAGCTAAAATGTATGCTAGTTTGCTACTGAAAGATCTTTTATCATGGACTGCAGTAAATTATCTCATCAACTGGTACAAGACAGGCATACGGGGCAATAACGGGACTATTACAAATATAATGACACTCTCTACACTTGTAAACAAGTTCAGGTCGCCTTCCACTTTAAGTCTCCATACCTGTTTTACAGATTTCAAGATGGCCTTTGAGAATATCGACCAAAGCAAGCTCTGAAATGAACTGTCCTTGTGGAGTGTTGAGGCAGAATATTGAAACAATATTGTGATACAAAAAAATCATTGCAGGGATATCATGATGTCAAAAAAATAGTGGGCATAAATCTCAAAGGTAAGTATATAATTTTTTATCTTGTTTTTAATATCATTGTAAAATATATTATTTACTAAAATACTGTTGTATATAGTGCAGTGATTTACGATATTTTTGTTAAATAGTTGTACTAGGTTTGAAATGTATTTTTAAGTATTTAATTTTAAAATATTCTGTTATATATATTAATTTAAAACAAATATTGTAATGTTTATAATATTTAACTTTAAAATGTATTTATTGTAATATTTTCAAATAAAAATATATGTTTAATAACATTTTAGTAGTGGGATCTTGGGTTTATGGGGAAAAGGGTGAGAAGTTTGAGTAAATATTTTGTTTTAAAAATGAATTGAAACATTTTTAATTAGTTATTTCATATTTCAGAAATTTTTAAATATCTATCTGTAAAGGATGCAACTGTTGCTTTTGATAGTTTGAATTTTTTTAAATTATTTAAGTTATAAGTTTATGTTTTATATTGTAATTGTTTTAAATGTATTTAACATTTATTTTTAAATTTTTATGATATGTTAATATTTTAAAAATGTTTTGATATACTATATTTAGTTACGTTTTATTTTAAAATGCATTTTATTAGAATTATTTTATTTATACAAATTGTAATTTTTATTTAAATCCTTTTGTTAATAAAAATATATATTCATTTACGTATTTCCATGAAAATGTTATGTTTATGTGTTTTACGTTTTTTTAATCTAAAAATTTATTTGTAATATTTTTATTAGTGGAATGTTGGGCTTACGGGAGAATAGGGTGAGGCGTTTTCAAGTATTTTTTGATGAGATTTATATTTTATTTAATGTTTTAAATTCTAAATATAGTATTTGTAAATTTTATTTAAAATATTGTACATTTTGAAATACAAGATTTATTATTGTTTTTTAAATTGTTGGAATTATAATTATAATTTTAAATAAATTATTTTCTATATTTAAATCAATTTAAAAATGTTGGGTTTAAAATATATTTTACTTTCATATATACGGGTAGTTATTATATGTATATATATATATTGTGTTAATGTTTAATAAAATGTTGTCATTTCATTGATTTAAAAAAAAAAAATTGTTTATATATTTAAAAAATAAATTACGTTAATTAGGTTTGTAATTTTTATAATATTTATATTGTTAATAGTTGTTTCAGAAAACTAAAATATTTTAGTTTATAAATATCTCACTTTTATTACTATTTATATATTTTTTCATTTGAATTAAACATAATATTTAAATGTTTGTTTTATCCCTTTAGAGTACTTCCCCAAAATGGTTTAGATTGGAGTTGGAATAGTAATTCTTGCCCTTTTAATGTCCAACACCTTCCCCAAAATGTATTAGATTTGGACGGAATAGTAAACTTCTTTCCCAAAATGGATTAGAATGGAGGAGGAATTCGAAATGCCCCCCTAGTAAGTGTCCAACACCTTCCCCATATGGTGTAGATAGGAATGGGAATAGTAAATTTAACCTCTTTAGTGTCCAACACCTTCCCCAAAATGGCTTATGCTTAAATGGGAATAGTAAATCCAAGTCCTTTAGTGTCTACCACCTTCCCCAAAATTGCTTAGATTGGAGTGGGAATAGTAAAGATTATGTTACTTACCCTGTAAGAATCTGTTCTTGGCATGTGGTGCTGTAGATTCACATGCTTTGCATACTCCTGCCATTTAGTGTTGGGTCCGGATGTGTGCAAGTTGCTTTTCTTCGAAGAAGTCTTTTGAGTCATGAGGTAAAGTGACTTCTCCTCTTGGCGATAATGCACATGGGCATCAACTCCATTGTTAGATTGTTTTCCCGTAGGCGGGTGAGAATGGACTGTAAGTAAGCATCAGTAAAGAGATGTTCAGACATATGAAAGGTAAAAGGAACTGCAACGGCCACAGGTGTCTGCGGAGGGTGGGTGCATGGGAATCTACAGCACTACATGCCAGAACAGATGCTTGCAGGTTAAGTAACATAATCCGTTCGAGGCATGTGTGGTTGTAGAAACACATGCTTTGCATAGATTGTAAAGCAGTGCCCTCAAAAAGTGGTGGTTAACCTGTGGGTGTTGCAGTTGTTTGGAAAAGTGTATGTAGCACTGCCTAACCCACATTAGCTTGTTGGCGTGCTAGAACATCAACACTGTAATGCTTAGTGAAAGTGTGTGGTGTAGACCAGGTTGCAGCCTTACATATGTCAGCTCTTAGGTAATTGCTGAGGAAAGCCATGGAAGCCCCTATTTTACGGGTAAAGCGTGCTCAATGGGGTGTAGTAAAGTCCTTTTAGCTTAGGCGTAACATGTCTGAATGCATTTAATTATCCATCTAGAAACGCCTGATTTGGATATGGGATTTCCTTTGTGAGGGACCGAAAAAGTAACCAAGAGTTGTTTGGTTGTACGGAAATCTTTGGTTCTGTCGAACAAGTTACTTACCTTCGGTAACGATATATCTGTAAGAAACATTAGTTAGTTATAGATTACTTACCTTAGAATTACCCCCAGGCGTCAGACTGGATCCGGAAAGTTTTTTCGTCAGCAGTACCTCTGCGCGTCAGAAGGTGGCGTCGGTCGGCTCGGCGTTCGTCGTCGGCGTCGTGTTGCTGGGATGACGTCGCAGCAGCTACTTAGACGCCGCCCTCGCACGCTGACGTCAGTTCTGTACACGACTTTCCGCGCCAGAAAACGCAGAGCCATGCCAGACACTGACCACTGGTGCACAAAACTAGGACCCTGAAAGGATGTCCTTAACCCTAGAAATCAGTTAGCAGAACAGGGAGGATGGGTGGAGCGGTAAGGAATCTATAACTAACTAATGTTTCTTACAGATATATTGTTACCGAAGGTAAGTAACTTGTTCATCTGAAAGAAACACGTTAGTTATAGATTCCTTACCTTAGAATAGATACCCCAGCAATACCAACCCCGGAGGTGGGTCTGCGAACCAAGATCACACCAGGAAGTCCTGGAGAACAGAACGGCCAAAGAAGCCATCTCTCCGGACTTGACTGTCAAGACAGTAGTGCTTCGTAAAAGTGTGCAACGAAGCCCACGTAGCCGCCTGACAGATGTAATTCAGAGTAACGCCTCGTCCCAGAGCAGTGGTAGCTGCCGTCGACCTGGTGGAATGGATGCGCAGCCCCACTGGAGGCTCCTTCTTTGCCAAAGAATAACAGGCTTTGATACACAAAACGACCCATCAGGAGATAGTTCGTTTGTGTACGGCCCGACCTTTCTTGGCGCCCACGTACTCAACAAAGAGCTGGTCAACCACCCGGAACTGTCTGGTGCGATCCAAATAAAAGGAAAGCGCACGTTTTGGGTCCAGACGGTGGAGCCTCTCTTCCTCCTTCGAAGGATGCGGAGGCGGAAAGAAGGCGGGCAAAGTGAAGGTCTGCCCGATGTTGAAGGCAGTGACTACCTTAGGCAGGAAGGATGGACAAGTCCTGAGGACAACTTTGTCCGGATGCACAGATAGAAAAGGAGGCTTAGAAGAAAGCGCCTGGAGCTCACTCACCCGTCTGGCAGAGGTGATGGCCACCAGGAATGCAGTTTTGAGAGTTAAGAGCCTCAGAGGACAGTTATGAAGCGGCTCAAAGGGAGCGCACATTAAATAAGTTAAAACTAGGTTCAAGTCCCACTGAGGCATAACGAAAGGAATAGGAGGAAAGAGATGAGTTATGCCTTTCAAGAAACGATTTACCACCGGGGACTTGAAAAGGGAAGGCTGTCTGGGAACCGAAGGAAGGCAGAACTGGCCGCGAGATAGCCCTTGATAGTGCCCAGTGCAGAGCCCTGCTGGGCCAAAGAAAGAAGGAACAAAAGAACCTCAGAAAGAGGGGCAGAGAGGGGATCCACAGCCTTTGCTGTGCACCATGCCACAAATTTGTTCCACCGGCAGGCGTATACCGTCTTAGTGGAGGGAAGCCTCGCTGCCAGAATTACATCGCAGACTTCGGGAGGCAGGTTGAATGACGTCAACTGCCGCCGCTCATTCTCCACGCAAGGAGGTGGAGGCTGGACAGGTTCGGGTGCAGGACCGTCTCCTGTTGCTGCGACAGAAGATCCTCCCGAAGAGGCAGACGGGTCGGAGGATCGATGGCCATGTTGAGCAGCTCGGGATACCAGACTCTTCGTGCCCAATCCGGAGCCACAAGAATGACTTGGGCCCGGTCGCGCCTGATCTTCTTCAGCACTCCCGGCAGAAGTGGTATAGGCGGAAAGGCGTAGAACAGACTGCAACTCCACTCGCGACGAAAAGCGTCGCCTATCGAGTGCGCTTTGGAAATTCCAACGCGCAGAATTGCTGACATTGCGCGTTCTCTTCGGTGGCGAATAGATCTAACTAAGGCTCTCCCCACTGTTGAAAGAGACCTTGCACCACCTCCGAGTGAAGACGCCATTTGTGATCCATCATGCACCTGCGGCTGAGTTCGTCGGCCCTGGAATTCAGTGAACCTGCCAGGTGTTGAACCACCAGGGATATGCCCTGATGTTCCAGCCATGTCCAGAGGCGGAGGGCCTCCTGACATAGGGTCCACAACCCCACCCTGCCCTGTTTGTTGCAGTACCACATGGCGGTGGTGTTGTCCGTGAACACCCGCACTACTCTTCCCCGGACAGAGGGAAGGAATGCTTTGAGTGCAAGACAAATCGCTCGAAGCTCCAGAAGGTTGATGTGGAGCCCGGACTCCGCCGGAGACCAGAGGCCTCTGATCTCCGCCTCTCCCATGTGGCCGCCCCATCCCAGAAGGGATGCGTCTGTCACCACTGTGTGTTCTAGTTGGGGAAGGGAGAGGGATCTGCCGTTGACCCAATCCTGGTTCGTGAGCCACCACTGCAATTGACATGCAGTGCCCTCCGAGATCTGGATGCAATCGGAGAGATTCCCCTGATGCTGCGCCCACTGGAAATTCAGGTCCCACTGCAGAGCCCGCATATGCCACCTGGCATGATCGACCAGCAGGATGCAGGAGGCCATGAGGCCCAGCAGCCTCAGGGTCATTCTGACTGAAACCCGGGATAGAGGCTGAAAGATCGGAATCATAGCCTGAATATCCCGGACTCGCTGTTCAGGAGGATAGACCCGAAACCGCGTCGTGTCCAGAACCGCCCTGATGAAGAGGAGCTTCTGAGAGGGAATCAGGTGTGACTTCGGCACATTGATGGAGAACCCCAGCGAATGCAGGAGGTCGGCCGTAATCTGGAGGTGGGAGACGACTGCCTGGGGCGAGCCCGCCTTCAACAGCCAGCCGTCGAGATAGGGGAAGACTGAAACCCCTGATCTGCGCAGATGCGCTGCAACCACCGCCATCACTTTCGTGAACACCCGAGGGGCGCTGGTAAGGCCAAAGGGGAGCACGGTAAACTGAAAATGCTCGTGGCCTACCGTGAACCGCAGGTAACGCCGGTGGGCCGGCAGGACGGGGATGTGAAAATAAGCTTCCTGCAAGTCCAACGCTACCATCCAGTCTTCCGGGTCGAGGGCAGACAAGACCTGAGCGAGCGTCAACATCTTGAACTTCTCCTTCCGGAGGAAGCGGTTGACGTGCCTGAGATCCAAGATAGGACGCAGGCCCTTGTCCTTCTTGGGGACCAGAAAGTAGTGGGCATAACAACCACAACCTACTTCTTGTACAGGAACGCGCTCGATGGCTCCCTTGGCCAAGAAAGCCGTAACTTCCTGCTGGAGAAGGGCCAGGTGATCCCCCGACATGCGGTGGTATTGCGGTGGCATGGCTGGAGGAGTAGCCTCCAAGGGGAGGGAGTAGCCCCTTCGGACTATTTGCAAAACCCACCAGTCCGACGTGATGGTGCGCCAGTGGGGGAGGTGATGGCGAATCCTGCCACCCACTGGCGATTGATGGGCCTGAAAAGTCAGACTAGGAAGGTTTGGAGGCTGCTGCAGAGGGGGGGTTGGTGGACTGACCCGCCAGCTGGCCCCCGGAACCACGACGGTTGTTCCCACGTCCCCGGCCACGCGAAGGTTGGATAACTTGCTGCGGCCTGTGGTTCTGGGCAGGACGTAGCGGGGCACCCCTTCCTTAGCCACGAAAGGGGCGAAAAGCAGACTGCGCAGGGTGGGTGGAGAGGCCCAAGGACTTGGCCGTAGCCCGTGAGTCCTTGAAACGCTCTAGAGCGTTGTCTGCTTTGTCGCCAAAAAGGCGACTGCCAGCAAAGGGCATGTCCATCAAGGTGTTCTGGACATCCCCCGAAAAGCCAGTCGATCTCATCCAGGCGTAGCGGCGAAGTGCTACTGATGTTGAAATGGTCCTGCCCAGAGAGTCGGCGGTGTCTAGCCCACAACGGATGGTAAACTTCGCCGCATCCCTCCCGGCGGCGACAGCCTGGGATAGCACTGCCCAGGCCTCCTCCGGACACTGAGGCAGCACCTGCGCAACCGTATCCCACACAGAGTGGGAATAACAGCCCAAGAGACATGCAGTGTTTACCGACCGCAGTCCTAAGCTGGCGGTAGAGAAAACTTTCTTTCCAAGATGGTCCAGCTTCTTGGATTCCCTTTCCGGGGGAGCGGTAGGGAATGCGCTCTTGGAAGTGGAGGCTTGCACCACCAAGCTCTCCGGGGTGGGATGTTGGGAGAGGAAAGTGGGGTCGCCCGGAGCCGGGCGGTGGCGTCGGGCAATCATCCTGTCCACGGGAACCCCCGTGTTCGGCCTGGACCACGTGCCCAAAAGGACGTCGGTGAGGGCCTCATTAAACGGCAGCAGGGGCTCCGAAGAGCTCGCCGCCGGTTGAAGCACCTCTGTCAGGAGGTTAGTCCTGACCGCCACCGTAGGAAGCTCGAGGTTGAGAGCCTCGGCCGCCCTACGCAACACCACTGCGTACGACGCTCCCTCTTCCGTAGCCACGGTAGGAGGAGACAACATGCCAAGGTCAGGGGAGGTGTCGAGACAACTGGCATCCCCCAGTTCCTCTCGCCAGTCCTGTTCATCTAACTGGTCGGTCACAGGGTCACCTGACCCTCCCAGTCCTCCTCCTCATCCTCTGGGTGCCATTCTGGTCAAAAAGGGACCCCAGGAGTGAACAGGGGCATAAAAACCCCACTCGGTGCCGGATCCGGCATCGGGCGACGCCGGTCCGGCTCCGCGTCCATGTCGGGATGGAGACCGGGGTCGACGCCGGCCGGGGGGCCCACCGGCGTCGAATGCGGTATTGGTGCTGGAGGAAGCAGCGCCAGTGGAGGTGTAATCAGGTCAACCGTCGCCGATCCGGATCCAGGCCTGGATCCAAGGGGGGCCTGCGGCGCCGGAGCCGCCGGCAGAGAAGGCCTAGGCCCCCCAACCGAATCCGCGGGGCCCGAAGGCGCGCCGGCCGGGTTCGGGCCGCCCAAAGATGACATGCATCGCCTCGTAGAATGTACGAAGCTGGGCGGGAGTAGCTCCGAGTCCCGGGAAGGGAGGGAAATGCGGAGTCGACTCTTCGGGCTCCACGCGCGGAGCCGCGGGAGGGGCACCACCCGCATCCCTCGTCGGGTCAGCCGACCGACGAGAAGTCGAAGAGCGACGATGCTTCTTCAACTTCTTCTTATGCTTCGACTTACCCGACCCAGAGTGCGAAGACTTCAATGACTTGGACGAATGGTGGTGGCTCCGCGACCAGTCCCTCGACCTCCCTCGCGACCGGGACCTCGAACGGCACGAAGCCGACTGCCGGCGCTCAAGCAGCTTTCGGCACTGCTCCCGCAAAGCCTTCGGCGCCATCGACCGGCAGTCGGAGCACGACTTGGGGTCGTGGTCGCGCTCCAGGCAAAAGAGGCACACGCGGTGCGGATCCGTCACCGACATCAGTCGGTTAGAGGAACCGCATGCCTTGAAGCCGGGCATCCCTCATGCACCAGGAGTCGAAGACTCGAAAAAGAAGTCGACAAAAGTCGAGAAAAAAGTCAGTCAAAAAGTGACTGGAGGTACCACTCTTCCCGGATCTGCGCTGGCTGGCGCGGAAAAAGAAAGAACTTACGTCAGCGCGCGAGGGCGGCGTCTAAGTAGCTGCCGCGATGTCATCCCGGCGACACGACGCCGCCGACGAACGCGGAGCCGACCGACGCCACCTTCTGACGCGCAGAGGTACTGCTGACGAAAAAACTTTCCAGATCCAGTCTGACGCCTGGGGGTAATTCTAAGGTAAAGAATCTATAACTAACGTGTTTCTTTCATCTAATGTATGAAGAGCCCTTTCTGCAACTGAGTCTGGTTGAGGAAAGAAAACAGGTAACTGATTGGTTAAGGTGGAAAGGGGAGACCACCTTTGGAAGGAATTTTGGGTTGGTGAGAAGGACTACCCTATTCCTGTGAAGTTGGAAGAAAGGTTCTTTTGAGGTTAGTGCCTGAAGCTCCCTAATGTGCCCAAGTGAAGTAATGGCAATCAAAAAGGCGACCTTCCCAGATAGAAATTGTAGGGAACAATCATATAATGGTTCAAATGGTGGACCTATAAGTCTTGTGAGAACAATATTGCAATTCCATTTCGATGCAGGTGAAACTCTGGTTAAATTACTGTTTTAAGGCCTTCCATAAAGGCCTTAATAACTGGCAGTTTGAACTGAGATAAGTGCTGTCTGTTTTGGAGATAGATAGCCACTGCAGCTAGATGTAAGCGTATTGAAGTGAAGGCAAGGCCAGAGAGCTGTAAATGGAGAATGTAGCAAACAATGTTTTGAACAGCTGTATTAAATGGATCAATGTGCTTATTATGGCAGTAAAAGACAAATATTTTCCATTTAGCTGCATTGCATGCTCTAGTCGTAGGTATACGAGCTCCTTTGAGAATGGTCATACATTCAGGTGGGAGATTGCGGTAACCGAAATCTAAGTCCTCAATCGCAAGGTTGAGTTCCGTTGGATTTGGATGCCTGATTTCTCAGCTAAAAGCACGGGTTGAGGTGAAGCTTCTCATGGTGAACTGCGGACAGTTCGAGTAGTTTGGTAAACCAGGGTTGACAAGCTTAAGTAGGATCTACTAGAATGAGGGTGAGACATTTGCCTGAGCCTCCGAATCAGAAACGGAAGAAGAGGGAGAGGCAGAAAAGCGTAGGCAAATTTCCCTGACCTGTTCATCCTTAGAGCATTGCCCTTGAATAGCGGGTGTGGGAACCTGAAGGCGAAATTTGGGTATTTTGCGTTGTCTGCGGTTGCAGACAGGTCTATCTGTGGAAACACCCACTTGTGGAAGTATGGGAGTAAGACTCGGGGGTAGAGTTCACACTCGTGGACTTGTTGCCACATCCTGCTGAGGAAGTCTTCAAGTCGTTGTCTGTTCCCGGAAGGTGTTCAGCTAACAGCTGGATGTTGTGATGTATTGCCCAACGCCAAATTGTCTGAGATAGGCGTGATAACTGTAGAGTGTGTGTCCCCTGTTTTTGTATGTAGTACATAGCTGTCATGTTGTCCGTCCAAACTAAGACAACCTTGCCTATCAGGTGAGGTAGGACCACTTTCAATGCTAGGGGGACAGATTGAAGCTCGAGTTAGTTGATGTGGAGACCCTTGGTGTCCCAAAGACCCTTAACCGTGAGATCCTGTAGGTGAGCACCCCATCCTTGAGGGAATGCATCTGCTGTCAGAACGATTTGTGAAACAGGGTCGATGAACGGATGCCCTTTTAACAGGTTTTGTGTGTTCCAACACTACTGAGAGCGATGAGTGCGGCTGTCTATCAACACTAGATCTTCTAACTGACCCTGTGATTGAGACTACTGCATTGCTAGACGTTCCTGCAGTGGACACATCTGCAATCGTGCATGTGGTACTATGGCGAAGCATGAGGCCATCATACCAGCAAACACATAATTGTTCTGACTGTTGATTGTTGACTGACTTGGAAGTGTGGCAGCAGTGTTTGGACATTTTTAATCCTTTCTGAATTGGGATAGGCTAATCCCACCTGTGTGTTGAGAATAGCCCCCAGATATGGCTGAACCTGTAAAGCTTAAAGATGGTATTTTTGTACATTGATGGTAAACCCTAGTTGATAGAGCAGGTCTATTGGTGACCCGACGGTGTTGGTGGCACAGAAGAAGGGTACTGGTTTTGATAAGCCAGCCATCCAGATACTTGAAGACATGGATGTTTTGTCTGCGCAGATGGGGTTCTACCACTGCTAAGCATTTGGTGAATACCCGGGGTGCAGTAGTCACCCTGAATGGGAGGGCTTTGAACTGATAATATTTGCTGGCTATGACAAATCTGAGATATCTGTGGTGTGCTGGATGGATTTGGATGTGAAAGTAGGCGTCCTTCAAGTCTAGTGCTGACATAAAGTCGCCTTGCTGAAGAAGTGGGATCATGGCTTGGAGGGTGAACATAAGGAAATGCTCTGACAGGTTGTAATGATTTAAGGGCCTCAGATCTAAGATGGGCCGTAATGAACCGTCCTTTTTGGGGATGAGAAAGTACAGGGGTTGTATGACGGAACCCTGCAAACATTTACCCTGCATGCCTTTACAAACAGTAACTACCCCAACTGCGCCATTACCACGCATTACTTTACCACGCAACTCGTTACAATGACTTTCCTAGGATTTTGTCTATACTTGAGCTTGGAAATATAAGGGGGATACAATTAAAGAGATATGTCAGTTTTGGAAGGATCGACATCTTTATTAAATTTACGTGCCCGTAGATTGTTAAGGGCAGGTTCTTCCAGCTAGAAAGCAGTGCATCTACCTACCGGCCCACTCTTTAAATTGCGCAGGGGAATTCATCCACTGTGTTAACAATCGTAATCCCTAAATACTTCATCTCCGAGCTAACCCTCTCATTCCACCCTTCTACATTCCAACACATTATTTCCATTTTAGAGTTATGCACCGAGTTCCCCGAGAAGGCTCCAAATTCTACAACCACCTGCTCCACTCTCGGCACAGTTATAACGTGTAGATTAACAAATCTTCGGCGTTTAACACAATGCTACTTCTATAAGTTGGTGAATAGAAAAGGGCAACCTGTCTGTCTGTCCTTAGTTGTTGTGACAGAGTTTCAATATAGATATCAAACAACAAAGGTGACAGGGGGCAACCCTGCCGCGTACCCCTTTGTATGCTAAAACTCCTTGTTAAAGAACCATTAAAAAGGATCTTGGCTGAAAAATGTTCATATCACTTCTGGGGGGTGGTCATAAAACCAGGGCCAAATCATAAAGCACCCAGGACCTCCCACAAATATGTCCAGCATACCAAATCAAAGGACTTAGCTGCGTCAATCGCGACCACGGCCTGGGGAATCGAGCGAGTGCTGACAAGGTCAATTGTGCCTATCAGTTGTTGTGTAAGCTCCTGGATTTGCCTCTTTGGAATAAACCCTTTCTGATCCATATGGATCAACTGTGGGGCAAGCTTGGCTAATCTAACCGCTAAAAAACTCATTAAGATTTTATAATCTGCATTCAGCAGGGAAATTGGTCGATAAGAGTCTGCTTTCCTAGGATCCTTAGTAGGTTTTAAAACCAAGACAATTGTGGCCTCTTTCCATGTTTTTGGAATCTGCCCTCCCTGCTGGTATATTGAATTAAACAAGACCTCCCAAACTTGAATCAATTCATCTATTAGAAGCTTAAACACCTCTACCGGCAAAGCATCAGGGCCCGCGGCTTTACCATTCCTAATCTGGAGTAGACATGCCATAATCTCTTTCTTAGTGATAGGGGCATCCATACATTCTCTACCCTCTGTTGTGAGTCTTGGCATTTGCACTTTTTCCAGCCAGATCAAGTATAGACAAAATCCAGGAGAAAATAGCCAGTTTTATTTGGTTCTCTAGAGGGGCCAGATTGGCATGGAAAAAGCTGAGGCGTATTCTCGGCAAGGGTGGTTTGGCTCTTCTAGATTTAAATATGTACTGTATAGTGTTCCAGTTTAAGAATATTCGGATGCTAATGGGAAAACCTGATAATTCTACTTGGGGAATGCTATTAGGAGAAATGATTAGGGAGGTGAGTGTTGATGGGTTTTTGTATAAGTTTGGTGCTCCTAAATGTTTTTAAAAGGTGCGACTGAAGGTTTTAAGGAGAGAAAAGTGAGAAAAATGCTTAGTAAAGAATATTATTCTGACTTTGCACCAGTATGGGACTCCCCTGGTACCCCAGAATGTATGAAGGATGGACTGAATCTTCCACTAAGACAGGCTGGGATTGTCACCTGGGGAGACTTGATGACAATGCAAGAGATGTTACCCTAGAAAGTCCTTTGAGCGAAAGTTGGAGACAGCCTATCCAGGTTCAAATATGTGCAACTGTCTTCCTGGTTCGTGGCCTCGAAACTGGAGATGGGGGGTACTGGGAATTCGAGCTCGCCCTCCAGGATATAAGACCTAAAAGAAAGGAGGCTGATGTATGGTATTGGAAATTCCTGAAGCAGACAGTTTGGGGAGACACCTTCCAAGGGGGTGGACTTTCAATCAATCTGTTGTGACTCCTTGAAACTATTATATTCAGTTGTCAAGCTGGAAATTTAAAGCGGAACCACTTTTTTTACTATCAATAGATTGTATTGGACACCACTAAAAATAGCTACGTTTGCCCATCACCCACCCCCAGGTGCAGAAGGTGTGGTTTTTTTAAAGCCAATGACGAACACATTTTCTTCCTGTGCCCTAGGGTAAAAGTGTTCTGGAGTGGTATAGAGACTGTCCTAAAAGACATCTTTGGGGCAACGATAGCTATAAACTCACAGTTAGTTCTGCTGGGAGTGGATACAGTATCACGCCGTTTTCTGCGTTGGGAGCAGAGCAATCTTTTGGTCTATCTGATGCTCATCGCACGGAGGGAAATCTGTAAGGAGTGGATTGATCCATCACCCCCGAAAGTCGCAGAATGGATCAAAGCGGCCACCTGGGTTTGGCACTCGGACCTGGAATGTAAAACAGGAAGTACATCTGGTACATGGGCCGACTTCTCTAGATGGAGTGGGACTTAGGGAATATGCCTAGAGAGATTTATGGGTTTCTATGATTACACCAAGGCACCGCCCTAGGTGAAGGCCCCGCTAGGCCATGTTAGAGCGGAGGGGTCAAGAGTGAATGCATCGGACCGTGAGGCGCACAGATAGAGCGGTTAGAGATTTGCAGACGCTACGGTGATATGAGGACAAAACAACCACACAAAAAACAATGACTTTCCTTGGGGGGGGGGGTGCTGGACTTTAAAATAGCATAAATTACTATTCCAACTCCAGTCTACGAAACAGTAGGGAAGGTGTTGGACTTGAAATCCAACACCAGACCAACAATGCGCCTCCTAAAGCAAATCCTTGTAATGAATTGAAGGTTAAAGGAACACGTGGTAAAGTCACAGTTGGGATAGTGACTGCTTTGTAAAGGCAGGTCGCTGTTCTGTATGTGGGGTAAAGGATGTTTCCAGTACAGATAGTATGCACCTGACCCCTGATATTGAAGAGGGACGGGTTCTATAGCTTCTTTGAGCAAGAGAGCTTGATCTTCCTGTTTGAGCAGTATTTGATGTTCCAGAGAGAGTTTGTGAGTGCGAGGTGGAATGGTTGGAGGTGTGGTGATGAGCATCAGACAATAACCATGTTGGATAATGTCCAACATCCACTGATCAGATGTTATGGATTGCCAGGTGGGGAGAAACTGTTGTAATCGACCCTGACAGGTGTTAAATGTTCGGGGGAAGGGAGTCACTGTTTTGTGGTAGGTGCGACACCACACGAGGAAGCACCTCTGCCACGACCTTTGGAGTTGTTACCCCTATATGTGCCTGTAGGAGGCTGGCTTAGTATATGGTGCACACTTATTTAAGTGAAGCACCCTGCACAAATCCAGACAACCCTTATGGTGATTTTAGCGGTCTTAGACAACCACAGAAAGCTCTCTAAGTGGTAGCTGTGGAAAGCAGCCTTCAGGCTTGGTCCAGAAAACGTGTTAAGCAGCTTGTTATACCAGAGCTAATCATATGGTGTAGGTTAAACAAAAAATAACCACACAGTGTAGTTATTAAAATAGTTATATTTATTATACACACTATCTAACACATTGGTATATCTCCTACCTGGAGATATTAACACAATACACGCAACATTTCAAATGTAAACAGGTAGGTAAGCACAAATACAAAGTGGTCTCCAGGGGGAGACCAAACCATATACTAACAGAGTGGAATGCGAACCGCGACCAAAGTCGGGACTGGACCCAGCAGACTTAGAAGAGCTGGGGACCCAAGTAACCACCCAAGGTAAGTACCCAGGAACCCCACGGAGGCTGTGTGCAGAGTGGAACATGACCACGTACTCAATACAAGTCAGTGGGGAAGTCACGGTTGCAGTTTTCAAGAAGGACCCTTCCCAGAGGACCCTGAAGAAACCTAGTGGAAGGTTGGAGAGTCACCCCACCTGTGGATACCCCAGGAACCAGGATACCTAAACCAGGGAAGCCGGGTGCATAGGTGCGAAGTGATTTCGGGAACCGCCGTAGACCACAATGGAGGACTTCAGTGAAGATGCCGCTGTCGAAGAAGGTGAAAGAGTCCGGTGGAATCCAAGGGTGGATTCTTGAAGAGGAGTAACTGCAAGCAGAGATGACAGAGTCAATGCCACTCTTGAGTGACCAGGAGGCACGGAAGACCTATGACCACCGATGAACGAAGATGCACGAGAGTTGACGGTGACCTTGTCGCTGGAGCTGTGAGGACCAGCCGTTCATGAGCTGTCTCACGTCAGAAGTCGAGAGCCAGGTTGTTGGTGACCGGCGGGAGCACCAACAAGCCTTGGCAGCAGCAACAGACGAGGAAAAAGACGTAGGTGCAGTGTAGGGACCAGCAAGGTCCAAGGGACTCACCAAGTACAGGAGAGTCAGAGCAGGCCCTGAGCAAGCAGGGGAGCCCACTGGAGCCAAAGAAGAGCCTCAAGAGGACCCACAGGCTGAAGGCACAGGAGTCGCAAGAGGACCTCAAGCAGCTCACTAAGATTGCAGGCCCACAGTGCAGAGGATGCGGTGAGGACGAAGATCTTGGTAGCAGGAAATGCTGGAGGCTGGAGCTTCTTTGAGCCCGAAGATCTCTGGAGAAGAGAGTCAACAAACCTTGGCAACTGCAAGTCGATGTGGTGCACAGGAATTCTGCTCCAGCGGTTCCGAAAAGGGATACTGGCTTCCAACTTGCTGAGAACCACAACCTGTGTTGCTGAGACTTTCGGTGTCCGTAGGACGTCAGGAGCAGCAGACCGGTAAGCTTGGTTGTGGTGCCTGCAGATGCAGGGGAGTGACTCCTTCACTCCAAGGGAGATTCCTTTGGGTGTCTTTGATGCCCACAGGCCTGGAGAAGAACCTGGGTGGATCACAAGCACAGACGACACAGAAGACTGGCAGGTCGACGAGACCAGGAGCAGCAGGAGTCTTCCAACAGCGCGGGGATGCCATGGGTAACCAGGCGCTTTACAAATCGTGTTTTCATTTCATTCATTCATTCAGATGCAGTCTCGGTTCCCAATGCGAAGTCCAACGAAGTCCAACGTGCCCAGACGGTTGAAGATGAAGTGGTTTGGGATCTGAATCTTGTCCCACGATGAATCTGAAGAGCCACCCACAGGTAAGCCCTTAAGTACCCAAAGGAAAGGGTTGGGACGATTCAGGGGTCCCTCCCAGAGGAGGTGCTGGACAGAGGGGAGGATACTCCCATGTCCTTTGTCCAGTTTCGTGTCAGAGCGGAAGCCAACGGCTCTCTGAATTGGTTCAACTGGAATATGCAAGGAGGGCGCCAAATGTGCCCTTCAAAGCAGTCTGGTGGTGCTGGCAAACGCCCCATCCCAGCCCAATACCCTGAGTCCTGTCTGGGAAGTTGTTACACCGCCCTGTGACAGGACACCTATTGTTCTACCTTTCCCTGCTCAAGCTTGGCTCAGCAGCAGGAGGGAAGAATCATGTCTGTGGTCGGCAGCAACACTAGCTTGCTGTTAGACCCTGGAAGGTTGGTACCGGGAATACAGGGGGGCTCCCTACACCCAAGTCTGGAATCGGTGTTGGGGTAGGATTCCAACATGTTTGATACAAAACATGACTGTTTTCGGTGCAGCCAATATATAGTTAGACATCTCGTAATTGACTTGATGTCCACAATATGTATAAAATGGCTGACAGCACTTATTAATCAATCAATCAATCAGGGGATTTATAAAGCGCGCTACTCACCCGTGAGGGTCTCAAGGCGCTGGGGGGGGGGGGCGTGGGGAGTGCAGCTCCGGCTAAGTCAAAGAGCCAGGTCTTGAGGCTCTTCCTGAAGGTGTGCAGGGTGGGGGAGTGTCTGATGTTAACCGGGAACTCGTTCCAGGCCTTGGCTGCGACATAGGAGAAGGCTCTTCCGCCTGCTCTGTTTCTGCGGATGCGGGGGGTCTCTGCCAGGGCGAGGTCGGCGGAGCGGAGGTTCCTTTTGGGTACGTGGAAGGATACTCTCATTGAGGTATTTGGGTCCGATGTTGTGGAGGGATTTGTAGGCGTGAGTGAGCAGTTTGAAAGTTACTCTCTTCTCGACGGGGAGCCAGTGGAGGTCTCGTAGGTGTTGGGTCATGTGTTCGTGCCGTGGGGTCCCGAGGACGAGTCTGGCTGCGGTGTTCTGGATGGTTTGGAGCTTGTGTAGAAGAGTTCTGTTGATTCCGGCGTAGAGGGCATTGCCATAGTCTAGTCTGCTGGTTATGAGTGCGTTGGTGACGGTCTTTCTGCATTCAGGGGGTATCCATTTGAAGGTCTTGCGGAGGATGCGAAGGCAGTTGAAATTGGTGGAGGCGACGGAGTTGATCTGGCGGGTCATGGTGAGGGAGGAGTCAAGGATGATGCCGAGGTTATGTGCGTGGTCTGTGGGAGTAGGTGGACTACCAAGGGCGGGGGGCCACCAGGTGTTGTCCCAGGCGGAGGTGGAGGGTCCGAGGATGAGGACCTCAGTCTTCTCCGAGTTGAGTTTCAGGCAGCTATTTTTCATCCAGGCTGCGACATCCTTCATTCCTTCCTGGAAGCGGAGTCTGGTGTCTTCGGGGCTCCTCGTGAGGGAGAGGATGAGCTGGGTGTCGTCGGCGTATGATACTATGCTGAGCCCATGTTGTCTGACGATGGCGGCGAGGGGGGCCATGTAGATGTTGAAGAGCGTGGGGCTGAGCGATGATCCTTGGGGTACTCCGCAGTTGATCTCTGTGGGTTCGGAGAGGAAGGGAGGGAGTCTGATCCTCTGGGTTCTGCCGGAGAGGAAGGATTGGATCCAGTTGAGGGCAGCGTCGTGAAGTCTGGCTGCAAGAGTGCGATGTGAGACGGTGTCGAAGGCTGCGGAGAAGTCTAGTAGGATGAGGGCCACAGTGTGGCCCTGGTCGAGTAGCATGCGGATGTCATCAGTGGCGGCGAGGAGGGCAGTTTCGGAGCTGTGGTTGCTGCGGAATCCGGACTGGGATGCGTCTAGGATGGCGTTCTCTTCGATGAAGGCGGTCAGCTGGGCGTTTACAAGTCTCTCTGTGACTTTGGCGGCAAAAGGGAAGAGGGAGATGGGCCGGTAGTTTTTCAAGTCAGTAGGGTCGGCCGTGGGCTTCTTGAGGAGGGGTTTGACCTCCGCCCGCTTCCAGTCATCTGGGAAGATGCCGGATTCGAAGGAGGTGCTGATGGTCCGTCCTAGTTCGGGTGCGTTGGCGGCGGCGGCCCTGTGGTAGATGTGTGGTGGGCAGGGTTCCGTGGGGGCTCCAGAGTGGGTGTTCGTCATGGTTGCGGTGGTTTGTTTAACGGTGGCAGGGTTCCAGGTTGTGATGGTCGTCTTGTTGTCTGCGGTGGGGAGGGCGGTGGTGTCCGGCGTCTGTTCGCTGAAGTTGTCGTAGAGGGCCTTGATTTTCAGATGGAAGTAGGAGCTGAGCTTGTTGCAGAGTTCCTGGGATGGTGTGACGTCCGTGGCTTCGCTAAGCCAGGAGAATCGACTCCTAGGTTTGTAGGGAGTGTCCTGCTCATGCAGGGCACCCTCACAAAGCACTCTGCCTTCAGGATTGAAAGGACTACCTTAGGGGTGACTTATAGGTTTTAAGTGCAGTGACTTCAGATCTAAGAAAACTTATATCTGCTGTAAGTGGTGCTAGCACCAGCTCACACAGGCTGCAATGGCAGGCCTATAGTCACAGTTTGAATGGCCTCTCATGGGTGGCATAATACATGCTGCAGTTCATGGGAGACCCCTGGTGTACCGATGCCCTGGGTACCTCAATACCATATACTAGAGACGTAGGTACACCAGTACCCAATTAGGAAGGTACCAAAGTACTTACCATAGTCCAATTTAAGGGGTGAGCACAGTGACTGGGGTCCTGATTAGCAGGATCCCAGTCTGACTAGTCAGAAAACAGAATGACAACAGCAAAAAGTGGGGGTGGCCATAAAGGCAGATCCTACTTTCCTACACCCGCCCACCCCCAAACGAAAGGAGATGAGACTAACCTTGCCCAGGTGAGTCTTCATTTTCTAAATGGAATTATTTGGGGAGTCCATGTGTGTTGGCATGGTTACTCCCAGGCCAATGTTCCACTGAATAGTCCATCCCCTGTAGGGAAATGGACCACCTCAAAAGTTTGGGGTTTTCACCCTTCATCTGTTTATGCCATAAGAGTGGCTTATGGTCTGTCTGAACAATGAAGTGAGTACCAAACAGGTATGGCCTCAACTTCTAACTAACATTTCTCCCTGCCGGTCAACCTTCTGCTTATAAAAGCTACTGGTTGGTCCTGGCCCTCTGCATTAAGTTGTACACAGCTCCTACCCCTATCTCAGAAGCATATATTTGGACAATGAAGGTTTTGGAGTAATCAGGACTTTGCAGAATGGGAGCAGTGCACATGGCCTGCTTCAGGTCATTAAATTCCTTTTGACAGCTAACTGTCCACTGAACTTTCTTAGGCATTTTCTTGGAGGTGAGATCATTAAGGGGAGTCACAATGGACCCATATCCCTTAACAAACCTCCTGTAGTCAACAGTCAGGCCCCAAAAAGCTCTGACCTGAGTCTGGGCAGTGGGAGCAACCCAGTCCTGTATGGTCTGGATTCTGCTCTCCAATTGTTGACCTTGGCCTACACCTACCAGGTGACCCAAGTACACAACCTTGCTCTGCCCCATCTGGCACTTTGTGGCCTTGATAGTGAGTCCTGCCTCTTTCAGGGCCTCCAGAACATTTCTGAGGTGGACCAGGTGATCCTCCCAGGTGGAAGACAGCAATATCATCTAGATATGCTGCACTATAGGCTTCCAGACCTGTGGGAACTTTGTTCAGCGACCTCTGAAATGTGGCAGGAGCATTTTTCAAGCCCAAAGGAATTACAATAAATTGATAATGGCTACTAGGGGTTGAAAATGCTGTTTTGGCTTGGCATCCTCAGAGAGTCTGATTTGCCAGTAGCCAGCAGTCAGGTCAACTGTACTAAGATACGTGGCTGAGGCCAGAGCATCAATTAGCTCATATGCCCTAGGAATTGGATGGGCATCAGTTCTAGTGACTGCATTGAGGCCTCTGTAGTCTACACAAAATCCCATCTCTCTCTTACCATCTTGAGTGTGAGGTTCTGGCACAAGGACCAGTGGACTAGCCCAAGGGCTCTCTGAAGGCTCAATGACCCCCAACTCCAGCATCTTTTGGACCTTATTCCTGATGCAATCTCTGACAAGGTCAGGCTGTCTCCAAATTAAATTCTTCACAAGCAGACTGTCACCTCTGTCCACTTCATGGGTACACCAGGTGATTTGACTCGGAGTGAGAGAAAACAAGTAAGCAAACTGATTGAGGACTTTCCTGCAATCAGCTTGCTGCTGTTCAGTGAGGCTGCCAAGGCTACTACATCAGCTGACTCATCAACAGGGTCCTGAGAGAGGAGTTCAGGGAGAGGGTCACTCTCTTCCTCCTGTCCCTCATCAGTGGTCATGAGCAAGCTCATTTCAGCCCTGTCAACAAAAGGCTTTAGGCGGTTTACATGAAGTATCCTGTGGGGACATCTAGGAGTACCTAGGTCAACCAAATAGGTGACCTCACCCTTTTTCTCAAGAATGGGGTGGGGGGCCACATCACTTGTCCTGGAGAGCTGCTGGGCCCACAGGCTCCAACACCCACACTTTCTGTCCTGGCTCGTAAACAGTCAGTACAGCCTTTTGGTCATGCCAAGCTTTCTGAAGCTCCTGGCTGGCCTCAAGGTTTTTTGCGGGACTTCTTCATGTACTCAGACATACATGAACGCAGGCCAAGGACATAGTCCACAATATCCTGTTTAGGAGGTTTGAGAGGCTGTTCCCAAACCTCCTTAACCAGACATAATGGACCCCTAACTGGATGTCCAAACAGAAGTTCAAATGGCCTGAAGCCAACCCCCTTCTCAGGAACCTCTCTGTAAACAAAGAGAAGGCAGGGTGGTAAGACATCCCATTTTCGCCTGAGCTTTTCTAGGAGCCCCAAGATCATACCCTTGAGGGTCTTGTTGAACCTTCAACAAGCCCATTGCACTGTGGATGGTAGGGTGTGGTAAACTTGTAGTTTACTCCACACTCTTTCCACATGGCTGTAATGTAACTAGACATGATGTTTGTACCTCTGTCTGTTAGGGAATCCTCCTCTGGAAAAGAATCCCAGAAGGGCCCTAGCCACTACAGGAGCTGTTGTGGTCTGATAGGGAATAGCCTCTGGATACCTAGTGGCATGGTCCACCACCACTTGGATGTAACTGTGTCCAGGTGCTGTTGGAGGGTTTAAGAGACCAAAAATGTCTATCCCTACCCTCTCAAAGGGAACCCCAACCACTGAGAGTGGAATTAAGGGGGCCATTGTAGTGCCACCTGACCTACCACTGGCTTGGCATGTGACACAGGAGCAACATAACTCCTTGGTGTCTTCAGACATGTGCGGCCAGTGAAAATGAGGGACAAGCCTGTCCCAAGTTTTGCTTTGCCCAAGATGTCCTACAAGGGGAATGTCATGTGCTAGGGATAGAAGAAACCCCCTGAACTTCTGAGGTATTACAAACCTCCTGGTGGCACCAGGATTGGGGTCTCTACACTCAGAGAACAGAAGCCCATCTTCCCAATAGATCCTATAGGACCCACTGACATTTCCTGCTTCCTCAGCAGCAGCTTGCTGTCTGAGCTGTTCAAGAGAGGGGCAGGATTTCTGCTCCAAAATCAAGTCTGCCCTGGAAGGCCCCCGTGCTCCCAAGAACCCTGCCTGGTCAGGCTCATGTTCCTCTGGGGCAGTTCCTTCACAGGGACTGAGATCATCTCCCTCAGGAGACTGACTCTCATTGGGAGTTTGGGAGGAGGATAATTCCTTACCCTTTCAGCTCCTTCTCTTAGGAGCCAGCTGGTCCATATTTTCAGGATCCAGTGCTCCCTCAGTGCTTAGCTGTTTGGTTTGAGCCCTGGTGACTGCAAATGCACTGGAAGAGATTCCCATAATCTCTGCATGTGTCCTGAACTCTACTTCAGACCAGGCTGAAATTTCCAAACCATTGCCCAACAGACATTCTACAGGTAGGTCTGGAGAAACCACAACTCTTTTAGGGCCAGTTACCCATCCCCAACTGAGATTAACAACTGCCCAGGAGTGATCAGTCCTGACATTGCTGGTGTTGGTCACTTGCTACAGTTTATTTATTTATTTATTTGAAGAGTTTTATATAGCACTGGCTAGACCCGGAGGTATCAGAGCACTTTACATGAGGAACATTGAGTTACAAGATACAAATTACATCCGTTACAAGAGCATAGTAAAAACACAGGCAAAAAACAATGTTACAGTAGTTCGTCGGAGGGAGGGGGAGGAAGGACACACAGCAGGGAGACAAGGAGAACTGTGCCCAATGTCCGGCTGGGTAGGTGACGTTGACCAAGTATGATTTGTTCAGCGGATACACGTTTCTCTGTCACCATTGTGACACTGGCCCCTGTGTCCCTGTAAGTCATAGCTTCCTGACCATTGGTCAGAGGCTGCTGTCTGTACTTGCCCAAGTTAGTGGGAGTTACAAGCAAAGTGGCACAATCCATGCCACTGTCAAGACAAGGACTGCCTGAGTGGGTATTCTGACTAGGCCAGAACCCACTTCAGAACCTAAGGTTAACCCTACTAATCCCTTGGGGGTTGTACTACCACTCATACTGGTGCTGGGGGGTAGTTGCATTAGGAGCAGTGGTATTAGCATCCTTGGTGTTGGCCTTTGGACAATTAACATCCATTGGCCTATGGCCTTTCTCCTTACACAGGTAGCACCAAGGTTTCTTTTTAGAGGAGTTGGAGTTTTGGGACTCACCCCAGAGGCAGATTGTTGGGGATCTTGTGAAGACTCCATTTTTGTCTTTACCTTTCTCACCCTTCTCTTGGGCCTTGGAAGAATCTTTCTTCTTCTGGTCACCTCCACCGCCATTATTTTTCTGATTAACCCTGGTACTGACCCATTTGTCTGCCTTCTTTCCCAATTCTTGGGGAGAGGTCAGAACAGAGTCCACCAAGTACTGGTGCAGTTGTTGATTCTGACGATTATTAAGGATGTGCTCCCTCATCAACAAAGTGTGCAATCCCTCATAGTCCTGTACCTTGCTTCCATGAAGCCAGCCTTCCAGAGCCTTAAAAGCATTGTCTATGAAATCAACCCAGTCTTGGGTGTGTGCCTCCTGTGTGTCGCTAAACTTATCTCTGTACTGTTCAGTAGTTAAACCAAACCCATCTATGAGGGCACTGTTCAAGACTCAGTCATTATCAGCATTCTCTTCTCTAACAGTGAGGAGCTTGTCTCTACCTTTGTTTGAAAAGGAGAGCCACAGGATAGCTGCCCACTACACCTGAGGCACCTTCTGAACTTTGTAGGCCCTCTCCAAAGCAGTAATCTATTTATGGATATCATCCCCCTCCTGGTACGGAAGGACTATCCTGCTCGGGTTCCTAGTGTCAAGGGAAGTTTCCCTGACTTTAGGTACCCTAGTGCTGCCACCATTGTGCTCCAGGCCCAAATTCTTCCTGGGCCCTCTGAACGTCCAGGGTCTCCTTGTCAAGGGCCAACTGCTCTTGCTTGAGTCTAGCTCTCTCAAGTTTGACCTGGTGTTAAGGAGTCTCTAAGGAGTCCTCCCTCTTGCTAGAGATGGAGGTCCCTATGGAATGGTTAGAGGCATTGGAATTGACAGAGGAGGATCTAGACCTCCCCTGCATTCTCTGCACCCTCCCAAGAGGAATAAAGGTGGACCTACCTCTAGGGACACCCTCTGTACTATCAGTACTATTCCCTAGGGGAGATCAGAGTTCACCAGTGTGGAGTCATCAGACTCCTCCTGGTCATGCTCAGAATTAAAGTCACTAGGGGAAACCCCTCCTGACCCATCTTCTGGAGCATCCCCACCCACTTTTTCCTGCCCTTCTGACTTATCAGGATTCTGGAGGGCATCTAGCAGAAGCAGCTCTAAGAGTTACTTAGTGTTAGGGTTGCTACCTGACTTTAGTTTTCTAGAGGCACACAGGGTCCTTAGTTCCTGGAACTTTAGACCACTGTATCTAGGGTTGGGACTCACATGGGGTTCATAACTAGAGACATAGTGAATAGGTGTAGTGTGGTGTTGCACCTACCTACCCTAGTGAAAACTAAACTTCAGATGATTGGAGAAAGGGTTGTGCTAGGCCCTTAACAATCAATCTAAAAGTTCAGTAGAACTTACTGTTACAAAAATATTTTATATGTGCTAATGCTAGTGATGGTTTTTCCTTTAATCCACACCTAGATTAGCTGGTAAAACAGTGCAGGCTTAAATTCCACTGCTGCCACCAATGTAGGAGGCTGGCTTTGTATATGGTGCACACTTATTTAAGTGAAGCACCTTGCACTAATCCAGTCAACCCTTATGGTGATTTTAGTGGTCTTAGACAACCATAGAAAGCTCTCTAAGTGGTAGCTGTGGAGAGCAGCCTTCAGGCTTAGTGCAGATTGTTTTACCAGAGCTAATCATATAGTGTAGGTTATTTTTTTAACACACTTTATTGGGTTTTACAAGTTTTTGTATCTTATACAGATATGGGTACATGTGGTATCAATAGTATAGCAGAATGCAATACAGTTACACTTAATATTCAAACAGGAGTTTAATTTGTGAGGCTAAGCATACCTTTCACCGTATTGTATAGGACATAGTCAGAGCAATTGTATCTGCAGCCAATTATCTATGTATCCCTATATGTGCAGTGACAGTATTCCAAAACAGCGTGATTTACCCCTCCCACCCCACCCAACTCTCCCAACTCTGCTGGCCCAACTCCAACATGTAGTGTTGACATCAGACTCCGATCGATGCCCCCCTTAACTCATGTAGGGGCAGCCCATATTAGTGTGATATTGTTGTGCAACATTACTATGTTTAGGGTTGTTTTATTTTAGTTTTAGTTGTGCAGGGACTGGCATGGTGGTCATATCTGCTCCTCTTGGGCTGCGGGGACAGGTGTATGTTCAAGTGATTTGAAAGCTTCCATTATGAGGTCCCAGTCCATCGATATAGGCTTTTTAAGTATGCCCCGGGCTTCCTCACGTCGAATGGCAGCACTTTCCGCACTCCCCCATCTCACCACCTCCCCGTGCCATGTGTAAATCGCTGGGGACCTGGCTGATTTCCACCGCAATGTTATGCAGCGCTTAGCTATAAGTAACGCTAGATCAGTGAAGCGTATTTGCACTTTTTGCGTTTTTGAGCGCCGAGTCATACCCAACAGACAGCTGCCAGCTGTTTCCAGTATAGGTAGACCAGTCGCCGAGCTGATGTTTGAAATTACATTACTCCAAAATTCTGTGAGCACAGGGCATGACCATAGCATGTGTAGGATATCGGCATCTTCTGTCTTGCATCTAGGGCAGTGGTGTTGTGTAGCCGGGAACATTCGATGCAAACGGTGCGGGTGAGGTAGGCCCTATGTAATATCATGTACTGAATGAATCTGAATTTGGCATTGCGGGATACTTTTTTGGGGTATTCCAACATCCTACTCCATTCTTTATCTGTTAGCTCCTTCTCAAGGTCCTCAGCCCATTTATTGCGTACGTCTGTAAGGGGAATCCCTGTGTGTGCTCTAATGCCTTTATACAGCCATTTCGTGAGGTGTCGTCCTACCCCCATTAGATAAATCGCCCGCACCAGTTCGTGTGTTGGGGGTTCCACCCTAAGTGGGGCCCATTGGCTTTTGGTGTAGTGGATTATTGCAGCGTGCGTTAAATATAGATTACCTGGTACCCCAGTTTGCATGGTGAAATTTTCGTGGTCCATTAGGGTTCATTTATCAAATAGAGCCTCTACCGTGGTAACCCCTGCTTCAGACCACGGGAGGATCCTCCTTCTAGTGATTAGGCCCGTGGGTGTAGGGATACCTAGTAGTGGTGTGCTATCAGCATATGGGGAGCACCTGCGTGTATAATGCAGCGTCTTCTTCCAGTATGCGAGCACAGTACGTAGCAATGTCGGGGCATCCGGGGGTATTGTGGCCCGTGGTAGCAGCAGCGTGTGTAAAGTACCTCTGTTTATATCTCGAGCAGTGTACCCTAATTCGTGCAGATTGCGGCCTGCGAGCCAGTACGACAGCCATTGAAGTTGGCTAGCATTGCAATATGCCCGGAGATCAGGTGCGCCCAGTCCTCCCTTATCTGTGTCTAATTGCAGTTTAGCTAGTCCCACTCTTCGGCGGCCAGTTCCCCATATCAAATCTGATAGTAGTGTGTCTAGTGACTTAAATACCGGGGCGGGGATTAGTACCGGCAGGTTTGTAAAGAAATATAGTAGTCGTGGGAGGACCACCATTTTGGATATAGCCACTCGGCCCATCACAGAAAGCGGCAGTGAGGTCCAGAAGGTGATCTGTGATCTGAGTGCCCTTATTGCTTTAGTTAAGTTACCCTCTACTAGGTCTTGTGAACTTCTATAAACTTGGATGCCTAAGGTCTTAAAGGTGTGCTGTGCTACAGAGAGGGAGAATCGCCCAAACTGGATCGCGTCTGGGTGTTCTCCAGGGCAGAAGAAAAAGGCTTGAGACTTTCTCTCGTTTATGGTGAAGCCTGAGATCTGTGCAAATTGTGAAAAGATCTCCGGTGTCGGCTCTAGTACTTTGGACAGGTCATTAGCATAAATAATTAAGTCATCTGCATAGGCGGATATCACATGAGTGGAGTTACCCAACCTGATGCCTATTTGTTCTGCAGATGACCGTAGCTTAATGGCCAATGGTTCTAATGCAAGCACGAATAATAAGGGGGATAGGAGACATCCCTGCCGTGTGCCTCTGCCAACCGGGTATGCCTGAGAGATGTGGCTACCAGTGCGGGCCCTCGCTGTAGGGGCTGAGTATAGGAGCTGTACCCATTTCAGGTAGGTTAGTGGTATGCCAAATTTTTCGAGGGCCCTGACCATATAGTCCCACCTGAGGGTGTCAAATGCCTGCCTCAAGTCTAGCGTAATGCAGCCGGTGTTATGATGCCCCGCCGAGGTTTATTCCATTACGTGGTAGAGTCGCCTGATATTCAGTGAGGTGTTACGCGCTGGTATAAATCCGCATTGATCTGGGTAGATTAGCTTGTGTAAATATGGGAGTAGGCGGCGCGATAGGATTTTACTTAATATTTTGTACTCGGTAGCAAGGAGTGATAGGGGCCGGAACTCGAAATGTCTGATGCTAAACGACCCAGCTTAGGAAGGGATATTACTAAGGCCTGCATTGTGGTAGAGGGGAGCGTCCCCGTGTCTAATGCAGATTGGTATAGTCGTTCTAGGTGTGGGACGAGGGCATCCGAGAAAGTAGCAAAGAATTCTATTGGCAGGCAATCAAGACCCGGGGCCTTATTTCGTGGTAAATCCCGGATAGCTTCTTTTATTTCAGTTTTTGTGATGGGGCCAGATAGGTCATCTTGGGCTGCTCGGTTCAGTTGGGGGAATGTTAGATCGTCTAGGAAAGCATTTAAGGAGTCTTCCTCTAATTGTGGGGGGGATTGATATAGTGTTTCATAATAGTCACAAAAGGTCTCGTTGATTTCCCGCTTAGTGTTCACAATGTCTCCTCCCTGAGTGATTATTTCGTGCACTGTTGTAGGGGGGGCGCGTCTCGTATTATACGTGCCAGAAGCGTGCCTGCCTTATCAGCCTCGGTGTGCTTTATCTGGGTGTACGATTTGTAATCTATTTGTCTAAGGGTTTCCAGCAGTTCTGCGTGCTTAATGCGGGCTTCCTGTAGTGACGCTGTCTTTGTAGGGTCGCTAACGCTTCTTGTTCCAATTTCTTCATGGTGTTTTCGACTGTTTTGAGATTATTATGTATTTCTTGCCTAGCCCTAGCTGTGGTGCTTATGGCTATGCCCCTTATCACTGTTTTAAACGCGTCCCATTCTATGTGAGGCGTGGAGGCTGTACCAGCATTTTCTGTGAAGTAGTTTGTGATACCCGTTCCCAGTGCGCTACGGAATACGGAGTCTTCCAACATTTGTGGCCATAATTTCCAGGTGGGGACCGGAGTGGGGATTCTTCCCCAAGCTAGAGTGATCTCTAAGGGGTTGTGGTCAGAAAAGGTCTTACCTAAATATGTGGCGTGTGTGATCTGAGCAGCAAGGGGGGCAGAGCAGAGTATCCTATCTATTCGGGTGTGGAGTTGATGAGTTGGGGAGAAGAACGAATACTCTCTACTGGTCGGATTTTTCAGGCGCCATACGTCTCCCAGTGTCCAACCTTCCGTCCATCTGCCTAGTGCCTCTGCTTGTTTTATGGCCCCTGCACCTTGGACTGGGGGGTGTGAGCGGTCTATGCTTATATCCATGACAGCGTTGTAGTCCCCACCTAGTACCCATGGGTGGGCTATCCAGCTCACTAATTCTGAGTTGAGCCCCATAAGGAATTTATCTTGTTCGGAATTAGGGGCATAGAGGCTACCCAGTACTACCTGTGTGCCATCCAGTGTGCCTCTCACTAATATGTATCTCCCCAATGGATCTATCCGTTGCTCTAGTGTCTTAAACGGGACTCCGTTCCGGACCCAGATTGTTGCCCCTCTGGCAAAGGCGGAATATGATGTGGAGAATACCTGGCCTCTCCATTTCTTGCGTAATTTGAGTGCTTCAGCTTCAGTGAGGTGGGACTCCTGTATGAACACCACGTGAGCCTTGCATCTGTTTAACTGTGCATGTATTCTATGGCGCTTATGTATGGACCCTAGTCCCCGCACATTCCAGGTAACTATTTTATAAGTACCCTGCATACATTCGTGTTGCTGTAATTGTTACACTTGTGCATTGGATGTGCCAGAGTCGACGGTATGTAGTGTAGTGAATGGGGTGGGCCAGCTTCCAAAAACCCCGTAACTAGAACATTGAATACACAGTCCAGCACTAAACCTGTGCTGATCCAAACTAGAGTCACAACTGTGTGAACATGTAACAATTTAGTAGTTGCTTTCGCCTTTAGGGGGTGACTTCTAATGACCTTGCTAGTGAGGTGAGTAACGTACGAGCTCGTCGCAACCCGGACCAGGTGTGTTTACCAGTATGACCAATTGGAGGGTGAGAAAGGGTGTGCCCCGCCATCTGCGGTGAACCCCGGGTTACCTTACAAAATATTCTGTCTATGCTCTACAGACCTCCCCACCTGGCGTCACTTTATCCCAGGAAACCATCAGCAGTTTGAGGTGTCACAGTTCTGAATAACGCCAGGCTGCTCTCTGAGTCGGAGTGAACAGTGTTATCATCTGAGGAGTCAGAGGTTGTATGGTGGTTATGGTCTCGGAGCGTGCTTGCTGCCGCCAGCGCCTTCGTGCGCCCTTTCTGAGCCTGCTCCGGTGTGGGGTTCCCGGCTTGGGATTTGTTGATAAGCTTGTTGCGGCGTCATTGTCGATTCTGAGTGTTTCTCGGGGTCCGGGGGATGCTCTGCGCGGAGGACCCAGATTCCATCGGAGGAAATATGACCGCTGGCCATTCTTCCGTTTCCTCTGGGGTATCAAAGAACTGTGTTTTTTGATCATGAATGACCTTCAGTCGGGCTGGGAACAGCAGAGAGTATTTAATGTCTAGGGCCCTGAGCTTCTTTTTGACCTCTCGATATAGGGATCGCCTGCGTTGTACTAACATTGTGTAGTCTGGGTATAGTGATACTCGTTGGTTCTCATATTGAATTTGGGACCGTCCCCTGGCCTTCTGTAACAACATGTCCCGGTCTCTAAAGTTTAATATTCTGGCAATCATAGGGCAAGGTGGAGCCCCAGTTGTCGGTCTGCCCGTGGGATCATATAGTGTAGGTTAAACTAAAAATAACCACACAGTGTAGTTATTAAAATAGTTATTTATTATGCACACTCACTAACACATTAGTATATCTCCTACTCAGCGATATCAACACAATACACACAATATTTCAAATGTAAACAGGTAAGTAAGCACAAATACAAAGTGGTCTCCAGGGGGAGACCAACCCATATACTAAAAAAGGGGAATGTGAACTGTGACGGAAGTTGGGACTTGGACCAGAAGACTCAGAAGAGCGGGGGACACAAGGAACCACCCGCTGTAAGTACCCAGGAACCCCACGGAGGCTGTGTGTAGAGTGGAAACACAGCTGCATACTCAATGCAAGTCAATGGGAAAGTCCTGGTAGCAGTTATTAAGAAGAAGAACCCTTCCCAGTGGACCCAGAGGAAACCCCATGGAAGACAGAAGGTTGGAGAATCACCCCACCTGTGGATACCCCAGGAACCAGGATAGCTACACCAAGGAAGTCGGGTGCATAGGTGCGAAGTGACATCGGAAGCCGCCGTAGATCACAATGGAGGACTTCAGTAAAGAGGTCCCTGGTGAAGAAGGTGAAAAAGTCCGGTGGAATCCAAGGGTGGATTCTTGAAGAGGAGTACCTGCAAGCAGAGGGGACAGAGTCTATGCCACTCGGAAGTGACCAGGAGGCACGGAAGACCAATGACCACCTATGACGGAAGATGCAGGAGTGATGACGTTGACTTTGTCACTGCAGCTGTGAGGACCAGGCAAAGCTGTGGAAGACCAGGAGCGGTTAACGAGCTGTCCCACGTCGGGAGTCTAGAACCAGTGGGTCGGTGTACGGCGGGAGCACCAACAAGCCTTGGCAGTAGCAACAGACGTGGTAAACGAAAAGGTCCAGCGTTGGAACCAGCAAGGTCCAAGGGACTCACCAAATGCAGGATTGTCAGAGCCGGCCCCAAGCAAGCAGGGGAGCCCACTGAAGCCAAAGAAGACCCTGAAGAGGACACACAGGCCGAAGGCACAGGAGTCGCAAAGGACCTCGAGCAGCTCACCAAAGATGCAGGCCCACGGTGCAGAGGATGCGGTGAGAATGAAGATCTTGGCAGGAAGTGATGCTGGAGGCTGGAGCTTCTTGCAGCCCGAAGATCTCTGGAGGACAGAGTGAACAAGCCTTGGCAATGGCAAGTCAACCTGGTGCACAGGGGTTCTGTTCCAGCGGTTCCGATGAGGGATACTGGCCTCAAACTTGCTGAGAAGACAGTGCAGGCCACGAGGGAGTTGCAGAACCACCACCTGTGTTGCTGAGCCTTTCGGAGTCCGTAGGACATCAGCAGGAGCAGACCGGACAGCTTGGTTGCGGTGCCTGCAGATGCAGGGGAGTGACTCCTTCACTCCAAGGGAGATTACTTCGGGTACCTTTTGATGCCCACAGGCCTGGAGAAGACCCTGGATAAAGCACAGGCCCAGATGACGCAGAAGACTGGCAGGACGACCAGACCAGGAGCAGCAGGAGTCTTACTTGATGAAGTCTCGGTTCCAGGCGAAGTCCAACAAAGTCCAAGGTGGCCAGACGGTTGAAATTGAAGTGGTTTCGGATTTGAATCTTGTCTCACGACGAATCTGAAGAGCCACCGACAGGTAAGCCCTAAGTACCCTAGGGAGAGGGTTGGGACGATTAAAGGATCCCTCCCAGAGGAGGGGCTGGACAGAGGGAAGGATATTCCCATGTCCTTTGTCCAGTTTGACACCAGAGCAGGAGCCAACGGCTCCCTGAACTGGCTCAAACTGGAGTATGCAAGGAGGGCACCAAATGTGTCCTTCAAAGCAGTCTGGTGGCTCTGGCAAGTGCCCCCACCCAAGCCCAATACACTAACTCCTGTCTGGGAGGTGGTCAATAGGAAACCTATTTTTCTGCCTTCCCCTGCTCGAGCTCAGCTCAGCAGCAGGAGAGCAGAATCGTGTCTGTGGGCGGCAGCAGCACTAGCCTTGCTGTTAGACCCTAAAAGCTGGTACCGGGAATACAGGGGGCACCCTAGGGGAGCCCCCTAGTACATGGGATCCTACATCCAACAATGGAATCGGTCTTGGGGTAGGATTCTAACATGTTTGATACCAAACATGACCGGTTTCGATGCAGCCACTATATAGTTAGACATCTTGTATTTGACTTGATGTATTAAATGGCTGACCGCACTTACAGAGCGTGGAAAATCGACCCTGGGGTTTGTAGAGGGTGTCCTCCGCATTAAGGGCACCCTTACACTATTAACCTAGCACCCTGCCTTCAGGATTGAAAGGCCTGGTTTAGGGGTGACATAGGATTTAAGTGCAGTGACCTCAGATATAAGGCATCATATAACTGTTGTATGTGGTGCTAGCACCAACTTGCACAGGCTGCAATGGCAGGCCTGTAGTCACCGTTTGAGCCGTCTCTCATTGGTGGCATAATACATGCTGCAGTCCATGGGAGACCCCAGTTGTACCTATGACCTGGGTACCTCAGTACCATTTACTAGGGACTTACTAGGGTACACCAATACCCAATTGTGGAGGTACCAAAGTACTTACCATAACAAATTTAGGGAGGAAGCACAGTGACTGGGGTCATGATTAGCAGGATCCCAGTCAGACTAGTCAGAAAACAGAATAACACCAGCAAAAAGTGGGGGTAACCATCAAACAGATCATACTTTCCTTCAGTGACTTTGAAGGCTTCCCACACTGTGGAGAGCAGTGATACTGATCCTAGGTTGCGGGTGAACAAGTATTGAATCTCTTGTCCCATCTCTACACGAAAAGCGGTATCTAATAGAGTGGCAGGGGAGAGTCTCCAGGGGCAGCTGACCCGGGAGTCAGTCGGAGGAGTAACCTGTAGTAGCACCGGGGAGTGGTCCAAGTACGTGCGGGCCAGGTGAACCGCTCATGTGAGCCAGGTGCCTAGACCCCTTGAAACAATCCAATAGTCTAACCTCGACCAGGAGGAATGAACAGCTGAGCAAAATGGCCCCTCCCTGTCCTGCGGGTGCAGAAACCGCCATTCATCCAGCAATTTGTGTGCATTCATGATGATAGTGATGTGTCGCCGTGCATTAGTGTAGTGGTGGGATTGGGGGTGGGGTCTGTCTTTCCCTGGTTCCTGCGCTGTGTTAAAGTCCCCGCTCAAAATGATATGTGTTGAGCCGACGTTAAGTACGAGGCTCCAGAGATTGATGAAGAATCAGCATCATCTATGTTGGGGCCATAGCAGTTGACTAGAGTAACAGAGTTGCCCACATCAAGCAGTACCATCCTTGGGCGTCCACCAGTTCACCTGCCGAGACATAAGGTACGTCCTTTCGAATCAGGATAGCAGTCCCCCTGGTATATGTGGAGTATGGAGCAAAACACCGTTGTGCGGCCCATCTGGCAGCGAAAGCTGTGTGTGAAGTGTGGCCCATATGGGTTTCCTGGAGCATTGCTATCTGGATATGATATCTATCAAGATAGGCCAAAATGTGTCTATGCTTGCCGTGGTTCCCCAACCCCCTCACATTCCATGTTAATAAATTGTAGCTGCAACATAAGGGTGGACCTTGCCCATCTCATCTATGTGGGTAGATGAGATGGGGAGAGATTATCCGTGGGTGAGATGTAGGAAGCTTAACCTCCTCTATTGCATATGGATGACTTACTACATTGCTTGTACCATACCCAGAGATGCACAGTAAAGACAATTAATACAAATTTTCTCCCTCCCCTCACACTCCGACAACCCAAACTTGTCGAAGCCAAAGTTCCCTCCTTGTGAAAATTCCCAAACAGCATTTTCCATTCCCCTGCTATTAGCATCCAGGAAGCGACGCTTAAGTGTCATGACAGCATCTTGAATGTGAGGAGGAGTGCAGGGCAGACAGTTGTCTGGAGGATGTTAACAGATAGAGAGAAGGATTCAGGGGAAGGAAAAGCAAAGTGAAAGCAAAGGAAGTAGATAAAGTAATAGTAAGATAACCAAGGGTGAAAAGTGGGAAACCAAGGTAGAAACATCAATCCACAATAGGGGTGTCCTTCTGGGGTCTGGGGGTATCGCCAGGAGTTCAGCAGTCTCCCCTCGAGCTAACGAGGGTGCCCAGGTACTGTCGGTAGGGGCCCCAGTCCGTATCTAGAGGCTGCTGCAGTGTGCAGGGTGTTGCAGTGATATCGGTTGTGGAGTGTGTGAAAGGGGTTGGTGGACCCTTGCTGGGCGATCGGCGTGGTGCATAAAGTTGAGCAGCAAGTGGACTGTCCCGAAGTTAAGGGAGGGTAGCCATCTGGATATCCGGGGTTGGAGGCAATGGGAGTTGATAGCGGCTCATCCCAGTTCTGATGTAGTCGAGATCCATCTGCTTCGTTGGAAGCCTCCCGTTTCCAAGGGAGAGCGTTTAGACGTGCACCGAATGAAATCTTGCACATGTGGATTTGTGAATGTTGTGGTTTTTTACCTAATGGTTGAGGCGGAGGCGGGCCAGGTACATCATCGCATAAGGGATGCCGGCCTGCTGGAGTTTTTTTTCCCCTCAGAATTTTTTCCTGGCATCCTGGACTGCTAGTGTGAAGTCCTGATAGATCGCAATTGTATTCCCCTCAAAACTCAGAGAGCGTTGCTCCCTGGCCAGTCGGAGAGTGGTGTCATGATCGCAGTAGTTTAGGAAGCGACCTATGATGGGACTCGGCCTGGGCCACCAGCGAGAGGTGGGCTCGCTCGATCACCAGTTGTTCATACCTACACAATCAAGAACTCTTCATGTGCACTGGACATGCGTCAACCACATTGTTTTTTTTAAACATCTTTTTATTAAAAAAAACATGCTCTTTAGACATTATGCATATTGGTCGTACACTACAATCAACGTCTCACCTTTGATACATTTATCAATAGTCATCCCCGGGAGTGGCCTAAGGTAACATGAATCGAAACAGAAACCATCAGCGTAGCCCCTTATTACATGTCCAGTCTACAGTAGCCTAGTGTCACTGTTGTAAAGTGGGCTTTATCCGAATTCCCCAGGTACATTATGTCCCCAGTGTTGTTCATCTAGTCAACCACATTGTTGACTGGGAAATGCCTGCCTGTAACAAAAAACGCTGGCAATGTAACATGTATAACTCTGGCCAGGACTCACCCCACTCGTAGCTGCTGTTGAGCCCTCAACTGCCCTTCAAGCTCCAGATAAGCCACTACCAATATGTGGGCCATTAGGGGGATCAGGGTGTAGCGTGCGACTCGTCCACGTTTGGAGGACCTCCCCAGTTGGACCTCTGCGATCTTTCGGGTACAATGTCTCAGGTCCTCCTACCTTTTTCTGCAATGAACACTGCGCCAGCCATAGAACCCCAGGGTCCACACCTTCCGGGCGATGACCTTCCAAATAGCCCGCTTCTGATGGGCATTGACCTGTATGGATACAAGAGAGGAAAAAACAGATTATCACTGCAAGGTTTACGATACCTGTTTTGTTGTCACACAATTTGTATACATCAAGCACAAACATAAATCCATGTGTAGTTTTCACATGCTGAGCACTACAAAGACATGAATACACACTTTTGTAGTCATCTGCTGACTATCCTCATCCCTGGTCATGTCCTACATTGACAAAGCCAGCCCATTAACATCATCTAGCCCAGGGCTATCCTACATGAACTGTAATGTGAGCTACTATGAAACACAACACACCACTGCTACCTTTTGAAGGGTAAACTACTTGTGCATTATCATTAAGGCTCCCGATTTTCCGTTTTTATGGATTTTTACAGACAATTACAGACAGAAAACAAAGTGTTTCCTGTCTGTATTAATTTTTAAAAGCGGAAAAATGCAGAAAAGTGTGCTTCTTGTGGGTGACTCTCCATGCTGTTTTTCTTGATTTCTAGGGCAACAGCTGAGCAGATAGGCAGCATGGAAAGTCAAAAATAGGTTGAGATTTCCCTAAATGCAGGTTTATGGTAATATATATTTGTATTATAATGCTCAAATTTACCTGAAGGTGTAGTGTTTTGCTATATTTGGCTGCTTAATTTGCTAAAAAACGACAATCAGCAAAGGGTGAGTGCATGTTTATCAGTTAAATAAATGTGGAAATATACCATTTTATGACTCCATATATTTGCAAAACACAAAATAAATATAGATAAATACCAATAAGATGAGCAAAAAATAAATATGGATAAATACAGACAGAAATGCTAAAAAAATAAATACCATAAAACCGGGAGCCCTAATTATCATACAGATACCTTTACAGCCAGGCCCATTGACTTGTCGATGCAGCCCATAGAGATTGGTACCATAGTATTGGCTACCTACTAAGATTTAAGTCACTATGAAAGGGCTGCCATGTATGCCAGTGAGAGCTTCCTTTCTGGGGATGTATGGACATGTGGACAACTTAATGGGATATCATACTACGTTTGATTGAGTTTGTGTGGTATGCACTGGCATCACAGGACACATCTTTTGCCATATGTAGCACTGTTACAGGGATGACATCAACATACCATTGTATTTCTTGTTTGATTGGTTGAATATAAAAAGGCTGGTGGTGCACATATCAAAACCTCTTTTGAAGTAACCAGCTATCTGCACTGTTAATGTGTCGCATGTGAAACAGGCCTGCACAGTGCAAGCACGACTTATGGAAAAGTGAAAAGTGACCTGTGGGAGTAAGGGGCCCATCATAAGTAAATGACACACATTGGAAAATGTGGGTCAATGGAATGAAGTATCAGGTCAAGGGGTTACCTCAGTCACCATTCCAAATGTAGTTCATTTAAAACCAATCAGAGCTACTATTGTTTATGGAAACTCATTTTGGGATCATCAGGGCTACAGGGATTTTACTCTGTGCATCAGTTGTGTTGCCACAGAAACTCTGCCCCAGCCTGGCCCATGGTTCAGACTGGGCACAACTCATTGTGAGGCCTTGCTCTCTGCAGGCTGAGCATACTGATTGCATATGAACATCACATGTCCACTACTTCAATATATAAAAGTTCAGCTTGCGGCCATGCAATATGTGACCTCAAGGTTGTGTGGCACTCTAAAGGGGTCGGTGAGCTATTGCTAGCTCCCAGACAACAGTTTGACGAGCCCTGATCTAGACTGAATGATATGTGGAACTGTACACATATCTAACATCATACTCAAATGCTTTTTACAGAATACATACACAGCTCATGCTGTAAAGGTCATACATTTGCACATTTAGCATGATCTGATTAGTAAATATGTCATAGGTACCATGAAATGTATACATGCATAGTTGTGTACAAGCACCAAAATTAGAATCTAGGGCTTTTCACACATCACACATCCCAAAGGTAATGTTAAGTACACAATGTATAGTGCTCAACAATCCCTGGCATGAGTGTCCTATGTAGGGACCACAACATGTTACAACAGTAATCAGACTTAACTCTGGAACTCAGATGCACATTGTAGCTTGTGAGAATGGAGATGATGGAGTTAAACAGAGTAACATATGCATGTAAGATAGTTACCTTTTCCTCTGGTAAGCCATAGAGCTGGCCATACAGGGAGAGAACCTCATTAGCCAGCAGCTCCAGCTCCTCTGCAGAGAAGGCACAGGCCCGCTCACCTGCTTGGCCTGGCATGATTGCTCCCAGAGGTGGCAAACAGCAGCTAAAGTGGAGGCGGTCTTGATAGCAGCAGTATCAGGAGGCAAGTGAGGTATTTTTCAAACCGTGGCGTCATTAGCGTATACGGAGACAGCCATTGGCCCTTTACCATCACAATCACCAACGTTAGTTTATAACTGGGTCCGTCGTGGATTCAACCGCCACAGTGCAATTGACTTCCGCTGGTGGCATTAGAAGCGCAATGTCCAAATGCGAGGACAGAAAGCCGCCATTTTAGCGGTTGAAAGTACGGTATTGGTGACTGTTAATTGCGTGATCACCACTCTAAATGAGGGGTTACATGTTTAAATATGTACAAATCCATTGCCATTAAAATGTTACTACACGTGCCATTTGTCTAGTGAGTTACTGTGCATTAAGGCTATATTAGCAGTGTACACCACCGGTGACGGTATTTTGTCCCAAAAAAAAACAAAGGTGCAAATAATACATCTCGGATGTATTATTTACACATTAATAGTCAAGACACATGCAAGGCCACAATGGGGATTGGTGATGGATGTTGCACAAGATACTATTTTAAAGTAATATGTGTATATTGCAATCTGAAACATTTATGTACTGTCACATGAGTACTGTCACATGAGTTTTGGCTTACTCTTCTCATATTTTACTGTGGGCATTGTGACCAACGTTCAAAAACTGGTTTGAATTCACATATAGGTACCCTGGGAGAGGGAAGAGACGGAAAACATCCTCCAGTGTACTGCCAATTTCCAGACCTTCAGACCATGGAAGAAAGGGATATTATCAAGAAGTTTCATTTGAACAGGCAAACCATACTGGATTTATGTAATTAGTTGTAGCCTGATCTCCTGCCTCACAACACTAATCCCACATGCATCACACCAATTGTGAAACCTATGGCAGTATTGCATTTTCTGGTCACAAGTTCCTTTTAATACACTGTGTCAATATCTGGTGGTATGTCACAACCAATGTTCAGTGGTGTACTATAAGACGTGCTTTTGGCAACGATGAAACACTTTGACAGCTACATCCAGTTCCCAGATGTGAGGATTTAGCCAATGTGAAGGTTGACTTCTATTGATTTGCTCGCCTACCATATGTGGCACCCATATTGCCTTAATACCACCGCAAGCAACAGAACAAGTTTACCGTAAGAGGAAGCACTTCAATTCTATCAAAGTGCAAGTTGTCTGCTTACCGGATTGTTGCGGGGATTCGGAACATATACAGAACTATGCGCAGGAAAACAGGACCTCGATGTATAGTGGTGTACCAACCATCCACCTTAGTGCCCAAAATCCCAATCCGACTAGCTATAGTGTCTCATTTGTTCTCCGTACTACAGCGAAGCTACCAATGATTAGACATCCCAGAACACGGACTCTTTCAGGAATCGCGGGAGCAAGAACACTCTTTCATTACTCACTCATACTTGTCCACAACGTGCGTATTAAGAGACACAGTATAGTTTAAAATGTTTATTTCAACTATCGTGCTCTAAGACACAGTACACGTGCCAGTACTAGCAGCATAATGCAGAAAGACAAAACAGTAAGCATTGTTACAATTTCATAGAATACTAACGGGGACAGCATTTTATAAAGACAGTGGATTAAGGACGATAATGCCTTGCCACCCTCCCCGTGCTAGTAACTAGTTTATTATAAAAATAGAAGACCTCTGGGCTTTGTCAGGGGGACCCCCATACCTCAAGAACTAGATGCAAGGTTTACATCATCGGACAAGCACAGCTCTTCTCCCTGGAAAGGTTTTTCTCCAAGTGCCTTCAACAGTGAGATCACAATATTAAAAGCACCCGAATTTCTCCAGTGCAGCTGTATTTCATGTTATGTCTAAGTGCGAGGGGCTGACCAGAACAGCAACAACAAGGGACGTTGTTTTTCGACCTTGTACATTGTGTGCAGACGAAAACCACAGAGAACATGAGAAAAGGTGAAAGGCAGAATCTGGAAAAACAAAGTCACGGAGTAACGTGTGCAAAAGAGGCATCATGGCAGCTAGGCCTAAGCTAACTTAGCAATGTCGACAATGAGGCCACAATCCACACTACACCCTCCCCTAGTCAGTCCATAGGTCAAGACATAGGATGAAAACAGAGTTGAAATAAATGGAGCAGAATGTGAACGCCAATAGGTGGGAAATGTCCTTTTGAAAAAGAAAAAAGAAGGGGAAAAAAAAACTTTGGAAAAAATTCTAGATAGGGCCAGAAAATAGGTCACTCAAAGAGAATAAAAAATCCAGCTATGCAGTTCATTGAGAGTCAATGCAACTAATCCATCAGAGTGTACGCGCAGAAAACTGCAACACCTTCCAAAAAGACATCATTGTCATTGTCTTAAAAAAGAGATGCCATCCAGTTCAACAAATCAAAACTGCATTCATGCTCCTCACAATAGGGAGCAGCGATCAGCATTGCGGGACAACTTGCGTGATACTCAATATAACTTTGTTGTAGGAGATCCTGAGCAGCCGCCCAGATATCCCATTGCGCCAAGACTCCAAGTGCAGCCGCACGCGCCATTAATCCATCACCAGAACATTCCCGTTCATGGGCCATTAAGGGGCCCATTAACTGGTCAAAATCCGGGTCAGAACAAGACGTATTGGAGAGGCAAACATCCAAGGACCAAGAGAACGGACATCGTAAGCAGGACATCACTGGTTGCACGCAAGTGAAATACACAAAGCGAAAAGATAGTCCATAAGCCACGCTGAGTGTCGCCAGCGGCAGGACGCCGAAGCTGTTAATCATGCGGTCACGGAGCATCCGCAGTTGCCCTGGGTTGTGTAGTGCCACAAGTGGTGCAGCCATTGCGCCACAGACAAAGTAAAAGCAATACGCCAGCAGCTAAGGCTAGGATCAATGGGAAGCCGCCAAAGACGCTGGAAAAAATAGAATGAATAAAAGCCGGAATTACACCAAATATAGTCTGAAAGGAGGTCAAAAGGCCAGAGCCCACAACTTTAAAAAAGTGTACAAGACCTTCTGTATTTGATGCATTAAATATTCGGTGAATCAGTTCACCGAAATGTTGGGGGAGGTTAGTGTTTAAAAGGGCCTGTATCTCACTGTGGGCGCTGGCCACCTGGAGGACGAAGGTCTCTTGTGCGGAAGTGAGCATAACCTCCTGGTTTAATAATAGCGCCTTTATTCTGCTCAATTTATTGAAATCCGCCTTCAAAGTAGGTATGTAAGTCCAAATGGAACTAGCTAACTTCCCACGCGGGGGTGGAAAAAGCACATTTTTGCAGCACACTACGCGTTGCGAAACTGTTACTATATAGGGTATGCCAGCCAGCAAACCACAGCAATCCTGATTATTTAAAAGCAGATAGCTACCATTAGCAAGCATAGTGAAAGTAGGTGATATAACAGGAACAGAAATGCCCTTTAAAACACATGCAAGATTCGGGGCAGAAACATTACAAGCTCCGTGCAACTTAATGTTTTTACAAACGAGGGAATGACCCACTGTAGAATCGCAAGACTCCACTGTGAGAAATACCTCCTTGTCATCCCTAAGGCATCTGTATGTGAAAGGTAGGGACCAGAGTTCGTGCAAAAAGGCACTACCCAAAGGCTCGAAACGGCCAACAGGATAATGTTTCATGCATGAACTAAATTCAAATAAAGAAAAAGGCAAAGTGATAACCCTGTGTACTAGCCACACTGCAGAGTCAGTCTCCGCCACTGAGAATGGTAACGGATCTATTTTTTCGATATGTAGGAGAGTGTATGTTGCATCTTTCATGGACATGAACTGCTGTTTCTCAGTTAAATTAAACGGCAAGAACAAGGCAGATCTGTTTAAAAAATGCCATGGAACCTTCCCCATTTTCAGTGTCTGCAAAGTCCATGCAAACTGCATAACTGAACGCAATTGATTTTGACCATGATATAACGCAGACACGTCATCCTGTACAATATCAACAACAGATGAAACAATATTCTCTAATGTGTAAATGCGGGAAGACAGGGTGTTAATACTATTGTCGACAACAGCAAGCACTTTTTCTAGATTAGTGTGATCTATTTCCCGTAAACGGGAAGCAGCTTCTATTTGTGAAAGCTTCCAGATTTCATTGTAAGTCACATAAACAAATCTTTTAGGTCTTGGACCTCGAGGTCCTATAACAAAGTCGGCCAGATCGATGTTGATAGGAGGGATAAATGTTGTTTAACGGAATCTAACGTAGAGTGCTGCAACCACTGTTTACATAATTTACCAACCGAATAAGTTGTAATAGTACGTGAATCAGAAAAACATGGATCTGGTCTATCCTGTTTGAAACCAGGAACAGAGTTATGAAAACGCAGTTGGCATGCATTTGAAGCTATGGGCCACGCCAACCAGGCCGTGCGATCCAATGTAGAGACATTAAAGGAGTTATTTTTAAACAAAGCTTGCAATGTATCAAGGGAAAAATTTAAATGCAAGCTCCTTTTCGGCCATGGAGACAACGCAGGAGTGGTAGGTGCATTTAATTGTTTGGAAGTCGCCAAACCAAAACAAGTTGTTTGGTATATAGTACTATTTAAAAATAATATTTGTGCGGGGATAAGGCAAGCACGGTGCAAAGCTTCTGTACCGCGTACCTGCCAAGATTTAGTGCCCCAAATAGATTTCAAGTCAATGGTGTTTTTCCAGTGCTCATAGCCACCCACAGCTAATGCGTCCATAAAGGAACTGGAATATAGCAATTTGGTGTGGGTCAACATTACCTTAGGGTTTGAAGAAATGTTCAATTTAAAATAATAGGACCCAGGGTTTGATCTGTCAAAGTCTGTAAAGTAGGTAAATTTATTTATCAGTGTTTGGAAGCTACCTTGCAGAGGGGTCGGGCAATGTTCCCATTGGGTGTAATTGAAACTACCTCGAATTGTACTGGGTTTATGCAGAAAATGGTTGCCGTAATGCTGGTAACAATACAAATCGGCATAATTAGCAGAATTTAAGTACAAATCCTCAGCATTAAAAGCAGCATAATATTTCAAATCAGAAAATAACGATTCAATGGCATGCACATCCCAATCATCTGAATGAATATTCCTTTTACCACATCACCCATGGAAACACGAAGCACATTAGGGTCATTAATAATTTCTGTCGGTCCATGAATTTGGAAATTCACTGCATCCCATACTATGCCATCTGTAACTGGAAAGGCGGAAATGTTCACAAATGTGTGGTCACGCTTCATGATATGCGAAGAAGAATGCGGGGCCAAAGTTCCAGTAACAGAGTTCACCGCAGAGCGTTCTGGCAAGTAGGGACCCTTGATGAGCAAGAAAAAAACTGTCACAAAGCCAATGGACAAGAACAGGAAAATCAGGAATAGCACCAACCAGATGTATGTCCATGGAGGGACCAAAAAATTGTCTCTGAACCAGGATACAAAAATACTTAATTTGGTTGGGACAAATGATGAGGTGGAAGATGAATCAAAGGAAAAACGAGTCGGGTTCAGATGTGTTGTAGGTAAATGAGCCACAGACTCACTTGCGGGGTATGTATACTCGGTTTCCTCGTTGCAGGAGGAAGCCGGGAGGTTGAGCAGGCGATCTTTCAAAGAAACCATCCCAATGGCAACATCGGCGCCTGTAAAGTCAGGAGGGCCACGAACAGGATTCCTCGAAATTGCTGGACATGATACCGCAGGTGTTACACTATTCAGGATTGGCCAGATGTTGTAGCTTGACATTGTCCACTGAGATGTATCTGTTGTCTTTGCGACCAGGAAGCGGTGGTAAGATGACTGTACGAGTACCCTTCAAGCCAAGAACTGGAACCGGTGCACGATAAGAGGGGGCAAATTCTTTTTGTTCTCCACCTTCTCTCGGACCAGATCTCCAACCTTCGGAAGCCAGCCGGCAACCGGAATCTGCAACGCAGCGTCTGTGGCTGAAGGTAAATGTTCGTTTGCAAGTCTGTCACGGGTCTCTTGTTAGTCCTGTAACATAGTAGAATGATTATCTACGTCAAAGATTGCAGCAGTTGCCGCCATGTCTAGACCATCAAGGTCTGGCACAAACATCTGTATGCCAAAGAGCATTTCGTATGGGGTCCACCCACCCAGGGATCTTCTAGGGAGATTATTAAGTGCACGTTGCACGCCATACAAGTGGGCCAGCCAGTTCCTGCCAGTACCTAAGCCTCTAGCTGTCAAGGACTGCTTTAAGTCACGGTTCATTCGCTCCACAATTGAGTTGCCCTCAGGCCTATATGGAGACGAAAATTGCACCAGCACCCCCATAGACCTCATCGCGTCCTTGTACGCCTTAGAGGCGAACGCCGGACCTTGGTCAGAATGGAAGGTGCCACAGGCAAAAATTCCCACAAAGACACGCAAATCCCTGATGACATTTCGAGCGTCAGCACTGCGTTGTGGCCAAACCCAGATGAAACATGTGCACGAATCAACTGCAACTAAGATGTATTTATATGCAGTATCAGAAGAAAATGGACCGCAGTGGTCAAGGTATACACAACCAAAAGGTTTATTAGAAATGCAGAGCTGTGTTTGTGGCGGACGTGTAACCGTAGAGGGCTTAATTTGCTGACATATGTCACAAGAAAGGACATAATTACCGGTCTGTTTATATAAACCACGCCACCAGTAACGCTGCTGCAAGATTGAAAAAGTTGCAGACACGCCAGCATGGGCCGAAGCCAAGCCTTCGTGTGTGGCTGTTATCAACGAATGTCTGCGGTCCGCGTTGGGAATCAGCCGATCACCAACGTCCGGAATTCTTACAAAAGGAACCTGGTCGGGAGTTAACTGATAAGAGTACTTGGAAGGGAAACCCTGTGGGTAATTAGAACCTTCCTTAGTTGCAGCAATAGCTGCCAAAATCTCAGTATCTATTTTTGTCATGGATCTTGTAACTGCTGCTACTGAGCACGTGGCTACTGCTGATTTGGCAGCTTCGTCCGCCAAACTGTTACCAACAATGTGTGCGCCCACACGCTGGTGGCCAAGAGTGTGAATCACCTGTGTGAGAGGCAGACGTTGTTTATGATCTGCTACTCGAACCCAAAGCATTTTATGCTTAATTGCGCTGCCTTTAGAATCTCTATAGTCGTTTTGAGACCAAAAGAATAAGTTGTCATTAAAAGACTGAACACAGTAGTAAGAATCGCATACAATAAGCGTAGTCACATCCGGGTCTGCAAACTCAAGTGCGAGCACCAAAGCACGCAGCTCAGCCAGTTGGGCAGTACTGTCTCCCAGTGCCTGCGTGTGCACGACACTCGACTTGAACTCACCGTTCACTATGGTACCTGCGACAATAGCACATGCTGCTGAATAAGCATGCTTAGAACCCGTGGCCGGTTGCGCCGAACCATCGGTGTAAATGATACATTGGTACTCCTCAAGCGGCAGCAAAGACAGAGGAGGGGGATGAACAAATTCATACTGTAAGAACTCCTGTGTCTGAAGAGAGGAATCAAAGATAAAGGTGACATCCGGAGACGTCAAAGAAGTAGCCCATTGTATCCAACGGAGGTGCAAAGCCTTAGAGTTTGGTACACTGGCCTTTGTCACTGCCTCAAGGGCAGGATAGGGGGTGACAACCAAGATGCGTTTTCCCTGTGCCAGTGCGCGTTTCTTAAGAATCGCCATTTGCACTGCAGTCAAAACTTTCTCCACAGTTGAAAAGCGCAACTCGGCAGAAGTGTAAAGATGCGACTTGTATGCAATAGGTACTGTGTCTCCTTCGTTAAACGTCAAGTAAGTGAAACCCACTGCCCCTGGCACTATTCTGATCACTAGGTTCGTGTGGTTATCATGTGTCAACAAGAACTTAGATTCAAGTAGATCAGACTGCAAAGATTGCAGAATAAGCGAATGTTCCGGAAGCCAGCATGACTTCGAAAAGGTAGGTTGTATCAGGGCATAGAGAGGCTTGATACGCTGGGCATATTCGGGAATGTAAGAGCGCCCGAAGTTCAAAAATCCCAGCAAAGACTGAAGTTTTTTCAGGGTTGTTGGAGGGCGCAAAAGTGCGCACTTCTCCAGGAAGTGGGGAGCTAAGCCCCTACCTTCATTGTTGAGCTCATAGCCCAAAAACAACACAGTGTATTCTGCGATGTGTGATTTGGCAAAATTAAATTTGTAACCTAAAACCGCGAACTCGAGAATAATGCGATCTACTCGGGTAAGATGCGGCCATAGTTCGTTGTCTGTCAGATAAATATCATCCACGTACGAATACGCATCTGGGTCTATGCTGTCCAACAATGAGACAACACGGGCGGCGAAGACCCCCGGGCTGTTTTGTAGCCCATTGGCAAACGCCGGAATTTTATTTGTTTTCCACCGAAAGTGAACGTGGTCCATTGACTGCATTCAGGAGACAAATTGTGTGAGTAAAATCCATTGGAAAGGTCAAGTGTCGTTTTATATTTTTTACGAACAAGACTGTCTACTAGTGCAGAACTATGTGTATTCTGTACCGCAAAGGTTCGACAATGAGAGTTCAAATGCCTGTAATCTAAAACCAAGCGGTAAGACCCATCGGGTTTAGAAACCGCAAAAAGGGGATTATTCATTGGTGACACGCATGTTTCGATCACTCCTTGATATTCCAACTGTGTCAGAATGTCGGAAACGGGACCCTTAGCTTCCCGCCGGAGGGGATATTGGGGTTGAGGCTGTGGCATAGACCGCAATGGAATATCATGGGGGGGAGAGTCCTCATCCCAGCCCACGTGATTAAGGTACAATGCCGGTGCCTGGGCCACAGCCCATTCAGCTGCTAACGCCTCCGCTCTGTCCTTGGGGACATGATGCGAAAAGCTCGGAAGGATTACTGCCTCTCCTCTCAGAGCAGCAAGTACAAATGGGGGCGGCCAATCTGCCTCCGCCAACAAAATGTCGGAAGAAGAGGTCAGATTTTCCCAAAAAATCCCTTTAATAACACGTTCAATGTCACCTTCAATTTGAAGGACAATATTAAATAGTCTGTCAGGGGGTGCCACTCGGGTGTCAGCTGTTTCGACAGTAATGAAAGTGTCAGTTGCTGTCGCCTCCACATGAGGACATAGTGCCTCCCGCACTATGGTAACTTCCGCGGCGCTGTCTAGCAGCGTCACCGCCCACGTCCAATTCAGGAGTCTTGTTCTCACCGTCTGTGGCATATCTCGCTGTTAAAGCGGCAACTTTTTTCTTCTGAAACTGTGGGCAAGAACGTGGAAATTCTTCTTGTTTCCCTCTGCCAGGTTGTCGAGGTTGGTCTCGTCCCTGTGGGGTGTCACAACCCCTGCCTCTTTCCTGGCGATCTCCTCCACCAGCCTGTGAGGTCGATGGTGCCTGTGAAGAACGAGGAGAACGCTGGTCAGGGACCTGAAATCTATCAGGAGACTTAATTCTCGCTCGGTCGCGCAGATCATAAGTGCGTTCAGAAGATGCGGAAACCGGTGACGCAGCACTCGACCCTGGTTTTGGTTGTTGCTTTCCCTGTTTCCTCAACTTCCAATTCTTTTTAGAAAAGAATGGTTTCTCGTCTTTATCAGACTGAGATTTTTGTTGTGGTTGAGTTTGCGTTTTAGCAAAAGGCTTAACTCCCAAACTATTGCGGCCAATGGTTTTATAAGCATGTGCAATAATTTTTGGTAATTCGCGAGGCTTGTCCAGTTCGGGGACTAAAGCCAAAGCATTAGCGACTTGAAAGTTAACTGCATCACCCTTGACATTCGCAAGGATTAGATCAGCCACTACATCGAACACTCCCACCAGTCTCATCCCCAATTCCACAGCCGCTTCAGGGCCATGTTCGTCTTGTACACGCTTAATCACGGTGGAGAGGACCGTCATGGATGGAGTGCCGAAACACTTCGCATACACTGCTGCGAAACCTTGCCCCAGTTGTTGCATTCTGTCAACTCGGGAATTAAGTCTTTTGGCAAACTAATAGTTAAAATCCTGTGTTTTTCCACAGGAGAGGTATTTGGCAACACCGCCTCCAGCTGGTCAAATTTTTCTGCAAGCCAGTAAGGCAAATCATCCTTATTCTGTGGGCGCTTGCCCATCACCAAATTAACCATGAAGGGACTTATGGTCACACCGCCAAGTCCAGCTGGATGCGCCGCAACTCCAGGAGGGGCCATCTGGACGTTGCCTGTAACATATTGTACTAAAGCTCTGTGTACACGGATCAAAGAAGTCGCCTCCTGACCTCAATCTTATTGTATTATCCTCACTCGTCTTCCGGATTATGTGCCCTCCTCTTCTTATTATTCTTCTTTGCTCTATCGCTACCCTAGTGGCCCCTCTTCTCCCTATCATGGCTTCCACTCGAATTAAGTCAGGAGTTAACTGCTTCAAAGTCATCTATCCCCCTAATCTGTCCAAAGCAGCAGCAAAACGGTTCAAGCACAACACCATTGAACAATTCCCTGATTCCCTCTTTGTCGATCAATTCCATAATGGGCACCTAGGGAAGCTCAAAAATGACTTAATCTTTTTCACTCACGACATCCCTTCCTGGTCCACCAGCTTCTTCAATTTCTTCAACATCTCCTCCTCCTCATCTATCCCGCATGGACAGCGGCTAAAAATTTCCCCCTCCACTAGCTTTAATGGCTCTCTCACCATTACACTCTACAATAATGGCACTGTCATGATTCAAGCGACAGACTCCTGTCTCTCTCTCTTTGACCATCTCTTCCACTCCCTTCGCCCAACCCACACAACTATGATCTCCCTCGACTCTTCTTTGAGCTCCTCTCCTTTCTCCCTTTCTCCCCCCTGAAGCCCCAATACTCCAGCAGGCCGCTCTCCCGGGAGACACAGGCCTACCCTTTGTTCCCCCCTGCCTTTGCTCCCTCCTCTCCCTCTCTTCCCCTTCCCAAAATGTTCCTCCCCCTATCTTGTCTGCCTGGCCTCCGGCCTCCATCCCCCCTCCCCACCCTGCATCTGTCCGATTCTCCAACGTTTTCGCCTTCCCCCTAATCCAACCCATCTCCCCCCCTCTTATTCCACCTTGCTTACAACCTGGTCTACCGATCAACTTTCCTTACCTCCCCCCTTCCCTCCCCCTTTCACCTCATCCCTTTCCGCTCTTCCCCGTCCCCCGTCCCCTAAATTCTTCTCTCCCACCTCCCATCTATCTTCAACCCCACCTTCCTCATCCCTTGCCTCCCAACCTTGTCTCCCTCCCCGACAACTCCTTCCTCGTCTCTCCCTCTGACCTTGCAGTCCCTTACTCCTCCCTCAGTTTCCATCTAGCCCAATCCCCCCACTCCACCCGTTACCGGTCCCCCTACATTCACCTTTCATAGCCTACAGTACCTGTCCAGCACCATCCTCTCTTTTCTCCCCATACCTCTGGCCTTCCTTGGACCCCCCGCCCTCTCCCCCCTGTACAGCCCCCTCTCCTCTCTTCTCCATGTACCCCTGGCCTTCATCTGACCCCCCGCCCTCCCCTCCCTGTTCAGCCTCTTCTCCCTGTTCAGCCTCTTCTCCCCTCTTCTCCCCTTACCTCCGGCCTTCATTTGTCCCCCTCCTACTCCTCAACTTTCTCCTCATACTTATGATCTCTTCTCTTCCCCTCTGCTCAACACCAGTAAAAATATTTCTCTTCCCACCACTATTTCACCATCCACTCCTATCGCCCACCATCTGTCCTCACCTTCTACCCTTGCTCCCCAACTCCCCACCTATTCCCCCACCCCTCCCCTCCCTCCCTCACCCTCTGCACTCCCTCCCTCATCCCGTTCCCCCATCCCGCCCGTCCTCCCTGACTCTCTGCACTCCCTCCCATTTCCCGCTCCTCCATCCCTCCCTGTCCTCCCTCACCCTCTGCACCACCTCCCTTAACCCGTTCCCCCACCCCGCCCCGTCCTCCCTCACCCTCTGCACTCCCTCCCTTATCCATCGAGCCACCCAACACTCCATGCTCAGCTCTCCTCTCCCTGGAAAATAAACTTGATTCTCTCATCTATTCCATTTCCCAGCTTGTAGCGTCCATCTCACTTTTAAGCGCCAAATTGTCCCCCTTCCCTAACAACCTCCCGAGGAGCTCCTTGCTCCCGCGCCCCAATAAAGCCAGCCACAGTCTGTCCTCTGCAGACATCACCAACTTACTGGCCAGCTACGTGACCACCAACGTCACTCTCCCTCCACCTTCCTCTTCTAATAATCCTACGCAGTTCCCTATTCAGACCATCTCTTCTGTCAGACCTTACCAGCCTCCCTCTTACCGGGCACCGTCATTCAAGAATCTTATCCCTATCTCCCTTAACAAGCCCAACACGCCCATCACCAAAACATCTGCGTCAGAGCTGCACTGCTTGCTCCACAACTGCAGATCTGCAATCAAACACAAATTGGAAATCTCTGATACTATCACCCACCAGAATCTTGACATGTTCTTCCTCACTGAGACCTGGTTTAATGACTCCTCTCATACTTTGTTTGATCTTCTGGTACCCACTGACTACTCTATCCTCCGAAATGACAGGGCAGACAAAATTGGGGGCGGTGTCGCTATCATCGTCAGGAACTCCCTTCAAATGAAAGCCTTCCCTACCACCCTTTTCCGTACGTTCGAATGCCTATCCCTAGAACTTCAAATACATCACGGCTCACCCTTTAGATTCCATGCCATCTACCACCCGCCCGGTAACTGCTCTTCCTTTGTGGAGGAACTGACTGACTTCATCAGTGACCAATTTTCTCAAAGTGACAGACAGATCTTCCTGGGTGACTTTAATCTCCACTGGGGCTCTCTGGAAGACTCGGCTGCCAACAAGCTTGCCACCTTTCTCTCAGCCAATGATCTCTTCCAACATTGCTCGGAAACCACACATTCCAAGGGCTCAATTCTGGACCTTGTCATATCCAAAGCAGACCTGCTGACTACTGCTCCCCCCATCCATGTAGACTGGTCTGACCACTTCCTCATTCCCTTCCATTTTCACCTATCGCACGTTATAACTCACGGCCAACCTAAAAGAGCTACTACCTGGTTCCGCAACACTAAGAACATTGATCTTGACACTTTTTTGTGATTCTGCTATGCAGGCACTTCCTAGACTAGACCCTAACGTGGATGTCAACGTTCTCACTTCTCAGTGCCTCTCAGTACTAGCAGTCGAAATCGACAATGTCGCTCCACTCCAAAGCAAAAGGAAAAGACCCACCCCCTCAGCACCGTGGTTCAATAAAGCTCTCTACGATGAAAGGAAAAACCTTAGAATCCTGGAGAAACATTGGAGAAAATCTCCTTCCACCTCCAATCTCTCTCTTTTACGTTCAGCAAGATCCAAATACCACAACCACATCTTCCTTGAAAAAGCATCACATTTCAGATCCCTCCTTGACTCAGCCAAAAACAGACCCATAAAACTTTTTGACCTCATCAAAAACCCAAACTGTTCTCCCCTAACCATTAAGCCTGAGGATTCCACAAAGAAAGCGGCAGATTTCGCTATATTCTTTGATGAAAAGGTCAAAGCACTGGTGGAGCAGGTCGCCCACCCCACCCCCATTGAGGAGCGGAAATCCTCAGTTACCTGGCAGCACTTTGACGTCATCTCGGAAGATGACCTCCTCAAATGCATCCTCGAAACTAAACCCTCCAACCATTCTTCTGACCCCATCCCTAGCGACATCGCCATTGATTTCTACACCTATACCCTCTCTTACTGGACCAGGCTAGTCAATCTCTTCCTCAGTCAAGGCTCCCTCCCGGTTGCCCTCAAATCAGGACAGGTCACCCCTCTAATAAAAAAACCCTCCGCCGATGCGAACGACCTCAACAACTTCCGCCCTATCACCAACCTCCCTTTTCTTTCGAAAATCACAGAAAAATGTGTTGCGAAACAACTTTCCCTACATATCACGGACAATAATCTCCTCGACGTCTTCCAGTCTGGCTTCATTCAAAATTGCAGCACTGAAACAGCCCTGCTGCAAGTGATTGATGATGCGCTGCGCATACTCGACTCTGGGGAATCGTGTCTTCTGATTCTTTTAGACCTCTCTGCAGCCTTTGACACTGTTAATCATAGCACCCTTCTCAACACTCTTCATCAGAGAATGGGATTGGATGGCACAGTGCTCAAATGGTTTGCCTCTTTCCTCTCGGACAGATCCCAAATGATCAAGATAGCGAACAGTCTTTCATCTCCATTGGCTGTAGGTCAAGGCGTCCCTCAAGGTTCTATCCTGGCACCCACTTTGTTTAATCTCTACCTGGAACCATTAGGGAACCTTCTAAGCAAATCTGGGATCCATTACCATCTAAATGCAGACGACACTCAAATCTACCTTAAGGTGTCTTCCGCACACGATCTCTCACTACTCAACTCTACTCTCAACTCTATTCACAACTGGATGTTAACTCACCAATTCATTCTTAATCCCGCCAAAACTGAATTCCTCCTCCTCTCTACCTCTCTCTCACCTCCTCCTGTTCAATCTTGGATTGCTGAACCTACTCAACAGCAAACCCATCATTGTCGACAGCGCTAAATCCCTAGGTGTCATTCTTGACAAAAGACTCAACCTAATCTCCCACATCAACTCTATTGCTAAGAACCCACGTTACCAGTTGCGCCCTCTACGGGGGATCCGTCGGTTCTTCCCGGAGAAAGACTTAAAAACCTTGGTACAATCTCTGGTTCTCTCAAGACTGGATTATTGCAATTCTCTTCTGACGGGCCTACCCAAATCCCACCTCTCCCCTCTCAAATCCATCCTCCATTCAGCAGCTCGCTTCATTTCAGGGTCTAAACGAAGCGACCACGTCACTCCTATCCTATCCTCTCTTCGATGGCTTCCGATCGAGGCAAGATCTATTTACAAAACTGCCTGCATCACACACAAAGCCTTACACACGTCCTCCCCTCGTTACCTGGCGAATAAATTGAAACTGTCCGGTGGCTCTCGCCCTTCTCGCAATGCGGAAAAGCTTCTGCTTGAGCCCCCCGTCTTCAAAAGGGAAAGATCGATGGCGCAATCCTTCTCAGGCAATGCGGTGAGAATCTGGAACTCGCTTCCCCCATTGCTCCGTGCCACCTCCTCTACCCGGATCTTCAAAGCTGACCTCAAATCTCTTCTCTTCCAAAGACACTTTCAGAACTAATACTTTCTTTCTCAGGCCCCTCTAGGAAGTTCGCTCTTCATTGTAAATTTGCACTTTTTCCTGTACATTCCTCACCCTTGCGTGCTGTGTTGGATTTTATGTTTGTGTACCCTTCATTTTAAGTCTCCTGTTTAATTCACGCCCTCTCAACTCCCTCAAGGAAGTTCTTCCACTGTAGGAAATTCTGTACTCCATGCCTATAGAAGAGCCTTCCCAGTGTGTTCTGAGCGACTGCCACTTATTGCAGTATTATACCTCTATTTGTATTTTGTATCTTATGTATTATGCACACCTGTCACTTTTTCCTCTTGTAACGTATACCTCTTTTTGTATGTTTTTTTTGTTATTTGCACAATTGTCACTTTTTCCTCATGTAATGTAACGCTTGCTTTTGTATTATGCTCACTTGTAACCTTCTCCTCATGTAATGTTACTGTTCCTATTGTGAAGCGCTCTGACACCTTCGGGTAAAGTCCGCGCTATATAAAAACGCATAAATAAATAAATAAATGATGTGGATGTGGGGTATACCCGGCCAAAACAGGCCAAGCGGCCCCATCTATCGATAAGGGGCCTAAACGAATCGGGGTGACCGGATGTGGGAGGGCGCCATTAAACCAAACACGGTGTTGCCATGCCGTGAGCGGTACTTCAAGAGCCTGATAAGGCCGGTAAACATTAGGAAGGGCGGTGTGAGAGTAAGCATGGAACAAATTGTCATCTCCTTCCACCGCCGGAAAAGTGACCTATGAGTAAAACACCTCAAAGTGGTAAGCCGGATCAGCTTGAACCACAAAGATGAGGGCGACACCCGCGTCGGGTACTCCATAGGCCGCTAAATGAGCCCGGAGCGCGGCACGACTATGTGCCGGTATATTGACATTCACAGCCATCTAGACTAAGAATGTGGAACAACGTCGTGCGTGGCAGCGCAATAGAGGGTTAACATAAAAGAGAACACCTTTTAATAACTTCAAGCTTGAATGAACCTATAAACACATCAATATAGGAGGTTACACCCTCACATATGTTTCTGGAAACATTAGTGAAGAAGGTTGTGGACAAGCACAAGTACTACTCAAGCGTCTCGCAGATAAGAAGCCCAACACGTTGGGCGTCATGTTGCGGGGATTCTGCACATATACAGAACTATGCGCAGGAAAACAGGACCTCGGTGTATAGTGGTGTACCAACCATCCACCTTAGTGCCCAAAATCCCAATCCGACTAGCTATAGTGTCTCATTCGTTCTCAGTACTACAGCGAAGCTACCAATGATTAGACATCCCAGAACACGGACTCTTTCAGGAATCGCGGGAGCAAGGACACTCTTTCATTACTCACTCATACTTGTCCACAACGTGCGTATTAAGAGACACAGTATAGTTTAAAATGTTTATTTCAACTATCGTGCTCTAAGACACAGTACACGCGCCAGTACTAGCAGCATAATGCATAAAGACAAAACAGTAAGCATTGTTACAATTCCATAGAATACAAACGGGGACAGCATTTTATAAAGACAGTGGATTAAGGACGATAATGCCTTGCCACCCTCCCCGTGCTAGTAACTAGTTTATTATAAAAATAGAAGACCTCTGGGCTTTGTCAGGGGGACCCCCATACCTCAAGAACAAGATGCAAGGTTTACATCATCGGACAAGCACAGCTCTTCTCCCTGGAAAGGTTTTTCTCCAAGTGCCTTCAACAGTGAGATCACAATATTAAAAGCACCCGAATTTCTCCAGTGCAGCTGTATTTCATGTTATGTCTAAGTGCGAGGGGCTGACCAGAACAGCAACAACAAGGGACGTTGTTTTTCGACCTTGTACATTGTGTGCAGACGAAAACCACAGAGAACATGAGAAAAGGTGAAAGGCAGAATCTGGAAAAACAAAGTCACGGAGTAACGTGTGCAAAAGAGGCATCATGGCAGCTAGGCCTAAGCTAACTTAGCAATGTCGACAATGAGGCCACAGTCCACACTACAGGATTTGTATATGTCAAACGTCTGTGCCCAGTTCCCTGGATCAGCCCATGATTGATTTGTACTGCGGAACAGCACCATACACCAGCTGATGTCTCAACTGCTACTGGAGAGGGCCTGGTTTGTTGGTAAGTATGATCTGTCCTAACTTTGTGTGGGTAATGTCAGGTAGTATAATCAGAAAGTGTGTAACTTATTGTTGCACTTACATCTAGTCTTCTACCTAGGAGACCCAGCCTATCCCAACCAGCCATGGTTGTTGGCACCGCTGAGTAATCCAACAATGTCAGGGGAAGTACACTTTAATGAGGCCCATGGAAGGACGCAGCACCCAGTGGAGCGGGCTTTTGGGTTCCTGAAGGCTAGATTTTGATGTCTGGACAAAACTGGGGGAGCACTCCTCTACTCACCTGGGAAGCTATGTCAGATCACTGTGACCTGTTGCATGCTCCACAACATAGCCCTGCGACGGAACATCCATTTTATAACAGAGGATAGAGACCATGAAGTGCCACCGGGTCAGGATCCTAAAATGCCAAATGATGAGAGTGGTGAAAAGGACGCATCAAGATCTCATCAACAAGGTCTTCTCATGAGTGTAAGTATTTTGTCAAATGTCATAACTTTGACTGTTAAAGCAACTCTTGTTGTGATGAGGAGTATGTTAAGGGAAAATATTAGAAAGGGCAAGCTCTGGGAAATCCAGCTGAAAGGTGTTTGTTGATCAAGGTTTTGATACATGGTCATTTTGTTTGTGTTGCTTTGTTTTCCTCAGACTTTTGTCATGGACTGTGTTCTCCAGAAGTTGACTATGTGAATTGTCTTATATGTATGGTTTGATAGTTGATTTCTTTTTTTTGATTTGTTTTAGGTACCTTCACCATGGCATCTTCATTTGGACATTTCAGAGTTGTGACATTTGCAGGTATATGATGCAGTTTGGAAGTACAAAGGAGACATGGGTTGTTCCTGGGAATGACAGACACAGACTTTGGATGTACAAATCCTGTACCAAGACAGATTGCACAGTGATAGGATGGAAGTTAAAAGGAATCCATTGGACTTGTGCCTTGCCATGTGGTGGTCCTAATGCAATATGTGTGCCATCATGTGCGCCAACAAAATGTTGTGGAGACAAATCATACTATTCTCCCTTCACATTAGCTAAATTCTCATTGTGTGTAAAGTGTATGTAGCCGTTGAAGTGTCTCCTCGTTGTAGGGAAAAGTACTTGTGGCACACTACAGAAATTTGTTTGTGACATTCCACCAGATACTTGAACAATGGATTAGAATGATTCTGTGAGCAGAAAATGTAATACTGCCAAACATTTGTCTATTGGTGCTACTGATGTGGGATTCCATTTGTGAGCTAGGCAATATGGCCATAGCTGATGACACTGATCAATTTTATTTTGCCTATTCAATAGGAAATTGTTTGCTGTGTCCTCTCCTTCCATGTTGTTAAGGTCTGCAACTGAAAATGTGACCACTGGCACAGATTACTGATGTCATGTATGATTTGCTATGTTTCTGACATAATGTCCGTCTATTGTCGGTACAATGGAATAAAGATAGTATAAGAGAACACACATGTATTTATGTTTTGGTGAGACATGATTGTGATCCTCAGCTAAACATTGTGTACATGCTTACACAAGCTGATATTTTTGCCATTATAAAGTTCAGATGGGAGTACATATATACATTGCTAGATGTGAGATATACTACAGCAGGGAATGAGTTTCAGACTAGTGGATTTATTTAAGTGAACATGAAGAAAAGAAACATAGTGAAAACGAAACAGGAAAACTGAAAAGTGAAGAAGTCAGTCATGGTGAATGAAACCATAGTTGTAGATGCCTATTTATTTGTAGTCCAATGTCCAAATGACTACTGCCATTCAAAAGGTAAATGTGTCCAGAAACAGTCCACAGAGTGAATGTGTTACACACACTGGAGGAACTTAGGTTTGAGGTTTCTTGCTGCTGGTGGTGGAGGTCTTGCCATCCGCACCTCTTGGTAATTTGCATGGATGACCCACCTGCCAGTGCGGTGGAGGGGATCCTGAGCTGCAGGGACAGGGGTGTCTGCAGGTGTGTCTTCCTCTGGCAGGGTCTCCCTTCCTGTGGCTGCAGCAGATGTTGAAAGGCCTGATGTTGAAGGACCACAGGAAGAGATAGATGTGCTGGAAAAGCACACAGGTATGTGTGAATGTCCTGCAGCACCCCAATTAGGGTGTCCATGTTTGAATTATGGGGCTGCACCTCATGGTGTATGTCCCTCTGCAGCTGTTTCATCTCACAAATTTCAGTGAGTACCTGGTCTATTATGCCTTGGGGCTCATGATAGGCTCCCAAGACTTAGTCGATGGTGACCTGGATGTGAGTGGCCCCAGTGGCCTCACTCTGCAGGTCCACAGTTACCCTCCCACGAGCCTGTGCCATTGGCCAGGGTGCCCTATCCCAATGGCTCCTGGCTCCTCTGTAGCTGGAGTGGTGATTGTCACATCAGGATCCAGACCTGAGGGGCATACAATGGTTGTTACTGTGCTAGGTACACAGGTTGTGAGGACTGAGGTTGGCTGAGGTGTTGCAGCTAGGGTGGGAGGTATTGTTGTGGGCCCAGTGAGCATCACTGTTGCCGTCTGCCCAAGATGACAAGGTGGACCAGCACCATCATCCTCATCCAGATCACCAGGAGTGTTGTCATGAGCTGGGGTGGAGTGGATGTCTCTTCTGTGGCCAAGTTTGAGCAGGTGCTCTGCCAGACAGACCTGTGGTGAATAGAGAACATTGTTATTGGTGGAAGTGTGGGATCTACATCCAAATCTTTTGTGACACAGTAAGTAGAAACCTATCAATCAATCAGGGGTTTTTAAAGCGCGCTACTCACTTGTGAGGGTCTCAAGGCGCCTTGGGAGGGGGCGGGGGGGTGCAGCTCCGGATCAGTTGAAGAGCCAGGTCTTGAGGCTCTTCCTGAAGGTGTGCAGAGTGGGGGAGCGTCTGATGTTGACTGGGAACTTGTTCCAGGCCTTTGCAAAATAGGTAGAGATTACAGTTGTGATGTATTTCAGTGGTATATAAGGATAAGTTACTTACCTGTAATCCTAGTTCTCTTCCAGGGGTATACTCATCAAAGTCATAAGCACTGAATAGTCCCGCCCACGTGCGGGGACCCCGGAGCAATAGCCAATAATATGCATATACCTACATATATATCCATATACACATATAAGTAAATATATATATATATATATATATATATATATATATATATATATATATAGGTGATATGCATAAAACAAACATATATGCAGCCTGACCATATATACTAGGCTCAGAAAAACTGCCTCAATTGCAATGCAAAACCTTTTAAATTTGAACAATAAATAAACATACCCCATGATATAATCATGATTAAAAACAAGTAAACCACTTTAGTTTGCTTTGAAACAACAGAACCTTTATTTTCAAAGGTAAAAGGGGTAAGACCATAGAGGCAGGTCAGCCTAGAGAGGCTGCATATAGAACAGTTAGGAAAAACTGGCGCCGTGCCTTTAAGACCTCTTGGAACCCTCAGGCTCCCATCATGCACTACAGGTGACAGTTAGGTCAGTTCTTTTGGACGGCGTAAACAGTGTGATCACAGTATGGGTAACAGTTACATCTCACATGAACATGGTATTCGCCCGGGGAGGAGGGAGGGTTGCTTATGACTTTGATGAGTATACCCCTGGAAGAGAACTAGGATTACAGGTAAGTAACTTATCCTTCTCTTCCAGGGGATACTCATCAATAGTCATAAGCACTGAATAGAGTAGCAAGCCATCCCCATACTCTGCGGACGAATACCATCATATCATGCCAACAAATTCACCTTATATTACCCAAATAAGTTCCTCAAGGATGCCTGGCCAACCCTAGCATCAGCTTGAGTGTCAGAATCAAGACAATAATGGCGTGCAAAAGTGTGCACCGAACGCCATGTGGCCGCTTTACATATGTCTTGAATAGGTACATTACTCAGCATAGCTATTGTAGCTGCTTTTCCTCTTGTAGAATGCGCTCTCGGCCTGCCTGGGAGCTGTTTGTGCGCTAGCTGATAAGATAGCATAATGCATGACACAATCCATCTAGCAATGGACCTTTTAGAGGCCGGAGAACCAGTGTTCAATGGCCCGTAATTAACAAATAGTCTGTCCGTGTTGCGTACACTCTTAGACTTATCCAGGTAAAACTTCAACACCCTTTTGAGATCTAGTGAATGTAATGCCTTCTCAGCAGGTGTGACAGGGTTCACAAAGAAAGTGGGAAGAGTGATCGACTGGTTGATGTGGAACTCCGAGACCACTTTCGGAAGGAACTTCGGGTGAGTTCTTAGTACCACTCTGTTTGCATGAAAAACGAGATAAGGCTCCGACGAGCACAAAGCCTGTATCTCGCTCACCCTGCGAGCAGACGTGATCGCCACAAGGAATGCAGTCTTCCAAAAAAGATGTTGCAGGGAGGCCTTGTGTATAGGTTCAAAAGGCGGACCCATTAACTTGGAGAGAACGATATTGAGTTCCCAAGAGGGAGATGGAGCCCTCACTGGAGGATAGACTTTCTTTAAGCCCTCTAAGAAGTCCTTAACCACTGGCATTCTAAAAAAGGAAACCTGATTGGGAGACTTCCTATAAGCTGTTATCGCGGCCAAGTGAACCTTAATAGATGAGTACTGTAATCCTGCTCTTGCCAAAGACAGTAAATATGGTAACAGTACCTGTTCCTGACCATGAATAGGATCATGACCCTCTGCAGTACACCACATGTAGAATCGCCTCCATTTGAAAGCATATGTTCTCCTTGTGGAAGGCCGTCGAGCCTCTTTCAAGATCTGCATGCAGTCCTGAGAGAGACCTAAATGCCCATATTGGATGAATTCAGGAGCCATGCTGCTAGCTTCAGTGACGGCAGATTGGGATGGAACACTTTGCCGCCCGCCCTGGTCAGCAGATCTGGATGACAGGGTAGCCTCCTGCGCGGTAATGCCGAAAGACGAAGAAGGTCCAGGGTACCACCACTGGCGAGGCCAGTCTGGCGCAACCAAGATCATCCTCGTTTTGGATCTGTACAGCTTCCTGATCACTAGAGGAATGAGGGGAACTGGTGGAAAGGCGTAGAGTAATGTCTCTGACCAGTCTATCCATAGAGCATTCCCCTTGGAGCCTTGTTGTGGGAACCTGGAGGCGAAGATGTGGCATTTTGCGTTGTCTGCATCTGCGAACAGGTCTATATCTGGTTCCCCCCAGGCTTGAAAAATGTCCTGTGCTACTTCTTGCTTTAGCACCCAGTCGTGCGCTTCTGCGAAATGCCTGCTTAGGCCATCTGCCTGAACATTTAGAACGCCCGGAAGGTGGACTGCTGAGATCTTCATGCCCCGAGCCAGAAGCCACCTCCAGATCGTCTGTGCTTCCAGTGACAGAGGCCAGGACCTGGTGCCCCCCTGCTTGTTCAGGTAAAACATTGTTGTGTGTTGTCCGTCTGAACAAGGAGGGTATTGGAGCTGATGGACGGAAAGAACGCCTTGAGGGCCAGATGAACCGCCCTGAGCTCCAGCATGTTTATGTGATAGAGCTGTTCTCTTTCCGACCACAGGCCTTGTACCTGCAGGGACCCCATGTGGGCACCCCATCCTTGAAGGGACGCATCTGTTACAAGAGTCAGCTTTGGAGGTTCCTCGTGAAAAGAGCTGCCCACGAGAAGATGAGACCTCCGCATCCACCAGCCGATGGAGAGTTTGACAGACAGAGGTATCGTTATCGTGTCCTCCCAGCGATTGGAGATCTGGGACCACTGATCTTCCAGAGCCTGTTGAAGAGGTCTCATGTGTAGCCTGGCATTCGGGACTAGAAAGATGCAGGATGCCATAGAACCCAGAAGAGACGAGACTTGTCTGGCCGTTGGGTAAGGGTTCCGCAAAATGGACTGACACTTGAGGAGGATGGATGACAGTCTCTCCTCCGAAGGATACGCTCTTGCGTTTATCGTGTCCAGAGTTGCCCCCAAGTAATGAATTCTCTGCGTTGGGTTGAGGATGGATTTTTTTAAATTGACATGCAGACCCAATCGATGCAGATGTCGAACGCAGTAAGCGAGGTGTAGTTGCAGAAGTGCTGGAGAAGCACTTTTGAGAAGCCAATCGTCTAGATAGGGGTAGACGAATATTTGTTTCCTCCTCAAGAACGCCGCTACTACTGCCATGCACTTTGAGAAAGTGCGAGGGGCTGACTTGAGACCGAACGGCAGGACTGTGAATTGGTAATGGTCGACCTGAATGCGAAACCTTAGAAACTTCCGATGCTTCCGAGAGATGGGAATGTGGAAATAGGCATCCTGAAGATCTATGGAACACATCCAGTCTTGTGGGTGCAAGTGTGGAATTATCTGATGCAACGCCAGCATTCTGAACCTTTCCTTCAGAATAAATTTGTTCAGTCGCCTGAGGTCTAGAATGGGCCTGAACTCTTTGCTGAGACCTTTCTTTGGGACTAGGAAATAACGAGAGTAAAGTCCTTGATGACGTTGCTGCCATGGAACCTTTTCGATGGCCTCCTTTAAAAGTAGGGCAGACACCTCTTCTTGTAGAAGACTTACACGATGGGAGGCGGTCTTCCGAGGAGGAATAGAAGGTGGAGGAGACTTGAACCGGATGGAGTATCCGTTCCTTACGATGTTTAGAACCCACTTGTCCAGTGTAATTTTGGTCCACTCTTCTAGAAACATACGAATGCTTCCCCCCACCGGAGCGGGTAACGGGGTCAGGGGAAGCAAGCACTCACTGTTTCTGCTGTTGCTGCTGCTTGTGCAGACTGCCTGGAGGAGCCTCCTCGTCCTCTGCCTGGACGTCGCTGATTGGACTGGGATCTCCCTTGGTGCTGCTGTGTTGACCAATGAGGGGTTTGAACCCTCTGCTGGTAGTTGTGCCGATCATAGGGGCGGTAGCGCCGCCTAAAGTCTTTCCTCTTTTCGAGCCCCACTGCCTTGACCGTGTCCAGTTCTGTCTTCATGCGCGACATCTCATCATCGGCATGAGATCCGAAGAGCGAGGATCCATTGAACGGCAGGTTCAGAATCCGATGCTGGGCCTCCGGCTTCAACCCCGTCAACCTTAGCCAGGAAGAGCGACGGTCACAGATTCCATGAGAGTACCCATGTGATGCTAGGTCTGAGGCATCCGCTGCCGCGCTGATGATCTGGTTGGACACCAGACCCCCTTCCTGAAGGACCTCCAGGAAGTCCTGCTTGTCCTCCTTAGGGAGTTTGTCCGTGAAACGTGACAGGGAGTCCCAAAGAGAGCGGTCATAACGACCCAGCAAGGCCGAAGCGCTGGCTACCTTCATGTAGGATGCGGAGGTGTTGCACATCCTCTTGCCTATAGAATCCATGGCCTTACTGTCTTTGTCAGGGGGTACCGTCGACGACGCTGCCCCTGTCTGGTTCTTCCGCGCGGCCGAAACAATGACTGAATCCGGAGGCGGATCGGATCTCAGAAACAGAGGGTCTGTGTCAGGAGCTTTATATTTCTTTAGGATTCTTGAGGGAGCAGCACCCACTGAAGCTGGAGTCAAGAACTTTTGCAACGCAGGCTCCAGTAGACCAGGCACCAAGGGAAGTAGAGGTCTGGATGACGCCCTCTGATGCAGCGTTTCAAAGATGACTGAGGTTGTTGGAACATGAACAGGCATCTCAATTTGAAGTTTAGCTGCTCCCCTACACAAAACCTCATTGAAGGTGTTGAGATCGTCAATCGGGGATACCCTACTTGGAGGTGTTGAGGAAAGAGTGGGTGAGTAGTCCGCTTTAGATGGTCTAGATGATGAAGACCATGAAGACGACCTATGGCTCTTACTCCTGTGAGAGCGATGACTAGGTCTAGAAGCTCTACTTCTGGGAGAGCGGGGTGTATGCCTTCTCACCGATGGAGATCTGCGTGACCGGGCTTGTCGATCATGCCGCTCTGAGGAGTGCACCGACTGGATCAAGGGAGACCTGGATCTGCTACGTGAATGGACCACCCTGGTAACCTTCCGTATCTTCCACTCCCTTATATCTCCCAGCCATCTAGGAGAGATGTTCGTTACAGGGTGTGCAGGCGGAGCTGGAGAACGTTCTGGCGAGATCTGTACGATCTGAAGCCCCGGGGAGGAAGAAGCACTCCTGGAGGCCATTTGGATGTTCTCCGGCGCTGACTCCGACCTCCTCGACGTCGACCTCCTCGACGGCGATCTGGACCTCGATCTGCGGGACCTAGATCTCGACGTCGACCTCCTCGACGCCGAAGTCCTAGACGGCGATCTCGCTCTCGACGTCGACCTCCTCGACGCCGAAGTCCTAGACGGCGATCTCGCTCTCGACGTCGACCTTCTCGCCGTCAACGGCGACATTCTCGAGGTCGGCCTTCTCGACGCCGAACGCGGCGTTCTCGACGTCGAACCCCTGGGTGACGCCTGTTTCGACGTCGAATGTCTCGCCGGCGACGGCTGCCTTGCCGGCGTCGACACCAAAGCCGCTCTGCTTGACGACGAAGCTTGCAGCACCTTCGACGTCGGTGGTGTCTTCGACGTTGTTAGAGGTGCTCTCGCCGGCGGGCTTCGACGTTGATGTGCCAACGTCGATATCTCACCGCCTCTCGCTGTAGGCGAGCCAGATGTGGACCGCCTACGCGTTACCTGATGACTTGGAGCCGTCGACGGACGTTTCGACGTCGACTTCGACGCTGACTCAGAGCACAACGGTACCTTGGACGTTGATCTGTCCCTCGACGGCGACCGATGTCTTCTTTTGTCACCTTTTTCTTTGCGTTCTCTTGAGTGAGAGGAGGGCTTTCTTGCAGACAGTTCTCCTTTAGCACTTGCCGCCTTACTTCCTCTCTCCAGCATAGAGTGAAACTTAATCTTCTCCCTTTCCTTAAGGGTTCTTCTGGAAAACTTGCTGCAATGGTAACACTGGTCTGGCTTGTGTGATGAAGGGAGACAAGCAATACAGACCGAGTGTGGGTCCGATTTGGACATCTTCTTTCCACAGGCCGGGCACTTAATAAATAAGGCCGGCATTTTGAGAGAAAAAAAAAAAAGTGAAAAATTTGGAAAAAAACAGCTGAATCTAACAGCTAGTCAGTAAAGACGTCGAGTGAAACAAAAATATTCCACCCAAAACCAGAATTAGTGATAAAAAAAACCACTAACTGGGGAGCTCAAACTCCAGGGTCCTCAAAGAAGGAGCCGGAAAAAGAACTGACCTAACTGTCACCTGTAGTGCATGATGGGAGCCTGAGGGTTCCAAGAGGTCTTAAAGGCACGGCGCCAGTTTTTCCTAACTGTTCTATATGCAGCCTCTCTAGGCTGACCTGCCTCTATGGTCTTACCCCTTTTACCTTTGAAAATAAAGGTTCTGTTGTTTCAAAGCAAACTAAAGTGGTTTACTTGTTTTTAATCATGATTATATCATGGGGTATGTTTATTTATTGTTCAAATTTAAAAGGTTTTGCATTGCAATTGAGGCAGTTTTTCTGAGCCTAGTATATATGGTCAGGCTGCATATATGTTTGTTTTATGCATATCACCTATGTATATATATATATATATTTACTTATATGTGTATATGGATATATATGTAGGTATATGCATATTATTGGCTATTGCTCCGGGGTCCCCGCACGTGGGCGGGACTATTCAGTGCTTATGACTATTGATGAGTATCCCCTGGAAGAGAACTTGTTAACAAGACATTTGTAGACGTTAAATACATATCCTTGAATTAAGCAGCTCATTAGATGTCCTGAGATGTTGCATTTTGAATTTAAGGAATAAACATGACATCTCCCAAATATTCAAGCCAACACAGTGGAGAGGTAACGTGTATTTGACCATTCCAAGCCCTAGCTGTGTACAAAACAGGCGATCACACAACTTGGTTGTACATTTAGCATTAGTCATCATGTGAGCATTGCAGAGTCAATGGGTCATCTGCCACTTCTAATCAGCTGAGTTAACTTCATACCTTACAAATCTTTGAGCCACACACTTGGTATGGTGTCACTCATTCAATCAATTGTTTCAGTTGAGGAGAACAGGACAACATAAAACAAAGTAGGCAGAAATGTCTCTGAGTAGAGCATTGTATGTAGATTTCTCACTCCATGAGAAATGAACATCAGTTGTAATATGTCAGACAAGTGCGTATGGACAGAATCACAATTTCATCTTGTTTTGAGTCACAGTAACAGGGACTCATGGTAGTTAGTTGTAGTCATTTCAATCTCTACTTGCCAACACTAGCAAAATGGTTAACTCCATGAGCAATGAACATCAGTTGTAAGATGTCAGACAAGTGAGAATGGGCAAAATCACAAACAATGTCATCTTGTTTTGAGTTACAGAAACAGGACCTCACAGTAGTTGTAGGCATTTCAGTCTCTACTTGCCAAGACTTGCAAAATGGTTAGTGTAACATACCTGTTGATATAATGCACTTAGGATTGACCATACATTTATATATTAACTAATATCATGGGTCCTGGAATGACATTTTTATGGAAATACACTTACAGACACCATTACACGTGGCATGTAATGGAGACTGATACACATGATCTTATATGCAACAATACACATTAACATAGACAATCCAACATCTCTGATACTTTGAAGATTGCATGTTAGGTAACTAGGTACACAGCACAATGGCAAAAGCTGAGTTGAGAGCAAACAGGACGTTGAGGTATTGTGACAGTTGGTGAGGTGTAACTTACCAGACTCCACTCCCCCAGGTATTCCTGTCCGCCTTCAGGATGTAAGATCTGCAAGGCCCTCTCCTCGCAGGGAAACATTCTTATTGGGGTACTGGGAGGACCACCACCAGTCCTCTGGTCCTCCAGGTGTTGCTTGGAGGCCAGGGAATGCACCTTCCCCTTCAGGTCATTCCACCTCTTCCTAATTTCCTCCTGTGCGTGCAGGGTGGTACTTATAGCATTTACTCGGTCTACTATTCTGATCCACATGTCCTTTTTCTGATAGTAGTATTTTTGGCTCCAAACAATTGTGGCTCTACTCTTATGAATTCATCCACCATGACAGACAACTCAGCCTCTGAAAAACGTGGATTTGTTTGCCTGGCCATATCCTCAAATTAAAGTCAGTGACAATACAACACAAAATACACCAAAGGATGAAAAGAAAATGTGTTGCCAAAGTGTGTGGAGAGTGGCAAAAGGGATGGGGCATGCTTTCGCTCACCAATATATTGCCTCAAAATTGCTGTGCTGCAGTTGAGTGGCATAAGATCATGGTCTGAAATGGGGTGTGTTTTATAGTGTGATTTGCAGGTGTATCTACGTGGCCAATGGACATTAGGGGTGTTGTATTAGTATCCTTCCAATGGCCACTGTTATGGTGCTTTGCTGAGAGCGTACCGCAACGGACTACCGCCGTAAGGGGACCCCAGTACAACTGTGTTTTCATAATGTGCACGGCGTGAACCCGGACGGCAATGGAGTGAGATGACGCGGTCGGCGGTTCTGGCTGCATGCATCGTAATATGGCGGGTAGAAGACCGCCGACTCCACAGTGTACTTGGGACCGCAGGGGTATGGTAGTAAGACGGCCAAACTAGTAATCAGGCCCTATGTCTTTTAAAATTTTACTAGTGGGTTCTTGGGAACTAATGTTTGCCTCTTAAATCTAGAAGTACGTGGTTTTCTTCTACCTCTGTTACATTTGGGAGGTTGCTGTGTTCTGGGACGGTAATTACAATATCGTTTTTCATTGTAGCCCTCCCATAACAAGTATTTGCATAATATTTACTACATTTCCAAATTCTCTAAGCTTGTGCTTTCCTCGCTGTATGCGTATCCCATGTGCGAAAGCAATTATTTGCCTTACTGTGATGTGATATATGTGGCTCTTTCTACCATTCTGCCTGAAATTAGTATAATTTTAAAATGAATTATTTTGTTAGAATGGTTATTTTGACTGTTAATATAATTTAAACATGCTTTAAAACATTTTACATTTGATACTTACATATGTGCTGTTGCTTTAAGTTGCACTTGATTTTCTCTTTGATGCCACTGAGATTTGGGTCAGTTGGACTTTCCATTTCTGTTGGTCAGAAAATGCTTGCTTTAGTTACATATTAAAAATACATGTTTGGCTAGTTTGGAGGGCTGGAGGGGTTTTCGTTTTAAGTTTAAAGTATAGAGGTTGTTTTATAATTACAACTGTTTTTATTTTACTTACTTTGACAGTGGCCTTGTCCAGGTTTATGAGTGTGGAGTTGGATTTTTCAATGTAAAGTGCTTCGTTTTTGCTGAAGTGCTTCTTTGGTATCTAAAGATATATAAAAGAGAGATAATTTAGTAATTTATATATTTGCGTTTTAAAATGATGTCAGGTTACATTTTAGTTCATTTAATTTAATTTTTAAACATAGCAGTGAAGGTGGCTAGTTATTTTGTTGAAGGCTTCCATCTGGCTTTTCTTTTTGCAGGCCGGCCGAGTCTCATTTTCATGCAGCAGTTAAGTTACTCCTTTGTCAAACAGTGAGGCTTTCTGCTCTTTTTCTAGTGTTCACTTAATTATGTTTATATTTTTTGTTGTTAGTTTGCTTTAAAATAAAGTGTATTGGATACTTTGCATACAGTTTACATTTTTTCAGTTATTACCTTTTTTGGTGGACACTAATTAGCGTTTCTGTTGTAATTTTAAATATGTGCATTTGTTGGATTGTTGTATTATAATATATTTTCGGTGTTAAATTTATTTAATTGTAATGTGTGTTGTAATATTTATTTTCTTGTAATACTATTTGTTATAAACAAATGTTTATATATATGTGAATAATAGTTTTTTAAATGTATTTTTAGTGTAGTTTCTTTATTTTTTTATGTAATTTACAAAAAAATAGTTTATGATTTAAAATATTGTTTCCTTATTTTTAGCGATATAATTGTAGTTGATACTGTGTGTTTCAATATTTTTTATATTGTCTATATATTTAAATAGTAGACAATATTTTGAGTTTCGATATTTGTGTGGTCAATATTGTGAAATTTAGGTATTTTTGTCATCAATATTTGTATTTTTTTGGTTAACTAAAGGATGCCAATATTTTTGTACTCAATATTATTTTGATGATCTTTTAGTGAATCAATATTGTTTTCCGCGATATTCTGCCATGCAACCCTTTGTGGGAGATCGAACAGGTGCTCCTAAAGGCCACACAGGGACCTTATACGGATACCTGGCTTGAGGTCTAGCTTGGCAATAATTCCTCTCTCACAAAGAATCGTTTTACTAATAGTGGTCTTAAGCAAGGATGTGTCTTAGACCCTACTCTGTTTAATTTATGTTTCGGACATCACCAAAGCAATAATTAACTCAAGTGCATGTCGCCCAAAACGTGGGAGTTTCACTACAAATACTTATGTATGCAGATGATACTGTTCTATTTGTCGCCACTAGCAGGGGCCTGTAGCAACTTCTCAGAGGGTTAGAAATTATTATAATAATAATCATTTAGTGGACTCATTTTTGGCAGAAGGAAAGCAGGAAAACTCGAATGGCTGTTAAATAATTATTAGATTGTCTTGGCGAATGCTTATAATTATTTGGGGGCATGGATCCAACTATTTTGGGGATATGGCTCCAAAACATGGGAAATGTTTCAAAACAGCAGGCCACTCTTAAAGGAAAGTCTTCTAGCCCAAGGTTTGCCCTGCTGAAAAGAGTCAACAAAATGTCGGGCCGTCTTCAAAGCTCTTCTTTAATGCTATTATAGCAAGTATTATGCTGTCACTATCCTATGGCAGTGAGATTTTTCCCGTCTTCATGAATATGTGGAGGAACACTAGCCAGTGCAATTTAGGCAACTTTTTGCACTCCCATCCGCTACCTCTCAGTCCCAAAAACGCCTAGAGTTCAGTTTAATTAAACAGTCTCTTCTGCAAGCATCCTGCATTTTACAATTCTGGCACCAATGTAAGGCTGCAAAGTATGGTGCTTTAAAATTTTACTTGTGGGCTGAACGAAGAGACAGCCAAATGAGTAATCATCACCTCATACTGGCACTTTATAATGCTTTAGAGCTATAAGAAGTGCAAGGCATTTGGAACTCTTTTTATATCCAGCACAATTTAAATATATTTGAAAAAGGAATTGTGTCTATAGTCTTTTAATCGTGATAACAAAATTTGCATCACACTAAAGTACTATGACACTTTACTAGCGCCTCATGTTTAGGGTAAGTTGAAACCTAACCTCACTGGAGAGGGTCATTAAGCCTAAAAAATATTGGCAGGATTACATTCGGCCTGTTTGATATTGAGGAAATAAACAAGAATGAAGCTGTATTAAGGCCACATCTCACCGCAGGCTCTGCAATAATAAAACAGAATCTCTGGTGCATGTTACATGCAGTGTAGAAGCATAAGTTCTGAGCGAACCATTTTTTTATTTCATCAATATGTCACTCAGTCATTAGGCTCTGTGTCCGGGTGATTAAAAATGCTTCAATCAGACAGATATGCAGCTAGCAAGCAGCTTTGTAAAGTTTTTAACGAGTACTATAGCTAAACTAAAAGCTGCTTCAAAAGCTATAAACTAATAGTTGCAACTACTTTTTATAAATAGAATTGCGTGGTCAGACCCCAATAGTACATATAATTTTAAAAGGTTCATTGCCGAAGGCAGACAAAACAGTTATCAAAGTTTACTAAGATTTGGCTCAGAAATTAATTCTATTTAAATTATGTTGTTTTAATAACTGCCTTTTAATGTATTATTTTATTTACTGCAGTTCTCAATTGTGTGTGTTTATGGTGATTTGTAATGGTTTCCATTAACTATGTAATACAAATTTGATTTGATTTGGCTAGGGTACTCAAATAGATAATGTTGATGACGGTAAGGCTGGGCAGGTGATGTTTTACAACTTTTAGATCCTCATGTATCTTCACTGGATGATCAACACAATGGCAATAGTTTGGACACATAACCAAAGGCAGACTCACTATTAAGAGAGTCTAAAGAACACCATAGAGCTATGTTTCCTAAACTGTGGGTCAATACGATTTTTGGTTGGTCAGGAAAGTCCAAGCACTGAATAAAAATGCCTTAAAATGCTGTTTATCTTGGCACATTTGCTGGTGCTTCAAAGACAGAGGTCAAACATCAGACTATGTTTTCTGACAAATTGTTGCTTATTCTTTTAACACGGGGATTGGTGTTTACTTTTCTTTCTCTGACTGCAAAGTGGGAGGAATTTTTAAAACGAATTATGTGACAAACTTGCTGGCGTACAGGGAGTGTCAAAGGAAAAGCTGTAAGCTTTGGTGTTTTTTCGCAGCACACAACAAAATGTAAAACCCGGGTCCTTGTTCTAAACATCTTGGGGAGCTCCGCCACAGAGATTTTGGCAATTTCTTTATATATGGAGATAAATAAAAAATCACTTTTCATAGTAGGTTTGACCGGTAGACAAACATCTGGAAAGTATTTTATCTTTCAATGAGTTGTTTACAGATAAACTCAAGGGACAAACCCCATCGAATAGGACACGTTACAACGCAAACATTTACAACGCATGCCTTTACAAAGCAGTTTTTACATCGCAACATCCATTACAACGCCTGATTTTACAACGCATGCCATCACAACGCATTTTTAGAAACTACATTTACAACGCATTCCATTACAACGCATACCACTACAACGCATACCATTACAATGCATAATACTTTTAGGGCAACAGTAGGGAACTATTGGATAGTGTAGGGGTAAAAATTACTATTCCCACTCCTGTGAGTGCAACAGTAGGGTAAGTGTTGGACAGTGTAGGGGTAAAAATTACTATTCCCACTCCAGTGAGTGCAACAGTAGGGTAAGTGTTGGATAATGTAGGGGTAAAAATTACTATTCCCACTCCAGTGAGTGCAACAGTAGGGTAAGTGTTGGATAGTGGTGGGGTAATGCGTTGAAATGGCATGCGTTGTAGTGACATGCGTTGTAATGGCTGCGTTGTAATGCAATGCGATGTAAAGGCAGTTGCGTTGTAATGACTGCATTATTATTATTATTATTATTATTATTATTACATCTTGTAAAGCGCACGGCTACCTCCAACGGAGGTGTCCCGGCGCTGACAGCGATTACGGGGTGATAGTACCTGATGGAGGAGGTTCTAGGGAAGGCTAAAGAGCCAGGTCTTAAGAGTCTTCCTAAATAGAGGTTCAGAGTTAGCCTTTCGGAGATCCTCGGGCACGGAGTTCCAGAGAGAGGCGGTTTTATAAGCAAATGATCGACCGCCCAGTCTAGCTTTTTTAAAGCGGGGGATAGCTAGGAGTCCCTGGTGATTCGATCTCAGAGTCCTATTTTGATTGTATTTGGGCAATATATGCTTTAAGTATTTGGGGCCGGTATCTCTGGAGGACCTATAGGCAAGGGTCAGAGCCTTAAACTGAATCCTCTTTTTCACAGGCAGCCAGTGTAGGCTACGCAGGTGTGGGGAGATATGATGGCGGAGTGGTACATTCCTGATGAGCCTAGCGGCCGCATTTTGAATGATCTGCAGCTTTCTGATGAGATAGTCTGGGAGACCCAAGTATAGACTATTGGTATAGTCTTAACTGTGAAGTGATCAGTGCGTGAACTACCGTCTTCCTGCAGTCCATAGGCAGGAGATGTAGGAATCTCCTCAGGGTTTTCAGCTTCCAGAAGCATGAGGATGAGACTAGGCATATCTGAGCTTTCCCTGAGAGGGCGGAGTCAAATTTGAACCCTAGATTTCTCGCAGAGAGGACAGGCAGAGGAGGGGGATTAAGTTCCGTTGGCCACCAAAGTTCAGCTTTAGGTGGTGATGGCTGGTTAAAAAACAGAACTTCTGTTTTATCCGTGTTTAATTTCAGACAATTGTCTGTCATCCAGGATGAGATATTAATCAGACATTGTTTGAAGTTGGTGAAAACTGCCTCAGAGTAATCCCTGAATGAAAACACCAGCTGGGTGTCGTCAGCGTACGAGACCACCTTGACACCGTGTTGTTCGATGATTGAGGCAAGTGGGGCGAGATAAACATTAAAAAGGGTCGGACTCAGGGACGAATCCTGAGGGACTCCACAGATCAACGGGCGAGCAGAGGAGACATATGGGCGTAGAAAGATTTTCTGGGAGCGGCCCTCGAGAAAGGAGCAAAACCAAGTAAGAACGGTGCCCCCCACGCCCATCTGCTCAAGCCTCTCCAGAAGGATCGGATGTGAGACAGTGTCAAATGCTGCGGACAAGTCCAACAGCACCAACATTGCATAATTACCATGGTCCAAGGTTTCTCATATTGTTTCCGACACTTCCAGTAAAGCTGTCTCAGTGCTATATCCTGACCTGAATCCTGATTGGGAGTCATGTAAAAGATTGTTCGATTCTAGGTAGGCTGAGAGTTGTTTCTGCACTTCCTTCTTCAAGATCTTAGCCGGTGCTGGCAAGAGGGAGATCGGCCTGAAATTCTTTAATTCAGTCGGGTCAGCATCTTCTTTCTTAAGAATGGGTTGTACTAGTGCAGTTTTCCAGATAGATGGATAGGTGCCTGAGTTTAAGGATGCATTCCAGATCTGGTTAAGTGAGGGGTTTAGTAATAGGGCAAGTGAAGTATAAAATTTAGCCGGACACGGGTCGATCGGGGATCCAGATTTGACTTTAATAAGTTGTTTAAAGGAGGCTTCAGAACTGAACTGGTGAAATTCACACCAAGTGTCTGAGCAGTGAGGTTTTAGTGGGGATGAGGTAGGGGTTTTTGTTGAGGTAAATGTAGAGTATATTGTTTGTATTTTATCCAGGGGTGGGCGGAATTTGCGGAGTTGCGTTCCGCAAAATTCCGCGAAACGGTAAGAAATCTCCGCGAGCACGCGGAATTTCGCGTGCTCGCGGAGATTTTGCAGCGCCCGGTTAGCGTCACGTGCATACCTGAGAGCCGTTTGTAATTAATGAGCGGCTAACATTGCTGTGGAAGATGCGCGTGCCTTTGGCTCTCTCTCTCTCTCTCTTTTTTTTTTAATTCTCCCCAGATGTGATAATGAAACAAATGGCTGGAGGAACGAGGACAATATTGGAAATTGTTAATTGCTATCGGGCAGTTCAGAGTGAATTAGCAATCCGATCTATCGGGGTCCTCGGAGCACGAGCGCGGGCCTGCTTCCCAGCCAGCCACAGGTGTACAGACAGCTTTACAGCAGGGCAGGGAAGTGGGGGCACGGAATGCTTGGAATGCTTGGAATGAGTGAGGGATCACGTCTCCTCGTGCGTGCTTACAGGACAGAGCGGACACGTAACATTTCCCATCAGGGCCCTATGCGCTCGAGAAAATCAAGGATGCACAGCCCTCCATCAGGGATTACAGCTAATGTTTGACAGTAGAGGAAGTGGGGGCACGGAATGCTTGGAATGCTTGGAATGAGTGAGGGATCACGTCTCCTCGTGCGTGCTTACAGGACAGAGCGGACACGTAACATTTCCCATCAGGGCCCGATGCGCTCGAGAAAATCAAGGATGCACAGACCTCCATCAGGGATTACAGCTAATGTTTGACAGTAGAGGAAGTGGGGGCACGGAATGCTTGGAATGCTTGGAATGAGTGAGGGATCACGTCTCCTCGTGCGTGCTTACAGGACAGAGCGGACACGTAACATTTCCCATCAGGGCCCGATGCGCTCGAGAAAATCAAGGATGCACAGACCTCCATCAGGGATTACAGCTAATGTTTGACAGTAGATATGGGCAGAAAGCACTCCTGCTTAGCCTCGACCTTGCTGACGATTTTTTGTGCTGATTAATGCGTTACAGAATTTGAGCTTCAACTTGGGCACCTGGTTCAGTGCTTTCTCTTGCACCCGAATTCCATTCCGCCGCGGATCGCGGAAGTTTTGACATTTCCGCGTTCCGCGCGGAACGCAGAAATGCCGAAATTTCGCAAGTTCCGCGAGCGGAACGGAATTTGCCGCCCACCCCTAATTTTATCCTGAAAAAAGGCAGAGAGATCCTCACACAAGGTGGCAGATGATGCAATAGTGCATTTCAAGGCCTCTGGCTTAATAAATCCTTGGACAATCCTAAAAACTTCTTTGGCAGAGTTGTCAGAGGCTATAATTTGATCAGCCAAAAAGGCCCTAATAGTGTGGCATTTGAGTTTTTTTAGTTGTTTTAATGCTGCTCTGTAAGCATTCTTAGTCTCAGCGTCATATGTTTTCCGCCATGTCCGTTCTAACTTTTTACAGAGGCTTTTCTCCTTGCGGAGTTCATCGGTAAACCAGGGGGCGGATGGTTTGGTTCTAATTATTTTCGTATTTTGTAAATGTAGTGCGTTGTAATGACTGGGTTGTAATGGTTGTTTCCCACCCCATTGGGCACTGCAGTGCTTAAATCCATGATCAGAAAATACAGGCCAGCACGAACAGACCAAGTCGCAGCATTTTACTTCTGAAAGTCGAGGTTCAGACATCTTCTTTGTCTATTTTTTTGCAGCACTCCTGATAAAGATTCCAAAAAGTTGGATGTCTTCAGGCGAAAGATTTTTCGGCTAAAGTTTTCTAATGAAACATGCCTTTTAGCAGACCCAACACACAGTTCTTAGAAATTATAGGTATTTTCCTGCAAAGTTAGGAAGGATGCCTGTGCCAATTTTCTAATACACTGATGATACTGTCTTGTCAGACAAAACTGGTTTTGGTCTCCAAAACCTGCTGATGGCCCTAGAGGATTACTATGATGGCACGTCTCTGTCAGTAACATTAAAAAAAAATACCGTTATATTTGTTAAAAGATTTTAAAAAGACTGCATGTGGACATTTTAGGGATCTTAAACCCATTTAGTGAGGGCGTAAGCCACTGGCCAACACCCACACTACCTCCCCAGTATGGCCGTTGGCCAATTCTGGGGAGGATTTAAAAGGAATCTCCAGTGCTTGACAGCCCCCGATTCTTCTGTGAAAAAACACCTACAGGGTGTGTCTTTTCAATTGAAAAACTGCCCCAGAGTAGAAATGTAGGCTACGTTTTAGGTCTGCTATTAGCCATGACCTTTTGCTTTTACTGGAATATATGTAGCTGTTTTACTGATAGGGGTTTGTAGACAGACCTCTTCATCCATTGGTTTGTTAAGTCATTCACATTATTCTTGTACCAACTGCAGTATGGATCAGGACACTTCAGTCGTTAGCTAGCTTCTTTGTGAGTGATGGCATTCTGAATTTTCACAACAAGCATGTCAGCACACAAAGTAGGACTCTTCAGTTGCAGGAGCTACTATGTGTGATCCTTTGAGATAAAAGGCCGATTTTCACTTTCAGGTATTAGTTTTTATACTGGCAATGGCCCGGCAGCTCTCCTAACAATAAAGTTTTAGAAAAGCTATGACAAAAAAGCTTTGAGAAAGCCAAAAGGTTGGCAGCAAATGCCAGACCTACTGGCTTTTCAAATGGTTGATTGACTATCTGATTACTAACGAGGAACACTTCTATAGGAGTGCCCGGGCATAGTTTTTGGCCCTGTCTGACTCTGATATGGCTTTGTTTTAGTTGTCTCCACCTAAAATTGTCTCTAATGTATATAAGTGCCATAATAAATGAACAGTGGCTGGAGTAGGCTCACCTCTTGATCAATGAAGTATGCTGTGGTATTGGGTATGTGGCAAGTTGAAGTAGTACTTTGTTTTTTTTTAATCTCTTTTAGTGTCTTTGAAGAAATTCTTTGGAGGAGTTCTTCTGATAGCAGCCTCCAGAAGTAAAGTTCTTCTTTGCTTTTCCACTTTGACGTATATATCACACACAAACACACACACACACACACACACACACACACACACACACACACACACATTGCATACCTCTGCCCTCTACGTAGAACATAGGGCCTTATTACGAGTCTGGCAGTCCACGGACCGCCAGACTCGCAGGGTCGCAGTAGTGGTGGTCTTCTGACTGCCCTATTAAGACTAGGGCGATCGTGCCACCCTGTGACTACCGCAACCGCCAGGGATCAGAGATCCCTGATGGTGGCACGCCGATCTTGAGGCGGCAATATGCTTAGCGGGCCGCTCCGGCTCTGCCAAGCATATTACGAGTTTCCTCACTGCCACACTTTTCATGGCAGTGCGACCGCCATGAAAAGTGTGGCGGTGAGGAAACAGAGAGGGCCCTACAGGGTCCCCTGGTGCCTCACGCCATGTGAATACACACAGGGGGGCACAATATGTGCCCCCGTGTGTGCAAGCACCCCAGTACCTGCATGGCATGGATTGCAGCAGTCAATGCCGTGCAGGTACTGCCTTTGACCTTCCCATTGCAGTGCCTATTTGATAGGCACTGCCCTGGGTAAGCCAAAGTCCTGCCCACCAGACAGGAGAAAACTCCTAATTTGGTGGGCGGTTCAAACATGGGTTTGGCGGTGTGGGAGCGGGGCGGTCCCGCTCCCGCACTGCCAAACTCATATTAAGGCCCATAGTATTTTAGAAGGAAGGTTTTAGAAAGATTTTAGGGAGTCAACAAAGATGGCGTCTCAGTGGATGACTACTTCCCAGGCCCTAACGTGATGAATGGAGGAGAGCTCTCGAGCAGGATCAGAAACTAAGACAACATCTGAGGAAGAGGAAGATGGAGCAGAATCTACAAGCTTGTTTTCCAGTGATTCTGAGGAACATGGTCATGACAGTCGTGATGTCCCTTCCAAGAACAACCTGTGTAGTGGAGAGACAGTAGCAGGGTAGACCAATGAAGAGTGCAGGCATGTGCGGCAGTAACCAGAGACAGCTCTTGGCAGCCCCCCAGTTTAGTACAACCCCAAATTCCCCTGTTCCTTTCAGATGCTGGATGTCAAGCCAATACAGCGAAGTTTTGCCTATTGACTACGTCCATCTCTTTCTGGATGTTGACTTCCTCGAGGAATTTGTGCCCCATACAAATGTGCGTACTGAACAGCTTCTGAGGGAGCATGGAGGCCCTCATGCTTCCTTTTAGCACACTGGTTGACTCCCCCTTCGCTTGGGGAACTGAAGACATTTCTGGGCCTTACGCTCAAAAAAGGTATAGTACACAAACCAAGAGTATAATCCTACTGTCTACTGGCACGGTTTGGATAATACCAGCTTCGCACCGGTCATGAGCAGAGATAATTTTTTGATATAGCAGCATAACCTGCATTATAATAATTTTGCGACTTCTGAGATAATTCTCTGGCTATTGCCCCGGGATTATCTAGACCATGACAGCTTGTTCAAAATTTGGCCTGTGATGGAACTTGGTTCAGTTCTTTTCCCCGCTGGGCCCCTTACTGCCCCGCTGGGTGAGTGTGAATGCGGTTGAGCCTCCAGCTCCGCAATAGGTGTATTATCTGATAGATTTGTGGCACGTCCCCCCGGGCTCGGACAAGCAACAGTAACTCTAGTAATGAGTGACAGTGGTTACAAATTGGACCGAGATGCACTGGGGACAGAGGGGGCGGTAGCGAGGAGAGCAATAGGCGACGTTCAGCTAGCTCAATTTCCTTGCTAATTACACCAACATCCTTCTGTAAAAAAGATGTCAAGAGTAACATCAGGAGGGGCTTTAAAGCTACTCTCCATGGGCTTCTGTTTCCCTATTTTACTTAGTAACAAACTGTTATGTAACAAGAGTATGTTCACAGTACCTGAAGCAGTCCAAATAAAAGAGATGTGACCCAGCCCAACCTCTTTAGTCCGCTGAAGCGCACGCATGGGCATCCTGCACCGTGGGAGAAGAGACCTCCCTTTGAAGCCCCAGAATGGAGCAGGTCACAAGCCCTTCCTTCCGCCTCTCAGGCTTGTGGTAGTGGCAGTCCTTTTGGGTGTGTCCTGCGCCGCGGGAAAAGAGACCTCCCTTTGAAGCACCTGACCAGCGCAGGTCACAAGCCCCTCCTTCTGCCTCTCAGAGCTTGTGGTAGTGGCTGTCCTTTTGGCCGCATCCTGCACCACAGGAGAAGACACCTCCCTTTGAAGAACTCGACCGGCGCAGGTCACAAGCCCCTCCTTCTGCCTCTCTTTTGGGCGTGTCCCACGCTACAGGAGAAGAGACCTGCCTTTAAAGCTTTCGACCGGTGCAGGTCACAAGTCCCACCTTTTGCCTCTTAGGGCTTGTAGTAGAGGCAGTCCTTTTAGGTGTGTCCCGCGCCAGGGAGAAGAGACCTCCATTTCAAGCGCACGACCAACGCAGGTCACAAGACCCTTCTTCAGCCTCTCTCCGGGCCTCTCAGGGCTTGTGGTAGTGGCATTCATTTTGTGTGAAAAATTTACCCAAATCAACAACATCAATTGTCACCCTCATTAATGGGGTCACAAAAAATTGCAGTCATTCCCTCTGCGGATGGACTTCAATACTGTAACAAGAATGGTCTAAAAAATTACCCCAACTAAAACACAAATGAGGATTTTTAGTATGTTCCCCCAAAAGATTTCATGGAAGGCAGATGAGGTTTATGTATAGAGCAAACTTTAGGTTTACTTCAGCATTTCTAGATATTCAAATAAATATTGGAGTTCTCACAGCTATCTTCTTTAAGAGAAAAAAGTCTTAAGTGAATTGCTGGGGTAAAACTAGTTTATATGACATATAATGCAGTTTCGTACTCTACACTTTTAAATGTTTTTAACGATAAGATAGCTTTTTCTATTGCTGCTCAGACATCTATACAGGGAAATTAAAAATGCATTTGAGAAAACTGAGGCCCTTATTCTGAGATTATTAAGATTGCAAGAAGGTACTACTCAGAAGAAAATGTGTCTAGAATTTGGTAAAACTTCTGTCCATGCAATTAATCTGCCCGTCTTTATTTTCAAAACTTATGTTAGGCTGCAGATGATGGGTTAAGGGCGATTTGATCATTATTTTGGGAGGAGATTTTAGCTATCCCACAAATAAAAACAGCCATGTTCCTAAAAAGGCAAATTTATAAATATCAAATCCATAATAGAACTGCAGTTTTATATCTATCACTCCACTCAAAGGACCAAGTTAGGGCTCATTCCTGTCTGTACTAATTATAATGTAACTATCGAAAGCTATCTAATAGTGGCTATGTGCAAACAATGTTGTTAATTCTAAGCAATTTCATTATTGAAATAAAAAAGTAATGGCGGTGTAGAGCTCGACTGCATTAAACTTCTCTTGTAGTTTCAGTGGGATGAACAAATGTCTGCAAAACATTTTTGCATACACTCCAGATTAAGTAACCAGAGGAAAAGATTTTTAAAATGTATGTTCAACAAATACTCAATTCACACGATACAGGTGGTTTATCTGTTGACTCTTCTAGGTCTTTCTAACCGAGATTGCACCTGTGTTGTAAAATTGTTAGACTCTTTGTATGTTTGACAATGGTGGTGGGGACTAAAGGTATCTTTTAGATCCTGTGACTAAGGGCCCATCATCATTTTATGTTGCATTTAAGTTTTTTCTTTTAAATTTACTTATGGTGACTGTCTAGTTTAGCTAGCTAACAGCTTTATGATAACGTTTTTGATCAAATATGCTAATAAATAAACTTGAATTCACTTGACTTGTAAGCCTTTGCTTTTTCCCCTTTAGGATATGAATGTAGTTGTTAGTGTTATCTGTCTTATGTGGCCTTCCTTTCAGCCTCTATAGTCTTACATCTCAAATTCCTGTCATGGAAAGTGTTATTTTGGTGGCTATTTCATTGGCAAGGTATTCTTCGAAATCTTTTCTTCCATCTCCTCCTTTTACTACGTATACTAAGGATGAGGTAGCTTTGAGGGTTTAACCTTTTATTTTCTTCCTAAGGTGACTTTGGAGGTTCATGTCTGTCTGGTAATTTCTCTTCCTGTGTTCTTCCCCTCCCCATCCAAGGATGATCGGAGGCTTTACATAAGGGAGACTCAGAATTCAAGACAATCTGTCAATTATTTTTTATGTGATGAAAAATACAGTATCTAGATATATTTCACAGACCATTAAGCAGTGCTACCAATTGGTGGCATGTGTCCGAAGTAAGGTTTTTGGGCACACTCACCTAGAGATGTAAAAAACAAGTTACTTACCTGTACACTGTGGTTCTCCAGTATTGATATCTTTTATAGATTCACATGCTTGAATCTTACCCGTCGTCATGGTTAAGCCAAAAGATAGGAGAAATACCTCTGGTTGAGAGGACGGAGGGTATTAAAAATCTGTGCAAGCTATCATATCCATCAGGCGGAACTTTACCAAAGGTAAGAAACCTGTTCTTCTAATGGATATTATCTCTTCCATTTTCCTTACTTTGAACTATTCTCACAGCACCTTCCAAAGGAGTTGGGTTGAGTTCTACACAAACTCATGAAATGAAAGAATAAAGCAATGCCCCACCACATTGAGACTGGTTGTGATCCTTTACATCCAGGTAATAATGCGTGTAGAACGAGAACATTGCAGAGCATATAGTTGCTTTGCAAATCCACTGAACTGTGATGGCATAAGTATGCGTTCTCCATCATTGTATCTTTTATAGATTTTCATGCTTGAATCTTCCCCGTCGTCATGGTGGGAGTCCCACGGTAACAGTAGAAATAGTAGTACTGAATACATTACATAGACCTCCATAGAGAGAAAATTCAATTGAGCACTCTATCAACCTCATTTTATAACATCCAAAGTTCAGCCAATCACAGCAGAGACCTCAGAGTAACCTTCTCCACAGAGCCACCACACCTCAGATTTCGAGCACAAGTGTGCAAATATATGTATGGTAGAATGGTGAGCCTAACCAGGGAGGAGGGCGGGTTGCATGTGAATCTATAAAATCAATATCAATACTGGAGAACCACAGTGTACAGGTAAGTAATTTGTTTTTTCTTCAGCATTGTATCTTTTATAGATTCACATGCTTGAATCCGATTAAAGAGCAGTATATTGATAAAAAAGAAGTAACAATGAAAGGCAGGAAGGCGAACAATCTCACCATGACAGTACCAAAGAAAAAAAATATGTATATAACCAGAAATCTCTTAATGCAAGTAGAAATAACAATCAAATATATATACAAGAATAAACACAATAAGTAAATAAAGAAATCAGGATGGCTACAAGCCTACTACCTTAGGCAAAGAGATGACGAAGAGCCACTTGTCCCACGGCTATATCTGCCTTCCGCCAACCATCCAGGCAGAAATGCTTTGTGAACGTGTGCGTCCTCGCCCACGTTGCTGCCCTGCATATGTCAGGGAGAGAAGCCCCTGCAAACAGGGCTGAAGAAGTTGCGACTTTTCTCGTCGGATGGGCCTGCACCCTTGCAGGCAATGGATGTCCAGCCTTCTCATGGCAGAAGACAATAGTTGAAGTGACCCAGAGAGCAATACTGGCCCTAGTTAGGGCGAGTCCCTTCCTGGGTGCAGAGTAAAAAACCAGCAGTTGAGAAGACTTACGAAAGGATCTTGTTCTTTGTAGATAAAATTTCAAACAGCGTTTGATGTCCAGAGAATAAAGAGATTTTTCCGCCACCGAGGACGGATTTTGAAAAAATGTAGGCAGAATTATAGGCTTGTTGAGGTGATAAGACGATGGTACTTTTGGTATGAAAGAAGGATTCGTACGTAGAATAACCCTGTCTGCTAGAAATTAAAGAAATGGTTCCTTTATAGTGAATGCCTGGATTTCGCTGATACGTCTGGTTGACGTAATGGCCAAGAGAAAGGCCACCTTCCAAGAGAGAAATTTTAAGTCACATTTGTGTATAGGCTCAAATGGGGTACACATTAGTTTCAACAGAACCGTATTTAATTGCCACAGCACTGGAGGGGATTTCACTGGTGGGTAGGTCCTAAAGAGGCCTTTCAGAAATTCCTTAATAAGTCTATGAGACCACAACGAAGATTGATCTAGACGTCGTCTGTATCTAGAAATCGCAGCATGGTGGATTTTAATGGAAGAATGCGAGAGTCCCGCCTTGGCTAGGTGCAAGAGATAGGGCAATACTTGTTCTGGTGTGGATGAAAGTGGATGTAAAGAATGAGCGCTGCACCACACACAGAACCTTTTCCATTTTGCAGAGTAACATTTGAGCGTGGAAGGAGCTAGGGAATTTTGTAAAATTGCTTTGCAATCATTCGGTATGTTCAAATTCCCAAATTCAATGAAGTGAGGAGCCAAGCCGACAAGTGAAGAGAGGGAATTTGAGGATGAACCACTTGCCCCTTGTCCAAGTAAAGAAGATCCTCCCTCGGAGGAAAGAGAATCGGAGTGCACTCTGATAGGCGACGTAGCTCTGTGAACCAAAATTGCCTTGCCCCAACAGGAGCACGAGTTGGCCGTCACAGAACACTTTCGGTACTTGCAGGTGAGGTATGCACTAACATCATGTCTGCCAAAGGGTGACTATCCCCCAGAATCCTCACCGTTGGAGGACATATTGCTCGACGGCTATATGCCAACGAAAGCAATCTCCCTGACTTATAAAAAGATGATTAATAACACCCCGGATCCCCTCAGGCTGGTCCGAGAACGCTGGGAGAGTGATGGGCTGGAACTTGATGATGAGGAATGGCAGGAGGCAGTGGCCTCTCCCCGTGAGGTCGCAATCTCCTCCAGACTGCAGCTGGTCCAGCGTAAGAGTCTTCACAGAATATATGTCACAGGGCCTCAGCTCGTCAGAATGGGTAAAGCAGACGAGGGACTGTGTAGAAGACAGTGCGGCCTGGTAGGTACATTCATGCATATCGTGTGGGAATGTGTTCATATCCAGAGTTACTGGAAGGGAGTCCATGATTGTATTGGTGAGGTCCTTGGGTTGGGTATTGGACTCGAAGCCAAAAGATGCCTTCTGAATGTCTGGGAACCCACCGACTTAAACAGTAAGGGCAAAATATGGGTCACTCTGGGTCTGATGGTGGCCAAACGAAATATAGCTCAATTGTGGGGTTCCTGGGTATTGCCCAGGGTGGAGACCTGGAAGGACAATATGGACTGGTGTATGGCTAGAGAAAAAACTGCATACATAGCACGTGGGTGCCCCAAAAAATGGTCTTCTATATGTTGCAAATGGAATGCGTATCGTGGCAATATTTGTGTCCCACAATATACCCCTCTCTCGAAGATCCCTCGACGCCATAATTGTTGTAAATTACTAATTAAGGCATATATTCGTATGTCGTAGCTACCTATGTATGTATACTTGATTTTGGCATTATCCCTTCTATTTGTGTTTAACAAATGTCGACTCTCTATTGTTCAATAAAAAGAAACTTAAAAAAAAAAAATTGCCTTGCCCACCCAGGAGCGATAAGAATGATGCGGCACGGCTCCCATTTCATTTTTGGGAGAACTTGAGGAATGAGAGGAAACGGGGGGAAGGCGTAGGCAAATTTGCCTGTCCAGGAGAGCAGAAAAGCGTCTCCCCACGATCCCGGCTGAGGAGTCTTGCTTGCGTAAAAGGTGCACTTTTTGTTGAGGTACGTAGCGAACAGATCTAATGTTGGGAAGCCCCAAGACCGAAAGACCATCTGCAACATCTGGTTGTTGAGCTCCCATTCGTGGCTCTGTTTGGACACTCTGCTGAGAGAGTCGGCCCACTGATTGTGGATCCCTGGCACATGCTCCACCCGAAGTGAGATTTGATTGAGGAGAAGCCATTCCCAAATCTCCTGCGCTTGAAGAGAGAGAGCCTGAGATCTTGTGCCACCCTGTTTCTGGAGATAGAACATGGTGGTGGTGTTGTCCGTCCGGACTAGAACTGGAGATCCCCGAATCCAAGGCAAGAAAGCTTTCAGGCCCAAGAACACCGTTCTTAACTCTAGAAGGTTTATGTGACATTTTGATTCCTGTTTGGACCATTTCCTGTGCACCTGTAGCTCCTGAAGGTGAGCTCCCCAACCCTCCATGGACGCATCCGATGTCATCACAAACTGAGGAGTTGACTGAATGAAAGACAGACCTGAGTAAGGTTTTCCTTGGTCTTCTGCCAAGACATTGCAGCTTTCATAGTCGTCGAGATTTGGATCATGTCGTTGAATGACCCCTAGGATTGAACCCATTCAGTGTCCAGTTGCTCCTGCAGCGGGCACATACGAAGACGGCAATTGGGAATTAGTTGAATGCATGAGGACATCATTCCCAGCATAGATTTGTACTTTCTGACAGAAACTGACCTTTTTGATGATAGGAGGCGTGTCATCTCCTGGAGACGCGAGACCCTTTTGGGAGTCGGAAAGGCCTTGCGGAGATTTGTATTGATGCGAGCTCCTAGGAAAGTCAGAGAGTTGGAAGGAATCAGAGAAGACTTTTCTAGATTGAGGTGAAGACCCAGAGACTGGAAAAGATTACGACAAGTTTGAGTAGAGTTCCTGGCTGCCTGAAACGAAGGAGCTTTTATTAACCAATCGTCCAGGTAGGGGAATACCTGGTGACCTGAACATCTCAAAGGCAGCTATCAGAGCCATGCATTTGGTGAAGACCCTGGGGGCCGACTTCAAACCGAAGGGAAGCACTCTGAACTGATAATGGCACCCCGCCACTTCAAACCTGAGATATCTTCGATGCTTGGGATGAATGGGGATGTGAAAATAAGCATTGAGAAGATCAAGAGATGACAGATAATCCCCTTTTTCCATAAGAAGAAGGATTTCCTGCAGAGACAACATCTTGAAAGATTGGTTTTTGATGAATTTATTCAGTAACCGGAGGTCCAAGACCTACCTCCATTTCCCTGTCTTCTTTTTAATTAAGAAGAAATGGGAATAAAACCCCAGATTGCGCTGATGTAAGGGTATCTTTTCTATGGCGCGTTTGGAAAGAAGAGTTTTTATTTCCCTCTTGAGATCTGGCAGATGATGATGGGGTACCTTCGGAGGAGGGGTAGTTGGAGGATACTGTACAAACTCTAGGGTGTGACTGTGACGGAAGACATCCAAAACCCATTTGTCCGACGAGATGGACATCCATTTTTGTAAGAAGTTTGAGCAGATTGGTTCGAATTGTTGTGGGACTGTAGTGGCAGGGGCCTGGAGAAACTCATTGCCTCTTGTTGGAATCCTGCGATCTTCCGTCAGATTGCTGCCTTTTATTACCAGTGGACTGTGAATAGGACGATGCAGTGCTGGACCTGAAAGGTTGATTATACGCCTGATAGGTGCTTTGAGGGTAAAGTTGAAACCGCAGCTGGAACTGCGGTCTGGGTGCATACTGCCCTCGAACTCTGCCCCGAAAGGACTGGAAACGACGTTGTTGTAGCATTGCCAAGGATTTAGCAGTGTTTGTGTCCTTCTTTATAGACTGAAGGGCTTCATCTATATGACTGCCAAATAAACATTCGCCATCAAAAGGCATGTCTAGCACCTTAGCTTGAACCTCAGGACGGAAGCTAGTCGCCTTCAGCCACCCCTGACGCCTCTGCACCGCTGCTCCTGCCATTTGACGAAATTAAGTAGAAGAGATATCCGTAGCAATCTCTATAATTTCAGTGGAAGCCCTTTCTCCTTCTGATAAGATATCCTTTGCTTCCTTTTTCTGATCTTCAGGAAGATGTTCTAAAAGTGAAGATATGTCCATCCACATCTGTCGGTCGTATCTTCCCAGAATGGCCATAGCGTTGGAGGCTCTTATATAAGCCTGGGCAAAGCACTACGCTACGCTCGCGTAGTTTGCGAAGTTTGCGCTACTTCGCACTACGCGAATTGCACGTAGCACAGTGCAAACACGCGTAGCGTAGCGGTCATTTTTTGCTTGCTCGCGGTCCTCAACGTCAAGTTGGCGACCGCGAACAAGCAAAATGACATCCCGGCGAGACTTTTTCCTCGTTCGCGATCAGCAACATCAAGTTGCCGATCGCAAGCGTGCAAAATAAACCTCGCGGCGAGATTCTCAACGCGGGGAGGTCAGGTTTCTCATTGCGAGTGGTTGCGCATGCTCGCGACCGCTCGCGATGAGAAACTACCAGTCCGCGTTGAGAAAGCTGCTGCTCGAGTAAAAATCTACTCCAGCGGCAGTAAAAGACAGCTCGCACTGTGCAAGATGCCGTTTTCAATGATTGCACAGTGCGGACAAGCATCCGGCACTGTGCAATCAGTGCGAACAGCATTTTGCACAGTGCACTACGCAGTTCGCGTAGCTACGCGTAGCTCGCGTAGTGCGAGGTGCACTTCACGTAGCTTCGCGTAGCGCTACTTCGCGAACTACGCCCAGGGTTACTCTTATAGAGGTAGCCGCTAGAGCAGAAAACCTTTTCCCGATGTTGTCCAGCCGGTGACCTTCTTTATCCGGAGGTGCAGAACACTGAAATGCCGGGTTTTTAGCTCTTCTTTGTGCGGCCTGCATGATTACAGAATCGGGTCTAGGATGACCGATGAGGCATGTGGATGAATTATCAGGGGCTTTGTACTTCTTGTCCAGTTTTGGAATTACCACTGGGATAGAAGCTGGTGTCCGCCTCAGTTTTAGACCTTCTTGCCATAAGTAATCCACTATGGGGATTGCCCTAATGGATCGTTGAGTGCCTGGCTTAAAGTCATACAAGAAACACTCAGTTTGTTTAACTGGCATAGGTAGATCAAAGTGCTTCGAGGCACTTTCTAGTAGGTCATGAAAGCTCCCGATATCAGCAGGGGGAGAGTCTGCTGGGGAAGGGATAGGAGATGACGGCGTGGTAACTATGTAATCATCCCATTCGTCCTGGGTGTCAACATCAGTGTGTATCTCTCCTTCCTCTACTTGTTGTTGGTCCACATTTTGGGTATTGTCAAGAATAACAATAGGAGGAGGCAAAACCTTTTCCCTAATGGGCCTAGGTGTTACTTGTCCTGCGTGCTCTACATCAGCATGTTGAGGAGGCGGAGGATGTTGCAGAGCATTTGCCTCGAGAAAGCGTCTGTAGTAGTCACTCAACATATGACGCAAGTCTGGTACCAACGATACTGGAACGTTAATAGATGGTTCCCTAAAATGGCGAGGATCTTCTTCGTCATAGGGATAACGCTCTTGAAAAGATTCTGGCTGTTGGACAGTAGACGTATCAGTGAATGAATACTCTCCTGCAAGGTAAGAGGAAGGGTTAATATCCTCTAAGTCCTCATCATCATCATCAGAGTCCTGACACTTAACTTTTAGTTGAGAAGGACTATACGCAGGGCCAAACATGTTATCATCTTCAAAATCGTGCTGGAGGCAACGGAGATATTTTTTTAAAATCCTGTATTTTTGAAGGTCCCAAATGGATTTTTTCTCCCGTCGATGGGCCTGATGCCACCACCGTCGGCGGAAAGGAGGACAGCATCGTCGACGGAGTGGTAGTACATGGAGAAATTCTCGTCTGCGGAGGAAGACTCGTTGACGAAGGTCTCGTCGACGGAGATGGTCTCGTCGACAATGACGCTGTCGTCAAAGTCAACTGCAGGCCTGTCGACGCAGCAGCCGTCGACGTTGTGACCGTCAACGTTGTCGCCATCCCTGTAGAAGCCGTCGACGGCGAAGACATCACCTCAGGTCTACCGACAGTGATGGCTCTCGCCGACAATGCCGTCGACGGACGAGAAGGAAGATCTCTCACAGGAGTCAGAGAAGCAGAGACTGGAGCAGAAGATGATTTTAAAGCTCCTACCTGTTTTCTGTGGCATTTCTCCTCAGATTTTTCCTGCTATTTAGATCTCTTGGAGTCCCCTTGGTGAGAAGAGGAGCTGCCTTCTTTTCTTTTCCTGGAGGTAGAATGGGGTTTTTCCTCAGTGTCAGAGCTAGATTCATAAACAGCTTTTTTCTTCTGGAGCCAGAGAAGCAGTCTTCCTACCCTATCCTTGAGGGTTTTGGCCGAGAAGGTTCGGCAGTATTTGCATTCCCTGGGTTTATGGTCAGGGTAGAGGCAATAAAGACATTGCTTGTGGGGATCTTCTGAGAAAAGTCTAGATTTCCCACAAATTTTACAGGGCCTAAACAACCTTTTTTTATCTGGCATTGTGAAAGTCACAGAAAGGAATACCTTGAGCTGGAAGCTGGAGGTCAAAAGTTGAAAAAACCAACTGTCACTGAGCAGAGTTCAGAGAGACTCCCAATCACACGACGTGCTGTAAGAAATCTGAGGTGTGGTGGCTCTGTGGAGAGGGTTACTCTGAGGTCTCTGCTGTGATTGGCTGAACTTTGGATGTTATAAAATGAGGTTGATAGAGTGCTCAATTGAATTTTCTCTCTATGGAGGTCTATGTAATGTATTCAGTACTACTATTTCTACTGTTACCGTGGGACTCCCACCATGACGACGGGGAAGATTCAAGCATGTGAATCTATAAAAGATACAATGATGGAGAACGCATACTTATGCCATTTTGAGAGGTGTCACAGTTCAGTGGATTTGCAAAGCAACTATATGCTCTGCAATGTTCTCGTTCTACACGCATTGTTACCTGGATGTAAAAGATCACAACTAGTCTCAATGTGGTGGGGCATTGCTTTATTCTTTCTTCTCATGAGTTTGTGTAGAACGCAACCCAACTCCTTTGGAAGGTGCTGTGAGAATAGTTCAAAGTAAGGAAACTGGAAGAGATAATATCCATTAGAAGAACAGGTTTCTTACCTTTGGTAAAGTTCCGCCTGATGGATATGATAGCTTGCACAGATTTCTAATACCCTCAGTCCTCTCAACTAGAGGTATTTCACCTATCTTTTGGCTTAATCTTTCACATTCAGTGCTTCTGCTGTCACATAAAAAAGGGACAGAACAGATGACAACTGTGCATGGGGCCTTTTAAAAAAGCTCGGATCTAATATGCAATGTCATTAGACCCCATGAATGACGCTGTGTAGTGCCACCTTGCACCAGTGAATTGAATATCCATTAATGTTTTTCCTGATACCATCTGGTTCGTGGGAGACTGTTCAAAGAAAGAACCTGCAGGAGTTGTCATGTAAATTAGAAAGAGCATTACTGAAGGTAACTTCTCTCCTAAGCCACAGACAGGAGTACCTATTCCATCCCTGGCAGAATATTCCCCTATTCTGTAGATGTATAACAATAATAGTGAGGCAACAACAAGTACGTAGGAGTATGTGTGAGATCAAGAGCGCACAAGTCCCATCACATCCACCTGAAGGACAGGCTATGCCCTCTATTCCTGATTGGAAAGTGAAAGGCATGCAGCTGTGCCTGAAGTTCAAAGTCTGGGAGCAGGCTCTACCCCACTGGCAGAAGACTAGGATTTCAACTGGTACCCTCAACTCACCCAATAGGCTCGAAGCCCTATAATGGTGACTCTTAGAACATCGCTCACTTACTCACTATGCAAATGTTTCTCCTCACCTTCTAAGCGCCTCACAAGGGCAGGCCTTAAATGTTGCAAGAGGTAACACCAATCCATCCTTCTAAAAGTGTCATGTCTATCCCCTACAACCTATGAGATGGTTGGCAAGGTGAAGAGTTTGTAGGGCTGGTTTGTGGGCAGCACAAAGCAAGATTGTTATTAAACAACCTAAGAGGGGACCCCCCCCCCCTGGAAAGTTACACACAAGTAGCACTACACTTTCCTCCCTTCAAACCCATGCCAGTTCTTTAGACGACTTAGCGTTTGGATTCACAAATGCAGACATTTCCCATGCATGATATATATCCGAATTTCCATAAGTCAAGAGACCTCCTCTCCCCTCAAGTCTCTGCATGAAAAATCCCTCCCACTATTTACATGTGTAACAGGTGTCTCATTCACACTCTAGAAACTATCCAGGACCTGCACTTTGCTCACATAACTATATACATCCCTGTGAATATAAATACAAACCCATTAATCTTTTCTGGTATTCTCATTTCTTACAAAACCTGTAAGTTTAATTTCTTCTCTAAAAACGTCTGGCTTACACCTCCAACACTGAACAAAATGTGCAACCATTTAAGATCAGTCACACAGTCGGATATCGGAATTGAGTTTCATAACAGCTTCAAAAGTTTCCTTTCCTACAGAACATAGGGCATCCAAACTGGCACTCCACACTCCAACATGTTTTCACCAAGGGGTAACCTGTTAACAATTAAACAGATATCCCCTACACCTTTGGGAAGCTACAGGTTTGAAACTTTCAGTATACTTTTAAAAAGCTTTTACTGTAAAAACGAGAAGTAAGTATTTTTTTACCCATTTATAAAACCCATAAATGTATTTCCCCTCTTAAACTGCCTTTAGTCTTAAGGGTATTCTCATAACTATTCACATGCTGTGATGTACCCTAACCTGAACTCCTAACTCCAATTCCTCTCACTCCTGACTGTATCACTCTCACCCCGTAAGCCTTAAACCCTATCCTAAACATAAAACACACCTACCCCAAAGATAACAATCATTTCCCGATGCTGCTAAGTATCCTGAACCTATTTCCTAACACTGAGCCCTTCACTTACACATTCTCAATCCCTTATTCTAGCCCCAATTCCTGCCTTTACCCTAACCCTTTGCCCCTATACCCTAAACCTATGCACATAGTCCCAAAACATATACTAAATCAAGCCAAAACCTCACCTCTGGACCATCCCTTACATTAACCCAAGTAGCGTGAGGACTTTCCCATATACAGTCTCTAAACCTAATGGACAAGTTACTAACCTTTGGTAACGCCTTATCTTGTAGAGACATACTCTAGCCGCAGATTCTTTACCTTAGAATATCCCAGGTGTCAGGCTGGATGACAGATCCTGCAATTTACTCACCCTCCTGGCAGAAGTTATTGCCACTAAAAAGGCTGTTTTGATGGAAAGCAGCCGGAGGGGGCAGTTGTACAGAGGTTCGAACAGAGCGCACATCAGGAAGGTGGGAACCAAATTAAGGTCCCACTGAGGCATGATGAATGGGGCAGGTAGGGACATATGTACAAGCCCCTTATAAAATCTGTTCACAATAGGGGATTTAAATAAAGAGGGTTGGTCTGGCAGCCTCAAACAGGCAGACAAGGCCAAAAGGTACCCTTTAAGAGTGCCCAGAGCAGAGCCCAGCTAGGCAAGGGTCAAATTAAAGAGAAGGACTTGAGAGAGGGAAACAGAAAGAGGATAAACATACCTTTCTATACAATATATTACAAATTCCTGCCACCGGCAGGCATACACAGTCTTCGTAGAGGTACCTGGCTGCCAAATTCATATCACAGACTTCGGAAGGAAGGTTGACTGCTGCCTCTCAATCTACACACAAGAAGGTGTAGAGTGAACAGGTTCCGGTGAAGGACCCTCCACTGCTGCTGCAACAGAAGATACTCCCGAAGGGGCAGTCTGATCGGAGGAACGATGCTCAGTTGGAGAAGCTCGGGATACCAGATTCTCCATGTCCAGTCCGGAGCCACAAGAATGACCTGGGCTGGTCGCTCCTGATCTTCTTGTGCACTCTGGGCAGGAGTGGTAATGGCGGAAAGGCGTACAGGTGGCCTGAGCTCCACTCAAGACAAAAAGCGTTGCCAAGCGAATGCTGCCTTGGAAACTCCAGCGTGCTAAATTGCTGACATTACGCATTCTCGGCTGGGGTGAACAGATCTAACCAAGGCTCTACCCACTTCTGAAAGAGACCTTGAGCCACCTCCGGATCAAGACGTCATTTGTGATCTGCTAGGCATCGATAGCTGAGTTCGTCTGCCCTGGCATTCAGAGAACCTGCCAGGTGTTGAACCACCAGGGATATGCCCTGCTGTTCTAGCCATGCCCAGAGATGCAGGGCTTCCTCACAAAGGACCCCACCCCGCCCTTTTTGTTGCACTACTACATGGCTGTGGTGTTGTCCGTTAACACCTGAACCAGCTTTCTCTTGATGGAAGGGAGAAAAGCTTTCAATGCCAAGAGAATCGCTCAGAGCTCCAGCAAGTTGATGTGGATTCCAGATTCCGCCGGAGACCAGAGTCCTCTGATCTCCACTTCTCCCAAATGGCCACCCCATCTGTCAATACTGTGTGATCTGGTTGGGCAAGGAAGAGGGACCTGTCTCTGACCCAATCACAGTTGATCAGCTACCACTGTAGATCCTGTGCAGTCCCATTCAAGATCTGGACTGCGTCAGAGAGATTCCCCTGATGCTGCGCCCACTGGAACTTCAGGTCCCACTGCAGAGCCCGCATATGGCATCTGGCATGTGTCACCCAGGATGCACAAGGCAGGAGGCCATGAGGCCCAGCAGCCTCAGAGTCATTCTCATCGAAATCCAGGCTAGAGGATGAAACATCGGTATCATAGCCTGAATATCCTGGACTCGCCACTCTGGAGAATAGGCCCAAAAGTGCCCTGTGTCCAGAACAGCCGCAATGAAAAGGAGCGTCTGAGAGAGAGTCAGGTGTGACTTCGGCACGTTGATAGTACACCCCCGCGAAAGCAGCAAATTTGCCGAAGTCTGTAGGTAGGAAAGGGCAGTCTGGGGTGAGCTTGCATTCAACAGCCAGTCGTCGAGTAGGGGGAGACTGGCACCCATGATCTGCGCAGATGAGCTACAACCACTGCCATCACCTTGGAGAACTCCCGAGGGTCGCTGGTAAGGCCAAAGGGGAGCACTGTGAACTGAAAGTGCTCGTGGCCTACCTTAAACCGCAGGTAGCGCTGATGGGCAGGCAGGAGGGGAATGTGAAAATATGTGTCCTGCCAGTCCAATGCCACCATCCAGTCTCCATGGTCTAGGGCAGACTAGAACTGAACCAGAGTGAGCATTTTGAACTTTTATTTTTGAGGTAGTTGAGGGCTCACGGATCTATAATAGGACAAAGGCCCTTATCCTTTTTTGGGACCTGGAAGTAGCAGAAATATCAACCACAGCCTAAATCTGGTGCCGGAACCCTCTCTATGGCTCGCTTGGGCAAGAGAGTCCTGACTTCCTCCAGAAGCAAGTTCAGGTGGTCCTCCATCAGCCGGTCATAAGTTGGAGGCATGGAGGGAGAGGTAGTCTCAAAGGGGAGTGAGTAGCCTCTACAGAGTATCTGAAGAACCCACTTGTCTGATGTCATATTTTGCCAGTGGTGGAGGTGATGGCTGATCCTACCACCAACCGGCCGCTCATGATCTTGAAGGGCCAGACTAGGATGGTTTAGAGGCTGCAGGGGGAGGAGTGGACTGACTGGACCTTGGGCCGCCTGTCCCACAGGCTCGAAAGGAGCAACGCCCACGGACGTACAGAGGTTGCTAAACATGCGTGGTCTAGTGGGTGGGATATGGCTGGCGCAGCTGAAAGCCCCTTCCGTGGCCACGAAAGGGGCGAAAAGCAGAGAGGGACGGGTGGAGTGGATACTGGGAGGCCCAAGGACTTGCACGTGGTCTGTGAGTCCTTAAAGCGCCCCAAGAACCATGTCTGCCTGGTCTCAAAAGAGGCGGGTGCTACCAAAGGGCATGTCCATAAGGAAAGCCTGGACATCCCCAAAAAAGCCAGAAGTTCTGAGTCAGGTGTGGCGTTCAACGACCACCGTCGATGACATTATTCTGCCAAGCGAGTCAGTGGCGTCAAGACCACAACGAATAGTGAACTTTGCCACATCTCTCCAGCCTGTTACGCTTGGGAGAGAATGGCCTGGGTCTCCTCCGGGACATGTGGCAGAACCTGCACAACCGTTTCCCACAAGAAGTGGGCGTAGCGGCCCAATAAGCATGCAGTGTTCATCAACCGTAATGCAAGGCTAGCGTAAGAAAAAAATCTTCTTGCCCCCAACTATCCAGTCTCTTGGATTCCCTGTCCAGGGGTGCGGAGGGAAACGCACTCTGTGAGGTAGAGGTCTGGACCACCAAACTCGCGGGGTAGGGTGGTTGGTAAGGAATTTCTGGTTGCCCAGAGCAAGGCGATGATGGCGGGCAACTGTCTTACTCACAGGGGTCCCCGTGCTGGGCTTGGATCAGGTTCCCAGAAAGACATCGGTCAAGGTTTGGTTGAAAGGCAGGAGAGGTTCCGGGGAGGAGACACCCAGCTGCAGGACCTCTGTCAAGATGTTCCTCTTGACTTCCACTGAAGGGAGCTGAAGGTCCAGGACCTCGGCTGCCCTTCTCACCACCATAGCATATGAAGCTCCCTTCTCCATAGCCACGGTTGGGGGAGAAAGCAGGCCAGAATCTGGGGAGGTATCAAGGCCACTGGACTCAACCAATTCCTCATACCAGTCCATTACATGCTCAGGCTGGTCTTGTAAAGGGTCCAGCATCCCCTCCCAATCATCCCCCATTCCTAGCCCCTCAAAAGAAGGCTGAAGAATCGACCTAGGACCCAAGGGTGCCATCGGTGCTGGAATTGGCATTGATAGGCGGCGATCCAGCTCCGGGTCGTCGGGGATGAGGATGGGGCTGGTGCCGCCAGGGGGAGTCGGGAGTCTCGGCGCGGGGCCCGGAGCCATGGAAGGTCGCAGGGGATGGACCGTGCTGGTCTGGATCCACCACCGGATCCATTGGGTGGCATTGTTACCGGAGCTGCTGGCATGGAACCCGATGGAGCCCCTTATGATCCTCTGGGGCCCGAAGGCATGCCGGGAGGGTCAGGTCGCCCAAATGAGGCATATGACATCATAGAAGTCTTTTAACTAGGAAGGGGTCGCTCCGGCTCCTGGAAAGGCAGGAAGCGTTGTTGTGTAGTTCCTATATACCCTATACAGGATCTGCGCGTTTTGGATAACATAAACTGTGGGTTTGGTGGCAGACTGATTCCGTGCACCCCCATCGGATACGTTAGCCTGTTTGCATTAGCTAGCTCACAGTGCCACTAAAGTCTCCTCTTATCGGGGAGAGAATAGTTCTTGTCAACCTCAGAACATGACAACCCTGATCCCCCAGGATCGTGGAAACAATATACTACTTTTCGCTCAGTCACTCGTGCTCACTTAGTTTGTCTCAGAGATACACAGAATAAACAGCCTGGGCGTTTCAATAAGAATTTATTGAACAGTTGTTATTCTAGTGTAGAATATATGAGCTGCAACAACCATTAGACAGTAGCAGAGATATATGATTAGCAATACTACAAAAGTAAAGGGATGGTATAGTTCTACCATCTTGCAGAAATCATGGATATATACATGTACATAAAACACATGATAAAAAGTGCAACCTAAAAGTGCGCACTAAAGGTGCGTACTCCTACGATGTCTCCCTAACTAGAAGTACCTAGCATCTATGTAGGTGTTATGCCAAGAATCCCTCTAGGATCTAGTCAACCCCCATTACCTGAGAGTTAGAGAATGTGAGACCCCGTCCTGGTCTCGAGTTGATGTTAGACCACTGCTAGCTGGAGCGTCTGCATGCAGGAACCTAAGCTTCTCTAGTCAGTGTGTCAGCCGGGAAGTCACGGTCTCCTCTGTCTTTCTAAGCAAGACATGATGTATATATACCCATAGGTCTCCCCAGGGGTCCTACCTTGCTGTGTTACTGTGTCGGCCTAAGGGATGACGTTGGGCCTGAACTTTATACAGAGATATTATACAGGAGATGGTAATCCTACTGTTAGTCCTGCTGTGCTTCCAAGAAGCCTCATGCATAATGTATGAGAATCGAACCAGGGAAAAACCCGCGTTCTGAATGCAGTGTCATATCTGGGTAAAAAGTCAGTGCCTAAGAACTGTTATGTATATAATGTAGGGAAGAATATAGGTGAAAGGTTGCAGTGTTACCTGCGCCTATATAGGGTACCTATATGGAATATAACACCCACTCCTCTTCCGACTGGACGACATATGTAACCTATTATTGTACTACCATTCAAGCTAAACATTGGTACGCACAAAAGTGTTAAAAAACATTTCTTTTGCTAAAATGTTTAAAAACTTCTAAAAAAATTCTAAAAAATGTCTTACAAAATTTTGCAAGCCCTAGCTCTAAAATGTCCGTCGGTATAGTCCGAATCACTATAAGCATTATAAAGCCATGTATACCCAAAAAATGAAAGGAATGTCAATGTTAGTCTCATAGTTCCAAATTTGAGCTTGTTTAAAAAAGGGCGAATTTCTTCCCAGCACACGACGAGTCAAATGTTTATGTGTCCTGGCTGGTAGATGCAACAATTTTGTTGCTTGCTTCCGCAGTAGACGGACCCTGTAGCACCTCGCTGAGTGCGTCAATTGAGCACAGATGATGTTCCACGCTGTCCGCAGCCGGTGCTGGGGCAGCCTGTGCGCCGCCCAAAGCCTGGGTGTCAGTGGAGGAGCCGGTATCCATACCAACAGGTGCAGTTACTACCTGCCGTGGCTCAAGGAATGCCGCCACCAACACTGGAATATGCTGAGGACATTGCAGAACATGGGACGTTATCGGGTCCAGTAACGCATTCACGTCCGGTTGCGCACATGATAGGAGTGTCAAATAAAGGTCTAACATGCATTCTTCTCCGCAAAACAGGCATCGGAGGTCAGGTAAGATGCAGTCCATCCAGACTGGTCGAAATGACAAGAACCAAGATGCACTTAGTTCTCTCAGGCGAGGCGTGCCTAGATGTTATATCATATTTCAAGTATAAGAACTTGACCTCTGTGCACTGTAGCTACTGAGCTGTTGCTACATATACTTCTCTTGCTTATATTAAAAAAAAACTACATATATACGAATTCAGTAATGTATAAACCTTAATTGATACACCACAAAAACATACATTTGTTCTTTGTTGACCAAAACAGTTAATCTGTTACTTTTCACAGAAAATGCATATTTTTTATTCAATTACATTCATAAAGACATTCTTGTTAGTGCCCAATGCATTTCGGGCCAGTGTGGCCCTTCCTCAGGGGCTTGATTCTGTGAAGGATACAAACAATACTTTTACTATGCAATATGCAGGGAGGCAATATCCAAATTATTCAAATTAAACATGCCAGACAATTCCAAATCATGATGTATCCGGATTACTAGTGCTCATTTACATAAAATCACCACTTAAAAGTTTTTACATTGCATTATATAAAGCTACCTATTCTCATTCAAAAAGAAAAAGAAAACCAAAATACAGCGATACAGAAGTGTGAAAGAAAAGTGCGGGAAAACAAACGGAACCAACTACCACGTTCAAATCACCAAACCATGTGAAATGTGAAATGAGAGCTACACCTCCAAATAAAATCGGCATACCACTCACGGATGCTGTAATCCCTAGTGTTAACCGTGTAATACTGATCCTAAAAATAATACAAATGATCGGTACATTAATAAAAACCATCGTTACTAACTGGTATGGTCTTATAAATCACCCTACGCAAACACATGAAAAGATGAAGAAATGAACCGACCTTCCTGTGTGCTGCTATTCAGATGAAGCAATCGATGACCAGCTCAGTCCAGTGCCTGTAATGACCAGGAGAAGACGTTAATCTCCCCGGTCATGGTCCAACAAATGTGTCCAAACCCCCTACCCCACGCGATTGCCATCACCTCTCTTGCTACGTAAAAAAGCCTCTGAGCCCGTCCACAACTGATCCAAGTCTTCATGTCTGTTCGTTCGGTAAAACGCGAGTAAACGCGTTGGCGGGTGACATCTTATCTGGGCATAACCATCGACGACAGACTACACTCTGTGGTCCCGGAACTATTAAAAACGCCATCTTGGAACGGATAACTGAAATACTACAAGACTATTTCCCAACCGTACTGACGTCCCAAAACTGTTATGAAGTGACGCGGAACACCGCCTATGCGGGTACTTGAACAATAGTATCCCAAAAAAAACCTAACTCGAATATTCCCCGATGTATCCCGGATAAACACCATCGTTGTACCGAAAAGAGATAACCCACTCCTATGTTACAACCACTACCCTTAAAATAACACAGAAAAAAGCAGTGAAGAAAATAATAAAAAAGGAAACAAGAAAAGAAATAGGATTATAATGTTATACAAATGGACAATGTTACAATGATGAATTCTTTGAAACACATAGCATAACCCTTGATACACACTGTATAAAAATGCGCCTATACGCGCTCCCTTCTATGATGCTTACAAAAAACAACCTAGATCTACTTTGTCATTAATCCCTTTCGGAGCCTGGGTATCCAGTTTTCTTATCCAGTAAATTTCTCTTTGTAACAATGTTTTTGTCAAATCTCTACCTGGTGTGGGATCCACCATCTCAATGACCTGGAATTTAATTTGGGCTATAGTATGCCGTGCTTTCATCCAGTGTACTGCTAGACTGCTTTTGGTGTTACAGTTTCTAATGGTACTTTTGTGTTCCGAGATGCGTATTTTTATTTTTATTTCAGTTTTACCTACATACAGTAGTCTGCACGGACACTTTATTCCATAGATTAGGTTTTTAGAATTACAGTCTGCATTATGTTTCAATTTGATTGTTTCACCTGACAGGGGATTTTGAATACCATCTCCACAAATCACATTGTTACAGTGCACACAGTTTAAACACCTTCTGGTGCCCTTGAAGTCTTTGGTGATTGCTGTTGATTTATGCATCAACATTTCTTTCAAATTCCTTGATCGTTTATACGCATGTATAGGTTTCTCCTTAAATAAATCTTTGAAATCACTTTCATTTTCCAAGATCTCCCATCTATTGTTAATAATCCGTTTTAAATTTCTGGAACACGTAGAGTATTTAGATACGAACACTTGTCTAATCATTTTTGATTTAGGTCGATTCTCCAAAAGACTGGCACGCGTCCTGTTTTCCATCTTCGTGATGGCCTCATTCAAAATGTTCTCCGGATAACCTTTTGACATATATCTTTTTTTCTGAATGTTGATATTCCTTTGTAATGTTATGTCATCGGAACATAGTCTTTTGGCTCTTAGAAATTGTGAGTATGGAAGATTGTAGATCAAATTCTGGGGATGGAAACTGTTGAATAGTAATGCATTATTCTTGTCCGTCAGTTTGTGGTAGACCTCCGTGTGAATAGTATCGTTGTCTATGTTAACCAGTACATCTAGAAAAGGTAGTGACTGCTTGTTCATTGTACTTGTGAACTGGATGTACTCGTCATAAGAGTTCAATTGAGTGATCTTCTTTTCCAATAAGTCCCAACTGTTGCTCCAAAGTAAAAAGATGTCGTCAATGTATCTACAATATAACAACACATTCTCTGTCCATTCTTTATCATTGTAAATGTGTGCGTCCTCAAAACTCGCCATATAGGTAATGGCATATGCTGGGGCCCCAGCAAAGCCCATCGATGGGCTTTGCTGGGGCCTCAGCATATGCCAACTTTGGAGCAACAGTTGGGACTTATTGGAAAAGAAGATCACTCAATTGAACTCTTATGACGAGTACATCCAGTTCACAAGTACAATGAACAAGCAGTCACTACCTTTTCTAGATGTACTGGTTAACACAGACAACGATACTATTCACACGGAGGTCTACCACAAACTGACGGACAAGAATAATGCATTACTATTCAACAGTTTCCATCCCCAGAATTTGATCTACAATCTTCCATACTCACAATTTCTAAGAGCCAAAAGGATATATTCCGATGACATAACATTACAAAGGAATATCAACATACAGAAAAAAAGATATATGTCAAAAGGTTATCCGGAGAACATTTTGAATGAGGCCATCACAAAGATGGAAAACAGGACACGTGCCAGTCTTTTGGAGAATCGACCTAAATCAAAAATGATTAGACAAGTGTTCGTATCCAAATACTCTACGTGTTCCAGAAATTTAAAACGGATTATTAACAATAGATGGGAGATCTTGGAAAATGAAAGTGATTTCAAAGATTTATTTAAGGAGAAACCTATACATGCATATAAACGATCAAGGAATTTGAAAGAAATATTGACGCATAAATCAACAGCAATCACCAAAGACTTCAAGGGCACCAGAAGGTGTTTAAACTGTGTGCACTGTAACAATGTGATTTGTGGAGATGGTATTCAAAATCCCCTGTCAGGTGAAACAATCAAATTGAAACATAATGCAGACTGTAATTCTAAAAACCTAATCTATGGAATAAAGTGTCCGTGCGGACTACTGTATGTAGGTAAAACTGAAAGAAAAAGAAAAACATGCATCCCGGAACACAAAAGCACCATTAGAAACTGTAACACCAAAAGCAGTCTAGCAGTGCACTGGATGAAAACACGGCATACTATAGCCCAAATTAAATTCCAGGTCGTTGAGATGGTGGATCCCACACCAGGTAGAGATTTGACAAAAACATTGTTACAAAGAGAAATTTACTGGATAAGAAAACTGGATACCCAGGATCCGAAAGGGATTAATGAGAAAGTAGATCTAGGTTGTTTTTTGTAAGCATCATAGAAGGGAGCGCGTATAGGCGCATTTTTATACAGTGTGTATCAAGGGTTATGCTATGTGTTTCAAAGAATTCATCATTGTAACATTGTGCATTTGTATAACATTATAATCCTATTTCTTTTCTTGTTTCCTTTTTTATTATTTTCTTCACGGCTTTTTTCTGTGTTATTTTAAGGGTAGTGGTTGTAACATAAGAGTGGGTTATCTCTTTTCGGTACAACGATGGTGTTTATCCGGGATACATCGGGGAATATTCGAGTTAGGTTTTTTTTGGGATACTATTGTTCAAGTACCCGCATAGGCGGTGTTCCGCGTCACTTCATAACAGTTTTGGGACGTCAGTACGGTTGGGAAATAGTCTTGTAGTATTTCAGTTATCCGTTCCAAGATGGCGTTTTTTTAATAGTTCCGGGACCACAGAGTGTAGTCTGTCGTCGATGGTTATGCCCAGATAAGATGTCACCCGCCAACGCGTTTACTCGCGTTTTACCGAACAAACAGACATGAAAACTTGGATCAGTTGTGGACGGGCTCGGAGGCTTTTTTACGTAGCAAGAGAGGTGAGGGCAATCACGTGGGGTAGGGGGTTTGGACACATTTGTTGGACCATGACCGGGGAGATTAACGTCTTCTCCTGGTCATTACAGGCACTGGACTGAGCTGGTCATCGATAGCTTCATCTGAATAGCAGCACACAGGAAGGTCGGTTCATTTCTTCATCTTTTCATGTGTTTGCGTAGGGTGATTTATAAGATCATACCAGTTAGTAACGATGGTTTTTTTTAATGTACCGATCATTTGTATTATTTTTAGGATCAGTATTACACGGTTAACACTAAGGATTACAGCATCCGTGAGTGGTATGCCGATTTTATTTGGAGGTGTAGCTCTCATTTCACATGGTTTGGTGATTTGAACGTGGTAGTTGGTTTTGTTTGTTTTCCGCACTTTTCTTTCACACTTCTGTATCGCTGTATTTTGGTTTTCTTTTTGAATGAGAATAGGTAGATGTATATAATGCAATGTAAAAACTTTTAAGTGGTGATTTTATGTAAATGAGCACTAGTAATCCGGATACATCATGATTTGGAATTGTCTGGCATGTTTAATTTGAATAATTTGGATATTGCCTCCCTGCATATTGCATAGTACAAGTATTGTTTGTATCCTTCACAGAATCAAGCCCCTGAGGAAGGGCCACACTGGCCCGAAATGCATTGGGCACTAACAAGAATGTCTTTATGAATGTAATTGAATAAAAAATATGCATTTTCTGTGAAAAGTAACAGATTAAATGTTTTGGTCAACAAAGAACAAATGTATGTTTTTGTGGTGTATCAATTAAGGTTTATACATTACTGAATTCGTATATATGTAGTTTTTTTTAATATAAGCAAGAGAAGTATATGTAGCAACAGCTCAGTAGCTACAGTGCACAGAGGTCAAGTTCTTATACTTGAAATATGATGGAATGTAAACAGGCATGATCAGACAGCATGTCAGCCCCTGTAGCACGCTTGGTTAAATTTATTTATTATTAAAGGTTAAACAAAAAGTTTAGCTACGGAGTGCTCCTCTTTTTCTATTAGTGCCTAGATGTTGTACCATGCGGTCACGGTATTTACTCTCCAGGAGTGCTTTTTCCATCTCCTTGGTGACTGGGACGTCCACTGCGTAGCAGAAAAATAACAATCAGGATTCCCGCTATTAGAAACAGGATCAGCGGAAGTCCTCCAAAGATGCTTCCGAATACGGAATGAATGAAGTTTGGTATAACTCCAAGTACCGTCTGAAAGGTGCTTATAAGTCCAGAACCTATGGTCTTAAATAGGTGAACAATGCCTGTCGTATCAGACATGTTAAAGATACGATTTACCATCTCTGCGAAATGGTAAGGGCAGGTACTATGAATAAGCGCCTGTATCTCTGCTGAAGACCTTGCGATCTGGAGATCAAAAGTCTCTCGAGCGGAGGTTAAGGGCATAGACTTCTGTAGAAGCATGGCTTTCATTCTGCTTAGAGTATCAAACCGTATTAAAGAAACATTAAGTGAAGGCCATAAAGGCGCCTCCCTGACTGTATGTGTCGGTGGAAACAATACTTGCATACAACAAGTAACCCTGGAGCTCACAGTTACCAGATATGCGATGCCCGGGAGCATTCCACAGCAGCCTTGACTGTTCAGCATCAAGTAACTCCCATTCGAAAGTAGCCCGAATGCTAGAGTAATCACTGCAGCTGGTGCACCCTCAAATGACAGGATAGGTTCGCTACAGAACCATTACATACTCCGTGCAGCATTATATCCTGACATATGAGTGATCCACTTAAAGCGTTCTTACAGTTCGTACCGCTTAGAAACACTTCTCGATCCCCACTCTGGCATCGAAATCTGTATGGTAATTCCCAAGACTCCTTAATGTATTCCTTACCCATTTTTTCATATCTGCATGACTGCATTTGTTCAAGGCAATACTGAAACTGAAAGGTCGTGACCGGTAGAGTTATGTGGCCATGGATTAGCCATTCCGTGGACGGTGATTCTGCCACTGCGAAAGGTAATCTATCCAGTTTTTCGATACGCAGCATTGTATATTTTGCTCCCCTTTGTGCCATTTCTATCTGTTTATCTGTTAGATTGTATTCAGAAAACAGAGACGTGCTGTTGATAACACGCCAAGGCACATAGCCTGCACGCAAAGATATGAGCGTCCAGCTTAACAACATAATAGAACGTAATTGAGATTGCCCGTGTTGTAATATGGCTAAATCCTGTTCTAGTATGTCTGTAGCAGAAGATACAATGTTGCCTAAGGAATATATCCTGGAGATCAATGTAGTTAACCCATTGTCTACCACTACTAGAGATTTTTCTAAATTGATATGGTCTATTTCCCGTAGTCTCTCCGCGGCCTCTTGTTGGGATATTTTCCAGATTTTATTGTAGGCAGCGTAAATGCAAGTATATATGAAACGTTTTTGGCGTGGCTTCCTGGAACCTAGTAAAAAATCCCTAAGATCCATATCCTGTGTGAGTAAGGATAAGTGTTGTTTCACCTGTGTGAGTGTTGAGGTTTTTAGCCAATCGAGGCACAACTTCCCAACACTGTATGAAGTCACTACCCCTGGATGTTGTCGCTGTACATAACGTGTATCTGGCCTATGGATACTAAACCCTTCGGCTTTACCCATGAATCGCACCTGACAACTATTAGTGTCTGTGGGCAAATCAACCACTTCCTCCAATCGGGGTCTCATCTACTGTATTGTATGATGTCATCTAATGTAATCCCTGTTTGTGATGTTTCATTTCCCTCGGTGTTTGATGGAGTCGGCACCCGAGGTGTGTTCAAGTCTTTATTCTTGGCTAGTCCAAGGCAAGACGTCTGTTGCACTGTCTCGTTCAAAAACATGATTTGTTGAGGGATAAGGCATGCTCTAAACAAAGCTTCTGTTCCCTGCACCTGCCAATCTTTAGTTCCCCAGACTGATTTTAGGTCTATGGTGTCTTTCCATAAGTCGAACCCTTGTTCAGACAAATGGGCAATAAAAGAAGCAGAGTAAATCTGTTTGGTGCTTGTTAGCATATTTTTCTGACCTGTTGTTGGTGCAACCTTATAATAATATGAGGCTGGGTCAGACATATTAAACCCTGAAAAATATGTAAACTTCTGTGCAAATGTTTTTGAACTGCCTTTCGGCGGTGTTGGACAATGTTCCCACTGGTGGTATGTGAACAAATTTCTAGGATTTGCAGATTTATGCAGAAAATGATGACCATAGTGTTGAGAACAATACATACTATTGAAACCTGATGTGCCTTCCAATGTTTCACTATTAGAAAATGCAGCAAATTTTTCCAAATCAGACAACATGTTATTAACAGTTTCAAAATCCCAATCATCGGAAAATGTACTTGAGGTAATGATATCACTTAATGATATTTTAAATAAATGTGGAATTTTTAAAAGTTCAGTCGGGCCGAATATATCGAAATCAACCTTGTCCCACACTATACTATCAGGTATAGGAACTGCTGTAATGTCCACTGATGACAAGTCTTTTTGTTCTCGATGAGATGATTGATGTGGTTTTAAAATTAAATTCACCTTTTGGGCTGCAGAGCTTTGCCGAATGTATTGTCCATTAATAAGCATGTTAAAAACTAACACTAAACCTAACCAGAAAAGAAAGAAAAGCACCCCGGTTCTTATCCATAGTTCTACCCACGGTGATACCAGGTAAGTTCTTTTGAGAAAGTTCAGAAAATATTTTACTTGTTGCTTGCGTGATTTTTGGGCTGGCATCGTTTCAGGTTCACTTGGATCCAAAGAAAACGTATCAAAGTTTATGAAGTAGCCAGAAGCAGTTCGATCAATTGTTGGAATTGCATCAGGATTTGTTGAAATCGTACTTTGCTCTTGTCGAGGCACATTGACGTAGACATCTGTATTTGGTCTAACAGCTAATTGTCTTTGATTTTGAGTTTCATTTTGAAGTTGAGCTTCAGGTTCAAGAGGAACGAGTTCCATAGCATTGTTGCATAGTCCATCATTCCGTACAGGTGACTCTTCGAACGTGATGAGTCTTTCCGTTTGAACTTCTTGGATTGTAGCGAGAGGAGGCCGTCTGCTACTTTGGAGTCCACGTGGCCTACTACTTAGTATCTGCCATATAGTGTGGTTTGATTAGGTCAAGTGAGACAAATCTTTTCTCCTTTTTTCCGGCAAGAGGCGGTAGAAGTACAGTTCTTGTTGCTTCGACTGCTAGGACCTGTACAGGTTTTCTGTAGGATGGCCCAAATTCTTTCTTGTCTGCTATTTTCTCTCTGACCAGATCCCCGACTTTTGGGATCCAGACAGGTCTTGCCGTGACTGATTTGACTTCCCCAGTGGCGGTCTGCTTCAGATGGCCATTACTTTGTTGTGTCCTGGATTCATTTAGATCCTGTAAAACAGCCAAACGTTCATGGATGTCAAAAGGTTTTACATCCGCCACTGCGCCTTCACAATCAAGATCAGGTACCCACATTCTTGTCCCAAATAGGACCTCATAAGGAGTGACACCCCCTAGAGAACTTCTTGGCATGTTGTTCATAGCTCGCTGAACTCCATACAAATGTTTTACCCACCTTTCACCCGTGCCTAATACTCTAGCTGTTAAAGATTGCTTTAAGTCTCGGTTTTTTCTCTCCACAACCGAATTTCCCTCGGGATGGTACAGAGATGAGTACCGCAATTCTACACCCATTCCTCGCATGGCCTCCTTGTAAGCCCGAGAGCTAAACGCAGGGCCTTGGTCGGAATGTAATGTGCCAATTGCGTATGTCCCTATAAGGGCTCGCAAATCTTTTATAACAGTTCGAGCGTCAGCCGAGCGCTGGGGCCACACCCATAGGAATCTCGAGCAGGAATCCACTGCAACCGTGATATACCTGTAAGCCCTATCTCTTTGTAAGGGGCAGCAGTGGTCCAAATAAACACACGCAAGTAGTTTGTCAGATATTAACAATGGTGTCTGCGCTGGACGTGTTACGGTGGAACCTTTTATCTGCTGACAGATATCGCATTTCAAGACATAGGGGCATATTAGCAAGACCCACGTTAAAATTATCGCCGTTTTAGCGGCAGGAAACTGCCGCTAAAACGGCGATAATGGGCTTGCTAATATGCGTTATGGAATTCCAATAGAAGCCCAGGTTAGATGTCCTGCACATCTAACCTGTGCTTCTATTGGAATTCTATAACGTCTATTAGCAAGCCCATTATCGCCGTTTTAGCGGCAGTTTCCTGCCGCTAAAACGTCTTGCTAATATGCCCCATAGTCTTTAGTCTGCTTTGTTAATCCAGGCCACCAATAGCGTTGTTTCAACAATGAAACAGTCGCCGTAACCCCTGCATGTGCAGAACCTATCCCTTCGTGTGCTGCTAGAATCAAACCTAACCTACGATCCATATTTGGAATTACTCTATCCCCCACTCCAGGAATCTGAGCAAATGGAATGTTATTGGCATCTAACTTGTAGGAGTACTTAAGTGGAAACTTCTTTGGTAATGCTTTGCTGTTTTTGCGTGAAGCAACGATAGCTACCATAATCTCACCGTCTATTCTCGTTTTAGAACGAGTGATCGCAGCTACGGAAGCCGTGCGTACAGCCCCCTTTGTGGCTTCGTCAGCCAATGAATTCCCTTCAACGTGAACGCCATCACGCTGATGACTCAGTGCATGTATCACGTGAGCCCTCGGTAGTTCGGTTTTCAACTCCACTACCTGTTCCCATAGCATTTTATGCTTAATTGTGCCACCTTTTGCGTCTTTGAACCCGTTTTGATCCCAGTGCTGCAAATATTCATTATATGACTGCACACAGTAAAAGGAATCGCACACAATTAGTGTGGGGGATTCTCGATCCGTATTCACCAGTGCCAGTATCAGCGCTTTTAACTCTGCCAACTGTGCCGTGCAGTCTCCTAGAGATTGCGTTTTCGTGCAACATGGATGGAACTTTCCATCCCGCATGCGACCTTTAACGATTGCACATGCTGCGCTATATTGTTGCTTTCTTCCTATGGCTGGTTGAGCAGATCCGTCAGTGTAAATAATATATTCATACTGATCTAGAGGCATTATTTCAGTTGGTAGAGGATATTCTTGTTTGTATTGCAGGAATGCTTGTGTCTTTAAATTTGGGTCGTACCTGTATTCTACATCTACTGCAGTGAGAGAATTAGCCCATTGTATCCATCTCGGATGTAAAGCATTAGCATTAGGAACGCTTGCCTTTGTCGCAGCCTCTAAGGCTGGAACCGGAGTAACTACTATTATTCGTTTCCCCTGAGCCAGTGCTCTTTCTCTCACTACAGTAGTCTGTACGGCTGTCAGAATCTTTTCTGTAGATGCGAAGCGCATCTCAGAATTTGTGTACAAATGTGATTTGTATGCAATTGGTACTGTCTCACCTTCATTATATGTTAGATAGGTGTACCCAGATTGACCCGCAACTATACGGATCACCAGGTTGCGTACGTTTACGCGTGTCTGTAAGTGTTTGGAAGCTATCATGTCAGCTTGTAAGGAACGAAGTGTATCTGTATGTTCCTGTGTCCATTGTTTTACTGAAAAACAGGTTTTATTAAGCCGTAGAAAGGTTTTACTCTTTCTGCGTAATCCCAAATATATGTTCTACCTAAATTTAGGAATCCCAGAATTGACTGTAAATTTTTTAATGATTTTGGAGGTTGGAGCAGCGCGCATATTTCTAAAAAATTGGCTGCCAGGCTTTTTCCTTCACTTGACAGCTAATATCCTAAAAACAGGACAATGAGGTGGGCAATTTTTGATTTTTTAAAGTTGAATTTGTAGCCCTCAGATGCAAATCCCAAAATTATGGTCCTCACTCTGTTCAAGTGTTCATCTAGGTCATCGTCCGTCAAATAAATATCATCCACATAGGACAATGCCTCTTCATCCAAATTTTGAAGTAACTCTGTTACCCTAGCCAAAAACAACCCCGGGCTGTTCTTATACCCTTGGGGGAGTCGACAAAATTGCAGCTGGGTCCCTAGCGCTGAGAAGGCTGTTAGATACCTGCTTTCCGGCGCTATATTTTTGCAGAAAAATTTATTTGAGATATCAAGTGTCGTTTTGTATTTTTTCCGCACAATGTTATTCATTAATGCGACACTGTGTGCATTTTGGACTGCAAATGTGTTAGTGCAAGTGTTTAAATGTCTGTAATCTAAAACTAGACGATATGTGTTGTCAGGTTTCATGACAGGAAACAAAGGATTGTTCATTGGTGAGGTGCAAGTTTCAATCACCCCTTGGTATTCAAGTTGATCTAAGATCTCCCTGACCTGTTTTTTAGCTTCTTGCTTTATTGGATACTGCCTTTGTGCAGTTGGAGTATTTTTTAAAGGAATTATGTGGTGGGTTGAATCCTCATCCCATCCAACATGGTTCTTGTATAATGCCGGAGCTTGGGCTACCGCCCACTCCTCCGCATATGTGTGTTGTAAATGCCTGGGAATATGGTCTGAGAATGCCGGAAGAATTACTGTTTCTCCTTTATGGCAATCCTTGACGAATGCTGGCGGCCAATCTTGTTCAGCTAATAAAATATCATAGCCAAACGTAAGGTTCTCCCAAAAGAGACTTCTCACTTTTCTACACTTGTCCCCCTCCATCTGGAGCGTTATTTCATATACTTTATGTGGGACACTTACCCTAGTATCGGGTGTTTCTACCGTGATATAATCATTCAAGTCCGCTGTCACCAGAAATTCCATCTGGTTCTGGCGAACTATTGTTATTTCTGCCGCACTGTCTAGCATCGTCAGAGCCCATTCCCCGTTCAGTAGTCAAGACCTCAGAATTCTGGGCATGTCTGATCTTTAGACCTGCAACTTTCTTCTTTTTGAACTGTGGCTTTTGCTTTGGCTTTTCTCCTTTTTTAGAAGTGTACTCCTGAGCGTGCTGCCTGTCTCTGGACTTTGTACGCTCTTCATGTCTTTCTGACCATCCTTCCCTCTCTGAGTTTTTCGATGAACCCTGAAAGGAACGTGTAGCAGTATCCTGATACCTGTCAGGTTTCCTAATATTATCCCTATTCCTAAGGTTATACCTCTTTTCGGAGGGCTCCTGTGGAGGAGATCTACCTCTGGATTGAGATCTATTTCCTTTAAAGTTTTGTTGTTTTTTATTGTCCCACTTCTTCTTAGTAGAAGTAGGTGTCTGCTTAGAAGTGTCCTTTTCAGGACTGCCCATCAGTTGTGGTTTTAAAGCTTTCCCACCGAAACTGTCTCTGCCTAGTTCTGCGTATGCAGTTTCAATTATTTTTGGTAGTTTGTGTTCTTGTTCTAAAGGACTGAACTCCCTAAGGCGTTGGCGGATGGCCACTGAAGCTGCTTCCCCTTTAATATTAGCTAGTATTATGGCTGATACCTGGGCATAGTTACCTAGTAACTTCATCCCTAAGTTCAGAGCAGGTTTTGCTCCGTACTCGTTCTGTATTTGTCTTAATACATCAGGTACTACTGCTAATGGTGGGATACCATGAGTTTTGGTATAAATAGCAGCAAAGACTGTACCCCAAGTGGTACAATCCTCTACTTGGGGTGTTATCCCCATGGGCAAGCAGATTGTTAACATTCTGTGTTTTTCATACGGGGTAGTTTTCGGGAATACTGCCTCTAGCTGTGTTATTTTCTGAGCTACCCAGAATGGTATTTGTTCACGTTTTGTGGGCATTTTACCCATTACCGCGTGTAATGTTTGTGGTGTGATTTTAGTTGCTGTACCCTGAGATTGAGTTCCATTTGTTGCAACTATTGCTGGTTGGACAGTGAATGTCCTCATGACGAATTGTGTCAAGTTTCTATAGATTTTTATTAAATCTTTGTGTTGTATGAGTAAGTCTCCTGGTGGCATTGTTTCAATGTCAGGATGTGGTGTGTAGGCTGCCAATATCGGCCATGTTGCCCCTTCTCCTCCGAGCGGGCCTAATCTTACTCTTCCTCTTATACGGGGTAGGGCACCTTTAAACCAGTATAAGTGTTCCTGGTACGTGAGTGGAACCTCTATGTCCTCAAACGGACAATATTCCACTGGTGCATCTCCTTCTGTGTAATAGTGAAATGTCTTTGTTCTTGCATTTGCTGCTGGAAATGTAACCCACAAATAAAATACCTCTGTTTTGTTTGATTCGTGTGCCTCAATCACGAAAACTACTAAGCCACCCCTTGGTGATAAGCCATTTTCTAACAGTTTCATGGTGACTGTATGTCTGAATTTTTCTGCAATCGGAATTGCGTCTGCATCTTCTTCTCCTGCTGAGATGTGCAGATCCACTACTGGGTTATCTCCTGTCTCAGTCATTTTTGTAAAGAAAAAGTTTGTTCAAGGGAACTAAGATAAAGGTTTTAATGCACAATTTTAGGAACACTGTGTCCTTCAAGCTTGATTAACCAACAGCCAATAAATAGGATTTTGCCTACTCAGCTGTGGCGGAGTTTTGTGCCCACCCACTCCAGACGTCTCTGGTTTTTGTGAGTAGGGGTCTCTGAGAATAGCACGACTGAACTACTCAGATTCTACAGTTAAATAAGTACCCAACCAACGTTGGTGGCGCCATGTCGTGTAGTTCCTAAATACCCTATACAGGATCTGCGCGTTTTGGATAACATAAACTGTGGGTTTGGTGGCAGACTGATTCTGTGCACCTCCACCGGATACGTTAGCTTGTTTGCATTAGCTAGCTCACAGTGCCACTAGAGTCTCCTCTTATCGGGTAGAAAATAGTTCTTGGCAACCTGAGAACATGACAACCCTGATCCCCCAGGATCGTGGAAACAATATACTACTTTTCGCTCAGTCACTCGTGCTCACTTAGTTTGTCTCAGAGATACACAGAATAAACAGCCTGGGCGTTTCAATAAGTATTTATTGAACAATTGTTATTCTAGTGTAGAATATATGAGCTGCAACAACCATTATACAGTAGCAGAGATATATGATTAGCAATACTACAAAAGTAAAGGGATGGTATAGTTCTACCATCTTGCAGAAATCATGGATATATACATGTACATAAAACACATGATAAAAAGTGCAACCTAAAAGTGCGTACTAAAGGTGCGTACTCCTACGATGTCTCCCTAACTAGCTGTACCTATATGTACCTAGCATCTATGTAGGTGTTATGCCAAGAATCCCTCTAGGATCTAGTCAACCCCCATTACCTGAGAGTTAGAGAATGTGGGACCCCGTCCTGGTCTCGAGTTGGACACTCCGCGAGGGATGTTAGACCACTGCTAGCTGGAGCGTCTGCATGCAGGAACCTCAGCGTCTCTGGTCAGTGTGTCAGCCGGGAAGTCATGGTCTCCTCTGTCTTTCTAAGCAAGACATGATGTATATATAACCATAGGTCTCCCCAGGGGTCCTACCTTGCTGTGTTACTGTGTCGGCCTAAGGGATGACGTTGGGCCTGAACTTTATACAGAGATATTATACAGGAGATGGTAATCCTACTGTTAGTCCTGCTGTGCTTCCAAGAAGCCTCATGCATAATGTATGAGAATCGAACCAGGGAAAAACCTGCGTTCTGAATGCAGTGTCATATCTGGGTAAAAGGTCAGTACCTAAGAACCGTTATGTATATAATGTAGGGAAGAATATAGGTAAAAGTTTGTAGTGTTACCTGCGCCTGTATAGGGTACCTATATGGAATATAACAGCGTGGAGCCGACCCAGGTGCAGGTCCTGCAGAACAAGGCCTAGGGCGTCGAGGCTCCTCCTTCACCCTGGCCGACAGACGAGGAGACGTCGAAGCACTCTTCGACTTATTGTGCTTATTATGCCTCTTACCTGACCGAATCGACGACTTTAAGGAGGAGGACGAAGACTTAGGACTCCGAGAGCGGTGCCGGGACCTGCCCGTCGACCGGGAACGGGACCTACAGGGCGAACGGTGTGGAGTTGAACGCCGGGCCGCAAGCAGATTTAGGGACCCCTTCCTCAAAACCTTCGTGACAATGGCCCGGCAGTCAGAGCACGACTTTGAGTCATAGTCACTCTCCAGGCACCAGAGACAAACTAAGTGTGGATGCATCACCGACATGGAGCTATAGCAGGCGGCGCACAGTTTGAATCCAGAAGTCTTCTTCAACATCGAGGAAAGACCTACACACCAAACATTTTTGACAAAATGTTGAAAAAAGCCTGTCAAAAAGTGACAGAGGGTAGATCTCTTCATGGATCTGGGCTAGCTGGCACAGAAAGGAAAGAACTGACGTCAGGGTGCCGAGGTCGCACCTAAATAGGTGACACAGGTGTCACTTCCAGCACAGACAACGCCACGCGGAGCCGACTGATGCCACCTACCAGCGCGCAAGGGTATTGTTCGAGCAAAAGTCTTCTGGATCCAGCCTGACGCCTGGGATATTCTAAGATAAGGAGACTGCGGCTAGATGTCTCTATCAGATTTCATCCCTCACCTTAACCTTTCTGTAATCCAAACCTCTGCATTACCCTAAAGCATTCTCCTGTTCTTACTCTAACTCCTATTTATCCTTTTTCAATCTTCTTGCAATTTTTCTTTTTTTTTCTCTAACTTTTAAAAATGTTTAGTTTTTTCACTTTTGGTCTTTCTCACTTTTAATTTCGAACTGTTTCCCAAATAGTCCTTACAGCTCTCACTCCGTCAACAGTCAGGAAAAACAATAAATGACTAAAAAGAAAGGTAGAACATGGCACAACATCTATTATGGCTTCTCTTATTTTTTGCGGTGGCCAGAGTCCCGACACGCAGATTCTGGACCACTCATCTTCTTGAAAGGGTCCCAATACCAAAGTGGGTAAAAGGATTACAATTTTCAGGTTGAGCTGTAGGAGAGAATAAATGAAACAGTCTGCCCCGCAAACCGCAACAGAAGAGAAAGGGCATTTCTTCCCGGGTGTTTTGATGCGAGTCTTTGAGGCACGGATCTCCCTCTCAGGAAATTTGTTTTTCACAGTCTGGATGCCGCATCTCTTCTACTCCGCCTTCTGTGAGCTGTACTTTTGTTTTATTTCCATCACCACTCTGTTCAGCCCTTTAGTGCAAACACGCTGCATACATTTGGTTTGGCTCTGGTGCCAGACCCTATATTTGATGATGCAAGCTTTCCTGAGCTCGCCAGGGCGGTCTAGAGACGCGGGGTCTCCTTCAGCCAGCAGCTGCTGTCCAAGAGTCTCACTCATGTGGGATGACTCTGCTCTTAACTTATCAAAAACCCATTCTAGGGCCCTTGACATGCAGAATCCCCGTAAATATCAAGCATGGTCTATTCTCCTTCTCAGCTCAAACTCACCGACTTCGCTGATAGCTCTGCTGAGCAATACACGCATCGCCTCCCCCACGGGTGGCAACAATGTGTCTTCCATGCATGCTCCCCAGCTCCTCTATTTTTAGTTCCCTTTTCAGGAATGTATCTAATCTGATTTGTTCTGGTTCTCAAACATGGCTGGTACACAGTTTGGTCAATCAACAGCTTTACGTCCCCCATCTCCCTCTTTCTGACTCGGAAGTCTAGGACTCAGTGATCTATTCTCTATATGCGTTGATGGAATGATCGGGTTTTCAACATGGCTAGGATCAGGATGACAGTGAGTGGCTTCACACCAATAATCCTGGGTCTCAATGGTATCCTCTGATGTACAACGTTGTGATCCTGTGCTGCACATAGCTTGATGACTCTTAGTACACAAATCGTAAGCTCCGTTTTTATCTCTGGCATAGGCAGGTTTACTGCGATATTCAAGAAGAAAATGCACTCATCTTTGTTTCCTCTTCATTGCCCTTATATTGGCACCCCTTTTCCGGAAGTTCAAGGAAGTGGCTGCTCCTCTGTACGCAGACCTCCATCCCCTTCAAAGTGGCCCCATTCTTCCCAAGACCAATGGATATCTGTGAGATATGGGAGGCTCGGGCCCTCATATTCTGCAGGGGGACCCACCATTTTGCATTAAGCCAATGGATCGGATTATCAAATCTCTCATGGCAAGTGACAAGAGGTGGTTGGACTTCTGCTCATGTAAAAAGGGGTTAGGTAGCCCGAGCAGCATGTTGTACCACACGAGTGCATGGTTCTTTTTGACTTCTATCTGTTCTTCTGGTTTGGGTCCCTGCTAGGCGGGTCCCGTATTAGCCTCGGAGTGGATGGGTAAAGCAGTGGTTTGCTCCCGAGTTGGCCATTTTCTCTGCAATGGTGCCTCTCTGGTTTGCGCGGTCTCGTGCAGACTTTGGCGTCCGTAGTTATACTGGAGCGGTTTTCTAGTAAAGTGGAACGACATTGAGTTGAATCAGAAGTGAACGGCGTTGTTCGGACCTTTTGTCACACGGGGCCCTTAAAGATTTAAAGCACAGAGATTTTATTCGGGAACGAGATCCAGTGGAACCTGGATGTAAGAGGAAGTTGTGCAAAATTGGCACCTGACGTAGGGACACAGGTCCCGAAATGCATTGGGCGGGCAAGAAGAGTGTGAACACGTAGATGTTAAATTTGCATTTTGGATATTTACGAATGTGTATTGTGTAAAATTCATATGTAAACCAATATGAATTCAATGTGATATGCTAATGAATACATTAATGTGAAATTGATGAAATGAAGAAATTCTGAGAACATTTCAAGCGACAACTGTCGTTTGTGAATTGTGCACATTGTTTCAAGTACATGTACTTATTTTTCATGAGATTTGTTGTCTTAGAAGCATAAGGGACAGTATGCTTCCCAATGTAGCACACTAAGGTTAACTGGATTAAGCTGCTATTGTTTATAAATATACCAGAAAAATAAGAGTGCACTACACAACCCCCACATAGCCCATTCTTGCCAAGACCAATGGATATCTTTGAGATATGGGAGGCTCGGGGGTCCTCATATTCTGCAGGAGGATCCACCATTTTGCATCACGCCAATGGATCAGATTCTCAAATCTCTCATGGCAAGTGACAAGAGGTGGTTGGACTTTTGCTCCTGTAAAAATGGGTTAGGTAGCCCGAGCAGCATGTGGTACCACACGAGTGCATGGTTCTTCTTGGCTTCTCTCTGTTCTTCTGGTTTGGGTCCCTGCTAGGCTGGTCCCGTATTAGCCTCGGAGTGGATGGGTAAAGCAGTGGCTTGCTCCCGAGTTGGACATTTTCTCTGCAATGGTGTCTCTCTGGTTTGCGTGGTCTTGTGCAAACCCGCTAGAATGCAAATGCAATTTATTTCTCTTCCTTAGTGTCTGGTTATTGGCTCTCTTCTGGCTAAATGGTATTTGCACAACCAGTATCCCATCTGTATTGCACTGAATGAAATATACCAGTTGCACTTTCCATACCGCAACACAAACCTCAAGGAAGTGCGCTAACATGAACACTTGAGAGCAAGACATGCATTAGCTCATGCTGTGGATCTCTCTCTCACGCACACACTCACACATGTGAGATAATACTCCTCTCCTTCAACAAAGGCTGAGACACTTCTCCCCCTTGCTAGTAAGTACTGTACAACTAGTGCTTAAATTGAGCCAACGGTTCCATATGATGCTCACTGGCACTCAGTTTTGGGGGCCGTCACTTATTTTTCCTCAACAAACTTTGATCCAGAGCAACAGAGAGAACAAAAACAAAAGGGGAAAAAGAAGGAAGAGCAAGGCGGAAAAACAGTGACAAATGGAGAAACCTGGGTTAGATGCCCTATTGTGGTGACTCTTAAAGCATCATCTATCCCCAAAACTCAGCAGTTAGAGGGCCCGTGGTTTCTCTTCACTCTTTGTGCCTCATCTTGCGAGGAAGGGGTGTTGACCTGGAGAGCCTCAGGCAACTTGTACACTAGTGGCTAAACTAGCCCAGTTCCAGGTCATCCAGCTCTTGGGTCCCCACTGGACCTAGCCCGTCCCCCGTGAAGGGGCCCAGGCCAACTTTAGAGTCATCTGGAAGCCGGGCTGGAAGGGAGAAGACCTCACAGAGATGCCCAGCCGGTTGAGCTACACAAACTTCTTTCCACTCAGCTACCTGAGAAGATTGCAGCCCTATGAATATTTCCACTATACTCATATACTCAAGTCATTCTGGGCTTGGCAAAGAAAAAGACCCCATAGAAATACCCCAGAAGTAGCGCAGAAGAAGCTCCTTAGCGATGTGGAAGGATACCCCTGAGGGGATTATTTACAAGCCCTTGAGCTGCCTGTGAGTCACTTTTAATATGGGAAAAAGTGACGTACTGGCGCCGCATGGCGCCTGTAAATAAGCCCCTCAGTTACTCTGAATAATTCCTCTCTAGTCATGTATTGGAGAATGCCCAGCACCTGCCAGTCAGAATGCAGCAATAACCATCACTTACCCTAGATTCAGTCTAGAACGCTCTCTCTGTAGTATCTGTTATTTATTAGAAGGAAGTTGACAATGTTGCAGCCTCTGCTATATCTGTGATGTGAATGAAGAAAAGGTGCAATGGTAGCCTTTTTTTTGGCTCTACCTGTTCAATTTGTAAAGGAAGGTTGCGCTTCTACAATTGGTACATTTGTGCTAATGTGCTAACTGGCTGCACTGTGTGTGATGAAGCTTATATTGTTGTCAGGACTGTATATTTGAAGAACGCATTGTGTATTGCCCAATGTTGTACTTTTGTTTGTGTTTTAAGGAAATGTACACTACTACTTATGGTGCAACTGTTTTTTGAGAAGCTTGCACTCCTGCCAACTTTGACGGTACATGTGCTTTATTAGTTATGGACGCAGGCACAATTGCTGCCTTTGTATTATCTGTTATGTGTGAAAGGGAAACAAGCACTGCTACTACTCTTGTCCTTGATAATTTAATCTGTAGCAGGATTTGGACTGAGTTTGATGATATTACATTTTTTTGGAGTCGGGCGTGATGAAAAATTTCCCCGTTTCTGCACTTGGAAAGCGGCTTTCATATGTTAATGTTGCATTTTACAAACTATTGTCCAGTATCACCATAGAAACAATATGGAAATAGCACTCCAGGAAGAATGGTGCGAGGCAGCGGTGGAGAAGATTAAAAGATATCAAGACTGTTCATATAAAGAGAGAGAAAATAGGAGAAAAGTGCCAGAAAAGCAAATAATAAGAAAAATACAAAGGAAAAACGTGAAAGGAATAAAGAGGAAAGAATAAGAAAGAGAGGAAAGAAGTGAGAAAGGCAATAAAAGGGAGAAACACAAGAAAATGTGATAAAGCAAAACAATCAAAACAAATATTGGCATAGTTAAAACGTCTCTCATTTAATATCTGGCCATAGAGCTATTGGCTTTGACACTGTTTGTTTGCTTTGACATATTATAATTCTTTATCACTCGAAGATGGCTGACACATTTCAAAGCAACGCATCTGCAATGTTGGAATACTAAAAAATAATATATGCCATAAACAATTTCAGATGGTTGCCTGAGCATGCGCATGTACAAGCGAGTATCTTTGAATGTTTTTTGTATGCTTTGACAAGCCAAGATGTCTGCCTGTGTACGCATGCATGTGGGTACAGGGGCAGCCATCTCTGAAATTGATATTATCAAAGTATAACATAATTAATTATAATGTGGCTGCCCATGCATCTGCAAAAGTGGCTTTCTTGTAATGATTTTTATTATAACATATTACAAAAAAACATTTTAAGATGGCTGCAAATACATGCAAATGGAGACCATCTTTGAATGGTGTTTGGAATTCTTTATTCTTAAGATAGATTGCCAAAGCCCATTTCAAGATATTAGCCATCAGCAGTTCCCGTGTTGGATAAGGCATATTGCATTCGGCAGCAAGTCCCAGTAGTAATGTCCATGAAGCTGTTGGGTTCTCACAAAAGTAAAAAACACAAACCAAACAGACACATAGTAAAATGGTAAAATAAACTTTAAAACAAAACTGAAAGGGACTATTTTTGTGACAGATGGGCACATTGTGCACAAGCAAAATGATATTACTTTTTGTGAGGAGAGCCAATAGCTGGAGTGGTCTGACCCACTGACCACTGTTGTCCACTGTGGTGGGTGGCAGTAAAATGTGAACGAAAATTTAACAGACCACTGGTTTATGACCGCTGACCCAAAAGCTCCAAATATATGCATTTTATGCATTATACTTTTTTAAACAAACAATAGTCTTGTGAAACAGCTAAAACTGCCTTAAAGATCAGATCTAAAAAAAGGAAAGAGGAAACGCAAGACATGAGAGGAGCCTGATAGGTTGTACCTTGGAACACTCACTTATTTTGCAGTTACTAAAAGAAACCTTCAGATTTGGTTCCTGAATGGCTGCACTACATAGATGAACTAATCCTGCGCCTATTGATCTTGGTTTTGAGATGCTATGATCAGCGTCTCTACACAAACATTCTCCTTCCTGCAACATCCACAGCCAAGAAGCCAGACATTACTTGAGTTTCGGAGCTCTAGCTCTGAATGATAATGGTTGTTTTTTGGGACTTGCTAAATATCTCTATGCCCTATGAACTTGGATGGTTGTAATAACGTATAACTCTGACCTGGCATGATGGCTCTATTAGGCTGGAACCCTGGAGAACATATACACATTTGGATATGTCTCCGTGCCAGTACTCAGAAAGCACGTCACAGCAAAGCAGCCTTTAACTGCGGAGGGCTCACCTGTGTACCGCCCGTGTATATTGTTCTACATTTGAAACTGGACAATGGAGCCCAAAAAACATGAGGTCTAGTGGTGACAGAATCGAGAGATCTATAAAACTTTGGCTGGGTGGGTCTTCTGTGAGATATGCGATTAGTAGTGAGTAGGCTTAATGCTATTATCACCATTTGGGGTGAAGGATGCTGGATAACAGACTGGGGCTACTATCCTGGAGACCTCCATTACACAGAAAGATCTCTCACACCACACCTTATTGCTTACTATTCGCAGAAGTAAGGCTGATTTCTGAGATTTACCTAAACTTACATGGGAAGTTCAAAATTGTTAGGGGGACGTCTTTTAAAGTGAGCCACATCAATGCCCCCAACCAATAGCCTCAAATGTACAGAGAGTGGAAATAGCGTACTTCCTGCAAGGTGTCGTTCATAAAAGGTCATTTATTAAGGATCTAAGGCCTCCATTACATTTGCTACTATAATCTCCTGCTAAGGACGTTCTGAGAACAATACCTCCACCATCCGCTATGCAGTTCAGTTTAAAACTTTATTCAGCAAGTTAAAAACAGCCATAAAGTACATAAGGCATTAATAAAAAAAAACATAAAAGATTTCCATAAAGCAGGGTGGGGCTAAGGTGCATTGTTCTAGATAACGCATATGTTCAATAGTCCAACATTGGCACATCATTTACCGATTTCCAAAGCCAGTTAAAGTAGTATTGGTAACCCTCCTCCAAAGAAACATATGCATGCCAACTGTCGGTTTCATCATCCCAGAACCCATTCAGCACTCTGCCCTTTGCCTAAAAGGGGTGACTTTAATCAATTTCTTGTTGAGTGACAAGACCATAGAGGGGTCATCCCACACTGACAGATTACATTAAGTGCTGAAGGAAGAGTTTATGTACACCAACCACAGAATGCAAAATACATTATCCAAAGTTAGGCAATCTAAAATGATTGATTTAGTAAAACTGGTCTCCTCTTTTGACCAGATAGAAAACCAAAGGAGCAGAGGACTAACCAGAAGCAAATCCTCTAGATATTGCAAGCCAAGCTTTAGATGGGCAATAAAATTTGAATCAGAGGTGGTAAACAGAGTAAGTGTTTTAAAAAGCTATGCATCCAATCTGTGTTTCTCATTTTCCAGCCCTCACTGGTGATGGGGGCTAAAGGTAAAGAGCCCCGACATTAAAGATCTTATAAAATTAATGAAATAACAGAAAAAAGCTTGAATGAGTAGTGAACTCATACTAATTAATAATCTAGTACCCCAGTAATTAAGAGGGACATACAGGGCTTGTGCTGCCAACTAAAGACAGAAGTATTCTCATACAAGTTGAAGCAGCATATGAAGTGATCTTTCTCCTCAAGTGCCTTAATTTTAGTGAGGACTTTAATGCTCAGGGAGGAGGAGATCTTTTGATTGGAGGAAACACATTTTCCACACTAACAACTACAAGGGGTACCAAAATAAAAATAAAAACTGCATCACCTGAATGTGGTCAAATAGACTTGATATGAAAGAACCTCTTCTTAGTATTTAGTGGAATCGGAATTTCTCTGTATGCACTAGATATAGAATCTCTTTCACTGTTTGTAGGACGCCCTTCTAGATAGACATATGATTTGCCACTGTATTGTGGCAAATTCAGAAGGGCCATAACGGATCTGTTCCTGAGCCAAGCAGCAAACGTCAAAGATGGAAGGCTGGGGTGTAAGATCTGGCCCTGAAACATCTGAAGGAGATCAAGTCTGCACCATAACATCCCGTCTGAACATTCAGGTAGATAAAGGAGGTTGGTAATATTGGATCTAACCGCTGCGTTCAACATGTGTCTCACTCCGTGCTCCTATCCAGATTGACTGATTTTGGGATATGTGGATCAAGGTTTAAATGGATACAAGCCTTTATTTCCAACAGGCAGCAAGTTGTATCCTGTACACCCTATCCATCTCCCCCTTTTTCACTGAACTTTTCACTCAATTGCAGAGTGCCGCAGGGTCATCACTCAGCCCAACACTATTTAACAATTACATTTCTCTACTGAAAGCACTAGTACTCCGATCATTGCGCCTATCTCAGAAACATCAATACCACCAAACAGAAAATCTTTAAATGAATGTGTAGAGTGAGCAGCTGGATGAATAAAAACTATTTGAAATTAAATGGTGGAATGTCTCAAATTTTGTGGGTTGATAATCAAACCCCAATATGGTCCCTAGAATGGTGGGCTGATGAACTCGGGCTGCTCCCTATGCAGAGAAATTTACCCAACAATCTTTCATTTTCTAGCTACATTATCTAAGTTGTGGCAGTCAGTATTCACAAACGTAGACTCTTATGAAAAATATTTCTTCTGCTTTCTACCACTTCTTGTCAGATTGTATTGCATTCAATGTGATTCTGTCTTGACTACCATAATACACTTTTGTCTAGGCCTCCGGAACGAACTGATCCACTGCTTGCAAGTGGTGCAGAATGTGGCTGGTAGCCTGATTCTTAACATTCCTAGGTGTTCATCTAAAAGGTACATCTGGACTCTTTACACTGATCCCAGTGTATAAGTGCATTGTTTTTAAAGTGTTATTCTTTACACAAAAAATTGTACACAATGAGACAAGTATACATATCGAAAAATGTTTTCAGGCGAGACAGCTACATTCCAGTTCTTAAAATCTATTTGTGGCTCTTAAAGTTAAGAAATGTAGAGTGGAGGGCAGATCCTTCTATCATCTGTCACCTAAACTCTGGAACTCTAGCAGAAGATCTAAAAGCCACGGTGGACCATCTGATATTTTAAAAGACGCTTAAAACATGGCTTTTTCTACAAGACATTACCATCTTAAGTTATTGTATTGAAGTAAAGACTACTCTAGTGTTTGGATGGCCTATGGGGTAAAAGCATGCACTATATAAAAATATTTCATTCATTATTCACTACTGTTGACCACACTCAGGAGCTACCAGGATCATCCTAGCTTTGGAATATAATAAAAATGTATGAAATGTTTGAAATGCAGAGGTATCTGTTGAAACACATAGAAAAACTCACCTAACCAATCAAACAAAATGGCATGCACCTTTGTTTCTCATATCTGGTCCCTGGAGGTAAATTATTTGATTATTTTCTGCATCTGTGAATAAGCCTACTTGGGAATCTGCTATTTTCTGCATTCACAAATAAGTCTATATGTGGAAAACCTAATTTGTGGAAGATGTGCAGCACTTTTCCGTTTAGGTCTCAGGCTTCCCTGAAGCATTAGGCTGAAAGACTCTGATTCTGGAGAGTCTTCATCAGATAGATGACAGCTATGAGACATTGTCTATACCTCGGAAGACAGAATTCTGGATCTTGTTTGATTAATGCATCAGTGTTGCTTTATCTGTTTGAACCAGTAATGCATTCAACATGAGCGCAGGTAAGACCGATTTGAGCTAGATGCACTGCTCATGATTTGTATCACACCAACGTGTGATACATCTCTCCTTAATTCACTATTTTACTTGTGTCTGGACGTGATACATATGAACTCCCCAGCTCAACAAGGAGGGATGTCACATCTGTTTGTGTTGACATGTCCTGGTGAATAGGAACAACACCCTGCATTATGTCTTCTAACACCACCAGGGGAAATATTGTGTTACAGCTGAAAGAAATGTTAGTCTTTCCTCTCAAATTTCTGAGTATTAGCACCAATTGTCTTCTAGGCACTGTGGAAAAGACCTCATGCAGAGCCAAGAACTTAGCATCTGTAAAATGCAAGACGCAAAGGACTCCAGAAGAGTCGACATCTGGCAAACCATCGGGTTCACTGTCCTGATAAAGTTGTCACTTTTAAGACTGACAGAAGAAAGTCTCTCCTCCAAATGATATATTCTTGACCCTTGAGTGTCCAACAACGCTCCTAGGTAGTGAAAGGATTGAAATGGGACTGACATCAACGTAGGTGCTGGAGACATTAAACTGCCATTTTAAAGGTTAGAGAGTTTCCTGAGGAATTGAGGCCTCGAAGTATGCACCTACTACTGCCAAGCATTTGGAAATAGTGCTTGGGGTTGAATAGAAGATTATATTAAAAATGATCACCTCCTGATCAACCTCGAACCTGAGGAATTCACAACTTTTCACCACAATCACAATGTGTAAACGTGTATCCTGAAGATATATGGCACATATTCAATCCCTTCAATGGAATTGAGGGATTATTTTGTTAAAGGGTAACCTTCCTGAATATCTCTTCATCCGTTAATTGCTTTTCTTGTTTGGGTCCTTTGTTTTGAACAAGAAAGTAACTGAGTACATTCTACTTCCTTTTTTGGGGCATGGCTTGTTTCTCTAGAAGGATGATGACCTCCGGCTGAAGACTGTTCAGGTGGAACTAGTTGTAAGGACTGAGCACTAACCTGATAGGTTGTGTGATCCTGTAGGAGTGAGGTGAAGTCAAAGAAGATGGTTCCCAACTCCTCCCAAAGACTGCCACAGCCCAAACGTAGTTGTGCACTCTGGAGTCTGGACTGGGTCAGTCCCCGGATGAAAGGGGAATTAGAGAGAAAAAGAGGTCCTCTGGACAACTAGGTCACTCTGTGCGTACACACCTCTCCTATACCATCTGGCTGTTCCTCCTCAGTAGTGGTCTGGGAGGGTTCATGTGTGTCCTATGGATATGTAAATGATATGTTAAGAAATAACTTTTCTAAAGCCCTACTCCGCTGATAACCAAGTTACCCCGATCTTACCGAATTTTCACTCTTTTCCACTAGGGAGGCAAAATCCTTAACTTCAGGATTGAGTTGTGCCAGTAGTTCGTTCTAAACAGAAAACAAAAATGAAATCACTATTTCTTGAATACCTTAAGTAGCTGCCCCCCACCATCCGAAACACTCCTTGATCGTGTTTCCCCGTGTGTTACCTGTCTTCTACACACTGTGATTGTACTATATTTATACCCAGGAATTACTTTGATTCGATAAAAAAACCTTCTGTGGTTTATCCTTTTTAGATAGTACAAAAAATGTGTGTGTCCAAAACACTTCCGGTAGCTATGCACTGAATAGTCCAAAAATAATTTAAACTGTTTTCATTGCAACATTTTAAAATCTTCTCACAAATTACCTTATCTTTTGTCTTGTATTTTAGGAGTTTTCAGGGTCAAAGTACAGAAAAAGAAGACTTGTAGGAGTCCCAGGACATTAAGTAGGAAAGTCACTTAATAGCGCAGTCCATGCGTGCATTACCATACATTTTCAATGCAGGAGTCTGCTGGTGAGTTGTCTCTGTTTACTCTGAAAGGATTTTAATGGTCGAAGCTTCCAGTGAGGAATTCCCAGGGACAAGCTGCTCCAGGAGGTAAAAACGTTATGACAAAGAATTCCAGGGAGTCAAAGACGAGTTGCAGCAGGTGGTGGAACCAGCAGAAGCTTCTTCTTATGGAGAAAAAAGCAGGTAAGAAAAAAATATCAGGCATTTAGATTTGGGTGGATGTAACTTTTGTAATTAGTCACACCTAGGATGACTGCCGCCGTCACAAGAGCTGGAACTTACACAAGAACGCAGTCCCAAGGTTTTGTGTAAGGACACACCAGACGCAGCCTGGGGTACCTGCCTTGGACCTGCCCTTTAAACCCCCCTCACACACCTGGGGAAGAAAGGAATCACTGCTTACACCACAGATTTTTCCTGCAGCCACCTGTAGTGTCGTGAGACTATGTGCGCTAGGACCATTGCGGTTCTGGGCAGACTCAACAGAAGAATTACATAACGTGCTGGGAAGTGTTACGGTGTGGTTATTAACGGATATGATGTAATCAGAGTTGCAATGTGTGATTGTATGCTGAAGAATAAAGACATACAATCCAGAGCTCTGTGTATGGCGTATTCGCTTGTATGCTCTTGGGCTGGGGAGGGCGCTACAACTGGCGATGAGTAGGGGATCTGTGCTTCGAAGAAATCAGACTGCTCTCCCCGTGAGTTTGCAACGCTACAGCAAACCGCTTGTGCATGCCACGTCCACCTAATTCGATAAGAAGCAGTTCGAAGTTGGCGCGTGTGGAGTCAAAGCTCAGCTCCAGCCCACATACGGCTCTCGAAGTTGAAGGCCCTGTGAAGGAGCGCATTCAAAAGCCGTCAGAAACCCACTGGGTAAGGCCAAAAGAAGAGACAGTGTGCCACATCATAACAAAGAGCCATCATCAATACAAAGAGAAAGCTAAAGGCAGTCACAACCAGGTACGATGCAAAAAGCTAAAGACAGTGACGAACAAGTACGAGACAAAACCGTCACTTACAGTCAAGAAAGGAGATGGCGCATTACGACCTCAGTTCAGGCATGACAACCCAAGTGCAAGGACATGGTCAGTGTCTGCATACAGTACCGGACGAGAAGAACAGCTCTATGCTCTCAAAGGCAGTAGAAAAGAGCGTGATGTACGATGCAGCTGTGTTTCTCAAACCACTACTATTCAACACCAGCAAGAAACAGAATATTGGCACTGGGTGGACTGCATGGATCGAGATGTTCGATGACTTCATATATGCCCAGGAAAAAGTAGATGATTAGAAAATCATTAAGTATTTGAAGAATCTTGCCGGTGACGGAGTAAAAGAAGTGCTAAAGAAAATATCACAAGCTGATGCAGCATCATACCACTAAATTAAGGAAGGGTTGGAAACCAAGTTCAATCTGATGACAAATATCAACCATTAAAAGGTACATTTTCAAAAAAGCAAGACAGAAAACTGGTGAAATGATGGATGCGTTTGTTGACAGACTTGAAGTGCTTATCAAACACTGCAAATTTAGTGAGTTTAATGAAGAAGCCATACGTCTCTGAGTCATCGATGGCTGTCTTTCAGACTCTTTCACTTACCCCATCTTCGGTCCCTTCCCCACAAAAAACACCTCAGCTCCTCTTCTAGCCTAGAAGACTTGTAGCCCACACCAGGGACCTTGCGGCCCTGGTGTGAGAAGGGAACCCTATGATGAAGCATGTCACCCTTGGGTGAGTGAAGGTTCTCGTCTTAAGAAAGGCCTTTTCCCATCTTCCCACACGATTAGGGCACATACCCTTCTGGCTCTATAGTTGGTAGTATCTTATGAGTAGGAACCCTCTCCCTACTTATATTTATGATTTTTTGAGATCGTAATTTTAGTGAGTATACATGTAGACGGGGAGTAGTACGGTCTCTATTTTCTTTTGGGCCTCTCCCTTTGATTCGTTGTGTGTATTAATAACATTGTGGCCTATGCCAGTCGAAGTTTGTATGACAGAATGGGGCTATTCTCAGCCGGAGGAGGAGATTCTGGCTCTCGTGTGGTCCCACAAACATTTTCATGTGTTTCTATAAGGGAAATGTTTCAGTATCATCACAGACCACCAAGAGTTGCTCCCTATTTTTGGAAACCCATAAGCCAAGATGCCACCTCGCCTTGAGAGGTGGGGATTGCGATTGCAAGAATACAAGTATGCAATTGTACACAAGCCGGGTAAAGACCAAAACCCTGCTGATTACTTGTCATGAGTACGGCTAAATCAGCGCAGTTGGACATCCAAAATAGCTGAGGAGTACATTAACTTCATTGTGAGGTTCAGCACGCCAGTAGCCCTATCCATTGGACAGATTATTGCTGCTACTAATGCTGATAAGAACATGTTTATCCTCAATGACATAATTTCAACCCAATCTTGAAAGAAGAGTGTTTGACCTTTGCTGACGATGTTTAATTAAAAAAAATTAAAAAAATTACAGGATGAACTGTCCATGACCAAGGAAGGTGTTGTATTGAGGGGTTCAAAAATCATCATACCGGAAAGCCTCAGACAGCAGGTCACTGAGCTCGCCCATGAAGAACATCGTGGCATTGTAGCCACCATTAGAGCGTTAAGAGACTGAGTGTGGTGTTCGCATTTAGAAGAGCGAGTTGAGAGGGAACTGGAAGAGTGCCATCTTTGCAAGTGCCTTTCCCAACAGTCACGCAGCATCCACTGATAACGTCTGACCTTCCTGCACAAGTGTGAGAAAGAGTTGCAGTTGATTTCTTTGGGCCTTTAGGAAAAGGGCATCATCTCATGGTAGTCAATGATGAGTATTCACGCTTTCCTCTAGTACAGGAGTTATCATCAACAGCCCATGAAAAGGTCATCAAACAGCTGAATTACATCTTTTGCAGCGTGGGATATTCCCGCCATTCTCAAATCTGACAATGGTCTGCCGTTCGATAACAAAGAATTCAAGGAATTTCTAGTCAGACTATATGTCAAGCATTAGAGGAGTACAGCTCTGTGGCCCCAAGCCAATTGTGCTGTAGAACAGTTCATGAGTACCCTCACAAGGGTAATTCAATGAGCATCAATGGAGGGGGATCAGGTTAAACCAAGCCTTGTGTCAAGCCCTCCGTGCCTATCGTTCATCTCCTCACTCCACTACTGGTGAAAGTCCCGCCACCATGCAATTTGGGAGAGCTATCGGAATCAAATTGCCACAGTGGACAGTAGACCGATCATCCTTGAATGCTGTTAAGGTTTGTCAGGGCTCGAAAAATCATTTAATTTTTACTAGACCTGCAGGTCTAGTAACCTAAAAAATGTACTCGACCTACCTGAAATGCACTTGACCTCAGTTTCTGGAAGTGGAGCAAATGTGACAAGTTAACAAGATTTAAAGGCATTTTTTTTGCTCATTCACTTTGTGAGCAATAAAGATACCTTTAAATCTTGCTACCTGTCACATTTCCTCTGCTTTCAGAGACAGAGGTCAAAAGTCAGTTTGTCTTCCTACTCGCCAGAAAGGGCGAGTAGGACCTAAAAATAGCTCGCCCTAATTGAATCTGGCTCGCAAATGCGAGCGGGCGAGTGGATTTTTCGAGCCCTGTTTGTGTCACAGATACGTCTCGAAAGTGCAAAATGAAAACATACACCGATCAGCGTAGAGGAGCCCAGGAAACAGCATTCGATGAGGTTGACTTGGTCCTGGTCAGGCAGAAATGAAAGCGTAAAACAGACACTCTGTTTGCTGTCGATCCTCTGAGAGTTGTGACGTGAAAAGGACACATGGTGACAGCACATTGTCCCAGACAGTCCATCACACAGGACTCGTCACACTTCAAGCCCCTATCTCAATGATTACCAGCTCCTGCAATTACGGATGAGGCGATCCTGCCTAACAGTCCAGATCAGGCATCCGAACTTGTGCCCTTGGTGCACTATCAGGGTCCCTCTCAACCACCTCATACCACTCGATCTGGCCGACTAGTGTAAGCGCCTCGATTACTTATTGAAGAAATTTAATGTAACTGTTGTTTGTACTTAATGGGAGATGTAGTGTTGTGAGACTATGTGCGCTATCTGGGCGGATTTAACAGAAGAATTACGTAACGTGCTGGGAGGTGTTATGGTGTGGTTATTAACGGTTATGAGGTAATCAGAGTTACAATGTGTGATTGTAAGCTGAAGAATAAAGACCTAAATCCAGAGCTCTGTGTGTGGCGTATTCACATTCATGCTTACGGGCTAGGGAGGACGCTACACCACCGATGTTTGATGGCCGTCTATCCATCTTGTGGGTCTACTCTGTTGATAAGGCTGCGTTTGAACACTCTGCTAGAAACAGCGGCACTTGTGAAGCTTGTAGCGAAGCATTCGGAATTCTTACTTTTTCCCAAAGTCATTTCTGGGAGGGGTTCCATTGTAAAAATTAACCCATCGTCTTTCTTTATACACATGGACTCTAACCAGTGTGTGGCCATAGAAGGGCATTATTGAGCATTCTCGAATGTGCCTCTGGTTTAAAGCCTGTTAGACAAAGCCAGGATGTACACCCCATAGCTAAATCAAAGCAATGCATTATTAGGCTTTAGAAGGCTGCTAAGGTGCAAATAATTTGGTTTAAACCCATCATTCACTCCATTATGATCTATTTAAAATCTACTCTCCTTTTGTAAGGATACTCATCTTAAAAGAGTTGGAATCAATCCCAACCTTCCTGCCCGCAGAATCTCAATGCTTAATCTACTTGGCTAGAGTGACCACTGATAAGAGCTGTAGCAGTACTATGCCTTCTTGTATCTGAGAGGATGAAAGAATCAAGCTGTGGATCTGAACTTAGAAAAAGGGGATCCTGTTCTTGAAGCTTTACTTCTTTCAAAGGTGATCCTAAGGCGCTTCTGCAGAAGCAGATACCACGAAAGCCTCCATCACTAGTTCAAATTGGACTGGCACTAATGAAAACATAGGTCCAGAACAACTATGTTGAGGCTCAGAGGGATGAGGAGCAGCCCTGAAAAGGTCCAACAGGATTGAATTCAAGGAAGAAGCTAGCATCGATAAATAGCACCACGGACTTTCAATTTGGACGCCTACTCTATAAGGAGACTTACCTGAGGGGTGGGAAAGGGACCATTCTGAAGTCTTCTTACAGGCCTGAGCCAAGAGCAATGGTCTCTCGCTCTCTGATGTCCTTCAAATCCCCCGTGGTGCAGGAATCACACATCAAGGGATCATTTGTCAATAGAACTTAGTGAAACTGAAGGAACGCTCTGGACCTGCATTGTCAGTAAGACACACACAAAAAAGGAGCCGATGTCAGGCAGTGCCATATGTAGGCCGCTATTTTCTTGGGTGGCCAGAGCTGCTACTGGAGTCTTGTGGCACTGCCAGGTGACACTAGCAAGCTGCTGCTAGGAGAAAAAGTTTCCAGATCCAGTCTGGCATATGGGGATAATCATATGGTGAGGAGTCTGTAAGAAGAAGTATCCATAATAATGATTAGACTGTAAAATGTATCTTATTTCAAGTTTTCTCAAATAATAACAGGTGTGGGAGTTGAGGTTAATGTAGTACATGGGGTTGGGGCACAAGTGAAGGAAGAATGTTAATTGGGGAATTTCTTAACTTTTTATGGTAATGAATATCAACATATTAGTCAACATTAATTTCCTTTCAGCTTAATCTGATTTTTTAAGGAAACTTAAATATATGTATATAACCCAGTGATGGTTGCAATGGTGGTTATAGTTATGTCAGCATTTCCATTATAAAAATGCCTTTTTTGAATTGCTAATAACTTTGGTGCCGCTTGACGAATTTTCACGAAAGTTTCCCAAAAAGTGCTCCTTTTTGCCTAGATTGTGCAATGAATGTTTTGGGGGCAGAGAAAAAAGGGAGGTCCTAAAATGCAAAATCACCATGCATTTTCCATAGACTTTTTTAGACAGTGTTACAGCAAAAACCGCTGAACGGAATTACACCAAATTTGGCAGGAAGCTAGATCTTGGTCCAGAAAGCGTGCTTTTTTGTGATTTGGTGTAAATCCATTCAGTAGGTTTTAAGAAATGAAGGTAGAAAAATACTGTACATCTGGACAGTTGAATATGGGGGTCTGTCGCAAGAGTCCCTCGAACTAATTTTTAAAAAATATAGCATTCTGATTGACCCAGGGAGCTTTTTTTCCATTGGGCCAATTTTCTCCCACAGGAGTCAGACTCCTGTGGGAGCGAGCGCTCTGATTTGGCTGCCAGCAACATGAAAAAAGTCCACTGTCCTGATGTCCTGAAGCTTAAAAGTAAAAGAATATAAGGGGGCATGTTAGGGATACACTGTCCCACCTAGGCCCTGTGTGAGAATCCCCCCCGGCCCAAAAAACCCCCCCAAAAACAATCGGTTTTGCCACAATCCCGCTGGACTCACACAGGATCGCTGCAAAATACTTTTTCTTTAAAAATGGCAGCCTGTAATTATTTTAAATATTTGGGGAGGGGGCATGAGTGGGGTGGGGGTACCCTCCCTGATTAGGGCCCTGTTGACCCCTTCCCCCTGGGCCAACTCTTACTTAAAGGGAGGAGAGTGCGCAGCCCTCTTCACCGAGCATTTATAGGCCCGCTATCCCATTGCCCTGGGCGGATGTGCATATTAGAGGGAAGGAGGGCCACGTGGCCCCGTCCCTGAGCCTTTGCAGGCCCTGGGGATCCCATCCCTAGGGGCCGATTTCATTAAGAAAAAGGGAGGGGGCTACGTAAACCCGGGGCCCCCACCCCTGAGGCCGACATGATCTTTGAAAAGAGGGGGCCACCCCCCCCCTCTCATTACAATTCGGCCCCAGGGGATGTGATCTCCGGGGCCTTTTAAGGCCTGGTGAGGAGGCCCACCTCCTCTAAATAATTAAATTTGGCCTTTACGGATGGGTCTCCGGGGCCTCTGGGGGAGGGGGGACACTTGCCCCCTCACATATTATTAGTGGTTGGCCCTGAAGGATGGGGTCCCCGTCACGCATTTAGGCTCGGGAAGGGGGCATATGCCCCCTCGCCAAAAATAACTGTTGTTGGCCCCGGTAGGTAGGGTCCTTTAGGGCGCGGGGAGGGGAGCCACCTGCCCCTCTCCCTTATTATTATTCTTTAGCCTTAGGGATGGGGTCACCAGGGCCCATTTGTCCTTAGGGAGGAGGGGAAAGTGCCTCCCCACCCCCAAAATACTTGCTTAAGGCCCCAGGAGATGGGGTCCCTGGGGCGCATTTGGGTTCACGGAGGGGGGCCACGCGCTGAAGGCTGTACATGGCTGTTGGCTGCCCATGGAGGGCCGTTTGCAGGGCATGACTGCCGGTCAGGCCCTAGGGCCAATCGCATGGCCATGCGCCCGGAGTTTGGCTTTACATATGGTAATATATTACTTTACGTTAAAAAATTCACATAAAAAAAAGGTGACATTATAGTTCAGTGTGACAACAAAAAAAACTTAACAATTCACTGAAAAAAACAAACATTAAAGTGACAACATAATCAGGTGAAAATGTCAGTGCATGTGAGAAACTGGGTTGTTGGTTTACTGGGGTTTGAGCCCTGGTTAGGCAACAGCCACCAAACCTTGCAGGGTGAACCACAAAAAGTCACTAACCTGTGCTTAACCCTGGGTAGCTTAGCACAAAAAGCAGCCAGGCTTAACTTAGAGGCAATGTGTAGAGTATTTATGCAGCACACAAATATAATAAAGTGAAAACACAACCGAAGAAATATCCCAAACCAATTTTGAAAACTAGAGCAAATTTTAATAAATTATTTGACATCAAAACGACAAAAATCCAATCAGTAGAACCGGAGTTATGAATATTTAAAGTCTAAGGTTCAAAATAGCCCCTAAAAGATCAAAGTGCCAACTGCGGTCATCTGCTCGCGTAAGACCAGGTCAAAGTCGAACGTTTGATCTCTCTGTGAGTGACTGTCTAGGAGGAATTCACAAAGTCTAACTGTCAGCTACACCCAGTCATGTGACACAAGACAGGCTGCAGGCACCAATGGCTAAGGGAAGGAAAATGCCAACTTTCTAAAAGCGGCATTTTCAAAATTGTAATGAAAAAAACGACTTTACCATTAAAGACGGTTTATCATTACAATTCCATAGGTAACAAACATGACATATCTACCTCCTCTTAATTAGGAATTACAGCTTATTAAAGGGAATAAGGAATCCCCAATGTTATCCAAGGGGAGGAGTAGGCCTTACAGTAGTGAAAAACGAATTTGGAGGTTTTTCACTACCAGGACATGTAAAACTTAAGGGTACATGTCCTACCTTTTACTTAATGAGCACCCTGCCCTATGGGAAAACTAGGGCCTATCTTAGGGGTGACTGATACATGTAATAAAAAAGGGAGTTTTAGGCTTGGCAAGGGGGTTTAAAATGCCAAGTCGACTTGGCAGTGTTACACTCCAATTCAGGCTGCAATGGCAGGCCTGGGACAAGTTTTAGGGTGCTTCTTAAATGGGTGGCACAATAAGTGCTACAGGCCTTTAATTTACAGGCCCTGGGTGTATGGTATACCACTCTACAAGGGACTTATCAGTAAATTAAAATGCCAAACAGGTAAATGCCAATCTTACCATGTTTTAGGGAGAGACCACATGCACTTTAGCACTGGTTAGTAGTGGTAAAGTGCAGAGTCCTAAGGCCAACATAAATTAATTAAGCAAAAAGTGGGAGGAGGAAGGCAAAAAGTTTGGGGTGACCCTGCAGAGAGGGCCAGGACCAACAGTGCTAACATAACATTTTGAACTAAAAAAACAACAAAAACTCACCAGTTTAACTTGCGCCCCCACCACGTACTGTCCATAGATACACGAGAGCCATAATCTTGAATTTTCAAAAGACTTTTATTCTTCAGATACAAAAATCCAGCCCAGACAACGCGTTTCGTCCCTGCAAGAGGACTTCATGAGAGATAAACATATTTCTGTGAATACTCTCAAACTCCTACAGTAAAACGTTATAGTGTGCAAAGGGTGACCACTTTTGAAGGACAGTTTATTGGTGACTGTTCAGCGCATGGTGGTTTTTACAAGCTTTCACACAAGCGCAGGAGGGAGTTTGAGAGTATTCACAGAAATATGTTTAAAATTAAACACATTTATATATTTTTTTTAAATAAAATCTTTTAATTCAATGAAAAAAACTAAGGTTATAGCTTATAGTTAGGAAAACTTATTTTCCCTATACAAACCATGTTTAAACTGCACAAACTTAAAAAATTCTAAAGTTATAGGTATAACTTGCATTTATAATTTATCCACTACCTTCAAATTATTATAAGTAGCGGACCTCATTACACACTCTTTTCAGCTCGCTAAATAGACAACACTAACTATAACTCGCCATTCTACCATGCGATGTGTTTTCACAAATAATACTCCACTGTACAACACTACACTGTACAAGACTCTCTGCCACTCTACTGCATGACACTACACTCGACAACACTGAACTATATGACACTCTACTCCATGGAACTGCACTCTATACCATTACACTCTACAACACTCTGCTACACTCTATGATACTTTAGGACACTCTACTCGATGACACAGTCTCCACCACACTCCATTTCAAGCCACTCCAGTTGACAACACTCTAAAATCATAACTCAGCTCTACTGTTTGACACGCCACTACACTGCACAACACCCTGCTCCACTCTGCGAAACTCCACTCCAAGATACACCACAACATGCCACTCCACTGTATAACACCTTACTCCACTGTATGCTACGTCATTCCACTCGACTCCACTCTATTTCACTCTACAATATTCCACTCTACGACACTAGACTCTACAACACTTTCCTTCACTGTACTGAACTATACTTCACTTTATGACACTCCAATCAATGACACTACGATCTGAAACACATTTTTATAAAAACCATTAAAATACAATGAAAAAATGTAAGGTTAAGGATCATTTATAATTAGAACTACCTTATGCATTCTTTCTATACAAACCCAACTTAAAATACACAAAAATAAAAAATTGTTAAGTTATAATTAAAACTTCAATTTGTAATTTAGGCACCAACATCAACTTACTATAAGTCGTTCATCTCTGAACACAATCTTGTGACCTCACTCACCACACTACATTAACGATAAATAATGCCTTTCCCATACACTGTTTATACCATTGCATACTAAATCACTTATAGCATGTGAAATCATAGCATTCATAACAACACTTATAGCTTCTCAAATGACATTATTTGTCACAACACAGTGCATGGTAGAGTGGCGAGTTATAATTAGTGTTGTCTGGTTAGTGAGCTGAAAGGAGTGTGTAACGAAGTCCGCTACTTATAACAATTTGAAGATAGTGGATACATTTTAAATAAGGTTATAACTATAACTTTTGAATTTTTAAAGTTTGTGTAGCTTTCACTTAGTTTGTATAGGGAAAATAAGGTTTCTTAATTATAACTAGCCAATGACTGGCCTGTGTTATAGTGTATTGTAGTAGCATTTATACACAGATTTAAACCCCAATGTGAGGCACACAAATACATTTTCAGATGAGGCGCAAGTTACACTATGGAGAAGTGGGAGTTGGACGAGTGTTCTATTTGTTGTAAGCCTATGTGAAAAGTGTTTTGTTGTGGTGCATAGGCGGCCAGAGTGGTGTGCTTGTTTTGGGTAGCAGTAATTGGCAGTGATGGTGGAAAATTAGATCAATTGTGTGTATAATTGTTATGCCACCAGCACTGATTACACTCTGCTATGATGGTTTTCCAAATGCAGTATTTCTTAAGAAGTCTGAAAGTCACTGATATTTGGCCTGGGCTTGTACTGATTACAGTCAGCCAAGAGAGCACCCTAGTATGGCTTTCTGGGGATTTTTAGAAGAGTGTGCAGCACTGATCAAGACTGATCCAGTTTTAAGCAGAAAGCTGTGTGGTGATCATGATTGTGGTTCAAAGCTGAATTGGAAGAATATAAATACTTAGCTATAAAAATACTTCTCAAATGTTATCTTTCATGTTTTTACATGCTTGATTCATCCCCGTCGTCGAGTTGGGGGACCCACAGTAGTCATATAGAGCAGTGCAATGTTAAACATAGTCTTGAATGTTTTAACATAGTCACATTAAGATCCTTTTCATTTCATTTCATTTCAAAAGACCCAAAAGTCAACCAATCAGGAGAAAGCAAGTGAACACAATTCCCTCCAGGGGCCACCATACCTCACATTTCAAAGCACAATTGTGAAAGTGAAAGAACTTGGTAGATGAGCCTGAGTTGGGAAGGAGGCAGGCCTCATTTGAAGCAATGAAATAGACCAACACTGAAGAACTACATTTACAGGTAACTTATTTCTTCCCCAGCACTGGATCTTTCATAGATTCATATGCTTGAATCAGAGGAGCAAGTAGATTCACAATATACATTTTGAAGCAGATGATGGGAAACAAAGAAAACAAACATTTACAATGCAATAGGTCTCGCATTTTTGAGAGTTAGAGCTATCGGCACTATAAATGACAATGTCTTTTGCCTATGTGTTTTGGTTTGGGGTGTAGTGGATGTATGAACAGAGATGTAGCTGCAGCACTGTCTAGAGGACTAAGAATGGGTTATTACCACTGGGAACAGTAACACAGCTGCAACACTGCCTAGAGGACTTAGAATGGAGGAGTTACCGACGGGACCAGAGAAGCAGCTGCAGCACTGTCTAGAGGACTTAGAATGAGGAATTGCTACTGTGACCAGAGATACAGTTGCACCACTGCCTAGAGGACTTAGAATGGAGGAGTTACTGACAGGATCAAAGAAGCAGCCAGCAGCACTGTCCAGAGGAGTTAGAATGAGGAATTACCACCAGGAACAGCAGCACTGCCTAGAGGATTTAGAATGGAGGAGTGACTTACGGGACCAGAGAAGCAGCTAGCAGCACTGTCTAGAGGACTAAGAATGAGGAATTACCACTGTGACCAGAGACACCGCTGCAGCACTGCCTAGAGAACTTAGAATTGGGGAGTTACTGACGGGACAGAGACGCAGCTAGCAGCACTGTTTAGACGACTTAGAATGACACATTACCACTGGGAGCAGAGACGCAAATGCAGCACTGTCTGGAGGACTTAGAATGAGGAATTATCATTGGGACCAGAGAAGCAGCTAGTAGCACAGTCTAGAGGACTTAGAATGTGGGAATTACCAATGAGACCAGAGAAGCAGCAAGCAGCACTGTCTGGAGGAAGTAGAATGAGGAATTACTACTGGGAACAGAGACACAGTTGAAGCACTGCCTAGAGGACTTAGATTGGGGGAGTTACTGACAGGACCAGAGAAGCATCTAGCAGCACTGTCTAGAGGACTTAGAATGAGGAATTACCCCTGGGACCAGAGACACAGCTGCAGCACTGCCTAGAGGACTTAGAATGAGGAATTACTACTGGGGCCAGAGAAGCAGTTCCAGCACTGTCTGGAGGACTTGGAATGAGGAATTACCCCTGGGACCAGAAAAGCAGGTGGCAGCACTGTCTAGAGGACTTAGAATGAGGAATCACTGATGAGACCAGAGAAGCAGCTGGCAGCACTGTCTAGAGGCCTTAGAATAAGGAATTACCGACGGGTACAGAGAAGCAGCTAGCAGCACTGCCTAGAGGACTAAGAATGAGGAATTACCACTGTGATCAGAGGCATAGCTGCAGCACTGCTTAAAGGATCTAGAATTGGGGAGTTACTGACAGGACCAGAGAAGCAGCTAGCAGCACTGTCTGGAAAACTAAGAATGAGGATTTACTGACGCGACCACAGAGAAGCAGCTGCAGCACTGGCTAGAGGACTTAGAATGAGGAATTACCGGTGAGGCCAGAGAAGCCAGTTCTGTTGCTCTGTGCAATGTTTTGTGGCAGTGTCCTGGGGCTCACGGCTGGATTCGAGATCGGCCCAAGGTTCATCACATCAAAGCCTGCTGCCGAAGTCAGTAAGCCTCGTTAACCTATTAGTATGCTACATTTCCATCTCAGCTGATACCTATCATCCACTGTTTTTCATTTATCATTTTGGCCTAGTTCCACAACAACGAGATAGCATGTGCTGTCCCTCTACTAAGACGATTCTGTAAAAGAGAGCAAATTCCAGTCTGGTATTTCTGTCTTCCTCAATTTCCCTGTTTTCCCCAAATTCCTTTGACCAGCAGCAAGTCTGTCATTGCTTTCTGATATAGGTATTCAGGAGTGGCAGGGGAACTATGAACTACATTATACAGCTGCCCAATTACAGTGGTTGATGCATTGGTTAGGCTCTGCACCCAGTCCCAAATGGGTTGATTTGAGGAGTGAACTAGTAGGAGATTCCATTATTGATTGGCTACTTGACCGGGGTGGGGCAGCGCTGTTCGTCATAGACTTGCCACAGTAGTGAAAATATGCTGGGATTTCTATGGGAGTTATGTTGTTATGTTATTGTGATTTATACAGTGCGTAGCTACTCCAAGGAGTGTCCCAGCGCTAGACAGATATAACAGCACCTATAGCGACGACCTATGCAGCTTGTTGAAAGAACCAGGTCTTTAGTTTTTTCTTAAAATCAGTGAGATCATGCGTTGTGCGGAGTTCGACAGGGAGTTTGTTCCATGTAACTGGCCCCTGATAGGAAATGGATCTGCCACCCATTCTAAGATGGCAGATTTTTGGGACTCTAGCCAAGTGTTCAGAAGAAGAGCGTAGAGTTCTAGCAGGGACATAGTCATGAATCCTCTCCCTCAGATAGCCGATACCTGAACCATGCAGGGCTTTGGGAACCCAGACCAATGATTTAAACAAAATCCTTTTTTTTAGGGAGCCAATGGAGGGCCTTAAGATGGGGGGATATATGTCTTCTCAGAGGGATGTTGAGAAGCAACCAGGCTGCCGAATTCTGGACCACCTAAAGTCTGCCAAAGAGATACTCCAGGAGGCCTAAGTAGAGAGTATTAATGCTTGGATTACCATTCTCTTGGAAGACTCTGACAAAAGAGGCATGAATTTCGTCAGCATCCGAAGCGTCCCACAGCACGAACCTATCAGAGCCCGGATCAGTGGTTGAAAGGAAAGGGCATTATCAAATTGGATGCCTAGTTGAGGGCCCGGAAACGGGGTGTCCTTTGGCCAGAAAGATCTTCAAAGGTTAGGGGAGATGAACCGAAGATTATAATCTCGGTCTTATCTGGGTTGCATTTTAGCTGATTAATTGCCAGCCACTGAAACACCTTAGAGAGGCAGTTTTTAAAAACCTCCCCAGCAAACTCTTCTCGCTTTCCATTGGAGAAGTAGTAGTGTTCTCCATACGTTTCCTGAATTATGCGAGACATTAGTATACCACAGGGCCAATTTATCCAAAGTCTACTATTGCAGGGACTTGGCAAAAGAGCAATTTCCACATTATAAAATGTGTTACTTACACAACATAATGACCGGCGCTTTGAGGTCACATACATGTGGGTGAGGAGCATGGGGGGATGAAATATCTGATGAACAATTAGGGGCTGCAAAAAAATATGTCAAGAGTGTCCAGAAACCCTAGATTCAAATATATCAAGTTTAAGTACCTCTACTAGATCTACTTGGCCCCGAGACACATGCACCAGATGTTCGAGGGTGCATCCTATGTTTTCCCTAGATACAGACAGGTGGACGCTGGTTTCGACCACATGTTGTGGGACCGTGAGGAGAAGTGCTCGATAATGTGTCTGAATTTACGGGAAAGACATGGCAGGTCCCAGGATGCTTGTTTCCGGTTCAGGGAAGACCTGGCTTGGCAGTTCGGGCCGGACTGTTCCCATGAGGCACAGGGTCAAGACTGATTTGCATATAGATGGGTCTGAACTGAGGTGGCGAAGTGAGCTAAAGAATGATGATGGATTCAACCCAGATCTGTGACTGGGGGTGAGTGTCTGAAAAGTTTCAGCGCTCTGTCCATCACCTCCTTGTGTTTGCTTTGTTCGCCCTAAGTTGGCAGGGCATGCCTGCCCAGACGTGGGTCCCTTGCTCACTTTGCCACTGGATTCAAGCTAGCATGGCTGATGAAGGGTGTTACCCAGAAACCGGTCCCAGGATGCTTGTTTCCGGTTCAGGGAAGACCTGGAAAAGTTTCAGCACTCCGTCCATCATCTCCTTGTGTTTGCTTTGTTTGCCTTAAGTTGGCAGGGTATGCCCAGACATGGGTCCCTTGCTCACTTTGCCACTGGACTCAAGCTAGCCTGGCTGATGAGGGGTGTTACTCCGAAACCGGTCCCAGGATGCTTGTTTCCAGTCCAGTGAAGACATGGCTTGGCAGTTCGGACTGGACTGTTCCCATGAGGCACAGGGTCAAGACTGATTTGCATATAGCTGGGTCTGAACTGAGGTGGCAAAGTGAGCTAAAGAATGATGATGGATTCAACCCAGATCTGTGACTGGGGGTGAGTGTCTGAAAAGTTTCAGTGCTCCGTCCATCATCTCCTTGTGTTGGCTTTTGTCTATTGGGCATAATGATTTGATAAAAAAATAACAAATAAATTTGTAAATTCGTAGACTTAATACTAATACAGATTAAGTGCCGTATTGCAATGTCATGGAAAGCTGTGTCTGCACCGGACGCTAGATAGTGGTTAAAACACCTGCATAAATAGGCACTGGCCGAATCTGAAATGCTCACACTGGACCGAGGAAGGCTGGTGGAGGGATGATCGGGATGGTGTGGGACACATATGGTGAGGGTTGAGGCAAAAAACTATATGAGGCTTTAGTGAATATGAACACAATGACGAACATAGTCCCCCTAGCCGGACAATGACTGCAAGGGTGAAACCATCACCTTGGCAGAGACTAGCTTGCACTTGAAAAGCCGGGAGGAACAAGCCACCAGACCCACTGATGGCCGTTCCCAACTTAGTCTATAGATTGCTCCCACCAATCAGGGAGTACTGAAGTTGTCCTCGGGGTATTTCTAGCCGAAAGATACGTGGGGCTTGCTTGTTATTTATTAGGTTGCTTAAACATTTTCTCTTTTTGTTTGTTTTTGCTCTTTTATGACTATCAATATGCAGGCAAACTATATATACTATAATAGTGGGGTCCTTTTGGGCAAGTGATATGACTAATGTGTGCCAGGATTATGTAATCGTGTGCTGAGAAATATGTATAAGCCTGCCGATATGTTGTTTGTGTTTTAAAAGTGCAATAAAGACATATTAAAAAAAATACACAATGTTTGGCCACACTAATATCACTACAAATCCCTGAAACAGGGATTATCGTCCAGTAGTCCTCCGTCACTAGAGAGAGTGTACTTGGTGAACCCTTCCAGGTCAAGGGACAGGACTAGACCTTCCCATATATCAGTGACAGATCAGACTAGGGGGAGGTTGGCCCGACCCAGACACAGAACCATGCCACACCTGTGCCTGAACCAGAGATTGGCGAGAGCGCTCACACCGGAGAGTAAAGTATGACACTAAGCAGGGGAACACAGATGGGTGTTGCCACAACCGCCCAGTCACAAATATTCTGTTTTAGGCTATGCCCTAGTTGATCTATTTATCCTACTCATGAGCAGGGTTCCGCCGTCAGTCGCTGCCAAGGTTTTTTCTATTGTTTGGTTATTATGTCATTTTATTATTCTGCTACATTCCATCAGTTAATACGAGTTAGCTATTTTATAATGTTGTTGTTGGTCTGTATTTTTTTCTGTGCATACTTTGAGTCTTGAGCCAGGCCAGGTGTTTATGAGGGGCTTTGATCGAGCGCTTAGGAGCTAAGGCTAAAGCCAAACAAAGTGCCTGTCAGTGGGTTGGCCTCTCTGCAGAGCACACGGAACAATGTTTATGTATTCCATTTGCAACTGAAATTCTATGGCAGGACCGGAGGCGAGGATTATTCTCTCATTTCTTTATTTCCAAACTCCAGCAGTGTTTAACTTCAACATAAAAAAAAAACTATCTTTCCCATGGGTCCCAGGGAAAGGTCAACAAGAAGGTGAACCAATCGGCAGTGCCGAGCTCCCTGAAAGGCAATGGGCTTCTGAGATACTTCCTCTTTCTTTCCTGCTCTCCGGCAGCTAAGTCATGAATTTTTCTGTTTATCCTCGTTATGTGGTATTTTCTGCTAATTGTGCATATTTTGTGGTGCGGCTGTTCGCCCCGGTAGCCTGCTATTCTGACACTTGTTTGATTGGTGTGCATATTTAGTGGTGCGGCTATCCGTCGCAGTGGTTCTGTTCCGCGGAAGCGTCTCTCATCGCTCCTTTCGCGGCACCTCCACAAGTCTCGGGGCAACGCAGTAGCGGCTGAGGACCGCTAGAGGGCGCGCGAGAACAGCGCGAGCCACGTTTCGTTGATCCATGGGGGTCGCGCACTTCCTGTCAGTTTCAGTGATCTGACAGCGGTGCGCCCCGCCGAGCCTCTACTCCCAAGCCGCTTGGAAGCCAGTACGCCCGTATTAACGGGTCAGTATCAAAATTTGGCTGCCGAGGCCCGCGAAGAGGGTCTGTAGCTTTGCCTCATATTTTGCATGGTAGGAGCGAGACGCTCCTAGCACGTGAGTGCCTGCACCATCTAGGCTGCCTGTGGGGCCCGGCCCAGGCGTCCAGGATACACTCTAAGGGTGAGTCCGCCCCAGGGAGCTTGAGAGCCCCACTTTTCCTTGCGCATACAAAGCTTCAGGCTCTGCCCAGCCGCCAAACTCATAAGAGCCTAAGGTTTGCTAAACTGGTGGGGTAGCAAGGACACTAATAAGGTCCACCCCTGTTATCTGGAGCCCCCCTTGCAAATGATGGACGGGAAGTATGTGGAGGAGGAGTCACTACAAGTGCTCCCCATGGATGATGAATTCTGTGAGGCAGTAGATGCCTCCATCCATCAGGCAGTCGCAGCAACCATGGGCCCCTTCGAGCGGAGCCTTATAGAAATTGCATATGCATAAGCCGACAACCCCCCTCCAAGTTGGCACCCCCCCTTACGCATGCCCCCAAGCGCAAATCAGAGTCAGCCATAGATCTTGGCGCCTTTGAACGCCTTAAAAAGGCCTGGACGCCTGTGGCCCACTTACTAAGATCCTAGACCTTGCCGAGGAGGCTAAGGCCTCCAATTCCCCCCACTCTCCGGAGTCCATGTCAGGCTGGGCTCAGCGTGCCATAGTATTTCTTGGCAATGCAAACTGCGCCCTCTCCACGGAGAGGCTTCGCTCCCTACTGTTAAAGGTTGACCCCAAACTTGGGGACATCGCTTCCTCAGAGGCAGGCGCTTTGGTTCAAGGGGGGCTCTGCGGGGAGCCGTTTGCCAAGGAGTTGAGTACATTTGTGGCCACATTTACCACCCTGGACAAGGCGCAGGCCTCCATTAAGAGGGTCTTCCACCCGAAGGTTTTCGTTGGGGCCGGTAGTGGCAGGGGGCGCTCGGCCGGCCGCTTCTACTCCCAAGCCCCTGCCAGGAACTTCAAGAAGGCGCAGGAGCAACCCAAGCAGGGAGAATTCTTCCAATCCCCGAGGAACTACAGGGGTCGAGGCTCCAGAGGCAACGCCAGAGGCCACTTCCAGGCCCAATCAGGTAAGACTCTGCCTTTCCCCCCAGTTGCAGGTAAGGGGCAGGCTGGCGCTTTTCGCGCACAATTGGGAGGCTATTACCTCAGATTCTTGGGTTCTCCAAACCATCCGGGGATTTCGTATAGAATTCTACGGGCGACCGGTTCAGGAGGTTCGCCCACGCCCCCTCTTCTTTGCCGAAGCCCAGGCCGCCCTGGTGGACAAAGAGGTGACCGACCTACTACGCAAGGGGGCGATTACCCGCGCCTCCCTCCACCCTCGGGGTTTCTTAAGCAAACTTTTTCTGGTGGACAAGGCAGATGGGGGTCAACGCCCAGTCATGAACTTAAAGGAGTTCAACAGCTGGTTGGTCTACCGCCATTTCAAATCCACCTGCTGCGCGACCTCCCGCGCCCAGACGATTGAATGGTGCGTTTAGACTTGAAGGACGCATATTTGGCGGTCCCGATTTTCCCCCCTCACCGCTGATTTCTTCAGTTCCTATGGAAGAGTCAGGTTTACAAGTTCGCTACCCTCCCTTTCGGGCTTTCCTCTGCCCCTTGGTGCTTCACCAAGGTCCTCAAGCCAGTGGTGGAATACCTCTGAGCTCGTTGGTTGCGCCTCATCATTTACCTCAACGACCTGCTCCTCTTAGCCCAGTCTCCGACGCTGCTGGCAGAACAATTGCAGATGGCGGTAGCCTTGCTTCAAGGCCTGGGGTTCGTTATCAACGAAAAGAAGTCCCTCCTTACACCAGAAAAGCAAACAACCTTTCTCGGTTTCGTCATAGACTCAGTCAACAAGACCTTAAGTTTACCAGCCAGAAAGATCTCAAAGATCCGATGAGAGCTCAGGAGAACCCTTGCCAACCCTACTACTTCTCTCCGACAGGTTGCCAGGATAGTGGGGCTCCAGTCGTCCCCTATTCAGGCAATCTTCCCAGGCCCTCTCCACTACAGGACCCCCCAACGCCTCAAAGCTTCTCACCTGAGGAAGGGCCTACATTATGCAGAGCAGGTCCCCCTCACAGAGGAGGTGAAGCTAGAAATGCGGTGGTGGTTAGACCATATGGAGGCTTGGAACGAGAGAGCCATTTTTGACTCAGCGCCGGACTTGGTTATAGAGTCAGATGCCAGCAAATCAGGGTGGAGGGCTCGCTGCGGGGACTCCTGTACAGGAGAAAAGTGGTCTGCAGACGAACAACTTCTCCACATCAATTGCCTGGAGCTGTTAGCGAGCTCCTTTGCCATTAAGTGCTGGACCAAAGACAGGGTCAGCTGCAATGTACTCCTCAAGATGGACAATATCTCGGCGGTCAAGTATATAAACCATTTGGGTGGCACCAAGTCCAAGGCACTGGCAGACATGGCCAAGGAATTTTGGACATTCTGCCTCGACCGCAATGTCTCAGTGTCGGCGGAGTACCTTCCTGGGGCGTCCAACGTGGTAGCGGAATGGTGCTCCAGGGCATGGGCGGATATGAGCCTCTGGCAACTGGATCCTCTGGTCTTTCAGAGACTACAATCCCTGTGGGGCCCGTTCTCAGTGGACCTCTTTGCCTCTCGCCTGGACCATCAACTTCCCAAGTTCTTCAGCTGGAAGCCGGACCCTCTGGTGGCAGCCACGGATGCCTTCCTCCAGGATTGGACGAAGGAGGCGGGTAATGCCTTCCCACCATTCGCCATGATAATGCGCCTATCGGCCCAGTTCCGCAGACAGCAGGCGAGAGTAGTGCTAATCACGCCCTACTGGAGGTCACAAGTATGGTTTCCAGTTCTTCTGGAACTTTCCTGGGATTCTCCAATCCTTCTACCCCAAGATCAGAATATCCTCCGGGATCCCCAGGGAGGTCCCCATCCCCTAATCCTCCAGAACCGGATGCCTCTCATGGCCTGGCGGATTTCCAGCAACGTTGGAGACTCCGTGGCCTATCACGAGAGGATTTTGGCAGCTGCCTGGGCAGAGGGCACCAACAAACGCTACAGATCAGACTGGTCCAAGTGGGTGGGTTGGTGCCTTAGGAGAAATCAGGATCCCGTGGAGTGCGAAGTGGTCTACGTCCTACATTTCCTGGCTTCCCTGGCTCGGAAGGTTTTGCTTACTGCACTATTAATTCCTACAGATCAGCGATTTTGGCGGGCCATGCCCCGGTTCAAGGGGAAGCTGTGGGCGAGCATCCCTTTGTTTGCAAGCTCATGAGAGGTATCCGTTTATCACTTCCACCACAGCCCAGATACTCTAAGCTATGGGAAGTCAACAAGGTATTATCCCTCTTTAAGACTAGGCAGGCAAATAAATACCTGTCAAGGAAGGAGTTATCGGCAAAACTTGCCATGCTCTTGTGCCTAGTGTCATTTAGGGGAGTGTCTGACGTGAGGGCCCTAGACCTCTCTGGTCGGTGTTTTACCCCCAGGGGGGTCACCTTCCATATCTCACAATGCACAAAGACAGGGTCCAGGACAATTTCGTATCCTGCTTTTGACAGACACCCCAAACTGTGAGTGGTATGCTGTTTGAAAGCTTACGAAAGCATGACAGACGAACATCGCCCCATGGGGAGACCCAGTTATTGATTTCTCTCAGGAAACCTTTCAAAGCGGTCTCTTCTCCCACCATAGCTAGATGGATTAGATGGGTCATGCAAGAGGCGGTCATTGACATCTCGCACTTTGGCGCTCACTCAATAAGAGGAGTGATGGCCTCTAAGGCGTTTTTGCTCGGGGCCCGCCTAGAGGACATAATCAATGCCGCGGCCTGGTCTTCAGATTCCATGTTCAAAAGATTCTATTTCAAACCAGTCATGGACATGGCCTCCCTGGTGGTTGACAAGCTTTGAACGAGCATAATCCTCGCCTCCGGTCCTGCCACAGAATGAAAAATTTCCTAGTACACATGACGGAAAGTTTCAATTCTATTAAGGACACGGAGGCAAGGATTATTCCCGCCCGGAATTCCTGAAGTTATCAGCCACATTTTGTTTCCCGCCCAGTATAAGAGAGACAGGGGTGACGGTGTTTCCAGATTGATGTATAGGTTGAATATACCTTAAGTTGGCTTACAATGCTTGGATCAATGTAAAATTGCTAATACAACACTGTGCATGAATTTCTTCTATGGTGCTGCTCTGCTTGCCTTGACTGTAGCTTAAGTGATTCCATGAGTTACAAGTTCAGGTTCATCTCTGTTCCCTCTGGCTTCTTGTAGGATCAGAACCGGCTAAAACGGACTAACGGAATTCGATGACAGGCAGAAGGTCGTAGTCAAGAAAGAGGAAGTATCCCAGAAGCCCAGTGCCTTTCAGGGAGCTCGGGACTGGGGGGCACTCAGGGGAGGTGACACGAAGGACACAATGAAGGGGACATTCCCAATCCAACAGAACTCAAGGAAGTATCAGTAAGAAAGGAGCTGATTCCCTCCCACCTCATAGGAAATAAGAGTGACAAATATAGCGTATTTGTGAAGCAGCAACAATATTTACTTTTAATAAAGGCCATCACAATCCATAATCGATAGCCTCTCCCCCTCATTTCAGTAGTCCTCGATCAAATAAAGGCAGCTAAAATTAATACGAAAGTGGATCCCATAGGAGCGTATAAGGAGGATGAGTGAAAGACAGCTTTCAACACCCGTTACATCCACTTTGAGTACCTCGATACCCTGTCGTCTTTCCAACACTTTGTGTATGATATATTCTGAGACCTCTCAGACATATTTATGGTTGTGTATTAGAATGACATCCATTAGAGCATTAGAGTTACAGAAGTGCCTGTGTGACTCCGAAAGCACTCCACGTGCCTAGGCAGAAAAATGCTTATTTGAGGTACGAAACGTTACCTTTGTAGGCTTTGAGATTTCAGGCCAATGGATTAGCATCCTACAAAGGTAAACGTTGAATGTGAACGACCCCTTTCAAAAACAGTGAATGAAGTCCAAAGATTTATTAGGTTCACAAATTTCGACTGACAATTTATTCAAACCTTTTCCGTCATTAAACAGCCCATAGTTCTGTTGACCAGGAATTAAATTAATGTGGTTTTTTTTACATTTTATTTAAGGTTATTAGAAATTTAAACAAAAAAAGCACTGCGATGGTAAAAATATAGCATACACTGAATATGTGACATGTTAACTAAAATGACAGAACACATCAAGAAAGTTGACATATAAGAAGAATCAGCAGTACAAGGCAACAGTACCTTTCGTGTTAAAGATTATTAAAAGCTTGCAGTAAACGGAATATGGCAAAAAGAAGGACGGTGAAGAATCACAGCCTCCACTATACAGCAATGTGGAAGATATAGCTTAAATTATGATACCAGTTTCAGATACCGGCGGGATATAGCAAGCCACAAAAACTGTACAGCAATTTAAGCCATACCAACATTTGGAGACTCACATCAGGATGATCAAGTACTGGGCTTAACCTGGCACTCCAGATGTGCTCTAAACGGGCCCCATATGTCTTTGGGTGTTCTTTGAGAAGGTACCAATGTTTCATATACTTCAGCAACTTCATTACAGTAGACTGCATCACAATCCTGCACCACATCCAGGCAGTAGCAACTCTATGCTTAGCAAGCAATAACAACAGAGCGGTTAATCTTCGAACATTGGAATTTCAGCAGCATGTCCTAGAAGGGCCAGCAGGGGTGCCAGTACCAGTGTCCCCTCCGTGATTTCTTCTTCTGCCTGGTACAAACCTGCATGTGTGGGAAAATACTCAGGTGCTCATTGCGAGTGTAGAGTAAATCCTGGATTGGCCAGCAACTAAGGCTAATGGCGAGATCAAGTTCATTTTTGTTTGGTCAGGAAAAAACAAAAAAGACACTCAGATGAGGTAGAAATCCACAGAAGTCAGTCCACAAAACACCAAAGGTTTTTCCCTCATTTCAATACCTAATCGGGAGGAATTTCCTCACCCAGGGACTACTTTCCCCCTGGTATTGGTAATTATGGATGAAAAAATTCCAACCTGAATACCAAATACATATAATCACTACCTAAGGATGAAGGATAAATTGGTACACATACTTAGGTTCTAAAAGATGACTGATCAATTTAGTGAGCACAACATTAAGCTGCTATGATAGCTAGAAGAGGAAAAACGTCTCTGGCCTTCATTGAGAGAGGGGAAATGAATAAGCAGTAACACCGCAAATGCAGTAATTATGCTGCTGTAGTCAGGATCTGCAATATTTCCAAAGATTTAGTATTTTGCTCACATTAATGGGCAATAAATGTGGAGTCACGTTATTTGACCTCTCTAAACAAAGATCTCAGTCGGGATCTTCCTATATGCAAGTTCATTGACAAATGAACTTATTAAGAAGAATATTGGCGGTCAGCCCTTACTGGAGGCAGCAGATAACCACTTCTTCATGAAATGAAAGAGAAGAAATTAGTTACTTACCTGTAACTCCAGTTCTCCTGCATTGGTATCTTTCATATATTCACATGCCTGTCTAGACACAACCTAATGCATTTGCAAATGTCTAAAGAGTGCAATGATCACTCAGCTGACATTGTTGGATTTGGGAAGAATTAGAGTAGTTTCATTCAGATGGCGTCAGCAGGAACTTTAGGTATGAATTTAGGGATGGTTCGCAAAATTACTTTGTCTCTTGTGAATTGGAGAATGGGGTCTTTGACAGAGAATGCCTGCATCTCTCCTATATTTCTTGCTGATGTAAGCACTAGATGAAGTGCTGTCTTCCAAGAGATTAACTTTAAGTGTGCCTAGTGAATTGGCACAAAGGGAGGCAGCCATCAGCTGAGCCAGGACACTTAAGTCCCCATGACACTGGAGGGTGCCGCACAGGCGGAATTGCTCTAATTAGTCCTATTATAAACTGTTGTATGATTCTTTGAGAAAAAAGGGTGGATGAGGTGGCCTCTGTTCATCTAAATCTTGATACTGCCACTGGATGGACTCGTACTGATGAATATTTCAGACCACTCTTGGCTAGATCCAACAAGCATGAGAGTATTTGATTAGGCGGTATATAGAGTGGATTAAAACCTTTGCTTTTGCACCAAAAATAAAAACACTTCCACTTAGCGTCACACGTCTTCGTGCCATATTTGCACCAGGATGCTCCTACATTCTGTTGGCAAATCAAAATAACCAAACTCTAAGTAGTCAGGTACCCTGCTGTCAGGTTCAGCGATTTGGGGTCGTGATGGAGTATCTCTCCATGATGTCTGGAGAGGAGAGTCGAGTGCGGTTTCAACGATATCGCCAGACATGCAAATAGTTGCTGATGTTCGCTCTACCAATACTGGCATGTCCAGGTCAGAACAATGATTAGGGTACAGTGATCACTTTCGTCTTCATCAGTACCCTGGGGATCAGGAGAAACAGAGGACCGGTGCATGCAAAGCCACTGGACCATATGATCGAAAGGCCTATTCCCAAATCTCCTGGCTGCTAAAATCTGTGGCCGTATCACCAGCATTTTCTGTTGTTCTGGGTAGTGAACTAATACAGCGTTGGTAGATCTCACTTTAAGAAGATGTAGTTGACTTGTTCCTGGTTGAATTCCAACTCATGGCAGACTGACAGTTGTTTACTGAGCGCTTCCGCCATGGCGCCCAGGTAGGTGTTCAACAGCGATGTTGAGTTTGTGTGAAATGACCCAATCCCATTATTGTTGCCCCTCTTTCGAGAGAGGTTAGCACCACTTTCCTCCCAGCTTGGCTATGTAATACACTGACATTGTATTGGCTGTCCTGATGACGACTGCTTGACTCTTTAGTCTTGGGCGGATTGCTTTGAGGCCCAGTTTTATGGCTCAACGCTCCAGAACATTGATAAAGAGCTTCTTTTCTGCACCTGACCATAGGCCTCCAGTCAAGAGAACAAATTCCCTAATTCCTACCGGCCTTCTCGGTGGTTTCTATCACTCCACTGAGGAGGAAAAGGAGAATTTACTGTTACAGTTCCCTCAAATGAAGATGATGTTCCTTCCTGGGTGGACATAGGGGTGGTTCCTGAATAAACTCAAAGGGATAACCTAAGCATACAATTTGCCTCACTCATCAATCCATTGTCATGAACTCCCATGCAGGGGCAAAAAGGGAAATTCTCCCCTATCCATAGAAGTGGGGATCTTAGGGGAGGCAGCTGCAAGAAACCAAGCTTGTTTTCGTTCCTTGAGCACAGCTGCGAGGTACTCCATTTGTTGCTGAGAAGATCTGCCATACCCTTGCCTGTGGTTTCTGTTGGGCTTATAACTAGAGCTCCCGGTTTTATGGTATTTTTTTTTTAACATTTCCATCTGTATTTATCCTATTGGTATTTATCCATATTTATTTTGTGTTTTGAAAATAAATAAGTCGTAAAATGGTATATTTCCACATTTATTTCGCTCTTAGACGTGCACTCCTAAGTGGATGCCTGTTGCATTTTAGCAAATTGAGCAGCCACGTATAAGAAAACACTACACAGACAGGTACCTATTAGCGTTATACTACAAATATATGTTAACAAATGCCTGTATTTAAAGATATCTCTTGGCATTGGAGGCTCTGTATTAAAGTGGCTAGCCTCATATCTGAAAGATAGGGATCAGGAGGTTTGGTGTCCTCCCTTCGCAGCTAGAATCCCTAAAATGGAAGTGGGAGTCCCTCAGGGCTCCATTCTGAGTCCCACATTATTCAATCTATACTTGTCCCCATTAGCTGTCCTGGCGGAGACTTATGGAGCGAAAATCATCTCATATGCTGATGATACTCAGCTCCTCTTCTCCTGTGACAAAGGGAAGAGCTTTGAGGGATCCATGATTAAAACTTGCCCATCCAAAGTGTTTGCATGGCTTAGATCTAGCCAGCTGAAATGCAATCCGGAAAAGTCGGAAATTATTTTCTTCGGCACTCAATCGCCAGACGACTGGAGACTCTGGTGGCCTGAAGATATGTCGCCACCCGCTTCGGCGCAACAAAAAGTTAAGAACTTAGGCGTCTTGATAGATGACCGCTTATCAATGAAGGCCCAAGTCCAATCAGTGGTAGGAACATGCTTTGGTCTCCTCAGGATGATGAGGAAATTTCTTCCTCTCCTGTCTCTTGAACACAGGAGATCTGTGGTTCAAGCACTAATCACTTCAAGATTGGACTATGTTAATATACTCTATTTTGGCCTTCCAGAATATCTGCTTAATCGCCTGCAGGTGGCACAGAATGCCGCAGCTAGAGCCATCCTTAGGTTACAGGCAAGGACGCACATGTCCCCCTTCCTTAAAGAACTTCATTGGCTCCCGATAAAGAACAGAATCCGATTTAAGGCGATGGTGCTATTCTTTAAAGCTTGGCATGGAACGGGGGCCAAGTACCTGTGCAGAAGGATCTCTCACTATGTTCCTTCTAGAACGTTGAGATCCTCTTCAATGAATCTAGCTAGGGTCCACAGAATTTCTCGCGTTCGCGCTGGGGGATCCTCGTTTGGGCTGCTCGGCGCCCAGGCCTGGAATGCGCTACCCCCCTCACTGAGAGCAGTGACGGATCTTACCATTTTTAGAAAGCGTCTCAAAACCTTGCTTTCTAACCAAAAACTTTGAGGAATGTCCCGCGCTTTCTGGCGTCCTTCTTTTGCGTCTCTTTGGTGTTTCTGTTGTTGATTGGGGGGGTTTAAGTCAGGGGGCCTTTTTGATGCGCCGGGACACTCTTCTGAGTAGCTGTGCGCTATATAAGTGCCTTTATATTCATATCTCATCCTGTTTTTTAACTCCCCATGCTGTGTATTTGCTCATCTACTGCCTGGAATTCATGAAAGAGAGCATGAAGAGTCTCTCACAAGAAGCACAACTCTCAAAATTTTTCCGCTTTTAAAAATAAATTCAGACGGGAAACACATTGTTTTCTATATGTATTTATCAGTAAAAATCAGTAAAAATGAAAAACTAGGAGCCTTACTTATAACCCTGGTCATATCCAGGCTGCTTTGGAGGATAATATGGGCAGCTTGGACACCCGTATTAACTAAAACCTCCTCTATAGGTCTGAGATCTTTGTGAGCCACGAAAAGGATTGAAACCAGAATTACGATATTGGAGGACTCCCAGAGATTTTGGTGTATCTTGTTTAATATTCTGCAAGGATCCACAGGAGGCAGATGGGGCAATAGTCCCTAATCTGCCCCCTGGGAGGCAGAAACCCCACTAGGCACCAGGGATTTTGTTTTTGTTTTTTTATACGTAGGGGTGGGGGCTGCCGAGAATGGGTATGCTAATGCCTCCACCCCCCAAAAAGTCTATCTGCCCCCCCCCCCGGAAGGCAGATCAGGCAATAGCCCCTTATCTGCCCCCCGGGGGGGGGGCAGAAAGCCCACTAGGCACCAGGGATATGTTTATGGGCATGCCAGTGAGAAGCCCCATAGGCAAGGGTCGCCCCCTTTTTTTTAAGGCACACATTTGGCTGTTTCAATTATATTTTTAGTCTCATCTGCACCCAAGCGGGGGCAGAAAACCACTAGAAACCAGGGAGAGTTTGTGTGTGTGTGTGTGTAAACTGGAGTTTAGCTGATGGTCTGTGTATACTGACCTTTGGCTGGCATTTTGCTGGTGGTGTGTGTGGACCTGCATTTGGCTAATGGTGTGGGTGGACTTGCGCTTGATAGTGTGTAGATTGGCGCTTGCCTGGTGGTGTGCGTGGAGAAGCGCTTGGCTGGCGGTGTACGTGGACTGGTGCCTGGCTGGCTGTGTGCATGGATGGTACTTGGCTGCAGGGCCGGACTCGCCATAGCGGGCACCGGGCATTACCCCGGTGGGCAAGAGGGGTGGGGCCGGTTTTCTGGCCTCTGGGGCGGTTTTGTCACTGAGGGCCAGTTTTGCAGCAATGCTGCAATATCGGGCCCCAGTAACAGAAGCAGGAGCGGTGCTTTTTACTAGCACGCCCGCCCCCTCCCAGGGCTGGTCGAGCAGCAAACTGCCAGGGTTGGTTGCTGTTCCCAGTCCGGCCCTGCTTGGCTGGCGGAGTGCGTCGGTGGCGCTTGGCTGGCGGTGTGTGTGGATATTGCTTGGCGGGCAGTGTGTGTGGATAGTGCTTGGCTGGCGGTGTGCGTGGATGGCACTTGGCTGGTGGTGTGCGTGGATGGTGGTGTGCGTGTACTGACTCTTGGCTGGCAGTGTGGCTTGCATGGATCCCCCAGCGTTTTCTTACCCAGAATCCCCTGCAAACGTCAAATTTACTTACAAAGTCACATTTCCCCATATTTCTGTGTGGGTAAGTTGTAGGATCACCATGCAGGCACAAATTTCCTACTACCCAGCATTCTCCCCGAGAAAAATGATACTGCACTTGTGTGGGTGCCCAAAGTAGTGTTAGCCTAAAAACGTATAAACAAACTGCCCTTTTGGACCTGCTTTGGGCCCCTCTCAATCTCTACATTTTTTTGGCCCTTCCATGTCATAGGCACTTGGCCAATCCACACAAGTAAGGCATCAGTTTTATCGGGAGCCAGACGGGAACGCTGAGTGGTAGGAAATTTGTGCAGTGTGGTGATCCCACAACTTTCCCACAGAGATATTTGCGGAAAATGTGACTTTTTAGCGAAATTTGAGGTTTGCACCGGATTCTTCGAAGGAATATGTTGGAGTCAACGCAAGCCACACCTCCCTGGACTCCCATGGGTGTCTAGTTTTCAGAAATATCTGGGGTTTTTAGGTTCTCCTAGATATCTGCAAGCCCAGGACCAAAAACACAGGTGCCACCCTTGCAAAACCTGGTTGTTTTGACATAGTAATTTTGATGTCTCCACAATACGTTTCGGGCGCTTGCCTGCCGCGGGTACTTGGCCCACCCACACGAGTAAGGTACCATTTTTATCGGGAGACGTGGGGGAATGCTGGGTGGTAGGAAATGTCTGTCAGCCCGGTGATCTCAAAACTTTCCCACACAGAAATGTAAGAAAAACTTGATTTTTTTTCCAGCTAAATTTGAGGTTTGCAGGGGATTCTGGGTAGGAAAACGTTGGGGGGGGTCCACGCAAGCCATATCTCCCTGGACTCCCCTGGGTATCTAGTTTAAAAAAATGTCTGGGTTTGGTAGGTTTCCCTAGAGGGCCACCGAGCCCGGGCCAAAAACCCAGGTGAGCCCTTTGCAAAACCAGGTCGTTTTGTAATAGGTAATTTTGATGTCTCCATTATACGTTTTGGGCCCTTCCCTGCTACGGGCACTTGGCCCACCCACACAAGTGAGGTACCATCTTTATCGGGAGACTTTGGAAAATGTGGGGTGGGTGGAAGTTTGTGGATCCACGCAGATTCCAGAACTTTCCATCACAGAAATTAAAGGAAAAGTTTTTGTTTTTTTTACAAAGTTTGAGATTTGCAAGGGATTCTGGGTAACAGAACCTGGTAAGAGCCACACAAGTCACACCATCCTGGATTCCCCTGGGTGTCTTGTTTTCAAAAATGTATAGAGTTTGCTAGGTTTCCTTAGGTGCTGGCTGAGCTAGGGTTCAAAATCTACAGCTAGGCAATTTGCAAAAAAAAGGTCAGTTTTCACTGGAAAAATGTGGTGTGTCCACGTTGTGTTGTGGGCTGTTTCCTGTTGCGGGCACTAGGCCTACCCATACAAGTGAGGTACCATTTTTATCGAGAGACTCTGGGAAATGCGGGGTGGGTGGAAGTTTGTGGATCCACACAGATTCCAAAACTTTCTATCACAGAAATGTAAGGAAAAGGTGGTTTTTGTTTTACAAAGATTGAGGTTAGCAAGGGATTCTGGGTAACAGAACCTGGTGAGAGCCACACAAGTCACCCCATCCTGGATTCCCCTGGGTGTCTAGTTTTCAAAAATGTATAGGTTTGCTAGGTTTTCCTAGGTGCCGGCAGAGCTAGGGTTCAAAATCCACAGCTAGGCACTTTGCAAAAAAAGGGTCAGTTTTCACTGTACAATGTGGTGTGTCCACGTTGCGTTTTGGCCCGTTTACTGTCACGGGCACTAGCCTACCCACACAAGTGAGGTACCATTTTTATTGGTAGATTTTGGGGAATGTGGGGTGGGTGGAATTGTGTGGATCCATGCAGATTCCAGAACTTTCCATCACTGAAATGTGAGGACAATGTGTTTTTTTTACAAAGTTTGAGGTTTGCAAGGGATTCTGGGTAACAGAACCTGGTGAGAGCCACACAAGTCACCCCATCCTGGATTCCCCTGGGTGTCTAGTTTTCAAAAATGTATAGGTTTGCCAGGTTTCCCTAGGTCCCGGCAAAGCTAGGATTCAAAATCCACAGCTAGGCACTTTGCAAAAAAAGGGTCAGTTTTCACTGTAAAAATGTGGTGTGTCCATGTTGTGTTTTGGCCCGTTTCCTGTCGTAAGCACTAGGCCTACCCATACAAGTGAAATACCATTTTTATCGGGAGACTTTGGGAAATGTGAGGTGGGTGGAATGTTGTGGACCCACGCAGATTACAGAACTTTCCATCACAGAAATGTGAGGAAAATGTGTTTTTTTTAACAAAGTTTGAGGTTTGCAAGGGATTCTGGGTAACAGAACCTGGTGAGAGCCTCACACGTCACCCCCTCCTGGATTTCCCTGGGTGTATAGTTTTCAGAAATGTATAGGTTTGCTAGGTTTTCCTAGGTGTCGGAAGATCTAGGGTTCAAAATCCACAGCTAGGCACAATGCGAAAAAGGGTCAGTTTTCACTAGAAAAATGTGATTTGTCCATGTTGCGTTTCGGGCCGTTTCCTGTCGCAGGCACCAGGCCTACCTACACAAGTGAGATACCATTTTTATCGGGAGACTTAGGGAAACACAAAATTGTAGAGCAACTGTTATTACCTATTGACTTTCTATGCATTTCTGCCTTCCAAATGTAAGACAATGTGTAAAAAAGAAGTCACTTTGAAAAATGTCCTAAAATTCACGTGCTAGTATGTGTACCCACAATTTCAGAGATGTGCAAATAACTGCTGCTTCTAAACTCTATATTTTGTTCCCATTTCGGAAATACATAGGTGTCCTTGATACCTATTTTTCACTCTTTATATTTTACCAAATGAATTGCTATATACCCGGTACACAATGAAAAACCATTGCAAGACGCAGCTCAGTTATTGGCTCTGTGTTCCTCAAGTTCTTGGTGAACCTACAAGTTCTATATATCCCCACAACCAGAAGGGTCCAGCGGATGTAACGGTAAATTGCTTTAAAAAATCTGGCATACTTAAGAGAAGTTACAGGTGAAAACGTTGGCACAAATGGCTGTTTTTTTCAACTCATTTTCAATATTTCTTATTTTCAACTGTTAGTGTCTATTAAAAAAACCTTGAAGGATCTACACAAATGGCCCCTTGCTGAATTCAGAATTATGTCTACTTTCAGAAATGTATAGCTTTCCGGGATCCATTATTGCTTTCACACCAATTTCTACCACTTACTGGAAGGAGGTTGAAAGCACAAAACGTTGCAAAAATAGGCTATGTCCCAGTAAAATGCCAAAACTGTGTACAAAATGTTGATTTACTGACCGAGGTCTGCGTGTCCCTGAAAGCTGGGAAGATGGTGATTTCATCACCACAAACCCTTTGTTGATACCATTTGTAGGGAAAATAACCAGACTCTTTCTCCTGCAGCCCTTTTCCCCCATTTTAAAAAAACAACAATATTTAGCTGTATTTTGGCTAATTGGGTCCCCTTCAGGGGAATCTACAAACCCTGGGTACCCTTAAAATCCCCATTATGTTGGAAGAAAAGGACGCAAATTTGACGTGGATACCTTATGTGGACAAAACGTTAAAGGGACCTAAGCGCGAACTACCCCAAATAGCCCAAAAAAGGCTTAGACGAGGAGGGAGGGGGATAGGCCTAGCAGCAAAAGGGTTAAAATCATATTGAAATCTCTGTTTCTCCACAGAGGTCACTGGAAGATTTGAATTTTTATCAGCTCTTTCCATTAGCACTTGGAAAAAACAAGTTCCTTACCTGTACACTGTGGTTCTCCAGTATTGATATCTTTTATAGATTTACATGCTTGAATCTTTCCCATCGTCATGGTGGGAGTCCCACGATAACAGAAGAAATAGCAGTAATAAACATTACCATAGACCTCCATAGAACAGAAAACTCACTTAAGTAAATTTTCAGCCTCATTTTAAAACATCCAAACTTCAGCCAATCACAGCAGAGACCTCAGAGTTCCATTCCCCACACAGCCACCATACCTTAGATTTCGAGTGTATAGGTATACAAAACTCTGAGGTAATTGATGAGCCTAATCGAGGAGGAGGGAGGGTCGCATGTGAATCTATAAAAGATGTCAATACTGGAGAACAACAGTGTACAGGTAAGTAACTTGTTTTTTCTCCAGTATTGAATCTTTTATAGATTCACATGCTTGAGTCAGACTAGTAAGCAGTAAAAACACAATAAGAGAAAAAGAAAAGGTGGTGGGCAGGCGAACCATCCCTCCATGACGTAAACTTGTAGCATCAGAAACCCAGAAACCAAGAAGACAATAATAAGCATACAAATTTACAAACAGCTTGTAAAGAACATAGAAGGCTAAAAGTCGACTACCTTAGGCAAAGAGACGTTGAAGTGTAGCTTGTCCCACAGCGATATCTGCCTTTTTCCAACCATCAAGCCAGTAATGCTTCGTGAATGTGTGAGCTTTCGCCCACGTTGCCGCCCTGCATATGTCAGGGAGTGATGCTGCCGCAAACAGGGCAGAGGAAGTTGCCACTTTCCTTTTAGAGTGAGCTTGTGTTTTCACAAGAAGCGGGCGGCCAGCTTTCTCACGACAGCAGGAAATCTTGGAGGTGACCCAACGAGCAATGCTGGCCCATGTCAAGGCTTGTCCTTTCCTAGGTGCCGAGAAAGAGATCAGTAGGTTAGAGGATTCACGGAAGGTCTTTGTTCTTTGTAGATAAAATTTTAAACAACGTTTAATGTCCACAGATTGCAACGCCCTTTCCGCTGCTGAGGATGGATTAGGAAAGAACGTTGGTAAGACAATCGGCTCGTTGAGGTGGTAAGTTGAAGGCACCTTAGGAATAAAAGAAGGGTAAGTGCGTAGGATAACCCTGTCTGGCAAAAACTGCAGATATGGTTCTTTGATAGTGAGAGCTTGAATTTCACTGATGCGTTTGGCTGATATAATGGCCAAGAGGAAAGCCACTTTCCAGGAAAGGAACTTCAATTCGCATTTGTGCACTGGCTCAAAGGGAGGAGGCATCAGTTGTGAGAGGACAGTGTTTAATGGCCATAAAATTGGAGGAGGTTTAACAGGCGGAAAAGCTCTAAAAAGTCCCTTCATAAATTCTTTGACGAGTCGATTAGGCCACAGAAAAGTTTAATTTGAGCGTCTTCTATACCTAGAAATTGAAGCAAGGTGAACTATTATGGAAGAGTGAGAAAGTCCTGATTTTGCTAAGTGCAAGAGATAAAGCAGTACCTGCTTTGGAGATCATGAGAATGGATGTAATGCTTGCGAGATACACCAAGCAGAGAATCTTTTCCATTTAGCTGTGTAACAGTTCAACGTAGACAGAGCTCAAGACTTACTTGGAAAGCCTCAAATCTCCAAATTCAGCATGGTGAGGAGCCAAGCCGACAAATGATGAGAGGGAATTTGTGGATGAACCACTTGGCCCTGGTTCATCCAGAGAACATCCTCCTTTGGAGGGAAGAGAATCGGAGCACACTCTGATAGGCGATGCAGCTCAGTGTATCAGAATTGTCTTGCCCAACCTGAAGCAATGAGAATGATGAATGATCTGACAAGGCTCTTGCTTCATTTTCTGAAGTACTCAAGGAATGAGTGGAAACGGGGGAAATGTGTAAGCGAACATCCCCTTCCAAGGTAACTGGAAGGCATCTCCCCATGAATTTTGATGAGGATGTCTGCTTGCAAAAAGAGGACACCTTTTGCTGAGGAACGTAGCGAAGAGATCTAATTTTGGGTAACCCCAGGACTGAAAAACCACCTTCAAATGCTGGTCGTTGAGCTCCCAATCGTGACACTGTTTGGAGCCCTTCTAAGAGAGTCGGCCTTCTTGTTGTGAACCCCCGGCATGTGCTCCACTCGCAAGGAGATGTGGTTGACAAGGAGCCATTCCCATATTTGTTGAGCAAGAAGGGAAATCGCTCAAGATCTCGTGCCGCCTTGCTTTCGGAGGTAAAACATTGTTGTAGTGTTGTCCGTCCTGGCGAGCACTGACGTACCTTTGATCCAAGGCAGGAAGGCTTTCAGACCCAGAAACACTGCCTTGAGCTCTAGAATGTTTATATGGCACCCCAATTCCTGTTTGGACCACTTGCTGTGAATTCTTGAAGGTGAGCCCCCCATCCGTCCATTCGACACATCCGAGGTCATCACAGCTGTGGCACAGAGTGAATGAAAGAGAGGCCTTGCGAAAGGTTTTCCTTGACCATCCACCAGGCCATTGCGGCTGTCATTGCTGCTGAAATACGAATCTTGTCGTTGAATGAGTCTTGAGACTGAATCCACTGCCCATCGAGCTGCTCCTGCAGCGGTCGCATGCGAAGTCGGCGATTGGGGAAGAGCGGGATGCAAGAGGACATCATCCCCAGCATGGACTTGTACTGCCTCACAGAAACTAACCTTTTTGTTGAAAGAAGCTTTGTCGTACTCAGAATACGCATTATTCTTTCTTGAGTGGGAAAGGCCTTGCCCAGCTCTGTGTCGAGACGTGCACCCAGAAAGACCAACGACTTGGCCGGGATAATGGACGACTTTTCCAGATTGATGCGAAGACCTAGAGACTGGAAGAGAACTGACAGGCTGCTTGAAAAGACCGAGCATTTATGAGCCAATCGTCCAGGTAAGGGAACACCTGGTGACCTGAACGTCTTAAGAAGGCAGCTATCGGTGCAATGCACTTGATGAACACCCTGGGAGCGGACTTCAAACCGAATGGAAGCACTTTGAATTGGTAATGGCGCCCTGCCACTTTTGAAATTTTCGATGGTGAGGGTGGATGGTTATATGAAAATAGACATCGAGGAGATCGAGGGAAGCCAGGTAATCCCCTTTTTCCATGAGGAGAAGAATCTCCTGAAGAGAGAGCATCCTGAAAGATTGTTTTTTGATGAACTTGTTCAGCATTCTAAAGTCTATGACCTGCCTGCATTTTCCATTTTTCTTTTTGATGAGGAAGAAGTGGGAATAAACCCCCCGATTTTGCTGGTTGAGGGGTACTTCCTCTATGGCCTGCTTGAGAAGTAGTGACTTTACCTCCTTTTTGAGATCTGGAAGGTGACAGAGCAGAACTTTCCGCAGTGGAACATTTGGAGGATGCTGAATGAATTATAGTGTGTGGCCATGTTGGAAGATATCTAGAACCTATTTGCCTGAAGAAATGGAGGTCCATTTCCGAAAGGATGCGGAAAAGGCGTGATCGTGGTGTGGCACTATGGTAGCAGGGGCCTGCTGAACTTCATTATCTCCAATTGGAGTCTTGGGACTTTCCAGCAGATTGCTGCCTCTTGCGTCCTGCCGGTCTTGAATAAGTCTGAGCGGTGTTGGATTGAAAAGACCGGTTGTATGGCTGGTAGGTACTCTGCGGATATGGCTGGTACCGCTTCTGAAATTGTGGACGGGATAAGAATTGCCCTAGACCTCTACCTCGAAAGGACTGAAAGCGGTGCTGATTGCCTAAGGCTGTGACCAAGTCCTTGTCTTTCTTTATAGATTGCAGTGCCTCGTCTATGTGGTTACCAAACAAGCATTTCGTTAACTTTAGCCCTTCTTGCCATAGAAAGTCAACTATAGGGATTGCCCTCACTGAACGTTGAGTGCCTGGTTTAAAATCATATAGAAAACAACCTGTTTGCTTAGTTGGCATTGGCAAATCAAAACGTTTGGAAGCACGCTCTAGAAGATCATGAAACCCCCCAATATCCGCCGGAGGGGAATCCGCAGCGGGAGGGATAGGGGCTATGTAGTTATCCCATTCATCATGGGCATCCATATCCGTTTGCATTTCCCCATCTTCTGTCTGTGCATCCTGAGTATCCTCCGTGATGAGTATCCTCCGTGATGACTATAGGAGGACAGAGGGTCTTCTCCTTTGTGGATTTGGGAGTGCTTTGGCCCGGAAGAATAGTGGGTACCACTTGGGGCGGTAAAGGCCTCTGAGGGGTATTTGAGTCCGGAAAACGACTGTAATAGTTGTCAATCATGTGACGGAGATCAGACATCAGAGACACTGGAACGTTCACTGATGGTTCCCTAAACTGATGATGCTCCTCCTGCCTGTCATCGTAAGGATAACGTTCCGGGAAAGAATCTGGCCTCTCCATGACGGACGTGTCTCTTTTCACAAAAGAAAATTCCCATGCAATGTAAGAAGATGGATCATTGTCCTCATCATCAGAATCTTGGCACTTGACCCTCTACTGCGATGGACTGCATGCAGGGCCAAACATACCTTCATCCTCTGACTCTTGGAAGTCCAAAAGGCGAGCAGGAGGTAAAGGGGATATTTTAGAGAAATCCTGAATCTGCTTGGGCTGAAGGAGACTGATTTTTCCCTCCGTCGACGGGTTCGACGACTGTGCAACCGCCGATGCAATTGTCTGTGGCACCATCGATGGTGCGTGGACGGCCTTCGTCACGGGGACAGTGAAATTCTCGTTCACGGTGAAGGCCTCGTCAACGACGACGTCGTTACCATCGTCAAAGCTCCCGTTGCCGTTGTTGCTTTCGACGTCTTGACTGTCGTAGTCGTCGTCGACAAAGCCGTCGACGGTGCAGGAACATCAGGTTTTCTTGAGGAGAGTGGAATCTTCGACGCAGTCGATGGTCGAGAAGATTGGTCTCTGAGAGGAGTCAGAGAAGCAGATGCAGGAGCTGAAGAAGCTTTTGAAGCCTCTGTCTGAGGTTTCTTGTGGTGTTTAAGCTCAGATTTGTCCTGGGACTTAGATCTCTTACAGTCCCCATGATGTGAGGAGGGTCTGCCCTCCTTTCTTTTCCTTGAGGAAGAATGGGCCTTTTCCTCAGGTTCAGACTCTGAATCGGAAGCAGCCTTTCTCTTCTGTAGCCAGAGTAACAGCCTACCCTCCCTATCTTTGAGGGTTTTAGCTGAAAAAGTGCGGCAATATTTGCATTCCCTGGGTTTGTTTTCAGGGTAGGGGCAATATAGGCACTGCTTGTGGGGGTCTTCAGAAAACAGCCTACACTTCCCACAGGTCTTACAGGGCCTACACAGCCCTTTTTTAGGCTCTGGCATCTCAAAAGCAAGAAGGTCAAAAGTATAAAGTCCAAGAAATATCTTGAGAGTAGCTAAAGCTGAGACTGGAGGTCAAAAGTTGAGAAGAAATAGTAACTGAGCAGAGCTCAGGGAGACTCCCTATTACATGACGTGCGGTAAGAAATCTGAGGTATGGTGGCTCTGTGGGGAAGGGAACTCTGAGGTCTCTGCTGTGATTGGCTGAAGTTTGGATGTTTTAAAATGAGGCTGAAAAGTTACTTAAGTGAGTTTTCTGTTCTAGGGAGGTCTATGGTGATGTTTTATTACTGCTATTTCTTCTGTTACCGTGGGACTCCCACCATGACGACGGGGAAGATTCAAGCATGTGAATCTATAAAAGATTCAATACTGGAGAAATGGGCTATGTCGTTAAGGAGGTGAATCCGGTTGGATGGACGGCTTGTCAACTTCCTTAGGTATGAAGTAATCATTCCACTCTGACGCAGCTTCATCATTAGGTAATTTGCCCTCTTCTTCAATATCTAAATAAAGTAAATTGGAAAAGTCCTCATCTCCCATATCCTTAAGAGTTGGCTGTTATAACATGCATGGAAACATATGAGTTGATATACTAAAGGTTTTTATTGTACACCAACCTAGTACAAACCGTAGAAGGAACAATGGCAGTGCATATCCCAAATATATTGGCAATAGCAAATAGAAAGAAATATGCAGAAATGCCTAAAGTGAGCATTATATTAGGTATATATTTCTTTCTACATGGACTTGCACTAATTACAGTAATTAGTGAATCTACCATAGTGAAATATAAGATACAGAATCTGCATGCCTGAGAGCAAAGGTTAAGGTCAGGCCACACTTACAACTGCCAGGATTCCGCAGACAATCTGGGGCAAGTGTCAATGTCCTTGGAGCTCCTTCTCCCTGGTCCAATCAGTTCTCTTTACCTGAAGACAGAATACAATGCTCTTATGTATCAGTTCCCCCTTGAATACATGAGAAAGATGCTCTCATGAACATGCCAGGTAGCCTGTCAAAATGTTTAAGAAATACACTTAAATATTGTGGCTAATACCTTGACATTACCATAATGAAGGTAGTGGTTGGACATATATATATATATTACTAACTGGCAGTCGCCAGTAGGTAGTTATAGTTAGGACCTTGTTTCTATTTAAAAAGCGTTTTTTCTTTTGCCTATATCTTTTGCGCCGTTTGACGAATCTTAGCGAAATTTTCAAAACTAATGGCCTGCTCGCTTCAGCTGCTATGTGGAAAGTTTCGGGGTGATTCGTCAAGCGGGGGCCAAGAAAATGGGGGGGTCCTAAAACGCTTTTTCTCCATGTTAATTTCCATAGGACACTTTAAACACGGCTACAGCCCGAACTGCGGAACGGAATTACCTCAAATTCTGCAAAAAGGTGGCTTTTGGTCCAGAAAGCACTCTTTTTGTTAAATGGTGTAAATCCGTTCAGTAGTTCCTGATACATTTTAACATTTCTCAGATATACAAATATGGCAAGGGAGGATCAGCGAACCCTTCCGATCTCATACCTGAGATCTGATTGGCTGCCAACACTTCAAACCAGGAAGTGTTGGCAGCCATCTTGTGACTCGGTTGAACCGAGTCACAAGGAAAAAGGTAAAACAAGGTAAAAAATTAAGAAAAGGGGGCAGGGTAGAAGCACCCTGACCCCCTAGGCCTGCTTAGGGGATCCCAGAGGGACCCCCAGGCCCAAAAAAAGCATTTTAAAAAAAGATTTCGGCCGGATTCGCATTAGATCCGTGAATCCGGCCAAAATAATTTTTTTTAAACGAAGTGTGAGCTCCTGCGCTTCATATTTTTTAAGCCCCTGGATGGGTCAGGTCCCGGGGGCAATGAAAAATGAGATGTGGGGGTCATGCTCCAGTGACCCCCACCTCCCCGGGCTTATAGATTGTATGCGGGGGGCTACGCGGCCACCCTACAGCCCCGGGTCCCGCTATTCCCAAGGGCCTAATTTATGTGGAAAGTGCATGAGGGGGCTCCTGCCCCCCGCAGCCCTAGGGACTGCCACCTCCCTGGGGCTATTTTCATTAAAATGCGGGGGCGACCTACTCCCCGCTGCCCCGGGGACCACCACCTCCCCGGGGCTACATATGAAAAAGAATGCGTGGGGGGGGGCGCGGACCCTCGGGGACCACCACCTTACTGGGGCTACAGAGAAGATGGGATGGGGGTTGCGTGACCCCCCTCCAAGAGCCCTCCATGGCCCTGGGGACCGCCACCCCCCAGGGCCGGCTCCAGCAATGTCCCGGGGTGCTCACCCCAGGGACATTACAGTTTGCTATGGCTTCAAGCCATAGTAAACTCTGCTTCGCTTCATGGAAGCGATAGCAGGAAAAACGCTTCCATGAAGCGAAGCAGAATTGCTTTTGGGCAGAGAGAGCTGCATGTTTGCATCTCCCTCTGCCCAAAAGCAATCCCGGCTCCTGCAGGAGGCGGGAAGACGGCAGGGAACGCGGGGGCCTTGAGGCTCCCCCCGGGGTCCCCAACGATGTGGCCATGCCCTGGGGGATGGGGTCCCCAGAGCAATAACGACCTCAAGATGGGGGCCACGTGGCCCCTGTGAATTCACGGAAAAAAAAAAAAAGGTTAGAGGGACATTATAGTTAGCCTGACATTTCATTCGTACAAAACCAGAGAATTTCAGCCGTTATAAATAGCTGAGCTATATATATATATATATATATATATATATATATATATATATATATATATATTATCTACTGGCGGTCGCCAGTAGATAGTTATAGTTACAACCTATTATCCATAGGAAATCCGCGACATTCTATTTGAAATAACTCTCTTGCCGGTTGACGTATCTTCACAAAATTTTCAAACTTTGTGGGGCGCTCCGGTCCGCTCCTACCCTGAAAGTCTCGGGGGATTCGTCAAGCGGGGGCCGAGAAAAAAGGGGGTCCCAAAACGTGTTTTCCCCATGCAATTTTCCATAGGAAACTTTAGACACGGCTACAGCCCGAACTGCTGAACGGAATTACACCAAATTTGGCAAAGAGGTAGTTCTTGGTTCAGAAAGAACCCTTTTTGTTAAATGGTGTAAATCCGTTCAGTGGTTGCTGAGAAAATCAAAAGTAAAAAGATAGATATATCTATGGCTGCGTCGGATTCGCGCACCCTCCCGATCACGAGCTGCATGCTAATTGGCTGTCAACACTCCAAATCAGGAAGTGTTGGCAGCCATTTTGTCCCTCGGTAGAACCGAGGGACAGAAACAAGTGCGCAAAGCGCACAAAGGGGGCAGGGTAGAAACACCCTGACCCCCTAGGTCTGCTCAGGGGTCCCACAAGGACCCCTGGGCAAAAAATATTATTATTTTTTAAATCGGCAGGATGCGCTCAGGGTGCGCGAATCCTGCCGAAAAAAAAAATCGAAGCGCGGTCTCCCGCGCTTCGATGTCACTGGCCCCCGGGTGGGCCAAGTCCCGGGGGCATGCTGGGGGGGGGTTAATTTTATGTGTGGGGGCCTCTAAGGGCCCCCAAGCCCCAGGGACCACCACCCCCGGGGCTTTATGTGTAATGGTGCGGGAGGGCTCTGAGCCCTCCCGCAGCCCCGAGGACCGCCACCTCCCCGGGGCTTCTTTTTTTATTTTTGATTAACCTGTGTGGGGGCTCCAGCCCCCACACGCCCGGGACCACCACCTCCCGGGGCACTAAGAAAAATTACAATGGGGGTCCGTTTTGGACCCCCAAGCCCCGGGGACCACCACCTCCCGGGGCTTTCAAAATGTAAGGAGGGGGCCGCGCGGCCCCCTCCTGGAGCCTGTGGTGGCCCTGGGGACCGCCACCCCCAGGGCCGGCTCCTGCAGTGTCCCGGGGTGCCTACCCCCGGGACACTGCTGTTTGCAATGACAGGACAGGAGCCTCGCGGCTCCCGTCCTGTCATTGCAAACTGCTTTGGATATTGGAAGAGAGAGCAGGAAACCTGCTCTCTCTTCCAATATCCAAAGCTGATTGCTTTCCACATGGGGAGCAGCATGTTAGCTGCTCCCCATGTGTAAAGCAATGCCGGCTCCCGTAGGACACGGGGAGCCGGCGGGACTGTGGGGGGTTTGGGGACCCCCACAGTCCCCAACGAGAGGCCAGGCCCCGGGGGATGGGGTCCCCGGGGCCATAAGTGGCCACGGAGGGGGCCACGCAGCCCCCTCCCCAAAAGTAAAAAAAAAAAAAAAGTGCAAGGCCGGCCCCGGGGGATGGGGTCCCCGGGACCTCAAATGGCCTGAGGAGGGGGGCCACGCAGCCCCCTCCAAATAAAAAAAAAAGAGGCCATGCCCCGGGGATGGGGTCCCCGGGGCCAATACAGGCCCAGAGAAGGGGGCCATGCGGCCCCCTTCCCGTTTTTTTTTTTAATTTTAATTTAAAAAAAGGAGTAAGGCCCTGGGGAATGGGGTCCCCAGGGCCTAAAAATAGGAAAAAGGAAGGGGGCCACACAGCCCCCCTTCAGGGAAAAAAAAAACGATCGGGCCCGCAGGCCCCGCCCCTTCCTTCACCACTCTGCAAACGCGCCCCTGGCGCGTTTGCAGAGGGGAACGAATTCCCCTTGAATACTGGGGGTCCCTGGGGGCCAACTAGCCCACCAGGAACCTCCAGTATGCGCCAGGGGCTGCCTTGCAGAGAGGTGTACAGAGGCCACGCCCCTTTTACACCTCTCTGCAACGCAGCTCTGTGGCGCTTTTTGGAGGTATATGGTGGGCTAGTTGCACCCCAGGGACCCTCAGGATTCAAGGGGAGTTAATCCCCCGACTTAAAACGCGCCACGGGGCGCGTTTGCACAGTGGTGAAGGGAGGGGCGGGGCTTCAGGTGACATGTGTGCAAACAGGCCCCGTGGCGCGTTTTAAGATGGGGAATTAAATCCCCTTCAATCCTGAGGGTCCCTGAGGCCAACTAGCCCAACAGGTACGTCCAGAAAGCGCCACAGAGCTGCGTTGCAGAGAGGTGTAAAAGGGGTGTGGCCTCTGTACATGTCTCTGCAACGCAGCCCCTGGCGCATACTGGAGGTTCCTGGTGGGCTAGTTGGCCCGTAGGGACCCTCATGATTCAAGGGGACTTAATCCCCCAACTTAAAACGCGCCACGGGGCGCGTTTGCACAGATGTCACCTCAGGCCCCGCCCCTCCCTTCACCATTGTGCAAATATTCCTCTAAAATCAGCCGAAATACGAATTCTGATTTACTCACCTGTTATCAGGAGAGACCTCAGTGCTGCATCTTTCAGCCCAGTACTAATCCTGAAAAGTAATTTTAACCGTACTTACCAGTAACTTGAATTTCCTTCCATAGGCTAACATTGACTGGTTTCACTTGGAAATTCTTCTAAGTGTGGAGTTTTGGAACTTTAAAATATTCCTCTAAAATCAGCCGAAATACGAATTCCGATTTACTCACCTGTTATCAGGAGAGACCTCAGTGCTGTATCTTTCAGCCCAGTACTGGTCCTGAAAAGTAATTTTAACCGTACTTACCAGTAACTTGAATTTCCTTCCATAGGCTAACATTGACTGGTTTCACTTGGAAATTCTTCTAAGTGTGGAGTTTTGGAACTTTAAAATATTCCTCTAAAATCAGCCGAAATACGAATTCCGATTTACTCACCTGTTATCAGGAGAGACCTCAGTGCTGCATCTTTCAGCCCAGTACTGATCCTCAAAAGTAATTTTAACCGTACTTACCAGTAACTTGAATTTCCTTCCATAGGATATCATTGCCTGCTTTTTGCTGAAAAAGTTTCCAAGTGTTGATTTTTGAAACATACAAATATTCCTCTAAAATCAGCCGAAATACGAATTCCGATTTACTCACCTGTTATAAGGAGAGACCTCAGTGCTGTATCTTTCAGCCCAGTACTGGTCCTGAAAAGTAATTTTAACCGTACTTACCAGTAACTTGAATTTCCTTCCATAGGCTAACATTGACTGGTTTCACTTGGAAATTCTTCTAAGTGTGGAGTTTTGGAACTTTAAAATATTCCTCTAAAATCAGCCGAAATACGAATTCCGATTTACTCACCTGTTATCAGGAGAGACCTCAGTGCTGCATCTTTCAGCCCAGTACTGATCCTCAAAAGTAATTTTAACCGTACTTACCAGTAACTTGAATTTCCTTCCATAGGATATCATTGCCTGCTTTTTGCTGAAAAAGTTTCTAAGTGTTGATTTTTGAAACATACAAATATTCCTCTAAAATCAGCCGAAATACGAATTTCGCTTTACTCACCTGTTATCAGGAGAGACCTCAGTGCTGCATCTTTCAGCCCAGTACTGGTCCTGAAAAGTAATTTTAACCGTACTTACCAGTAACTTATATTTTCTTCCATAGGAATCCATTGTCTGGTTTTCAGCAGAAAAGTTTCAAAGTGTCGATTTTCACAAACTACAAATATTCCTTAAAAATCGCCTGTATGACTTAAACGCATTCTTTCAACTGTTTACAGGAGATGCACCAGTGCTGGATCCAGGATCCAACACTGAGTAAGAAAAAGTAACGATAACAGTTTTTACCTGCTAAGTGAATTTCCTTCCATAGGATAACATTGGTGATTCTATGAGAAAAAGTTTCTAAGTGTCAACTTTTAAAATACAATAATATTCCTTAAAAATCACGACTGTAACCAAAACGCTTTTACTCAACTGTTTACAGGAGATGTACCAGGACTGAATCTAGGATCCAGTCCTGTGGTTAGAAAAGTAATCCATAAAGTAACTAATTGCATTTAACTAGAAATTCACATTGAGCTGAATGTTGCATTGTGTTTGAAAATGTGGTGCCCATTGCAACAACTGTAACTACTGTACTTAAAAGTCTATTGCCTATGTGCAAAGTATTTAAACTAAAGTAATTCATTCTGAGAAAGTATTTTTTGTAATGTAATGTATAATGTAATTACAATGTAATTTAAAAAATAAAATATGTAAAAAAAAATTCTAAAAATGTAATAAATCAGTATGAAAAAAATTAATATAACAATTAATACATTTAAAAATTGTCATTTACAAAACCTTTGAAATTCACTGAAAAAACCGTAGGTTTCAGACATGTTATAGTTAGGAATTAGCATTTAAAAAACCTTTGAAATTCACTGAAAAAACCATAGGTTTCAGATAAGTTATAGTTAGAAATTAGCATTTAAAAAACCTTTGAAATTCACTGAAAAAACCATAGGTTTTAGGGACAGTTATAGTTAGTTGGACATTGCACTCGTACAAAACCCGTGAAATTCCCCGTTATAGTTAGTTCAGCTAACTATAACTCGCGCCCCGCAATGCACTGCTGATGACGTCACATATTACATCACTCATGACATGGTCAGTGACATCACTGATGACATCACTGATGACATCTCAAATGACATCACTGATGACATCATCCACGTGATAATCTGATGCACCTCCTCACACCGTAATATAACCTTTGATACACCCAATCTAAATTACAGACTGCCATTCGCAAAACCATAGACACTCCAACACCAATAACTACATACCCACTCACTGATTCTTAGGTCTACACACACACATCCACTCACTCACCCGTACAGTCACTCATACTTATGGTCACTCAGTACAGGACAATCATATGCACTCTTACTCCTATATAGACACTCAAACACCGCCACTCATCCATAGAGGTACTCACACACCTAGTCAGTCATGCAAATAATTAAACACACTGCCATTTACTCACCTATACAGTTATACACACACCAGCTCACTTAATCATACAAATACTAGCACATTGTTACGCTCTTATACAATCACTGATACAAGCACACACTCATCCATACAGCCACTATCACAATCACTCACTCTCGCTTATAGCTATTTATATACTCCAATACACATATATACTGCCTTTCACATATGTAGTTACTCACACATGTACCACTGGGACATACATTCACTCACTAACACACTCTTACACACACTTACCCACCCATACAGTCTATCACAGATGCACTCTTGAAACCATCCACCCAGTGAATCACCCACTCACACATCTATGCACAGTCGCACACACCCCATCCACACAAACACTCAGGCACCCATACAGATACTCAGACAACAAATCAATAACTCTTATAGACACTCATGTAGCTATTCACAAACCCATGCAGCCACTTACACAGCAACAGACAGATACAGACATTAACCCAGTTTAGTCACTAACCCATGCATTCAGTAAGATACGTTTAATCACTCACTTATAGAATTAGTCACGCACCTACTAAATCATCCATACACACACTTATACACCCACTCATTCTTCAATACGCCTTTCCCTATATATATTAAAAATATTTAAACTTTACAGAAACACACAGTCACTGGATGATGTCATCAGTGATGTCATTTGAGATGTCATCAGTGATGTCATCAGTGATGTCACTGACCATGTCATGAGTGATGTAATATGTGACGTCATCAGCAGTGCATTGCGGGGGCGCGAGTTATAGTTAGCTGAACTAACTATAACGGGGGAAATTCACGGGTTTTGTACGAGTGCAATGTCCAACTAACTATAACTGTCCCTAAAACCTATGGTTTTTTCAGTGATATATATATATATATATATATATATATTTATTTATCAACAATGTGATCCTTAATCGTTGGTGCGCACAACAGCGGGTGCAGTCGAAGGGGCCGGATCCAGGCCCTGAATTTTATTTCAATACAAGGAACGCTGCACTCCGGAGTTTTAATTCCAAAATGTTCTTTATTTCAGCCACAGTCCACCAACGCGTTTCAGCCTACCCAAGGCTTTGTTCACGGTTAGTGAGTCCCTCTTCTATTACATTATTTATACCTCACTTGGCCTTAATGTGGCATTGTGGGTAATGTAGTGCATTTGACAATATAACTTGATTTACAATATTTACAAGAAAAAGGCTTTTAGCTGTTGTCACTTATGGCGTATTATGATATGTTCACAATTGTATTTCACATTTTTGCGCATTGTTTGTTTGCAATGCAGCATTTAAATTTTATTTTCTTGGGTACAGTGCCCCTCTGTGCTATTGTCCTCCTACAAGAATTGTTCTCATTTACTGATATAGTATTGTCTGTGGTACAGTACCCATATTTGTGTTCTTTAAGAATTGTTCTCATTTACTGGTATAGTACCCCAGTTCCTGACATGTCAGTTCTGTCCTTCTCCCTCTGTATTTTCACACTGCAGGATAGTGGTTATTCGAATTTGAAATTTCAACCGTCTAACTGAGATGTACAAAAAGTTCCTCGTCGTTGTTCATTCCTTGCGGCGTTTTAGTTCTTAGCTGTATTATATATCGAGATTCCAATTGACGTAATTTTTTCACTCTGTCCCCTCCGCTATCATTAGGTGTTATTACATGGATACCATAGTAGCTCATTGATTTCCAATTGCCATTTTCGCATTGTGCCATGTGTTTCGCAGTGGCATACGTCATGTCCTTATTTTTGACTGCTCTAATATGTTCGAGAATTAGTTTCTTTAGCATACAGATTGTACTGCCAAGGTATTTAGATCCGCAATTGCATTCAATGACATATATGACATATTGAGTGGTACAGATGATTTTTTCATTGATGTTTATGATCTTCCCAGCTCGATCTGTTATGTTTCTCACATTTTTTCCGATTTTACATGCTTTGCATGTATTACATTTTTGAAACCTCGTTGTTGTTCAAGAAGCCAATTGGTTTTTGGTGTTTCCTGAAAGTGGCTTTTGACCAATAAATCTTTTAGAGATGTAGTTTTTCTGTATGTCACCAGAGGCCTGGATCCCAGAAGCGACCCAACATCCGGGTCGTTCGCAATTAAATACCAATATTTTTGTATTTTATTGATGATTTTCCCACTTTCCTTACTGTAGGTTGTAATGAATCTAGGTGCTTCTTGTTGCCTCTTTTGGTCTAGATCTGTTTCTCTTTTTGGTATCAAGGTTTCTTCTCTCGATTTTTGGTCTATTTTCTTTTTGCTTTTCTTTAATGTTGTATCTCTGTAACCTCTCATTTTCAACATAAGATCGAACATATTTTTTAAATCAGGGATTTGGTCGATACTTAGTTCTGTTTCACTTTGATTTGATTGATTTCCTTCTCCCATTTTCTCTCTGTTGTCGTATTTTTTATTTGCATATATTTTTGCCAATTTTTAATTTCCGTATATATTTATACAGATCAATCTTGACTTGAGTATAATCATAGTGACTTTCTGGGCAAAATGATAGTCCTTTGTTGAGTAATGCCACTTCTTCTTTAGTGAGTTTAGTGTGTTTCGATAAATTTGAAGAGGATCAGATCCACTCAACACTGTATAGCAGTGGTTCCCAAACTTTTTTGACCCGCGGCTCCCTTGACCAATTGGCCTCCAGGCGCGGCTCCCCATTACATTACTTTTTTTGGGCGGAGGGATGTAAGCCTGGTCTCTGTAGTCCTTCCATTTTAATCCCAGCCAAAACCAGCCAGGGACACAGGGGTGCCGCAGCGCACAGTTTAGGAACCACTGCTGTACATGTTCCTCCACCATTTCAGATGAACATGTCCACTGGTTCCACTTTCCCTAGTCTTCCTATGCCTTTTTTGTCCCTTTTTATTCCCACTCATATCAACCCTCTCCCTCTTACAGTTCCTCAAAAGGCTCTACTATTTAGCATTTATGTACTCACTGAACTGTAAACTCTCATTTTCACTTTTGCTTTAGTCGCCCCTACAGTACTTTGACTCATCTTCTTCAATTCTTAGGAACAATAGTCTTTAAGTGATAACCCTGTACCTCACCAACATCTACATTAAAAATCATGTCGCTAAAGAATGCATTTCCCTGGTAAACTGTGATTCTCTCACTTTGGTGAAGGAGGGTTGAAAGGGAAATCCAAGGTTCTCATTGTGTGTTGCACTGTGTATTGGGCCTCAGGAGGAAGATGAACTAGTTTATCCACATGTAATGGGCAACCTTGGGGTCTGCAAAGAATACTGAAGGAGTGGTATGACTGAAGTGTGTACTTAAGCTGGCCTTATCTTAAGGCTGCTTAATCCTTGGACTGGAAGACAAATGCTGTGGCCTCTAAGTTGTCCTTAAAAAGACAGTTTGGTCAGGGAATGGATTGACCATGGAGCCTCCATGGAAGTGTTAATAATCTGAAGCCATTTTGTTTTACAAATAGAGAACAGGGCTGTAGTATTTATACTTGCTGATGAGGGTGAACTAATTCTGGGTATGCTTGATGGACTTGAGAAGGTTGGCTCAACAGCAGAATTAAACTGACTGCTTCAGAGCTGGTAGAAAGAAGGTAATGCAATCCGTGACTTGACCTCAAACCTAAGGACTCTAGGTAGAACAAAGAAGCATATGATGTTGATTCCTCAGGAATCATTCATTCAAAACATTTTCTTTTTGTTCTAAAAAAAGCGCCAAGGAAAATAATGTTTCTATAATTTAAAGCTTAACATCAGACTCACTCTGAAACATTCTTAGCCTAAACGTTATACAACATAGAACCCATTTGTAAAAAATTGTATGTTTGTATTTATCTTCAAACAGACAAAAACTCCCTAATAAAACAATCAGAAAAAACTGCACAGGGCGCAATGCACTGTCAATACTGACCAGACACGTGGAACACAGTATGTAATGTGATCTTATTTTGTATACATCTTGTGAACCACTCGAGTAAGGAGGACACTTGGTCAATAAGTAGCCTATCAAAATATAACTTTGTACGCATCTTCATAGATATATTTTCAACCAATGTAAAAGAAAAATCGGGTCTCATTAGGGCAAAAATGCCATCCGTACCAGTAATACGGGAGGAACATACATTGGGAAACAACTGATTGGTTCATGTATCAAAAGAAATCTGGCATGTAGGCTAACAACTAAAAGCTTGTCATCTCTGTTCTTTGTTTTATTTGTAATAAGAGATCTGGATTTTTAAAATGAATTATAGTCCTGTACTTATCGTGTGTGAAAACAGTGTACTGCAAATGGGTGTGCCGCTTATTCACATGGGTAAAGTTTCATTCCAGGCTCGTGTACAGGGGTGAGTTGCTCTTTCCGGAGAAATGTCGGGGTTTTTTCTTTTAAAAACAAGAGAGCCAGCTTTGAGATACCATGTCAGCTATATCTCCTGGCTGATCCTGGACCTCACTGGATGACCCCTGAAGAAAGGAGAAACTCCATGCTGTGATAACTGCCCACTTCTCTTAGATTCTCAGTTCCTGCAAAATATTTCTCCTCCAAACCAGTTTCCTGCAAGCAAGAATTGACACAGAAAGGCAAGCTGGAAAAAATATTTAAAAATACGTATGTTTACACTTCAAAGACTATCCCTTTACCCTGTTCTGCATCAGCTAAACATCACCAATTTCTCTTGCAGGGGTCACTGCAGGCTTTAAAATGAACTCTCGAAATACCCACTTCGTTGTACTCTACTCCGGGAATCAAAACATCTGCTCACTTTTGTTAAGCTAAATATCTGTAACAACTGTTCGCACTTGCCCTCCTATGAATTTAAATGAACCACAGCTCTTTAAATGTCAGGAGTTCCTCTTCCTCTCTGCCCCTTTTGGTTGCTGTTGTTGAAAGCTCCACGGTCACTTGTAACGCTGGCTCTGCGTCACTCCAGAGGTCCAGGCGCTGCACAGATCGATGCTGTCACAGAAATAAAAGCATACATCTTCCAGATCCTGAAGTCATCCGAAATAGTGCAAGAACCGTACACTTTGCATGTAAACATGAATGACAATGGGCCCTCTGCAAGCCCATGGGTGTTTACAACTTGCGTGTCTTTTGAAGACACTGACCAGTATGTTTTGTTTTCGTCATTATGGTGATTTGACCATTTGCCATTCCAGTGCTTGCGGTGGAATCTGCAATTACAGCCAGTGAGAACATTGCCTTTACGGCTAACTCAGCAAGAAGATGCTGTAGTTAGCCTGCTATCCGATCCATGTGCGGCTGGCAATTTCTTCCGAGGCTATGGGTGTTTTTATTCTGGTGCGGCCTGGTGTGGTATGTGTCAGAGTGGGTTATATATTTTTTCAAACCACTTGCAGGCTTTAGCAGAAGAGAAGATTACTTGCTTTAATGTCTCCTGTTCTCCGGTGCGACGTCAAAAGGCAGCAAGTGCACCACCTAGTGGTCACCAGACACAACGCACTGGGCCTGCACTCCAGAGCCCGGTGTAATTCATGATGCATTCTGCTCAGCAACTGTGACCGTGGCGCCCCTGGATGGTTTTTGCGGCGCACCAGGGTGCCGTGGCGCACAGTTTGGGAACTACTGCTGTATAGGAAAAAGTCAGCTACGAACAGCATTTTACATGGTACAAGTTTTCATCCGAAAACATTAATTGATAGCATTCCTTATGGAGAGTTTGTACGAATGAAACGAAATTGCTCCAAATCTGAAGATGCAGAAGAGAAAATTGTGGAAACAATGAATAGATTGGGTCGCTTCTTGGATCCAGGCCTCTGATGACATACAGATAAAACAAATCTCTAAAAGATTTATTGGTCAAAAGCCACTTTCAGGAAACACCGAAAACCAATTGGCTTCTTGAACAACAACGAGGTTTCAAAAAATGTAATACATGCAAAGCATGTAAAATCGGAAAAAATGTGAGAAACATAACAGATCAAGATGGGAAGATCATAAACATCAATTAAAGAATCATCTGTACCACTCAATATGTCATATATGTCATTGAATGCAATTGCGGATCTAAGTACATTGGCAGTACAATCTGTATGCTAAAGAAACGAATTCTCGAACATATTAGAGCAGTCAAAAATAAGGACAAGACGTATGCCACTGCGAAACACATGGCACAATGCGAAAATGGCAGTTGGAAATCAATGAGCTACTATGGTATTCATGTAATAACATCTAATGATCGCGGAGGGGACAGAGTGAAAAAATTACGTCAATTGGAATCTCGATATATAATACAGCTAAGAACTAAAAAGCAGCAAAGAATGAACAACGACGAGAAACTTTTTGTACATCTGAGTTAGACGGTTGAAATTTCAAATCCGAATAACCGCTAACCTGCAGTGTGAAAATACAGAGGGAGAAGGACAGAACTGACATGTCAGGAACTGGGGTACTATACCAGTAAATGAGAACAATTCTGGTAGAACACAAATATGGGTACTATACCATAGACAATACTATATCAGTAAATGAGAACAATTCTCGTAGGAGGACAATAGCACAGAGGGACACTGTACCCAAGAAAATAAAATTTTAATGCTGCATTGCAAACAAATAATGCGCAAAAATGTGAAATACAATTGTGAACAATATCATAATACGCCATAAGTGGCAACAGCTAAAAGCCTTTTTCTTGTAAATATTGTAAATAAAGTTATATTGTCAAATGTACTACATTACCCACAATGCCACATTAAGGCCAAGTGAGGTATAAATAATGTAATGGAAGAGGGACTCACTAACCGTGAACAAAGCCTTGGGTAGGCTGAAACGCGTTCCTTGTATTGATAGATATATATATATATATATAAATTCCGATTTCTGCCAGTCCTTCGGATGGATCCAAAACCACGGACACGGACCACAGATACAGTGTTCTTCAAATCTGATATATATATATGCCACAGGTGCATATATATCTCTATAACGCATGAAAGATTTCTGCAATTTCATGTATTAAAATAAGGAATGAATTGAGATAACTGAAATCAAACAAAAACAATGTTATATTTCAGTAACCAAATTTTGATGTATTAGCAGCTTGAACATGATTTGATAACATTGGTTTTATTTTATATTATGAATATTCATTTGGTTTTCAAGTTTATTCAAAGCATTTCGGAGTAGTTATCCGAAGAACAGAGGTTTTTAGGTCGAGCCTAGCGGCAGCGCGCATGCACTGCTCGTTCTGCGAGACTGCTGTAGTAGAGTATGGGAGAGAAGCCACGCCCACTCTCCTCCCATCTTTTTCATTGGGTTGTGTCGTTGTCTTTCGAAATGCTGCCTTTTGGATTCGTTAATAAGCTTGTTGGTCCCTCCTCAGTACGGCCTTGTCTTCATTTGTACCCTTCCATGGCGACTGGCCCTTTTACTTCAGTTGTTACACAGGACCCGTTATTTAGTCTGTAAGCACTTTTTACTTTATTGAGTTTCTCTTACTGCAGGCCGGACATGCGCTGCTTCAGCTGAAACCGCTTGTGTTGTTTTAAGCAGCACGGCCGCCCCGTAACACAGGCGCCTGCTTTCAATCACTTTAACCCAGCATTATCTTGTGTCTGTTTCAAGCCCCCAAGTAAAATGGATTTAGAAATGATTAGCGAATTAAGTCATGTGAATTCCAGGTAGCACATAATCCTGTGCTAATGGGCTGAAGCTGACAACAGCACATCTGTGTTACATGTCATCTGTACTAAAGCCACCTGACGGGTTGTTTTCAAAAGCCTGTTTTATTAACAACACAACCACCACAAATACCACCACCACCAATACCACCACCACCAATACCACCACCATCAATACCACCACCACCAATACCACCACCGCCAATACCACCACCACCAATACCACCACCACCAATACCACCACCATCAATACCACCACCATCAATAGCACCACCTCCACCAATACCACCACCGCCAATACCACCACCAGTACCACCACCACCGCCAATACCACCACCACCAATACCATGACCACCACCAATACCACCACCAATGCCACCATCAATACCACCACCACCATGAATACCACAAGCAATACTACCACCAATACCCCCACAACCACCAATACCACCACCAATACCACTACCACCACCACCACCAATACCACCACTAATACCACCACCACCACCAATACCACTACCACCACCAATACCACTACCACCAATACCACCACCACCATATACCACCACCACCACCATATACCACCACCAATACCACCACCACGGTCAATACCACCGCCTCTACCACCATCAATACCACTGCCACCATCAACACCACCAATACCACTACCACCACCACCACCAATACCACCACCAATACCACTAAAACCACCACCACCAAACACCACCGCTAATACCACCAATACCCCGCCATCAATACCGCCACCACCAATACCACCACCACCAATACCAACACCAGTACCACCACCACCAATACCACTACCACCAGCAATACCAATACCACCGCCAATACCAATACCACCACCACCAATACCACCACCACCAATACCACCACCACCAATAACACCAACACCACCAATACGATAACCAATACTAATACCACCACCACCAATACCAACAATACCACCACCACCACCAATACCACCACCACCAATACCGCTACCACCACCACCACCAATATCACTACCACCAATACCACTACCACCAATACCACCACCATCAATACAACCACCTCCACCAATACCACCACCACAACACCACCACCACCACCAATACCACCACCAATACCACAACCAGCACCACCACCAATACCAACACCACCACCACCAATACCACCACCACCAATACTACCATCACCACCAATACCACCACCACCAATACCACCAATACCACCACCACCAATACCAATACCACCAATACCACCACCAGTACCACACCACCAATACCACCATCACCACCAATACCACAACCAATGCCACCACCAATACCACCACCAATATCACCACCACCAATACCACCACCACCACCGATACCACCACCACCACTGATACCACCAATACCACCACCACTAATACCACCACCAATACCCCACCACGACCACCAATACCACAACGACCACCAATACCACCACCACCAATTCCACCACCACCACCAATTCCACCACCACCAATACCAACACAACCAATACCAACACAACCAATACCACCACCACCACCAATGCTACCACCACCAATACCACCGCCACCAATCTACCACCACCACCAATACCACCACCACCACCAATACCAATACCAATACCACCACTAATACCAATACCACCAATACCCCCACCACCACCAATACCACCACCACCACCACCACCATCAATACCACCACCACCACCAATACCACACCACCACCAATACCACCATCACCACCAATACCACGACCAATATCACCACCACCAATACCACCAAAACCACCACCACCACCTTCACCACCAGGGAAGAGGTGTGGCGCAGCGGCCAGGGCGACTGACTCCGGAACCCGGGACTCACGGTTCGATCCCCGGGGCCGGCGGCAGATCAGCCCAGCACCATGTGACTCTGGGCAATAGCTTGCTTAATCTTCCCGACGGCCCCCAGCGCCTTGACACCTTCGAGTAATTGTTCGCGCTTTACAAATACTGGACATTTACATTTACCACCACCAATACCACGACCACTGATACCACCAATACCACCACCACCAGCAATACCACCGCCAATACCACCACCACCAATACCACCACTAACATCAACACCACCAATACCACCACCACCAATACCACCACTAATACCAATACCACCAATACCCCCACCACCACCAATACCACCAATACCACCACCAATACTACCAGCACACCACCAATACCACCACTAGTACCACCACCAATACCATCACTACCACCAGTATCACCACCAATACCACCACCAATACCACCACCACCAATACCACCACCACCAACCAATACCACCACCACCAATATCACCACCAATACCACCACCTCCACCACCACCAATACCACCACCACAACACCACCACCAATACCACCACCACCAATACCACCACCACCAATACCAATACCACCACCACCAATACCAATACCACCACCAATACCAATACCACCAATACCACCACCACCAATGCTACCACCACCAATGCTACCACCACCACCAATGCCACCAATACCAATACCACCATCAATACCACCACCACCAATAGCACCACTAATACCAATACCACCACCACCAATACCACCATCACCAATACCACCACCACCAATACCACCACCACCAATACCACCACTACCACAACCAATACCACACCAACACCACCATCACCACCAATACCACAACCAATACCACCACCACAAATACCACCACCAATACCAATGCCTCCACCAATACCAACACCACCAGCCACCACCAATGCTACCACCACCACCAATACCACCACCACCACCAATATCAACACCAATACCACCACCAATACCAACACCACCAATACCACCACCACCAATACCACCACCACCAATGCTACCACGACCGCCTATACCAATACCACCAATACCACCACTAATACCAATACCACCACCACCAATACCACCACCACCAATACCCCCACCACCCCCAATACCACCACCAATACCACCACCAATATCACACCACCAATACCACCATCACCATCACCACCAATACCACAACCAATACCACTACCAATACCACCACTAATACCACCAAATACCACCACCAATATCACCACCACCAATACCACCACCACCACCAATACCACCACCACTAATACCACCACCATTATCACCACCATTACCACCACCAATACCACTACGACCAATACCACCACCAATACCAATACCACCAATACCAATACCACAACCACCAATACCACCAGTACCAATACCAATACCACCACCAATACCACCCCCAATACCAATACCATCACCAATACCACCACCAATACCACCACCACCACTAATACCACCACCACCAATACCACCACCACCACCACCAATACCACCACCAATACCAAATACCACCACCAGTACCACCACCAATACCACCACCACCAATACTGCCACAACCAATACCAGTACCACCACCACCAAATACCAATACCACCACCAATACCACCACCACCAATACCACTACCTCAGCGCCTCTCGCTCACTAGTAATAGCAGGGGCACTGTACGAGGCCGGAGCTGCAGCCGAGACCATCCCTCCCCCCTCCATGCCTGCTATAAAGCACATCCCGCCCTGCACCAGGAGGTGAAGCCAGGGCCCTACTACAGCTGGAGTGTTTTTTATTAGGCCAAAGATAGCAATGACATTACGCAATGCCACACTGCACACTCAAATCACGGAGAGGGCAGGAAATAGCCCTCCCCCTCCCGCTCTTCCTCCTGAGCTGCGACAGGGTAATCACAGAGTGAAAGGTGTTTGTGCGCTTTGTTAGTGTCTATAGCTTGGATCATATGTAACTCTCACTTCACACTTTGTGTCTGTGTAATTTACAACACTTACACATCTTCTTCACTGCACCATTTATCACTGCTTTGAAGACGTCGCAGGCCGGTCTCTTCCTCTGATATTTACAATCTAACAAGCGGTTGAGAAGGCCCTTTATTGCAATACAATAGGTCTCGCATTTGCGAGAGTTTAAGCTTTTAGTATTGTAAATGACAATGCCTTTTATTTATGTTTTAAAACCCAAAACATAAATAAGAGGCATTGTCATTTACAATGCCAATAGCTCAAACTCGTGTGAATGCGAGACCTATTGCATTGCAAATGCTTGTTTTTTGGGTAATTGACACGTGATTATATTTAAATAGAACCTGAATGGCTGCGTGTTGTGTGAGCAAGGTCACTCAGTTGAACAAAACGCGTTACTGCAGAGTAGAATAGTAAATGCTTTCGAACTGAAGAACCTTGGAGTCTGTGACTGGTCCATTTGGATGCAATAAACACACATATATATATGTATGTATGTATATGTGTGTGTGTGTGTATGTATATATTATCTACTGGCGGTCGCCAGTAGATAGTTATAGTTACAACCTATTATCCAAAGGAAATCCGCGACATTCTATTTGAAATAACTCTCTTGCCGGTTGACGTATCTTCGCGAAATTTTCAAACTTTGTGGCCCGCTCCGGTCCGCTCCTACCCTGAAAGTCTCGGGGGGATTCGTCAAGCGGGGGCCGAGAAAAAAGGGGGTCCCAAAACGCGTTTTCCCCATGCACTTTTCCATAGGAAACTTTAGACACGGCTACAGCCCGAACTGCTGAACGGAATTACACCAAATTTGGCAAAGAGGTAGTTCTTGGTTCAGAAAGAACCCTTTTTGTTAAATGGTGTAAATCCGTTCAGTAGTTGCTGAGAAAATGAAAAGTAAAAAGTTAGTGATATCTATGGCCGAGTAGGGTCCGCGTACCCTCAGTGCACCCTGCGCGCACCGTCCCGATCACGAGCTGCATGTTAATTGGCTGTCAGCTGGCTGTCAACATTCCGATTCAGGAAATGTTGGCAGCCATTTTGTCCCTCGGTAGAACCGAGGGACAGAAACAAGTGCGCAAAGCGCACAAAGGAGGCAGGGTAGAAACACCCTGACCCCCTAGGTTTGCTCAGGGGGTCCCACAAGGACCCCCTGGGCAAAAAAAAAAAAATGTTTTTAAAAATCGGCAGGATGCGCTCAGGGTGCGCGAATCCTGCCGAGAAAAATCGAAGCGCGGTCTCCCGCGCTTTGATGTTAATTGGCCCCGGGTGGCCCAAGTCCCGGGGGCATGGTGGGGGGATAATTTAATGTGTGGGGGCCTCAAAGGGCCCCCAAGCCCCGGGGACCGCCACCCCCGGGGCTTTTTTAAAAATGGTGCGGGAGGGCTCTGAGCCCTCCCGCAGCCCCGGGACCACCACCTCCCCGGGGCTTTTTTTCTCTACATTATAAAACCTGTGTGGGGGGCTCCAGCCCCCCACACGCCCGGAGACCGCCACCTCCCGGGGCACTAAACATTTTAATATGGGGGTCCGTTACGGACCTCAGAGCCCGGGGACCACCACCTCCCCGGGGCTGTGTACTGAATGGGAGGGGGGTCGCGCGGCCCCCTCCTGGAGCCCTTGATGGCCCTGGGGACCACCACCCCCAGGGCCGGCTCCTGCAGTGTCCCGGGGTGCCTACCCCCGGGACACTGCTGTTTGCAATGACAGGACGGGAGCCTCGCGGCTCCCGTCCTGTCATTGCAAACTTGCTTTGGATATTGGAAGAGAGAGCAGGGAAACCTGCTCTCTCTTCCAATATCCAAAGCGATTGCTTTTCCACATGGGGAGCAGCATGTCAGCTGCTCCCCATGTGGGACTAGCAATGCCGGCTCCCAAGGGACGTGGGAGCCGGCGGGACTGTGGGGGATTGGGGACCCCCCACAGTCCCCAACGGAGAGGGCCAGCTCCGGGGGATGGGGTCCCCGGGGCAAGTAGTGGCCCGGGAGGGGGCCACGCGGCCCCCCTCCCCAAAAAAGAGAATTTTTTTTTTTTTTAAATGGAAAGGCCGGCCCCGGGGATGGGGTCCCCGGGGCCTTAAAATGGCCAGAGGAGGGGGCCACGCTGCCCCCTCAAAATAATAAATATAGAGGCCATGCCCCGGGGATGGGGTTCCCGGGGCCAATACAGGCCCAGGGAAGGGGGCCACGCGGCCCCTTCCCGTTTTGTTTTTTTTTTGTAATTTAAAAAGGGGTAAGGCCCTGGGGGATGGGGTCCCCAGGGCCCAAAAGAGAAAAATGGAAGGGGGGCTACACAGCCCCCTTCAGGAGACAAAAAAACAAAAAAAAACACTAAACGATCGGGCCCGCAGGCCCCGCCCCTTCCTTCACCACTCTGCAAACGCGCCCCCTGGCGCGTTTGCAGAGGGGAACAAATTCCCCTTGAATACTGGGAGTCCCTGAGGCCAACTAGCCCACCAGGAACCTCCAGTATGCGCCAGGGGCTGCCTTGCAGAGACGTGTGAGAGGCCACACCCCTTTACACCTCTCTGCAACGCAGCTCTGTGGCGCTTTTTGGAGGTATATGGTGGGCTAGTTGGACTCCGGGGACCCTCAGGATTCAAGGGACTTAATCCCCCAACTTAAAACGCGCCACGGGGCGCGTTTGCACAGTGGTGAAGGGAGGGGCGGGGCTTCAGGTGACATGTGTGCAAACAGGCCCCGTGGCGCGTTTTAAGATGGGGAATTAAATCCCCTTCAATCCTGAGGGTCCCTGGGGGCCAACTAGCCCAACAGGTACATCCAGAAAGCGCCACAGAGCTGCGTTGCAGAGAGGTGTAAAAGGGGTGTGGCCTCTCTACACGTCTCTGCAACGCAGCCCCTAGCGCATATTGGAGGTTCCTGGTGGGCTAGTTGGCCCCTAGGGACCCTCAGGATTCAAGGGGACTTAATCCCCCAACTTAAAACGCGCCACGGGCGCGTTTGCACAGATGTCACCTCAGGCCCCGCCCCTCCCTTCACCATTGTGCAAATATTCCTCTAAAATCAGCCGAAATAGGAATTCCGATTTACTCACCTGTTATAAGGAGAGACCTCAGTGCTGTATCTTTCAGCCCAGTACTGGTCCTGAAAAGTAATTTTAACCGTACTTACCAGTAACTTGAATTTCCTTCCATAGGCTAACATTGACTGGTTTCACTTGGAAATTCTTCTAAGTGTGGAATTTTGGAACTTTAAAATATTCCTCTAAAATCAGCCGAAATACGAATTCCGATTTACTCACCTGTTATCAGGAGAGACCTCAGTGCTGCATCTTTCAGCCCAGTACTGATCCTGAAAAGTAATTTTAACCGTACTTACCGGTAACTTGAATTTCCTTCATAGGCTAACATTGACTGGTTTCACTTGGAAATTCTTCTAAGTGTGGAGTTTTGGAACTTTAAAATATTCCTCTAAAATCAGCCGAAATACGAATTCCGATTTACTCACCTGTTATCAGGATAGACCTCAGTGCTGCATCTTTCAGCCCAGTACTGATCCTGAAAAGTAATTTTAACCGTACTTACCGGTAACTTGAATTTCCTTCATAGGCTAACATTGACTGGTTTCACTTGGAAATTCTTCTAAGTGTTGATTTTTGAAACATACAAATATTCCTCTAAAATCAGCCGAAATCCGAATTCTGATTTACTCACCTGTTATCAGGAGAGACCTCAGTGCTGCATCTTTCAGTCCAGTACTGGTCCTGAAAAGTAATTTTAACCGTACTTACCAGTAACTTGAATTTCCTTCCATAGGCTAACATTGACTGGTTTCACTTGGAAATTCTTCTAAGTGTGGAGTTTTGGAACTTTAAAATATTCCTCTAAAATCAGCCGAAATACGAATTCCGATTTACTCACCTGTTATCAGGAGAGACCTCAGTGCTGCATGTTTCAGCCCAGTACTGATCCTCAAAAGTAATTTTAACCGTACTTACCGGTAACTTGAATTTCATTCATAGGCTAACATTGACTGGTTTTCAGCAAAAAAGTTTCAAAGTGTTAATTTTCACAAACTACAAATATTCCTTAAAAATCGCCTGTATGACTTAAACGCATTCTTTCAACTGTTTACAGGAGATGCACCAGTGCTGGATCCAGGATCCAACACTGAGTAAGAAAAAGTAACGATAACAGTTTTTACCTGCTAAGTGAATTTCCTTCCATAGGATAACATTGGTGATTCTATGAGAAAAAGTTTCTAAGTGTCAACTTTTAAAATACAATAATATTCCTTAAAAATCACGACTGTAACCAAAACGCTTTTACTCAACTGTTTACAGGAGATGTACCAGGACTGAATCTAGGATCCAGTCCTGTGGTTAGAAAAGTAATCCATAAAGTAACTAATTGCATTTAACTAGAAATTCACATTGAGCTGAATGTTGCATTGTGTTTGAAAATGTGTTGCCGATTGCAACAACTGTAACTACTGTACTTAAAAGTCTATTGCCTATCTGCAAAGTATTTAAACTAAAGTAATTCATTAAGAGAAAGTATTTTTTGTAATGTAATGTATAATGTAATTACAATGTAATTTAAAAAAATAAAATATGTAAAAAAAAAATGTTTCTAAAAATGTAGTAAATCAGTATGAAAAAAATTAATATAACAATTAATACATTTAAAAATTGTCATTTACAAAACCTTTGAAATTCACTAAAAAAAACGTAGGTTTCAGGCACGTTATAGTTAGAAATTAGCATTTAAAAAACCTTTGAAATTCACTGAAAAAACCATAGGTTTCAGACACGTTATAGTTACAAATTAGCATTTAAAAAACCTTTGAAATTCACTGAAAAAACCATAGGTTTCAGACACGTTATAGTTACAAATTAGCATTTAAAAAACCTTTGAAATTCACTGAAAAAACCATAGGTTTTAGGGACAGTTATAGTTACTTGGACATTGCACTCGTACAAAACCCGTGAAATTCCCCCGTTATAGTTAGTTCAGCTAACTATAACTCGCGCCCCGCAATGCACTGCTGATGACGTCACATATTACATCACTCATGACATGGTCAGTGACATCACTGATGACATCACTGATGACATCTCAAATGACATCACTGATGACATCATCCACGTGATAATCTGATGCACCTCCTCACACCCTAATATAACCTTTGATACACCCACTCTAAATTACAGACTGCCATTCGCAAAACCATAGACCCTCCAACACCAATAACTACATACCCACTCACTGATTCTTAGGTCTACACACACACATCCACTCACTCACCCGTACAGTCACTCATACTTACGGTCACTCAGTACAGGACTATCATATGCACTCATACTCCTATATAGACACTCAAACACCGCCACTCATCCATAGAGGTACTCACACACCTAGTCAGTCATGCAAATAATTAAACACACTACCATTTACTCACCTATACAGTTATACCCACACCAGCTCACTTACTCATACAAATACTAGCACATTCTTACGCTCTTATACAATCACTGATACAAGCACACACTCATTCATACAGCCACTATCACAATCAGTCACTCTCGCTTATAGCTATTTATATACTCCAACACACATATATACTGCCTTTCACATATGTAGTTACTCACACATGTACCACTGGGACATACATTCACTCACTAACACACTCTTACACACACTTACCCACCCATACAGTCTATCACAGATGCACTCTTGAAACCATCCACCCAGTGAATCACCCACTCACACATCTATGCACAGAGTCGCACACACCCCTCCCACACAAACACTCAGGCACCCATACAGATACTCACACAAGCATTCAATAACTCAAATAGACACTCATGTAGCTATTCACAAACACATGCAGCCACTTACACAGCAACAGACAGACGGATACAGACATTCACCCAGTTTAGTCACTAACCCATGCATTCAGTAAGATACGTTAAATCACTCACTTATACAGTCAGTCACGCACCTACTAAATCATCCATACAGACACTTACACACCCACTCATTCTTCAATACGTCTTTTCCTATATATATTAAAAATATTTAAACTTTAGAGAAACACACAGTCACTGGATGATGTCATCAGTGATGTCATTTGAGATGTCATCAGTGATGTCATCAGTGATGTCACTGACCATGTCATGAGTGATGTAATATGTGACGTCATCAGCAGTGCATTGCGGGGCGCGAGTTATAGTTAGCTGAACTAACTATAACGGGGGAATTTCACGGGTTTTGTACGAGTGCAATGTCCAAGTAACTATAACTGTCCCTAAAACCTATGGTTTTTTCAGTGAATATATATATATATATATATTATATATATATATTATCTACTGGCGGTCGCCAGTAGATAGTTATAGTTAGGACCTATTTTCCATAGGAAATCCGCAACAATCTATTTGAAATAACTTTGGCGCCGGTTGACGAATCTTCGCGAAATTTTCCAACTTGTTGGGGCGCTCCGGTCCGCTCCTATCCTGAAAGTCTCGGGGTGATTCGGCAAGCGGGGGCCGAGAAAAAGGGGGTCCCAAAACGTGTTTTCCCCATGCAATTTTCCATAGGAACCTTTAGTCGCAGCTACAGCCCGAACTGCTGAACGGAATTACACCAAATTTGCCAAAAAGGTAGCCCTTGGTTCAGAGTCGTGCCTTTTGCTTAAATGGTGTAAATCCGTTCAGTAGTTCCTGAGAAATTTGAAAAAGAAAACACATATATATCTGGGCGGAGCCTAACCACACATGTCATCGTGAGATCTGATTGGCTGTCAGCACTTCATCCTGGAATTGCTGGCAGCCATCTTGGGACCAATATAAATGATAGTACCCCATTGAAATGCATTGTAGTGAATCGAAGATTTTGAGGGTTACCAAAAGGAGAACTATAAAGGGTGATAACAGACTTTAGTTACATTAGAATTCATTTGTTGATGGTACCATACTAATTTCAGGAATTGTGGTGTGTTCTAAGGTGATTTTACCCTGTGAAAAACCTTCTGCTGGGATATCATGAATCATGTTTGAGAGAACTATTTTCACATGCTTGTCCCATACAGTTTTGGAAGGTGCTCCAGAAGCTAAAATGAGAGCATATTTTCTGTAAATTCACATTATCTTTCTCAGTCATGTGAGAATGAAGTCTGACATTCTCAGTAAAACATGTACATCCAACAAGGGCAGAGACTGTCAGTTGATTCTTTTGTGTTCTACTGCAGCTTCCCAGAGTGTTCTAAAGAACAACTAGAGTGCTAACAGCCTTACTTATGACAAAAGTATGGCACACCTGAAGCCATCTTGATTGGAATAAACTGGTAACACTTAAAACATTTAATTTAAAAAGGAACAAAATGAGGGGGTTTATTTTGCCAAAGAAATTATGGTTAGTGCTGTAGAAAAAAAATTAGGACATGTTTTAATTGAGATCTCAAATATCTTCCTGTTATATTTCAACAGGAGCAGCCTGTCAGTTGATGCCTTTGTGTTCTACTGCAGCTTCCCAGAGTGTTCTAAAGAACAACTAGACTGCTAACAGTCTTACTTATGACAAAATGATGGCACACCTGAAGCCATCTTGATTGGAATAAGCTGGTAACACTTAAAACATTTAATTTAAAAAGGAACAAAATGAGGGGGTTCATTTTGCCATAGAAATTATGGTTAGTGCTGTAGAAAGAAAAATTAGGACATGTTTTAAGTGAGATCTCAAATATCTTCCTGTTATATTTCAACAGGAGCAGCCTGTCAGTTGATGCCTTTGTGTTCTACTGCAGCTTCCCAGAGTGTTCTAAAGAACAACTAGAGTGCTAACAGCCTTACTTATGACAAAATTATGGCACACCTGAAGCCATCTTGATTGGAATAAACTGGTAACACTTAAAACATTTAATTTAAAAAGGAACAAAATGATGGGGTTCATTTTGTCATAGAAATTATGGTTAGTGCTGTAGAAAGAAAAATTAGGACATGTTTCAAGTGTGATCTCAAATATCTTCCTGTTATATTTCAACAGGAGCAGCCTGTCAGTTGATGCCTTTGTGTTCTACTGCAGCTTCCCAGAGTGTTCTAAAGAACAACTAGAGCGCTAACAGTCTTACTTATGACAAAAGTATGGCACACCTGAAGCCATCTTGATTGGAATAAACTGGTAACACTTAAAACATTTAATTTAAAAAGGAACAAAATGAGGGGGTTCATTTTGCCATAGAAATTATGGTTAGTGCTGTAGAAAGAAAAATTAGGACATGTTTCAAGTGTGATCTCAAATATCTTCCTGTTATATTTCAACAGGAGCAGCCTGTCAGTTGATGCCTTTGTGTTCTACTGCAGCTTCCCAGAGTGTTCTAAAGAACAACTAGAGCGCTAACAGTCTTACTTATTACAAAATTATGGCACACCTGAAGCCATCTTGATTGGAATAAACTGGTAACTCTTAAAACATTTAATTTAAAAAGGAACAAAATGAGGGTTCATTTTGTCATAGAAATTATGGTTAGTGCTGTAGAAAGAAAAATTTGTGCTAAAACACTACCCCCAGCACGACACCCTACACTACCCAAACATAACTGCACTACCCTAAACCCTAAAACACTACCACCAGCACGACTCCCTACACTACCCAAACACCACTGCACTACCCTAAACCCTAAAACACTACCCCCAGCACGACTCCCTACACTACCCAAACACCACTGCACTACACTAAACCCTAAATATACCCCCAGCATGACCTCCCACACTACACAAACACCACTGCACTACCCTAAACCCTAAAACACTACCCCAGCATGACCGACTACACTACCCAAACACCACTGCACTACCCTAAACCTTAAAACACTAACCCCAGCATGACCCCCTACACTACACAAACACGACTGCACTACCCTAAACCCTAAAACACTACCCACAGCATGACCCCCTTCACTACACAAACACCACTGCACTGCCCTAAACCCTAAAACACTACCCCAGCACTACCCCCTACACTACCCAAACACCACTGCACTAACATAAACCCTAAAACACTACCCCCAGCACAACCCCTACACTACACAAACACCACTGCACTACCCTAAACCCTAAAACACTACCCCCAGCACGACTCCCTACACTACCCAAACACCACTGCACTACCCTAAACCCTAAATCTACCCCCAGCACGACCCCTACACTACCCAAACACCACTGCACTACCCTAAACCATAAAACACTACCCCCAGCATGACCCCCTACACTACACAAACACCACTGCACTACCCTAAACCCTAAAACACTACCACCAGCATGACCCCCTACACTACTCAAACACCACCCTAAAACACTACTCCAGCACGACCCCCTACACTACCCATACACCACTGCACTACCCTAAACCCTAAAACACTACCACCAGCACGACCCCCTACACTAGTGCACTACCCTAAACCCTGAAACACTACCCCCAGCACGACCCCCTACACTACCCAAACACCACTGCACTACCCTAAACCCTAAAAACCTACCCACAGCACGACCCCCTACACCACCCAAACACCACTGCACTACCCTAAACCCTAGAAAAGAAACCCCCACCCCATGCCCAATCCCCCTTACCTCTCACTACTCATGGTTCCTCTCTCCTCGTGGTTCCTGCTTCACGTCATCTCTGAGGGGCGGTGCACGTCGTTGTGAGGAAACGGAACAGCCTCTGCTTCCTTACAACGACATGGATCGTCTACATGTTTTTAGAACGCATGGTCATTTACCATACATACCTTTACAACAAAATTCGTTGTAAAGGCATGCGTGGTAAATGACCATGCGTTCTAAAAAATGCGTAGTAATGACTTCGTGATGTACAACGCATGCGTGGTAATGCATGCATTGTAATGGTATCGCAAAGTAAAAAGTCGTTGTAACGGCTGTTTACCGATCGAAGCTGGCCCCTGTTCTTCAGTGAGACGTTTATTTGATTAATTAGGAGGAAGGAATGTGGTTTTTTTACCGAAAAGTGCATTCTCGGCTGTTGTATTGTGAAAGTGTCCGCGTGGCCTGGTTTCACTTCCGGTGAGAGAGTGGAAGAGTCTGTTTGGATCTAAAGGAGTTCTGTTGTTGGACGGGGCCGGCGCGACATGTCATCAGAAAACATAGCTAATGGAAAGCGTCCTCCCTGAAGTGTGGAGCAGTGCCATGAGAGGTCAATGAGTGTGCGTCCCACCGCAGTATGACCGTACCGCGTGACCCATGTGCCGCCTCCAGGGTACGGGAGGCAGAAGCGGCATCGCAGGTCCTCTTGAAGACCGTTGTAGCACTAATTCTACATTTTGGTACTAGGGCATTTTAACTTCGTTGTTCCTGCCAGATACAAAGAGAAGATCCTGTGTTATTCAGTGCCCTCGTTACCTTTTTTGTGGGTTGTGGTGCTTGTCACTTCGCTGCCCCGCCGGTGCACACGACTGGGCACCCCACCTCGTGTGCCATCTGCAGGGCCTCTGCCCTCGGATCACTGGTTTCGGTTTCTGGAGTGGCAACATAAACAGTTGCTCCCAAAGGACTAGCCTGAACACTTAGGTGAATATCCCCTGCACCAGCATTCCACGGAAATTCCCAGCATTCCACGGAAATTCTTTCCTAGCTCTCCCACGTCAACGAGCACGGCTCCGCTCGCGACACCGTATGACGTCATCGGAGCCATAAGAGGACCTCGTCGGCGTGCTGACGTCAGTTCCACCCATTTTTTCCGTGCCACCGAGGCAAACAGGGGACCGAGACATTTTCACATGTATACATAGTATAATAAATATATATATATTCACTGAAAAAACCATAGGTTTCAGGCACGTTATAGTTAGAAATTAGCATTTAAAAAACCTTAGAAATTCACTGAAAAAACCATAGGTTTCAGGGGCGTTATAGTTAGTTGGACATTTCACTCGTACAAAACCATAGAAATTCCCCCGTTATAGTTAGTTCAGCTAACTATAACTCGCTGCGCCCGCAATGCACTGCTGATGGCGTCACATATTACATCACTCATGACATGGTCAGTGACATCACTCATGACATCACTGATGACATCTCAAATGACATCACTGATGACATCACTGATGACATCATCCAGTGAATGTGTGTTTTTCTGAAAATTAAATATGTTTTATATATGTATATCTCAAGGACGATGGAAGAATAAATGGGTATATAAGTGTCTAAATGGATGATTTTTTTGTAAAATTGATTGTATAACTGACTAAGTGTATCTTAGTGAATACATGGGTTAGTGAGTAATGTTTAAATATGAAAATATCTGTATCAGTCTCTCACTTTGTGTATAAGTGGCTGCATGGGTTGGTGAGTAGCTACATGAGTGTCTATATGGGTTATTAGTTGGTTTTTGAGTATCAGTATGAGTGTCTGAGTGTCTGTATGGTTCGGTGGGGGTATTACTTAGTGCATAGATGCATGAATGAGTGACTCACTGTTTGTATGTGTTGAAGACAGCATGTGTGCAGGACTGTATAGGTGGATGAGTATGTGTATGGGTGTGTTAGTGAGTGAATGACTGTCTCAATAGTGTCTTTATGAGTAACTACATATGTTTTAAACTAGTATATGTGAGTATTGGTGTATATAACTGAGTATATGTGAGAGTGAGAGATTGGAAGAGTTCCTGTACAAATAAGTAGGTGTTTCTATAAGTGATTGTTTAAGAGAGTAAGTATGTGTAAGTTTCTGCAGAAGTAAGTGTGGTAGTGTGTGTATAACTGTATATGCAAGTAAATGGATGTTTGATACTTTGTTTGCATGTGTGACTATGTGTGTGAGTAACTCTATGGATGAGTGGCGGTGTGTAACAGGATGTATAGGTGTATGAGTACTGTATAGGGACTGTTGGTGAATGAGTGGATGTGTGTGTAGATCTTGGAATTACTGAATAGGTGTGTTGTAATTGGTATCGGTATGTCCATTGTTTTGAAAATGGTAGTTTGTATTTTTGAGTGTGTGTATCAAAGGTTATATTAGGGTGAGAGGAGGTCTGCCACTCTATCACAAGGATGATGTCATCAGTGATGTCATCAGTGATGTCATTTGAGATGTCATCAGTGATGTCATGAGTGATGTCACTGACCATGTCATGAGTGGTGTAATATGTGACGTCATCAGCAGTGCATTGCGGGCGCGCGAGTTATAGTTAGCTGAACTAACTATAACGGGGGAATTTCTATGGTTTTGTACGAGTGAAATGTCCAACTAACTATAACGCCCCTGAAACCTATGGTTTTTTCAGTGAATATATATATATATATGTATAACTTTAGTGTAGTTTGACCAATCTGCATGAAATTTTCCCAATAAAGTGTTAAAGTAGGTTCTGTGTGTCATGGAAAGTTTGGGTGTGATCCGTGCAGTGGGGACCGAGAAATAGGGGAGCAAAATAAGGATGCGTTTCTAATGTTAATTCCCATAGGAACGCGTTGTCGAATCTACAGCCCGAACCGCTGGGCAAGATTACACCAAATGTGGCAGAAAGGTAGATGTTGTAGCGCAGATTGTGCTTTTTGTTATTTGGTGCAAATCCGTTTGGTACTTTTTGAGAAATTTAAGCCGAAAAAACCTAGTGAACCTTGGGCAGCCCCAAGCCATGTGGCCAAAGTCGGAGTCTTGCATCGTGCAGCGGGGGCACTCCTTGGGATCCAAAACATAAATAGCCCTGATCCTATGGGGAGTAAGACAGGTCCAGTGAGAATAATTGTACTGAATGTATTTGAGGCGCGACTTGTGAGAGACTTTTTGGGGGTATGCACATACCCTCCTCCACTCAGCATCCATCAAGTCCTGGCCCAACTTAGTAGCCCAGCGGGTCCAAAGGGCGTTTAACGGTTTCCCCGCCAGGCCATTCAGTGCCCTATAAAACCTCGTGACCAGGTGGCTTCCAAACCCCAGCGTCATGAGTGGGTGCTCCATGTCAGCAGATCCCCATAGCTCCCAGATGGCATGAGTAAGTGCTTCATAGGTAAGAAATCGGCACTGGGGTAGTCCAATTTGTTCCGACAAGTCCCTAAGAGGAATCTGGACGCCTGCCTGAAAGCAGTGACCTAATGTCACAAGCCCCACTTCTGTCCATGAGTTCAATTTTCCTGCCGTAAAGAAGGTCAGGAGGTCACCATGGGGCTGGCCCACCTATGTCAGCTCGGGGCGTAGGGTATCACTGTGTTTGTACGTCGCAGGCGTGCCGCCAACAGAACAAGGCCTTGGATAATAGGAGTGCCCGGGCGAAGGATCCGTGTTGCAGGTTGCAGGAGTTTCGCTAGCAATAATCCCTGGTTGGGTTCAGATCCCATCGGGCCAAGTTCCAGTAGGCCCGTTCCATCTAGTCATTTAGTAATCCATTGGGGCTGGATGCTAAATAATACAATTCAAAGTCAGGCACCCCAAATCAGCCCTCTAGCTGGGAATGGCGGAGGGTAGACAGTGCGACCCTGTGCCGTCAGAAGTCCCAAATCAGGTCTCTGAGGAGCACATCCTGCTTGAGGCAGTCAGTTGGTATCCGACTTGTCGTCAACTTAGGAGGCCCCAGACTCGGCGAGTGCTGCTGCTGCCTGCAGTGCCGTGGCCTGCAGTGCCGCTTCTCTATCTATGTTCAATTGAGATTGGGTGGGCCTCGTCAGTGTCCGCGGGCCTCCCCTAGACCTGCGCCTCTTTTGGTGGCGCGCAGGGCTTTAAGTGGAAAAAAAAACTGGGGGTGCTCTAAAAGGGGCGTGGCAAATCTCTTCAGGGGTGTGGCCTATCCGAGTAGGGCGTGGTCTAAATCAAGATAACTAGCATTGTGTGCTTAAGAAAATCATGAAGTCGCATCCAGCAAAGGATAATAAAATAGGCAAAAAGGTATATTTATTAAGTATAAGCCATAAAAATACCAAACACTTTAAAAAACATGTAAAAATTATTTACATTACTTAGAAATCTATTGCAGGATTCCCCAAAACCCTTGAATATATTCACTGTGTCTATTTTGCTGGGGTTTCTCGGTGGAGTCAGAGGTGTGGCAGAAGAGCAAAATATCCCAATTTTTAGTATTTGTTTCCCATTTCACTAACCAGTTACAGCTGATTACGTTATTTAATTTAACCAATGGATACACGTTTATTTAAGGTTTAATATGAGTTATTGACATTAAAATACATTCACAAAGTGGGATACGTTTCCAATCACAGAATGTCCCAAATATCCTTAAAAATGGAATCACAGCCATGTGTCTCTCAGCCATGGAGTTTCTGTCATCAGCACTTCTCCCTTTTTCCACAAGAGCAGTTCAAACATGAATGGCAAAATATCCTACTTTGCAAATGTTTTCCACATAATTATGGCGCTGCCATATTTGCCACATAATACATCATCTGCTGCATAATCTGACGATTTTAACTAATACATTGTTTATAGCTCCGTGTAGGTAACAGCGGTGGGGCTGGGTAAAGGGGGGTTTCGAGAGATGATGCTGAAGGAAAATTAATTATTTAATTTTCCCTCGGCATCGTCCCTTGAAATCCCCCTTACCCGGCCCCTCTGCCCCACTGCTGTTAGCTGCACGGATCGCGGGTGGTCAGCGCCTGGTGCGGTCGCATTGCCCTAGAGCCACCCTGCTCAAGGGTCCTGTGACCTCAGTGACAGAGTCACTGTCACTCTATGGTGTGCTGCTTCATAGGCCTGCCTGCAAGACTGGAGGTGAACTTCAGAATGAATTGTGGCAGACAGGCCTTCAAGGTTAACCCACACTTGCCACTGCTAGGGTCCACCTGCTGGTGCTAAGACACCAGGGCTTTTAAAATCTTGCGGGGCCTTCTAAGGTCTAGTATGGGAATGTGCTCCCTCAGGGGGAGTGGTCTGGTGGCCTGGTCATGAAGGCTGAACCTGGTTCCCCAGTTGCAAATTCAGCAGCTCTGACCATAGTGCCATATCCTCTCCCCCACTGAACACCATACTGCCCCACTGAGAGACACTTGCACTGCACTGACCCGCTATAAACACCTGGATGTGACTCAATTCAAATTACACACTAGACAAGAGCAAGATGCTGCCTAAAAAAAAATTTACATCCAAGAAAAAGCAAACACTCAGAGAATCCAAGATTAAGTAAAGCATGTGACATGTAAGCAGGAACAACATGGTTACCTTTTTCTTTTTACGCTCATTATTCAGAAATGAGTGAGTGCTTTTGCCTGAAAAGTTAAGGCCATGACCGCAGGGCCCAGAAGGGACCGCTTCAATGCCCATTGCTTATATCCTTACAAAACGTAAGCAGTATGGATTAAAAGACCACATTCATAAACACAGAGCCGCGGTATGCATTTTGTTTTCCAATTCACCCATCAAGCAGGTATTTCAGTACCTCCAGGATCAGTGCACTTTCCCACCCAGGGAAAGCAATGTTGTTCAAAGAGAGACGAGAAAACACAAGTAGCGCTTCACTGGCAAACACTGTAAAGTGGCGCTAATGTGTTTAGGTGAATAAATCAATCTGGCCACCTTGCAACCACTCTGTCTTGCTTTAGTTAGTTACTTTTCATATTTTGAATGTTTTAGTTCTCTCCACCCCGAGGCTGCACTTAGAAATTGAAAAAAGTCAGAAAAAGAGGACGTTGCCAGCAAAAGTGTTTTTTTTTTTGGATCCATTTCACAGGGGAGCAAATAAACGAAAGCAGGAAAGAGAAGGTAATACCTGTTTCTAAAAGTCTCGGTTTTCACCATCCATCCACCATCCCACGCTGGCACCACGACGACGTTGCTCCTGCGCTGGAAAAGAGAAGGGAAATCCTGAGAGAAAATGGCTCTCTTAAAGGGTTTCCCTTCCTCCAACAACGTTGACCTGGCATGACGTCATGCCGTCGTGCCGTGGACGTCATGCCGTGACCTCCACTACTCAGTGAGGAAACTGAGCTCTCACTGCAGTCCAGAAAAAAAATAAAAAAAAGAAAGGACTACCTTTGCCAGCCGCGATATTAGAGCCCGATAGAGACCCGTTTCGAGGGCCCCCAAAAAAAACTGCCGGTGCTCAGACCCGGCCCACTTAAAGCCCTGGTGGCGCGGATGAGCCTTTTCTGCACTGGCTCGTGGTCTGTCTGTCCCGCACCGGTATGATTGCAGCCATATCCAGGCCTTGTCTTGGTCTTCACAGAAGTATGAGTTACTGTCTAGCATGATCTTCAGATTGGTGGGTAAAATGAGAGAATACTAGACCCCTTCCTCCTGGAATGTACGTTTCACCTATAGAAAGGAGGCACGCTTGGTCTGTACCGCTGCTGTAAAGTCCGGAAACAATGTGAACTGCCCATTCCCCACTCGGAGCGGGCCTGCTTACCTCGCACGATGCAGCAGCAAGTCCCTATCCCTGCAGTGCAATAGTTATGCGATCACAGGTCTAAGCAGATGTCCCAGAGCAGGCGGTTGGGCAGGGACTCAGTGCAATCCCCCCAGAGCGAAGAAGGGTTTAAGCTGGGACAGGGCTACCACTGTCCGCAGCCAAGGCTCCTGGTAGGCGACCATATCAGCCCCTTCAGACCCCTCTACGAGACCCACTATTTGGACATTATTACGCTGACTGAGCCTTTCAGCATCCTCTGCACGGCGTTTCAGTTGTTGTACGTGGTCCATAATGTGGATGAGTTGTGTCTTCATGGCTTGGTGTGATTGATGAAATTCAGCCAGCGAGGCTTCAGTGCCCTTGACCTTGTCCGCCAAAATCTGATGAGCTACATGAAGACCTAGTTCAAACAACACCATCCCTATTTCGCTCTGGAGCGTAGTCTTTGAGTTCTCGATGGCCCCTAGGATCCTATTTAGGTGACCTGCAGAGCCTAGGGAGAGGCATCGGGGTGCCACGGGGCCAGACATATCCGGCTGTGAGCCCTGTGGCACCAAGCACGACCCCTGTGACTTAGCCCTCAGTTTACCCATGGTGGCACCCGGTTCCAGTCCCTGCGGCAGGTGCACACTCTAAATCAGGTAGGCCCATTACAGGTTCACGGATGTCAAGCGGCTTATAGGTGTTGGGGGTTGTAGGAAAGTGCCCCTTTTTGCATGGTTACCCCCTACTTTTTGCCTGGCCTCTGATGAAACCTTACTTGATGTGCCCTGGGTCCCTGCCAATCAGGCTCCCAGGGCCTGTGTTCTTTCCCAAAACTGTACCTTTGTACCCACAATTGGCACATCTCTTGCCATAGGTAAGCCCCTTGTAAAAGGTACCATGGGTACTAAGGGCACTGTGACCAGGGAAGCCTCTAAGGGCTGCAGCACCTATTGTGCCACCCTTAGAGGCCCTGTCCCTTAACACCCATACACTGCCACTGCAGGCTATGTGTTTTGTTGCAGAGAAAAGTGAAGAGTTGGCATGGCAAACATCTGTGTGTGCCATGCGTACAACCCAGTGCCTGAGGCCTAGGTAAGTCACCCTTCTAGCAGGGTGCACTAGCCCTCAGAAAAGGGTACAGTGGCATGAGCCATGGAACCCTCCAGTGTCTAAGCCCATTCTTACACATTGTAAGTGTAGTAAAGCCATAAAGAGTATATGGTCTGGGAGTTGGTCATTACGAACTCCACAGGTCCATAATGGCTTTACTAAAACCTGGGAAGTTTGGTAGCAAACTTCTCAGCATATTAAACCCACACTGATGCCAGTGTGGGATGTAATGTAAAAAGTACTCAAAGGGCATCTTAGAGATGCACCCTGAAAAACAACCAGCCCTGGTGTGGTTCCTGAAAGGCTACTTGCCATTTGCCACCACCAGACTGGTTTCTGGACCCCTGGGTAGAGAGCCTCCACTCTCTGGGTCCAGAAACAAAGCCCATCCTGGGCAGAGGTGTCATGCCTTCTCCCCCAGGATGTGCTGGGTCCATGACGGGGAAGCTTCAAAGGCCTGCCGCCTTTGTGAGCTGTCCCTACCTTTTGCTGCCCCCAGCAACTGGCTCCCACTGGTTCTGCCCCCCACTTTGGGCAAGAGAATCGGCGGGAAAACCGAGCTAGGAAGAGAGGTTTTCCCACCTTTGCCAACCCCACCCCTCAGGTGGGGGAGGCGAGGCGAAGCACACATCTCAGTTCCCTCCATCTTGAAGGTGAGGGGACTAACTACAATCAAAATGAGGCCCATGCACCCCCCACTGGTGGGTGGCACACTAGGGGGTGTACCCACCCCAAGGAAGAGACCCATAGGTCCCGACCTGCACACCCCTTTTAACATCCCTAAATTTAGTATTTAGGGGCGACCCTGAACCTTGCCTTCTGAGATTCGAGGAAGAAAGAAGGACCAAAGAGCTGTGCTGACCCAGGAAGAAGAGGACACCAACTTCTTTGGCCCCAGCCCTACCGGCCTGTCCCGTCTACGACCTGCCTACAGCAAGAACCCCGGCGAGTCCAGCAGCTAGTAACCCCCAGAGCCCGGAGGACCTGCCCTGCAACCACCTTACAGACTCTGTCTCCCGTGAGCCCTGGATTTGCTCAAGCAAAGACTCACCTATAGAATTCGGATTCCTGTGACTCTGCGATTCTGCTCCACTCTGCCCCCGACGCCCACGGCCCGAGTTCAAGTGGCCCAACACCACGAGGAGGTCTCCGCGGCGATCCGGACCTGGGATCTGTGATCCCTGACTTCCCTCAAGCCTCAAGACGACGCCTGCAGCCTCAGCCTGAAGGGTCCCCCCGACCACGACTGGAGCTGGTAAGAAAACCCGACGCCAGAAGACACCCCTGCACTCGACGCCTTGGGTGGCCCAACCGATGGTGTCCAGGCATCCCCCAAGAACTCAACTTACCTTTCCAGCCAGTGGTCGCCTTCAGGAAGTCTGAGCCTGCAGCAACTTTGCCGAACCAAAGGTCTCCATTGAGAAGCACAGGGTCCCCGACATCTCCTTGGCACCCTGCACCCGGCCGCCCCAGTGCCGCTGGTGGTGCAGCTCCAGTGCCGATTGTTGGCCCTTGAAGTGCTGACCTTAACCTCAGGAGCTTTGCTGCAACACTTGAGTGGCCTGCTCGTAAGCAGTCCCTAACCCGAAGGCCTCTTTAGCCCCATTAGCTAACATTGGGCCCCTGCACTCTGCACCCGGCTGCCCCAGAGCCGTTAGTGGTGCAACTTGAGTGCCTACCTAGACCTTGGGGAACCTTGGTCCTAACCCCCAAAACTCCCACTTGTAAGACGTTTACTTACCTGAGAAACCGATAACCATTTTGATCCCCTAGAAACCCATGTTATGAGATTTTGGGCCTAAAATATTTTAAGTGTTGAACTGTTGTTTTGTATGGGTAAAACAGTAACTATAACTCAAGCCAAGAAAAGTCTTACTTACCTTGTATTGTAAGATCCTTACATGTGGTATCTAGGCATACCACCTACAGTACTCAATGCAATCTAAAAGTAATCAAAAAGTATTCTAAAAGTAATTACTGAGTAATATAAATTGCTTTTTAAAGTTGTACCAACCTGTATCAACTGCAAATCCATTCCCAATTGCATTTCTGTGTAAAGGTTTACCATTGAAAGTATATTTTACCTACCTGCACCAAGTCCTGCTTGGTTCTAGATATAAAATACAAGTATACCTTTTTTATACTTACCCAATTGGTCTGGATTATGTCTCTGAGTGTGTGCCATCGGTCTTGATTGAGTGAATATAATAAAGGCTTAAAATACCCTCTGGATAAGCCTAGCTGCTCGCCCACACTACCACAAAGAGAGCTGTTAGTACTTACCTAATTTAGCCGCTGCTATACCTCTGGGGACTCCTTGGACTCTGTGCACACTATACCTTACTTTGGTATAGTATATACAGAGCCAGCTTCCTACAGGGGTGACTTAAATTTGACATTAAAAAATAATTGGTTGGGCTGTACAGGAAGGGTAAAGGTAATTCCACGCAGCTCAAGTGTTTTTTTGAAGCCTTTAACCTACAGGATGAGTGGAGGGCACAGCATTCTCGAGTTAAGCGAATGGGAGTGCATGATAATTTCTTCTGCATTGACTATTTCAACGCAAAATGACACAACACTGGTAGACTGACTAATTCTAGATTTCGGGCGAGAGGGATAGCCAACCATACTCCCCTGTGGGTGGAGTTGAATGGATAAAGCATGAAATCATATATGGGGTGGGGGGGTTAGACACCTAAAATCCGAGGGACAAACAGATAATCGACAAACAGATCTATATTTCACAGGGAATAAAAACACTGTTGGGTCACATACCATGCTGTAGGGGGGCGATTTCACTCATAACTAAAGAAAGCTGAGGCCGATCGTATTGAGAAAATATGTAAAAGTGAAGAAGAGAAAATGGGCCACTTATTACAATTAAAGCAGCAGGAATGTCAAGCTCTGATAACTAATGAAGTACACAATAATTTCTTGACCACCCAAAGAAGCTGTACGAAGTAGGGAAGAAAACTGGCAAATTACCAGCCTAGCTAGGAAAGAGAGATCAGAGTAATAATTGAGTACACAAAATACTAGATGCAGAGTGCGCCAGTATCCAAGATACCCAGGGAGTTGGGGAATTATTTGGAAAATATTACAAATCGTTAGAACACCTTGAGTGTTGACATGAGGGAGGAATAGGAAGAGCTTCACTTTTTTCTGGAAAAGACTGAACTTCCTAATTTATCTGTGGGGAACAGGAAGGACATATATAAGAAATAACGAAGGAGGAGGAGTTCAAAGCAATAAAAAAGCTGCAATCGGGTAAGGCCTGGGGACCAAATGAGCTCCCAACAGAAATGTTTAAAGGCTTAGCAAGCAAACTGTCCACTTACTCACTCCCAATGTCTAAAACAGCAAAAGCAAAGGGAATATTACTGTATGACCTCCACACTGCAACAAACATCATAGTACATAAACCTGGCAAGCCCCGGCATGAATGTGCCTCCTACAGGCCATTTTCCCTTTTGAATGTAGAAACCAAATTCTTGGAAGAGGGATTGGCTTCCAGGTTACAAAGGATAACTGGCTCATTAGTATACCTCAACCAATCAGGCTTCAAACCTAACAAGGGTTCGAGACTAAATCTTTGCCAGGTATATGGATGTATGGCATACACAATGAATGTATGAGAGCCAGCGATAGTCCTATCATTTTGTGCCGCCACAACTTTGATATCTTTGAATGGTCTTTTATGTTTCAGTTACTTAAAAAAATTAGATTCGTCCTAAACTACTTGGCTTGGTTGAAACTGCTTTACACAAAACTGCTAGCCAGGGTTAGGTTAAATGGCACCTTGTCGAACACTTTCCATCTACACATGGGCACAAGACAGGGAAGTCCACTGTTCCCAATAATGTTTGCGCTAGCCCTGGAGCCCCTGGAGTGCTGCATCTGCCATGATTCACTGGTGAGGGGGGTGCCATAGGAGAAGTAGTGGGATGAGCGTATGTCATAGTATGCTGATTATGTTTTGCTGTACGTAGAGAACCAGAATTAACAGAACAATAGATCGCCTCCTGCAAATATTTGCAATATTCAGAAGACTGCGTAGAGTGGGAGAAATCATAAATATATCCCCTCACAAAATGGACACCTCTTGGCAGGCCCTGTTGCTCTAGACAAATATTCAGATAGCTTCCAATACTTAGGAATAGATGTAACTCATAGGCAGTAATCTTCTTCAGATGAAATCTCTACCGACTAATGAACAAACTTAAAGATGCCAAAAAACCTAAGACCTAATGATAGGAGACAGCCTAGCACTGTTGCTGGCACACAAGGTAACTTCCTGTCTGAATCCTGGAATCTGGAGCTTACCACTTGGAGTCTGGCTTGTTGGCGTGGACTTTTTCTGAACATGTGCTCAATCATTTTATATACAACTGAAATGTCACAATTTTGAGGAGGAGTCACAAATCTACACTCCCAGCTTATACATATGTTTTAGAGTGCATTTCCAACTTTTCTGGAACTGATAAAGAATCCATTACACCTGTGAAGCTGTAAGTAGTACAGCGTCACAGATATTATCACACCCATAGCCACTTTTGCATGCTGGAACGCAGCTAAGGGGATGTAGCTGAGGAAGCTAGAGAGTGGAGATGACTGAGAGCATATGAGGAAGTACCCATGGTAACTGTGGAACTGCATATGTCGCTCCTTTACATTTCAGGTTCTCTGGCACCTACAAGAAGATGGAATGTGGAACAGATATGAACTCATGGCTGCTATGGTGAACAAGTACTTACTGAGCGACTGGCCAAAAGGAGCTGTCGTGGGCACAGCAACCCGCTTTGCACAACCTGTTCAGACCTGCTCCTTAGGGCTTCCTGTTAGGCAAAATGGTAAGTGCCTGATGGTGATAGATGCCGTGTCCGAAGTCATTGCTCAAATTCACAATGGCATCGCCATTCACAATATGCAAGGGCTCACCTGACATGTGACTGTTCACAACCCAAATCTATTGGATTTTCAGAGGCATTAACTACTCAACCCCACTAGTCCTTCATCGGATCAACCCTGTCAGGCAGATACCTTTGATACAAACAACATCGACAGCCTTTTCCACATACACATTTGGAATGTGACTGACTGCCTAAACACTACTGACCTTTCAGAGGCACAACCCAATCCTGACACATGACTGCTCGTGTCATTAACAGAGGCTTAGCCTGTCAAGAAAGGAGAAATGCCCATCAGTATATGGTCTATTTTAAATTCCTACGCGTACTTTTTTTCTCTGCCATTTTCTATTTCTTCATCCTCTTTTTCTGTCGTGTCATTTTGGTTGCCTCTTTTTCATTCTGTTCGTTGCCCTGGCCTATATTGCTTTCTGACATTTTCTCTTTTCTGAGTTATCTTCCTTTTTCTGTCTGCTACGTCTCTCACCGCCCTCTGTCATTCTCGTTCCCTTTTCTATCTTTTCCAAAATGTCCTGTTTCTTTTTGTCTCCATCCTTTTCTCTGTCTTTCTTTCCCTTTTTGGTCCACAACCCTTAACGCTCCTTTACTTTAAAGTTCACATTTTTATCTGTCCATTGTTACATCTTATACTTTTTCTATCTATGTTATTCTTTTTACTTTTTTATCTTATACACGATTAACATAGCCACCCCAATGGCAGCATGGCACTATCTAAAAACCTATAAATACATTACTGTGCTGTTATATTCCACTAAAGTGTATTCACTGTTGCTTTAATGCATGGAACCATTTAGTTGTGGCATGCGCCATGATTACTTTTGTTTGGGTTCCATATTCTCTTTAGAGCTTTGGTTTGTCTTCCATGAGTGCTTCAGTAGTATCTGGAGCAGCTGATGGATGGATGTGCCGTGCTGTTAAGAATAAATCATCTTTAAGGATTATTGTGTGTAGCCTCATTCAACAATGGCGACGAGCTAAGGAACCACTTCAGCCACTATTCAGCACGGGAGCAGAGTGATTCCTGAACCGAAAGGATTTAATTGTGAATTTTGCGAAAATTTTGAATTTTGATATTTTTGGAAAAAAAGGAAAATTATACTGTGTTTGAGACCGCCACTGCTGCTGCCTGCACACGCCCGTGTGTATCATTTGGAGTATATTTTATCCTTATTCATGAGAGGCGCTGCCATTCGTCGAGGGATCGTTAAGGACAACGAAGGATTTCAAGAATAAACTTCTCTGACCGGTTCTTCTGTGTTCGATTGTCACGGAGCATTCTCTGTGAGGCACTGCGAGCACTGTTTCAAGCTGTGAACAAACACGTAAGCATGCGCGTCACGTGGTCAAGTCCACACGCATAATTACGTGCAACGTCATACGGTGGCCATTTTTCTTTGGGAACAACAAGCAATACGGGTTCCCATAGCAACAAATATTTCTTCACCGGCAGTTATACTTTACAGGGCACATTTCACTACGACAATTAAAACGAGTGCCTGCAGCTACGCAGTGGTCACAAAATTACTACAACTTGAATAAAATACGAATTTATGGGTGAGTGCAAATCTCGATAAAACTTGTAGACATTTTTTTTAATGGAAATTTTGTGAATGTTGACAAACATTTCTGTTAAAAGAATTTTAATAGATTATTATACAAAACAATATTGTTATTTGTGGTGACGATATTTTTTTTGGGGGGGAAATAGAACACAAGCATATCGGGAAAATTAATTTTTGTAAAACAAGTAGAGTAAATTATACACACAGTACAAAACCTTATGCAGTTTGAACCTCCCGGAAAGCTCTTACAAAGTAAGGGTGACCCTCCCATTCCATGGATACGATGGAAGGAGGAGTTTTTGACGTACATGAAAGCAATAGATGGAGATCGCATGGGAGCAGAAAGGAAAAAGAGTATATTTTTACATTGTCTCGGTTCAGAAGGACAAGTGATTTTTAGAGCTCTTCCACAAATGTTGGCACTTGAACGACAAGATGACATGAATGTATACAAAGAAGCGATTTTACGAATGGAACAAAGATTCAAACCAACTACAAATATTGCGCTTAACAGATTTAAGTTTTATACAAGAGCTCAAAAGGAAGAGGAGTCATTTGATGATTTTTTAACAGCGTTAAGGTCTTTGAGTATGCACTGTAATTTTGGGTTGATGGGAGATGAAATGATTAGAGACCAGATCATTGTTCATGTGAGAAATAAGAAGATACAAGAAAAGCTATGGGTCATGGGAGATCCAAAACTTGCAGAAGCCATTGCCACAGTCAAAGCATTAGAACAATCGGAAAAGTGGATGCAGACTGTAAGACACAATTCTGTCAAAACAGATGGGGTAGAAGATGTATGCGCACTTAAACGTACAGATGAACACAAAAGTGATAATTCACAGACTAAAGTCTATAATTCAAAATTTGATAGTAGTATTAATGGTAAAAGATATGATAGATATGAAAAACAAAATGCGTGTTACAGGTGTGGTAGTAAATTCCATATAGCATCATTACCGGGGTGTCCAGCTATAAACAGAGAATGTAAGAAATGCGGCAGAATGGGCCATTTTGCTAATATGTGCAGAGATAATAGGAAATATGCAAATCCAACACGAGGAATGGTTTTGTGTGTTTCTGAGACAAACAAAGTCAATTGTGGAGGTGAGCACATTGAATGTCCAAAGGTAGAGAAGGGTTTTGTTGTGTCTATTATCAACAAGGAGCGCCACTCAAATGAAGGAATGGTAATGAAATCTCCTAAGTGTTTGATACAAGTTCTGGGAGCAGAATTAGAACTTATGGTAGACTCTGGGTCTCCTTGGACAATTATCACTCAACAGTATTACAGGGAGAAATTGAGTGAAGCATGTAAAGATAATCAGATTCAATCACCTGACATTGTGGCTGAAAGCTTTGATGGTTCAAAAATTGAAATGGAAGGTTATTTTGATGTTGCTTTGAGTTTCAAAACAAGATGTGCAAATGTTAAATTATATATTGCAGTGAAAGGTGTAAATGTTTTAGGCTGGAGAGATCAGTGGAAACTAGGTATCATATTAAATCCACGTTCTAGGGAACCTGTTTTACTGTGTGAAGAAGAATGGGCAGAACAGATATCCTCAATAAGTGATTGTGGAAAAGAATTACAGATCATTACAAAGTACAAAAATGTTTTTACTGACAAGCTGGGTAAATTAGAAAATTATTCTCACAGAATTATGTTCTTCACTGCTTTATTTATCGACACAGTTAACCACGAAATGTTGCTAGAACGTCTGGAGAACAGGATGGGATTTTCCGGGAACGTTCTAGAATGGTTCAAGTCCTACTTGAGGAACAGATCACAAAGATTTCTGGTGAATAAGAACCTGTCAACATCATCCCCCATTCAGATAGGGATTCCACAAGGATCAACCCTCTCCCCGTCACTTTTCAACTTATATGTGGAACCACTAACGGACATACTCCACCGTGCCAACATCCTTTTCCACATGTACGCCGATGACACTCAGATTTATATTAAGATTTCTTCCTTAGAGGAGATCAGAACAATGAAGAAGGCTCTAAGGGCGACGATGCAATGGCTAACAAGCAATCAGCTTAAACTAAACGCAAAGAAAACAGAATTCCTCCTAATTTCCCCCACCAAAAGCCCACCCATTATAAAAGAATGGACCAATCTGATCACTGCACTCAATTGCACCCCGATCATCGTAGACTCAACCAAATCTCTAGGAATAACGCTAGACCAAAGCCTAAACATGCAGTCACACATTAACACGCTGGCTAAAAGTGCAAGATTTCACCTGAGCTACATTAAGAAATTGAAACCTTTCATGGAATCGGCAGACCTCAAAATGGCAGTTCAGGCATTAGTAATCTCGAGGATCGAATACGGATGCACAACACTTTCTGGGCTCCCCAAAATTGCAACAGCACCTCTAAAAGCCTGCCTCAACGCAGCAACAAGGCTCATAACAGGGTCAAAAAAATTCGACCACATATCTCCTCACCTGAAAGCGCTGAACTGGCTACCTTATGAAGCCAGAATTCAGCTCAAACTGGCGTGTATAACACACAAAGCTCTACACTTCAAGTCACCAAGATACCTAGCGCAGAAACTGGTGATTTCGGGGGGAAACAGACAATCAAGGAGCGCCAGAGACCTAGGGGCCGATTCCGATCTCGGCCGGTAGGGCTCCGAATAGGATTCGGCTTTACCGGATCCGATTCGGAGCCCTGTTTCCCGACCGAACCGTACGCGGGTCCGGCCGAGCGAGTACGATGCGAATTCGCCGACCGACTCGTCCGGGCGACCCGACCGACTCGTACCCGGATCGTACCGCTCCGACCGACTCGCTCGGACCCGATTCGCACCGCGCAATGGAGACGTTTTCCGGCCGGGTAAGTACGATGCGCACCTCGACCGCTCCGACCGACTCGCGCCGTCCGACTCGAACTCGCTGTCGGAGCCGTACTTTGGGGGTCCGTGTCGGACCCCCTGTACGCGTACCCGTGCGAGCGCACACAGGGGGACCCATGGGTCCCCCCTACCTGTGCGTGTACGCCGCGAGCGCCCGCGGCGTACTCGCTGTAGGGGCGCCCTTGTCCGCCTCGCACCCATTGAGGCAATGGGAGCCCGCGTACGCGTTGTACGACCGGCTCCCATTGAGTTCAATGGGAGTCCGACCGACTCGTGTCCGGTGGCATACGAATGCATCGGACTCGTTCGGTCGGACTGCACGGGTCCGATTCGGTCGGAAATCTCTCCGGGTCCGGCTCGGTCGGAGAGATTTCCGGCCCGAATCGGAATCGACCCCTTAGTGTTGAAACCACCGATTTTCCACAAAAAAAAAAAAAAAAAACTTACAACAGAGCATTCTCAGGTGCTGCACCGAGAATATGGAACTCGCTACCTCCAGACATCAGAAGGCTACCCAACCACGCAAGATTCAAGAAAGAAAGCAAGATCTTCCTAATGAGTAAATTCCTACCGTAAACTTTACAGAGCATCCACACATGACTCGCCCAAATACTCTTGCTTAAGACACAAGCGCTTTTTACCAAGAACTAATGTCATTTGTCCATTACAGGGTCTCGCTTCCCTTGACGACATGGTTCCTCTAGTCTTACAGTCTGCGAATGTGCTAAAGTAGTTATCAAAAGAAGTAGCTGCGATAACTTTGAACTGGACTTGAATATATTAAATGCTATACAGAACTCTGTACCGAAAAAGTTATCATGTCCTGTACTGTGAAGCGCTCTGATACCCTAACGGGGTCAAGTTTGCGCTATACAAAACACTGAATAAATAAATAAATAAATATGTTAAAAGACCATGCCATCCCTGTCAAACAAAAACTTAGGGGTGTTCCTACTAATGTTCGTGATGAATTAAGGGACATGCTTAAGGAATTGGCCAGTGAAGGCATTATTGAGGCCATTGAGTCCGCTGAACGGGTTTCCCCCATTGTTTTAGTGCGGAAAACTGATCAAAAATTGAGGGTATGTGTAGATTTGAGGGCGTTAAATGCTAATATAATTGTGGATTGTCACCCTTTACCCAATATAAATGAGGTAGTATCGATGCTGGAAGGGGCAAAGATTTTTAATTTTTAGATTTAAGGTGCGCCTACCATCAGATAGCATTAACTGAAGAGTCTAAAAAGCTTACGGCATTTATCACTCCCCAAGGTCTGTATCAATATACCAGGATGCCTTTTGGTTTGGTTTCGGCCGCTTCGGTGTTTCAAAGAGTAATGTTTCAGATATTTAGAGATGTTGATCGATATGTTAAATGTTTTCAAGATGATATTCTGATTTTCTCAAAAGATGAAACGGAACATGAAATGCACTTGAATGAAGTATGCAAAAGGTTAGAAAAACATGGGCTTACTTTGAAGGCACATAAGTGCAATATGTTTAAGAAATCTGTTGAATATTTAGGCCACACGTTATCTGGTGATGGTGTTATTCTGAAAAAATCAAATGTGGATGCAATACTAAAGGCGCCAGCTCCAGTCAAAAAGGAACAATTATTGCCATTTGCTGGAATGTGTGAATACTACAGCAAATTTGTGAAGAACTTTGCCACTGAGATGGAACCGTTGAGGAAACTGTTGAGACATAATGTTACGTATGACTGGTCGAGCGTACAACAGAAAGCGTTTGATGATATTAAGTTAGAAATTGTCAGGGCACCTACATTAAAACCGTTCTGTATGAGAAAAGAGTGCATAATTACGGTTGATGCCAGTTTGTATGGCATAGGAGGTGTGTTGTCACAAAAAAGTGGTATGGAGGAGTGGAATGTGGTATTTGCCTCAAGGACACTTAATGAAACAGAACGCAAATATGAAGTAATTGAAAGGGAGTTGAAATGAAATGAAAATGAAATGAAATGAAATGAAATGAAAAAACGATTTGTAGAGCGCGATAACTACCCTAGGGCATCCTAGCGCTACGGACAAAAACACGGGTGAAAGAATGGTCAGGGTCTAGACAGGTTTATTAAAGAGCAGAGTTTTTAATAATTTACGGAAAGGTAAAAGGTTGGGTTCTGCCCGCAAATGAAGGGGAAGAGAATTCCAGAGTTTGGCGGAATTATAGGCAAAAGAGCGGCCGCCGCATCTACTTCTTTTGATCTTGGGCACTAAGGCTAGGAAGGAAGATGCTGAGCGAAGCTGTCTATTCGGTTGATAAGGGGAAATCAGAGAGTGGTTGATGGCTGGGCCCGTCTTCCAGAAGGTCCTATGTGCAATGCACAAGGTCTTGAATTCAATTCTTTCTTTGACCCGGAGCCAGTGAAGGCTCCTTAGTCCATTGTTGATTGAGAGTCGGCGGGGGATCTGCAGAAGTGTTCAGGCTGCGCAGTTTTGGATAACTTGAAGTTTGAGTAGGGTGGAGTGAGGTGCCCCTAGATACAGGGCGTTTCCAAAGTCTAGGCGCGAAAGAATGAGTCCCTGGACCATGATTTGTTTGGCCTGAAAGGGAAGTAGGGGAAGAATTTTTGTAACAGTCTCAGTAGACCGTAACAGGTGGCTGAAAGTTTGGCTGCTTGATGGTTAAAGTTTAGGGAGTTGTCCAACCAAATGCCCAGGCTTTTGATTGTGTTTTTTGGTGCTGGAGCCGGGCCGAGGCAGATGGGCCACAATGAATTCATATCGAGCCTGGCAGTATTTCCTAAGAGCATAAGCTCAGTTTTTTCCCCGTTCAGTTTTAAACAGGAGAGTGTCATCCATTTAACAACCTTGTTGGCGTGCGTGTGGGCTATTGAACACTATCGCATTTATGTGTGGGGCAGCAAGTTTATCTTGAGGACAGATCATAAACTGTTAGTAAATATCTTGTCTTCTGGAGGAGGTTGGAATTCCACAGCGAGAATTACTAGACTATCATCTAGGCTCCAAGAATACAACTTCAAAACGGAGTATGTACCAGAAAAAATATATATATGTAGATTTCTTATCACGCATGCCATGCAATCAAAATGAGGTTGCTGTAGTCAAAGATTGTGATGTGGTGGTTAATATCAATGATGTTGTTCCAGCGCAGTTTAATGAAATTACCGAAACCATTTGGGGTGAGTGTGTACATAAGGATGATAATTGGGATAGTATTAAAAAGTACATGATGGAAGGGTGGCCAAAAAAGAAATACATAAGCTCTGAATTAATTCCACTATTTAATGTGTCAGACGAATTGGAGTTGGATGGGAACTTACTGTTTAAAGGTAATAAGTGTGTACCGCCTAAAGGTATACAAGAGTTAATACTTAAAATTGCACACAAAACTCATCCAGGGATGTCGGCCATGAAACGTTTAGTAAGGAACTATTTCTGGTGGCTTGGTATGAATATGTTATGTTATGTTATATGCATTTATAGCGCGCACGGCTACTCAAGAGTGTCCCGGCGCGTTTATTGATCGCATTGTCCGAGAGTGTGATGTGTGTGTGTCCAGTGAAAAAATGTTAAAGGTAAACACACCCCCAATGAAAATTGTAGATTGGCCTAAAGAACCGTGGCGGAAAATTGCGTTTGACATATCAGGTCCATTCAGTATTTTGCCAGATAAGTTCCGTTTTGCACTGGTTTTAGTTGACTATCACTCCAAGTGGCCAGAAGTTGAATTTGTTGCGCAGGCTACCACTGGTGCAGTAATGGAATTTTTCAAAGAAGTGTTTGCACGAGAAGGATGTCCGTCTACCTTGGTCATGGACAATGGAGTGCAACTAACATCATTTGAAATGGAAGTTTTCTTAAAGAATTGTGGATAAAACATGTGATGACTTCTTTGTACGAGCCACATGAAAATGGCCAAGTGGAGCGCTTCAATCGTGTTTTGAAAGGATATGCTGTGGATGCAATTAAACATAAAAGTGAGTGGCTGAGTGTTTTGAGAGAAAATCTATGGCTATATCGTATAACCCCGCATACCACTACTGAAATCAATCCGTTTAGATTGTTGAAAGGTAGAGAACCGGCTTCTAGTGTATGTCCTTGGTGGTTTAAAGAAAAATGTGGGGAAAACGGAGAAGAGGGAGAGTGTGTAGATGACACTGCTAAGAGAGTAAGAAGGAAACAGGACAAAACTAAATTCTTTATTTACAAGGTGTGATGAGGAGTACAACGAAGAAGAGTCTCCGGTTAACAAGCACCAGTGTGCGCAAAGTGGTATGTCCAATGGTGGAAATGGAAATGATTCTGTGTCTTCAAGAGTTAAAGTTTCTAATCGCGTAAGACAAGCTTCAAAACAATATGTGGATTTTGTCTGACACCATGTATTCTGTACATTTAAGTTGTTATCAGTTAGATTGGTTTTTTTTGTGTTTGTTTTTATATTCCTTGTTCTCTTTTTATTAAATAAGGGGGATATGTTATATTCCACTTATGTATATTCACTGTTGCTTTAATGCGTGGAACCATTTAGTTGTGGCATGCGCCATGATTACTTTTGTTTGGGTTCCATATTCTCTTTAGAGCTTTAGTTTGTCTTCCATGAGCGCTTCAGTTGTATCTGGAGCAGCTGATGGATGGATGTGCCGTGCTGTTAAGAATAAATCATCTTTAAGGATTATTGTGTGTAGCCTCATTCAACATGTACCCTCTCTTATACTATTTTATGTTCACTAATTTTTTCTTTTGTCCTTTATTGCTCTCCTCGGACCTTGCTAGGCTCACACTTTCCACGTTTTCTTTCATTCTGTCTTTCTACTTCCACTTTTTATTCTTCTTGTCCTTAGGTATACTCCGCTACTTCTCTGTGCCTTTTGTCCTCACTTTTCTCATTCATCCCCTCTCGGCTATTTAATTTCCTCTTTATACCTCTTCGTTTTCTTTCATTCCCATTCACCCCTCCTCTCCTGCCCCATTTTCCTCTTTCCCACTGTCTCTTTCTCCGCCTTTTTCACCTTATTGCCTCCTTTACAAGTCGTTGCTTTCTCTTTTTTTCTCTCTTCCTGGGCCAGTGTTGGTTCTCTGCCAGCATACTGGCAACAATCAGCTTTTCAATTGCTAATCATTGTAAATATTTAAAATCAACAGCAGAGTGTACAGACAGGATAAACAAACTACACCCTCACTCCCGCTTTAGAAATAAATGCGCATCCACACATTTTGTTTTCTTTTCTTTGCAGTAAGCCTCTGGTGTGTACGTACTTTCCTACTCACATCTATAGATCCTTACTGTAAATGTAGCTGGAAATTCTTGAAGCTAAAACAGGGGCGTTTTACAGAGCAAAGAGGGAAAGGGCCCACTCCTGCAGTAGATTTTGCCTTAAACCCGAGTTGAACCGCTCAATAACGCGCTGCAGGTGGTGGTTCAATGTACATTATCAAGAGAATGGATCATTTCAACTTTCTGTTAAAAGGGACGAAACCCAAACATGCAAAGAACGTAATCTCACGGTGGCACAACATGATATGATAGAAGCATTAACAAAAGGCAGGCTAACTGTAAGAGTCTGTCGGTCCATGACTATAAAGGACGTTTTGAATAATAAGTCACGTCTAGGAGTGATGAAAATCAGAGTGCAGGAGTGCTGAAGACTTGTATAAAACTACAAATGCAGATTTTACATGCGAATGTTAGTCACACATTGCAGTAGACACAGGTAACCAGTTGACACCATAAACTGTCAAAAATCAAGACTTCAGGAGATGAATTATAATTTAGCGGCTGATCGAACGCTTTTGGTTGCACAGTGATTCTGGTGGGAATTGTGCATAACGGTATCTGAAAGCCTGGTTTAAGCAGGGGCGCAGCTTGAGGGGGGTGTTTGGGGTGTTACACCCCTCTAATAAATGCATTTTCTGGTTAATAGTTGGGTACAGGTGTTTTCAGTCGGGTATGGTGAGGTGTCTGTTGGATTTCTCCTGCAATTTTTACACACACAGAGATACAAAAAAAGCACACACGCTCTTTCCCTCTGTTTTGAAAGTCTTCAAAAATGTAATTTTTACAAAACATTGTGTTCTCTGTCACTTAGTACCCCTACCAATCTGCATTTCCCTCCCTTTCCGCTGCCCCATATGCTCCACCAGCCCTGCTTGTCGTATAATGTATTTTAACATTATGTGCCAGTGTGACTGTTGCGAAATCTGAAGCTCACTCCCCCCCCAACCTTACTGACCAAGCTACGCCCCTGAGGCTCAGTCACTGTTGAAAGCTTTGCACTTCTACATGTAACCGTAGAAGCTTCTGTTCTTGGCACTTCAAAGGTGAACAGATCTAGAAGCATTAGCTGTGTGCTACTCTGAAGGAAAAGGATAATCCACACCAAAGCTGCCCCAAGATCCTGTAAGCCTTGAAGCAGCATACTGTGGTCAATGCTGACCTATGTTACTGCATGTAGAAGCCACGGGAGTTACCCGTAAACCTCAGAAGGACAGGGAAAGTTTTATAATAAGAACAACGAAAGCCCACGGTTTTACTAAAAACGAACAAAATGTTTACTCAGTTTGTAGCTAGTGATTCTTATCTAATAACAAACAAATTTTCCAGGACATATGTGAATAGCATTTTGCTAAGAACTATTTTTTTCACTTTGTTTATATTCAGATAATCACTATTAATAAACAAAACATATAGAATTGCTAGACATATAGGACTACAAAAAATGTGGTGCTCTGTGAGGTACGTGGTCACACACTGCAAGTTAAAGAAATAACAAGCAAAATAGTCCGGAAGCGTGATCAAAACTGAAACGGTGGTAAAACATAAAACTAGCCACAACTCACATATGAATTAATTACAAGGAGCAGACACAGAATAATTCATTTAGCCAAGTACAAAGCTCCATGATGGCCAACACAAATCTCAAAAGTCTTTGCGCCATGTAAAAACTATTTTCAGCATGTGCTTTGTACTCTGGACACTCTTTCTGCCTAGATGATCACCTTGAATTCTTGTTTGGGTCATAACACCATTAACATGTCCCAACGACAGCTGTATGCATTTTTTGTCAAGGGGCACCTGGCTGCCAAGATGACATCAACCACTTCCAGAGGAAGGAAGAAGATGTTTAGCTATCGGCGCTCAATCTCCAAGCATGAAGGTGAAGATTGCAAAGGCCTGGGTGCAAAACTGTGCCCTGCTGCTGTGACAGCAGATCCTCCCAGAAGGGTAGCCTGATTGGAGGACAGATACTCAAGCCCAAGTGTCCTGGATACCATACTCTCTGTGCCCAATTCGGAGCCACTAGGATGACTTATGCCCAGTCTGAACTGGACATTTTGATATTGTGTGGCAGGCGTGGTATTGGCAGAAACAAAGAGGAGTCCCAGGTTCCACTCTAAGTGGAACATGTCTTTGAGCGAGAGATGCCTTAGAAACTCCAACGCGCAGAAGTGCTGACGTTAAACACTCTAAGTGGTGACAAACAAATCGAGCCAAGGTTCTCCCCATTCATGGAAGTGACCTTGCTCTACTTGCGGGTGTACCAACCACTCGAGATCCGCTAGGCACCGACAGCTGAGCTTGTCCGCTCTGACATTCAATGATCTGCAAGGTGGTTCACCACCAGGAAAATTCCTTTGTGGTTCAGCTATTTCCTGATGCGCAGGGCCTCCTGGCACAGGTTCGGGCACCACACCCTGCCTGTCTGTTGCAGTACCACTTGGTAGGAGTGTTGTCCATAAGCACCTGTACTAGCCTCCTCTTGATGGATGGAAGAAAGGCTTTCAGCACCAAGTGGATGACCCTCAACTCCAGAAGACTGATATGGAGTCAGGACTCTGCCAAGGATCAGAGGCCTCTGACCTCCACCTCGCCCAGATGGGCACCCCAAACCAGAAGCGATGCATCGGTCACCACTGTCAGATCAGGGAGGGTAAGGGAGAGGGGTCTGCCGCTAACCCAATCGCAGTCCAGCAACTACCATAGCAGATCTTTTGTAGTCTTCTCCAAAATATGAATGTGGTCAGAGAGGTCCCCCTAATGTTGGGCACACTGAGACTTCAGATCTCACTCAGGAGCCTGTATGTGCCACATGGCGTGCTTGACCAGCAGGATGCAGGAGGCCATCAGTCCCAGCAGCCTCACAGTTGCCTCACTGAAACCAAGGATCGAGGCTAAAAGAGCGGCATCATAGCCTAAATATTTTGGACTCTTTCCCAGGGGAAAGAAAAGAGACCGAACCATGTCCAGAAGGGCTTCAATGAAGAGGAGCATCTAAGAAGGATTCAGGTGTAATGTCGACACATTAATAGTGAACGTCGAGGTAGGGGTAGACTGGAATCCCTGACCTTCAAAGGTGTGCTGCTACCACTGCCATCACTTTCGTGAACACCCAAGGGGCCAAATGGAAGCACAGCAAATTGAAAATCCTTCTGTCCTACTGCGATTCGTAGTAGTGCTGGTGGGTCTGGAGGACGGGTGTATAGAAATAGGCGTTCTAGAGGCCTAACACCATCATCCAGTCTCCAGGGTCAAGGATAGCCAAGTCTTGGGCCAGTGTGAGCATCTTGAATTTTTCCTCATGGAGGGCAGCGTTGAGAGAGCGCAGGTCTAAAATGGGACAAAGGCCTTCATCCTTCCCGGGCACCAGAAAGTAGCTAAAATAGCAACCACGTCCTACTTTTGGCGAAGGCACCATCTCTATACTTTGGCAGAAGGGACTGCCACAAAACGGACAGAGGGTCCTCCGTCAGTTATTGCGGGATGGAGGAAAGTACAGCCACAAGTAAAGGAAGGGTTGGGCATATCCCTTCTAAAGAATTTGCAGGACCCACCTGTTCAATGTTATTGCTTGCCAACCCGGGAGGAATCGTTGGATCTTGACTCCGACTGGTTGTGCTCGGCTAAGGGCACGCTAAAGGGATTTGTCAGGTAGGGCTGCAAGGGGGTAATGGACTGAGTGGCTGTTGCCCTTGTTTGCGGCAGTGGTTGGCACCATGGCCTCAACTTCAAAACTACTGGGAACCTTGTTGATTTTGGACTTTGGGGCACCCTGGCCAAAGCTGTGAAAGGAGCAACAGTGCTGATGTGGTTAGTGTGGTGGGGCAGACAAGCCCAGGGAGAGTGCCACAGCCCTACTTTCTTGAATTGCTCAAGAGTAAAGTCTGCCTTGTTCCCAAACAGGCGAGTCCCGTCAAAGGGCATGTCCATGAGGGATGACTAGACGTCACCTGAAAAAACGGTTGACCGCATACAAGCGTGGCAGTGAATGGCAACACTGATGCCAATGGCCCAACTGATGGAATAGGTGGTGTCCAAGCCACAACAAATTGTGAACATGGCCACATCACAATCATATTGTATAAACAGGGCATAGACATGTCAGAGATCTTCAGGAACACCTGGGATGACTTGAGCCACCGAATCCCAAAGGGTGCGAGAATAGCACCCTAGGAGGCAGCTGGCATTGACAGATCGAATCACCAAGCTGGTGGACAAGAGAATCTCTTTCCAAACGTCTTCACTCTTTTTGGCTCCCCATAAGGTGGATTGTTGGGAATGTGTTTGGGTTAGGCCTCCTGGTAGATGCCTGCACTACCAAGCTTTCAGGAGAGGGGTACTGAGATTAAAAAAAAAGCAGGGTGACATGGGTTAAGGTGGTGGCGATGTATAATCTGGCAGTTGACCGGGGGGACCAGAGCAAGGTTTGGCCCATGCTTCCCAACAAGGTATCAGTAAGTGCCTTGTTAAAAGGCAAGAGGGAATCATTGGATGTTTGCTCTGGCTGGGGGCTATTAGGACATTGGTCTTGATCTCCAAGGTGGGGAGCTACAGGTCAAGGACTTTGGCTGCCCTATGCATTACCATGGCATAAGAAGCACTCTTCTCAGTGGTCGGACCAGCGGGTGACGAACCCTGACTCAGGGAGGCATCACGGTCACTAGCCTCCTGGAGGTGGTCTTAGCATTTCTCCTCCTGGTATCGCTGGCCAATATCATCCGCCTCACAGTAATTGTCCAAATCCATGCCAAACAGGGAATGCAGGGTGCACATTAGTCTTTGTGGAGGCAGCAGATCCAGTGGACTGAGTAAGGCAGTCGAACCAGTGCCAACTCTGCATCAGAGAGTATAACAACTTTGCTGTTGGGATGGGAATTTACCTCGCCTGGTGCCGACTAGGTGCATCTGGTATTGTTTTTTGATTTTGGCCTTGGCCTCATACAAATCATCTGTGTGCTCAGACACCTATGCCATTTCCATGTCCTGAAGGGGATGGATGATGTTACCACGCTTGCCATTAAAACTCATGCCTTTCCCACGCATGTAATAGCATGTGTTGACCTTTGCAACGCATTGCATTCCATTGTGGACTTTACCACACATTCGTGTGTGTTATATATAGGTGTGTGTGTGCACATATAGGCACACACACACACATATCTATATATAAATATATGTATATTCAAAACGTCTCCTTCAAGGATAACTACTGGCACACTGGGGTGCAGTATAAAACATGTTTTATTTAGGGCACCGCTGGACGTGTTTTGGTGATTAGCCTTTTTCAACAGCAAACATTGTGCCCCACTTTTCACCAATATAAAGTGAGGTGCATAAATTTAAAAGAAATACCATTCATTCATGAATGGTCTAAATATCCTCTCTAAAAATCCAATTCAAAGACTTTAATGTATAATATTATATGTACATGTTTATTATTCTCCTTCTTTTAATTCATCCACAATTGTACAATTTTTCATCAATAGTAAACAAAGAAAAAAGACCCAGTATAAAAAGTCCTAAGACCTTATGTGAACCCTATGTGTTGGAAAGTGATACAAATATATTATCTGGGAGATTATGTCACACAATAATCTTGGCATATTGTTGCTCATGATGATGATGATGATGAATGTATTTGTAAAGCACAACTATTACCCTAAAGAGGGTATCCTGGCACTAAAAGACTGCAAATCTGAAGTATAACTCAAATTATTGAAATAGCAATGTTTTCAATCCTTAGTGGTTAAAAGGTTACTTGAGGTCGCGAGGGACCGATACAAATCCAAAGTTCAGGCAGACCGTCATGGTGTGCAGGCTGGCTACTGAGCCCATGCAAGGCCCACTGAGAAAGTACCTTGTATGGAGCAAAGCGTCGATGGCGAGCACACGATGCGTTAGAATTTTCCCGCAGTCGAGTCACTAGCGTTGGAGACGAGCCTTACAGTGTCGAAGAATTGGCGCTGCATAGTCGTCGAGCCTCGCAGTTGGGATACGCGTCATCGTTGATTCGGCACTGCGTCGGCATCAGGGAGCGATAAGTCGATTGTTTTCACGCAGTCGTGTCAACGCACCGGATTTTGCAGAAAAACAGCTGCAGAACCCACTTCTGAGGCCCAGGACTGGAGAGAGCACCTCAGGCAAGGGTAGCACTCATAGATGGCAGAGTCCAGCAACACCAGCAGAGTTGCAAGAAGTCTTTCGTGTCCCTGAGACTTCAAAAAACAGGAGCCAAGCCAGCACACCCATGGAGAATTTTGGGTTCAAGGATGTAGAAAACAGGTCCAGTCTCTCTTACTCCCAGGAAAGAAGCAGCAAGCAGCAGGCCAACACAGCAATGCAGGTAGCAAGGTGGCAGTTTCTCCTACAGAGAACAGCAGCTCTTCTTCCAGGCAGAATGTCCTTGGTTCCAGCAAAGTTCTGATTTGGTGGTGTCAGGGGTCCAGCACTTATAAACCAATGTACCTTTGAAGTAGGGGACACATCAAAGAGGTCTTTGAAGATCACAAGGTCCCTGCCTTTCCTGCCCTGCTTCAGACTCACTAAAGGGGGGTACGCAGCTATTTACGTGGGAACAGGGGCAGCCTTATTCAGGTGGAAGGGTCATCTCCTTCTGTTGGAACCGGGGTTACCGAGTCCGACACGGTAGCATGGCGTGAAGCGGGGAAGGCACGCGAAGGCAATGTGTAAGGCAGTTGTGCAGCACACTCTTACTCTGACTCAGAAATGCGAACGCAATAACATGACACCACACCAGGCTTTTGTATTTAAAATCAAGATCTTTTATAAATAAATTAAGTTGGCATTAGATGAGGCAGATTAATTCAGATCTACATTCAAATTCATTGCATTACTCAATTGGTGCACATTTTAAATAAAGCATCATAGCTCATCAACATTGTAGGCCACTAAGAGGCCGCAGGAATTATCTCCTACACGTAGCACTTAATAATGATCTCAAGGTACGTTAATAAAACAGGGGCCTAGACATGCAGTTCACTTTAGCATATTCAATTACTTAAAAGAAGGCTTTTCACTTTACATTTAAATAGGCCTGCATTAATCTAGGCGCGCCCACATTCAGTACAGTGGGCGTCGCAATTCCAGTACACCTGTAACATAAAACACTTCAACTCAATTCAATTAAATACTTTCCCCCTGTGGTAAAAGACTTCGCAGTTAAAAGCATGGCCTAGGCAGTAATTACAATAGGCATCTGCAATAAGTTATTAAATACTGTAGGGAACCCCTCGACATGTCCAGTATCCTGGGGCTTCTATGACCCTTAGGGGTTAACTCTAGGCTAGGCCCACTCCTCTCCGGGGCCTCGCCTCATGGGGAAAGTTACACAATTACTTATGGGGTTAATGGTGGCCCCCGGCCCCCAGTGGCGTTTTGTGGGCCCTAGGGGCCTCCTGGGCTCACCTGTGGTGTTGGTCGTTGGTCGCGCTTCAGGGCGACTGGCACTCCCCCAGGCCCGGCCCGTGTTCTGGAGGGCGGGGCCCGGTAGGGGTACCTCGGCCTTCAGGCCGGACTAGCTGGACGTTGCGGGGGCCGGTATCACCTTACTCCGGCCCCCGGGATCAAGGTATGCCGGTGGGGACGTTGCGGGGGCTGGGATCTCACTCCTCCAGCCCCCGGGATCAAGGTAGGGTAAGGTTGGCGGGCTCAGGGTCGCAGGGGAAGGGAGCGGGAGCCGGCAGTCCTCTCCGGCCGGCTCCCCGTCTCCCTCTGCACTGCCGGGGCTCTTCCCGGGCTTCCGTCGGCGCTGGGGGCGTGACCGGGGCCGGCGCCCAATCGTTGCGCGGCCTTCCTGGGTCACGCCCGGCGACCCCGGTTGCTCGGCAACGGCGTCTGCGGGGCCTGGAGGCCTCGCTGGTGATCGCGCTGGCGATTTCTTGGGCCGCGACGGCGGCGGTGGCAATTCTTCGGCCGCGACGGCGGCGGGGCAATTCTTTGGCCGCGACGGCGGCGGAGACAATTCTTCGGCCGCGACGGCGGCAGGGGCAATTCTTTGGCCGCGACGGCGGCGGAGACAATTCTTCGGCCGCGACGGCGGCAGGGGCGATTCTTTGGCCGCGACGGCGGCGGAGACAATTCTTCGGAGGCTTCGGTGAGGGCGCGGACGGCGCACCTCACCACACACACCTGAGGGGCTTCCCTCACCTCAGCGCTTCCTCCGGTGAGGGCGCGACGGCGCACCTCACCACACGGTGCCTCTTCTCAGGCGTTGGCGGCGGCTGCGATCTCCTCACAAGGTCAGTGACCTGAGGGGCGACAGAACGCAGGGGGCACCAGCAGCCTGTGGGCAGGGCTGACTGGCAACGTACTTGAGGGCAGCCCAGCAACAGGCAGAAATGAATAGGGGGTGAAGGTCTAGCGCTTCAGGGTACGGCGCTTTACCTGGTGATCCCCAGTTGGGCAGTTTAGGCTTTAGGCCTGGCTGGACGGTCAGGCCTCCTCAAGTTAAGGTGTCTTGCGACTGCTCCAGATTGGTTGCTTCTTAGGCGCTTCTTGTTAGGAGTTTCTTGTCAGAAGTTCCTTATTATAAGTTTCTTGTCAAAGTTTCTTGTCAGAAGTTTCTTCTTATGAGGGGGGAATGAGTTGGTGGTCTGGGAGTGCTTGATGTTCCTCCCTGCACGCTGAAGGTGGTTCCCTGGGTCCCCTCACACTGGGCAAGGTCAGTGGGTGGTGGGCGTTCCTCAGCTATCTTACTCCAGCAGGGCCTCAGCCCTGTCAGCAGCAGTAGTGTAGGTCTCCCCCTAGGCCCTAAAGCCTATACTCCGGCGGAGGTTCTCCCAGGTTCAGTGGTGCCTCATCAACTGACTAGAAAGTTTTCCCTCCAAGCCTTTTATACTCCTAAGTCAGGTGACCCTCTCAAAGGCGGCAAAACATAACTCCTCCCACAGCCCGGAAGGTTCTGGAACCTTCTACATGCCTGGCTATGTGGCCCAGAGGCGGGGATGGAATGGATACTGTATCCCTATACCCCAGCCTGACCCTGGCTACTAGTGTGTATGCGTGTAAGGCCCCTCTGCAGTAGCAGGGGCCTGTGGCAGCCATCTTGAGTGAGAGAGAGCACCTGCACCTCAGCACTGGCTAGCAGTGGCAAGGTGCCCAGAGACCTAGGTCCAGTAAAAATATGGTGGCAAAAAGGAGGCGAAAAAGGAGAAAAAAATAGGGAAAGACCACCCTAGGGCTGACAGGTCTAACACGCGTCCCCCCAGCCGAAAGAGGGGAGAGCTTCCCAACCTCTAGGGAGTTCTCTTCGCTAAGGCGGAAAAACCGGGAGAGACCGTCAGCGTTGGCGTGGTCTACACCGGGTCGATGTTCCATCCGAAAGTCCATCCCCTGGAGGGAAATGGACCACCTCAACAATTTGGGGTTTTCGCCTCTCATCTGCATGAGCCAGCGAAAGGGTCTGTGGTCGGTCTGGATCAGGAAGTGACAACCAAAAAGGTCTGGCCTCAACTTCTTGACAGCCCAAACCACAGCAAAGGCTTCTCGTTCGATGGTACTCCACCGCTGTTCCCGGGGAGTAGTCTTCGGGAAATGAAGGCCACTGGCTGGTCTTGGCCATCGTCATTCAGCTGCGAGAGCACAGCTCCTATGCCATGCTCAGAAGCGTCTGTCTGTACAATAAATTCCCGTCCAAAGTCTGGAGTCCTGAGCACCGGTGTGGTGCACATTGCACGTTTGAGGGTCTCAAAGGCTTCCTGGCAGGCAGCCGTCCAGATGACTCTGCGTGGCTGCTTCTTTGAAGTCAATTCCGTCAATGGGCCCACGATGGTTCCATATCCCTTGACGAACCGGCGGTAATACCCCGTGAGGCCGAGAAAAGCTCGGACCTCTGTTTGGGTCTTGGGGGCTCCCAGGCCAAGATGGTCTCAATCTTGGCTTGGAGGGGTTGCACCTTACCTCCGCCCACCAGATGTCCCAGGTACACGACAGATCCCTGTCCAATCTGGCACTTGCTGGCCTTGATGGTTAAACCAGCCCGTTGCAAAGCCTGTAGCACCTCCTGGAGATGCTCCAGATGGTCCTCCCAGCTGCTACTGAAGACAGCTATGTCATCCAGGTAGGCAGCAGAGAAGGCCTCTAGGCCAGACAGCACCTGGTTCACCAACCGCTGGAAAGTGGCTGGAGCATTTTTCAACCCGAAGGGCATCACCCGAAATTGAAAGTGGCCCTCGGGGGTGGAGAACGCAGTCTTCTCCCTTGCTCCTTCCGCCATGGCTATCTGCCAATAGCCTGACGTCAAATCAATGGTACTCAAATACCGGGCTGCTCCCAGCCGGTCAATGAGCTCATCCGCCCGAGGGATCGGGTGAGCGTCGGTCTTAGTGACTGAGTTGAGTCCACGGTAATCCACACAGAACCGAAGTTCTGGTGTGGTGCCCGGTGGGGCCGCTTTCGGCACCAACACCACCGGACTAGCCCAAGGGCTACTGGAAGGCTCAATCACCCCCAGTTCTAGCATCTTGGTAACCTCACCCTGGATACTAGCCTTGACTTTATCGGACAGCCGGTAAGACTTGGTTTTTACTGGCGGACTGTCCCCTGTGTCCACATCATGGGTACACAGGTGCGTGATTCCAGGCGTGAGGGAGAACAACGAGGCGTACTGCCCCAAGACCTGGCGGCAGTCCCTCTGTTGCTCTGGGGTCAAGGATGGGGCGAGGACCACTCCCTCTACCGAACCATCCTACTCATGGGCCGCCAGAAGGTCTGGAAGAGGCTCACTCTCCTCCTCCTCACTTCCATCTGTTATCATTAGGAGAGTGAGTTCTGAACGCTCCTGGTGGGGCTTCAGGCGGTTGACGTGGAACACCCGGTGGGGTTGACGTGGGGTCTTCACATCAACGACATATGTGGTCTGGCCTCTCCTTTCCAAGATCTCAAACGGCCCAGTCCACCGGTCCTGGAGGGCGCTAAGCTCTCCTGGCTCCATGACCCACACCTTCTGTCCAGCGTCTAACTCTACCGTCCGCGCGTTCCGGTCATACCATTTCTTCATGACGGCTTGACTTGCCTCTAGATTGTCCGAGGCCTCCTTCCACAGCTTGGCCACTTGGCTGCGGAATGCCAGCATATAGCTGACCACATCACGGGGAAGCTTCGAGGAAGACTTCTCCCACCCCTCCTTGACAAGACTGAGGGGCCCCCGAACGGGGTGGCCATAGAGCAGCTCAAAGGGGCTGAAACCGACCCCCTTCTGCGGCACCTCTCGGTAGGAGAAGAGCAGACAGGGTAAGAGGACGTCCCACTTTCTTCTCAAGTCCTCGGGTAGGCTCCTGATCATCCCCTTCAAGGTTTTGTTAAAGCGCTCCACGAGCCCGTTCGTCTGGGGGTGGTAAGGAGTGGAGAACCGGTAGGTCACTCCACACTCCTTCCACATGGCCTGCATGTAGGCCGACATGAAATTCGTGCCCCTATCTGACACCACGACCTTGGGGAATCCCACTCGGGTAAAAATCCCCATCAGGGCCCGCGCCACCACCGGTGCAGTGATGGTCCTCAGAGGGATTGCCTCCGGGTACCGGGTGGCGTGGTCTACCAGCACCAAAATGAACCTATGTCCTGCAGAAGTCGGCGGGTCCAATGGCCCGACAATGTCAATCCCTACCCGCTCAAAAGGGGTATCGACAACTGGGAGAGGTTCTAGAGGGACCTTCACTTTCGTCCCTGTCTTGCCGCTCGCTTGGCAAGTGGTGCAAGTCTTGCAAAAAGTGTCAGAAGTGACGCGCATCCTGGGCCAGTAAAAATGTGGGACCAGACGCGCAAACGTCTTGTCTCGGCCCAGGTGTCCTGCTAGTGGTATTTCGTGTGCCAACTCTAGCAGAAAGGCTCGGTAGCATTGGGGGACCACCACGGCCCTTGATGACCCATGCACCGGAGCCTTAGGCTCACTGTAGAGGAGACCATCCTCCCAGTAGACATGGTAGTTACCAGTCTCTGTTCCAGCTGCTTGGGCTTCGGCCTGTTGCTGCATGCCTTCAAGCGTAGGGCACTCCTTCTGCGCCCGGCAAAATTCCTCCCGGGTAGGCCCTCCTTCCACCTGCCACTCTGCAGGGGTCGGCAGGTCCCCCACGGGAAAACCAACCACCTCAGCGGACTCCGGGGTCACCTCCGCGGGCTCCCCATCCATCTCACCGGGTGTCTCCTCCTGGACATCTCCTCGTCCAGCAGTGGGCTGGGCCATTCTTTCAGGCTCCAACCCCAGCAGAGTTCCTTGTCGGGCAGCCATGGACCGCGTGACGGCGCAAGTCCATCCTGGTAATCCCAACATCTCAGCATGGGCATTGAACTCTACCTCCCTCCAGGCAATATGTTCCAAGTCGTTGCCCAGCAGACAGTCAACTGGCATGGCAGGGCTCACCGCAACCTTCAACAGACCTGATACTCCTCCCCACTCAAAGGGAACTTGGGCCACGGGGTAATGACCCAGGCTATTATCAGCCATAACAACCGGGTGGAATTCCTCAGGAATCACCTGCTCTGGGGACACCAGCTGACGTCTCACCATCGTCATGCTGGCACCTGTGTCCCTCAGAGCCTCCACCTCCTCCCCGTTCACCAGGACCCTCTGCCGATACTTGGCAGTGTTCGCGGGTACCTGAACCCGTGGGATGATCTCTCTATCCCCCAGGGAAACTAAGGTCAAGCCTGTCCACTCACCTCCCCTACCTAGGGACAACTCCTCCCCAAGCGCTACACTGGCCACCCCGGGGCTCTTACCTCCTGTGGGGGCTGGGGTTCTCTTGCGACACTGGGGATCCCCCTTGTAATGTCCAACCTCCCCGCACTCATAGCACCGGACAGTTCTGGGCTGCTGACTCCTGTCAGGATAAGTGGGTTTCTGGGATCCAGATTTGGATGGGGAACCTACCCCTCTCCCAGGCGGTCTATTTTGGGGACCTTTAAAGAACTCCCTCTTTTTATCTCCCCCCTCTTTCTTCTGGGGGAGCCCCTGTCCACCTTTCGGGGGGTCCGCCCCGGCTCCCTTGTGGGACACCCGAGTGCTGACCCACGTGTCTGCCTCCTCCGCAAGCTCCCTAGGATTTATCAGCTTGCGGTCCACCAAGTACTGGCGCAGCTCCGGAAAACATTTCTCTAGGAGGTGCTCTCTCAAGAATAGGTCGTACAGCCCTTTGTAATTGTCAACGTTGCTGCCACGCACCCAACCCTCCAATGCCTTCCGGGCATAGTCAAAAAAATCCACCCAGTTTTGTGTGTGAAGCTTGTGGCTGTTGCGGAACTTTTGGCGGTACTTCTCTGGGGTGAGGCCAAACTTCTTGAGCAGGGCCTCCTTCATGATAGGGTAGTTAGTCTGCTCCCCCTTATCCAAAGTTAAAAGTGTGTCCCTTACTAGTGGAGGTATGTACCTATAAAGACCTCCCCCCAGTAGCTCTCAGGAACTCTATGGGCCTCCAGAGCCACCTCGTAGGCCGCCAACCACTTGTCGATGTCATCACCTACACTAAAACTGGCCATCACCTCTCTGGGTAAATAGAATTTGGGCTCCTGTGGAACCCCAGCAGGTACGCTGCCACCATTCATTTTGCCCTGCATCTCCATCTGCAAGGTCCGGAGCTCTAGCTCCTTCAGGCTAAGCTCATGTACAAACTTCCTTTCCTCCATGGCTAGCCTTGCCTGTTCTCCGTCTCTTTCCATCCTAGCAAGTTCTAATGTTAATTGCCTTTGCTCCCTTCTGTCCTCAAATTCCTCTGGCGACAAACTTCCCCCTGACGCACTACTGCCTGCCCTGGTACGTCTTCCTGGCAACACATCCTCGCTAACATCAATGCGCAGTAGGTCCAGTTCTCCTGGGTTGTCTGCCTCCCCCTGCTCCCCATCCCCTCTTCCCTCCGGGTGGGCCATTACCCATGCCCTCAAAGCTTTCTGAAGCACCTCCTTCCTGGCGCCTCGCTTGACGGCCACCCCCCTCTCTAGGCAGAACTCCTTGAGCTGTGTCACCGTATACCTTTCTAGGTTGGCTAACTCAAACTCCATCCTCCTAGGTGGGGTCCCAGACAATTTAAGGAAGGGGTTCTAAACTGTAGGTAACAGGTCTAACGCAGGAATGTACACAATCTGCAATTACCATAGAATTCCTAGCACTTTCATTACAATAGGTGTCTAATTGCGGCGCACACTGAGACACTGTAGGGTGCTGCACAAGCACCAGTCCTTATCCAACCGCTGAACACCAAATGTTGGAACCGGGGTTACCGAGTCCGACACGGTAGCATGGCGTGAAGCGGGGAAGGCACGCGAAGGCAATGTGTAAGGCAGTTGTGCAGCACACTCTTACTCTGACTCAGAAATGCGAACGCAATAACATGACACCACACCAGGCTTTTGTATTTAAAATCAAGATCTTTTATAAATAAATTAAGTTGGCATTAGATGAGGCAGATTAATTCAGATCTACATTCAAATTCATTGCATTACTCAATTGGTGCACATTTTAAATAAAGCATCATAGCTCATCAACATTGTAGGCCACTAAGAGGCCGCAGGAATTATCTCCTACACGTAGCACTTAATAATGATCTCAAGGTACGTTAATAAAACAGGGGCCTAGACATGCAGTTCACTTTAGCATATTCAATTACTTAAAAGAAGGCTTTTCACTTTACATTTAAATAGGCCTGCATTAATCTAGGCGCGCCCACATTCAGTACAGTGGGCGTCGCAATTCCAGTACACCTGTAACATAAAACACTTCAACTCAATTCAATTAAATACTTTCCCCCTGTGGTAAAAGACTTCGCAGTTAAAAGCATGGCCTAGGCAGTAATTACAATAGGCATCTGCAATAAGTTATTAAATACTGTAGGGAACCCCTCGACATGTCCAGTATCCTGGGGCTTCTATGACCCTTAGGGGTTAACTCTAGGCTAGGCCCACTCCTCTCCGGGGCCTCGCCTCATGGGGAAAGTTATACAATTACTTATGGGGTTAATGGTGGCCCCCGGCCCCCAGTGGCGTTTTGTGGGCCCTAGGGGCCTCCTGGGCTCACCTGTGGTGTTGGTCGTTGGTCGCGCTTCAGGGCGACTGGCATTCCCCCAGGCCCGGCCCGTGTTCTGGAGGGCGGGGCCCGGTAGGGGTACCTCGGCCTTCAGGCCGGACTAGCTGGACGTTGCGGGGGCCGGTATCACCTTACTCCGGCCCCCGGGATCAAGGTATGCCGGTGGGGACGTTCCGGGGGCTGGGATCTCACTCCTCCAGCCCCCGGGATCAAGGTAGTGTAAGGTTGGCGGGCTCAGGGTCGCAGGGGAAGGGAGCGGGAGCCGGCAGTCCTCTCCGGCCGGCTCCCCGTCTCCCTCTGCACTGCCGGGGCTCTTCCCGGGCTTCCGTCGGCGCTGGGGGCGTGACCGGGGCCGGCGCCCAATCGTTGCGCGGCCTTCCTGGGTCACGCCCGGCGACCCCGGTTGCTCGGCAACGGCGTCTGCGGGGCCTGGAGGCCTCGCTGGTGATCGCGCTGGCGATTTCTTGGGCCGCGACGGCGGCGGTGGCAATTCTTCGGCCGCGACGGCGGCGGGGGCAATTCTTTGGCCGCGACGGCGGCGGAGACAATTCTTCGGCCGCGACGGCGGCAGGGGCGATTCTTTGGCCGCGACGGCGGCGGAGACAATTCTTCGGAGGCTTCGGTGAGGGCGCGGACGGCGCACCTCACCACACACACCTGAGGGGCTTCCCTCACCTCAGCGCTTCCTCCGGTGAGGGCGCGACGGCGCACCTCACCACACGGTGCCTCTTCTCAGGCGGCGGCCGCCGCGATCTCCTCACAAGGTCAGTGACCTGAGGGGCGACAGAACGCAAGGGGCACCAGCAGCCTGTGGGCAGGGCTGACTGGCAAAGTACTTGGGGGCAGCCCAGCAACAGGCAGAAATGAATAGGGGTGAAGGTCTAGCGCTTCAGGGTACGGCGCTTTACCTGGTGATCCCCAGTTGGGCAGTTTAGGCTTTAGGCCTGGCTGGACGGTCAGGCCTCCTCAAGTTAAGGTGTCTTGCGACTGCTCCAGATTGGTTGCTTCTTAGGCGCTTCTTGTTAGGAGTTTCTTGTCAGAAGTTCCTTATTATAAGTTTCTTGTCAAAGTTTCTTGTCAGAAGTTTCTTCTTATGAGGGGGGAATGAGTTGGTGGTCTGGGAGTGCTTGATGTTCCTCCCTGCACGCTGAAGGTGGTTCCCTGGGTCCCCTCACACTGGGCAAGGTCAGTGGGTGGTGGGCGTTCCTCAGCTATCTTACTCCAGCAGGGCCTCAGCCCTGTCAGCAGCAGTAGTGTAGGTCTCCCCCTAGGCCCTAAAGCCTATACTCCGGCGGAGGTTCTCCCAGGTTCAGTGGTGCCTCATCAACTGACTAGAAAGTTTTCCCTCCAAGCCTTTTATACTCCTAAGTCAGGTGACCCTCTCAAAGGCGGCAAAACATAACTCCTCCCACAGCCCGGAAGGTTCTGGAACCTTCTACATGCCTGGCTATGTGGCCCAGAGGCGGGGATGGAATGGATACTGTATCCCTATACCCCAGCCTGACCCTGGCTACTAGTGTGTATGCGTGTAAGGCCCCTCTGCAGTAGCAGGGGCCTGTGGCAGCCATCTTGAGTGAGAGAGAGCACCTGCACCTCAGCACTGGCTAGCAGTGGCAAGGTGCCCAGAGACCTAGGTCCAGTAAAAATATGGTGGCAAAAAGGAGGCGAAAAAGGAGAAAAAAAATAGGGAAAGACCACCCTAGGGCTGACAGGTCTAACACCTTCCTTCCAATCTACCTCAGGAAAGCCCATCAGCCTGGTGTTGGGCCATCAGGATTCAAATGTCACACCCCAGCTCCCTTTGTGTGACTGTCTAGAGGGAATGCACAAAGCCCAGCTGTCACCCAACCAAGACGTGTATTCAGAGACACAGAATGGTTAAATTAAGAAAATGCCACTTTCTAAAAAGTTGCATTTTTAGACTAGCAATTTAAAATCTGACTCCATCATAAGTTGTGATTTTAAATTGTGAGTCCAGAGACACCATACTCCACAACTCTATCTTTTCCCAATTGAAAATTACACTTGAAAGATGTTTTAAGGCAATCCCAATGTTAACCTATGGGAAAGACAGGCCGTGCAGTAGTGAAAAACATGACATGTAAAACTTAAAAGTACACGCCCTACTTTTTAAATAGACTGCAGCCTGCCCATGGAGCTAAACAGGGCCTAGCTTATTGGTGACTTACATGTAATAAAAGGTAAGGTTTGGGCCTGGGAAGTAGGTTAACTGGCCAGGTCGAAATGCCAGTTTAAAACTGCCCACACAGGCTCTGCAATGGCAGGCCTGAGCCATGTTTAAAGGGCTACTGAGCGGGTGGCACAATCCGTGCTGCAGGCCCACTAGTAGAATTTAATTTACAGGCCCTGGGCACATATAGTACACTTTACTAGGGACTTATAAGTAAATTAAATATGCGAATTGCGGATATACCAATGTTACCATATTTTGAGTACAGAGAATATACACTTTAGCACTGGTTAACAGTAATGAAGGGCCTAGAATTCTAAAGCCTGCAAAAAAAAGGGGAGGATTAAGGCAAAACGGTCGGCGATTACGCTGCAGAAAAGGCCATTTCCAACTTCTATTTAGCAGGTTCACAGTAAAATGTGACTTGCTACATCCTCATGTACTGGGGACCAGACCACTTGCTCCTCCCACCAGCCCATAAAGATGTTAGCATAGCTGAGGACAAAGCAAGTGGCCATCGCTGACCCCGACTTCTGCTGATACCACTTGTCCTCAAATATGAATATATTGTTACGTAAACAATATCCAGTCATGTGAAGCAACATTTCTGTGTGTTCAAATTGGCCCAACGGCCTGCCTCTCAAAAAATGCCTGCATGCTGAGATTCCCTCAATTTTGCACAGAAAATCAGTTGTATCACTACAATATTAGGGTAAGCCAAGTACAAAGGGCAACAGGAAGTGGCTGATATAAATTGGAGTATTTAACATCAGACTCCAAATTGAAGACGTAATGGATCTTCCTGGCGGGCTGATGGGATCCTTATGCACCTTAGGGAGAAGATAAAAGCTTGGCTCATCTGTCTTCAAAAATTGAAATTCGTCCAGGCTTAATTGGCCCTTATTTTTCTAATCAGTCAAAAATTCATGGTATTCAATTATCATGTATGGGAGCTGCACTCGCAGGGTCTGTTTACTTGTTGTGCAATACATATGTGTGTGTGTATATGTATGTATGTGTGTATAGATAGATAGATGGAAAGATATGTTACCCACTGGCAGTTGCCAGTGAGTATTTATAGTGAAGTCTGCACTTCCACTGGAATAGCGCTTTTTAGTTTGTTAATAACTTTAGCACCGTATGATGAATTTTCTTAAAACTTTCCCCAAAAAATGTTCATTCACATCTGCATCGTTCTTTAAAAGATTTTGGGTGATCCGTGATGCAGGAGGGGGGGGGGCGAGGGTGTCTGAAAAAAGGGGGGTCCCAAAAAAAGCAAAATCCACATGCATTTACATAGATTTTTTTAGGAACCAATACCGCAAAAACTACTGAACAGCATTACACCAAATTTGTCAGGAAGCTAGATCTTGGTCCAGAAAGTGTGTTTTTTGTATTTTGGTATAAACAAACATGTTCAGTAGTTTTAGAGAAATTAGGGATCAAAAATATTTGTATATCTGGACGGTTGAGCTCCAGGGACTCTCGCAAGAGTCCCTCGAACCCAATTTTTTTAATATGAGCATTGTGATTGGCCTATGGGGCTTTCTTTCCCTTGGGCCACCTCGCTCCCGTGGGAGGTAAGGCTACTGTGGGAGCGAGCACTTTGATTGGCTGACTGCAACAAGAAAGAAAATGTTGCAGGCAGCCATTACAGGACTCTGGGACTTAGTCCCCACTGAGTTTGTTTAAAAAAATTGATATAAGGTGGCATGGTAAGGATACCCTGCCCCCCTAGCCTTTCTGAAAGGGGTCCCTCTAGCCCTTGTGAGGGGGTCTGAGCCAAAATAAAAATAAAAATCTTTAAAATTATTTTTTCATGCCGTGATCCAGCAGGATCAGGGCATAAAAATAATTTACAAAATAAAGCAGTGGCTGGCATATCAGCTCCCACCTAGCGAGAGCTTTGAAAATGCTCCAGTCGGGTGGGAGGAGAAATGTGTTCTTGAGGGCAGGGAAAACACGCTGTTCCCGCCATGGAGGAGCACTGTTGGCTTCCGATGCACTCAGCAGCCTCTAACATGGTGCACATTTTCTCGCTGACTCCAGGGTTGACGCATATGTCTTCATCAGAGTGACACAGGAGATAGTCTGCCATTGAAAAGCAAGACTTATCGGAAGTCTACTCAAGCCCAGGAATGCTTTAAGGCAGAGGTGGGCAAGATGTTGGACTTTGGAGTGACTGCCTGATCCCGTAGTTCTTGGGCCAGACCCTTTGTGCTGGTGCCAAAGCATTCTTTCACAGACAGTGCTTTTGTGTAAACTACATGGCCACCAACAAAGTCACTAAGACAGAATGACATACAGTCCCCAGAGCAGATCAGCTTGTGGGCCAGCTGAGTGCTGCAAATTATTTAAGTACCAATGATTTGAGTACCTCTGGCAAACTGCTTTAGAGCTTAGTGCTAAGTAGAAGGCAATATTATCCACTCCAGAAAGATTATTCCAGTTCCAAGTAATGGCCTTTGGGATGAAGAATGCTCCTGATACTTTCAAGCGCCTGATGAACCATATTCTATCAGGGCTAGAAAAGGTCTGTGTGGGCTTTACTGATGACAATACGATGTTTAGCAATTCATTGAACAACCCCCCCCTCACCCCCCCTCCCCTGAAGCACCTAGAACAGATGTTGGTCAGGATGTAGAAGTCGAAACTGGCCATCAAGGAAACCAAGTGCTAGGTAGAGCAGTCCACTGTAGTCTATCTTGGTCTGTCTGGGAGGGGGTGTTACTCACTACCCAAATGCAAGTGAGAGACTTTTTAGGACACACTAGTTATTGTGGGACCTTCATGGCTAACTATGGGATCATATTTGCCCCACTGACAGCTCTGACATCCAAACAGCAGCCATGGTGATTTGGACTGGCGAGGGTCAAAAAGCTTTTACTGAATGCCTCCGACTACAAAGAAGAAAAATATATAATAGAGCATGCACTCCTTCCCTTTATATTGCTCCAAGCTCCAAAGACTTATATGTAGATGCGTGCGCACAGTGTCCGTGGATCGCCCCAACCACAGTCAATACGAATGTATTAAAGGAAGAGCACTCCTCTCGCGCTCCCACTGCCGCACTGCAAAAAGTGGGAATCAATCCCGCCAATATATTTCATTTGTCCAAGTACTCCGATGTAAACTCATTGTAAACATAACTTTTTAATTGACCAATATTAAATCCATACGCTGTTATTCTTTCATCACAACGGAGACAGCATGATTGAATCTGCAATCTTTATTGACTTCTTCAAATACCATCTGTACGCCAATCCAGGCTTTATACACAGATATGTACAATTCAATCACAATATGAAGTTGATACGCTGTATCGATACCCAATGCATTTCGAGCCGTCTTGGCTCTTCGTCAGGGGTTACTGGAATAAATACAATAAACAGCTTAATCACATTTGTGCACGATGTATAAATGTTAAAGACAACGTCAATGTGCAACAAACTCATAAACACTTCCATATCCTCAATCTTAGTGAAACGCAATTCAAGTACTAATAATTATTACTACCCCATAACCCTCCCTATTCCACCTGAGACTGTGATTACCCTCAATATGACGTAAACAAAAGTAACAATATACCACCCATTCAGCAAAAGACCCATTCCCCTACTCGTGAACCTCCACTATTACTCCTGGTGGGTGGGAGAGAGAGGAGTATTATGGGAGTGGCAGTTTCCTGATAGAGTCATGGAGGTAATAACGTGTAGCAGCTGGGGAAAGCAGTCACGTGGGGTCAGTTTGGCAATAGGCAGCGCGAATATTTAAGAACGAGAGTGAGTGCAACTGACGATTTGAACCAACAACTAAAATGAGGGAGAAAGTAGAGTGTTCACGGAGAATAGGAAGAGAGACCAGAGAGCTGATGGTGACTGTTTCTGAAAGGTAAAAATGAGGGACATTGAGATGGAGGGGAGTCGAGTTGGAGAGTGAAGGGGTTAGAGAGGAGTATTATGGGAGTGGGAGTTTCCTGACAGAGTTACGGAGGTAATAACGTGTAGCAGCTGGGGAAAGCAGTCACGTGGGGTCAGTTTGGCAATAGGCAGCGCAAATATTTAAGAACGAGAGTGAGCGCAACTGACGATTTGAAGTAACAACTAAAATGAGGAAGGAAGCAGAGTGTCTACGGAGAACAGGAAGAGAGATCAGAGAGTTGATGGTGACCATTTCTGAAAGGTAAAAATGAGGGAGATGGAGGGGTGTCGAGTTGGAGAGTGAAGGGGTAGTAGAATAGTGGAGGTTCACGAGTAGGGGAATGGGTCTTTTGCTGAATGGGTGGTATATTGTTACTTTTGTTTACGTCATATTGAGGGTAATCACAGTCTCGGGTGGAATAGGGAGGTGTATGGGGTAGTAATAATTATTAGTACTTGAATTGCGTTTCACTAAGATTGAGGATATGGAAGTGTTTATGAGTTTGTTGCACATTGACGTTGTCTTTAACATTTATACATCGTGCACAAATGTGATTAAGCTGTTTATTGTATTTATTCCAGTAACCCCTGACGAAGAGCCAAGACGGCTCGAAATGCATTGGGTATCGATACAGCGTATCAACTTCATATTGTGATTGAATTGTACATATCTGTGTATAAAGCCTGGATTGGCGTACAGATGGTATTTGAAGAAGTCAATAAAGATTGCAGATTCAATCATGCTGTCTCCGTTGTGATGAAAGAATAACAGCGTATGGATTTAATATTGGTCAATTAAAAAGTTATGTTTACAATGAGTTTACATCGGAGTACTTGGACAAATGAAATATATTGGCGGGATTGATTCCCACTTTTTGCAGTGCGGCAGTGGGAGCGCGAGAGGAGTGCTCTTCCTTTAATACATCCGACTACAAAGAACCATTCATAGTACAGATGGATGCCTCAACAAGGGAGTTGGAGCAATGCTGGCTCAATTCCGTGATAAAGGTAGGAAGCATCTGGTGGCCTTTATTAGTTTTAGGTTAATCCCAGAAAACAGAACTAGGTAGCCATTGAGAAAGAAGGCATTGCTAGTGTGGGCTTTGAGGAAGGTTCCGGTCTTATCTGTTTGGTATTGGGTTTATGATACAGACAGGTCACATAACACTCAATTGTCAAGCAAAGAATCGTGGAAATCCTAAATTGCTAAAATGGTAAATCATGTTAGAAGGTGTAGATTTCACAGTGAAGCACAGCACTGCAATAAATCACAGGAATGAGGTGGACTCTCCTACCTGTTTTACCGATTCAACAACCAGGCATCTCCTCCAACAGTGGGTGGTCTGAACTGGTTAGGTGAGCCTGTTGGAACATAAATGTCCCCTGCATCATGGACAGTTGTGTTCCCCTGTCCCCTGAGTGCCAGACTGTGGGCATCTGGTATCCTGGTTTTAGATTTTGTCCTTGGCGTCATGCTAATTTAGCATGTACACAGAGACCTAGGGCTTTGACCTGGAAGGGTGCACCAAGCATGCCTCACTGACATCCTGGGATACCTCACCCTATGCTAGCAATGGGTTTTATCAGTGGTGGCTCCTCCGCTGAGGAGCATCTTCCCACACCAAAAATAAAATAATAATGACAAAGTTATCATTTTATTTTTACCGTACTGGCCCAGTTCTTTTTTTAAGGGGTGGGGCTGGGCTGTCAGCCAGCATGGAGAGGAGTGGTATGTGCACTTAAGTGCGCGTGACAATTTGGCCTGCCATCTCGGACCGGCCAAACTGTCATGCACACTTTGCATGTTCTCCACCCAGGCTGCATTACAGCCTCGGTGGAGAACATGTCCAGGCTTCCACTGCTCAGACCAATGACAAAGCTGCTATCAGCAGAGTTGTGATTGGCTGGGAGAGACTGGGAGCCAGGATGCCTCAAGTTGCGGCGTCCTCGACGGAAGAACGGCCAAAGAGGCGGCGGCCAGGTAAGTGCCATTTTCTTTCTTTTTTTTTTAAACCCCCCCGCCTGCCCTTACCCCCGCCTGCCCCACCACCACGGCCCCATAGCAGCCGCCCCTAGCTTTTATTTTTATTATTACCAACCATTTTTTATAGGTATTTTTAAGTACAAACATCCAAAGTGAGCACATAACAAGACGCAAACCATAGCATCCAGGTAATAACACAGTGTATATGCATATTAAAGATGGGAATCAGTGGTAGGCCTCCAGAACCCAGGGCATCCTCCATGGGCACTGGCGACTCCTTCTGTAGTACCAGTTCAGTCTGTGCCTCTAATCCTCCAGTCCATTCCTGCAGACTCCGCAAGGAGCCAGATTGTATCTGCTCCATGAGTTAGTGTCCCCGTCGTGGTCCATGAAGGCTGTAAGCAGGTGAGTACCAGTAAACAGAACTCCCTCCACCTACTCCAGATCTTATCAAACTTCCCAGAACAACACACAGCAGAATATATCACCTTTTTGGCCCACATTCAGGTGTTCATCCCAGTGATCCACTGGGGTTTTGGTTCGTAGGGTGGGCGACCCCCATCTCTGAACAATGTCTCTCTTTGCTACAATCAGTCCCAGTGTACAAAGTAACAGTTTTTTTCTAGGGAGGTCAACATCTCCAGGGTCTTCCAGTAGGACAATTGGGGGTTGTGAGGTATTTTGTCTTCAAGTATGTCACCGAGCTCTAGCAAAATCGTGTCCCAGTATCTCTGAATCCCCAGACATTCCCAAAGTCTATGGAAGAACAAGCTACAGCGTCCTGGCATCTCAGTTGGGTGCAAACCAATGTTTTTTTTTGTACTTTTCATGTCCCAAGATAGCCATGAGGGAACTTCGAGACCTATATTACCTTAAGAAATTATTCTATTATTTAAGAGACACTGACCATCATCGAGGTTCCTGTCAATGTAGCAAAAGTTTGAAAAATGGTACCATCAGCCATGACGGCTGGTTGTCAAATTGCCCCTCCCCCAAAGACGCAGCCGAAATGGAGGGCATATACCCAAATCTAGCAGGTTTAGGTACCAGACCCACCAAGTCTGGGGCTAAGACGCAGAGCTGGGCCCAGTCCCTTCTGACCTTCTTTAGGACATGTGGGATCCACAGCAGAGGCGGGAACACACATAGGTGGAATATGTCTCACATAGAACCTTGAGGAGAAAACTCTTGGATGCTAACGGCCAGATACGGAGTGTACTTGGCAGCAAAACACAGCTCTAAGGGCATATGTACCCCACTCAGTGAAGAGGCCCTGAGCCACCTCCGGGAGCAGATGTCACTTGTTATCGGGCCTTATTGAGTTTGTCCGCCCTGATATTCAGAACCTAAACTCCAAAAACTGCCAAGCTGAGAGCAACACAACTCTGATGCAGCCTCCTCAGCTGCTGCTGGGGCTGATTCACTGTGCTAGCTCGATCTCATTCGCAATTTTGTCCCTCACTACCTCAGGGTGTTCTGCCACAGAGTTTAGGTTCATGCTGCTTTTCAACACTCGTGGTCCCTCGTAAGGAACCGGGAAACTTTCTTCAAAGCACTCCATCAACTTTCTTGCCTCACCCACTTAGCCACTCAGTAGGCCTCTCAATTCCACCTTTGATATGGATGTTGGCAATAGCTCTAGACCGGCTGTGCCCACCCTGGCTGGGGACGGGCCCCTTCCCAATTGCTGCCTTAATGACCACCTCTGCATGCTCTGCACACGTCTGATGAGAGCTGGATGGCTCCCACGTGCAATCTCCATTCTCGAAATTCAAACAAATTGTTACTGTCCCTTTGTTGCACTTACTTCCTTGGGACCTCTTGAATCTTTTCTCACCGGATTTTCTGTCACGTGTATATCTGGAGGGGGGGGGGTTGTCAATAGTGCTGCTCACTCATGTTAACTCCTCCCTTTGCAGTAACATTATTTTTGTATATCCTGCCAGGTGCTCGTGACTCCACTCTATAATGGAAACACAAGGAGATGATGGACGGAGCACTGAAACATTTTTAGACACTCACCCCCAGTCACAGATCAGGGTTGAATCCATCATCGTTCTTTAGCTCATTTCGCCACCCCAGCTCAGACCCAGCCATATGCACATCAATCTTGACCCTGTTCCTTATGGGGTGATACAAAATCAACAGGGTTTGCCCATATCACCATCCTGTACCTGGGCTAAGAAACTACACATTGTGCAAGAGGTTGGTATGGAGGAAAAAATATCTATCAACTTACTTAATCATAGGGAACATCAAATTACCCTATAAATGGTACAATGGCTCATTCCAATTTTTAAACAATTCAAAAAATACACATACCACAATGACTTCCTTTGAAAAAATCAATAATTTTTTTCTTTTTTAGAGATAGAAAAATAAAATTACACATATATAGACATCTGCATAACAAACATATATAGACATAAACGTGAAACAATTTTTTGTTGCCTATACCCACATATTTTTTACAATGAATCAGTGTTCGCACGCTCAATCGACGCGTTTCAGCCCCCATTCCTTCCGGACTCAATCAGGACAAGGATAAAGGAACCATCCTAAAGTAATCCAAAAATAGACAATTACACAAGCTAAAAAACTGTCCTCTAAGTACCACAGGATGTGCTGAACCCCGGGCATGCAACAAGTGCCCATCTAGGTTAAATGAACGTGCGTTCAAGAATGCGAAAATAAACTGTGCCTGGACACCCCATAGTGGTGAACCCGGAAAGCGGAGGTTCCCTAAGAGGGCCCAACGAGTGCATGAAAGGAAAGGCTCACACACCCGGCGTGCTACCATCATGAAACACTGTTGAAGTGCGACACACACAATAAACAAAGCACACTCACATGGCCTTAAAAAGTTCAGGCTCTTGTGCGTGCTCCAGACAAGCGATACCCCGCCGTGGGGAATAAAATCACTGCCGTACAACGTGGTTCAATCACCTACAAAAGGTGATGAATACTATCAGAGAACTAGGTCGATGGGATCAATTATAGCCACCTCCATAATTCTATCAGTGCAAAGGAAAAACACTACATACCTCCCGGCTATAAAGGACACTATAAGCTATATGGCTTCCAACCCTGGCGTGCACACGCTCCCTCTGTGGTAGTCTCCCTGCTGAAAGTCAAGGATGGGACCGGATTATAAGAACGTCTGAAAAGCAGAGACGGGGACAGCCCTCACCATCTGCTGTATACAAATAGCTGATCCGGTATTCACAAAATATTTAAGCTCCGACGCGCTGCCGTCACTGCTTCACGGGGAGCTTAAAAGCAGGAAACTTCCTGCGTGCAGGGTCACGTGGAAACCACGTCACGGTCTAATCCAAGGACATTGAGAAAAGACTCCCGGGGTCTTGTATTTAGGTCGTCATGGCAACCTTGAATTACGAGGAAATATCAATTACTTCTGATCTATATAAAACTAAATGTGAATATTCCACGCGATCTAAACCATATAGGGCAAGAAGATATAACTATGCCCCTTCATTCAAAAAAGCGAGGGGTGTTTAAAGTGGCGGAACTTAAGGGAAGGATCCAGGGCTATGTCTTGCGGGGAAAAGATCAATAAAATGCTTTTTCCGGGAATACCCAACGTTCTCAACAACCTGCGTTCTCAGCACATCCTGCGTACTTGGGACACACTTGAATATGAGTGTGAACAGAACCCAGCTCGCCAGGGGTCATACCTCCTATCGGTCCCGGTATAACAGATGTTATTGGCTTAATCAAATATATGTGGCACATATTCGGGATTGAAATTGTACAGTAACTTTCAAATTAGGGCCCAGATTTCATCGCGGTCATTGAGGCCATTCACCGCTGTTTGGTATTTTTCAATCATGCGGGCTTCAAGTCTGTTTAGATTCATTTGTAGACTCGCTTTATTGTTTGATTTCACCACCAGAAGAACAGACCAACTTATATTGTTTTCATTGTGGTCGCATTGTACAAAATGTTGTACTAACGGTGCACCCTGCGTCTTGCATCGTATTCTTGATTTATGTTGTAACACCCGCATTTTCACTGCTTGCGTCGTCTGCCCAAAGTAAGTCTTACCACATGGGCATGTGAGACAATAAACCACATTTTTCGTATTACAATTCGAAAAAACAGCCTGTGTATGGTTTTTGTTATTAAGCATTACAAATTTAGAATCAGTCGTCTGTGGGCAAGCGGCGCAATTATTGCACCTAAAATGACCTACCAGGGACGGAAGGCCCATCATACTTCTTAAATCTTTCTTAGGTCGCCGAGTACATGATGCCTTCACTAAATGTTGGCGTAGGTTTTTTCCTTTACGGAAAGCAAAAAGGGGCTTTGGGATGTTTAAATAACTCACCAACCTCCAATTCCGCAATATGATTTCCTTAATTTTGTTAGTCTTGTGGTTATATGTTAGTACGCAAGTCATTGGATTTAAGTCAGGTTTAGTCTTAGGAGTCAAAAGATCCTCTCGTGGTGTAAACCAGGCACGTTTAAGTGCTGTTCTAACCAATTTCTTCGGATAGCCTCTCTCAACTAACTTATGCAGAAGAATTTCTGCATTGTTAAAATAATCAGCCTTATTAGTACAATTCCGCCTTATTCTTAAGAACTGCCCATAGGGCAAGTTCTCTTTTAAATTTCTAGGATATCCGCTTGTATAATGTAACAGCATGTTACGGTCCGTAGGCTTGGTTTACAAGCTCACCTCCAATTTCCCATCATTATCGGCTATCCATACATCTAAGAAATTAATCTTTTCGCTGCTGAATGTTTTGGTAAACCTCAGATCTTGTGTACGTGAGTTCAGCCATAGGTGAAACTGTTCTAACGACTCCTCGTCTCCGTTCCACACCATCATAATATCATCTATAAACTGCACCCACTCTGCAGTGTGCAATTTAAAGGGGTTGGACTCATGAAAGATGTATTGGGTCTCAAAACAATCCATTACAAGATTGTCTATTTCGGGGGCGAAGCAACACCCCATCGCCACGCCCTTGACCTGTAAGTACAGGTCGTCTTTGAATGCAAAAAAAATATTTTTAAGACATATTCTGGCTAGGGCACCTATAAATTCTGTTGGCACCTGGTGTGGTCTGGCTCTTTTATCTAAGACCATACTTAGGACGGCTAGGGCTTCCTCTTGCGGTATATTCGTATATAAGCTTTCAATGTCGAACGAGACCAACACTTGTTTATCCCTGTCAAACATTGAATTCTCAACTTTTGAAATCAAATCCATTGTATCTCTGATGTATGCCTTCGTCACAGTGACAAAGGGTTTTAAAAAGAAATCAATATATTTGGCCAAGGGTTCTTAAAGAGAACCGCACGCAGAAATAATCGGCATACCGACCGTGGTAGCCCGTATATATTGGGTGTTTTCTGCGTGGTGGTATTCAAATATTTGTATTCTTTTTTACAGATGTAGCCTCCTTCTAATGCCTCTGCGGTAAGGAGTAGGATTTGGGCTCTCAAGCGGGGAGTGGGATTGTCTGCGATTGGACGGTAATGTTATTGGTTGTTAAGTTGTTTCATTATTTCTTTATCGTACTCATGACTGTCCCACAGGACAATCCCCCCGCCCTTGTCAGCTGGCTTAATTACTGTTAGGGGATTATTGGCTAAGTTTTTGAGTGCGATCTGTTCTTCTTTTGAGAAATTATTTTTGAAGAAGATTTGTTTTTCATTCAAATTATCAATTTCCCTTAATACTTGAACTTCGAATAACAAGATTTCATTGGGTAGGGCTGCACTTTCTGGGCAAAAGGATGATTTGTTCTTAAGCCCACTAATGTTCTTCTCAATGACTTCACTATAATCCGAGAAAAAGACTTTTAATCTGATTTTACGTAGGAAGTGAAGGACCTCTGTCTTAGTATCAACTGGGTCCTGTACAGTCAACGGTACAAAGGATAAGCCTTTCTGTAAAAACTTCAATTCCACACTAGTTAGAGAATGTTTGGATAAATTGTAAATAGGCATCAGATCATTGTTTGCCCTTGTCATTTGAATAGGATCTTGTCCTACCGTCTGTACACCCTCCGTCTTGTTCTGAAATACTCTTGTTCTTGATTCTGGGCTGGAGCTCTCCATATGGGAACAGTCCATCCATGAAATGCCAATCCAGGTCTTCCCTGGACCGGAAACAAGCATCCTGGGACCAGTTTTGAGGTAACACGCCTCATCAGCCAGGCTAGCTTGAATCCAGTGGCAAATGAGCAAGGGGCCCACGTCTGGGCATACCGTGCCAACTTAGGGCGAACAAAGCAAACACAAGGAGATGATGGACGGAGCACTGAAACATTTCAGACACTCACCCCCAGTCACAGATCTGGGTTGAATTCATCATGGCTCTTTAGCTCACTTCGCCACCCCAGTTCAGACTCAGCCATATGCAAATCAGTCTTGACCGTGTTCCTTATGAGAACATGACCAGCGGGGTCATATATGCATTGAAGAGCGTGGGGCTGAGGAATGAGTCCTGATGGACACCACAGGTGATCTCCTTGGGTTCAGAGGTGAAAGGTGGAGCGCGTCCCCTTGGATGCCGATGTGTTAGAGTCTTTCTATCAGTGTGTGGTGGGATATGGTGTCGAAGGCTGCTGTTTCTCCTCAGTCAAGGAGGGTTTGAATGTCGTCGGGGGCTGCGATCAGGGCGGGATACTATTGGGATCATAATCAGGAGAATGCATTTCACCCCATTGACTTCTATCAAAGGAGAGGCCATTTCAGACGGGAGACAGTCAAAATAAAGCCATTTCTGGCTTAAAAAATTGGGAGTCTCCCGCCTGAATTGGGTTTATTGGCATGTATGGATATGACTCAACCTACAGTATTTATTTCGCTCACGGGAGAGTGCCCCGTGTGACCTTTTATTGGACCGGGTACTAGAAATCACTATTCCTAATGTGCTGTTGTCCAACCCTCTTGTTAATCTGCGTTATTCTTTCATCCAGCAGGTCAAGAAGAAGATAGATATGATGCTACTTTCAAACCCCTGCCCGCTTTTTCTATTTCAGCTGCTCTCATCGCCCCTCCCTTCTTAGGCATAGGGAGATCAGATGCTGGAGCCCCAGAGGTGCCCTATGCTGGCAAAAATACACCACCGCCCCAAGGGCTCCACAAGGGAGGCTCTGCTGTCCTTTTCCCCATTGCTGCACTGTGACTGTGTCTCCTTCTGATGTTCTGGACCCCAGCCGTCACCCCTGGATGGTTGTGGCAGCTGGTCCATCTTCTTTCTTCCAAGAGCTGCACCACTCCTTCTGCAATGGACCATTGTTGTCGCTCCCAACCTGTTGCGGATGCAGGTAAATTGTGTTCTTTAAGTGATCCTCGAAGCGGGTTGGATCACAATTGCTTCTCTCTCTGTCATGGCAGCTGGTCCTGCATCTTCGTATCTTCTTCACAACTACTGCTGTGAAGCGGTAGGGGACCAATACCCCCTTTAGTAGCGTAGCGCCTCAGCCCGGACTCGTCAGTTTGAAAGGCACTTTGCCAAATGGTGGATGCTTCCCTTCATGTCCTTTTAAGTTCTTATGGTGGCGGGCAAATTGACCCCGCATGCGCCACAGTGCCTATGTTTTTATAAACCCAATCCCAGGGTTAAAGCTCCCAACCCCCTAAGGCCACTGCGCTGGTTGAGCTTTTGCCATTGTTGTCTGTTGTAGCCCCTGGATTTAAGTTGGAAGGTGATGCCTGTGGTGGCATGTTGGGGGGAGTAGACATTTTTCCCTGGTGCGGCCTACTGGAAAGGAAAAGCCATCTTTGTCTGCCATGGGATGGAAGGTAATGGGTCTCAACTGTTGCGAGCTCTCTGGGTGTAACCGTGCCTCCGACCAGCAGGCGTCAAAGCATGTCAGAAGAGATGCTTGTCACTGAGCTGGGCTGAAAAAACCTGTCAGACAGGTCCTAGTGTGCTACCTTCATGCGAGGCACGTGAGTACTGTCATAAAGACAGTCTCATTCCTTTGCAGTTTCATTGTGAAACGGGAAAAAACACCCCACACTTATAATTAAGATAAGCAGTCTTGCACATCCGGATTTGAAGATTCCATTATCAAACAAAAGTGCTGCTCCGGAAAAAAAAAAGGTTACACAGGTGAGATAAACCATGTAGGTCCTTTCAGCCCCTCACACAGCTCATGGTGACAAGATACAGAGTGGTTGGTAAGAACCCTTCTCAACTTCTTACATCAAATAAACATTGTCCAAGATTTGTCCTTGCTTTATTACAGAATTTAATTACACTAATATTCTCAAATAATATGCAAATTAGGATTAACTCAAACTGTACGCAGTTCATGAATACTGGATATTTCATCATCTAGTTACAACGTTCAAGCGTGTAACTTACTTGTTATGCAGATTTGTAGAGCATACTATCACCCGGGAGGGTATCCTGGCGCTAAGCAGGCCTGAGTCGAGTCACATCTAGGGTCTAGTGGGACTACTAAAAAAGCCAAGTCTTCAGCTTCTTGCGGGATTCAAGTAGTGAGGAGGAAACTCTTATGTGTAGCGGCAGGTCATTCTATGCTTTAGGAGCGATGGAGAAGATTTGCCAGCCGGATCAGATTTGCTGTATCTGTGGCATCTGTGCAAGTAGGAGTATGGTCGAGCTGCGGTGTCTGGAAAGTCTGAGAAAGCAAATTCGGTTGTTGAGGTATGCGTTGCCAGTGTTATGTAGAGCCTTGAAAGTAGGGGTGAGAAGTTTGAATTGTGCTCATTTGTGAATGGTGAGCCAGTGGAGCTCCTTCAGGTGTGGTGTGATGTGAGTGTAGCGTTTGAGGTTGTTGATGATTCTGGTCACAGAGTTCTAAATGGCCTACAGCCTTCTGGAGAGTTTGTTGTTGATCCTGGCATAGAGGATGTTCTTGTATTCCAGCTTGTTTGTAATTAGGGCATGTGTGACAGTTTTCCAGTTGATGAGGTTGGGGTGGGAGACTGTGTTAAATGCTGCGGAGAGGTCTGGGAGATGAGAGCTACAGTGTCTCATCTGTCCAGAGTAATGCAGATGTCATACATGGCAGCAATGAGGGCAGCTTACATGCGATAGTTGGGTCTAAAACCAGACTGAGTGGTGTCGAGGAGTTGGTAGTCCTTAAGGTATTCAAGGAGGTGTTTATTAAGCATTTTTCCAAGACCTTGGCCGGAAATGGTCACAGGGAGATCGGTCTGTAGTTGGCGAGTGATGAAAGGTCCACAGAGGGTTTCTTCAGCAATGGGAGGACAGTTGCTTGCTTTCAAGTATCTGGGAAGGCCGTTAAAGAGGGGGAGACACTCAGAATGGGTGTGAGCATGACACTGATGGGTTTCTCCTCTGGAGTAGGCATGGTGGGGGCAGGAGTCCAAAGGGGGTCCCTGGGTGGATGAACTTCATGGTGGCGGCGGTGTCTTCTGAGGTGAAGATGGGCCATGTGGTTAGCATTGGTTCTTTGACAAGATCGGAAGGTGTTTGCCAAGGTCTATCTGGTTGCGGGCTAAAGCTGCTGTAGATGGCAGTGATTTTGTTAAGGAAGAATTGCAAGAGATTGTTCCAGAGGTCCTGCGAGGGGCTGATCGAGTAGGAGGCAGCTGATGGTGAGGTGAAATCTTTCACAACTGCAAAGATTACTATGCTTCTGTTTGTGCTGGCAGTGATGCGGTCTGCCAGAACGGCGCGTTTGGTGGTCTGGATCAAGTGAAGTGTCTTGATTTTCTTGGTGCACAATTTACTTGCTGTGTTGTTAGTTAAATAATTTGCTGCAATACTCCTGCGGAAAAAGTATCTAATATTGGAGAGACCCAATATCACAGCATCAAAGGCGTGGTTTGCTTGCTTAATTCTGTACAGTCACCTGGGGAGACCGTTCTTCCTGGCACCAACAGGGTTGGACACATTATTACACAAATTTTTTTCTAGCAACTTTTCTTAACCCTGGTCTAGGCTGTTCACCACCACTCTTCCTCTAGATAGCCGATCGTTTTGGAAGAGCCATGTCTACTCAAAACTTACTGTCATACAGTATGTCTAGTCTCGCCAAATACCTGGCAGGAACATCCATCTCCAACTGTTTTCTCTGTGACATTTGTGAATTGCTCTTCACATTATCTGGCAAATTTGTCTCTTCTGTTTGAGTCTGCCTGAATTATTCACTATTGTTTCTTTTTTCTGATCTAGTCACACCTGCTTTCTGGATCTCTCTTAATGTATACAGCCTGCTCTAAATTTCTCTGATGCATTCACCTGTCTGCACTTCTCTAGGACAATCACCCATACTTCCTGGAGGTGTTTTGAGTATTTTCCACAGATCTCAGCAATTGCTCCAAGGACATTTAAGTATTTTCTCCTGATTTGTCTGGAATACTCAACCCCATACAATCCATTTATCTGGGCTCTCCAACTCTGATTGAGTGCTATATCCCTGAAACATTCACAAATGGTCTCCTCGTTTATCTATGCAATTCATTACTAGTGCTCTGCATCGCTCTGGTATTTTCATCGGCGCTCTCCGCAGAAGTAAGGCTTAATCATACCTACTTTCCGTATTCATTTTTGCAATTCTCTTTTGCTCTCTGCAGTTGTTTAGGATATTTCATACATACTGCTTGCCATCGTTTCTCAAACTGTGGGTTGCAACCCGGTGTTTAGTGGGCAATGTAAGTCCTAGTCGAGATATAATATTTTAAAATGATTAGCCCGGTTTGTGCACCAGTGCAAAGGTGCTGAACTATGTCCCTAAGTGCAGTTGTACAACAAATCTTTGTTTCCAAGCAAGACTCTGTGTGAATCTTCCAGAATTTGTTGCTACTTTTAATGTTGTGGGGATCCTGTAATGTAAAGCGTTTACATTCTCTCTGCTTAACTAATGAGAACCCCAATTATGTTAACTGCCCATTTAAGTTACGTTCTGCCCAAAGTCCAGGCCAGCACCTCAGATCTTGTGTTCTTACAAAATGTTTTTATTAAACTGCAGATCCTTACCTAAATATTCCTCTGAAATCTATATCCTTCTAGAAGAGAAACAACCCGATGCTTTGTTTTTAACTGAAACATGGCTTCACAAGGAATCTGAACCTGATCTTGTGCAACCCGTACCCCCTGGCTATTATATTCAGCGGAAAGACCACGAAAAAGGGAAAGGTGGAGGTATCACTATTATTCTTAAAGATTTGTTTAAATGCCGTATTGAACCCGATCCCTTGACTGCGAAAACTTTTCTTTCGCAATCACATTCTCTGCCACCCATACTTTTTCGGGTATCTTAATATATCGTCCCCCAGGAGCTTATGGATAACTTTTCAAATTATTACCTGAAACCCCCGCCAAATTGGCCAGCTTCGCCTCTAACTTCACTCTCTTAGGGGATTTTAATTTGCATTTGGATGACTCTTCATATTCTGTAGCCTCTGAACTCGTTCAAGACCTATTAGCTATTCAGATAAATCAAAAAGTCATCTGCCCTTCCCATAGCAAAGGCCACCTTCTATACCCTATCTTCACTAACAACATTGAGCTTCAAGTAGGTGATCCCATCCCTCTGCCTTGGTCAGATCATTTCCTGATCCCCCTATCCTGGGACACTCTGAGACATTCTTCTTCTATTAGAACTTACAGTAGCTGGGAATGTGCCTGGTCTAAACTACCTTTGGAAACTTGGATCTCAGTTCTTAAAGACACAAGGCCTACGTTAGACTCTAATCTTACATCTTCTAACAAAAACTTTAATCAGTGGATAGAGTCCTCTTTGTACCAAGTTATCCCGAAGAAACTTAGCCATAAAAGAGTTAGAGAAAATACATCTCCTTAGTATTCACCCAAACTTCGCGAATATAAACAAACCTGTAAAAGATTGGAAAGGAAATGAAGAAGGGATTACAATGAACTAAGTAAACAGAAATATAGGGACTCCATAAAACTTTATCAAACCGAAGTTAAAACAGCACAAGCACTTTATTATGAGGAAAAAATCAATCTAGCATCTAACTCTCCTCGGGAAATCTTCCGTATTGCGAAGAACCTTTTGAAGCCTTCCCCTCCAGATACTCCTCTAGACGCTACTCCTGCTCGCTGCAATGAATTTGTAGAATTCTTTCACAAAAAAATCCAGGATATATATAATACCTTTTACCACTCTTCCTGCTCCAGCAATCATCTTCCCAGGGTCATTGCCCCCCCTCTTACTGAGCACCTGCTGGAAGAAATTCCTACGATGAATATGGAAACTCTATTAAAAAAAAAATCTCAAATAAAATCTGGTTCTCCTCTTGACCTGGCATCTCCTCACTTCTTGAGTCAGGCTGCCGAAGTAGTCTTCCCTTTTATACTCAAGTTGATTAATTTATCTATCTCCACTGGCCAAGTGCCGCTACCCTGGAAACGTGCCATCGTGAAGGCACTGCTAAAGAAGCCTAACTTAAACCCTGATATTCTGCAAAATTATCGTCCCATTTCCCTTCTCCCTGGGATAAGCAAGATACTAGAGAAATAAATTAACATGGTTCTCTCATTGTTTTAGAATCCCACAATTTATTGCATCCCACCCAAACTGGATTCCGACCCCAACATCGGACAGAAACTGCTCTTCTTGTTGTGGTGGAAGAGTCTAAGAGAGCTCTCGACCAAGGAGGTACAGCGGCTATTATCCTTCTCGATCTTAGCTCTGCAATCGATACTGTTAACTATGACATCCTTATTAACAGACTTAGGAATGTCGGAGTCTCAGGTGGGGTTATCACCTAGCTGCAGTCCTTCCTGGAAGGCAGGACTTTTCAGGTCTTTGAAGGAGGTAATACATCCAAAAGCAACTCACTTGGCTGTGGAGTGCCTCAGGGCTCATCTCTGAGCCCATAGTTTAATGTATATATGAGACCCCTTGCAGAGATTGTTCTTCCATATGGTATTGATATAGTCACGTACGCCGATGATACTCAACTAGTTGTTGCTCTGAATCACTGCAAGAATTCTCCATCCTGTTTGGCTTCCTGCTTAGAGAAAGTGGCTAATTGGATGGAATCCTCCTACCTTAAACTCAATGGAGAGAAGATAGAGCTCATGCTCCTGGGCAACCCTTCCATCTCTGATCATGGATTAGTATGGCCAAACTGTCTAGGCCCTGCCCCTGTCCCTAAAACAAGGATAAAAAGCCTAGGTATGTGGCTGGATGAGTCTCTAAAATTTGACCATCAGGCGCTGATACTGGCAACTACCTGCTATGGTATTCTCAGGATGCTCCGCAAAGTTCTTCCTCTCCTTCCCACCCTGGCAAGCAGACTCATGGTCCAGGCCTTAATTCTCTCGCCTGGACTATGGAAATGCCCTTTACTTAAGGGCCCCTTTGTCAACCACAAAGAAACTTCAAGTCATACAGAACTGTGCAGCGCGAATGCTGCTTAAAATCCCTAATAGCCAATCTGCCAAGCCTGCATTGAATTCCTTGCACTGGTTGCCAATCATGGAGAGAATTAAATTCAAATCTCTGTGTATAGCCCACAAGTCTTTTTGGGGGAAAGAGCCTTCAATCAACCATACTCTCATCTCCTCTTATTGTCCTAATAGATGCCTACGATCGACCAACCTCTGCCTAGTCTCAGTCCCTAGAATAAAAAGGGTAAGATGTGGTGGCCGCTCGTTTTCTTATAATGTTGCTAAATTGTGGAATGCTCTTCCTTTTCATCTTCGCTCAGTTACCAATCATTTTTCTTTCCGGGAGCTCCTCAAGACTTGGCTTTTCCAAAACCCCACCCACTAAACATCTAGCTTGCCAGTCTGTTGCCACTGCTAGCGCTGGGATGCCTTCGGGTAGCTATGCGCTTTATAAATATTTGTAATAATAATAATACTGTGTTTTTTAGTTCACAAAGCCATTTCAACAGAGAATGCTCTCACTATATGTTATCATACACAACCATACCAGTTGTGTATGATTTTTACACATACATTGAGAAATAAGGATGTGACCTAATGGCCAGAGCAGCTGCCTTTAGGATCAGGGGAACCGGGTTTGAGTCCAGGCATTGGCTCAACATCCTTTGATTCTGGGCAAAACCCTTAGGGCCTGATTTAGATCTCGGCGGACGGGTTACTCCGTCACAATAATTACGGATATCCCGTCCGCCTAAATATTAATCCCATAGAATATAATGAGATTTAGATTTCAGCGGACAGGATATCCGTCACCGTTTTGACTTAGTAACCCGTCCGCCGAGATCTAAATCAAGCCCTTAGTCTCTTTGATTAAAATAAAATTAATCTGACCTTGTGTCTGCGGAAGATCACAACCTCCTGGACCCCTCCCAATCTGGATTTCGAGCTACCCACAGCACAGAAACAGGGGAAAATAAACAGCACTCATCTTCCTGGATCTGTCCGCCGTGTTTGACACAGTCTCCCACCATATCCTCATCAACAGACGCCACCACATCGGAATTCAAGGAAACGCCCTCAAATGGATCAAACCTCACCGGCAGAACCCAAAGGATCCGTCTCCCACCATTCACCGCAGAGCCCAAGAGAGTCGTCTGCGGAGTCCCCCATGGTTCATCCCTCAGCCCGACCCTCTTCAACAGCTGCATGACCGCCCCCTGCCGACATTGTCAGATCACACGGACTCAACATCATCTCCTACACCGACGACCAACAGCTCATCCTCTCTCTGTCCAAAGATCCCTTAACCATAAAAGCTAACTTCCACAGATGAAAGAATAATGTTGCGGATTGGATGAAGGACAACTGTTTCAAACTCAACTCGAAAAAAAACAGAACTCTTTATCTTTGGGAATAATACCTCTCCGTGGAACGACTCATGGTGGCCCGCGGAGCTTGGTACACCCCCTGATCCAACAGACCACACCCGCAACCTCTGCATCATCCTGTATAACAAGCTATCCATGCAGAAACAGGTCAACGCAGTCTATTCGACCTGCTACCAGAAGGACCATCACGCAGGCCCTCATCACCAGCAAACTGGACTACGGAAACATTCTCTACGTGGGAATCACGGCACGCCTCCTGAAGAGACTCCAAACAATACAGAACTCAGCAGCAAGACTCAAGCTCGACCTCCCCAGAAGAACCCACATTATACCCCATCTCAAGAAACTACACTGGTCCTGATTCAGAAGAGATGCCAGTTCAAGATGCTGACCCAGGCCTACAAGGCCCTGCGTAATAAAGGACCAGCATACATCAATAAATGCCTAACCTTCCACCAACTGCCCAGACACCTCCATTCAGCCTCCATCGTAGACACCCCACGGATCCGTTGGGGCAATAGCAGAGAATGCTCCTTCTCGTACTTGCCAGCCAAGGCTTGGAACAACCATTCCCTGCACCTCACGACTGCAATGTCACTCCAGCAATTCAGAAGAGAGCTAAAGACCTGGTTGTTTGATTAATCACCTCCATGCAGCAGCGAACAGCTCCAGCGCCTAGAGACCCTTGCGGGTGATTGATATATATATATATATATAGTCTTAAATATACCAGTGGGTTTTGTTTCAACACAAAAATTGATAAGGCCTTACCTCATGCTCTGCTGCAGAAGGGGGTTTTCAAATTTGCTAAAATCACTGGCATCAACACCAGGATTTTGCAGAAGCCTTGTGATTTTAGTGAATGGATGCCACAGGCTAGCACCCCACTCTGAAAAGTGTTCCAGCTCCAGACTCCAGTGCATCTGTCACTTCTATGGCACATCAGTACAGTGACCACAGTCCCATATCGAAGGGTGTGATGTTTACAACTGCTGTTTTTACATTAAAATAATCACTTCCATTAAAATTAGGTGGATCACGAAAGACTGTCCTTCTACAAATTGAGTTGTGGTTCTTAAACATTTGGGAAGCACTACTCTATGCATTTCTCTCTGCTGTACGCATTTCTCTGACATGGTCACCACCTGCTCTCTACATACCTCTGGAAATGTTACCCATGATCACAGCTTATTTCTGGCATTTTCATCCATGTTCTCTTCAACTTTCACAAACATTGCTCTACATTTCTCTGTCATACAGGATATTCACCTCTACTCCATACGATTATTTTTATTCACCCAGTTCTTAGTTTTTTACCAAATTATTTACACTTGACTGCCGCATTTCTCTTTGATTTGAACAACTACATCACTGAATTCATCACCCCCCTCGCCATCGATTCTGAACACTATGTCTTCCTGGGAGACCTCAACTTCCACCTGGACGACCCCACTGACACCAACTCCACTGACCTCCTGGAATCAATGGACAACATCAGCCTCAAACAACTGGTCACTGAACTGACCCCATGCACAAAGCAGGACTCACGCTGGAGCCTATCTTCACCTCCAGCAACAGAGATAGATACAGCCACACCACAGATCTCAACTGGTCGGCCACTCCATCGTACATTTCATCATCACCAGACCGCCCGCACCACCCTCAACCGCCACAGAGACCCCTTCTGCTGCTGGATCAAGGTCACCCAGCAACAATGGACCAACGCCCTCAACATCACCTAGCCCAACGTAACTACTAACCTGAACCAGGCAGTAGAGAATTTTAATGCCTGGATCACTAGCGCCGCCGACCAAGTCGCTCCCACTAAACCAGCCAAAAAGATCCACCAAACATGCCAGCTGGTACACCCCTGAACTGAGTGGGTCCAGGAAAATGGCACACCAGCAGAAACAACACTGACCAAGCCAGCTTCAAGTGGGCCCTTAACAACTACCACCACCAGCCCTAAGCCATAAAAAAGTAGGGCCCTGATACACTGCATCGAGGCCAGCGCAAACCAGACCAAGGATCTCTTGAACATCGTCAGAGAGTTCACCTGCCGGTCAGCCACCGAAAACTTGAGCCCATCCTCACAGGAACTCTGCGACATCCTCACCGACCACTCACAACAAGATAGCCACCATATACAGTAACTTTGTCCCCAACCCACCGACCTACTCAGCATCCCATCTCCCGTGAGCACTGCCACCAACCACCAGCTCACCACATGGGAACTCAGCACACTGAACACAACTACTCTGATGGACTCCATCCACTCGGGAGCACCCAAGACCCCACCGACTTTTCAACCTCAGAAGAGACAAGACCAGCCAACAGCTCGCCACCAGCTCACCACCATCCTCACCGCCTCCATTGCCACAGCCACCTTTCATGATGCCTGGAAACATGCAGAGGTCAGACCCCTCCTCAAGAAACCCTCTGCAGACCCCAGCGAGCTCCAGAACGACCGCCCCATCTCGCTGCTCCCATTTCCCCCAAAATCCTGGAGAAGGACATCAACTTCCAACTCACCGAACATGTGGTAAGAAACAACCTGCTGGACCCATTCCAATCAGATTTCAGAGCCAATCACAGCACAAAGACAGCCCTGATCGCCGCAACAGACGCACCCTACTCGACAGAGGACAATAAGTCGCCTTGATCCTACTCGACCTCTCTACACCTTCGACACTGTCTCCCACCACACACTCATCGATCGACTGCGCCAGATCCTAATCAGAGATGACGCACTTAGACGGATGGCATCTTTTCTAACGAGGCACACCCAGAGAATCTGTCTCCCCCCCCCTTCACCACTCAACCGAAGCATACCCCCTGCGGCGTCCCTCAAGGCTCATCCCTCAGCCCAACCCTACATCTACAGTACACCACTCGCAGACATCGTCAGAGCCCACGACATAAACATCATCTCCTACGCCGACTCCCAACTCACCCTCTCTCTCTCTCTCAGCGGACCCCACCACGACAAACACCAATTTCCACAACTGTATGAAAAACATCTCGGCCTGGAAGAACAACTGCCTGAAGCTCAGCACAGACTAAACAGAAGTCCTGATCTTCGGCAGACTCGCCTCCCTCTGGAATGACTCCTGGTGGCCATCGGAAATTGGAACTCAGACCTACCCCCACTCTGAAAGACCACGCCCGCAACCTCAGCATCATCCTGGACAGTGAACTCTCCATGAAACGTCAGGTCAACGCTGTCTCCTCAGCCTGTTTTCACACCCTCCGCATGCTCATTAGTATTTTTAAGTGGCTACCCAACAATACCAGGAAAACTGTGACTCAGGCTCTCATCACTAGCCGGTTGGACTACGGCACCCACTCTATGTAGGCATCACCACCAAACTCTTGAGAAGACTCCAGACGATCCAGAACGCAGCAGCCAGACTGATCCTCAACCTGCCCAATAGAACCCACATCACCCAGCACCTGAGAGACCTCCACTGGCTCCCCATCCAGGAAAGATGCCAATTCAACATATACTGACCCACGCCTACAAAGTCCTCCACGACCAAGGATCTGCCTACATGAACCACAGCCTGATTTTCCACTGACTGTCCAGGAACCGCCTCTCACCTTGCCCACGCACAGATACCGCGCATCCGCCGCTGCCGCACCGGAGGACTCTCCTTCTTTCACCTTACCACCAAATCCTGGAACACCCTTCCCCTACACCTCCGTACGTCAACGCCGCTGACAGACTTCAGGAAGGGACTCAAGACCTGGTTCTTAAACTTAGACCTGCAGCACAGAACCTGGATACCTTTGTGGGTGATAAGCCGTGCTGTAGAAATTCTGATTGATTGATTGACATCTCTCTGGGATGTTCGCCTGTTATGTAATTCGTTGTGCACGGGGCATTCAACGCCTTTTCTCTGTATTTCTATGTGATATTCACACACACGCTCCCAAATTTCTCTGGAATACGGACCATGATCTATAGGTTTATCTGGAATTTTCAGCAGCTATTTTTAGAACTCTGGCACATACTCCCTTGTTCTTTATAGGTGGATAAACCCTTCACCCATGTTCTCTGTATTTATCTTTGATATCTAACCCCGACTTTTTCATTTGTCTGTGATATTCACGCATGCTCTCCACATTTCGCTGAAAAAAGTCTATCTGCTCTCTACATTTTTCTGTCACATTCACCAGCTCTCAGGATTTCTTTGGGATAGTCTCCCACCCTCTCCTCATATGCTTCAGTGAGATAGTCACCCATTGCATTTCCCTGGGATCTACACCACCAAGAGCCTAATGTATGAAAGGCTTTTTCTCATTCTGTGTCTATGGCAAAATGTTTTCGGACATAGGGCCGCAACTCTCTGTATGCAACTATGATCTCTCCCTTCTGTCTGCAAATGTCTGTGTAATTCCACCTATGACAGTCAACACTAATCTGTATTTTTCTCTGCTGTTCATCCCATTTACAGTACTGCTTTTAAATAAACGCATCCCGATCTTTGAAAATAACCCCTCTCCCTCTGTATTTTTCTGCTATAGCCATTTTTCCTTCTCTCATTCTTGGGAAAAACCACCATATGCACATCTCTTTGATATTTGCCCACGCTCTTTGCTTTGAAATGCACTTTGTTAACCACATTTTTCTACAAAACACCCCCTGCTAAATGGTTTTCTCTACAACATTCTCTACTTCTCTATGCAATTACCTGTGAACTTGTGCGATTTTTGCTACTGACCCACAACACAAATTGCGTTTTGCATTGCTGATATTCAGTTATGCATTATTCATGGCGCTCAAAAATGTTCTTTACTTTTCACATTCGACAGGGTTCATCACCCATCATTCTGAATTTTTAAGAGATAGCTATTCCAATATCAAGCAATTATCTACGTTATTCTAGGATATTCGCTATCAGGCCTCCACTCCATACATTTGCTTTGAAAATTAGGGCTCGGTGGCCCCACATTCCTCTAGGCCATGGCGCCACTGTACCTGCTGCACAAATAGAAATTACGCTCCTGGCACCTACTCTTATTCTGTATTTCGACTCTGGTATTACCTCCACTGCCACCAAAGCCCCTTCACTGGCTTCCCCTCCTCGCCCTCACGGTCTGCATATCTATAAGCCGAGCCCGGTAAATTTCGTCAGGTGGAAGCCTGCCTGGCCAGTGTCACGTTCCCAGTCTCCATCCAAACACCTGTAAACACCCAACCAAGGCCCAAGGGCATGAGGAAATGTGCCAGCTAGGTGGACGGGGCAGTGGCGAGGCCGCTATTGTCTCCAGGCCACGCCGAGAGCAGCCGGGTAAACAGCAGTAAACAACCCCCCTAGCACCGCAGCGGCGGCCATTGTCTGGCTGGTATGCGGGCCTCGGCGGGCCGTGAGGCGCAGGATGGGCAGGCAGGCCTGGGCCTGCCCGTGAAGGGCGGGAGTAGGCCACAGGCCCCAGCCTAATGAGGCCCTTTTCAGACCGCAGCTCGAGGAATGTGTGGCTGCGCACATCTCACGGAGGCCAGAGAGGGCCTGGGGCCAAAGTGCGTGTGCGTCATCGAAGCGCACTACTATAGCTCCCTCCACTGCACACGGTAGAAGTCCTTGCCTCTCACTGTCGAAGTTAACACCCCCCGTCGTCCTCCGCCACCGGGTCAAAACTGAACTACCTACCACCACCACGCACAAAAAAATATCTTATTGGTAAAATAAGCCAGATAAGGCTCTCCAATGTAAGTATACAAAAGTGATACTTTAAATGCAAATTTGAACAGTGCCCCCCTCTCTCTCCCTTCTAATAAAAACGCTGCCTTACTTTTACAGCCACGCTTTCTCCATTCACGACCTGCCTGCCGGTGCTCCCTAGTGGCGGAACACGAAACTGAATTCTATAGCCGTTAACAGCGTTGCCTGACCTGACTTATACTGTGCTGGAGAGAGCACGGTTTACACAGGCACGGGCGGCCCTACCCCTCACATGGGCGAGCACCTCTTGCGAACAATTATATAGGGCTTACAACCTCGTCCAAGGCGGTGAGGCATTTGTGGATAGTATTTAGAAAGATTTGTGCAGTTATGACATGCAGTATTGAATTGGTGGGGTGATAGACTAGAGGAGTTTAGATAGTATACAGTCATGAAATGTCTGGTTTAAGATATAGGATAGATTAAAAACCAAGTGATGAGAAGTAAGCAATTAACAAGGGATATAGTTAAACTAGGTGTCATGCATTTTGAATAGGACTAATTAAGATGAGACTGTCTTGCACGAGAAGAAACGTAAGGAGAGCAGTGTTATAGAAATTAAGCAGCAGGATATTTCTAATTTCATACAGGGAATTATAGCTATATTGTGAAAGGAGGCTTGTCAAGTTTGCGTGCGGTATCACGTACGTAACAGAAAGAATAAATGGAAATTACATTTATATAGTGCTTACCATATGTGGAGCGCTCAAATGCTTGTAGTATGCTAAACAGTGTGGGGCAGATTTACAAGCCCCTTGCGCCACTTTTGCGTCACTTTTCCCATGTTAAAAGTGAGGCAAAAGTGGCGCAAGGGGCTTGTAAATCTGCCCCTGTATGTAGTGTGTGTGGTTGGAAGGGTACCGTTTTTATTTTGATCCTGTATGGCAGGTGTTTCCATGTCGTGCGTGATGACCGAGGTGCAGTTATCGTGTGATGGATGAGGAAGTGTGAAAAATAGAGACAGTTTATTGTTCGAAGTATGCTAACCACTGCAGAGTGGCGGCTGGTGACTTTTGGAAGTGGTGAGGCGTAAATTACTGTAGCAGATTAAGTGAATGACCATTTGGGGGTTAGAAAAAAAGGGGCAAGTGCTGCCTTTTAAAGCTAATTTAAAGAATTTGGTGAAAAAGCTATTCTGACGGTGTAGTCTTGAATATTTAACCCCTTCGCTGCTAGGCCTTTTCCCCCCCTGTGCTAAGCCTTTTTTTGGCTATTTGGGGTAGTTTGCGCTTATGCCCCTGTAACTTTTTGACCACATAAGGTATCCACGCCAAATTTGCGTCCTTTTCTTCCAACATCATGGGGATTCTAAAGGTACCCAGGGTTTGTGGATTCCACTGGAGGGGACCCAGAAATTAGCCAAAATATAGCAACTTTTTTTTTTTTAATGGGAAAAAAGGGCTACAGATGAAAGCGTCTGGTTTTTTCCCTGCAAATGGTATCAACAAAGGGGTTGTGGGGCTGAAATCACCATTTTCCCAGCTTTCAGGGACAAGCAGACTTTTGTCAGAAAACCAACATTTTTTACACAGTTTTGGCATTTTTCTGGGACATAGCCTATTTTTGCTATTTTTTGTGCTTTCAACCTTCTTCCAGTTAATGGTAGAAATGGGTATGAAAGCAATAATGGATCCTGGAAAGCTATACATTTTAGAAAAGTAGAAAAAATTCTAAATTCAGCAAGGGGTCATTTGTGTAGATCCTTCAAGGTTTCTTTATAGAAACTAACAGTTGAATATAGGACAAATTGAAAATTAGTGGGAAAAAACAGCCATTTGTGTCAACATTTTCACCTGTAACTTCTTCTAATTATGACAGCTGTTTGAAAGCAATATACAGTTACATCCGCTGGACCTTTCTGGTTGTGGGGATATATAGGACTTGTAGGTTCACCAAGAATCCGACGAACCCAGAGCCAATAACTGAGCAGTGTCTTGCAATGGTTTTTTATTATGTACCGGGTATATAGCAATTAATTTGTGAAAATATATACATGGAAAAATCGGTATGAAAGACACCTACATATTTCTGAAATTGGAACAAAATATAGAGTTTAGAAACATAGATATTTGCACATTTCCGAAATTGTGAGTACCCATACTAGCATGAGAACTATAGGTCATTTTTCAAAATGACTTCTTTTTTACACATTGTCTTTCATTTGGAAGGCAGAAATGCATTGAAAGTCAATAGGTAATAACAGGTGCTCTACAATTCTGTGTTACCCTAAGTCTCCCAATAAAAATGGTACCTCACTTGTGTGGGTAGGCCTCGTGCCCGCGACAGGAAACGGCTCAAAACGCAACGTGGACACACTTTATTTTTACAGTGAAAACGGACCCTTTTTTTGCAAAGTGCCTAGCTGTAGATTTTGAACCCTAGCTCTGCCGGCACCTAGGGAAATGTTAGAAATGGGGGTCTCTAGTTGGCAGTGGCTGGCCAATGTCCAAGTAGGGACCCTTCTTCCTAAGTCAGAGTAAGGGGGCTACACCCTTTGATAACCCCTGCTCAACCCTGTGGTAACGTAGCACGAGCAGACAGGCCTATCTCAGAGGCAGTGTGTGAAGCATTTATGACCATACACAATAACGCAGTGAAGACACCACAAAGGGACACCACACAAGTAGCTATAGAAAAATAAGTATCTTTATATAAGCTTAACACAAGGCTCAAATACGATCAAAAAGCCACAATGCACGTAAATGTAATTTCACTAAAGGCAATAAAAGCACTCAAAAGCGGGTGAAACAAACTTAGTTCGAGACCGGGGTCTACGCGACCCGGTGATGCACAATGTACCTGAGGGTTAACGGGGGCACGCCACGCAGCTTCGGGAGGAAGCCGCGATGATGACAGGCGGACTCGCAGCTGCCACAGCTTCCAGCTGCAGCGGTCCGCGGCGTGCACTCACGATGATCCTGAGGCAGTGATTAAAAGGCGGGCTCGCAGCGGCAACAGCTCCTCAGCTGCAGCGGCCCACGATAGCGCTGATTCTCGTAACACAGGCAAAGGCGGGCTCTCAGCGGCAACAGCTCCTCAGCTGCAGCGGCCCACAATAGCGATAGCGATGATTCTCGTAACACAGGCACATGCGGGCTCTCAGCGGCAACAGCTCCTCAGCTGCAGCGGCCCGCGATAGCGATGATTCTCGTAACACGGACAAATGCGGATTCTCAGCAGCAACAGCTCCTCAGCTGCAGCGGCCCACAATAGCGCTAGCGATGATCCTCGTAGCACAGACAGATGCGGGCTCTCAGCGGCAACAGCTCCTCAGCTGCAGCGGCCCACAATAGCGATAGCGATGATTCTCGTAGCACGGACAAATGCGGGCTCTCAGCGGCAGCAGCTCCTCAGCTGCAGCGGCCCACAATAGCGATAGTGATGATTCTCGTAGCACGGACAAATGCGGGCCCTCAGTGGCAACAGCTCCTCAGCTGCAGCGGCCCACAATAGCGATAGCGATGATTCTCGTAGCACAGACAAATGCGGGCTCTCAGCGGCAACAGCTCCTCAGCTGCAGCGACCCACAATAGCGATAGCGATGATTCTCAGCCCGCGTTCCCCGCAGTAGACCCAGAGGCTCTGGAATTCTCGACAGAGGCCTCACCTGCGAGTAGAACCCCTCTCAATAGGAATTCAGAAGGCTTATGGGTGAAGTCTAATGTCCCTGAGACTTTAGCAGGAGGCAAGCTCAAATCAGGCCCTTGGGTAGTTGCTTCAGCAAGATGGATGAAAGTTTCAAAGTCCTTTCCCTCTAGTTACACGGACAGAGGTTCGTCTTGACATCCAGAAGTAACACACACGTCGGGGTTTCGGCGCAGATCTTTATACCCCACAAGTCTTTGTTCTCAAAAAGTCACAAGTCACTGAACCCAGTCAGAACCAGTTCGGTGTGGTCCTGGAGCACTTTATTTATGAGGCTGCAACCTGCCTTTGAGGAAGAGGGGGTCTGCCATCAGACGCACAGTGGGGGCTGGAGCCATCATTCACCTTGCCAGGCCCAGCCCTGCTCAGATCAAAGGGTCACCCCTCCCCATACTCCAGCTGCAGATCTCGCTATTCGACCCAGGTCAGGCTCAGCCTGCCCTGACCCTCCAAGACCAGACATCCAATACACATAACAGCAGAGCACACTTAAGCAAGAAAATACCTACTTTCTAGAAGTGGTATTTTCAAACACAGAATATAAAAATAATCCTCACTAAAAGATGTATTTTAATATTCTGAGCTCAGGCATACTAAATTCGACTTTCCAAACATGTTCCTTGGGTCAGCTAGGATTGGAGGATGTAATAATCAAAACTGCCCATTCTGGCCTAAGGGAACAGATAGCCTTGCAATAGTGAAAAACGAAATGGAGTGTAATTCACTATTAGGACATGCCACACAGCCAAGGCAGGTCCTACCTTTCACATACAACGCACCCTGCCATAGGGATGACTTACATGATGCCAAGGGAAGGTTGAGGGACTGGGAAGTGGGTTCACTTCACAGTCAGAAAAAATGGCAGTTCTGGACTGCGCACAGACTCTGCGATGGCAGGTCTGAGACACACTTTACGCGCTGCTTATGTGGGTGGCGCAATCAGCGCTGCAGGCCCACCAGCAGCATTCGGTCTAACAGCCCTGGGCACGCACGGTGCACTATACTAGGGACTAACAGGTAAATCAAATGAGCCAATTATGGGATTACCAATTCATCCAGTCAATTTACAATAGGGAGCATTCGCGCTGTAGCACTGAATGACAGTGGCACAGCGCCCAGAGCATCTAACACCAGCACACACAGAGGAGACAAAAAGCGAAAGATGGAAGGGAGACCCACGCCAATGGTGCCATGTCTAACACGTGTCCCCTCCAGCTGAAATGTGGGGAGAACTACCCACCCACTTGGGGGTTCTCATCACTAAGGCGGAAAAATCTGGACAGACCATCAGCATTGGCGTGTTCTGTACCCGGGCGGTGTTCCACCGTAAAGTCCATCCCCTGTAGGGAAATAGACCACCTCAACAACTTTGGATTCTCACCCCTCATCTGCATCAACCATCTGAGGGGCCTGTGGTCCGTCTGAACCCGGAAGTGAGTCCCAAACAGGTATGGTCTCAGCTTCTTCAGTGCCCAGACCACAGCAAATGCCTCACGCTCAATTGCACTCCACCTCTGTTCCCGTGGAAGTAACCTCCTACTAATGAAGGCTACCGGTTGGTCTAGGCCCTCCTCATTGATCTGTGACAGAACAGCCCCCACACCATGCTCTGAAGCATCTGTCTGGACAACAAATTCGTTTGCAAAGTTGGGCGCCTGAAGTACAGGTGCTGTGCACATGGCAGTCTTCAGGGCGTCAAAAGCTTTCTGACAGGTGTCAGTTCAGTTCACACTCTTTGGCTGCTTCTTAGAAGTCAGCTCAGTCAAGGGTGCAACAATGTTGCCATACCCCTTGACAAACCTCCTGTAATAACCCGTGAGTCCTAAAAAGGCTCTCACCTGTGTCTGGGTCTTTGGGGGCTCCCAAGCCAGGATGGTTTCAATCTTGGGCTGTAGGGGCGCCACCTGGCCGCTCTCAACCTGGTGTCCCAAGTACACCACAGAACCCTGCCCAATCTGGCACTTACTTGCCTTGATTGTGAGGCCTGCCCTTCGCAGTGCCATCAACACTTCCCAGAGGTGGCGCAGGTGGTCCTCCCATGAGGAACTAAACACTGCAATGTCATCCAGGTAGGTGGCACTGAAATCCTCCAGCCCAACCAACACCCTGTTGACCAACCTCTGAAAGGTGGCAGGGGCATTCTTCATCCCAAAGGGCATCACCCGGAACTGGTAGTGCCCATCCGGTGTGGAGAATGCTGACCTCTCCTTTGCCCCATCAGTCGAGGCGATCTGCCAATACCCAGACGTCAAATCAAACGTGCTGCGGTACCGTGCAGCCCCTAGCCGATCTATGAGCTCATCAGCTCGGGGGATGGGGTGCGCGTCAGTCTTTGTGACTGAATTGAGACCTCGGTAGTCCACGCAGAACCGAAGTTCTGGGGTGGCACCAGGCGCTGCAGCTTTTGGTACCAAGACCACTGGGCTGGCCCAAGGGCTGCTAGAGGACTCAATCACCCCTAAAGCAAACATTTTGGAAACCTCCTCCTTAATGGATGCCCTAACCCGGTCGGTCACTCGGTAAGCCTTGTGCTTAACAGGAGGACTGTCCCCAGTGTCCACTTCATGGACACACCAATCAGTGACACTAGGCACCAGGGAGAACAGATCACTGAATTGTCCCAACAGTTGGCGACAATCACTCTGCTGCTCAGGGGTCAGTGTGGTGGAGAGGACCACACCCTCCACTGACCCATCTTGCTCCTTTGCACACAGGAGGTCAGGAAGAGGCTCACTCTCCTCCTCCATCCCAGCATCTGTGGCCAGGAGCATGCCCACTTCAGACCTCTCAAAGTGGGGCTTCAGGCAGTTGACATGCAGGACCCGCAAGGGGTTCCGGGGAGACCGCAAGTCCACAAAGTAGGTAACAGGACTCTTGCGCTCCACCACCTCAAATGGTCCGGTCCACTTATCTTGGAGCGCACAGGGCTCCACTGGGGCCATGACCCAAACCTTTTGACCAGGCTGAAACTCAATCAGAGTGGCATTCTGATCGTGCCAACGTTTCATCTCTTCCTGGCTGGCTTCCAGATTTGCCTCAGCAAGCTTTCTGAAATGCCGAGTCTGGTTCCTGAAGGCCAGCATGTAGCTAAACACATCCTGGGGAGGTTTCCTGGGAGATTGCTCCCAGCCTTCCTTGACCAGACTCAGAGGCCCTCTTACCGGGTGACCATAGAGTAGTTCAAAGGGGCTGAACCCTAGGGACTTCTGTGGCACCTCACGGTAAGCAAACAACAGGCATGGCAAGAGGACATCCCACTTACGCCTCATGGACTCTTCTAGGCCATAATCATGCCTTTGAGGGTCCGGTTGAATCTCTCAACCAGCCCATTACCTTGGGGGTGGTAAGGGGTGGTAAACTTATAAGTTACCCCACACTCCTCCCACAGAGACTTCATATATTTGGAAATGAAGTTAGTACCCCAATCGGACACCACCTCTCTGGGGAACCCCACACGGGAGAAAATCCCCATCAGTGCATGTCCCACCACGGGGGTCGTCACTGTCCGGAGTGGGATGGCTTCAGGGTACCGGGTGGCATGGTCCACCAAGACCAGGATGAACCTGTTGCCCATGGCTGTCTTGGGGTCCAGAGGCCCCACAATGTCAATGCCCACTCGCTCGAATGGGGTACTGACAACTGGAAAGGGCTGGAGTGGGGCTTTGATCTTCCCCCACTCTTCCCACTTGCCTGGCAAGTTTCACATGTCCTGCAGTGAGCATCTGAGCTCCTGCGCATCTGGGGCCAATAAAAGTGGGTGACCAGCCTCTCGAAGGTCTTGGTCTGCCCCAGATGTCCTGCCAATGGCACATCATGAGCCAACCCCAGTAGGAAGGCTCTGAAGCACTGGGGTACCACCAGCACACGGGCTGACCCAGGCTCAGCAACCTTAGGCTCGCTGTAAAGGAGGTCATTCTCCCAATAGATCAGCTGTGACCCTGACTGATCACCTGCTGCCTGGGCTGCAGCCTGTCGCCGCGGCCCCTCAAGAGAAGGGCACGTTCTCTGCTGTTCACAAAATTCCTCCCTGGTGGGCCCTCCTTCCTGCTGCCAATGGGTCAGCCCAGGCAGGTCCCCCAGTTCGGCTACTTGTTCCCCGGTAGGCTCCAGGGCATCCCCTCAAGGTCTGCTCCCTCCTGGGCCGTGGGAACTATGGAGGCCGGTTTCCCGCGCCCCCTACCCCCTTCTCTTTAAGGCAGGGGCCTGGGCCATACTTTCAGGCTCCGGGTCCTTCTGAACGTCCTTACTGGCTGCCATGGACCGAGTGGTCGCGCACACCCACTCAGGCAGACCCAACATTTCCAAGTGAGATTTCCTCTCCACCGTAGCCCACGGGGAGTTCTCTAAATCGTTGCCCAACAGACAGTCTACCGGCATGGGTGGCCTCACAGCTACTTGAAGAGTTCCTGAGACCCCCACCCCCCCCACTCAAAGGGAACTTGAGCCACCTCACACTGGCTCTCAGAGTTGTCTGCTGACACTACTGGGCAGAATGCATGGGGGACAACCTGCTCTGGGGACACCAACCGGGAGCTGACAGCAGTCACACTTGCTCCGGTGTCCCTCAGAGCCTCCACCCTATGGCCATTGATGGTCACCCACTGCCTGTACTTCTTAGTGTTATCAGGCAGCGTGGGGTTAGGGACCTTCTCAAAGTCTCCTAGCGAGACAAGGGTCAATTCTACGGGATCCCACCCACCTGGGGCACCCATCTCCTCCCCTCCCAGGGCTACACTAGCAAGCTGGCGGGGTGGTGCACGGGGTGGTGCATTGAGGTCCCTCTGGGGACAGTGGGGATCATAATACCGGTGGCCCACTTGACCACATTTAAAACAAGTAAGGGGCCCCCTATGAACAGGCCTACCTGTCGGGGGCACTGGCTTCTTCTCAGGGGGAGACTGGGACACCACTCCTGGGTTCCCTTGGGAATTACTTTGGGGCCCTCTCTGGAACTCCCTCTGTTTACCCCTGTCCCCCCAACTCCTCTGCTGGGGACCCTGCCCACCTTTGGTGAAGTCTCCCACATGACCCTTCGAACCCGGGTGCTCACCCAGCGGTCTGCCTCCTCAGCAAGCTTCCTAGGGTTAGTTAGCTTGCTATCAACAAGGTGCTGGCGTAGCTCTGGAAAACAGTTACTAGCTAAATGCTCCCACGCAAACAAATCATACAGTTGTTCAAAAGTTTCCACCTTGCTACCTTTTACCCAGCGATCCATTGCTCTGCAAAAAAAAGACACATATTCAACCCAAGTGGTACCCTCTAACTTCTTACAGGTTCTAAATCTCTGCCTGTACATTTCTGGGGTCAAACCATATCGCGTCATCAAGGCCTCTTTCATGTGGGCATACACCATCCTGCTCTCTTCGGGCAGATCCAACAGGGTATCCCTCCCATCACTCACAAAGCGTCCCCACAACCCCGCTCCCCAATCCTTCTCAGGGACCCGGTGGGACACCATTGCTATCTCGTAGGCGGCAAACGATTGCCCAATATCCTCACTCTTATGGAAATCCTTGATGACATCCTTGGGTATATAAACTCTACCCTCGGTAGGTACTAAAGGTATGCTGCCACCAGAGGGGGAGATCTCTAAACTCTTAGCCCTGATATCCAGCTCCCTCAATATTCTCACATGCTCCAGTTTCATTTTCTCAAGTTCAAATGTCAACCTGTTATTCTCAATATCCAACGTTTTACTCTCTAGGTCCTTCTGACCCTCTAATTTGGCCATCTCCAAACTATGCCTCCTATCTCTCTCCCTGTCCTCCATCTCTTCTGGAGACAGGCCCTTTGAGGACACACTAGTACCTGGACTGGAAAGTGCTTTACCTCCCCCTAAATCTACTTCGTCATCCTGCTGCCCTCCGGCATTCTCTCCCCCATCCCCAGGCTCTCCCCCATTCCCGGGGGACTCCCGCGCCTCCCACCAGGCCTTTAGCGCCTTCTGATACTCCTCCTTCCTAGAGAGACCTGCAACAGGGACAGTGAATTGCTTGCAAAAAGACTTTAGCTGTTTGGCAGTGTAGGTTTCTAACCTCTCTCCCTCAAAGGTGAGATCCTCCGAAGCATTGGATGCTGGCTTACCCATTGTAGACATAACTGGCAATTACGATCAAAAATACACCAAGATCAAAAATGTATGTGGTTGCGTTTAGGTCTGCACTCACTAGTAGTGTACACCAGTTATTGTATGTGGATCACAAATGCAAGTCCTGATCCTCACCGCTGACCACCAATGTTAGAAATGGGGGTCTCTAGTTGGCAGTGGCTGGCCAATGTCCAAGTAGGGACCCTTCTTCCTAAGTCAGAGTAAGGGGGCTACACCCTTTGATAACCCCTGCTCAACCCTGTGGTAACGTAGCACGAGCAGACAGGCCTATCTCAGAGGCAGTGTGTGAAGCATTTATGACCATACACAATAACGCAGTGAAGACACCACTAAGGGACACCACACAAGTAGCTATAAAAAAATAAGTATCTTTATATAAGCTTAACACAAGGCTCAAATACGATCAAAAAGCCACAATGCACGTAAATGTAATTTCACTAAAGGCAATAAAAGCACTCAAAAGCGGGTGAAACGAAGTTAGTTCGAGACCGGGGTCTACGCGACCCGGTGATGCACAATGTACCTGAGGTTTAAAGGGGCACGCCACGCAGCTTCGGGAAGAAGCCGCGATGATGACAGGCGGACTCGCAGCGGCCACAGCTTCCAGCTGCAGCGGTCCGCGGCGTGCACTCACGATGATCCTGAGGCGGTGATTAAAAGGCGGGCTCGCAGCGGCAACAACTCCTCAGCTGCCGCGGCCCACAATAGTGATAGCGCTGATTCTCGTAACACAGGCAAAGGCGGGCTCTCAGCGGCAACAGCTCCTCAGCTGCAGCGGCCCACAATAGCGATAGCGATGATTCTCGTAACACAGCAATACAAAAGGGGATGATGGACGGAACGTTTGAGCCAATCAAACACTCACCCCCAGTCAACTGATCTGGGTTTAATCCATCATCATTCTTTAGCTCACTCCACCACCCCAGTTCAGACATGGCCATATGCAAATCAGTCTGACCCTGTGCCTCATGGGAACAGTCCAGCCCGAACTGCCAAGCCATGTCTTCCCTGGACCGGAAACAAGCATCCTAGGACCGGTTTCTGGCATTCCAGCCGTCATCAGCCAGGCTTGCCTGAATCCAGTGGCAAAGTGAGCAAGGGACCCACGTCTGGGCATACCCCCGCCAACTTAGGGCGAACAAAGCGATACAAAAGGGGATGATGGACGGAACGTTTGAGCCAATCAAACACTCACCCCCAGTCAACTGATCTGGGTTTAATCCATCATCATTCTTTAGCTCACTCCACCACCCCAGTTCAGACATGGCCATATGCAAATCAGTCTGACCCTGTGCCTCATGGGAACAGTCCAGCCCGAACTGCCAAGCCATGTCTTCCCTGGACCGGAAACAAGCATCCTAGGACCGGTTTCTGGCATTCCAGCCATCATCAGCCAGGCTTGCCTGAATCCAGTGGCAAAGTGAGCAAGGGACCCACGTCTGGGCATACCCCCGCCAACTTAGGGCGAACAAAGCGATACAAAAGGGGATGATGGACGGAACGTTTGAGCCAATCAAACACTCACCCCCAGTCAACTGATCTGGGTTTAATCCATCATCATTCTTTAGCTCACTCCACCACCCCAGTTCAGACATGGCCATATGCAAATCAGTCTGACCCTGTGCCTCATGGGAACAGTCCAGCCCGAACTGCCAAGCCATGTCTTCACTTGGACCGGAAACAAGCATCCTAGGACCGGTTTCTGGCATTCCAGCCGTCATCAGCCAGGCTTGCCTGAATCCAGTGGCAAAGTGAGCAAGGGACCCACGTCTGGGCATACCCCCGCCAACTTAGGGCGAACAAAGCGATACAAAAGGGGATGATGGACGGAACGTTTGAGCCAATCAAACACTCACCCCCAGTCAACTGATCTGGGTTTAATCCATCATCATTCTTTAGCTCACTCCACCACCCCAGTTCAGACATGGCCATATGCAAATCAGTCTGACCCTGTGCCTCATGGGAACAGTCCAGCCCGAACTGCCAAGCCATGTCTTCCCTGGACCGGAAACAAGCATCCTAGGACCGGTCCTAGGATGCTTGATTCCGGTCCAGGGAAGACGTGGCTTGGCAGTTCGGTCTGGACTGTTCCCATGAGGCACAGGGTCAAGACTGATTTGCATATGGCTATGTCTGAACTGGGGTGGCGTGGTGAAGCAAAATAACGATGGATTAAACCCAGATCTGTGACTGGGGGTGAATGTTTGCCAATGTGCAGCATTCCGTCCATCATCTTGTGTGACAGAAACCGGTCCTAGGATGCTTGATTCCGGTCCAGGGAAGACGTGGCTTGGCAGTTCGGTCTGGACTGTTCCCATGAGGCACAGGGTCAAGACTGATTTGCATATGGCTATGTCTGAACTGGGGTGGCGTGGTGAAGCAAAATAACGATGGATTAAACCCAGATCTGTGACTGGGGGTGAATGTTTGCCAATGTGCAGCATTCCGTCCATCATCTTGTGTACAGAAACCGGTCCTAGGATGCTTGATTCCGGTCCAGGGAAGACGTGGCTTGGCAGTTCGGTCTGGACTGTTCCCATGAGGCACAGGGTCAAGACTGATTTGCATATGGCTATGTCTGAACTGGGGTGGCGTAGTGAAGCAAAATAACGATGGATTAAACCCAGATCTGTGACTGGGGGTGAATGTTTGCCAATGTGCAGCATTCCGTCCATCATCTTGTGTGTTTTGCATTTCGCCCTATGTGAGAAGGGTATGCCCAGACGTGGGTCCCGTGCTCACTGCGCCACTGGAGTCAAGCTATCCTGGCTGATGAAGGTTGATAGCCAGAAACCGGTCCTAGGATGCTTGATTCCGGTCCAGGGAAGACGTGGCTTGGCAGTTCGGTCTGGACTGTTCCCATGAGGCACAGGGTCAAGACTGATTTGCATATGGCTATGTCTGAACTGGGGTGGCGTGGTGAAGCAAAATAACGATGGATTAAACCCAGATCTGTGACTGGGGGTTAATGTTTGCCAATGTGCAGCATTCCGTCCATCATCTTGTGTGTTTTGCATTTCGCCCTATGTGGGAAGGGTATGCCCAGACGTGGGTCCCGTGCTCACTGCGCCACTGGAGTCAAGCTATCCTGGCTGATGAAGGTTGATAGCCAGAAACCGGTCCTAGGATGCTTGATTCCGGTCCAGGGAAGACGTGGCTTGGCAGTTCGGTCTGGACTGTTCCCATGAGGCACAGGGTCAAGACTGATTTGCATATGGCTATGTCTGAACTGGGGTGGCGTGGTGAAGCAAAATAACGATGGATTAAACGCAGATCTGTGACTGGGGGTGAATGTTTGCCAATGTGCAGCATTCCGTCCATCATCTTGTGTGTTTTGCATTTTGCCCTATGTGGGAAGGGTATGCCCAGACGTGGGTCCCGTGCTCACTGCGCCACTGGAGTCAAGCTATCCTGGCTGATGAAGGTTGATAGCCAGAAACCGGTCCTAGGATGCTTGATTCCGGTCCAGGGAAGACGTGGCTTGGCAGTTCGGTCTGGACTGTTCCCATGAGGCACAGGGTCAAGACTGATTTGCATACGGCTATGTCTGAACTGGGGTGGCGTGGTGAAGCAAAATAACGATGGATTAAACCCAGATCTGTGACTGGGGGTGAATGTTTGCCAATGTGCAGCATTCCGTCCATCATCTTGTGTGTTTTGCATTTCGCCCTATGTGGGAAGGGTATGCCCAGACGTGGGTCCCGTGCTCACTGCGCCACTGGAGTCAAGCTATCCTGGCTGATGAAGGTTGATAGCCAGAAACCGGTCCTAGGATGCTTGATTCCGGTCCAGGGAAGACGTGGCTTGGCAGTTCGGTCTGGACTGTTCCCATGAGGCACAGGGTCAAGACTGATTTGCATATGGCTATGTCTGAACTGGGGTGGCGTGGTGAAGCAAAATAACGATGGATTAAACCCAGATCTGTGACTGGGGGTGAATGTTTGCCAATGTGCAGCATTCCGTCAATCATCTTGTGTGTTTTGCATTTCGCCCTATGTGGGAAGGGTATGCCCAGACGTGGGTCCCGTGCTCACTGCGCCACTGGAGTCAAGCTATCCTGGCTGATGAAGGTTGATAGCCAGAAACCGGTCCTAGGATGCTTGATTCCGGTCCAGGGAAGACGTGGCTTGGCAGTTCGGTCTGGACTGTTCCCATGAGGCACAGGGTCAAGACTGATTTGCATATGGCTATGTCTGAACTGGGGTGGCGTGGTGAAGCAAAATAACGATGGATTAAACCCAGATCTGTGACTGGGGGTGAATGTTTGCCAATGTGCAGCATTCCGTCCATCATCTTGTCTGTTTTGCATTTCGCCCTATGTGGGAAGGGTATGCCCAGACGTGGGTCCCGTGCTCACTGCGCCACTGGAGTCAAGCTATCCTGGCTGATGAAGGTTGATAGCCAGAAACCGGTCCTAGGATGCTTGATTCCGGTCCAGGGAAGACGTGGCTTCGCAGTTCGGTCTGGACTGTTCCCATGAGGCACAGGGTCAAGACTAATTTGCATATGGCTATGTCTGAACTGGGGTGGCGTGGTGAAGCAAAATAACGATGGATTAAACCCAGATCTGTGACTGGGGGTGAATGTTTGCCAATGTGCAGAATTCCGTCCATCATCTTGTGTGTTTTGCATTTCGCCCTATGTGGGAAGGGTATGCCCAGACGTGGGTCCCGTGCTCACTGCGCCACTGGAGTCAAGCTATCCTGGCTGATGAAGGTTGATAGCCAGAAACCGGTCCTAGGATGCTTGATTCCGGTCCAGGGAAGACGTGGCTTGGCAGTTCGGTCTGGACTGTTCCCATGAGGCACAGGGTCAAGACTGATTTGCATATGGCTATGTCTGAACTGGGGTGGCGTGGTGAAGCAAAATAACGATGGATTAAACCCAGATCTGTGACTGGGGGTGAATGTTTGCCAATGTGCAGCATTCCGTCCATCATCTTGTGTGTTTTGCATTTCGCCCTATGTGGGAAGGGTATGCCCAGACGTGGGTCCCGTGCTCACTGCGCCACTGGAGTCAAGCTATCCTGGCTGATGAAGGTTGATAGCCAGAAACCGGTCCTAGGATGCTTGATTCCGGTCCAGGGAAGACGTGGCTTGGCAGTTCGGTCTGGACTGTTCCCATGAGGCACAGGGTCAAGACTGATTTGCATATGGCTATGTCTCAACTGGGGTGGCGTGGTGAAGCAAAATAACGATGGATTAAACCCAGATCTGTGACTGGGGGTGAATGTTTGCCAATGTGCAGCATTCCGTCCATCATCTTGTGTGTTTTGCATTTCGCCCTATGTGGGAAGGGTATGCCCAGACGTGGGTCCCGTGCTCACTGCGCCACTGGAGTCAAGCTATCCTGGCTGATGAAGGTTGATAGCCAGAAACCGGTCCTAGGATGCTTGATTCCGGTCCAGGGAAGACGTGGCTTGGCAGTTCGGTCTGGACTGTTCCCATGAGGCACAGGGTCAAGACTGATTTGCATATGGCTATGTCTGAACTGGGGTGGCGTGGTGAAGCAAAATAACGATGGATTAAACCCAGATCTGTGACTGGGGGTGAATGTTTGCCAATGTGCAGCATTCCGTCCATCATCTTGTGTGTTTTGCATTTCGCCCTATGTGGGAAGGGTATGCCCAGACGTGGGTCCCGTGCTCACTGCGCCACTGGAGTTAAGCTATCCTGGCTGATGAAGGTTGATAGCCAGAAACCGGTCCTAGGATGCTTGATTCCGGTCCAGGGAAGACGTGGCTTGGCAGTTCGGTCTGGACTGTTCCCATGAGGCACAGGGTCAAGACTGATTTGCATATGGCTATGTCTGAACTGGGGTGGCGTGGTGAAGCAAAATAACGATGGATTAAACCCAGATCTGTGACTGGGGGTGAATGTTTGCCAATGTGCAGCATTCCGTCCATCATCTTGTGTGTTTTGCATTTCGCCCTATGTGGGAAGGGTATGCCCAGACGTGGGTCCCGTGCTCACTGCGCCACTGGAGTCAAGCTATCCTGGCTGATGAAGGTTGATAGCCAGAAACCGGTCCTAGGATGCTTGATTCCGGTCCAGGGAAGACGTGGCTTGGCAGTTCGGTCTGGACTGTTCCCATGAGGCACAGGGTCAAGACTGATTTGCATATGGCTATGTCTGAACTGGGGTGGCGTGGTGAAGCAAAATAACGATGGATTAAACCCAGATCTGTGACTGGGGGTGAATGTTTGCCAATGTGCAGCATTCCGTCCATCATCTTGTGTGTTTTGCATTTCGCCCTATGTGGGAAGGGTATGCCCAGACGTGGGTCCCGTGCTCACTGCGCCACTGGAGTCAAGCTATCCTGGCTGATGAAGGTTGATAGCCAGAAACCGGTCCTAGGATGCTTGATTCCGGTCCAGGGAAGACGTGGCTTGGCAGTTCGGTCTGGACTGTTCCCATGAGGCACAGGGTCAAGACTGATTTGCATATGGCTATGTCTGAACTGGGGTGGCGTGGAGAAGCAAAATAACGATGGATTAAACCCAGATCTGTGACTGGGGGTGAATGTTTGCCAATGTGCAGCATTCCGTCCATCATCTTGTGTGTTTTGATTCTCGTAACACAGGCACATGCGGGCTCTCAGCTGCAGCAGCTCCTCAGCTGCAGCGGCCCACAATAGCGATAGTGATGATTCTCGTAACACGGACAAATGCGGATTCTCAGCGGCAACAGCTCCTCAGCTGCAGCGGCCCACAATAGCGCTAGCGATGATCCTCGTAGCACAGACAGATGCGGGCTCTCAGCGGCAACAGCTCCTCAGCTGCAGCGGCCCACAATAGCAATAGCGATGATTCTCGTAGCACGGACAAATGCGGGCTCTCAGCGGCAGCAGCTCCTCAGCTGCAGCGGCCCACAATAGCGATAGTGATGATTCTCGTAGCACGGACAAATGCGGGCCCTCAGCGGCAACAGCTCCTCAGCTGCAGCGGCCACAATAGCGATAGCGATGATTCTCGTAGCACAGACAAATGCGGGCTCTCAGCGGCAACAGCTACTCAGCTGCAGCGGCCCACAATAGCGATAGCGATGATTCTCAGCCCGCGTTCCCCGCAGTAGACCCAGAGGCTCTTGAATTCTCGACAGAGGCCTCACTTGCGAGTAGAACCCCTCTCAATAGGAATTCAGAAGGCTGATGGGTGAAGTCTAATGTCCCTGAGACTTCAGCAAGAGGCAAGCTCAAATCAGGCCTTTGGTAGTTGCTTCAGCAAGATGGATGAAAGTTTCAAAGTCCTTTCCCTCTAGTTACACAGACAGAGGTTCGTCTTGACATCCAGAAGTAACACACACGTCGGGGTTTCGGCGCAGATCTTTATACCCCACAAGTCTTTGTTCTCAAAAAGTCACAAGTCACTGAACCCAGTCAGAACCAGTTCGGTGTGGTCCTGGAGCACTTTATTTACGAGGCTGCATCCTGCCTTTGAGGAAGAGGGGGTCTGCCATCAGACGCACAGTGGGGGCTGGAGCCATCATTCACCTTGCCAGGCCCAGCCCTGCTCAGATCAAAGGGACACCCCTCCCCATACTCCAGCTGCAGATCTCGCTATTCGACTCAGGTCGGGCTCAGCCTGCCCTGACCCTCCAAGACCAGACATCCAATACACATAACAGCAGAGCATACTGGACGACTTAGGCAAGAAAATACCTACTTCTAGAAGTGGTATTTTCAAACACAGAATATAAAAATAATCCTCACTAAAAGATGTATTTTAATATTCTGAGCTCAGGCATACTAAATTCGACTTTCCAAACATGTTCCTTGGGTCAGCTAGGATTATAGGATGTAATAATCAAAACTGCCCATTCTGGCCTAAGGGAACAGATAGCCTTGCAATAGTGAAAAACGAAATGGAGTGTAATTCACTATTAGGACATGCCACACAGACCAAGGCAGGTCCTACCTTTCACATACAACGCACCCTGCCATAGGGATGACTTACATGATGCCAAGGGAAGGTTGAGGGACTGGGAAGTGGGTTCACTTCCCAGTCAGAAAAAATTGCAGTTCTGGACTGCGCACAGACTCTGCGATGGCAGGTCTGAGACACACTTTACGCGCTGCTTATGTGGGTGGCGCAATCAGCGCTGCAGGCCCACCAGCAGCATTCGGTCTACCAGCCCTGGGCACGCACGGTGCACTATACTAGGGACTAACAGGTAAATCAAATGAGCCAATTATGGGAATACCAATTCATCCAGTCAATTTACAATAGGGAGCATTCGCGCTGTAGCACTGAATGGCAGTGGCACAGCGCTCAGAGCATCTAACACCAGCACACACAGAGGAGACAAAAAGCGAAAGATGGAAGGGAGACCCACGCCAATGGTGCCAGGTCTAACAGGAAACCTAGCAAACGTATACATTTTTGAAAACTAGACACCCAGGGGAATCCAGGATGGGGTGACTTGACTGGCTCTCACCAAGTTCTATTACCCAGATTCCCTTGCAAACCTAAAAATTTGAAGAAAAACCCCCCCACATTTCTGTGGTGGAAAGTTCTGGAATCTGCGTGGATCCACAAAATTCCACCCACCCCGCATTCCCCAAAGTCTTCCAAGAAAAATGGTACCTCACTTGTGTGGGTAGGCCTAGTGCCCGATACAGGAAACGGCCCAAAACGCAACGTGGACACACCACATTTTCACAGTGAAAACGGACCCTTTATTTGCAAAGTGCCTAGCTGTAGACTTTGAACCCTAGCTCTGCCGGCACCTAGGGAAACCTAGCAAACCTATACATTTTTGAAAACTAGAAACCCAGGTGAATCCAGGATGGGGTGACTTGTCTGGCTCTCACCAGGTTCTGTTACCCAGAATCCCTTGCAAACGTCAAAATGTGTAAAAAAAAACACATTTTCCTCACATTTCTGTGGTGGAAAGTTCTGGAATCTGTGTGGATCCACAAAATTCCACCCACCCCGCGTTCCCCAAAGTCTTCCGAGAAAAATGGTCCTCACTTGTGTGGGTAGGTCTAGTGCCCGCGACCGGAAACGGCCCAAAACGCAACGTAGACACACCACATTTTCACAGTGAAAACTGACCCTTTTTTACAAAGTGCCTAGCTGTAGATTTTGAACCCTAGCTCTGTCGGCACCTAGGTAATACTAGCAAACCTATACATTTTTGAAAACTAGACACCCAGTGGAATCAAGGATGTGGTGACTTGTCTGGCTCTCACCAGGTTCTGTTACCCAGAATCCCTTGCAAACCTCAAAATTTGTATTAAAAAAAACACATTTTCCTCACATTTCTGTGGTGGAAAGTTCTGGAATCTGTGTGGATCCACAAAATTCCCCCCACCCCGCATTCCCCAAAGTCTTCCGAGAAAAATGGTACCTCACTTGTGTGGTTAGGCCTAGTGCCCACGACAGGAAACGGCCCAAAACGCAACGTGGACACACCACATTTTCACAGTGAAAACTGACCCTTTTTTTTGCAAAGTGCCTAGCTGTAGATTTTGAAACCTAGCTCTGCCGGCACATAGGGAAACATAGCAAACCTATAAATTTCTGAAAACTAGACACCCAGGGGAATCCAGGATGGGGTGACTTGTCTGGCTCTCACCAGGTTCTGTTACCCAGAATCCCTTGAAAACCTCAAAATTTGTTTTAAAAAAACACATTTTCCTCACATTTCTGTGGTGGAAAGTTCTGGAATCTGTGTGGATTCACAAAATTCCACCCACCCCGCATTCCCCAAAGCCTTCCGAGAAAAATGGTACCTCACTTGTGTGGGTGGGTCAAGTACCCGCGACGGGCAAGGGCCCAAAACCTATTGAGGCGACATCAAAATGACCTATCACAAAACAACCTGGTTTTGCAAGTGGGGTCCCATGAGTTTTTGGCCCCGGGGTCAGCTGCCATCTAGGGAAACCTACCAAACCCACACATTTCTGAAAACTAGACACCTGGGGGAGTCCAGCAAGGTATGGCTTGCGTGGGTCCCCCACATTTCCCTACCAAGAATCCCCTGCAAACCTCAAATTTAGCTGAAAAAATCAATGTTTTCTCAAATTTCTGTGTGGAAAAGTTCTGGAATCTGCGTGGATCCACAAATTTCCTACCACCCAGCGTTCCCCCAAGTCTCCCGATAAAAATGGTACCTCACTCGCGTGGGTGGGTCAAGTACCCGCGACAGGCAAGGGCCCAAAACCTATTGAGGCGCCATCAAAATTACCTATCACAAAACAACCTGGTTTTGCAAGGGGGGTCCCATGAGTTTTTGGCCCCGGTCTCGGCGACCATCTAGGGAAACCTACCAAACCCACACATTTTTGAAAACTAGACACCCGGGGGAGTCCAGCAAGGTATGGCTTGCGTGGGTCCCCCAACATTTCCCTACCCAGAATCCCCTGCAAACCTCAACTTTTGTGTGAGGAAGTTGTAGGATCACCGGGCTGACACAAATTTCCTACTACCCAGCGTTCCTCCAGGTCTCCCGATAAAAATGGTACCTCACATGTGTGGGTAGGCATAGTGGCTGCAACAGGAAATGGCCCAAATCGTACTGTGGAGACTTCAAAATTACCTATAACAAAACTACCTGGTTTTGGGGGGGAGCACCTGGTTTTTTGGCCCTGGGCTCGCCACCATCTAGGGAAACCTACCAAACCCACACATTTCTGAAAACTAAACACCCGGGGGAGTCCAATGAGGTATGGCTTGCGTGGATCCCCCAACGTTTCCCTACCCAGAATCCCCTGCAAACCTCAAATTTAGCTGAAAAAACCACATTTTCCATATATTTTTGTGTGGAATCACCGTGCCGGCACAAATGTCCTACCCCACAGCATTCTCCTTAGTGTCCCGAGTAAAATGACACCTCAATTGTGTGGGTGTCCAATGCAGAATTGGCTAAAAACGCATTTTTTTAAAAAATGTAGCGCTTAGAATTGTCGGTGCTATACCCTAAATCCCTATGTTTTGGGCTCTTCCCAGTCACAGGCCCTTGCCCCACCCACACAAGTGAGGTATCATTTTACTCGGGAGACTGAGAGGAACGCTGTGGGGTAGGACATTTGTGCCAGCACGGTGATTCCACCCAAAAATATGTGGAAAATGTGGTTTTGTCAGCTAAATTTGAAGTTTGCAGGGCATTCTGGGTAGGGAAACATTGGGGGATCCACGCAAACCATACCTCGCTGGATTCCCCCGGGTGTCTAGTTTTCAGAAATATGTGGGTTTGGTAGTTTCCCAAGATGGCCGCCGAGCCCGGGGCCAAAAACCCAGGTGACCCACCTTGCAAAACCAGGTTGTTTTGTGATAGGTCATTTTGATGTCTCCTCAATACGTTTTGGGCCCTTGCCTGTCGCCGGTACGTGACCCACCCATGCAAGTGAGGTATCATTTTTATCGGGAGACCTGGGGGAACGCTGGGCGGTAGGAAATTTGTGGTTCCACGTAGATTCCAGAACTTTCCCAGACAGAAATTTGAGAAAAAAGTGATTTTTTTCAGCTAAATTTGAGGTTTGCGGGGGATTCTGGGTAGGAAAACGTTGGGGGACCCACGCAAGCCATACCTTGCTGTACTCCCCAGGGTGTCTAGTTTTCAGAAATGTGTGGGTTTGGTAGTTTCCCAAGATGGCCGCCGAGCCCGGGGCCAAAAACCCAGGTGACCCACCTTGCAAAACCAGGTTTTTTTGTGATAGGTCATTTTGATGTCTCCTCAATACGTTTTGGGCCCTTGCCTGTCGCGGGTACTTGACCCACCCACGCGAGTGAGGCATCATTTTTATCAGGAGACCTGGGGGAACGCTGGGTGGTAGGAAATTTGTGGATCCACGTAGATTCTAGAACTTTCCCAGACAGAAATTTGAGAAAAAAGTGATTTTTTTCAGCTAAATTTGAGGTTTGCAGGGGATTCTGGGTAGGAAAACGTTGATGGATCCATGCAAGCCATACCTTCCTGGACTCCCCGGGGTGTGTAGGTTTCAGAAATGTGTGGGTTTGGTAGGTTTCCCTAGATGGCTGCGGACCCCGGGACCAAAAACGCAGATGCCCCCTATGTATCCGAAAATTACCTGGTTTTGCAAGGGGGAATCACATGAGTTTTTGGTCCCAGGCTTGGCGGCCATCTAGGGAAACCTACCAAACTCGCACATTTCTGAAAACTAGATACCCGAGGGAGTCCAGCGAGGTATGGCTTGTGTGGGTCTCCCAACGTTTTCCTACCCAGAATCCCCTGCAAACCTCAAATTTTGCTGAAAAAAATCACTTTTTTCTCAAATTTCTGTCTGGGAAAGTTCTGGAATCTACGTGGATCCACAAATTTCCTACCACCCAGCGTTCCCCCAGGTCTCCAGATAAAAATGATACCTCACTCGTGTGGGTGGGTCAAGTACCCGCGACAGGCAAGGGCCCAAAACGTATTGAGGAGACATCAAAATGACCTATCACAAAACAACCTGGTTTTGCAAGGGGGGTCACCTGGGTTTTTGGCCCCGGGCTCGGCGGCCATCTTGGGAAACTACCAAACCCACACAGGTATCATTTTACTCGGGACACTAAGGAGAATGCTGTGGGGTAGGACATTTGTGCTGGCACGGTGATTCCACACAAAAATATGTGGAAAATGTGTTTTTTTCAGCTAAATTTGAGGTTTGCAGGGGATTCTGGGTAGGGAAACTTTGGGGGATCCACGCAAGCCATACCTCATTAGACTCCCCCGGGTGTCTAGTTTTCAGAAATGTGTGGGTTTGGTAGGTTTCCCTAGATGGCGGCGAGCCCGGGGCCAAAAAACCAGGTGCCCCCCCCAAAACCAGGTAGTTTTGTTATAGGTAATTTTGAAGTCTCTACAGTATGATATGGGCCATTTCCTGTTGCAGCCACTATGCCTACCCACACATGTGAGGTACCATTTTTATCGGGAGACCTGGAGGAACGCTGCGTAGTAGGAAATCTGTGTCAGCCCGGTGATCCTACAACTTTCTCACACGGAAATGTGAGAAAAAATTTGATTTTTTCAACAAAATTTGAGGTTTGCAGGGGATTCTGGGTAGGGAAATGTTGGGGGACCCACGCAAGCCATACCTTGCTGGACCCCCCCGGGTGTCTAGTTTTCAGAAATGTGTGGGTTTGGTAGGTTTCCTAGATGGCCGCCGAGCCCGGGGCCAAAACTCATGGGACCCCCTTGCAAAACCAGGTTGTTTTATGATAGGTAATTTTGATGTCGCCTCAATAGGTTTTGGGCCCTTGCCTGTCGTGGGTACTTGACCCACCCACGCGAGTGAGTTACCACTTTTATCGGGAGACTTGGGGGAACGCTGGGTGGTAGGAAATTTGTGGATCCACGCAGATTCCAGAACTTTCCCACACAGAAATTTGAGAAAAAAGTGATTTTTCCAGCTAAATTTGAGGTTTGCAGGGGATTCTGGGTAGGGAAATGTTGGGGGACCCACGCAAGCCATACCTTGCTGGACTCCCCCAGGTGTCTAGTTTTCAGAAATGTGGGGGTTTGGTAGGTTTCCCTAGATGGCTGCTGACCCCGGGGCCAAAAACTCATGGGACCCCCCTTGCAAAACCAGTTTGTTTTGTGATAGGTCATTTTGATGTCGCCTTAATAGGTTTTGGGCCCTTGCCTGTCGCGGGTACTTGACTCACCCACACAAGTGAGGTACCATTTTTCTCGGAAGGCTGTGGGGAATGCTGGGTGGGTGGAATTTTGTGGATCCACACAGATTCCAGAACTTTCCACCACAGAAATGTGAGGAAAATGTGTTTTTTTAAACAGATTTTGAGGTTTTCAAGGGATTCTGGGTAACAGAACATGGTGACAGCCAGACAAGTCACCCCATCCTGGATTCCCCTGAGTGTCTAGTTTTCAAAAATGTATAGGTTTGCTAGGTTTCCCTAGGTGCCGGCAGAGGTAGGGTTCAAAATCTACAGCTAGGCACTTTTCAAAAAAAGGGTCAGTTTTCACTGTGAAAATGTGGTGTGTCCACGTTACGTTTTGGGCCATTTCCTGTCGCAGGCACTAGGCCTACCCACACAAGTGAGGTACCATTTTTCTCGTAAAACTTTGGGGAATGCGCGGTGGGTGGAATTTTGTGGTTCCACACAGATTCCAGAGCTTTCCACCACAGAAATGTGAGGGAAATGTGGGTTTTTTAAAACAAATTTTGAGGTTTGCAAGGGATTCTGGGTAACAGAACCTGGTGAGAGCCAGACAAGTCACCGCATCCTAGATTCCCCGGGGTGTCTAGTTTTAAAAAATGTATAGGTTTGCTAGGTTTCCCTAGGTGCCAGCAGAGCTAGGGTTCAAAATCTACAGCTAGGCACTTTGCAAAAAAGGGTCAGTTTTCACTGTTAAAATGTGTGTGTCCACGTTGCGTTTTGGGCCGTTTCCTGTCACGGGCACTAGGCCTACCCACACAAGTGAGGTACAATTTTTCTCGGAAGACTTTGGGGAACACGGGGTGGGTGGAATTTTGTGGATCCACGCAGAGTCCAGAACTTTCCACCACAGAAATGTGAGGAAAACGTGTTTTTTTGGACACATTTTGAGGTTTGCAAGGGATTCTGGGTAACAGAACCTGGTGAGAGCCAGACAAGTCACCCCATCCTGGATTCCCCTCGGTGTCTAGTTTTAAAAAATGTATAGGTTTGCTAGGTTTCCCTAGGTGCCGGCAGAGCTAGGGTTCAAAATCTACAGCTAGGCACTTTGCAAAAAAGGGTCAGTTTTCACTGTGAAAATGTGGTGTGTCCACGTTGCGTTTTGGGTCATTTCCTGTCGCGGGCACTAGGCCTACCCACACAAGTGAGGTACCATTTTTCTCGGAAGACTTTGGGGAACACGGGGTGGGTGGAATTTTGTGGATCCACGCAGATTCCAGAACTTTTCACCACAGAAATGTGAGGAAAATGTGTTTTTTTGGACACATTTTGAGGTTTGCAAGTGATTCTAGGTAACAGAACCTGGTGAGAGCCAGACAAGTCACCCCATCCTGGATTCCCCTGGGTGTCTAGTTTTCAAAAATGTACAGGTTTGCTAGGTCTCCCTATGTGCCAGCTGTGCTAGGGCCCAAAATCCACAGGTAGGCACATTGCTAAAAAAAAGTCTGTGCCTAGTGGGCTTTCTGCCGCCCTGGGGGGGAATCGGGGGGGGGGGGGTTTGCCCCGATATGCCCCCAAGGGGGGCAGAAAGACTGTGGCTATTTTTGTGGGGGCATTGGTATGCCCATTCTGGGCAGCCCCCACCCCCACGCATAAAAAAAGCCAGCGTAATCGCTGGCGCCTAGTGGGCTTTCTGCCCACCCCGGGGGGCAGATCAGGGGCCACTGCCCCCATTTGCCCCCCCGGGGGGACAGAAAGACTGGAATTTCTCTGGAGGGGTGGGGGTATTGTCATGCCCATTTTGGGCAGCCCCCACCCCTACACGAATAAAAAAAAAAATCCCTGGTTTCTAGTGGGCTTTCTGGGGGCTACTGCCCCCATATGCCCCCCAGGGGGGCAGAAAGACTGGAACTTTTGTGGGCGGGGGGTGGGGGCATTGGCATGCCCGTCTTGGGCAACCCCCACCCCTGATTCAAATTGCCAAAAAAAATCCCTGGCATCTAGTGGGCTTTTTGCCCCCCCGGGGGGCAGTTTGGGGGCTACTGCCCCATCTGCCCGCCAGGGGAGACAGAAAGGCTGTAATATTTGCGGGGGTGGGGGCATTGGCATGCCCATTTTGGGCAGCCCCCACCCCTAATTGTAATTGCCCAAAAAAATCCCTGGTCTCTAGTGGGCTTTCTGCCCCCCCCCCCCGGGGGGGGCAGAAAGGCTGTAATTTTGGCGGGGGCATTGGCATGCCTGTTTTGGGCAGCCCCCACCCTAATTAAAATTGCCCCCAAAAAAATCCCTGGTTTCTAGTGGGCTTTTTGCCCCCCCCGGGAGGGGCAGAAAGACTGTAATTGTTGCAGGGGGTGGGGGCATTGGCATGCCCGTTTTGGGCAGCCCCCACCCTAATTCAAATTGCCCCCCAAAAAATCCCTGGCGTCTAGTGGGCTTTTTGCCCCCCCGGGGGGGCAGATTGGGGGCTACTGCCCCATCTGCCCCCCAGGTGGGGCAGAAAGGCTGTAATTGTGGCGGGGGTGGGGGCATTGGCATGCCCGTTTTGGGCAGCCCCCACCCTAATTAAATTGCCCAAAACAAAAATCCCTGGCGTCTAGTGGGCTTTCTGCCTCCCGGGGGGCAGATTGGGGGCTACTGCCCACATCTTCCCCCCATGGGGGGGCAGAAAGGCTGTAATTGTGGCGGGGGTGGGGGCATTGGCATGCCCATTTTGGGCAGCCCACACCCTAATTAAAATTTCCCCCCAAAAAATCCCTGGCGTCCAGTGGGCTTTCTGCCCCCCCCGGGGGGGCAGAAAGGCTGTTATTGTGGCGGGGGTGGGGGCATTGGAATGCCCGTTTTGGGCAGCCCCCACCCTTAAAACAATTGCCCCAAAACAAATCCCTGGCGTTTAGTGGGCTTTCTGCCCCCCGGGGGGGGCAGAAAGACTGAATTTTACCAATTGTTTTGGGGGGGGAGCGAAGGCCCTTGCCCAAGGGGCCGCTCCCCCCTCCCTGGTGTCTAGTGGGTGGATCCCTGCTTGGGGATCGCTCTCCTGGGGCGATCTCCAAGCAGGGATCCACTGGGGAGGGGTACCATTGGAAAGGGGAGATTCTCCCCTTTCCAATGATACCTCTCCCGTCTTTCTACATGCTCAGGGGGCTGAGATAGCCCCTGAGCACGTAGAAGTGAAACTGAAATGAGCCTAAAGGCTCATTTCAGTTTGATTTCTGTGAAATGACGTCAGCGCGACGTGCGCGCTGATCGTCATTTCACAGAAACAGGGAGCCTCGGGAGCTGGGGAAGCTCTTCCCCAGCTCCCGAGGCTTTGGGGGAGAAAAAGAAATCCCTCTGGTGCCTGCACCAGAGGGATTTCCTGTGCAATGGCGTCGGAAGCTCTTATGCGTTGGACGGCTCCCGCGCGTCCGACGCATGCAAGGGGTAAAAAATCTGAAAGAGTGTCCCATATCTTGAAGAATTACACTGCATGCATACTACTATAAAATTGAGGTGAGCAAGGGACTGAAGGCTTGAGCCAGATGCCTAGCTCTGGCTGAGTCTGAGGTCCAAATGAACCCAAGCCTTCATATAGCTTCTGCGTGCCACCCACATTCTAACCTCATGTGCAAAAAAATAAAGACAGAGCATTAACCTTTGATATAAAATTGAAAAAGATACCCAGCGGCTGAATTGCACAGTGTGAAAACAGAAAATCTAGGGCCAATCCCGGCTTCCCCACTTGATCAAATGTTAGGATTCTAGCCAAATATTTTATTTCAGAGAGCCTCCTTTCTTTTCATTATCACATACGACATACGCTCGCCATCGAACAACTACCACTGCTAGCTCAAAGCAGCGAAAAAGGAGGCCCTGACACACCAGATCAAGACCAGCGCTAACCACACCATTGTTAGAGAGTACACTTGCTTGTCAGCCACCGAAAACTTGATCCCCTCCACACAGGAACTCTGCGACACCCTCGCCGAACACTTCCACAACAAGATAGCAACAATCTACAGAAACTTCGATCTGCAACCTCCTCAGCATCCCATGGATCACTGCCGCCGACCACCGGTTCATCACATGAGAACAGCTCTGTACACCAAACACAAATACTCTAATGAACTCCATCCACTCTGAAGCATCCACTGATCCATGCACCCACCAACTTTTCAACCTCGGTAGAAACGAGATCAGCCGCCAACTCACCACCATCCTCAACACTTCCATTGCCAAAGCCACCTTTCCTGACACTGGGAAACACACAGAGGTCAGACCCCTTCTCAAGAAACCGTCTGCAGACCCCAGCGAGCTGCAGAACTATGGTCCCATCTCACTGCTCCCGTTTCCCACCAAAGTCCTGGAGAAGGCCATCAACTTCCAACTCACTGAACACCTGGAAAGAAACAACATGGTAGACCCTTCTAAATCAGGATTCAGAGCCAACCACAGCACTGAGACAGCCCTGATCGCCACAACAGACAACATCTGCACCCTACTTGACAGAGGAGAATCAGTCACTCTGATCCTGGAACGACACCTGGTGGCCATCGGAACTCGGACCCACTCCGAAAGACCATGCCCGCAACCTCAGAATCATCCTAGATGCGAACTCTCCAAGAAACGTCATCTCAACGCTGTCTCCTCAGCATGCTTCCACACTCTCTGCATGCTCCGCAAAGTCTTCAAGTGGCTCCTCATCAGCACCAGGAAAACTGTGACAGAGACCCTCATCACAGGCCGGCTGGACTACGGCAATGCACTTTATGCTGGCACCACCTCCGAACTCTTGAGAAGACTCCAGACAATCATGAACATAGCTGCCAGACTGATCCTCAACCTCCCAAAGAGGACCCACATCATCCAGCACCTGATAGACCTCCACTGGCTCCCCATCCAGAAAATAAGCCAATTTAAGCTCCTGACCCGAGCCTACAAAGCCCTCCACAACCAAAGACCCGCCTACATGAACCACCACCTGAATTCCCACCTATCTCCCAGGAACCTCCACTCACCTCGCCCTTGCACAGATACTACGCATCCGCTGCCGCACCGAAGGTCGTGCGGGGTGGAGGGGACGGGCGAGTGGTCATCACGAGGGAAGGGGGGGGTCTCGTGGGGAGGGGGGTCTAAATATTTAAAAAAAAAATTATTAAAACGTACCTTTCCTGCGTCGTCACTGCTCGTCTGCTCCTGCATTCCTGCCTCCGGCTGGAACAGGAAGCAGGCAGCCTTCCTCCCCTCCCCTAAGTCAATCACAACGCTGCAATGGCAGCGTTGTGATTGGTCGAGACGGCGCCCAGCCAGGCGCCTATGGGGAGGCCATTTTCTCCATGTAGGCTGAATGCAGCCTACAGAGAGAAAAGGCAGAGTGCGCATGACTGGTTTGGTCGGCCCCAGAGGGCCGACCAAACAGTCAGCACCCTCAGCAGTGGGGAAGCCACTCCTACTTTGCCCTAGAGCAGACCTGCCCGCCCCCAACCAAACCCTTCTGCTTTCTTGCAGTGCGAGAAGCAGGCACATAAATTGGTAGTTTTACCATTTTATGTTTCTGCTTCTCACACTGCGAGAAAGTAGTGGGGCAACACTCCTCCGCCCTAGTGGAGGAGCCGCCACTGCGCTCCACATACAATGATCGCTATTGTGGATGATGCGCTATTCTCATACTCTGTAGCCCCCATTGTCCCATACAACATTTCCCATACACAGATACACACTTTTGAGTGGTTCAGTTTCTGCCCAAAGTATGTGTGGGATGTAAAGCCCTCCAACACCCTAGTGGGGATAAGTAACGCTACCAAACACACCAAATGTGAAAGAGGGGCACCACTGTAGGGCTGCAGTGAGAAAAACCTCGGATAAAAATCTAGGAATTGTGGGGTGCAAACAAAGACGGTCGCTCTGGGAGTTGCCCCATGCACAAGCCGGTCATGGAGGCAGTAAATGGCAGAGAACATGAGAGAGTATCAACATATGAGAAAGACAGAAATTGGTGAGAGGGCGGCACACAATTCACCCTCCTCCCCCACTTTGTAGTGCGGATCATTTATATCACGCATTTTGTAAATTTGCCTATACTTGTGGGGAGGGATTAAACTCATAACCTGACCAAGCCTAACATTCCAAGGCTCAGCTCGCCCTGTTAATGTGTTGCCTCATCCAGATCCACACCTCTGATATTAAAATAAATACTCTTTATTAGTCATATTCCTCACGCATTGTGCACTGATTCCCTTGGGTCAAGGGTACGTGAACAGAACATTAACAATTGAGATTCAGACGTGACCTGTTCCTATGAACAACATGTGTTGCAGTTACCTGCATCAGTTAAACAAATGTAGTGTGCGTTCTGCTTAACTCTTAAAACTTTTAAGCTTCAGAAGTGTCTTTTCCACTGTCTGACATCTCCCTGCCGAGGTTCACTTTGTCACCCCTTTTAGTTCTATTCCATGTTATTACTCGGTCAGAATTCACATTCGGGCACGGCCTGCAACACGTGCGTTGGATTGGAGGATGACATGCCAAAGCAACTACTTACTCCCTTATGAATAAATTAAGGCGTCACTGGTACTGTGCAGGGGGTGAACAGCAGAATAAAACATGACCAATCACTGTGTGCCTTTAAAATGAAACCATACGATGATTGGCCACGTTTTGTAACCTTCCCTCCCCCGGGGCTTACTTCGGAGTGTGGCCTGCGAGGACAGGCCATACTGAAGTACTGTGAGGACAACCAGGCCTTGCTTTGCTCTCATGCGGTTTATGGTAATAAAGAGCACGTGAGCAACACAAGGATTGGTTTGGTCGGGTGAACCCAGCGCTCCAGATGGGATGTGCTGTTTTCCCCCTGGCTCTTCAACAGAGCACGGGTTCAAGAAGCCTGAAGTGCGCATGTCGGGCAGGTCAGAGTAAAGCATCTGGCCAACCTGACATGAGCACTTGCCTTCATCCAATGGGCCTGTCAATTCAGTCGGATTGGCCTCGCCCTGCCCTATACAGGCTACCGACAACACAGAGACCAAGGGGTAAGCATTAACATTAATTTAGCAGGTACCTTACATTTGGTAGCTCCTTGATGCTGATGGAGCAAGGACTCACAAAGAGACTTGCTCGGAAGCAATCCTCTCACAGTATTAATTGAATTGTACTAAAAACCTTGTAATGTCTTTATTAACAATGTGCAACACAAAATATTTTATCTAGAAGATGCTTGCCTATGTGTTTCACTAATAAGTAATCCGCGTCTTATCCAAGATGGCTGCTAAAACGCGGGAAATCTACTGCGCATTTGTCAACCATGTCATGTGGTATGACGTCTTTCTTTGCTTGGAGGGAATCTTTTGCTTCTGCGCAGTGTGTGCTAATATGGCTGCTTTAATGTTCACACGCTAAAGCTTTTGCATTACTGCAATTAATATGTGTTATTTTAAAGCTATTAATGCGGGAAAAGCATTTATAAGTAAATGGGGTTAGTGTAAAAGTAGGAGGTATACAGTGAAAGCATTTATTTGTGATTTTAATATGTCTCTTCTTTGACCTTTCCTAATAGTTCGTAATATGGGCCTGGGTTGGCTAACTGAAGCTCGAATGTCATGTGATCCGCGTATGCTCACTGAAGTAACAAAGAAAAGCAATGAAGTCAACTTGGAGAACGTCCAAGGACATGACCCGCGTATCACCTTCTAAGTTCAACTGAATGTCCGGCTATATGACACATTTTGTATATATTTTGTATCGATTATGGTGGGAAAATGGGTGGGAAAATAAAGAAATGTATTTAATTGAAGGGGTGGGATTCTAAACAATGAGCTTAAGAAAATTGAATTAAATTTGACATGGTGTGAGGATCAACCACCTGTCCCTGTCCAATCAGAATTAGTGGCCCCATAATTTTGAAACATTAATGGGAGGTACATGGGCGTAAAAGGGTATAATAGATATAGAATTAGCTAATTAGAAAGATGAAGATGAGAGCTTGTCGTGCTGCTGAAGAGACCAGAGAGTTAGGCGTTCGAGAGCTGATCGATTGCAGACTGAATCGCTGTCCGAAGAGGTCGTGAGGTGGGGGCGGCGGGCCATATTAGAGGGAGAACGTGGAAGAACCGAGGAGGAACAAAGTGTCAGAGAGGGGAGCGGCGCTGGCGTCGTTGGTAGAGAGGTCATCTATCCTGTTCTGAATCCTGTCCGGAGGTCTTGGTTTTCATTCTGTCTTGGGGACCCTCTTCCCAACTCCTTGGCCAAGGGGTTTGGTTTTCACACCTTTAGGTAACTATAAATTCGTAATCTTTAGTTTGTACTGCTGTCTCTATCTTCTCCTTTCTGAGGGACCGTCATTTGTGATTATTAGATGACTATATATATAAGAGTGCTTCCTCCTTGAAATTTGATTAAGTATTATGTGGTTTTGTATCTCACTCTTCAACAATAATTTTAGATAAACATTTTAAAACTTCCTGAGTCGGTGGTTATTTCAGGTGTTTAATTAAATTGTATTTGTATAAAGTAATATCAACCCCAGTTATCAAAGGTCCATTGGTAAGTCATTACTCTTCAAATCAGAGGAAGGTAATTGGTAGCAGATTATGATTAGAGTACAACTGACACCCCAGTGGTGATTGCTAGCTAGCGTAAATGAATGGGCCCAGGTGAGTATTTAGTGTGTGAGTGCTTGTTGCTAGTAGCCCGCTGGATCAGTTTTCTGGCTAGCAGAGGATGGTTATACTTTGTTAACTGGGTAATGAAAATGTTCTTTTTATGAACTAATACATCCGTTAAAGTTTTGTTTTATGTTGTCTAGAAATCCCCGGGGAAACTTGAATAGCGGATGGTAAGTGGAAACCATACTGCAGTGAGGTTATCTGTCAGGCAGAAGTAGTACTGAAAAAGTTAAGTAGGGCTATCAGTACACACAGAGTTAGGGACTCTGTGTGTGCGTGAGTGGCAGTAAAGGAGTACGCTGGTGAAATTTTGATGTTATATCACCTAGAAAGGGTAACATTGAAGAAGTAGCAGGTATTTCTGAAGCTTACGTAAAGAGTAAACGGAAGGGTTTTACTCGTAGTGTATGTTTAGTAAACGGAAGGGTTTTACTAAGTGTGAGAAAATCTATCCTTTGATTTTAGTGAAACTGACAAGATAGCGAATGTTTTTAATGTTGTTAATGAATTTTAATGAAAAGTGTTGAGAAATTAAAGTTTTGCGTACGATTTTTGTAAAGGGAGGGTCAGCTGCCAGAGTAGAAGCTGACGTCACAAGCGCCGCGCTGGGATTGGCTGAAACAGCGAGCGTGGAGCGAGCGTGTAAAGGAGGGGTCAGTAGTAAGGAGTAATACTGACGTCACAGGTGCCGCGCTGGGATTGGTCGAAACAGCGAGGGACAGAGAAGTGCAGATTGTAAAGGAGGGGTCGTTAGAAAGAGCGAATAGACGTCACAGAAAATGCCGCGCTAGGATTGGTTCCGAGATAATTGTAAGCTTGAATTTGACTGGTTGTCAAAATAGAAGTCGAAATTAGTGGACAGTGGAGATTGTATGTGGAAACGCGATCCGACTTTGACAGGGACTCGTAGGAGATTTTTAGGTTTTGTAGAATATAATTCAGTAAATAGATATTTACCCAAAATGTACGGAGAAAAGAGAAAATTGTCATTCTTTCAAAAGATAAAAAATTATTTTAAGAAAGATAAGCCCATCAAGACTAGGGAAGGAATTCTCATTCCACCAGCAAAAACGCCCGCCTCATTTATGATGATGGAGAGGGGTTATCATACCTGTGTATGGTTAGAAAATTGGAAAGAATATACAAATGATGACGGAGTACTAGCTTTCCCAGAATATGGTACATTTAATGGGAGAGTTCTTCAAAATTTGAGAATGAGAATGAATGAATTAGAACCCAGACCTAGATTAACGCAGTACGAAGCCCTAGAAGAATGGGAGACAGAAGCATTTGAGCGTGATAGACCCAGGAGTAATAGGGGTTATAGGGGATTTTTCCCTCGACACCAGAATGAGACAAGAAAAAGTCAGATGAAACAGTGGAGACGAGCAATGATTACAGAGGGTTTGTATCCAGTATTAATGGCTGGTGAGCAATTAGGGAGCAAATGTAAAGAGAAAACTAAACACATGACAGGGTTTGGAGAATCTGAAGATGAAGTCATGAAAGAAATATTAAAGAACCCCCCACCATACCAGGAAGGTGGATGTACTCCAAGTGCACCCGTTTGGGAACACCGTTAGTACCTCAAGTATTGCACAATCCACCAGTTAATAGGGTACTTCAGGATAAGGAAAAAGAGGCATTAGACAGAAACAGAGCAGCATTAATACAGAAAATAACACAGTTGAATGCACATCCTGAAGCCCTGACTATACCTGTAACAATTGGTCCTGTAGTTCCCTTATACGGAGACAAAGCAAAATGCCCGAAGCCCCCGGTTATGACTACACCTATGAATAACCCTAGAAATGAAGTTGTAATAACTGATGATCATATCAGTGACTGTGAATCTGTGATTTCACTAATGGATTTACCTATTCGAGAATCCGTAAATACCACCCCCAAAAGAGCAACACCTGGTTGCTCAAAGGATGTAAATATAGTAACCTCTTCAGGAACTAAAAGTGCGACAGTAGTGACTCCCGAAGTCTTAGAAAGATGGGCACAAGGAATAGACAGACAGAGTTCACCCCCAAAGATCCTGGACATTTATAAACTAAAAATCGAATTAGAGGAAATGATAGCAGGCAACGTAGGAGTAGATCGCTTAAATACCTACAGTGAAGAACTATTGTTCGTATGTAGGAGTATAACCAGAAATGTAAAAATATTCCATGAAAAGTTAATGGATTTGGCCTCAGAAATGGGAATTGAAATAAGGAAGTCAAAAGTGTTGCAGAGACCATATAGAGCAGAATTTACTGACAAAGACTTAGAAAATATGAATACATCTGGTAGAAAATTACAAGTTAAAGAATTAATGACAATTTTACAAAAATGGGGAGAACTGGAACGATGGAAAACTAGATGGACAAAGAAAAAGGAAGATGCACGTTCAAATAGAAAGACATCTGAGTATTTATTGCAGGAAACAGGAAAGGTGGAACAGATGTGTCCAATGCGAGAGGTTCCGGGAGGAGGCTATGTACATGTCCCATGGAGTAGACAAGACATATTGTCATTTACAAATGATTTTCCAAAGTTGAGAGAAAAGCCAGTTGAATGGTACAAGCTGGTCGAGAGATTTGTGAAGGTTTCAAAGGTTTTGTTAAAAGACCTAGATGGTCTGTTTGACATAGTGGTACCTGCCGATTTATGGACAGAGTGTAAAATTGCAATCGACTGGCCTAGTGAAGAGTACCCTAGAGATCCAAAGACAGGTGCCCCATCAGATGATGTGATGAAAAAGTATCACCACGTAATCACTTACTTGAAAGGAAAGATACCACCTAAAGAGACAGATTGGGTGAAAATAGACAGAACTACCCAAGAAGCAAATGAATCGGTGCATGCATACTAAGAACGTTTGTTACAGGTGTTCAAACAGTATAGTGGTTTCGAAGATATTGGAGACAAAAATATGAGTCAGTTTGTCTATTGATTTGTTTATGGTCTAAAGCCAGAGATTTGTCAGATGATTAAGAGACATATGTTATGTTGGCAGGGAAGGCCTATCGATGAAATTTTGAAATATGCTAAATATTGTGGGGATGATATTGAAGACAGACACAAGAAACTACAAGAGAAAGTGATGTGGGCACAAGTGAAAATGGCTGAGCGACAGGGAATTAATTTAGATAATCCATCCGAAATTTAGGGAAAAGAATCTGGATCGAATGCTGACCCAGGAAATGGTGGAAAGGTAAGAGGACGAATGAGTAGAGAAGAGGCTAAAAAGAAATTTCCTTGTCATGGATGCGGTAAGTTGGGGCATTGGAAGAACAAATGTAAAAAGATTCAAAATAATAATGGCCCAAATCATAATTTAAATCCACAGATGCAGAATGACTCACAGCAGGGTGTAAGTCATCAGAGTCAGTTGCCACCTGCCCCTATACAGGGTAATGTAAGCAGAGCAAAGCACGGTACAGATGTCGGATTTCAAGGAGGAAGTGGTAAGAATGAATATGTAACTTCACAGTATCTTTTACAGGATGTCTTTAATCCATACGCTTATCAATGACGGTGCCTAAGAGAGGGGGAGAAGGAGTGCGTACTTGGCGCATCCTTACCGGTAGATCAGTCAGGTCCATATGTTGAAGGGAAAGTAAAAGGTAACGATATCACCTTTCTTTTGGACACCGGCGCTACCCGTTCTACTGTAAGAACAGCAGACATCCCAAACCTCCCTCTCTCTGGAGAAGCTATCCAAGTTGTAGGTGTAGCAAATCAAAAGATTAGAACACCCATTACCGAACCCATGGAAGTAAGAATCGGAAACTTCCGAGAAATGCACCAATTTGTGGTGTGTGATTCTAGTCCAGTAAATTTACTAGGCAGAGACTTACTGTGCAAAATGAACTGCACTATTTTCTGCACACCGGATGGTGTTGCAGTTCAGGCCCCGGATGAAGATCATGTTTATAAAATCATGTTAGCAAAACAGGGTACTGAGGTAGATGAAATGTTCTCCGTGATAACAAAAGACGAATTAGCAGAGGAGTTAAAAACTACAGTGAATCCAAAGGTATGGGATTTTACTGGAAAAGAAGTAGGTCTGATGGCAAATATAGACCCAGTTAAGGTAACTGTAAAAGAAGGTGCAATTTTTCCAAATACCAGACAGTATAAGATGAGTGCTGAAGTGAAAGCAGGAGTTACTGCAGAAATTAGCAGAATGGTGAAACAAGGTATATTAAGAGAAATCATGAGCAGCCCCTGTAATTCGCCAATCATGGGTTTGAAAAAGCCTAGTGAAAAATATAGAATTGTTCAAGATTTGCGGAAAATAAATAAAATTGTGGTGCCTTGTTGTCCTATAGTGCCAAATCCTGCAGTAATCCTATATCAAATACCATGGAACGCAGGATGGTTTACAGTAATCGATTTGTGCCAAGCATTTTTCTCAATTCCATTGCATCCAGATAGTCAGTATTTGTTCTCGTTCAAATTTGAAAATCACATTTATGTGTGGAATTGTGTTTCTCAGGGGTACACAGAAAGTCCCTCCATTTTTAATCAGATACTGAAAAAGTGCCTAGAAAAGTTAGTAATGCCCAGAAACTCAGTCTTAGTTCAATATATAGATGATTTGTTAATTGCATCTAGAACGCGTGACGATTGTGTCACTGACTCAATTGCATTACTAAACCATCTGGCTGATGAAGGTCACAAAGTGTCACCTGAAAAGTTACAGTTTTGTACAACAGCAGTTAAGTATTTGGGACACCAAATTGAGAGAGGAAAGAGAAGAGTAACCTCTGAAAGAATAAAAATAATTAAGCAAATGAAAATGCCGGTAACACAAAGAGAGGTGAGAATGTTTCTTGGAATAGTGGGATACTGTTGACAATGGATTGTAGGTTTTTCTTTACTAGCAAAGCCTTTAATTCAGTTATCCAAAAAGAAGGCAAAGGATCCAGTTGAACGGGATGATGAAAGTGCAAGTGCATTAGTAAAATTACGAAATGCTTTGTGTGAGACACCTGCCCTAGGCATGCCTGACTATACAAAAGAATTTACATTATTCTGCTATGAGAGAGAAAGTTGTGCACTTTCAGTCTTAACACAAAGACATGGGCTGGACAGACGTCCTATAGCATACTTTTCTGCTACATTAGACCCAGTGGCTGCAGCGTTGCCAGGCTGCTTAAAGGCAGTAGCTGTCACTTGTATGAGCATTGAACAAAGTGAGTCAATTGTAATAGGACACCCTGTTAAGGTGTTCGTCCCACATGCAGTTGTGATTCTGTTGACAAGAACCAGAACCCAGCATCTTACCCCTAGTCGGATGACGAAATATGAGCGAATAATTCTAGGAGCTGAGAATGTGACCATAGCTAGGTGTACAACTGTAAATCCTGCAACATTATTACCAGACTCATATTGTGAAGAAGTCAGGGACAACACAGAACATGACTGCTTGGAAGTAACAGAGTTGTGTACCAAGCCACGTCCTGACATACAAGAAATGCTCCTTAAGAACCCAGACAGGGAGTTGTTTGTGGATGGCTCATGCCTGAGGCATGAAGATGGCAAATTGAGTGCAGCTTATGCTGTATGTGAACTTACCGGAATAGTCGAAGCATCCTATTTACCAGGAGTCAAATCTGCACAAGTAGCCGAATTGATTGCTTTGATTAAAGCCTCCAAAATTGGGAATAATTTAAAAGTGACCATATTTACCGATAGTCAATATGGTTATGGGGTTGTGCATGATTTTGGCCAACTTTGGATGCAGAGGGATTTCATGACTTCCTCAGGATCCCAATCAAAAATGGGAGTTTTGTAAAAGAATTATTGGAGGCAATACAATTACCAAAAGAATTGGCAGTGGTGAAATGTGCTGCACACCAGTCAGAAAATGACTGTGTGGTAGCCGGTAACAGATATTCAGACCAAATTGCCCAATACTGTGCCAGAAATAAAATGGCAGTAAACAGAAAAGTTGAAACAATGGGAATCATCTGCCAACTTATGCTATGTTCAACACCTGAAACCTGGAATGACGTGCGACGATTGCAGGATGATGCTGAAGAGAGTGAAAGGGATGTTTGGATAAAAATAGGGTGTACCCGAAGAGCAGATGATGATGTCTGGATTTATCTAGATGGCAGACCAGTTATGCCTGATTGCCTGATTTCACAAATGGCCAGAATGTATCATGGAAACACACACGTAGGTAGAGATGCCATGATTAGACTTTTCAGACAAAGCTGGTACAACCCAAGGTTTAGGGCTGCAGCAGAGAGCCTTTGCCAGAGGTGCTTAACTTGTCAAATGAATAATCCAGGAAGGAAAACAGTAGTTAGTCTGGGAAAAATTGGGAAGGCAGAAGGCCCATTTGTGAGATTGCAGTTAGATTTCATCCAGTTACCTCCATGTAAAGGACTAAAATATGTACTTGTCATAGTGTGCTTGTTTTCCAGGTGGGTGGAGGCTTACCCTACTAGGAGGAATGACAACATAACAGTTGCAAAATTATTATTGAGAGAGCTCATTCCTCGGTTCGGTTTCCCAGTAACTTTGGAATCAGATAGAGGAAGTCACTTCATTTAACCGCTTCGCCGCGATAGGAATTCCGCCCAGGTGCTGGACATTCCGATCGCGGGTGTCGTCGTGACGAGCTCAGCTCGTCATGCGCACACGCCCACCGCGCAGCATGACGAGCATCGAAGGGGTTAAACTTGAACAAAAATTGCACTGTGCATACCGCCCAGAGGCTTCTGGAGTGGTTGAACAAATGAATGGCACAATAAAATCAAGGTTGTCAAAAATGTGTGCATCCACATCACTGGATTGGCCAGATGCGTTGCCTCTTGTCCTGATGGGACTCAGAAGTATTCCTGATAGAAATACAGGATTGAGTCCACATGAAATTATCATGGGAAGAGCAATGAGACAAGCCCATGTACCTGGCAATAAACTGCTGAACATAACTGATGATATGGTTCTAGATTATTTCAAAGCATTGGCTGACCTAGTGCGTTCTGTCTCTCACCAGGTTGGAGAAGACGCAGTTTCCAGGCAGCCTGAACAAGAGCATGATCTGAACCCCGGAGACTGGGTGGTAGTGAAGCATCACACCAGAGAAACGTGTTTATCACCCAGGTGGGGCGAACCTTGTCAGGTTATATTGGTTACAAACACAGCAGTGAAATGTTCAGCTTTACCTAATTGGATTCATGTAAGTCACACTAAGAGGGTGCCAGCTCCTGAAGAGAAAAATCCTCAGTCAGCACCAATAGCTGAGGAAGCAGACGGTTGTACAGCTGAAGAATCCCAATTGGTAGATTCAGGAGTAGCTGAAGAAGAACAACCGAGCACAAGTCAGGACTGGATACCAGTGGTTGATATACCTGAAGTCTTTATAAAAACAAGGAGCAGAGCTAGATTAGAAGAAATTAGAGAGGACCAGATAGGTGAAGAAGAACAAGCTCAGGATAGGGAGGTTGAAACTATAGGGGAACCTGAGCAGGCCCAGATAGGGAAAGGAAATTTGGCTCAAACTGACAACGAAACAACAGAGTTTGAGCAGGGATAGGCAGGTTCAGAAGAATGCGGTCAGGCTGCAGAAGTACAGAGTGCAATAAGCCCTGATAAGGACCAGGTAGGACAAGAAAAACACGTTCAAGAAGAAGAAAAACCAGAAAACATCGAACCTGAAAATATCAAACCAGAACATGTCGATCCAGAAAAAATCAATCCAGAAAACGTCAATCCTGAACAGGGCCAGTTAGCAGAGACGCACATTCAGGCAAATGAAGAATCAACAATAAGACCTGAACGAGGTCAGACAGAGAGGGAAACTGAAAACGAAGAGGAACAAATTGTGCCACACATCAATGCAAATAAAAGAGTACTTGAAAAAGACTCAGAAGGTGAAAGTGCAGTGCAAACCAAGAAAGTCAGAAAGGGTGATCATTGGCCTGGTGTTATTAAAAGAGTGAAATATCACATAGTAACACGAAGTGAAGACCCAGAACAAGTGAATGAAGTGACAAGCCCATCAGGACAAGCAAGTGGGTCTGCAAAGCGCAAAAGCCCAAGATTGAAAATTGTGAACAATAAGTTCAAAGGTCCTGATTGGACTTATGTGATTCTCGAAGACTGCGAGAGTCCACAGAATAGTGAAAGTAGTGACGAAGAAACAAGTGCAGAGCAATTTTATGAGAAAGAAGTGAGACCACCTTGATAATATTAAAAGCTTTCAAGGTAAAAGAAAGAAGAGAAATCTTCTTGGTCTAAAATGGCTGAAGGCAGGGTTTCTGAGAGACCGAAACGAAAATGTTGTAAAAGATGCTGTGCTATATGCATATGTAGTCTAGTATTGGTGCTTATAGTATGCCCTCGTCACCAGCAGGCTGGACTACGGAAACGCCCTCTACGCAGGAACGACGGCTAAGCTCCTGAGACGGCTGCAACGCATCCAGAACGCCTCTGCACGTCTTATCCTCGACATCCCCCGACGCAGCCACATCACACCCCACCTGAGAGACCTGCACTGGCTCCCTGTCAACAAGAGGATAACCTTCAAGCTCCTCACCCACGCACACAAAGCACTCCACAACTCCGGACCAGCCTACCTCAACAGACGACTCAGCTTCTACACCCCCACCCGCCAGCTCCGCTCGACCAGCCTCGCCCTCGCCACAGTCACCCGCATCCGGAAAACGACCGCCGGCGGCAGATCCTTCTCCCACCTCGCCGCCAAGACCTGGAACACCCTCCCCACCAACCGCCGACAGACCCAAGACCTACTGGCCTTCAGAAGACTCCTCAAGACCTGGCTCTTCGATCAGTAGCAGCACCAACCCCCTCTTCCCCCAGCGCCTTGAGACCCTCGCGGGTATGTAGTGTGCTTTATAAGTGACATGATTGATTGATTGATTGATTGGTTAGTTTTGATCGTAGCAATTCCTTATCTTATGATAATGGACAAAAAGAATAACACCGATACTAATGGAAAGATAGATAACCTGAAATGTGGCAGAGTAGAAATAGAAGCAGAAGATGAACCAGATTTTCATCACATCGTAACAGATAACGATACTAGCTTAAATGTCTTTACTAAATTATTGTTTCAGTACGTAGATACTATGGATGTTAGTGATTGTTATGTCTGTATGAAATTACCTGCATCAGTAGCTGAAGGTCTAACTTACCATCATTTGCCTTTAACCTATGGTATATCATGTAGTGTATTAACTAGTCTATTTTATAGAACAGGGAAACTTCAATACTATTATTTAAATATAGATGTGATATTTTCAGAGGTTCCTATTCGAAAGAATCTGAACCCAGTGCTTAGTAGTCAAGATGCACAATTTATGGGAGAATTTTTCTTAACGATGAAGTCGATAGACATAACACATGCACATAGAAGCAATCTAACATGTTCAGTACATGAAGAAGAAAAGATATTTTTAAACTTAGTTGAAGATAGAAAACAGAATTTCCAAAGGAAAGCGTCTGAACATAAAGCTCACCTTCCACCTTGGGCTGAGAAAGAGGGTATTTACACACCTGGCAGGGCTCAAGCTGCTATGGCTCTATATTTTGTAAAGACAGGGAAAATTTGTCTTCGTAGGTTAAAGACTGATTATAACAATATGTTCATTGGTACCAGTGAATGTGAACACAATTTCTTAATTCTTGGAGGTTGGGGACTGAAAGGAGGAACGGATTCAGTTTTTCCTGGAATCTATTATGTGTGTGGGAATAAGGCATACTTTAGGCTTCCTGCACAGTGGTATGGTAGTTGTTATTTTGGAATAGTTTTTCCAAAAGTATACCACGTTAAAAGAAACACTGGGAGCAATGAAAATAATAGGAAACTAACCCGTAGTAAGAGAGCTAGTTTTTCAGAAATCGTAGGTGATATATATTTGGTGCATTGATACCTTCAGTGGGAATAATTCTGAACTCAAGGAGAATATGTAAATTGTCTACAGTGATTGATCGTTTATCAACGGATATTGCTGGAGGATATCTAATGATTAATGCGGAGATGGTTGCGATTAGATCTATGGTTATGCAAAATTGACTTGCTCTTGATATATTATTAGCAAAAGAGGGCGGAGTCTGTAAATTGTTGAAAACGCAACATTGTTGCACATATATTCCGGACAAAAGTACTGAAATTGGAACATACATAAAGAATATTACTAAACTTGAGAAGGAACTGAAACCACTGGAAGTTGATAGTGTTTGGGAAAGATTGACAAAAAGCATTGCGTCAATTGGTACCTGGTTCACTAATGTAGGGAAAGGACTTATAGGTCAAATATTAGTACCCTTAGTAGGGATAGCAATAATAGTATTGTCAATAATGATATGGTGCAAATGTTGTAAAAAGGAGGAAACATATGCGTTGAATGGAAAAGGCAAGAAAAGAAAATTCGAAGAGATTGAATTAGAAGACCTGAGAAGTGAAATTTACAAGAAACTGAAGGGAAAAGATGAGAATGGAAGGAGTAAAAATGAAAAAGTGAATGAAATATGCTAAAATTGTAGTTAGTTTTGATGGCTCAGAAACGCCATCAGAGAGGGGATTGATGGAGCAAGGACTCACAAAGAGACTTGCTCGGAAGCAATCCTCTCACAGTATTAATTGATTTGTACTAAAAAAACCTTGTAATGTCTTTATTAACAATGTGCAACACAAAATATTTTATCTAGAAGATGCTTGCCTATGTGTTTTACTAATAAGTAATCCGCGTCTAATCCAAGATGGCTGCTAAAACGCGGGAAATCTACTGCGCATGTGTCAACCATGTCACGTGGTATGACGTCTTTCTTTGCTTGGAGGGAATCTTTTGCTTCTGCGCAGTGTGTGTTAATATGGCTGCTTTAATGTTCACACGCTAAAGCTTTTGCATTACTGCAATTAATATGTGTTATTTTAAAGCTATTAATGCGGGAAAAGCATTTATAAGTAAATGGGGTTAGTGTAGAAGTAGGAGGTATACAGTGAAAGCATTTATTTTTGATTTTAATATGTCTCTTCTTTGACCTTTCCTAATAGTTCGTAATGTGGGCCTGGGTTGGCTAACTGAAGCTCGAATGTCATGTGACCCGCGCATGCTCACTGAAGTAACAAAGAAAAGCAATGAAGTCAACTTGGAGAACGTCCAAGGACATGACCCGCTGATCACCTTCTAAGTTCAACTGAATGTCCGGCTATATGACACATTTTGTATATATTTTGTATCGATTATGGTGTGAAACGGGTGGGAAAATAAAGAGAAATGTATTTAATTGAAGGGGTGGGATTCTAAACAATGAGCTTAAGAAAATTGAATTAAATTTGACATGGTGTGAGGATCAACCCCCTGTCCCTGTCCAATCAGAATTAGTGGCCCCATAATTTTGAAACATTAATGGGAGGTACATGGGCGTAGAAGGGTATAATAGATATAGAATTAGCTAATTAGAAGGGATGAGAGCTTGTCGTGCTGCTGAAGAGACCAGAGAGTTAGGCGTGCGCGAGCTGATCGATTGCAGACTGAATCGCTGTCCGAAGAGGTCGTGAGGTGGGGGCGGCGGACCGTATTAGAGGGAGAACGCGGAAGAACCGAGGAGGAACAAAGTGTCAGAGAGGGGAGCGGCGCTGACGTCATTGGTAGAGAGGTCATCTATCCTGTCCTGAATCCTGTCGAGAGGTCTTGGTTTTCATTCTGTCTTGGGGACCCTCTTCCCAACTCCTTGGCCAAGGGGTTTGGTTTTCACACCTTTAGGTAACTATAAATTCGTAATCTTTAGTTTGTACTGCTGTCTCTATCTTCTCCTTTCTGAGGGACCGTCATTTGTGATTATTAGATGACTATATATATAAGAGTGCTTCCTCCTTGAAATTTGACTAAGTATTATGTGGTTTTGTATCTCACTCTTCAACAATATTTTAGATAAACATTTTAAAACTTCTTGAGTCGGTGGTTATTTCAGGTATTTTATTAAATTTTATTTGTGTAAAGTCATATCAACCCCAGTTATCAAAGGTCCATTGGTAAGTCATTACTCTTCAAATCAGAGGAAGGTAATTGGTAGCAGATTTTGATAAGAGTACAACTGACACCGCAGCGGTGATTGCTAGCTAGCGTAAATGAATGGGCCCAGGTGAGTATTTAGTGTGTGAGTGCTTGTTGCTAGTAGCCCGCTGGATCAGATGCTCATGCGGGAGGGCTACACCCCTTTGCCGCTCATGCGGGAGGGCAACACCTCTTCGCCTCAACGGAGAAGCCGCCCTGTTCACAGTCTGCTATTCTAGTTACCATACCGTGCTCACTACGCCACTGGAGTCAAGCTATCCTGGCTGATGAAGGCTGATAGCCTGAAACCGGTCCTAGGATGCTTGATTCCGGTCCAGGGAAGACATGGCTTGGCAGTTCGGTCTGGACTGTTCCCATGAGGCACAGGGTCAAGACTGATTTGCATATGGCTATGTCTGATCTGGGGTGGCGTGGTGAAGCAAAATAACGATGGATTAAACCCAGATCTGTGACTGGGGGTGAATGTTTGCCAATGTGCAGCATTCCGTCCATCATCTTGTGTGTTTACCATACCAGAGCATACCATACCGTACTATAAATCAGATATTTTATAGTCCTGAGCTGGCATATGTGGAAGGGAGAGATCTGCTCAAATGGAATGCATTTCTGTCATCCCTTATATCACTGTCATTATACAATGTCAAAAAACAGTCATAGTATACAGTTAGGACCTGCAGTGGTGGTCTATGTTAGAGTTCTACAGAGGTCAGTATTGTGTACCAGATCTCTTTAGTCATTCCATGCCTTTCCAGTTGGTGTCCGCTAACAGGCAGCACTCTAGAGCGACAGCCACCTATCGCTGTACTGTATCTAGCAGCACTCTTGAGTGACAGCCGTCTATCACTGCACTCTATCTGGTAGCATTCTATAGTGACAGCCACCTATCGCTGTACTCCATGTGCCACACAAAGGCCTTGCTGATACCAGTTGGGGCCCAGGCTGTGTTATAGCACACTGGGAATCATAGCATCACAGTGTCGAAGGGGATCCACAACGTCACAGGATCACTACAAGGCTGTGCCCATTCATGTAAGCAATGCTGTAATTCATACTTACAGCTTTGGTTTCCTCCTCCACCCACACCTCACCTATAACCTGAGCTCCAAGTTTCTACTGCTACAGTTTGCAGAAAAGAAGCTCATTGGCCTTCTGGTAGCTGCAGATCTGTAGCAGAGCCATGTCCGGGGCTGGTAGCAGTGAGGCTTCTTGGCTCTGCCAGTGCCACTCTTGCAAGCAGTCTGCTTGCAGCCCATGTCAAAAGCACTAATTAACGGGCTTCGAATGCAAAGGAAAGCCCTACAGTAAAAACACTTCAATCTAAAACTTGATCATAATGAGGTAGTTCTTGACAGAATTGTATGCTACCACACAGATGATGGGCGTCCGTATACTGTATCAGGTTTTGGTGATATGTGTAGTATGAGATGAGTGGGGTGAAGGACTCGAGCAAAATTAGGCAAGTCTATTAGAATAGTGTTTCACAAACAGCCACCAAAATGGCGGGCTCTTACTTTTACTGGGAATGGGGTGACATTGCATGCTGAGCGTCTAGAACTACATCACAATCATGCAGATGGATTTGGATTTCATCATTAGGAAAAATACTCAAAGTGAGTACGCAGACTCCAGAACTAGGGTCTGCTAGTGAGCATACTTGCTAATATTGTGTTATAAGAAGAGTCTTTGTTAGGTTTCAAAACCACCAACTAGCATAATCATTACATTACTGGAAACTACATATCATGACGTTGGACATAGCTTAGAAAAAATAGCAGTCTATTTTCAGATGCAGGTGAAATCATGAGAAAAATAACATGAAATAAACGAGAGACCTTTGTGCAGTATAGCTAACCTTAAAGCCATCACTCAACACATATTTTCACAAGCAGACATCAAAGTAGTATTGTTAGTCAGTAACTCCAGCAGCTGCTGTAAGACATGTATTTCAAGATATTTCGTGGCTTTCAGATGTAATTCTGCTCTTTTGTACGGAGCTGACGTTTATGTCTTAACAAGTTTAAAATACAGCTTTCCCAAAAGTTGCAGGTGGAATACAATACATCTGCTTAGCAACAGTGTTGCTGAAAAATGAAACCCACCTCCTAAATGAGTAGAGGTGGCAAGTATGAGTAAGTCAGCGAGGCACTTCTTTGGGGGAAAACCCCACTCCTACATAATTGGTGCAAATAACTATGAAGTTGCACAACCACTCCCACGATGTTTGACATCCTGTTTCAGCTGGCGGCTTAAGTTCTCATGGCCTAGGAAATGGGAGCCAAATATCTAGGATCCAATGCCCCTGCAGAAACCAAATCTATTTTTGCTTCAGAGATTCTGCTAAGCCATCAGTTTGAGTCTGACTCCTTTTCTGAGTGGAGTGTCCCCAAGTTGTGGTTGCACTGAGGGACTGAGCAAGTTTCTCATTCTGATGTCAGAGAAATGGTTGAGGACTCCTCCCTTCCTGGATGTGCCTCAGAGCATCCAGTCTCAGGCCTCCCTGTTAACTGAGGGCATGGTCCAAGGACTACAGCCTTTCCTCCTCTGGACACCTTCTTTTGAAATCCCAACCTAACCATCCCCATGCAATTCTTGACTCCTCCTCTCTCCTTGAAATGGAGCGTAGTTAATAAGTGCAGAAAGCTGCTGATAAGAAGGCTATCAAGCCCATGAACAAAAAGATTTGTATTATGAAAAAGCAAAAAAGGCTTGTTTCTACTGGAGCTAAGCTGCAATTGCACTTCCCATGGAAATACACAGGAACATAAAGGCAACAGTGCCAGCCATGCCCAAATCTTTCGTTGACTAGCAAGTAAAGTACTACCCGGTTGCTGGATGTAACAGTAAAAACACCACCTTCCTCACTATTGCTCCTGATCAGGTTGTGTCACTCTTTGGAAATGTGAACCCCATGGGGAACTGATCTAAAACACTCCACTAATCACATCAGGAGCATATGATTTTTGATATGATGTGGACGGCTGTGCTTGGCACAGATCCGAGCTCAAGGCTTGCCAACATGCGGCTATCTTTCCCAGGTTAGACGTGGTCTGGATGGCTTTAATGCAAAGTTAACAGCCTAAGAAGCCTGTGCCAGCTCCCACAGGACCAGCTAGTCCCCAGTTCCCCATACTACTCATATCCCAGACCAGAGGGTCAGACCCTCTCAGCACAAGGTTAGTTAGTCTGGGAAAAATTGGGAAGGCAGAAGGCCCATTTGTGAGGTTACAGCTAGATTTCATCCAGTTACCTCCATGTAAAGGACTGAAATATGTACTTGTCATAGTGTGCTTGTTTTCCAGGTGGGTGGAGGCTTACCCTACTAGGAGGAATGACAACATAACAGTTGCAAAATTATTATTGAGAGAGCTCATTCCTCGGTTCGGTTTCCCAGTAACTTTGGAATCAGATAGAGGAAGTCACTTCAATAACGATGTAATCCGAATAATCTGTGAAGCCTTTAATCAGCTTGCCGCGATCGGAATTCCGCCCAGGTGCTGGACATTCCGATCGCAGGTGTGGTCGTGACGAGCTCAGCTCGTCATGCGCCCACGCCCACCGCGCAGCATGACGAGCTGAGCTCGTCATGAGCATCGAAGGGGTTAAACTTGAACAAAAATTGCACTGTGCATACCGCCCAGAGGCTTCTGGAGTGGTTGAACAAATGAATGGCACAATAAAATCAAGGTTGTCAAAAATGTGTGCATCCACATCACTGGATTGGCCAGATGCGTTGCCTCTTGTCCTGATGGGACTCAGAAGTATTCCTGATAGAAATACAGGATTGAGTCCACATGAAATTATCATGGGAAGAGCAATGAGACAAGCCCATGTACCTGGCAATAAACTGCTGAACATAACTGATGATATGGTTCTAGATTATTGCAAAGCATTGGCTGACCTAGTGCGTTCTGTCTCTCACCAGGTTGGAGAAGACGCAGTTTCCAGGCAGCCTGAACAAGAGCATGATCTGAACCCCGGAGACTGGGTGGTAGTGAAGCATCACACCAGAGAAACGTGTTTATCACCCAGGTGGGGCGAACCTTGTCAGGTTATATTGGTTATAAACACAGCAGTGAAATGTGCAGCTTTACCTAATTGGATTCATTTAAGTCACACTAAGAGGGTGCCAGCTCCTGAAGAGAAAAATCCTCAGTCAGCACCAATAGCTGAGGAAGCAAAAGGTTGTACAGCTGAAGAATCCCAATTGGTAGATTCAGGAGTAGCTGAAGAAGAACAACCGAGCACAAGTCAGGACTGGATACCAGTGGTTGATATACCTGAAGTCTTTATAAAAACAAGGAGCAGAGCTAGATTAGATGAAATTAGAGAGGACCAGATAGGTGAAGAAGAACAAGCTCAGGATAGGGAGGTTGAAACTATAGGGGAACCTGAGCAGGCCCAGATAGGGAAAGGAAATTGGGCTCAAACTGACAACGAAACAACAGAGTTTGAGCAGGGATAGACAGGTTCAGAAGAATGCGGTCAGGCTGCAGAAGTACAGAGTGCAATAAGCCCTGATAAGGACCAGGTAGGACAAGAAAAACACGTTCAGGAAGAAGAAAAACCAGAAAACATCGAACTTGAAAATATCAAACCAGAACACGTCGATCAAGAAAAAATCAATCCAGAAAACGTCAATCCTGAACAGGGCCAGTTAGCAGAGACGCACATTCAGGCAAATGAAGAATCAACAATAAGACCTGAACGAGGTCAGACAGAGAGGGAAACTGAAAACGAAGACGAACAAATTGTGCCACACATCAATGCGAATAAAAGAGTACTTGAAAAAGACTCAGAAGGTGAAAGTGCAGTGCAAACCAAGAAAGTCAGAAAGGGTGATCATTGGCCTGGTGTTATTAAAAGAGTGAAATATCACATAGTAACACGAAGTGAAGACCCAGAACAAGTGAATGAAGTGACAAGCCCATCTGGACAAGCAAGTGGGTCTGCAAAGCGCAAAAGCCCAAGATTGAAAATCGTGAACAATAAGTTCAAAGGTCCTGATTGGACTTATGTGATTCTCGAAGACTGCGAGAGTCCACAGAATAGTGAAAGTAGTGACGAAGAAACAAGTGCAGAGCAATTTTATGAGAAAGAAGTGAGACCACCTTGATAATATTAAAAGCTTTCAAGGTAAAAGAAAGAAGAGAAATCTTCTTGGTCTAAAATGGCTGAAGACAGGGTTTCTGAGAGACCGAAACGAAAATGTTGTAAAAGATGCTGTGCTATATGCATATGTAGTCTAGTATTGGTGCTTATAGTATGGTTAGTTTTGATCGTAGCAATTCCTTATCTTATGATAATGGACAAAAAGAATAACACCGATACTAATGGAAAGATAGATAACCTGAAATGTGGCAGAGTAGAAATAGAAGCAGAAGATGAACCAGATTTTCATCACATCGTAACAAATAACGATACTCAATCAATCAATCAATCAATCACGGCATTTATAGAGCGCGCTACTCACCCGGGAGGGTCTCAAGGCGCTGGGGGAGGGGGTAAGTTACTGCTCGAACAGCCAGGTCTTGAGCTGCTTCCTGAAGGAGAGATGGTCCTGGGTTCGCCGAAGGTGAGTGGGGAGGGAGTTCCAGGTCTTGGCTGCCAGGTAGGAGAAGGATCTTCCTCCGGCGGTGGCTCTGCGGATGCGTGGTACGGTGGCGAGGGCGTGGCTGGTTGATCGTAGCTGGCGGGTGGGCGTGTAGAAGGTCATGCGGTCGTTGAGGTACTTGGGGCCCAGGTCGTGGAGGGCCTTGTGTGCGTGGGTGAGGAGTCTGAACGTGATTCTCTTGCTGACGGGGAGCCAGTGCAGGTCTTTCAGGTGTCCGGTGATGTGGCTGTGTCGGGGGATGTCCAGGATGAGTCGTGCGGAGGCGTTCTGGATGCGCTGGAGTCTTTTTGAAGTTTGGCTGTGGTTCCGGCGTAGAGGGTGTTCCCATAGTCCAGTCGGCTGGTGACGAGTGCCTGGGTGACGGTCTTCCTGGTTTCAGTGGGGATCCATCTGAAGATCTTGCGGAGCATGCGCAGGGTGTTGAAGCACGAAGATGAGACGGCGTTGACTTGTCTGGTCATCGACAGGGAGGAGTCCAGGATGAAGCCCAGGTTGCGTGCGTGGTCCGTTGGCTTGGGCGCGGTGCCCAGGGCCGGGGGCCACCAAGAGTCGTCCCAGGCGGAGGGTGATGAGCCCAGGATGAGGACTTCCGTCTTGTCTGAGTTCAGTTTAAGGTGGCTGTTCCTCATCCAGTCGGCGACGTCTCTCATCCCGTCGTGTAGGTTGGCTCTGGCGGTGGTGGGGTCGTTGGTGAGGGAGAGGATCAGCTGGGTGTCGTCGGCGTAGGAGATGATGTTGAGGTTGTGTTGGCGTGCGATGGCTGCGAGGGGGCTCATGTAGACGTTGAAGAGGGTTGGACTGAGTGAAGATCCTTGTGGAACGCCGCAGATGACTTCGGTGGCCTCGGATCTGAACGGGGGAGGCGGACTCTCTGGGTTCTTCCGGCGAGGAACGAGATGATCCATTCCAGTGCTTTCTCTCGGATTCCGATGTTGCTGAGGCGCTTCACTAGGGTGAGGTGGCAGACGGTGTCGAACGCCGCGGGAGAGGTCCAAGAGGATGAGGGCTGCTGTTTCCCCGTTGTCGGTTAGGGTTCTGATGTCGTCGGTGGCTGCGATAAGGGCGGTCTCGGTGCTGTGGTTGGCCCGAAACCCGGACTGCGAGGGGTCGAGGGATCCATTCGTCTCGAGGAAGGCGGCAAGCTGTCTGTTGACGGTCTTCTCGATGACTTTGGCCGGAAACGGAAGGAGCGAGATGGGACGGTAGTTCTTGAGGTCGGTGGGGTCCGCCGTTGGTTTCTTCAGGAGGGCGGTAAGCTCGGCATGCTTCCAGCTCTCCGGGAAGGTGGCGGTGTGGAAGGAGGAGTTGATGATGTCCCGGAGATGGGGTGCGATGGTGGCGTCAGCTTTGTTGAAGACGTGGTGTGGGCAGGGGTCGGTTGGTGATCCGGAGTGGATGGAGTTCATCGTGCGGGTGGTGTCTTCGGTGCTGATCGGGGTCCAGTTGCAGAGGGTGGTGGTGGCGGGCGTTGGTTCGGCGGTAGGGTGCGTGGTCTGTGCGTCGAAGCTGTTATGTATGTCGGTGATCTTGCGGTGGAAGAACGCGGCGAGTGAGTTGCAGAGGTCTTGCGAGGGGGTGATGTCGTTGTTTCCGGCGCTGGGGTTGGAGAACTCTTTGACGATGCTGAAAAGTTCCTTGCTGTCGTGGGCGTTGTTGTCCAGTCGTTCTTTGAGTGCCGACTTTTTGGTGGCACGGATCAGCTGGTGGTGTTTGCGGGTGGCGTGCTTGAGGGCGGTCCTGTTGTCTGTGGTCTGGTCGAGTCGCCAGGCTTTCTCGAGAGTGCGGCAGTTCTTCTTGGATTCCTTGAGTTCGTTGGTGAACCAAGGGGTTTTCTTGCTTCCGGGTCTGCTGGGAGGGTTTTTTAGTGGTGCGAGGTCGTCGGCGCAGGCGGTCAGCCACTTGGCGAGGTTGCTGGCTGCTTCGTTTGGGTCCGTTGTGTTGGTGGGTGTGTTCTGGCTGAGGGAGGCGGTGAGCTGCTCGGCGGTGATCTTGCTCCAGCTCCGGCGGGGAGCCTGTTGCGGGTGGTGGTGGGTCGCAGTCTTTCTGAAGCTGAAGTGGACGCAGCTGTGGTCGGTCCAGTGGAGTCCGGTGGCGTGGCTGAAGGAGATGTGCTTGCTGGAAGAGAAGACGGGGTCAAGCGTGTGGCCGGCGTAGTGGGTGGGCGTGTTCACCAGTTGCTTGAGTCCGAGGTTGGCGAGGTTGTCCAGCAGGGCGGTGGTGTTTCTGTCGTTGTTGTTCTCCAGGTGGAAGTTGAGGTCCCCTAGGAGGATGTAGTCGGCGGAGGGCATGGCGTGCGGGCTGATGAAGTCTGCGATGTCTTCGCTGAATAGTGTGCGTGGTCCCGGGGGTCTGTAGATGAGGGTGCCTCGGAGGGTGGTCTTGGGGTCAGTGTGTATCTGGAAGTGTAGGTGTTCGGCGGCGGTGAAGGTCTCGTCGGAGTTAGTCGAGATGCGGATGGTGTTCTTGTGTACGATGGCGATGCCTCCTCCCGTCTGGTTGACGCGGTCCTTCCGGGTGATCTTGTATCCGTCCGGGATGGCTATGGCGATGTCGGGCGCTGAGGAGGCGTTCATCCAGGTTTCGGTGAGGAAGGCGACGTCCGGTGCTGTTGCGTCGAGCAGGTCCCAGAGTTCCACGGCGTGCCTGTGGACGGAGCGGGTGTTCAACAGGATGCATTTCAGGTGGTTGCTGCTGGTGCTCGACTTGGCGGAGGTGGTGCACGTCTGGGGGCAGGTGAATCGGCAGGCTTGGCAGGTGAAGGGTCCGTGGGTGCGTCTCGGTGAGGCTCGGTAGCAGGCAGGGTTCCGGCCGGCATTGAGTGCACTAGCTTAAATGTCTTTACTAAATTATTGTTTCAGTACGTAGATACTATGGATGTTAGTGATTGTTATGTCTGTATGAAATTACCTGCATCAGTAGCTGAAGGTCTAACTTACCATCATTTGCCTTTAACCTATGGTATATCATGTAGTGTATTAACTAGACTATTTTATAGAACAGGGAAACTTCAATACTATTATTCAAATATAGATGTGATATTTTCAGAGGTTCCTATTCGAATGAATCTGAACCCAGTGCTTAGTAGTCAAGATGCACAATTTATGGGAGAATTTTTCTTAACGATGAAGTCGATAGACATAACACATGCACATAGAAGCAATCTAACATGTTCTTTACATGAAGAAGAAAAGATATTTTTAAACTTAGTTGAAGATAGAAGACAGAATTTCAAAAGGAAAGCGTCTGAACATAAAGCTCACCTTCCACCCTGGGCTGAGAAAGAGGGTATTTACACACCTGGCAGGGCTCAAGCTGCTATGGCTCTAGATTTTGTAAAGACAGGGAAAATTTGTCTTCGTAGGTTAAAGACTGATTATAACAATATGTTCATTGGTACCAGTGAATGTGAACACAATTTCTTAATTCTTGGAGGTTGGGGACTGAAAGGAGGAATGGATTCAGTTTTTCCTGGAATCTATTATGTGTGTGGGAATAAGGCATACTTTAGGCTTCCTGCACAGTGGTATGGTAGTTGTTATTTTGGAATAGTTTTTCCAAAAGTATACCACGTTAAAAGAAACACTGGGAGCAATGAAAATAATAGGAAACTAACCCGTAGTAAGAGAGCTAGTTTTTCAGAAATCGTAGGTGACATATTTGGTGCATTGATACCTTCAGTGGGAATAATTCTGAACTCAAGGAGAATATGTAAATTGTCTACAGTGGTTGATCGTTTATCAACGGATACTGCTGGAGGATATCTAATGATTAATGCGGAGATGGTTGCGATTAGATCTATGGTTATGCAAAATCGACTTGCTCTTGATATATTATTAGCAAAAGAGGGCGGAGTCTGTAAATTGTTGAAAACGCAACATTGTTGCACGTATGTTCCGGACAAAAGTACTGAAATTGGAACATACATAAAGAATATTACTAAACTTGAGAAGGAACTGAAACCACTGGAAGTTGATAGTGTTTGGGAAAGATTGACAAAAAGCATTGCGTCAATTGGTACCTGGTTCACTAATGTAGGGAAAGGACTTATAGGTCAAATATTAGTACCCTTAGTAGGGATAGCAATAATAGTATTGTCAATAATGATATGGTGCAAATGTTGTAAAAAGGAGGAAACATATGAGGTGAAAGGAAAAGGCAAGAAAAGAAAATTGGAAGAGATTGAATTAGAAGACCTGAGAAGTGAAATTTACAAGAAACTGAAGGGAAAAGATGAGAATGGAAGGAGTAAAAATGAGAAAGTGAATGAAATATGCTAAAGTTGGCATCTGGTTTTTTATAGGTAGTTTTGATGGCTCAGAAACCCATCAGAGAGGGGATTGATGGAGCAAGGACTCACAAAGAGACTTGCTCGGAAGCAATCCTCTCACAGTATTAATTGATTTGTACTAAAAAACCTTGTAATGTCTTTATTAACAAAGTGCAACACAAAATATTTTATCTAGAAGATGCTTGCCTATGTGTTTTACTAATAAGTAATCCGCGTCTAATCCAAGATGGCTGCTAAAACGCGGGAAATCTACTGCGCATGTGTCAGCCATGTCACGTGGTATGACGTCTTTCTTTGCTTGGATGGAATCTTTTGCTTCTGCGCAGTGTGTGTTAATATGGCTGCTTTAATGTTCACACGCTAAAGCTTTTGCATTACTGCAATTAATATGTGTTATTTTAAAGCTATTAATGCGGGAAAAGCATTTATAAGTAAATGGGGTTAGTGTAGAAGTAGGAGGTATACAGTGAAAGCATTTATTTTTGATTTTAATATGTCTCTTCTTTGACCTTTCCTAATAGTTCGTAATGTGGGCCTGGGTTGGCTAACTGAAGCTCGAATGTCATGTGACCCGCGCATGCTCACTGAAGTAACAAAGAAAAGCAATGAAGTCAACTTGGAGAACGTCCAAGGACATGACCCGCTGATCACCTTCTAAGTTCAACTGAATGTCCGGCTATATGACACATTTTGTATATATTTTGTATCAATTATGGTGTGAAACGGGTGGGAAAATAAAGAAATGTATTTAATTGAAGGGGTGGGATTCTAAACAATGAGCTTAAGAAAATTGAATTAAATTTGACATGCTGTGAGGATCAACCCCCTGTCCCTGTCCAATCAGAATTAGTGGCCCCATAATTTTGAAACATTAATGGGAGGTACATGGGCGTAGAAGGGTATAATAGATATAGAATTAGCTAATTAGAAGGGATGAGAGCTTGTCGTGCTGCTGAAGAGACCAGAGAGTTAGGCGTGCGAGAGCTGATCGATTGCAGACTGAATCGCTGTCCGAAGAGGTCGTGAGGTGGGGGTGGCGGACCGTATTAGAGGGAGAACACGGAAGAACCGAGGAGGAACAAAGTGTCAGAGAGGGGAGCGGCGCTGACGTCATTGGTAGAGAGGTCATCTATCCTGTCCTGAATCCTGTCGAGAGGTCTTGGTTTTCATTCTGTCTTGGGGACCCTCTTCCCAACTCATTGGCCAAGGGGTTTGGTTTTCACACCTTTAGGTAACTATAAATTCGTAATCTTTAGTTTGTACTGCTGTCTCTATCTTCTCCTTTCTGAGGGACCGTCATTTGTGATTATTAGATGACTATATATATGAGTGCTTCCTCCTTGAAATTTGACTAAGTATTATGTGGTTTTGTATCTCACTCTTCAACAATATTTTAGATAAACATTTTAAAACTTCTTGAGTCGGTGGTTATTTCAGGTATTTTATTAAATTTTATTTGTGTAAAGTCATATCAACTCCAGTTATCAAAGGTCCATTGGTAAGTCATTACTCTTCAAATCAGAGGAAGGTAATTGGTAGCAGATTTTGATAAGAGTACAACTGACACCCCAGCGGTGATTGCTAGCTAGCGTAAATGAATGGGCCCAGGTGAGTATTTAGTGTGTGAGTGCTTGTTGCTAGTAGCCCGCTGGATCAGATGCTCATGCGGGAGGGCTACACCCCTTTGCCGCTCATGCGGGAGGGTAACACCTCTTCGCCTCAACGGAGAAGCCGCCCTGTTCACAGTCTGCTATTCTAGTTACCATACCAGAGCATACCATACCGTACTATAAATCAGATATTTTATAGTCCTGAGCTGGCATATGTGGAAGGGAGAGATCTGCTCAAATGGAATGCATTTCTGTCATCCCTTATATCACTGTCATTATACAATGTCAAAAAACAGTCATAGTATACAGTTAGGACCTGCAGTGGTGGTCTATGTTAGAGTTCTACAGAGGTCAGTATTGTGTACCAGATCTCTTTAGTCATTCCATGCCTTTCCAGTTGGTGTCCGCTAACAGGCAGCACTCTAGAGCGACAGCCACCTATCGCTGTACTGTATCTAGCAGCACTCTTGAGTGACAGCCGTCTATCACTGCACTCTATCTGGTAGCATTCTATAGTGACAGCCACCTATCGCTGTACTCCATGTGCCACACAAAGGCCTTGCTGATACCAGTTGGGGCCCAGGCTGTGTTATAGCACACTGGGAATCATAGCATCACAGTGTCGAAGGGGATCCACAACGTCACAGGATCACTACAAGGCTGTGCCCATTCATGTAAGCAATGCTGTAATTCATACTTACAGCTTTGGTTTCCTCCTCCACCCACACCTCACCTATAACCTGAGCTCCAAGTTTCTACTGCTACAGTTTGCAGAAAAGAAGCTCATTGGCCTTCTGGTAGCTGCAGATCTGTAGCAGAGCCATGTCCGGGGCTGGTAGCAGTGAGGCTTCTTGGCTCTGCCAGTGCCACTCTTGCAAGCAGTCTGCTTGCAGCCCATGTCAAAAGCACTAATTAACGGGCTTCGAATGCAAAGGAAAGCCCTACAGTAAAAACACTTCAATCTAAAACTTGATCATAATGAGGTAGTTCTTGACAGAATTGTATGCTACCACACAGATGATGGGCGTCCGTATACTGTATCAGGTTTTGGTGATATGTGTAGTATGAGATGAGTGGGGTGAAGGACTCGAGCAAAATTAGGCAAGTCTATTAGAATAGTGTTTCACAAACAGCCACCAAAATGGCGGGCTCTTACTTTTACTGGGAATGGGGTGACATTGCATGCTGAGCGTCTAGAACTACATCACAATCATGCAGATGGATTTGGATTTCATCATTAGGAAAAATACTCAAAGTGAGTACGCAGACTCCAGAACTAGGGTCTGCTAGTGAGCATACTTGCTAATATTGTGTTATAAGAAGAGTCTTTGTTAGGTTTCAAAACCACCAACTAGCATAATCATTACATTACTGGAAACTACATATCATGACGTTGGACATAGCTTAGAAAAAATAGCAGTCTGTTTTCAGATGCAGGTGAAATCATGAGAAAAATAACATGAAATAAACGAGAGACCTTTGTGCAGTATAGCTAACCTTAAAGCCATCACTCAACACATATTTTCACAAGCAGACATCAAAGTAGTATTGTTAGTCAGTAACTCCAGCAGCTGCTGTAAGACATGTATTTCAAGATATTTCGTGGCTTTCAGATGTAATTCTGCTCTTTTGTACGGAGCTGACGTTTATGTCTTAACAAGTTTAAAATACAGCTTTCCCAAAAGTTGCAGGTGGAATACAATACATCTGCTTAGCAACAGTGTTGCTGAAAAATGAAAGCCCACCTCCTAAATGAGTAGAGGTGGCAAGTATGAGTAAGTCAGCGAGGCACTTCTTTGGGGGAAAACCCCACTCCTACATAATTGGTGCAAATAACTATGAAGTTGCACAACCACTCCCACGATGTTTGACATCCTGTTTCAGCTGGCGGCTTAAGTTCTCATGGCCTAGGAAATGGGAGCCAAATATCTAGGATCCAATGCCCCTGCAGAAACCAAATCTATTTTTGCTTCAGAGATTCTGCTAAGCCATCAGTTTGAGTCTGACTCCTTTTCTGAGTGGAGTGTCCCCAAGTTGTGGTTGCACTGAGGGACTGAGCAAGTTTCTCATTCTGATGTCAGAGAAATGGTTGAGGACTCCTCCCTCCCTGGATGTGCCTCAGAGCATCCAGTCTCAGGCCTCCCTGTTAACTGAGGGCATGGTCCAAGGACTACAGCCTTTCCTCCTCTGGACACCTTCTTTTGAAATCCCAACCTAACCATCCCCATGCAATTCTTGACTCCTCCTCTCTCCTTGAAATGGAGCGTAGTTAATAAGTGCAGAAAGCTGCTGATAAGAAGGCTATCAAGCCCATGAACAAAAAGATTTGTATTATGAAAAAGCAAAAAAGGCTTGTTTCTACTGGAGCTAAGCTGCAATCGCACTTCCCATGGAAATACACAGGAACATAAAGGCAATAGTGCCAGCCATGCCCAAATCTTTCGTTGACTAGCAAGTAAAGTACTACCCGGTTGCTGGATGTAACAGTAAAAACACCACCTTCCTCACTATTGCTCCTGATCTGGTTGTGTCACTCTTTGGAAATGTGAACCCCATGGGGAACTGATCTAAAACACTCCACTAATCACATCAGGAGCATATGATTTTTGATATGATGTGGACGGCTGTGCTTGGCACAGATCCGAGCTCAAGGCTTGCCAACATGCGGCTATCTTTCCCAGGTTAGACGTGGTCTGGATGGCTTTAATGCAAAGTTAACAGCCTAAGAAGCCTGTGCCAGCTCCCACAGGACCAGCTAGTCCCCAGTTCCCCATACTACTCATATCCCAGACCAGAGGGTCAGACCCTCTCAGCACAAGGTTAGTTAGTCTGGGAAAAATTGGGAAGGCAGAAGGCCCATTTGTGAGGTTACAGCTAGATTTCATCCAGTTACCTCCATGTAAAGGACTGAAATATGTACCTGTCATAGTGTGCTTGTTTTCCAGGTGGGTGGAGGCTTACCCTACTAGGAGGAATGACAACATAACAGTTGCAAAATTATTATTGAGAGAGCTCATTCCTCGGTTCGGTTTCCCAGTAACTTTGGAATCAGATAGAGGAAGTCACTTCAATAACGATGTAATCCGAATAATCTGTGAAGCCTTTAACCGCTTCGCCGCGATCGGAATTCCGCCCAGGTGCTGGACATTCCGATCGCAGGTGTGGTCGTGACGAGCTCAGCTCGTCATGCGCACACGCCCACCGCGCAGCATGACGAGCTGAGCTCGTCATGAGCATCGAAGGGGTTAAACTTGAACAAAAATTGCACTGTGCATACCGCCCAGAGGCTTCTGGAGTGGTTGAACAAATGAATGGCACAATAAAATCAAGGTTGTCAAAAATGTGTGCATCCACATCACTGGATTGGCCAGATGCGTTGCCTCTTGTCCTGATGGGACTCAGAAGTATTCCTGATAGAAATACAGGATTGAGTCCACATGAAATTATCATGGGAAGAGCAATGAGACAAGCCCATGTACCTGGCAATAAACTGCTGAACATAACTGATGATATGGTTCTAGATTATTGCAAAGCATTGGCTGACCTAGTGCGTTCTGTCTCTCACCAGGTTGGAGAAGACGCAGTTTCCAGGCAGCCTGAACAAGAGCATGATCTGAACCCCGGAGACTGGGTGGTAGTGAAGCAACACACCAGAGAAATGTGTTTATCACCCAGGTGGGGCGAACCTTGTCAGGTTATATTGGTTACAAACACAGCAGTGAAATGTGCAGCTTTACCTAATTGGATTCATTTAAGTCACACTAAGAGGGTGCCAGCTCCTGAAGAGAAAAATCCTCAGTCAGCACCAATAGCTGAGGAAGCAAAAGGTTGTACAGCTGAAGAATCCCAATTGGTAGATTCAGGAGTAGCTGAAGAAGAACAACCGAGCACAAGTCAGGACTGGATACCAGTGGTTGATATACCTGAAGTCTTTATAAAAACAAGGAGCAGAGCTAGATTAGATGAAATTAGAGAGGACCAGATAGGTGAAGAAGAACAAGCTCAGGATAGGGAGGTTGAAACTATAGGGGAACCTGAGCAGGCCCAGATAGGGAAAGGAAATTGGGCTCAAACTGACAACGAAACAACAGAGTTTGAGCAGGGATAGACAGGTTCAGAAGAATGCGGTCAGGCTGCAGAAGTACAGAGTGCAATAAGCCCTGATAAGGACCAGGTAGGACAAGAAAAACACGTTCAGGAAGAGGAAAAACCAGAAAACATCGAACCTGAAAATATCAAACCAGAACACGTCGATCCAGAAAAAATCAATCCAGAAAACGTCAATCCTGAACAGGGCCAGTTAGCAGAGACGCACATTCAGGCAAATGAAGAATCAACAATAAGACCTGAACGAGGTCAGACAGAGAGGGAAACTGAAGACGAACAAATTGTGCCACACATCAATGCAAATAAAAGAGTACTTGAAAAAGACTCAGAAGGTGAAAGTGCAGTGCAAACCAAGAAAGTCAGAAAGGGTGATCATTGGCCTGGTGTTATTAAAAGAGTGAAATATCACATAGTAACACGAAGTGAAGACCCAGAACAAGTGAATGAAGTGACAAGCCCATCTGGACAAGCAAGTGGGTCTGCAAAGCGCAAAAGCCCAAGATTGAAAATCGTGAACAATAAGTTCAAAGGTCCTGATTGGACTTATGTGATTCTCGAAGACTGCGAGAGTCCACAGAATAGTGAAAGTAGTGACGAAGAAACAAGTGCAGAGCAATTTTATGAGAAAGAAGTGAGACCACCTTGATAATATTAAAAGCTTTCAAGGTAAAAGAAAGAAGAGAAATCTTCTTGGTCTAAAATGGCTGAAGACAGGGTTTCTGAGAGACCGAAACGAAAATGTTGTAAAAGATGCTGTGCTATATGCATATGTAGTCTAGTATTGGTGCTTATAGTATGGTTAGTTTTGATCGTAGCAATTCCTTATCTTATGATAATGGACAAAAAGAATAACACCGATACTAATGGAAAGATAGATAACCTGAAATGTGGCAGAGTAGAAATAGAAGCAGAAGATGAACCAGATTTTCATCACATCGTAACAAATAACGATACTAGCTTAAATGTCTTTACTAAATTATTGTTTCAGTACGTAGATACTATGGATGTTAGTGATTGTTATGTCTGTATGAAATTACCTGCATCAGTAGCTGAAGGTCTAACTTACCATCATTTGCCTTTAACCTATGGTATATCATGTAGTGTATTAACTAGACTATTTTATAGAACAGGGAAACTTCAATACTATTATTCAAATATAGATGTGATATTTTCAGAGGTTCCTATTCGAAAGAATCTGAACCCAGTGCTTAGTAGTCAAGATGCACAATTTATGGGAGAATTTTTCTTAACGATGAAGTCGATAGACATAACACATGCACATAGAAGCAATCTAACATGTTCATTACATGAAGAAGAAAAGATATTTTTAAACTTAGTTGAAGATAGAAGACAGAATTTCAAAAGGAAAGCGTCTGAACATAAAGCTCACCTTCCACCCTGGGCTGAGAAAGAGGGTATTTACACACCTGGCAGGGCTCAAGCTGCTATGGCTCTAGATTTTGTAAAGACAGGGAAAATTTGTCTTCGTAGGTTAAAGACTGATTATAACAATATGTTCATTGGTACCAGTGAATGTGAACACAATTTCTTAATTCTTGGAGGTTGGGGACTGAAAGGAGGAATGGATTCAGTTTTTCCTGGAATCTATTATGTGTGTGGGAATAAGGCATACTTTAGGCTTCCTGCACAGTGGTATGGTAGTTGTTATTTTGGAATAGTTTTTCCAAAAGTATACCACGTTAAAAGAAACACTGGGAGCAATGAAAATAATAGGAAACTAACCCGTAGTAAGAGAGCTAGTTTTTCAGAAATCGTAGGTGACATATTTGGTGCATTGATACCTTCAGTGGGAATAATTCTGAACTCAAGGAGAATATGTAAATTGTCTACAGTGGTTGATCGTTTATCAACGGATACTGCTGGAGGATATCTAATGATTAATGCGGTGATGGTTGCGATTAGATCTATGGTTATGCAAAATCGACTTGCTCTTGATATATTATTAGCAAAAGAGGGCGGAGTCTGTAAATTGTTGAAAACGCAACATTGTTGCACGTATGTTCCGGACAAAAGTACTGAAATTGGAACATACATAAAGAATATTACTAAACTTGAGAAGGAACTGAAACCACTGGAAGTTGATAGTGTTTGGGAAAGATTGACAAAAAGCATTTCGTCAATTGGTACCTGGTTCACTAATGTAGGGAAAGGACTTATAGGTCAAATATTAGTACCCTTAGTAGGGATAGCAATAATAGTATTGTCAATAATGATATGGTGCAAATGTTGTAAAAAGGAGGAAACATATGAGGTGAAAGGAAAAGGCAAGAAAAGAAAATTGGAAGAGATTGAATTAGAAGACCTGAGAAGTGAAATTTACAAGAAACTGAAGGGAAAAGATGAGAATGGAAGGAGTAAAAATGAGAAAGTGAATGAAATATGCTAAAGTTGGCATCTGGTTTTTTATAGGTAGTTTTGATGGCTCAGAAACCCATCAGAGAGGGGATTGATGGAGCAAGGACTCACAAAGAGACTTGCTCGGAAGCAATCCTCTCACAGTATTAATTGATTTGTACTAAAAAACCTTGTAATGTCTTTATTAACAAAGTGCAACACAAAATATTTTATCTAGAAGATGCTTGCCTATGTGTTTTACTAATAAGTAATCCGCGTCTAATCCAAGATGGCTGCTAAAACGCGGGAAATCTACTGCGCATGTGTCAGCCATGTCACGTGGTATGACGTCTTTCTTTGCTTGGATGGAATCTTTTGCTTCTGCGCAGTGTGTGTTAATATGGCTGCTTTAATGTTCACACGCTAAAGCTTTTGCATTACTGCAATTAATATGTGTTATTTTAAAGCTATTAATGCGGGAAAAGCATTTATAAGTAAATGGGGTTAGTGTAGAAGTAGGAGGTATACAGTGAAAGCATTTATTTTTGATTTTAATATGTCTCTTCTTTGACCTTTCCTAATAGTTCGTAATGTGGGCCTGGGTTGGCTAACTGAAGCTCGAATGTCATGTGACCCGCGCATGCTCACTGAAGTAACAAAGAAAAGCAATGAAGTCAACTTGGAGAACGTCCAAGGACATGACCCGCTGATCACCTTCTAAGTTCAACTGAATGTCCGGCTATATGACACATTTTGTATATATTTTGTATCGATTATGGTGTGAAACGGGTGGGAAAATAAAGAAATGTATTTAATTGAAGGGGTGGGATTCTAAACAATGAGCTTAAGAAAATTGAATTAAATTTGACATGGTGTGAGGATCAACCCCTGTCCCTGTCCAATCAGAATTAGTGGCCCCATAATTTTGAAACATTAATGGGAGGTACATGGGCGTAGAAGGGTATAATAGATATAGAATTAGCTAATTAGAAGGGATGAGAGCTTGTCGTGCTGCTGAAGAGACCAGAGAGTTAGGCGTGCGAGAGCTGATCGATTGCAGACTGAATCGCTGTCCGAAGAGGTCGTGAGGTGGGGGCGGCGGACCGTATTAGAGGGAGAACACGGAAGAACCGAGGAGGAACAAAGTGTCAGAGAGGGGAGCGGCGCTGACGTCATTGGTAGAGAGGTCATCTATCCTGTCCTGAATCCTGTCGAGAGGTCTTGGTTTTCATTCTGTCTTGGGGACCCTCTTCCCAACTCATTGGCCAAGGGGTTTGGTTTTCACACCTTTAGGTAACTATAAATTCGTAATCTTTAGTTTGTACTGCTGTCTCTATCTTCTCCTTTCTGAGGGACCGTCATTTGTGATTATTAGATGACTATATATATGAGTGCTTCCTCCTTGAAATTTGACTAAGTATTATGTGGTTTTGTATCTCACTCTTCAACAATATTTTAGATAAACATTTTAAAACTTCTTGAGTCGGTGGTTATTTCAGGTATTTTATTAAATTTTATTTGTGTAAAGTCATATCAACTCCAGTTATCAAAGGTCCATTGGTAAGTCATTACTCTTCAAATCAGAGGAAGGTAATTGGTAGCAGATTTTGATAAGAGTACAACTGACACCCCAGCGGTGATTGCTAGCTAGCGTAAATGAATGGGCTCAGGTGAGTATTTAGTGTGTGAGTGCTTGTTGCTAGTAGCCCGCTGGATCAGATGCTCATGCGGGAGGGCTACACCCCTTTGCCGCTCATGCGGGAGGGTAACACCTCTTCGCCTCAACGGAGAAGCCGCCCTGTTCACAGTCTGCTATTCTAGTTACCATACCAGAGCATACCATACCGTACTATAAATCAGATATTTTATAGTCCTGAGCTGGCATATGTGGAAGGGAGAGATCTGCTCAAATGGAATGCATTTCTGTCATCCCTTATATCACTGTCATTATACAATGTCAAAAAACAGTCATAGTATACAGTTAGGACCTGCAGTGGTGGTCTATGTTAGAGTTCTACAGAGGTCAGTATTGTGTACCAGATCTCTTTAGTCATTCCATGCCTTTCCAGTTGGTGTCCGCTAACAGGCAGCACTCTAGAGCGACAGCCACCTATCGCTGTACTGTATCTAGCAGCACTCTTGAGTGACAGCCGTCTATCACTGCACTCTATCTGGTAGCATTCTATAGTGACAGCCACCTATCGCTGTACTCCATGTGCCACACAAAGGCCTTGCTGATACCAGTTGGGGCCCAGGCTGTGTTATAGCACACTGGGAATCATAGCATCACAGTGTCGAAGGGGATCCACAACGTCACAGGATCACTACAAGGCTGTGCCCATTCATGTAAGCAATGCTGTAATTCATACTTACAGCTTTGGTTTCCTCCTCCACCCACACCTCACCTATAACCTCAGCTCCAAGTTTCTACTGCTACAGTTTGCAGAAAAGAAGCTCATTGGCCTTCTGGTAGCTGCAGATCTGTAGCAGAGCCATGTCCGGGGCTGGTAGCAGTGAGGCTTCTTGGCTCTGCCAGTGCCACTCTTGCAAGCAGTCTGCTTGCAGCCCATGTCAAAAGCACTAATTAACGGGCTTCGAATGCAAAGGAAAGCCCTACAGTAAAAACACTTCAATCTAAAACTTGATCATAATGAGGTAGTTCTTGACAGAATTGTATGCTACCACACAGATGATGGGCGTCCGTATACTGTATCAGGTTTTGGTGATATGTGTAGTATGAGATGAGTGGGGTGAAGGACTCGAGCAAAATTAGGCAAGTCTATTAGAATAGTGTTTCACAAAAAGCCACCAAAATGGCGGGCTCTTACTTTTACTGGGAATGGGGTGACATTGCATGCTGAGCGTCTAGAACTACATCACAATCATGCAGATGGATTTGGATTTCATCATTAGGAAAAATACTCAAAGTGAGTACGCAGACTCCAGAACTAGGGTCTGCTAGTGAGCATACTTGCTAATATTGTGTTATAAGAAGAGTCTTTGTTAGGTTTCAAAACCACCAACTAGCATAATCATTACATTACTGGAAACTACATATCATGACGTTGGACAAAGCTTAGAAAAAATAGCAGTCTGTTTTCAGATGCAGGTGAAATCATGAGAAAAATAACATGAAATAAACGAGAGACCTTTGTGCAGTATAGCTAACCTTAAAGCCATCACTCAACACATATTTTCACAAGCAGACATCAAAGTAGTATTGTTAGTCAGTAACTCCAGCAGCTGCTGTAAGACATGTATTTCAAGATATTTCGTGGCTTTCAGATGTAATTCTGCTCTTTTGTACGGAGCTGACGTTTATGTCTTAACAAGTTTAAAATACAGCTTTCCCAAAAATTGCAGGTGGAATACAATACATCTGCTTAGCAACAGTGTTGCTGAAAAATGAAAGCCCACCTCCTAAATGAGTAGAGGTGGCAAGTATGAGTAAGTCAGCGAGGCACTTCTTTGGGGGAAAACCCCACTCCTACATAATTGGTGCAAATAACTATGAAGTTGCACAACCACTCCCACGATGTTTGACATCCTGTTTCAGCTGGCGGCTTAAGTTCTCATGGCCTAGGAAATGGGAGCCAAATATCTAGGATCCAATGCCCCTGCAGAAACCAAATCTATTTTTGCTTCAGAGATTCTGCTAAGCCATCAGTTTGAGTCTGACTCCTTTTCTGAGTGGAGTGTCCCCAAGTTGTGGTTGCACTGAGGGACTGAGCAAGTTTCTCATTCTGATGTCAGAGAAATGGTTGAGGACTCCTCCCTTCCTGGATGTGCCTCAGAGCATCCAGTCTCAGGCCTCCCTGTTAACTGAGGGCATGGTCCAAGGACTACAGCCTTTCCTCCTCTGGACACCTTCTTTTGAAATCCCAACCTAACCATCCCCATGCAATTCTTGACTCCTCCTCTCTCCTTGAAATGGAGCGTAGTTAATAAGTGCAGAAAGCTGCTGATAAGAAGGCTATCAAGCCCATGAACAAAAAGATTTGTATTATGAAAAAGCAAAAAAGGCTTGTTTCTACTGGAGCTAAGCTGCAATCGCACTTCCCATGGAAATACACAGGAACATAAAGGCAACAGTGCCAGCCATGCCCAAATCTTTCGTTGACTAGCAAGTAAAGTACTACCCGGTTGCTGGATGTAACAGTAAAAACACCACCTTCCTCACTATTGCTCCTGATCTGGTTGTGTCACTCTTTGGAAATGTGAACCCCATGGGGAACTGATCTAAAACACTCCACTAATCACATCAGGAGCATATGATTTTTGATATGATGTGGACGGCTGTGCTTGGCACAGATCCGAGCTCAAGGCTTGCCAACATGCGGCTATCTTTCCCAGGTTAGACGTGGTCTGGATGGCTTTAATGCAAAGTTAACAGCCTAAGAAGCCTGTGCCAGCTCCCACAGGACCAGCTAGTCCCCAGTTCCCCATACTACTCATATCCCAGACCAGAGGGTCAGACCCTCTCAGCACAAGGTTAGTTAGTCTGGGAAAAATTGGGAAGGCAGAAGGCCCATTTGTGAGGTTACAGCTAGATTTCATCCAGTTACCTCCATGTAAAGGACTGAAATATGTACTTGTCATAGTGTGCTTGTTTTCCAGGTGGGTGGAGGCTTACCCTACTAGGAGGAATGACAACATAACAGTTGCAAAATTATTATTGAGAGAGCTCATTCCTCGGTTCGGTTTCCCAGTAACTTTGGAATCAGATAGAGGAAGTCACTTCAATAACGATGTAATCCGAATAATCTGTGAAGCCTTTAACCGCTTCGCCGCGATCGGAATTCCGCCCAGGTGCTGGACATTCCGATCGCAGGTGTGGTCGTGACGAGCTCAGCTCATCATGCGCACACGCCCACCGCGCAGCATGACGAGCTGAGATCGTCATGAGCATCGAAGGGGTTAAACTTGAACAAAAATTGCACTGTGCATACCGCCCAGAGGCTTCTGGAGTGGTTGAACAAATGAATGGCACAATAAAATCAAGGTTGTCAAAAATGTGTGCATCCACATCACTGGATTGGCCAGATGCGTTGCCTCTTGTCCTGATGGGACTCAGAAGTATTCCTGATAGAAATACAGGATTGAGTCCACATGAAATTATCATGGGAAGAGCAATGAGACAAGCCCATGTACCTGGCAATAAACTGCTGAACATAACTGATGATATGGTTCTAGATTATTGCAAAGCATTGGCTGACCTAGTGCGTTCTGTCTCTCACCAGGTTGGAGAAGACGCAGTTTCCAGGCAGCCTGAACAAGAGCATGATCTGAACCCCGGAGACTGGGTGGTAGTGAAGCATCACACCAGAGAAACGTGTTTATCACCCAGGTGGGGCGAACCTTGTCAGGTTATATTGGTTACAAACACAGCAGTGAAATGTGCAGCTTTACCTAATTGGATTCATTTAAGTCACACTAAGAGGGTGCCAGCTCCTGAAGAGAAAAATCCTCAGTCAGCACCAATAGCTGAGGAAGCAAAAGGTTGTACAGCTGAAGAATCCCAATTGGTAGATTCAGGAGTAGCTGAAGAAGAACAACCGAGCACAAGTCAGGACTGGATACCAGTGGTTGATATACCTGAAGTCTTTATAAAAACAAGGAGCAGAGCTAGATTAGATGAAATTAGAGAGGACCAGATAGGTGAAGAAGAACAAGCTCAGGATAGGGAGGTTGAAACTATAGGGGAACCTGAGCAGGCCCAGATAGGGAAAGGAAATTGGGCTCAAACTGACAACGAAACAACAGAGTTTGAGCAGGGATAGACAGGTTCAGAAGAATGCGGTCAGGCTGCAGAAGTACAGAGTGCAATAAGCCCTGATAAGGACCAGGTAGGACAAGAAAAACACGTTCAGGAAGAGGAAAACCAGAAAACATCGAACCTGAAAATATCAAACCAGAACACGTCGATCCAGAAAAAATCAATCCAGAAAACGTCAATCCTGAACAGGGCCAGTTAGCAGAGACGCACATTAAGGCAAATGAAGAATCAACAATAAGACCTGAACGAGGTCAGACAGAGAGGGAAACTGAAAACGAAGACGAACAAATTGTGCCACACATCAATGCAAATAAAAGAGTACTTGAAAAAGACTCAGAAGGTGAAAGTGCAGTGCAAACCAAGAAAGTCAGAAAGGGTGATCATTGGCCTGGTGTTATTAAAAGAGTGAAATATCACATAGTAACACGAAGTGAAGACCCAGAACAAGTGAATGAAGTGACAAGCCCATCTGGACAAGCAAGTGGGTCTGCAAAGCGCAAAAGCCCAAGATTGAAAATCGTGAACAATAAGTTCAAAGGTCCTGATTGGACTTATGTGATTCTCGAAGACTGCGAGAGTCCACAGAATAGTGAAAGTAGTGACAAAGAAACAAGTGCAGAGCAATTTTATGAGAAAGAAGTGAGACCACCTTGATAATATTAAAAGCTTTCAAGGTAAAAGAAAGAAGAGAAATCTTCTTGGTCTAAAATGGCTGAAGACAGGGTTTCTGAGAGACCGAAACGAAAATGTTGTAAAAGATGCTGTGCTATATGCATATGTAGTCTAGTATTGGTGCTTATAGTATGGTTAGTTTTGATCGTAGCAATTCCTTATCTTATGATAATGGACAAAAAGAATAACACCGATACTAATGGAAAGATAGATAACCTGAAATGTGGCAGAGTAGAAATAGAAGCAGAAGATGAACCAGATTTTCATCACATCGTAACAAATAACGATACTAGCTTAAATGTCTTTACTAAATTATTGTTTCAGTACGTAGATACTATGGATCTTAGTGATTGTTATGTCTGTATGAAATTACCTGAATCAGTAGCTGAAGGTCTAACTTACCATCATTTGCCTTTAACCTATGGTATATCATGTAGTGTATTAACTAGACTATTTTATAGAACAGGGAAACTTCAATACTATTATTCAAATATAGATGTGATATTTTCAGAGGTTCCTATTCGAAAGAATCTGAACCCAGTGCTTAGTAGTCAAGATGCACAATTTATGGGAGAATTTTTCTTAACGATGAAGTCGATAGACATAACACATGCACATAGAAGCAATCTAACATGTTCATTACATGAAGAAGAAAAGATATTTTTAAACTTAGTTGAAGATAGAAGACAGAATTTCAAAAGGAAAGCGTCTGAACATAAAGCTCACCTTCCACCCTGGGCTGAGAAAGAGGGTATTTACACACCTGGCAGGGCTCAAGCTGCTATGGCTCTAGATTTTGTAAAGACAGGGAAAATTTGTCTTCGTAGGTTAAAGACTGATTATAACAATATGTTCATTGGTACCAGTGAATGTGAACACAATTTCTTAATTCTTGGAGGTTGGGGACTGAAAGGAGGAATGGATTCAGTTTTTCCTGGAATCTATTATGTGTGTGGGAATAAGGCATACTTTAGGCTTCCTGCACAGTGGTATGGTAGTTGTTATTTTGGAATAGTTTTTCCAAAAGTATACCACGTTAAAAGAAACACTGGGAGCAATGAAAATAATAGGAAACTAACCCGTAGTAAGAGAGCTAGTTTTTCAGAAATCGTAGGTGACATATTTGGTGCATTGATACCTTCAGTGGGAATAATTCTGAACTCAAGGAGAATATGTAAATTGTCTACAGTGGTTGATCGTTTATCAACGGATACTGCTGGAGGATATCTAATGATTAATGCGGAGATGGTTGCGATTAGATCTATGGTTATGCAAAATCGACTTGCTCTTGATATATTATTAGCAAAAGAGGGCGGAGTCTGTAAATTGTTGAAAACGCAACATTGTTGCACGTATGTTCCGGACAAAAGTACTGAAATTGGAACATACATAAAGAATATTACTAAACTTGAGAAGGAACTGAAACCACTGGAAGTTGATAGTGTTTGGGAAAGATTGACAAAAAGCATTGCGTCAATTGGTACCTGGTTCACTAATGTAGGGAAAGGACTTATAGGTCAAATATTAGTACCCTTAGTAGGGATAGCAATAATAGTATTGTCAATAATGATATGGTGCAAATGTTGTAAAAAGGAGGAAACATATGAGGTGAAAGGAAAAGGCAAGAAAAGAAAATTGGAAGAGATTGAATTAGAAGACCTGAGAAGTGAAATTTACAAGAAACTGAAGGGAAAAGATGAGAATGGAAGGAGTAAAAATGAGAAAGTGAATGAAATATGCTAAAGTTGGCATCTGGTTTTTTATAGGTAGTTTTGATGGCTCAGAAACCCATCAGAGAGGGGATTGATGGAGCAAGGACTCACAAAGAGACTTGCTCGGAAGCAATCCTCTCACAGTATTAATTGATTTGTACTAAAAAACCTTGTAATGTCTTTATTAACAAAGTGCAACACAAAATATTTTATCTAGAAGATGCTTGCCTATGTGTTTTACTAATAAGCAATCCGCGTCTAATCCAAGATGGCTGCTAAAACGCGGAAATCTACTGCGCATGTGTCAGCCATGTCACGTGGTATGACGTCTTTCTTTGCTTGGATGGAATCTTTTGCTTCTGCGCAGTGTGTGTTAATATGGCTGCTTTAATGTTCACACGCTAAAGCTTTTGCATTACTGCAATTAATATGTGTTATTTTAAAGCTATTAATGCGGGAAAAGCATTTATAAGTAAATGGGGTTAGTGTAGAAGTAGGAGGTATACAGTGAAAGCATTTATTTTTGATTTTAATATGTCTCTTCTTTGACCTTTCCTAATAGTTCGTAATGTGGGCCTGGGTTGGCTAACTGAAGCTCGAATGTCATGTGACCCGCGCATGCTCACTGAAGTAACAAAGAAAAGCAATGAAGTCAACTTGGAGAACGTCCAAGGACATGACCCGCTGATCACCTTCTAAGTTCAACTGAATGTCCGGCTATATGACACATTTTGTATATATTTTGAATCGATTATGGTGTGAAACGGGTGGGAAAATAAAGAAATGTATTTAATTGAAGGGGTGGGATTCTAAACAATGAGCTTAAGAAAATTGAATAAAATTTGACATGGTGTGAGGATCAACCCCCTGTCCCTGTCCAATCAGAATTAGTGGCCCCATAATTTTGAAACATTAATGGGAGGTACATGGGCGTAGAAGGGTATAATAGATATAGAATTAGCTAATTAGAAGGGATGAGAGCTTGTAGTGCTGCTGAAGAGACCAGAGAGTTAGGCGTGCGAGAGCTGATCGATTGCAGACTGAATCGCTGTCCGAAGAGGTCGTGAGGTGGGGGCGGCGGACCGTATTAGAGGGAGAACACGGAAGAACCGAGGAGGAACAAAGTGTCAGAGAGGGGAGCGGCGCTGACGTCATTGGTAGAGAGGTCATCTATCCTGTCCTGAATCCTGTCGAGAGGTCTTGGTTTTCATTCTGTCTTGGGGACCCTCTTCCCAACTCATTGGCCAAGGGGTTTGGTTTTCACACCTTTAGGTAACTATAAATTCGTAATCTTTAGTTTGTACTGCTGTCTCTATCTTCTCCTTTCTGAGGGACCGTCATTTGTGATTATTAGATGACTATATATATGAGTGCTTCCTCCTTGAAATTTGACTAAGTATTATGTGGTTTTGTATCTCACTCTTCAACAATATTTTAGATAAACATTTTAAAACTTCTTGAGTCGGTGGTTATTTCAGGTATTTTATTAAATTTTATTTGTGTAAAGTCATATCAACTCCAGTTATCAAAGGTCCATTGGTAAGTCATTACTCTTCAAATCAGAGGAAGGTAATTGGTAGCAGATTTTGATAAGAGTACAACTGACACCCCAGCGGTGATTGCTAGCTAGCGTAAATGAATGGGCTCAGGTGAGTATTTAGTGTGTGAGTGCTTGTTGCTAGTAGCCCGCTGGATCAGATGCTCATGCGGGAGGGCTACACCCCTTTGCCGCTCATGCGGGAGGGTAACACCTCTTCGCCTTAACGGAGAAGCCGCCCTGTTCACAGTCTGCTATTCTAGTTACCATACCAGAGCATACCATACCGTACTATAAATCAGATATTTTATAGTCCTGAGCTGGCATATGTGGAAGGGAGAGATCTGCTCAAATGGAATGCATTTCTGTCATCCCTTATATCACTGTCATTATACAATGTCAAAAAACAGTCATAGTATACAGTTAGGACCTGCAGTGGTGGTCTATGTTAGAGTTCTACAGAGGTCAGTATTGTGTACCAGATCTCTTTAGTCATTCCATGCCTTTCCAGTTGGTGTCCGCTAACAGGCAGCACTCTAGAGCGACAGCCACCTATCGCTGTACTGTATCTAGCAGCACTCTTGAGTGACAGCCGTCTATCACTGCACTCTATCTGGTAGCATTCTATAGTGACAGCCACCTATCGCTGTACTCCATGTGCCACACAAAGGCCTTGCTGATACCAGTTGGGGCCCAGGCTGTGTTATAGCACACTGGGAATCATAGCATCACAGTGTCGAAGGGGATCCACAACGTCACAGGATCACTACAAGGCTGTGCCCATTCATGTAAGCAATGCTGTAATTCATACTTACAGCTTTGGTTTCCTCCTCCACCCACACCTCACCTATAACCTCAGCTCCAAGTTTCTACTGCTACAGTTTGCAGAAAAGAAGCTCATTGGCCTTCTGGTAGCTGCAGATCTGTAGCAGAGCCATGTCCGGGGCTGGTAGCAGTGAGGCTTCTTGGCTCTGCCAGTGCCACTCTTGCAAGCAGTCTGCTTGCAGCCCATGTCAAAAGCACTAATTAACGGGCTTCGAATGCAAAGGAAAGCCCTACAGTAAAAACACTTCAATCTAAAACTTGATCATAATGAGGTAGTTATTGACAGAATTGTATGCTACCACACAGATGATGGGCGTCCGTATACTGTATCAGGTTTTGGTGATATGTGTAGTATGAGATGAGTGGGGTGAAGGACTCGAGCAAAATTAGGCAAGTCTATTAGAATAGTGTTTCACAAACAGCCACCAAAATGGCGGGCTCTTACTTTTACTGGGAATGGGGTGACATTGCATGCTGAGCGTCTAGAACTACATCACAATCATGCAGATGGATTTGGATTTCATCATTAGGAAAAATACTCAAAGTGAGTACGCAGACTCCAGAACTAGGGTCTGCTAGTGAGCATACTTGCTAATATTGTGTTATAAGAAGAGTCTTTGTTAGGTTTCAAAACCACCAACTAGCATAATCATTACATTACTGGAAACTACATATCATGACGTTGGACATAGCTTAGAAAAAATAGCAGTCTGTTTTCAGATGCAGGTGAAATCATGAGAAAAATAAAATGAAATAAACGAGAGACCTTTGTGCAGTATAGCTAACCTTAAAGCCATCACTCAACACATATTTTCACAAGCAGACATCAAAGTAGTATTGTTAGTCAGTAACTCCAGCAGCTGCTGTAAGACATGTATTTCAAGATATTTCGTGGCTTTCAGATGTAATTCTGCTCTTTTGTACGGAGCTGACGTTTATGTCTTAACAAGTTTAAAATACAGCTTTCCCAAAAGTTGCAGGTGGAATACAATACATCTGCTTAGCAACAGTGTTGCTGAAAAATGAAAGCCCACCTCCTAAATGAGTAGAGGTGGCAAGTATGAGTAAGTCAGCGAGGCACTTCTTTGGGGGAAAACCCCACTCCTACATAATTGGTGCAAATAACTATGAAGTTGCACAACCACTCCCACGATGTTTGACATCCTGTTTCAGCTGGCGGCTTAAGTTCTCATGGCCTAGGAAATGGGAGCCAAATATCTAGGATCCAATGCCCCTGCAGAAACCAAATCTATTTTTGCTTCAGAGATTCTGCTAAGTCATCAGTTTGAGTCTGACTCCTTTTCTGAGTGGAGTGTCCCCAAGTTGTGGTTGCACTGAGGGACTGAGCAAGTTTCTCATTCTGATGTCAGAGAAATGGTTGAGGACTCCTCCCTTCCTGGATGTGCCTCAGAGCATCCAGTCTCAGGCCTCCCTGTTAACTGAGGGCATGGTCCAAGGACTACAGCCTTTCCTCCTCTGGACACCTTCTTTTGAAATCCCAACCTAACCATCCCCATGCAATTCTTGACTCCTCCTCTCTCCTTGAAATGGAGCGTAGTTAATAAGTGCAGAAAGCTGCTGATAAGAAGGCTATCAAGCCCATGAACAAAAAGATTTGTATTATGAAAAAGCAAAAAAGGCTTGTTTCTACTGGAGCTAAGCTGCAATCGCACTTCCCATGGAAATACACAGGAACATAAAGGCAATAGTGCCAGCCATGCCCAAATCTTTCGTTGACTAGCAAGTAAAGTACTACCCGGTTGCTGGATGTAACAGTAAAAACACCACCTTCCTCACTATTGCTCCTGATCTGGTTGTGTCACTCTTTGAAAATGTGAACCCCATGGGGAACTGATCTAAAACACTCCACTAATCACATCAGGAGCATATGATTTTTGATATGATGTGGACGGCTGTGCTTGGCACAGATCCGAGCTCAAGGCTTGCCAACATGCGGCTATCTTTCCCAGGTTAGACGTTGTCTGGATGGCTTTAATGCAAAGTTAACAGCCTAAGAAGCCTGTGCCAGCTCCCACAGGACCAGCTAGTCCCCAGTTCCCCATACTACTCATATCCCAGACCAGAGGGTCAGACCCTCTCAGCACAAGGTTAGTTAGTCTGGGAAAAATTGGGAAGGCAGAAGGCCCATTTGTGAGGTTACAGCTAGATTTCATCCAGTTACCTCCATGTAAAGGACTGAAATATGTACTTGTCATAGTGTGCTTGTTTTCCAGGTGGGTGGAGGCTTACCCTACTAGGAGGAATGACAACATAACAGTTGCAAAATTATTATTGAGAGAGCTCATTCCTCGGTTCGGTTTCCCAGTAACTTTGGAATCAGATAGAGGAAGTCACTTCAATAACGATGTAATCCGAATAATCTGTGAAGCCTTTAACCGCTTCGCCGCGATCGGAATTCCGCCCAGGTGCTGGACATTCCGATCGCAGGTGTGGTCGTGACGAGCTCAGCTCGTCATGCGCACACGCCCACCGCGCAGCATGACGAGCTGAGCTCGTCATGAGCATCGAAGGGGTTAAACTTGAACAAAAATTGCACTGTGCATACCGCCCAGAGGCTTCTGGAGTGGTTGAACAAATGAATGGCACAATAAAATCAAGGTTGTCAAAAATGTGTGCATCCACATCACTGGATGGGCCAGATGCGTTGCCTCTTGTCCTGATGGGACTCAGAAGTATTCCTGATAGAAATACAGGATTGAGTCCACATGAAATTATCATGGGAAGAGCAATGAGACAAGCCCATGTAGCTGGCAATAAACTGCTGAACATAACTGATGATATGGTTCTAGATTATTGCAAAGCATTGGCTGACCTAGTGCGTTCTGTCTCTCACCAGGTTGGAGAAGACGCAGTTTCCAGGCAGCCTGAACAAGAGCATGATCTGAACCCCGGAGACTGGGTGGTAGTGAAGCATCACACCAGAGAAACGTGTTTATCACCCAGGTGGGGCGAACCTTGTCAGGTTCTATTGGTTACAAACACAGCAGTGAAATGTGCAGCTTTACCTAATTGGATTCATTTAAGTCACACTAAGAGGGTGCCAGCTCCTGAAGAGAAAAATCCTCAGTCAGCACCAATAGCTGAGGAAGCAAAAGGTTGTACAGCTGAAGAATCCCAATTGGTAGATTAAGGAGTAGCTGAAGAAGAACAACCGAGCACAAGTCAGGACTGGATACCAGTGGTTGATATACCTGAAGTCTTTATAAAAACAAGGAGCAGAGCTAGATTAGATGAAATTAGAGAGGACCAGATAGGTGAAGAAGAACAAGCTCAGGATAGGGAGGTTGAAACTATAGGGGAACCTGAGCAGGCCCAGATAGTGAAAGGAAATTGGGCTCAAACTGACAACGAAACAACAGAGTTTGAGCAGGGATAGACAGGTTCAGAAGAATGCGGTCAGGCTGCAGAAGTACAGAGTGCAATAAGCCCTGATAAGGACCAGGTAGGACAAGAAAAACACGTTCAGGAAGAGGAAAAACCAGAAAACATCGAACCTGAAAATATCAAACCAGAACACGTCGATCCAGAAAAAATCAATCCAGAAAACGTCAATCCTGAACAGGGCCAGTTAGCAGAGACGCACATTCAGGCAAATGAAGAATCAACAATAAGACCTGAACGAGGTCAGACAGAGAGGGAAACTGAAAACGAAGACGAACAAATTGTGCCACACATCAATATGAAAAAGACTCAGAAGGTGAAAGTGCAGTGCAAACCAAGAAAGTCAGAAAGGGTGATCATTGGCCTGGTGTTATTAAAAGAGTGAAATAACACATAGTAACACGAAGTGAAGACCCAGAACAAGTGAATGAAGTGACAAGCCCATCTGGACAAGCAAGTGGGTCTGCAAAGCGCAAAAGCCCAAGATTGAAAATCGTGAACAATAAGTTCAAAGGTCCTGATTGGACTTATGTGATTCTCGAAGACTGCGAGAGTCCACAGAATAGTGAAAGTAGTGACGAAGAAACAAGTGCAGAGCAATTTTATGAGAAAGAAGTGAGACCACCTTCATAATATTAAAAGCTTTCAAGGTAAAAGAAAGAAGAGAAATCTTCTTGGTCTAAAATGGCTGAAGACAGGGTTTCTGAGAGACCGAAACGAAAATGTTGTAAAAGATGCTGTGCTATATGCATATGTAGTCTAGTATTGGTGCTTATAGTATGGTTAGTTTTGATCGTAGCAATTCCTTATCTTATGATAATGGACAAAAAGAATAACACCGATACTAATGGAAAGATAGATAACCTGAAATGTGGCAGAGTAGAAATAGAAGCAGAAGATGAACCAGATTTTCATCACATCGTAACAAATAACGATACTAGCTTAAATGTCTTTACTAAATTATTGTTTCAGTACGTAGATACTATGGATCTTAGTGATTGTTATGTCTGTATGAAATTACCTGCATCAGTAGCTGAAGGTCTAACTTACCATCATTTGCCTTTAACCTATGGTATATCATGTAGTGTATTAACTAGACTATTTTATAGAACAGGGAAACTTCAATACTATTATTCAAATATAGATGTGATATTTTCAGAGGTTCCTATTCGAAAGAATCTGAACCCAGTGCTTAGTAGTCAAGATGCACAATTTATGGGAGAATTTTTCTTAACGATGAAGTCGATAGACATAACACATGCACATAGAAGCAATCTAACATGTTCATTACATGAAGAAGAAAAGATATTTTTAAACTTAGTTGAAGATAGAAGACAGAATTTCAAAAGGAAAGCGTCTGAACATAAAGCTCACCTTCCACCCTGGGCTGAGAAAGAGGGTATTTACACACCTGGCAGGGCTCAAGCTGCTATGGCTCTAGATTTTGTAAAGACAGGGAAAATTTGTCTTCGTAGGTTAAAGACTGATTATAACAATATGTTCATTGGTACCAGTGAATGTGAACACAATTTCTTAATTCTTGGAGGTTGGGGACTGAAAGGAGGAATGGATTCAGTTTTTCCTGGAATCTATTATGTGTGTGGGAATAAGGCATACTTTAGGCTTCCTGCACAGTGGTATGGTAGTTGTTATTTTGGAATAGTTTTTCCAAAAGTATACCACGTTAAAAGAAACACTGGGAGCAATGAAAATAATAGGAAACTAACCCGTAGTAAGAGAGCTAGTTTTTCAGAAATCGTAGGTGACATATTTGGTGCATTGATACCTTCAGTGGGAATAATTCTGAACTCAAGGAGAATATGTAAATTGTCTACAGTGGTTGATCGTTTATCAACGGATACTGCTGGAGGATATCTAATGATTAATGCGGAGATGGTTGCGATTAGATCTATGGTTATGTAAAATCGACTTGCTCTTGATATATTATTAGCAAAAGAGGGCGGAGTCTGTAAATTGTTGAAAACGCAACATTGTTGCACGTATGTTCCGGACAAAAGTACTGAAATTGGAACATACATAAAGAATATTACTAAACTTGAGAAGGAACTGAAACCACTGGAAGTTGATAGTGTTTGGGAAAGATTGACAAAAAGCATTGCGTCAATTGGTACCTGCTTCACTAATGTAGGGAAAGGACTTATAGGTCAAATATTAGTACCCTTAGTAGGGATAGCAATAATAGTATTGTCAATAATGATATGGTGCAAATGTTGTAAAAAGGAGGAAACATATGAGGTGAAAGGAAAAGGCAAGAAAAGAAAATTGGAAGAGATTGAATTAGAAGACCTGAGAAGTGAAATTTACAAGAAACTGAAGGGAAAAGATGAGAATGGAAGGAGTAAAAATGAGAAAGTGAATGAAATATGCTAAAGTTGGCATCTGGTTTTTTATAGGTAGTTTTGATGGCTCAGAAACCCATCAGAGAGGGGATTGATGGAGCAAGGACTCACAAAGAGACTTGCTCGGAAGCAATCCTCTCACAGTATTAATTGATTTGTACTAAAAAAACCTTGTAATGTCTTTATTAACAAAGTGCAACACAAAATATTTTATCTAGAAGATGCTTGCCTATGTGTTTTACTAATAAGTAATCCGCGTCTAATCCAAGATGGCTGCTAAAACGCGGGAAATCTACTGCGCATGTGTCAGCCATGTCACGTGGTATGACGTCTTTCTTTGCTTGGATGGAATCTTTTGCTTCTGCGCAGTGTGTGTTAATATGGCTGCTTTAATGTTCACACGCTAAAGCTTTTGCATTACTGCAATTAATATGTGTTATTTTAAAGCTATTAATGCGGGAAAAGCATTTATAAGTAAATGGGGTTAGTGTAGAAGTAGGAGGTATACAGTGAAAGCATTTATTTTTGATTTTAATATGTCTCTTCTTTGACTTTTCCTAATAGTTCGTAATGTGGGCCTGGGTTGGCTAACTGAAGCTCGAATGTCATGTGACCCGCGCATGCTCACTGAAGTAACAAAGAAAAGCAATGAAGTCAACTTGGAGAACGTCCAAGGACATGACCCGCTGATCACCTTCTAAGTTCAACTGAATGTCCGGCTATATGACACATTTTGTATATATTTTGTATCGATTATGGTGTGAAACGGGTGGGAAAATAAAGAAATGTATTTAATTGAAGGGGTGGGATTCTAAACAATGAGCTTAAGAAAATTGAATTAAATTTGACATGGTGTGAGGATCAACCCCCTGTCCCTGTCCAATCAAAATTAGTGGCCCCATAATTTTGAAACATTAATGGGAGGTACATGGGCGTAGAAGGGTATAATAGATATAGAATTAGCTAATTAGAAGGGATGAGAGCTTGTCGTGCTGCTGAAGAGACCAGAGAGTTAGGCGTGCGAGAGCTGATCGATTGCAGACTGAATCGCTGTCCGAAGAGGTCGTGAGGTGGGGGTGGCGGACCGTATTAGAGGGAGAACACGGAAGAACCGAGGAGGAACAAAGTGTCAGAGAGGGGAGCGGCGCTGACGTCATTGGTAGAGAGGTCATCTATCCTGTCCTGAATCCTGTCGAGAGGTCTTGGTTTTCATTCTGTCTTGGGGACCCTCTTCCCAACTCATTGGCCAAGGGGTTTGGTTTTCACACCTTTAGGTAACTATAAATTCGTAATCTTTAGTTTGTACTGCTGTCTCTATCTTCTCCTTTCTGAGGGACCGTCATTTGTGATTATTAGATGACTATATATATGAGTGCTTCCTCCTTGAAATTTGACTAAGTATTATGTGGTTTTGTATCTCACTCTTCAACAATATTTTAGATAAACATTTTAAAACTTCTTGAGTCGGTGGTTATTTCAGGTATTTTATTAAATTTTATTTGTGTAAAGTCATATCAACTCCAGTTATCAAAGGTCCATTGGTAAGTCATTACTCTTCAAATCAGAGGAAGGTAATTGGTAGCAGATTTTGATAAGAGTACAACTGACACCCCAGCGGTGATTGCTAGCTAGCGTAAATGAATGGGCCCAGGTGAGTATTTAGTGTGTGAGTGCTTGTTGCTAGTAGCCCCTGGATCAGATGCTCATGCGGGAGGGCTACACCCCTTTGCCGCTCATGCGGGAGGGTAACACCTCTTCGCCTCAACGGAGAAGCCGCCCTGTTCACAGTCTGCTATTCTAGTTACCATACCAGAGCATACCATACCGTACTATAAATCAGATATTTTATAGTCCTGAGCTGGCATATGTGGAAGGGAGAGATCTGCTCAAATGGAATGCATTTCTGTCATCCCTTATATCACTGTCATTATACAATGTCAAAAAACAGTCATAGTATACAGTTAGGACCTGCAGTGGTGGTCTATGTTAGGAGTTCTACAGAGGTCAGTATTGTGTACCAGATCTCTTTAGTCATTCCATGCCTTTCCAGTTGGTGTCCGCTAACAGGCAGCACTCTAGAGCGACAGCCACCTATCGCTGTACTGTATCTAGCAGCACTCTTGAGTGACAGCCGTCTATCACTGCACTCTATCTGGTAGCATTCTATAGTGACAGCCACCTATCGCTGTACTCCATGTGCCACACAAAGGCCTTGCTGATACCAGTTGGGGCCCAGGCTGTGTTATAGCACACTGGGAATCATAGCATCACAGTGTCGAAGGGGATCCACAACGTCACAGGATCACTACAAGGCTGTGCCCATTCATGTAAGCAATGCTGTAATTCATACTTACAGCTTTGGTTTCCTCCTCCACCCACACCTCACCTATAACCTCAGCTCCAAGTTTCTACTGCTACAGTTTGCAGAAAAGAAGCTCATTGGCCTTCTGGTAGCTGCAGATCTGTAGCAGAGCCATGTCCGGGGCTGGTAGCAGTGAGGCTTCTTGGCTCTGCCAGTGCCACTCTTGCAAGCAGTCTGCTTGCAGCCCATGTCAAAAGCACTAATTAACGGGCTTCGAATGCAAAGGAAAGCCCTACAGTAAAAACACTTCAATCTAAAACTTGATCATAATGAGGTAGTTCTTGACAGAATTGTATGCTACCACACAGATGATGGGCGTCCGTATACTGTATCAGGTTTTGGTGATATGTGTAGTATGAGATGAGTGGGGTGAAGGACTCGAGCAAAATTAGGCAAGTCTATTAGAATAGTGTTTCACAAACAGCCACCAAAATGGCGGGCTCTTACTTTTACTGGGAATGGGGTGACATTGCATGCTGAGCGTCTAGAACTACATCACAATCATGCAGATGGATTTGGATTTCATCATTAGGAAAAATACTCAAAGTGAGTACGCAGACTCCAGAACTAGGGTCTGCTAGTGAGCATACTTGCTAATATTGTGTTATAAGAAGAGTCTTTGTTAGGTTTCAAAACCACCAACTAGCATAATCATTACATTACTGGAAACTACATATCATGACGTTGGACATAGCTTAGAAAAAATAGCAGTCTGTTTTCAGATGCAGGTGAAATCATGAGAAAAATAACATGAAATAAACGAGAGACCTTTGTGCAGTATAGCTAACCTTAAAGCCATCACTCAACACATATTTTCACAAGGAGACATCAAAGTAGTATTGTTAGTCAGTAACTCCAGCAGCTGCTGTAAGACATGTATTTCAAGATATTTCGTGGCTTTCAGATGTAATTCTGCTCTTTTGTACGGAGCTGACGTTTATGTCTTAACAAGTTTAAAATACAGCTTTCCCAAAAGTTGCAGGTGGAATACAATACATCTGCCTAGCAACAGTGTTGCTGAAAAATGAAACCCACCTCCTAAATGAGTAGAGGTGGCAAGTATGAGTAAGTCAGCGAGGCACTTCTTTGGGGGGAAAACCCCACTCCTACATAATTGGTGCAAATAACTATGAAGTTGCACAACCACTCCCACGATGTTTGACATCCTGTTTCAGCTGGCGGCTTAAGTTCTCATGGCCTAGGAAATGGGAGCCAAATATCTAGGATCCAATGCCCCTGCAGAAACCAAATCTATTTTTGCTTCAGAGATTCTGCTAAGCCATCAGTTTGAGTCTGACTCCTTTTCTGAGTGGAGTGTCCCCAAGTTGTGGTTGCACTGAGGGACTGAGCAAGTTTCTCATTCTGATGTCAGAGAAATGGTTGAGGACTCCTCCCTTCCTGGATGTGCCTCAGAGCATCCAGTCTCAGGCCTCCCTGTTAACTGAGGGCATGGTCCAAGGACTACAGCCTTTCCTCCTCTGGACACCTTCTTTTGAAATCCCAACCTAACCATCCCCATGCAATTCTTGACTCCTCCTCTCTCCTTGAAATGGAGCGTAGTTAATAAGTGCAGAAAGCTGCTGATAAGAAGGCTATCAAGCCCATGAACAAAAAGATTTGTATTATGAAAAAGCAAAAAGGCTTGTTTCTACTGGAGCTAAGCTGCAATCGCACTTCCCATGGAAATACACAGGAACATAAAGGCAATAGTGCCAGCCATGCCCAAATCTTTCGTTGACTAGCAAGTAAAGTACTTCCCGGTTGCTGGAGTAACAGTAAAAACACCACCTTCCTCACTATTGCTCCTGATCTGGTTGTGTCACTCTTTGGAAATGTGAACCCCATGAGGAACTGATCTAAAACACTCCACTAATCACATCAGGAGCATATGATTTTTGATATGATGTGGACGGCTGTGCTTGGCACAGATCCGAGCTCAAGGCTTGCCAACATGCGGCTATCTTTCCCAGGTTAGACGTGGTCTGGATGGCTTTAATGCAAAGTTAACAGCCTAAGAAGCCTGTGCCAGCTCCCACAGGACCCGCTAGTTCCCAGTTCCCCATACTACTCATATCCCAGACCAGAGGGTCAGAACCTCTCAGCACAAGGTCCCCGGCCTCTATTGGCACCACTGATGCCAGTCCTGTAGCTCCCACATCCCCCTCCCAGGACCATTCCCAATCTCTCCACCAAAACCATCTGCAATGGGCGAAGCTCTAGCTGATTGATTCCTCCAGGCTTCCTTCACTCAGGAGGTCGTCGTACTTGTAGGACCTGGACACTGAGGCCGGCAATGAAAAGCACATGAATGGAACCTAACCAAGCGGTTCTGTTAGGTGCAGACCTAGGTCTCTGGGGATCTGTCCAGCTAGATTCTGGTGCCATTGTAGGCATCTTGCCCTGCTGACTGCTCAGGCTCCACCACCAAAGACAGCACACATCATCAAGGCTCTGCACTCGGAAAGAGCTATCTCAAAATATCTGAACAGCATGTGCAAGGCACCCAAAAACAGATCCATCTATATTGAGGCGAATGTCCAGTTGCAGTCTTTTGTGGTAATGACAGATTTCACAAAGCACAAGGCTTCGTCCTCCCACATAGAATGCCAAAGCCACCATGGCAAGCTAGGGGCTACTTACATGATACAGGTTTCACTATTAATTCTCTTTGCTCTCAAGCTCTACCCATGAGTAGTATAAACCAGTGGTTCTTCACCCATTGTCGAGCCCCTTGGGGGTCTGAGACGCCTACTCAAGGGGTCCGCAACTGCATAGAATATTAAATAATATTAACAAATTAATAAAGAATATGTAAATAAAGAAGTAAAATGTAAAACTGAGGTTGGTATTCTCAGATTGATTTGTGGGAGCAGCGCAAGTGAATCAAACATAATATAGTATGGACGATGGGAAGCCACAATTTAATTTAGAAAAGCTTCAACCTTCCCACTAAAATTAAAATAGCTTTTTTTATTTTGTTTGTGAATTAAATAAAATATTTAATAATGTGTGTATTTGTTTGATGAATGCTTGTTTCCATATTGTTGTGTATTGTTTTGCAGTTAAAATCATTGAAATTGCTTAGACCCAGGCTCCCAGATTCCAGTAATGATTAAGTGGTGGTCCACAGAAGTCAAAAGGTTAAGAACCACTGGAAACATATGCCTCACAAGAGCAAAGAAGAAGCTAAACAAAAACTGCTGACGCCTCAGACGTCATTGGGCTGAAGTCTTTGGGCTTAAAAACAGCAGCCCAGGAAATAGTACTTGACCTGCTATTCAATGGAAATACCTGTTCAACCATTCCATCACCAGGGCCGTCCAACAGTACAAAATGTGCACAGCCTAGTTGTTGAGTATCATCCAAGTAGGAGCAGTCAGACCACAGTCTTCTTTCCACATGCTGAGGCTTTTCAAATGTTTCAAGAACCTCCTTTGCTCCAGCAGCCTCCTCTTCTGAGGTTCAGTCACACAGTCCAAGATTATGTATTCTAAGGTAAAGAACAAGCACAAAACCTAAGCCCTATTACCATCACTGAACTTCCACTGTCGTCCTCCTCAGGTTCAATCAGGAGTCTCACTCCACACCATCTGAGGGGAAGGCTTTCACTTCGCTTTTACTTCTGAACTCACATCACCATGGATGCCATTGTAGTGCGCTCTAAAGCTGTCCCTGCTGTCTCCATCTAGTCCATGACAGCGCATGATCTTTAAGTAACAAAGTAGGCATAAAGGGAAATGTGGGCCTGATGTACAAAAGCATTTTGCGGTTGCAAACCCTTTCGATTCACAAAATCAAAGGGTTTGCAACTGCAAACTGGCATTTCCCATGTAAAACCCCGTTTGGCAATTCAGAAAAAAACTTTCCCCTGTATCTTTCTTTCTGTGTGTCTCGTCTCTTCTGATTATGCATAGCTTTCAAGTTATTCTGTGTCAGGCATAAGTATTTCATTCAGTCCTCTTGTTATTCTTTGCATCGAGGTACTTGTAATTTTGATTTTCCTTTCATAAATGCAGAACTACAAGACCCAGATTGCAAAACAGTTCTGGATGAGGTGGCCACAATTAATGTGGGATTACTTGAAATCTAGTGATCGACATGCAGAAGTATTCTTGGCTGCTCTCTCCACTGTGTTCTGCGTTTCAGAATGATTAGAGTTTTGTAGAGTTATGCTGTTTTCCCAGTGAGTTCTTATTTTCAAGCCAGATATATGTGAGGTAATATAGAGGCAGTTTCTCTAAGGCTCTACCTCTAGATCACACGGCTGGTAGGCCCTGGCATCCCAGGGTTTCTATTTCAGTCTGTGCAAGCACATTTGTAATCATTGGCGCCCTTATTTAAAGGTAAAGATATAAATCAGCTGTATCAGTATTGCTGCGCAGTTTACAACTACTGTTGATTTAGAGTAAGCACAGAAAACCATGAAAGATTACCCCCAGGGTTACCCCCAGCACAAAGCTGGAAGAACCCATGTGCCCATAAATGTGGAAAACCTGTGGTGGAATGCTATACATAATTTATGGCCAAGAAACTACCTAAATTCAGGATTAAAACTAGATCTCCTGATTGTGGTAACATTATTAATTGTATTGAGGTAATGTCTCTGGGTTTAACATTGTCCTCTAAATTAGGGCCTCAATCAGTATTAGGTGAGCAGTGTGTGTCTTTGGTCTGTATTTCGGACCATGATCAGATATTCTGCGACTTGAAAGACCATGTAAACATTTTCTAGCATTTTAGTTTCCAGTATTACTATAATTGTGTCCCCAAATGCTGTGTAATGACTTTCTGAGGATTGTTTTATATTCAATTTCAATTCATCGCAATTGCTTTTTAATTTGACACTCCAATAATACTCACGATGACCTATTTTTTTACGTTATATGTCGTTTGATTATAAATGAAAAAAAACATATTAAAACGAAATTCTGCCACTAAGGAGATTCTGCCCTTTTCAATTGGCTTTTCCATATGGGTCTGAAGTTTGCGACATCCTTCCTTGGGTACCTCGCCCAAACTGGTCTGTAATAGATTAAAATGTTTTCATATGGTCACATCTGAATTATGGGAAGGCTGTGTATAAGTGTATCTGGGGATGCCCAAAAAAGCATTCGGAGCTTGCAAACAAATCGAACTGTCACAGTCCGAGTGCATGCATTTAACCTTTCATGACTAAGGTCACAGCTGTCTTGAAATTCACCTGTATACATACCTCAAGATCCTGTAACTAACTTAAACTTGATCTGCCTAAAACAGATTGAAAAACGTGGGAGAAAGAGTGTTCAGAACCTAAGACATTTTAGTTTGGAACTCTTTTCCCTTGGATTTAAAGAACACATACAACTAACTGAAATCCCGATAAAAGTGTAACACTTGGCTCTTTCAACAAGAGTTGCTGCTTAAAGTGATCTTTAAGCAGCTGGGGTCCCTGATAGAGAGTAGATATGTTTGCAGGTTCCCTGGGAGGCAATTGAGGGGACTTCGAGGACCATTTGAAGAGGTCTGAATGGCAATGAGGTTCAGCAAGAAGCCGTGAGTGTTTGCCAACAGCATTTGAGGGTCAGCAATGGGGCTATTAAAGCAAGTAGAGTAAGTTCAAAAGGCTTGTGGGCTTAGCAGAGTGGTGATCAGGGTCTGTAAGAGGGTCAGTGACGACCAGCCACGGTTTATGAGGGCTGGCTGTAGAAATGTGCTAGTCGGCTAAGGCTTTTGAGAGTTGTCTAAGCTTCTTACAGGGGCCTCTGAGGGCCAGACAAACGAGTCTGTAAGTGAGATGTGGAAAACTTATGGTGAGTGAAGGACATGATGATGATGTTGTCAAGATGCACTAACATTGCAATCCAGATGCAACGGGAGTGATGTGTGCTTCCACACATCACCAAACCCTCTGCCAACCATACAATATATAGGTTAGAAGTAGACTCAGGGAAAGGGAGTTGGACAAGAGAAGACACAGAGAAACTGGATATCATCCCACTGATTGGTCGCGTAGCTGACTTGATCTGCAATGCAGGACTGTTACTATCTAAAAACAGAAGATTCATTTACTATTGCTATTGTCATGACTCTGGCACCTAACTTCTAATGTTGTATATGATATACCTTTTGATAATTTCTGTTTTTCATACTTTCTATAGTTGAATGAAACACAGTGTTTACCTAGAGCTGAAAAGCATTAGAATTTACATAACATATGCCAGTAATGAGCCATTATGCATTGTTTGCTAACGAAAGCTACCTTCAAAGGTATGTGATAATGTTCTGTGATTCTGATTATGTTCAATGTAACAGGTTGCAATCTGAGATGGCGCCCTATTAGCTCCTCTTATAGAACAATGCAAACGCAACATAGAATTTGCAATCCATAATAAATGACTGTGTGAAATCAGTGAAATATGACAGACAGTAAGCCTAGAATAATGGAAAAAAAACAAGCACAATTTAAAAGTTCCTAATCTTAATAGATTACTCCTTGTGAAAACAAACAAATTCAGTATAATTCACTATAACAGTTCACAAATCATTAATGACTGACTCTTGTAATAATGTTCAAGGCAAAAGTCTATTTCATTTAATATAAATGTTGTGCTAGGTCAGATAATTAATTCTCTGACTTGCGTTCTGCTTTTCGTCGACGACAACTAAGAATTCTGACAGCGAAGACCAGCTGCAGCAATTGTGTTTCTTGGTAGCTTAGCAAGGATGCTAATAACCATGAGGATCTTATACTCTAAACATGCAAGATGGCTACCACCATTTGCAAGCCTCATGAGACTCTTGGGGCTCATGGGACATATAGTCCTCCTTATGTTTGCTCAAGTGTTTATATAATAATATAATTCATAATCCATATTTGTAAAGCGCAACATATCACCGCTTAAGGTTTCAAGGCGCTGGGGGCCGTCGGGGAGATTAAGTGAGCTACTGCCCAGAGTCACATGGTGCTCAGCTGAGCTGCCGCTGATCGAACGCCCCGCGCTCTGGAGTCAGCCTCACTGGCCGCTGTGCCACACCTCTCCTCTTGATTAGAGGAGCGTGGCCATCAGAGAAATGAGGTCTCTTTCCAGGCAGCTCTCACACTCTGTGCACCTTGGAGTCCTCTTCAGCTCTTGAAGATGCACATTTTCAAGGGATTTGGAGTAACACATCCCTGCGTGGGACTGGCACACAAAGGTAAGCGTGTGCCGCACAAACTGACAGGTGTATGGTGGCAAGCTGAGGGCCAGTAGAAGAAAAGGTATAGGGGTATAGGGGCAGGCTGAGGTCCAGCTAATAGTGACTGATGGTCACTTGTAGACTGAGAGCCTATTAACGCTGAGGGTCTCTGATGGAAACTGTTGGTCTCTAATGACTGGCACAGAGTGTTTAAGGGCCTGCAGAGTTTGCCTGAGTACTTTCAGAGGGTCTCTGAAGGGGTCTGAATTCTAGATTGTAGTTGGTGAGGGACAAATCTGGGATCTATTAATGTCAGCTGAAGGCCAGTGAATAGCATCTGAGATTCTATTGGGACTGTACCAGGTAATGTGATGGCCAGGCAGATTCAACCAAGTGTGATGGCTAAATGGTCCATCACACATGCAGTGATTCTGCTTTATGGATGGTGGTGTAAAAGGACTTTGGAAGAAACTCAGTCTGAAAAGTCAACTTTCAGCACTCCTGTGCAACAACCACACTCAGTCTCCATACTGTCAATCAACCTGACCAGATTATTGGAAATGTCCGGAGGTCGTAGATTAATATTGCATGTATACCAGGCACTTGTGAGGACTGACAAGGATTTTCCCTAGGATACATGGAAAGTGGGAGGAGGTGCTGGGTGAAGTCCTTCCTGCGCAGGACTGGGACGGAATACATTTGGGGGTTCGTACCAGGAGCTCTAATGCATGATTTAAGCTCATACAATATAATTGCACACACCAGGCATACCTCTCACCTCAGACCCTACACATCATTTATCCAACCCGATCTGACAGGTGTCTGCAATGTGGAGCTCCGGCAGCAGACTTTCTGCATATGGTGTGGAGTTGCCCCCTGATGGTGTCCTATTGGGGGAAGTCTTACGGAATTTGAATAAGGCTACGGGAAGGGCAGTCCCGTATGGCCTGCGGGAGGTACTGCTAGGTCTGATCCCTGCCCCGTCGAGGAAAAAGCTTAGATGCAAAGTTCTAATGCTGGGCCTGGTGCTGGCTAAGCAGTGGATCGCTGTTAGGTGGATGGGAGCACATCCTCCCAAGTACGCTGAGTGGGAACAAGATATGTCTGAATGGGCAGTGGCTGAGGAAGTCAGAATGAAGCATGTGAAACGTGCTGAGCGCTTGGAGGATGACTTGGCAGCATGGAGGCAGATTCTGACGGATCTCCAGAGTGATGAGACGGCCATGGTTGGCATTGGCAATCAGACATAAGGTACAGCACATTATGTGTGTGATACAGGCAGTCAAAGTTGTGCAGGAATAGTGCAGCTCTGCACACGCAGGACGGCAGGCCCACAGTCGGGAGATACCTAAAATGGAGCTACATGTACGGGTCTAAGATGCGGGAATGATGGATACGTCACATGCCTACTGATGTGATGATTAAAGATATTAATGATGCTTATTGCATTACCTTATAAGCAGCCTAGGGGGTGAGGGGAGTTAGGGAATATGCATGTACGTGTTGTTACGTCTGTTGCTGCAGCTATATATGTGTCACAATGTGTCTAACATTACTGTGATGTATAATTCATTTGAAAATCAATACAAAGAATGCCCCAAAAACAAAAAGTGAAAATACACAGAATGTACCCTGCAGCTTCGAACCTCTGTTGGCACAGATGTGGCTGATAGGAACTACATTGCATATATGGTTGGATTGTCCAAAGTTGCTGCATTTCTGGGAGGGAATTAAGAGCCCCTCTGGGCTTCTCATTACCATTTAATGCACACTCTATGCTGGAGGGGTTGAGACCAAATTTATGCATTCATGACCAAAACAGACGGTATGCAGCACTGCACCGCTTTTTGTTGACGAGTTTTATATAGCGCTGGCTAGACCCGGAGGTATCAGAGCACTTTACATGAGGATCGTTACGTTAACAGTTACAAATTACATCAGTTACAAGAGCAAGTAAACACACAGTACACAGAAAAACAATGTTACGGTAGTTCGTCGGAGGGAGGGGGAGAAAGGAGGCATAGCGGGGAGACGAGGAGAACTGTGCCCAATGTCCGGCTGGGTAGGTGAAGGCCGAGGGGGTGAACCAGGGCCGATCTCCTCTATAGCTGACTAGCAGCTCCACCGGGCATCAGCCATGTTGCTCAGGTTTCCGCGGTCAGGAATAACAAGAATAACCTTTTTGCATAATTAAGTTAGTTACAGTTGCATAATTAAACACAGAGGAACAAATCCCCAATAGAGGAAAGAGGGAATATGGGAAGGGAGTAGAAACAGGGGGCTGGGAAGCAGATCAGTTCTCGTAGACCGGCAGTGGAAGAAAAGTACCTCATGGGGGCCCAATAGGTTAGTGTAATCGGGACCATAACCCAGGTGGGATTATATAGTCACTTGGTCCAGTGCCAACACCGCGCTGGGTCATCTCGGCGTCTTATTGAGATTGATTGAAATGGGTCCCAGGGGGGGAAATCCTTAAAATGAGGAGGCCAGGCGACATAGTTTAGGGAAATTGGGGGGTAGAGTACGGCCACTTATGAATCTTGCAGCAACTCCAGAGCATCGGGCCCCCCGCATCGGCGCCATCCCATCTGAGACAGCCCAAGGCTATATGGCAGATAAGGTCTGAGGTTAAACAATGAGCGCCAATCAGGTACGATTAGTGTCTGAGATGGAGGACCCCTTGAGTAAATAATATAACATGGCGGCCATCTTAAGGTCAGGCAATGGCTATGTGTTCCCGTGTATTGCTGATCCAGTGCCTTCAAATCACATCTGCACACGACATTACAGGGAGCCTTACTTTCGTCTTCCTTATCACCATGGGACAGAAGGGAAGCCTCCTGAACTCCTCCTGAGTGAGGGATGACGTCCGCCATTTTGGGGTCAGGCGGGCCGAGATATATGCTATAACCTCCTTTGCTGTGGCCGGGTTGTTGCATCCCCTGCACTCTGGCGGAATATGCCCAGCTCCAGGTTCGATTTTATTCACGGCTCTTCAATGCTCGTGGCTCCCACAGCTCTTCTCTGACGGGATAGTCCCTACCTTGGTCACAACCTTGGAGTCAGCGAGGGATGCTGCCCGTTGTTATCCCCGTCCGGACTCCGCCGGAGCTTCGAGAGTGCTCCTGATCCCGACAATCGCGAGGCAAGGGGGGGGGGAGGGGGTGGTCAAGGGTCAGTATCCCGCTCCCCCAGTCATCGCAAATCGCTTTGCAATGGCGATCGAAGCAATAGTCTCCCTGATCTCCCGGACAGGCATGCAGAACCGCGGGAGTGTTACGGTCCCCGGTCGATAAGAACGAAATCCTGCAATTGCTCCAGATACTACTCGGGTCTCCAAACTTAAGTTACAAGGGGGTGGGGGCCAGTAGTTTCACATCACCGCATTGCCGCTCCCGGGTGAACTCTTGAGAACGGAAAAATTGGTGACAGCACAAAAATGTAAAAAGGAACCTGTAACCTGTCCCCTGCGCCTCCCCAGATCCCATGCGCTTGATCAATGGCATAACAGACTGTGGAAGTTGAAGTTGAAGTTTTAGAAAAAGGCTTGGGGCTTAATAAATTTGAAATCGAGAGGGACATGAGACACTTAAGGGCACATTACGATGCCGGTGGGACCGCCACCGACAGGCCATCGGTGGCAGTCTCACAGACATACAGCCCTTCATTCTGACCGCCGCATTATGATGCAGGCGGTCGGACCCTGAAATCTTGGGGGACGGACTGCCGCCTCCGACAGGATCTACTGATCCTATCGGGCGGCGGTCGGAAGCGTGATCCTGAATGGAGGCGGTGCCTGCTAAGGCACCGCCGTCAGGATCACAATGTCCATTTTCCACAGCCTTTGGGGGCCCCAAGCTGGGCCCCTGCTCCACATGGGCCACTGCTAAGTGGCTAGGGGGGAACATGTGGTGCCCCCCCAAACATTCATGCACCATCTGCCAGGCACCACATGGTGCCTTGCACACGGTGCATGGATGTTTAAAAAATGCCTTTTTCTGCTGCGGCCCTTTTCCGGGCCGCAGCACAAGCCGCAGTAGAAAAAGGCACTTTACGACTGCATGGAGGTCTGATCAAAATATGACGGGTGGGACCGCCAACTCCTTGTCAGCCGGTCTCCATCCCACTTCGATGGTGGTCGGGCGCTTGTTCGACCGCCATCGTAATTAGCCCCTTAGTGAGGAAGAAACGTCATAAGAAATTCTTATGAATAAAGATGATGTACCCCAAATTAATGCATCAGGGCTTAGACCTAAGTCCACCTTCATCTCAAACAAGTGGATGATCGGAAAAGAGGTGGATTTATTTGAAAAATCAATTGAGAAAGGTTTGGAGGGCATATTACAAAAAACAATAATGTGGGGATAATAATCTTTCCTATAAACACAGGATGGCATTAAAAGAACTTAGTAACTGTGATTCAATTACAGTGAAACCAGTAGACAAGGGGTGTGGGATCATCAGAGGACTATGAAAGCAGGATTTTGAAACCTTTGTCAGTACCAGAACATTATAAAAAAAGAAGAATTCAAACATTGGGAGGCACTGCAAAAGCGGGTAAAAGGACTGCTAGATAGAGCCAAAGAAGAAGGCCATATTTGTGAGGATGAATACAGATTTCTATATAATGAACATCCAGTGATCCCCGCAATACATCGTCTACCAAAAATCCGCAAAAGGGTAGAGAATCCACCGATGAGCCGCATAATTTCTAGTTTGAATTCCTTAACAGAACCCCTCAGTAAATATGTTGAGAAATTCCTAAGACCTATAGTGGGGAAACAGGCATCTTACACAAAGGCTAGGACTGACACAGTTAGCAAAATATAGGGAAAGGTGTTTGAAAAATGGAGGGAATGGTTGGTGACTCTAGATATAAAGACATTATATATGAATATACCTCAAGATGCCACCATTGATGGGGGCGTGGCTTGCCGAGGGCAATGGCGGACGCGTGAGCGCTGAGCTCCGCATCGGCTGCCTGAACATCCTGCTAAACGGGCTGCTCGTGAACCGCCCTGCCGGTTCTGGCCGCTGCCGAGACCCTTGGAGCAGAGACATGGAGCGGCGGCGCCACGCGCGGTTTTCCCGTGGACTTCGGAGCCCTCGCTGGGGGCTGTGAGCGGAGGGGAGCTGAGCGCCCGCATCGTCTGTGGCGGCCCCACTGGCACGCTACACCCCGGCTTCGGGTGGGAGATAGGCCGCGGAGACGACGAGTGGGCGGCCCCGGGGCTGCGGCAGCGGTGGATCGCTAGGGGAGCGAGGCTGACGGATCGGAGGATTGCCGGAGAGGAGCGGGGACACAGCTGATGTCCGGGGGAGGTGAGTGAACGCCCCCCCCCCGAGTAGTGACCGGCTGGGAGGCGACGCCTGCGGACCTCCATCTGGGGCATGCTGTTCCCACCCCCCCACCCCCCGTGTGGCTGAGGCGCAGCTCGGAAGGAGCATGAGGGCTGTGACCTGGATTGCAGGGTTGGGGACAACAGAGGTTTAACTGCTGGGGGAGCCTGCACCGGGGGACCGAGGAGTCCTGGCCGCCATCTTGGTTGGAGAGGAGCATACGCACGGCGGAGATGGGCTGTGCTCACCTACGCTGAACGGCGGTTCCCTGACCATCTGGCCGTCTACAGGGAGAGTTGCTGCCTGGTCCTGCGGAACTCGTAGATGCCCTGGCCTGTTGGTGGGCACCGCAGTGGGTGGAGGCGGCGAATATCACCTTGGTACTAGCGGCGAGGCACCACTTTGCACTGCTGGCTGACTTCTTGGGCGGGCCCCAGGGGAGGGGGCCTGTTGCTGCCTCGGCTATCTGAGGAGTGTCCTCTCTCTCAGACCCCCTGCGTGACTGGCGACAGGTGGGGACGCACTCTGGTGGGCCGGAGCTAACTCATACCAAGGCCTTGAGATCCCGGTGTCCCAACCGCAGCTATAATATGGGTAAACCTAGGGCCCGAGGGGCCGGTGCGGCGCAGGACCCAGATGACACTGATGTGGAGAGGTCACAGCCGGGATCGGGGGACCAGATTCAACAGCAGTTGGCGCAAATCCTGGAGGCCATCACGGATACCAAGACCACTCTCCACCAGGACATCAGTAAGGTGGCGGTGGGGCTGGGGCTTTTGCGAGAAGAGCACAAAAAACTCTCGGAGAAAGTCAAGCACCATGAGGTGACACTAGGGGAAATTGTGCCAGCTCAGAAGACGATGGGCCAGGAACTGGGGGTGATCTCAGCAAGGGTCACTGCCCTAGAGAGGAGGGTCGAGGATGCGGAAGGCCGCAACCGGCGCAACAACGTCCGAGTGGTGGGCCTGCCGGAAGGCGTGGAAGGGGCTGATATGGTGGCCTACCTCGAACACTGGCTCCGAACAGTAGTGGCTCCTGAGGGTCTTACTCCCTACTACACCCTGGAACGCGCACATAGGGAGACCTCCGCGACCGGTGGTGGCCCGCCTGATGCATTTCCGAGACAGGGACATACTCCTGCAGAGGGCCAGGACCGACGGACCCTACCAGGTGGATAATAGCAGGGTCGCCTTGTTTCCGGACTACACGCTGGAGGTCCAGCGCAAGCGTACCTCCTTCCTGGCAGTGAAGAAGGTGCTGAGAGAGGAGGGTCTTCAGTACTCCCTACTTTTTCCGGCCCGGTTGCGCATACTGCTTGATGGCGCCACGCACTACTTCGACTCCCCCCCCGATGCCTGGGACTGGTTGGAGAACTACAAAGGGGGCCTACTGAGGGACGGACACAGTGCGGATCGGCGGTTGCAGGAGGAAACCTCCCGCGCCCGTGGGCCCCGCAGAAACAGGAGGGGGACCCGAGGGACGCCCAGTGCGGTGCAGGCAAGAAAGGAGCGGGCTGAGGCCCTAAAGGCGGTGGTGTCCCTGTCGCGGCCTCGAGGGCCGCCGACTACAGACGACGATGCAGGGTCAGTTAAGGACTCTGCGGACAATGACTCTGACACGACTAATGGCAGTAATCTCCAGATGCCGGTGATCACACCCCAGAGTGTGGATGATATAGTGTGAGACGGGGGTGGTATGCTGGCTTTTGTTCATCTATGTTTTGTGTTAATAACGGGTTGGATACACGGTCGCTAAGCGAGTATTGATGCTAGGCAGCTGGTGTTTAGTGAGCTATGAGCCCGACTTTTGGCAGCTGCGTCTCTCACCACCTCTGAAGTAGTTGGAGGTTATTGTTTGGTTAGACTAAGGTTTGGATGGGAGCTCGTTCTATAGTTACTGTCCTGGGGTGGGGGAGTTGGGATGTTGGGGCTATCTACTGGGGTGCCTGGCGTGGCACTGTTGAGGATCACTTGGGAAGCGACATGCAGTTTTTACTAGGAACTCAATGTCTGACCTGAAATGTATTTCATGGAATGTCCGGGGGCTCCACTCCATGAACCGCCGTTATAAAATACATGCTTATTTAGTGCGCAGGGGGATCCAAGTTGCCCTCCTCCAAGAAACCCATCTTACTGGCACGGAGGCTTCAGCTTTGCAGCGTAGATGGAGGGGACAAGTTTTTCACACAGCTTATTCTGCTTTTGCACGGGGGTCCTGATTTGGATTAGAGCGGGGGTGCCGTTCCAACTGGTACAGCAGATCACAGACCCGGAGGGTAGGTATGTGATGGTATTGGGCAGATTGAATGGCAGAGACATAGCGTTGGGTAGTGTGTATGGTCCTAATGCGGATCAGCCTGCTTTCTTTGCTCAGCTGTCTGGGAAGCTTGCGCCTTTCCTGACTGGCGCTGTCATTATAGGGGGGGATTTCAACTCGATCACAGATGTCCAACTAGATAGGTCCCATCCACCCCTCACTACCGCCACTACACATAAGATAGCAAGGGCACGGAAGAATTGGCAGGAGCATTGGGGACTGGTTGACACATGGAAGGTGCATCACGTGGCCGTCAGGGATTATTCCTTTTACTCTGCATTACATGATCTCCATGTTCGAATCGATGCCTTCCTCTGTTCCCCAGAGCTCCACTCGCTGATTGTACATAGCAAATATCTCGCCAGGACCCTGTCAGACCACAACCCATTGCTAGTACGAATGCAGTGGGCCCAGGTGCGCCCTGCTATTCCTAACTGGCGTTTGAATCCGGAACTTCTGGAAGATTCAGTGTTTCGCGCGGAGGTGGAAACCGGGGTGACTAACTACTTCCTGGAGAACACGGGTACGGCTTCCACGCTGGGGGTCGAATGGGACGCCTTTAAAGTGGTGGCGAGGGGCTTGTGCATTGCTAGCGTAGTATTGGTCCGGAAGACACTGCTTCATGACATTGAGACTGCGGAACGGCGCCTACGGAATCTAGAGATTGCTAGACCTGATCAGCCTGATAGCCACAGGGAACTCTTAGCTGCAAGAGAAGCGGTAGCGGTGGAAGTAGATAGATTGCGCTGCTATGATTATAAGAACTACATCGCGCGAGCACATTCTGAGCAGGATAAGTCTGGTACCCTGTTGGCCTGGTTGGCTAATCCTGAGAGGAGAGGGTCGCTAATCTTGGAGTTGCAGGGTCCCTCCGGTGACCTGTGCCGCACACAACATGGGATCAATGATTTGTTTTATGCGTACTACCAGGAGCTTTATCGCAGCAGGGTGGTCCTGAATGAGGAGGCACTTAGGGACTTTCTCGGTGGGGCGGCTCTTCCGGAGCTGGATAGGGCTGAGGCGGACAGGTTGGGCCAAGACATTACATTAGGTGAAGTGAGAGGCGCAATTAAGCATATGGCGCGGAAGAAGACCCCTGGAGTGGACGGGCTCCCAGTGGAGTTTTATCTAACATATATCGATCTGCTGGCGCCGAAATTGGTCACCCTTTTTAACGTTGCGAAAAGGGTGGGGCACTTGCCGGTTTCTACCCGTGAGGCGGTAATTATCCCCCTGCTGAAACCAGGGAAGTCCCCAATGGATAGGACGGCCTACCAGCCGTTATCCATGTTACCAACTGACTATAAGATATTAAGCCGGGTATTGGCGACCAGACTGCTCCCTCTCATGACCGGCCTGATACATGAAGACCAGGCGGGCTTTATCCCGAAGCGGAACACCGCGGTTAACGTGCGGCGGCTTCTTCGTGTCCTGGAGGCTCCCACATATCAGCAGGCGTCTGCAGCGGTTTTCTCAGTGGATATCGAAAAAGCTTTCGATAGTTTGGAATGGCCGTATTTATTTCAGGTCCTGCGCGCATTCGGGCTGGGGGAGGACTTCGTAAACTGGACAGCAATGCTGTATAAAGACTCTACGGCATGTGTTAAGACAGTTGGCCTGATTTCTGACTCTTGTGTAGTGAGCAGAGGGACATGTCAGGGGTGCCCATTGTCCCCGCTTTTATTTGCACTGGCTATCGAGCCGCTGGCGGCCCATGCTCGAACTGGGCGTAGATACACGGGCCTTGATGTATACTGGGATACTCAGTATATAGCGTTATACGCTGATGACCTGTTGATGTTTCTGGAAGATACAGGAACAGCCCTTACTGGAGCGCGTCGATTGTTAGGCGACCTGGAGCGGGTGGCGGGCCTTAAAGTAAACTGGGGAAAGTCATGCTTGTTTCCAACCAGTCCACGAGGTGCGGGCCCACAGAGTACTAGTGGAGTACATTGGGAGTATGACTGCCTGACTTATTTGGGGACCCGGATATATCACATGCAGGCGGACGTGTTGGAGGGCAACGTACATCGAGCGATACGGGGGCTGCGGGGCAGTATGGAGTTCTGGAGCACGCTTCCGCTCTCGCTGGCGGGCCGCGTAGCCCTCCTCAAGATGGTGGCGTTGCCTAGGCTCCTTTATTACTTCCGAACTCTGCCGATTTGGATCCCAGCGAAAAACCTTTAAGCAACTCCAAACGCTGGTAACGGGTTTTCTGTGGCTTAGCGGTAGGCGACGGGTGGCCTTGACGACGCTTGCACGACCGAGAGGGGAGGGGGGACTGGCGGTACCGGATTTCGAGTCTTACTATCTGGCGGCCCAACTGCAGAGGCTCACGCAGGCAGTAGCAAAAAATTTCCGAGACGTTGGCGAGGAGGAGGCTGGGAGAGTGCCCAGACGGGTGTTGTCATCCATCATTCTGCAACGACCGCTTCGACTTGACGAGCTCTCTACCGAAGTTAAAACCTTTCGCTTATGCTGGATACGGAGTCAGAGGAGGGCTAAAATAGCTCGCCCATACGCCCCGGAGATCCCTATTTTGATGTGCCTGGTGCTTCCTCACGGGGGTAATTGGTCGGCGCTTGTCCGTTGGAATGACTTGGGTCTAAACGCGTTGGGTGATCTGTATGATGCTGGGGCCCTCCTTCCGTTCGAGTCCTTGCGGGACCGTTTTGACCTGCCTCGGGGAGACTACTTGCTCCATTCCGCATTGATCGCGGCTGTTCAGAAGTACTGGGGAGGGGGCTTGTCTGAGCCTCCGACCTCTATGGTCTGCCAGTATGTGGTATTAGCCGCGGGCACCATTAAGGCGGTCACGTGCTTAAACAGACGAATGACGCAGGAGCGGCTTGTTCCACTAGAAGAGCTGAAGCGGAAATGGGAGGAGGACCTGGGGGGTGAGATTCCCGAGAAAGCGTGGTCTGAGATACTCGAACGGCCTTGGAAATGTTCCCTAAATGCCCGATTTCAACTAATCCAGTTCTTTATCTTACATAGGGCATACCTAACGCCAGAGAAAATTAAGCAATATTTCAAAGTGTCGGCGGCGCCTTGCCCAAGATGTGGTGGAGAGGGGGCAGACCTTCACAATATGTTGTGGGACTGCGTTCAGCTACGGGATTACTGGCGGGACGTGGTGGAGTTATTACATAACGTCACAGAGAGGGACATTGACCCGGGGCTGGGGGTTTGCCTGCTCCACTGGTTTCCCCACACTTCCAAAACCAAGATCACAAGCAAATTCATGGATCTGGGCCTGGTGCTCGCAAAACGGGAGATAACTGCACATTGGAAGGCTAAGAGGGGCCCGAGTTTTAATAGATGGAGGGCAGCTTTTGTTAAGTGGGCGGACTGTGAGGGTGTTGTACGGATACAGGCGGCCACTCGCGCAAATAATGATAAAGCGCTAGACGCAGCACGGGCGTGGGAGGCGTTAACATTATTGTTGAAGGTGCCTGATGTCGACTCTGACGCGGAGTCTGTGACTAGCGTTCAGTAGGAGGTGGCTCAGAGTCGGCTCATTGGAACCATGCCAGGACATGATAGCGGCCCTGAGGGGTGGGTAATTGGAGCCACCCGGAAATATGCTGATACTTGATGTTACAGCTGGGTTTAGTGCCAGCACTACACCATGAGTTCCACATATTGAATTAGTTGGTCTTCACTGTTCCATGTGCCACGCCAGGGGGCGGGGGGGAGGGACTGTTGAGGGACTGTTGAGGGAGGGTGCCTGAGGGTGGGGGCTCTTTTTCTTGAGTGCATGTTCTACCTCACTGATGGTACTTGTTACTATTTGGCCTTATGTTTGCCCTGGACTGCTTGTATGTTGCATTGGTCTCTTATTCGTTAGAGCTGAGGATGTTGCTGCGATTGAGCGGCTCCAGCTGCCTATCGGAGGTGGCACTCTGGACCTACCTCGTGGTGGTGCATTGACTTCCTTGCTATTCTGCTATTCCAGCAGTAGAGATTAATCCATCTCATTACAGGGATTTTCGACTGTTTATAAAATGAATAAACATATGTTACAAAAAAAAGATGCCACCATTGATGTAACAGAAGAGATCATCAGCCTTGACGATTATAATATAATAAATGGTGAATTCTTAATCCGGCCAAGCTCTGGAATGCCCTCCCCTTGGCCATTCAGTCCATGAACAATGAGCTGAGTTTTTGAAAATCTCTTAAAACCTGGCTTTTCAAGAATTGATCTTATGTATCTCTGACCTTAGTGGAGCAATTCTCTTTCTCTGTCAGCGCTGGGATGCCCTTTGGTCGCATGCTCTCTATAAATCCCTAGCATAGCATAACGGAATGCATTGAGATAATATTAAAAAAAACTATTTCTTTTAAAGATGACCTATACCATCAAGTAAGTGGAACTGGCATGGGGGCTACTTGTGCTCCAAGGTTAGCCTGTCAGTAATTTTGAGAAGATACATTTATAGAATGAACTGGCCCCTTTCTTTGACATCATCAGAAAGTGGGACCGATTGTATTCTCTATTTTTTTGTATATATTTTTATTATTTTCCATGTCAACAAATACAGTAAATGTACATATTACTACAACCACCCACCACCCATTCCCCATGGTTAGACACAGTTCACGCTAATACAGCATTTACATCAGTATCTACTGTTCACTCCGTTACGGATCCTTCCCAACATCCCGGCTCCTGAAATCTTGTGACGAAGGCGTCCTAGCCCCCCACCACCCATTATAGAAGGAATGTATTGCGAGTCTCCTTCTCTTAACCCACGTTCAGATCCCACCACCCCAGATTTTCTGAAATTTCTTCATGCATCCTCTCTCTTTGTAGACTTCCTTTTCGATTATTCTACAGAATTCCATTTCCAATTCCCAGTTTTGGTGTGTAGGGGAAAGCCCAGAACCCCATCTTTGTGCAATGTCCCGCTATGCTACCATACAACCCAAGTTTACCAACAGTTTTTGGTAGCATGAATGATGTGCTGGCCCCCACACTCCCAGTATTACCAACTTGGGCTGTTGCTTCCTCTAGTGAATTCCCTACCGCTTCCCAGAATGTTCAAATGCGGAGGCAACTCCACAATGTGTGTATAAAAGTGCCCTCTAAGCCACAGCCTTTAAGGCAGTTCGCATTGCCCGTCCTGCCAATCCTGCAGAGTAGGGTGCGCATGTAGTATATCCTATGCATGATCTTAAGCTGGATCAGTCTGGAACTTGTTTTATTGCCACCATCAAAGGGAACTTTAATGCTTACCATCAGTCATCCTCATCTTACTACCCCAGGTCCTGTTCCCATTTGACCTGTAGCGTCAGCAGAAGGGCTTGTGTGTTTCTCATCACTGTACCATACGTCAGTGAGATCATTTTCTTGTCCACCCGCCAATCCAGGAGTTTGTTTTCTAATGGGGAATCTTCTTGCATTTCTTCTTCTAAGGACACACAATCCTTGAGTGCGTGTCGCAGCTGGCCATAGTGTAGCCACTGTGTTTCCAACATCTGATATTCTTGCAGTAAATAGGAGAAAGGAACTACCCCATTTGCATCCCACATATCCGCTAATGTAGATAAACTGATGGTGTCCCAACCATTAAACCCTTGCAGAGCTACTACAGACCGCAGACTGGAGCTCTCCTATAGTGGTGTTTTTGGAGTTAGTCGGCGGCTCCAACCCATTTCCCTGGTCAATTTCTTCCCAGTTTCAACTACTGTCCTCATCGCCGGGCACGCCTCGGTCAGTAACCTACCCCCGTACAGTGTGTGTAAGTAGCTTTTTGTCCCCATTCCTGCCCTGTCTTGTTTGAATGCCAGGTCGTCCCAGTCTACGTACGCCTAATTGTTCATCACACTTACTTGTGCCCCCTCATAATATTTCCATACATTTGGTAAGGCAATACCCCCTTCATGTTTTGACCTTTGAAGGACTCTCATGGCTATCCGTGGTTGTCCACCCTCCCAAAGCAGTGTCCATACTAATGTGTCTACTCTAGTGAAAAAACTCTCCAGTATTTTGTATGGGCTATTCTGCAGTATATACAGGAATCTCGGGAGGGCCACCATCTTAAACATTGCCACCTTTCCTAACATAGAGAGCGGAAGTGATTGCCAGTGTTTTACATCCTGCTCTAGACGTTTGAGATGGGGTTCTAGGTTTGCTTCATAGTATAATTCTGGGCTTTTAGTTATCCAGAGCCCCAGGTATTTAAACTTGGATTCCTGTACCTATAGCAGTAGGGTGAGTGTGTCACTCCCCGCACATCCCCCATCGGGAATAACAGTGATTTGTCCCAATCTATGACAAAACCGGAATGATCCCCAAATTTGCGGAAGATATCCCACAGTCTGTCTAGAGTTTGTGCACGTTGGTCAAATATAGTAAAATATCGGCATACAGTGATATGCATTCATCTTGACTACCCCCGCCAGGCCATCCCCACACCTGTGCATCCACACAAAACAATGCCGCCAAGACTCCTATGGCCAGGGCAAACAACATTTGCGAAAGCGGGCAATCTTGCCGAGTGCCCCTTCGTATACTGAACTCCTGCGATGTGTGGCCGTTAACATGCACTCTTGCCTTATGTCGGTCATATAGTAATCTAACCCACCAAATGTATTTAGGACCAAACCCCATCTTAGTCATGACTCTGAAAAGGTAGGCCCATTCGACCGAGTCAAAGGCCTTATTTGCATCGAGGGAAGCAATCACTTTCCCTGCTGGCGAGTCTCAGGCTGTCGGCAAGTTATTATGCAGTCGTCTTAAATTCAGCTTGGTCGATCGGCCCGGTATAAACCCATTCTGGTCCAGATGTACTAACTCCATCACCACCGCCCTCAGTCTAGTCGTTAAACGTTTAGCCAGTAGTTGATTTCCGCGTTCAGAAGTGATAGGGGTCGGTAGGAGTTGCATCTATCTGGGGGTTGGGGGGGGTAGCCTGCCTTCGGGATCAGTACCACCATTGTGGCACGCATGTCATCTGGTAGTTCACCCTCTTGGAACACCCTCACATACGCAGCGTGGAGTGGGGCCATCGTCCACCTCCAAAGCCTCCTAAACATTTCAATCAGGAATCCGTTCGGCCCTGGGGCTTTCTCGAATTGCATTTGACCCACGGCTGAGGAAACTTCCTCCACTGTGATATCTATATCTAGGTCTTTCATGCAATCTGCCCCCAACCTTCTCATGGGACAGTCATTAATAAAGGCCAGCCCATTCAGGGGTACGTAAGTGGGAGTCATAGAAGTGCTCCAAATGCTTGGTAAATTCCTCTGCTATTTCTCCGCTCCCTTTCACTGTGTCTCCGGAATCTGTCTGTAATTCTCTGACAGTCATACTATCCCTCTCTTTACTAGCAAGCCGTGCAAGCAGTTTGCCCGTTTTATTCCCTCCGACGTAGATTCATTTTTGCTTTGCCAGTTACAATGTTCTTGCCTCGTGTTTGGCTACTGTCTGATACTCTGCCCTCTTTAGGTCCAAGGCCGTTTTACCTGGGGGGTCAGAGTCTCTGTGTACTCCCTCTCTAACTGTGTTAACTCTCCCTCCAAAGTGGCTAATCTACCACGTCTCTCCCATCTGTCCCCTATCTCCCCAGTGATGATGACACCCCTAATTGTGGCCTAGTATGCCTCCCAGAATAGTACTGGGCTCCTCACTGAGTTCTTGTTTTCTGGATGCTTTATCTAGACCATGGGTGCTCACAAACATTTTCCCAGGGGCCACAAAGCTTGGTCTGTGATGAGATGGAGGGCCGCACTGATGCCAGCAGGTTGGCAGGGGGGACATCGGGGGTACTGGCAATAAAGTGGGTGTAGGGGAAGCAAACTATATATATCTAGTGTCTGAATTTCTCAGTATGAAACCAACAATTCTGGATTAACCCCGGCTTCTCCACTTAACTAAATCGTGATATCCTAGGCAATTGTTTTATTTCACTTTCCCTCCTTTTTCATTATCACATATGAGGATCTCAAAATACATGACTGCAGGATGTGTGATGTACAAAACCTTCGCCTGTGTTTGGCTAAATAGACCATAATGTTGTTCATGTCTATGAGCCTAGGCCACCCAAAGAGTGCATGTAACAACTGACTTGCCTCTTAGTTCACTATTGGCATTGTTGTCAGGGTGTTGGGGTGGAGAATGAACATTTCTAAATTCATGTTTGAAAACTATCACTTAGAAAAAAATATATTTCTCAATATACCGATATAATCTGATGTACTAAGATGAAACGGTTCTGCATGTTAAGGATATACACATTTTGAATTTTGAACAGACTTTAACATATTTTTTCATTTTTGCTCCAAGATGTCATTAAAAATAAAGGTGTTTCTAAATTTAGGCTATTTAGGAAAACCTAGTTATTTAACTTAAATTAACCGTTAAATAAATGTGTGCCTGTTTATTTAGCATCTTTTTAATGTTCGTTCTGAGTCGAGTCCAGTGCTGCTGTTGACCAGGGGGCCGCATGTAAAGGTCGGGAGGGCCGCATGCGGCCCCCGGGCCGTACTTTAAATATCACTGATCTAGACGTTTAACTTCCTGCTTATTGGCGAGACGCCAAGTTTCCATTCTCCATGACCCTTTGGGTTTCGGTGCCTTAATGGATAGTGTTGCCAGTAAGGGTGAATGATCACTGAGACCCCTAGCTAGGTACTTCACTTCGTTAAATCTGGAGAGGGAGTCGCCTGTGGTGAAAAGGTAGTCTACCCGGGAATGCATATTGGTCACCCCGGAGTAGAAGGAGTACCCTCTCTCCGCTGGGTGGAGAGCTCTCTATATGTCACATAATCCTATTGCCTGTGTGAAGCGCAGCAGTTCCCCTTTAGTGGCCTGCCCCTCCAACATGGGGCTCATCCTGTCCTTTGTTGTGTCAAGTACCAGGTTGAAATCTCCGCCCAGCATAACCAGCTCTGGTAGGGCCTCCATCAGTATGTTACCCACTCTCTGCAATGCTTCAGAGGGGGGACGTAAACATTGACAAACAGTACCTCTTCACCCTCATATTCTCCCAGGATCGTGATATAGCATCCATGTGTGTCTGTCCAAGAATGCTCTGCGTCGAATAGGAGTGTTTTCCTAATCAAAATCAACACCCCGCGAGCCTGAAGTCTATTGTGCGCATCCAGCCAGTTTATAACTCCCTCTCCTCATACTGCAATGTTGCATGTCAATTAAATGTGTCTCCTGCAGATATACAAGTTCAGGTCTGATTCTATTAATGACCCTTAACACCATAGCCCTCTTAATTTTATTGCCCAGGCCGTTAACATTCCATGATAATAGTGTCAGTGAGTGGGAGTGATGTCATGGTGGATACAATCGACTCATCCCTAACAGGATATGAATCCCCATGGGTAACAGGGCTAAGGTTGCCCCCAAATTCAGGCGTGTCATGGTGTCGTGAAACTCCCCTAAACTTGCCCCCCACCCTACCTTACTGTGAAGTGATTGTAAAACTAACCCCCCCTCCCCCCCCACTTCACGGAACGTGTAAATCTCAAATCAAAACATAAGCAAACAAACGTATGCAATTGTCTCTGGGGCACGGCTGCCGGCCTCTCGTACGAGGCAGTCCATGCACCAACGTCTCACCTTAGTTAGTCTCAATTCAATGAGCAATGTTCTGGCATCACCACCCAGAGCCCCCATTTCCCGAAGCCAATCTCATTCTTATCAGAACTTGCCTTCGATCAGGGCCCTCATTACCCCAAATGTTCTGCCGTAATGGGTGTTACCAGTGGCATCTGGTCGTCCTCTGTCGGTGCTCTGTTTTTGTTCACTCCGAACCACTGCCCTATCCCTCCGAGACGAGGAATCTCCACCAATTGTTGCTGAGAACATCAGTGCATTGTTGCAGCTCATTGACTGTTCCTGTGCTACCTTCATCTGTTCCTTAGTGGGGGAGGAAGCTTGATGGCTCTGGTTTCCATCCTCCATCTCTTCCCCCCCGAGGCAATGGTCCCGACCACAAACTTCGGCTTTCCAGCCATGACCAGGCATCCTGTGCGGTTAAGAGGAATTGAAGCTTCCCTTCGTGTTCCACTCTCAGCTTTGCCGGAAAGAGAAGTGAGTAACTAAGTTCCAGTTGTCGTAGTACTTTTTTGACAGGCACAAATACTCCTCATTGTCGTTGGACTAAGTTTATATAGTCCGCATACAAATGTACTTTTTGTACATCTATAGACCAGGGGCCAAGTTTTCTCGCTGCCTGGAAGATGACATCCCTATCTCTAAAGTTCATCAGTCTCGCTATTAGGCGTGGATTCATCCCCAGCTGTGCTGAATAGGACGGAATTCCGTGAGCCCGTTTCGCACAAAAGAATCAGGAAGGTTTACTCTGAAGGACAGTTTTATCCAACCATTCCTCCACAAAGAGTTCGATGTTCGGCCCCTCTGATTTCTCTGGTACTCGTACAATTCTAACATTGTGGCGACAGGACCTGCCCTCAGCGTCCTTCAATCTATGCGCCATTTGTTTCATCTCCTTCTCCATGTCAGCACGCTTCTTAGTAAGGTCTTTCACTTGCAGCAGGGTGGTGCCCAGCTGGTCTTCCCATTTCTTTACCCGGTCAGTCAGCTTCCTTTGGTCGTCCCTCAGAAGTCCCACTTCACTCACCAACACTGCTATTTGAGTCTTCAAGGACGTTTTGGTGTCCTTTACTGCTTGTAATATGGCTGCTGTGTGTGTTGCCAAGGATGTGCTGACCTCACCCTTCCAGGATGCCTCTGTCCTCCGGCCACCAGCCCCTCCGCCCAGGTGGGGTCTCCTCGAGTTATGAGGATGTACCATTGTCCAGTCTGGAGCTCTCTCCTAGCTCCTGTGTTACACACACCAAACGTTTTGGTGGGCGTGTAGTGTCGCTGGTCTTCACCTGCCCCAGGTTGTGCTTGCACCTCAACATGTGCACCCCACCTTCGAGCCCTTGGTGCAGCAACCCTTTCACTGCAGTGTCCGGTTACCCCAAGTACCGGACTTTGCAGCCGCACTTTGTTGCTGTTTTTTTTTTTTCCTTTTTCCCTGCCCCTAGTGTTCATAAGCTTCTTCTTTGTCTTGCGGTCCAAATGGTGATGCCCGCCCGTCTGTCGCGCATACGTTCCCGTGGCCGCACCTCTCTCCGCTTTTCACCCAGGCAGTCGGCAGCTCCGCAGTTCAGAGCCGGGCCGGCCCTGATTGGTCTCTCTTCTCTGGTGGTAATCCGGGGACGGCCGTCACCCCAATCACCAGGCTGCCATGGCGCAAGGCCGCTTGCAATCTCTGTGTTCCAGCGGGGGGAGCGACCCCGTTTCGGCTTTATTGGGCACCTGCTTCCGCGCCTCGTTAGGCAACAATGGGCACTATTCTGGCAATGTCCCCGCCCTGTTGTGTATGCAGTGGGATATTGTTCCTGCTTCATGGGGTGCCCAAAGAATTCCTCATCTATTTCCAATGGGGGAGTTGGGGTGGAAAGGGAGAAATCATTCCCAATGGTGTGGAGAGAAATCCATAGGGCTTGTATGCCCTCTCACCAAATATCGTGCAGTGTTGTGTGGACATCAGGCACCTCTTTCATCATTATTTTACTTTCTGTTAAAAACCCCCGGTCTTGCTGTGGGGCCCGGCCAGGCCACCGCTCTCCCGATGTCCTCATGTGGCCGAAAACGGAAAAGATATTCTAGGGCCGTCCGGCCCGACTGTGTTGCTCCGAGCGGTTCGTTGCTGCCGAGATGGGAGGGAGATGGAGACAGGACTCTGTCTCCTTGTAGCGTTATTGTTCCTAAGGTTGTGAGCCCACCTATTCTTATGGGCACGCATGAACTTAAGTCTCTTGTGTGCTGGTCCCCCTCGCCGGCAGTAGTCTGCGTCCCTGGCGCCTCAAGGTGAGTGTGGGCCGTAAAAATCCTCTCCGGGCTTGGTTTTGCCATGGTGTTGTTGTGTTGTGCTACGCTCCTTGTAGCGGCAGCAACATCTTAAGCACTCAGGTCGTGGCGCTGATGGAATACCTGGTTCTGCATTCTTGCCTCGTCGGGGGCTCAATTCCTCTAACGTGGAGGGGGGGAACTTTTTTCAATGTGGAGAGCCCTTGAAACCAGCTCGAGGGGCTCATTGAGGCAAGATTATCCTTCTTGCAACAGTGCGGCATGCAAGCTCAGCTTCTACACAGCCACCACGATGCTAGTTGTGATCGCTGATCTGGTCGGGTGCCATTTTGCCGTCGGTCCCGGCAGCGAACCCGGTCTCTCACATTGCAGCTTGCCATCTCCGGGGGGCAGGCAGAACTCGATTTTTCTCCTCCAGTTACTGGGTACTTGTTCCCCCTGCAGCAAGTCCGCAAGCAAGTCTAAAATCAGGATAATTGGGCCTTCGGGTTCCAAAGGACTAGGGAGCTTCAAAAGTTATGTCCTACAGCATGGACGATTAGGCTACTCCCTTGTATTTCCTATTTTGACAGGAAATGAAGATAGCCTTTTATAGTTTCCAGAGTGGCTAAACATGGAGGACATAAATCTCCTGTTCACGGTGTTGAGGAGTAAAGAATCATGCGCCTTTTTAAATATATTAAAGAAAATGAAGGCCTTCTACATGTGAAGCTTAATAGAAAGGCCACTGATAAAAACACAATGCTACACTATGATAGCTATTATCCTAAATGTCAAAAGGACAACATACCATTTAGCTATGCTCGCGATGTCTCCCGCCGCCAGCTGAAGTTGCAAATCCCCTCCTGGACAGTATACCGCTGTCGACTATACCCAGTGTCTTGACCCAAGAGTTGGACCAAGCCCTGACGCTGGAGGAGGTGAGTGCTGCGGTGTCAGGGTTGCAGGCCAGAAAGACGGCTGGCCCAGATGGGTATCCCATTGAATATTACAAATGCTTCCATGTGATTTTATGTCCCCATCTTCTGAACTTTTATACAGCTGCTTTGCAGCAGGGGTCCTTTCCACCAGAATTAGATTGTGCCACAATCGTCGTCCTGCCCAAAGAGGGTCTCCCTAGGGACCAGTGTTCCACCTATCACCCGATTTCGCTGATTAACACTGCCATTAAAATCTATGCAAAAGTGTTAGCTATGTGGCTGGGCCAGGCCCTACCACATCTGGTTCACCCAGATCAGTGCGGATTTATGTCGGGCCGTAGCACGCACCACTGTATTAGGAGGGTCCACATGGCGCTGCCCGGGCGCCAGAGCTTGATGGTACTCAGGCCCTCTTGCTAGTTGACTTCACCAAAGCGTTCGATACAGTGTCTTGGGATTTTATGGACAGAGTTCTTTGCCGAGTCGGCCTGGGAGAGGGGTTCTGTCGTATGGTTCATCTCCTCTACCATTTGCAGCACACCTGGTGCCGGTTAACGACTGCTTCACGGGTGGGATGATCCGACATATCGGTTGGAAATTAATTCGCTGGGTATAGTTGGTCTGCCAGGTACAGTGCCTTCTTGCGCGCGGGTGTCCCTCATCTGCTGGAAGGTGGCCCTTCGCCTCACTGGCTGGAATCATCGCCTCACCGGGATGACCCCTCTCTGGCAGGGAACGTGGCTTGGTCAGCTTTCGACCCTGGAAGGTTTTCTGCCATGGGATCATATTAGGATCTTGTACTTGGGAGATGTTTATAAGTGGGGGGGCATTATGTCATTTCAGGAGTTAAAAGTTAAGAACTCTCTGTGTAACTCACAGTTCTTTTGGTACCTCCAATTGCATCACGCCTTGTTCCCGAATGACTCATTGCCCAAATTCAGTCCATAGGAGACGAAGATTGTCCTTGGGAGGCTGGGTAAAGGGGCAACTTCTGTGATTAACTGATCACTCGTGATCCATGCCCCAGACGGCCTTGAGAAGGTCCAGCAGAGATAGGAGTCCTGGGTGGTAGATTTGGATGAAGAAGATTGGAGGGAGGCTTGTATGGCGCTTAGGAAGCTGGCAATTTCAAAGCGGCTACGTATGATACAATTTAACTATCTGCATCCGCCGTACTTCACCCTGAGGCCCATACACCACTTGCTCCCCAATGCGCAAGCGGTGTGCGTGTGCTGTACGCTCCCTCCGGCAGATTTTTTTCCATGTGGGTTGGGAGGGTACGGTGCTGAGGCCCTTTTGGGAGGAGGTGGGCCAGTCACTTTCCTCGGTCTTAGACTGTACCCTGGAGTTAACGCCTCGTACTGCGCTATTAGGGTTAATGGAGGCGGTAGGGGTCCCTAGAGCTGAACAAGTTTTTCTGGGGATGGCTTGCTTGGTTTCCAAGCGGGATGAGGCCCGCGCATGGAAAAACATAAGCCGACGACTGTTAGAACCTGGCGTGCAGGGGTGGGCTGGTGCGCTCATCAGGAGAAGCCGATCTTTGAGGCTCGTGGCTGCCCTAAGAAGCATGAACGCATATGGGGGAAATGGTGTAGCTATTATGGTGTATCAATATGACTGTACAATGTTATATACTATTGACAATTGGGTTTGCTGTAATGCCATGCATATACATCAATCAAATTTTGCACTGTGTTATGCTGTGTCTTGTCGCAAATTTCTCAATAAAATTGGTTATAAAAAAAAACAACTTTGCCCTTGCAATAGAGGATACATAAGGGAAACAAGTAGAGAATTCAGAATGAGACTGAATGATCATAAATCAGCAATACGTACGAAGAAAAAGGGCCTCCACTTGTAATACATTTCTGTGAAATTAACCACTCAGAAAAGGATATCAGATGGTTCATAGTAGATAAAATCTTAGCTACCCCAGAGGGGAGGGGTGGAGGGGGCATGGGTCTGAGGGAGAAAACAAAGAGAACAATTCTTCATGCCAAAATTCAATACATATAAAACGGGTTTGAATAATAAGGAGGTATGGGAAAAAATCATAGTCTAAAGGCTTGAGTTTAGGAAACAATGGGAAGGTTATGATTATAAAATGGAAACATGTGGACCCATGATGATAAGTGAAAAGTGGATGTCAATGAAAGGTGAGAAAAATAACCTAGACTTGTAGTGTGGATTGTGGCCTCATGGTCGACATTGCTAAGTTAGCTTAGGCCTAGCAGCTATGATGCCTCCTTTGCACACGTTACTCCGTGACTTTATTTTTCCAGACTCTGCTTGTGACCGTTCGCATTGGAACTGTCTGCATTTCTGCCTTTCACCTTTTCTGCTGTTCTCTGTGGTTTTCGTCTGCACACGATGTACAAGGTCGAAAAACGACTTCCCTTGTTGTTGCTGTTCTGGTCAGCCCCTCGCACTTAGACATAACATGAAATACAGCTGCACTGGAGAAATTCAGGTGCTTTTAATATTGTGATCTCCCTGTTGAAGGCACTTGGAGAAAGACCTTTCCAGGGAGAAGAGCTGTGCTTGTCCGATGATGTAAACCTTGCATCTAGTTCTTGAGGTATGGGGGTCCTCCTGACAAAGCCCAGAGGTCTTCTATTTTTATAATAAACTAGTTACTAGCGCGGGGAGGGTGGCAGGACATTATAGTCCTTAATCCACTGTCTTTATAAAATGCTGTCCCCGTTTGTATTCTATTTAATTGTAACAATGCTTACTGTTTTGTCTTTATGCATTATGCTGCTAGTACTGGCACGTGTACTGTGTCTTAGAGCACGATAGTTGAAATAAACATTTTAAACTATACAGTGTCTCTTAATACGCACAGTGTGGACAAGTTTGAGTGAGTAATGAAAGAGTGTTCTTGCTCCGGCGATTCCTGAAAGAGTCCGTGTTCTGGGATGTCTAATCATTGGTAGCTTCGCTGTAGTACAGAGAACGAATGAGACACTATAGCTAGTCGGATTGGGATTTTGGGCACTAAGGTGGATGGTTGGTACACCACTATACACCGAGGTCCTGTTTTCCTGCGCATAGTTCTGTATATGTGCAGAATCCCAGCAACATGGCGCCACCAGCGTGGGGCGCTTCTTATCTGCGAGACGCTTGAGTAGTGCTTGTGCTTGTCCACAATTCCCGTCACTTATGTTTCCGGAAACAGATGTGAGGGTGTAACCTCCTATATTGATGTTTTTATTGGTTCTTTCAAGCTTGAAATTATTAAAACGTATTCTCTTTATGGTTAACCCTATATTGCGCTGCCACGCACTAGGTTGTTCTACATTCTTAGTCTTGATGGCTGTGAATGTCAATATACCGGCACATAGCCGCGCCGCGCTCCGTGCTCATTTAACGGCCTATGGAGTACCCGACGCGGGTGTCGCCCTCATCTTTGTGGTCCAAGCTGATCCGGCTTACCACTTTGAGGTATTTTACCATGGGTCACTTTTCCGGCGGTGGAAGGAGCTGACAATTTGTTCCACGTTTACGCTCCCACCGCCCTTCCTAATGTTTATCGGTCTTATCAGGCTCTTGAAGTACCGCTCATGGCATGGCAACACCGTGTTTGGTTTAATGGCGCCCTCCCACATCCGGTCACCCCGATTCGTTTAGGCCCCTTGTCGATAGATGGGGCCGCTTGGCCTGTTTTAGCCGCGTATACCCCACATCCACGTTATTTAGCGGTTCCAGTAGATGAACTGCGCGTGCTGCATACGTCTTTGATCCGTGTGCACAGAGCTTTAGTACAATATGTCACAGGCAACGTCCAGATGGCCCCTCCTGGAGTTGCGGCGCATCCAGCTGGACTTGGCGGTGTGACTATAAGTCCCGTCATGGTAAATTCGGTGATGGGCAAACGCCCACAGAATAAGGATGATTTGCCTTATTGGCTTGCTGAAACATTTGACCAGTTGGAGTCGGTGTTTCTGAATACCTCTCCTGTGGAAAAACACATGATTTTGACTATAAGTTTGCCAAAAGACTTAGTGCCCGAGTTGACAGAATGCAACAACTGGGGTAAGGTATTTGCGGCAGTGTATGCGAAGTGTTTCGGCACTCCATCCATGACGGTCCTCCCCACCGTAATTAAGCGTGGACAAGACGAACATGGCCCTGAAGCGGCTGTGGAATTGGGGATGAGACTGGTGGGAGTGTTCGATGTAGTGGCTGATCTAATCCTTGCGAATATCAAGGGTGATGCAGTTAACTTTCAAGTCGCTAATGCTTTGGCTTTAGTCCCAGAACTGGACAAGCCTCGCGAATTACCGAACATTATTGCACAGGCTTATAAAACCATTGGCCGCAATAGTTTGGGAGTTAAGCCTTTTGCTAAAATGCAAACTCAACCACAATCACAACCAACATCTCAGTCTGGTAAAGACGAGACACCATTCTTTTCTAAAAAGAACTGGAAGTTAAAGAAACAGGGAAAGCAACAACCAAAACCAGGGTCGCGTGCTGCTTCACCGGTTTCCGTATCTTCTGAACGCACTTATGATTTGCGCGACCAAGCGAGAATTAAGTCTCCTGATAGATTTCAGGTCCCTGACCAGCGTTCTCCTCGTTCTTCACAGGCACCATCGACCTCACAGGCTGGTGGAGGAAATCGCCAGGAAAGAGGCAGGTGTCGTGACGCCCCACAGGGACAAGACCAACCTCGACAACCTGGCAGAGGGAAACAAGAAGAATTTCCACGTTCTCGCGCACAGTTTCAGAAGAAAAAAGTTGCAGCTTTAACAGCGAGATATGCCACAGACGGTGAGAACGAGACTCCTGAATTGGACGTGGGCAGTGATGCTGCTAGACAGCGCCGCGGAAGTTACCATAGTGCGGGAGGCACTACGTCCTCATGTGGACGCGACAGCAACTGACACTTTCATTACTGTCGAGACAGCTGACACCCGAGTGGCACCCCCTGACAGACTATTTAATATTGTCCTTCAAATTGAAGGTGACATTGAGCGTGTTATTAAAGGGATCTTTGGGAAAATCTGACCTCTTCTTACGACATTTTATTGGCGGAGGCAGATTGGCCGCCCTCATTTGTTCTTGCTGCTCCTAGAGGGGAGGAAGTAATCCTTCCGAGCTTTTCGCGTCATGTCCCGAAGGACAGAGCGGAGGCTTTCGCAGCTGAATGGGCTGTGGCCCAGGCCCCGGCACTGTACCGTAATCACGTGGGCTGGGATGAGGATTCTCCCCCATGATATACCATTGCGGTCTATGCCACAGCCTCAACCCCAATATCCCCTCCGGCGGGATGCTAAGGGTCCCGTTTCCGACATTCTGACACAGTTAGAATATCAAGGAGTAATTGAAACATGCGTGTCTCCAATGAATAATCCCCTTTTCGCGGTTTCTAAACCCGATGGGTCTTACCGCTTGGTTTTAGACTACCGGCATTTGAACTCTCATTGTCGAACCTTTACGGTACAGAATACACATAGTTCTGCACTAGTAGACATTCTTGTTCGTAAAAAATATAAAACGACACTTGACCTTTCCAATGGTTTTTACACTCACAATTTGTCCCCTGACTGCAGTCAATGGACCGCGTTCACTTCCGGTGGAAAACATATACAATTCCGGCGTTTGCCAATGGGCTACAAAATAGCCCGGGGCTCTTCGCCGCCCATGATGTCTCCTTGTTGGACAGCATAGACCCAGATGCGTATTCGTACGTGGATGATATATATCTGACAGACGAACTATGGCCGCATCTTTCCCGAGTAGACCGCATTATTCTCGAGTACGCGGTCTTAGGTTACAAATTTAATTTTGCCAAATCTCACATCGCAGAATACACTGTGTTGTTTTTGGGCTACGAGCTCAACAATGAAGGTAGGTAGGGGCTTAGCTCCCCACTTCCTAGAGAAGTGCGCACTTTTGCGCCCTCCGACGACCCTGAAAAAACTTCAGTCTTTGCTGGGATTTTTGAACTTCGGGCGTTCTTACATTCCCGAATATGCCCAGCGTATCAAGCCTCTCTATGCCTTGATACAACCTACCTTTTCCAAGTCATGCTGGCTTCCGGAACATTCGCTTATTCTGCAATCTTTGCAGTCTGATCTACTTGAATCTAAGTTCTTGTTAACTCGTGATAACCACACGAACCTGGTGATTAGAATTGTGCCAGGGGCAGTGGGTTTCACGTACTTGACGTTTAACGAAGGTGACACAGTACCTATTGCCTACAAGTCGCATCTTTACACTTCGGCCGAGTTGCGCTTTTCAACTGTGGAGAAAGTTTTGACTGCAGTGCAAATGGCGATTCTTAAAGAACGCGCACTGGCACAGGGGAAACGCATCTTGGTTGTCACACCCTATCCTGCCCTAGAGGCAGTGACAAAGGCAAGTGTACCAAACTCTAAGGCTTTGCACCCCCGTTGGGTACAATGGGCTACTTCTTTGACGTCTCCGGATGTCAACTTTATGTTTGATTCCTCTCTTCAGACACAGGAGTTCTTGCAGTATGAATTTGTTCATCCTCCTCCTCTGTCTTTGCTGCCGCTTGAGGAGTACAAATGTATCATTTTCACCGATGGTTCGGCGCAACCGGCCACGGGTTCTAAGCATGCATACTCAGCAGCATGTGCTATTGTGGCAGGTACCATGGTGAACGGTGATTTCAAATCGAGTGTTGTGCACACGCAGGCACTGGGAGACAGTACCGCCCAATTGGCCGAGCTGCGTGCTTTGGTGCTCGCACTTGAGTTTGCAGACCCGGATGTGACTACACTTATTGTATGCGATTCTTACTACTGTGTTCAGTCTTTTAATGACAACTTATTCTTTTGGTCTCAGAACGACTATAGAGATTCTAAAGGCAGCGCAATTAAGCATAAAATGCTTTGGGTTCGAGTAGCAGATCTTAAACAACGTCTGCCTCTCACACAGAGTGATTCACACTCTTGGCCACCAGCGTGTGGGCAGCACACGCGGTCGGTAACAGTTTGGCGGACGAAGCTGCCAAATTCAGCAGTAGCCACGTGCTCAGTAGCAGCAGTTACAAGATCCATGACAAAAATAGATAATGAGATTTTGGCAGCTATTGCTGCAACTAAGGAAGGTTCTAATTACCCACAGGGTTTCCCTTCCAAGTACTCATATCACTTAACTCCCGACCAGGTTCCTTATGTAAGAATTCCGGACGTTGGTGATCGGCTGATTCCCAACGCGGACTGCAGAAATTCGTTGATAACAGCCGCACACGAAGGCTTGGCTTCGGCCCATGCTGGCGTGTCTGCAACTGTTTCAATCTTGCAGCAGCGTTACTGGTGGCGTGGTTTATATAAACAGACCCGTAATTATGTCCTTTCTTGTGACATCTGTCAGCAAATGAAGCCCTCTACGGTTACACGTCCGCCACAAACACAGCTCTGCATTTCTAATAAACCTTTTGGTTGTGTATACCTTGATCACTGCGGTCCATTTTCTTCTGATACTGCATATAAATATATCTTAGTTGCAGTTGATTCGTGCACACGTTTCATCTGGGTTTGGCCACAACGCAGTGCTGACGCTCGAAATGTCATCAGGGATTTGCGTGTCTTTGTGGGAATTTTTGCCTGTGGCACCTTCCATTCCGACCAAGGTCCAGCGTTCGCCTCTAAGGCGTATAAGGACGCGATGAGGTCTATGGGGGTGCTGGTGCAATTTTCGTCTCCATACAGGCCTGAGGGCAACTCAATTGTGGAGCGAATGAACCGTGACTTAAAGCAATCCTTGACAGCTAGAGTCTTAGGTACTGGCAGGAACTGGCTGGCCCACTTGTATGGCGTGCAACGTGCACTTAATAATCTCCCTAGAAGATCTCTGGGTGGGCGGACCCCATACGAAATGCTCTTTGGCATACAGATGTTTGTGCCAGACCTTGATGGTCTAGACATGGCGGCGACTGCCGCAATCTTTGACGTAGATAATCATTCTACTATGTTACAGGACTTACAAGAGACCCGTGACAAACTTGCAAGCGAACACTTACCCTCAGCCGCAGACGCAGCGCTGCAGATTCCGGTTGCCGGCTGGCTTCCAAAGATTGGAGATCTGGTCCGAGAGAAGGTGGAGAACAAAAAAGAATTTGGCCCCTCTTATCGTGCACCGGTTCCAGTTCTTGGCTTGAAGGGTACTCGTACAGTCATCTTACCACCGCTTCCTGGTCGCAAAGACAACAGATACATCTCAGTGGACAATGTCAAGCTACAACATCTGGCCGATTCTGAATAGTGTAACATCTGCGGAATCATGTCCAGCAATTTCAAGAAATCCTGTTCGTGGCCCTCCAGTCTCCACAGGCGCCGATGTTGCCATTGGGATGGTCGCTTTGCCAGATCGCCTGCTCAACCTCCTGGCTTCCTCCTGCAACGAGGAAACTGAGTATACTTACCCCGCAAGTGAGTCAGTGGCTCATTTGCCTACAACACCACTGAACCCGTCTCGTTTTTCCTTTGATTCGTCTTCCACCTCATCATTTGTCCCAACCAAATTCAGTATTTTTGTATCCTGGTTCAGAGACAATTATTTGGTCCCTCCATGGACATACATCTGGTTGGTGCTATTTCTGATTTTCCTGTTCATGTCCATTGGCTTTGTGACAGTTTTTTTCTTGCTCATCAATGGTCACTACTTGCCAGAACGCTCTGCGGTGAACTCTGTGGCTGGAACTTTGGCTCCGCATTCTTCTTCACACATCATGAAGCGTGACCACACCTTTGTGAACATTTCCGCCTTTCCAGTTGCAGATGGCATCGTATGGGATGCAGTGAATTTCCAAATTCATGGACCGACAGAAATTATTAATGTCCCAAATGTGCTTCGTGTTTCCATGGGTGATGTGGTAAAAGGAATATTCATTCAGATGATTGGGACGTGCATGCAATTGAATCGTTATTTTCTGATTTGAAATATTATGCTGCTTTTAATGCTGAGGATTTGTACTTAAATTCTGCTAATTATGCCGATTTGTATTGTTACCAGCATTACGGTAACCATTTTCTGCATAAACCAAGTACACTTCGAGGTAGTTTCAATTATACCCAGTGGGAACATTGCCCGACCCCTCTGCAAGGTAGCTCCCAAACACTGATAAATAAATGTACTTACTTTACAGACTTTGACAGATCAAACCCAGGGTCCTATTATTTTAAATTGAACATTTCTTCAAATCCAAAGGTGATGTTGACCCACACCAAATTGCTATATTCCAGTTCCTTTATGGACGCATTAGCTGTTGGTGGCTATGAGCACTGGAAAAACACCATTGACTTGAAATCTATTTGGGGCACTAAATCTTGGCAGGTACGCGGTACAGAAGCCTTACACCGCGCTTGCCTTATCCCCACCCAAATATTATTTTTAAATACTACTATATACCAAACAGCTTGTTTTGGTTTGGCGATTTCCAAACAATTGAATGCACCTATCACTCCTGCGTTGTCTTCATGGCCAAACAGGAGCTTGCATTTAAATTTTTCCCTTGATAGATTGCAAGCCTTGTTTCAAAATAACTCCTTTAATGTCTCTAGCACTAGATCGACTCAGCCTGGTTGGTGTGGCCCATAGCTTCTAATGCCTGCCAACTGCGTTTTCATAACTCTGCTCCTGGTTACAAACAGGATAGACCAGATCCACGTTTTTCTGATTCACGTTCAATCACAACATATTCGGTTGGTAAATTATGTAAACAGTGGTTGCAGCACTCTACCTTAGATTCCGTAAAACAACATTTATCACTGCTATCCAGCAACATCGATCTGGCCGACTTTGTTCTAGGACCTAGAGGTCCAAGACCTAAAAGATTTGTTTATGCGACTTACAATGAAATCTGGAAGCTTTCACAAATAGAAGCTGCTTCCTGTTTACAGGAAATAGATCAAGCAAATCTATAAAAAGTGCTTGCTGTTGTCGACAATAGTATTAACACCCTGTCTTCCCGCATTTACACATTAGAGAATATTGTCTCATCTGTTGTTGATATTGTACAGGATGACGTGTCTGTGTTATATCATGGTCAGAATCAATTGCGTTCAGTAATGCAGTTTGCATGGACTTTGCAGACACTGAAAATGGGGAAGGTTCCATGGCATTTTTTAAACACATCTGCCTTGTTCTTGCCGTTTAATTTAACTGAGAAACAGCAGTTCATGTCCATGAAAGATGCAACATACACTCTTCTACATATCGAAAAAATAGATCCTTTACCATTCTCTGTGGCGGAGACTGACTCTGCAGTGTGGCTAGTACACGGGGTTATCACTTTGCCTTTTTCTTTATTTGAATTTAGTTCATGCATGAAACATTATCCTGTTGGCCGTTTCGAGCCTTTGGGTAGTGCCTTTTTGCACGAACTTTGGTCCCTACCTTTCACATACAGATGCCTTAGGGATGACAAGGAGGTATTTCTCACAGGGGAGTCTTGCGATTCTACAGTGGGTCATTCCCTTGTTTGTAAAAACATTAAATTGCACGGGGCTTGTAATGTTTCTGCCCCAAATCTTGCATGTGTTTTAAAGGGCATTCCTGTGCCGGTTATATCACCTACTTTCACTATGCTTGCTAATGGTAGCTATCTGCTTTTAAATAATCAGGATTGCTGTGGGTTGCAGGCTGGCATACCCTACATTGTAACAATTTCGCAACGCGTAGTGTGCTGCAAAAATGTGCTTTTTCCAACCCCGCGTGGGAAGTTAGATAGTTCCATTTGGCCTTACATACCGACTTTGAAGGCGGATTTCAATAAATTGAGCAGAATATAGGCGCTATTATTAAACCAGGAGGTTATGCTAACTTCCGCACGGGAGACCTTCGTCCTCCAGGTGGCCAACACCCACGGTGAAATACAGGCCCTTTTGAACACTAACCTCCCCCAACATTTCGGTGAACTGATTCACCGTATATATAATGCATCTAATACCGAAGGTCTTGTACACTTTTTTAAAGTTGTGGGCTCTGGCCTTTTGACCTCCTTTCAGACTATATTTGGTGTAATTCCGGCTTTTATTCATTCTATTTTTTCCAGCGTCTTTGGTGGCTTCCCATTGATCCTAGCCTTAGCTGCTGGAATATTGCTTTTACTTTGTCTGTTGCGCAATGGCTGCACCTCTTGTGGGCCTTCACAACCCAGGGCGCCTGCGGATGCTCCGTGAACGCATGATTGACAGCTTCGGCGTCCTGCCGCTGGCGACACTCAGCGTGGCTTATGGACTATCTTTTCGCTTTGCGTGTTTCACTTGCGTGCAACCTGTGATGTCCTGCTTACGATGTCCGTTCTCTTGGTCCTTGGATGTTTGCCTCTCCAATACGTCTTGTTCTGACCCGGATTTCGACCAGTTGATGGGCCCCTTAATGGCCCATGAACGGGAATGTTCCGGTAATTGATTAATGGCGCGTGCGGCTGCACTTGGAGTCTTGGCACAATGGGATATCTGGGCGGCTGCTCAGAATCTCCTACAACAAAGCTATATTGAATATCACGCAAGTTGTCCCACAATGCTGATCGCGGCTCCCTATTGTGAGGAACATGAATGCAGTTTTGATTTGTTGAACTGGATGGCATCTCTTTTTTCACACGATGACAATGATGTCTTTTTGGAAGGTGTTGCTGTCTTCTGCGCATACACTCTGCTGGATTAGTTTTGTTGACTCTCAATAAACTGCATATCCGGTTTTTTTTTATCGTCTTTGAGTGACCATTTTTTTTTTCCTTCCCTATTCCAACTTCTTTCTTCCAAAATAGTTGTCCCACGTACAGACGTTTGCTTTCTGCTCCATCTATTTGAACTCTGCTTTCGTCCTATGTCTTGTCCTATGGACTGACCAGGGGAGGGTGTAGTGTGGATTGTGGCCTCATGGTCGACATTGCTAAGTTAGCTTAGGCCTAGCAGCCATGATGCCTCCTTTGCACACGTTACTCCGTGACTTTGTTTTTCCAGACTCTGCTTGTGACCGTTCGCATTGGAACTGTCTGCATTTCTGCCTTTCACCTTTTCTGCTGTTCTCTGTGGTTTTCGTCTGCACACTATGTACAAGGTCGAAAAACAACGTCCCTTGTTGTTGCTGTTCTGGTCAGCCCCTCGCACTTAGACATAACATGAAATACAGCTGCACTGGAGAAATTCGGGTGCTTTTAATATTGTGATCTCCCTGTTGGAGGCACTTGGAGAAAGACCTTTCCAGGGAGAAGAACTGTGCTTGTCCGATGATGTAAACCTTGCATCTAGTTCTTGAGGTATGGGGGTCCCCCTGACAAAGCCCAGAGGTCTTCTATTTTTATAATAAACTAGTTACTAGCGCGGGAGGGTGGCAGGGCATTATAGTCCTTAATCCACTGTCTTTATAAAATGCTGTCCCCGTTTGTATTCTATGGAATTGTAACAATGCTTACTGTTTTGTCTTTATGCATTATGCTGCTAGTACTGGCATGTGTACTGTGTCTTAGAGCACGATAGTTGAAATAAATATATTAAACTATACTGTGTCTCTTAATACGCACGTTGTGGACAAGTATGAGTGAGTAATGAAAGAGTGTTCTTGCTCCCGCGATTCCTGAAAGAGTCCGTGTTCTGGGATGTCTAATCATTGGTAGCTTCGCTGTAGTACGGAGAACGAATGAGACACTATAGCTAGTCGGATTGGGATTTTGGGCACTAAGGTGGATGGTTGGTACACCACTATACACCGAGGTCCTGTTTTCCTGCGCATAGTTCTGTATATGTGCAGAATCCCCGCAACAGACTTGAATTAGATATAGAACTTGGATTGAATTAATTGAGAACTATATAATAAATAGTGTGTCCCAAATTGGAAAAACAAAGGGGGGGGTGTAATTACTGAGGAGTGATTAATAATTTGCTGTATGTACTCTGAATGTATAGTAAACAAAAGATTATTAATGGCATCATGGATGTATGCACATCTTTAAAAAAAAAACTTTTTATTAAACCTCAGGCTTCAACCATCACATGACAATAACATGTTTGAGTAACGATGCTTATACAATGGGCCCCAACAGAGCACACTACTCCTCTGCACTGTGTATGATCTTAGGTATGGCGCTTCTATGGCCAAACACAACAGTACTTTCATTGTACACCACTTCTTGTAGTCCCTCCCACAGTTCTCTAATCACCCTTACCCTCTGTACGTTCTCCATGCCCCAACCCCTTTTCCCATTTTTTAGAGCACCCTCTCCCCTTATAGACCTCACGTTCCGCCCTCTGGCACCAGTCCAGGTCCATCTCCCAGTCAGTGTCTACCGGCGTAGCAGTGCCCCCCCCCATGCCCTCGCTATAGTTTCAGTCAAAGTTTTGGTGTACCCAGACCAATCCTGCTCCCCTTTTATTCCCAGAAGTAGCCATTTTGTGTCAAGCAGGACTTCTGTCGCTAATACCCTAGTCATTGTCGCCGTCACCCTTGCCCAGTATCCCTGTATCAAGGGGCAGCCCCAAAGGGTATGAATAAAGTACTCCTCGCTCTTGCAGCCCCTCCTGCACAGAGAGGACTCCGCTCTTCCTATTCTGTGCAGTAATGCTTGTACATACTAAACCCTGTGGAGTATTTTAAATTGGACTAGCCGGAATCGCACCCTGATAGCAACCTCACGAGGACCCTGAAAGGCCTCCGCCTAGTCATCATCTTCAAGAACCCCCAGGTCTTCCTCTCATGCTGATCTCAGGGAGCCCAGTAGAGGGGGGGAATTAATTATTATTTTCCTATAGATCAAGGACACTCCTTTGTGCGATAGAACCTCGGTCACTATCCAGCGGTGAGGACTCAGGCAATTGGTACCCGTCCATCAGATGGCATCGCAGAGTGTACCCTAGCTGTAGATACCGGAATCGCTCAGTCTCCACCAGGTTGAATTCCCCTTGGAGGTCAGCAAATGGTATGTAGACCCGATTCCTCCAAATATCCCCCAGATGTTCTATACCTATGAGCTCCCACCTCTGGAACCCGGTCAGCCCCTCTATTTCCGATAGCAGTGTACAGTACCAAAGTGGCGTCTGACCGGTGAGTTTCCCTATCCAGCCCAAAAACTGAGTGGCCTCCTTCCACACATCGACTACTACTTGTCTATGGCATGGCCGGGAGCTATCCCCTGCTGAACCGTACAGGAGCCCCCCCCCATACCCGCCCCGACCCATGGCCGCCCTGTCCACCCTGTATGCCAGGTCTTGATGACCAGAAAACACCCAGTCATTCACGACCAGGAATTGGGAGGCCCAATAAAATTTTAAAACATCAGGGACCGCCAGTCCTCCATTGTATCCCCCTTGCTGCAGTTTGGCCATTGCTATCCGGGGCCCCCACCCCTTTCCACAACAGTTTACGAACCTCCTGATCAATGCCCCTAAATACAGCCGGTGGAATCCGGAAGGGCCTATTCTTCATGGTAGAGAGCAGTCTCGGCAGACTCATCATCTTAAACAGGGCTGCTCTACCCATTAACGTCTGTGGCAGGTATCCCCAGTGTGTCACACCTCCTCTAAGCCTTTCTAATTGTGGCTCAATGTTCTTCCTAAGGAACTCCAGTGGGTCCCGCGTTATGTAAATCCCTAAATACCTGAACCCCTCCCGGCACACCGGGGCTAGACAGTCCAGAGGCAGGCGGGTAGCCTCCCCAGACAGAGGGTACACCACAGACTTGGACCAATTGATCACATACCCAGAGTGATCACCAAAAATACGAAACACCTGCATAACCTGGACAATGGAAGAGTGAGAATGTGCAATGTACAAGAGAACATCATCTGCATAAGGTAAATCTGTTCCTCCCATCCCGCTGGTGCCTCTATACCCCAGATCAATGGGTCCTGTCGAATCCATGTCGCCAGGGGTTCAAGTGCCAGTGCAAACATCATGGGGGACAACGGGCAACCCTGTCTTGTATCCCTCCGGAGTTCAAAACTCAGTGACACCATGCCATTGACCTTGACTCTGGCCATAGGGGCCCATTAGAGCAATCCAACCCATGCCCTAAATTTAGGGCCAAAGCCGAGCCTCTCTAGCACTGCGAACACGTAATTCCACTCCACCGAGTCAAATGTCATTCTTGCATCCAACGCCATTGCCACTGTCTACGCCTCCCTTTCTGACCCAGTGAGGTGTGGCACCCCGTATAGGCGCCTCAGGTTGAGCCGAGTGCTTCTGTTGGGGACAAACCCCGACTGATCAGGGTGGACACGTGAGGGCAGGATCCCCTGCAGCCTGGTAGCCATGGCCTTGGCCAACACTTTGTCCTCCACATTCACCAATGATATTGGTCGGTATGACCCATAGTCAGTCTGGGGCTTACCCTCCTTAGGTATGACCACTATCGTGGCCGTTCTTTGATCAATGGGGAGACACCCCGTGGAGTTAGTTTCCTGGAACATTGCTAGCATTGGCCCAACCACCACTCTTGCTAAAACCTTGTACAATTCAACCGGTAGGCCCTTAGGACCTTGTGCCTTGCCCGACTGAAGCTCAGTCAGTGATCTATCTATTTCTTCCTTGGTCAGGTCTAGTTCTAAGGCCTCGCAGTCCTCCTCCGACAGCACCAGGAGAGCCACATTTCGGAGAAAGTCTCTACAGTCTGCATCGGTCATGGATGTCCGGGAGGCGTATAACGCCCTCTGCTATAGCTGCATTGATATTGATAGTGTGTGTGTCTCCTTGTTCGTCTCGGAGCTCCAACACTCAAAATCTCTCTCTGTCACGCCTTTCCAGCCACGCTAATAATTTAGCTGCTTTGTCCCCCACATCGTATAATCGACATTGCTAGTGCATGCTTTCTTGTGAGGGTCTCCGCCAAGGCCCGTAGGTCCTGTTGGCGTAGTCATAGTCGGTGTTTGTTTGAACCCCCCCGCCTCTTCTTGTACCACTCTTTGCAATTCCAATATCTCTCTTTCAATCACTGCACACTGCAGCAGAGTGTCCTTCTTCTTGCCCCCTATTATTGCCTGGGCCTCCCCCCTCTAATTACAGGTTTAAAAGCCTACCATATAGTCACCGCCGAGTCCAGCGACCCTTGATTTTCTTTGAAGTACAACTCAGCACAGTTTCGCACTTTATCCTGTTTCTCCCTGTCTTTCAGGTACCAAGTGTCAAGTCTTGGCTGCATCTGGTGCCCCGCCGATGGGCCCGGCAAGCGGACCTCCACCGGGGAGTGGTCCGATACTCCTCTTGCCAGGTGTGTTGTGGCAAAGAAACACGGCACCTGGGTTTGGAGCATGAGCAAATGATCTATTCTGGAAAAGCTACCATCTGGTGCTGAGAAAAAAGTGTATTGGCGGCCCTCCGGGTTGTATTTCCTCCATAAATCTGCCAACCCCATTGTGGACACAACCTGAGACAGGGGACCCACCCCTCCTCCCCCATGGTGCCACCTGTTTGATCCATGCCTGTATCTAAAACCTCGTTCATGTCGCCACCTATCAGCAGTATCCCAGAGGTGAGGTTCAACAATAAGCCTCCCAAGTCAGGGAGAGTCGTCCCCAGGAACCGCAGCGGCACGTAGACCGAGCAGATATTTATAGCAGTCCCCTCCGAAGTCCCACTCAGGACCACAAAGAGACCGTAATTAGCATGCCGCACCCCCTGAGGAACGAAGGGCAACAATTTCTTTACCAGGATACCCACCCCCCTGGAATCCGAGGTATACCCTGCCTGGGCCTTTAATACATATCCCATTCTATTTAAGGCTTTGTCGTGATGGCCCCGGAGGTGAGTCTCCTGCAACAGCACCACATCGGGGCTATGGCGACGTAAATGTTGAAAAACTAGCGTGTGTTTGATGCCACTCCCCAGCCCATTAACATTCCTGAAACATATTTTCAGTTCCTGGGAAGTATTATGCGGACCCCATCAACCTCTGGTGAATGGTCCCCCCTCCCATGATACCCGGAGAACATCCTGTGGGCCGAGGGCCCCCCCAGATTCACCATTATAAGAGTAAGAAGCACCGTACTGTGAAGCCTTTGTGAAACATAAACTAAACTGTAAACCCCCTAACTCCCCCCACCCCACTGCCCTGCTTTGTGGACATCGAACTACCCACATCCTCAACTCAAAGAGCGCCTGTCACCCCAAACAGAACATCCTGTAGTGGGGGTGAGCCACAGCTGCTCGGTCAATGGCCTCACGAATAATCAATATTGTCATTTAAAACATCCCCCATAAACCATGGTTTGAATGTATACTCCACAACCCAGAGCAAGTCAAACATTGCACTCCCAAAATTTTGGTGGCCATTCGTCCTGCATAGCCTCCTCCCGCACCCGCCCGCAACCCCTCTCGTACACACGCCCCATTTTACATCACATGCCGTTCTTTTCATAGTAGTCCACCCTCAGGCATGCTCATGTGCCCTTCGAGGGGGAGGCACGTCCTGCCGGCCATCGGGGGGGCCGTCCTTTTCACGTCTGAGCCCCTAAGCCGATCATTTATTCTGTCGCCATTGGCCCCCTTTACGGCCACCCTCCAGCCATCCTGCCAGTCCCACGCCTCTTCAGGGGTGGCAAAGTACCATGTTTTCCCATCTGTGATGACTTTCAGTTTGGAGGGGAACAGCATCATGTATTTCAGTTCCTTTGCTCATAGTGCTCTCTTCACTTCATCAAAACTCCTCCTCTGGTGCTGGATCTGTAAGGTAAAGTCCCGAAAAAAGCAGATCACCGCATTGTCTAGATGTAGATCTCCTTGTGTCCGCGCCGCCTGCAGTATTGCATCACAGTTCCTGAAGTTCAGTATGCGAGCGATTATCGTGTGTGGAGGGGCACCTGTTTTTGGGGTTGGACCCAATGCTCGGTGCGCTCTTTCCACCGAGAAAAAGGTTGAGAGGCATTTCGGCTTCAGCTTATTAAGGATCAGGTCTTCAAGAAACAAATCAGCACTGGGGACCTCTGAACCCTCCGGAGCGCCTACCACTCGTATATTGTGCCGCCTCGCTTGTCCTTCCTGGTCCTCCAGCCTGGCAGCCATTGCTGTGCTTTGCTTAGTCAAGTTCTGTACTTGTTCTTCCAGGCGTTTCGTCGTAGAGAGTAGACCATGTATGTGTGTCTCCGCCACAGCCACCTTTTCGGAGATTTTGTGGAAGTCAGCCCGGAGCAGATTGACATTCATAGTTACAGCATCTAGTTTGGATTCTAGAGGTGCGATAGAGCCCTGCAGCTCCTCAAGAGCAGCCAGTATTGTGCGCAGGGAGGGTTCCCCTTCTTGCTGCTGATCCCCTCCTGGAGCCACACACCCCTCCCCCTGGTCAGCGCTCTGGGCGCGGACATCCTCACCGTGTATTTGTCCAGGCTATTTTGTTGCAGGGGGCTTGGGGGATGCCCCTTCGTCATTGCCGGGGCTACCTCCTCACCAGCACTCGTCTCAGTTCCGGCCTCAGGGAGGCCCAGCACCTCTCTCCGCTATCTCACACCCAGGATTTACAAGGACCTCTCTTTATTCATTCAGGCAGTGAGTCAATCCCAACAGTGGTCCCAGGTTCCAATCTGCCGTGCCTGGAGGATCTTCGGGTGCTACCCCTCCCTGGGGGCCCCAGACACCACCTTCTGTAAACTGGTCCCTGCAGACACCGGAGTTCAGGGCCTCCCCTCATCCCCTCCCCCCCCAGGAAGCACTGCAGCGGTACATGTCAGGCCCCACGAGCCGTCTTCAATCACTCAGGCACCGCACCGGGTCTCACCCGACTCCCAGTCCGCCATCTACGGCAGGCGGACGCAGCCTCCCTCACCTGGGCCTTCCCACGCACCTTGCCGGATTCACAGTCCGCCGCCCGCTCATTGCCCTCTCCGAAAGCTGTTGAGCCTCTTCTAAGTCCCGCCGGCCCAACTTCAGTCGCCAAGAAAAGCAGGGCCCTCTGTATTTCCCTCGGTGGCGAGATTCCCCCTATCGGCCCACCTCCATCAAGGCCCCCATGCCCCGCATGGGATCCACTCCATCTGCCGGGCGAGGCCAAGCTGTTTTTGCCCGCGGCGTCTCGGGTCCGCCACCCCGCTGGGAAGCGATCCCCACCCTAGACCACCTCTCCCCGGCACCGACTGTTCCAGACAAGAGGCAAGGGGCTCCTCACCAATCGACAAGCCCCCGGGTCGGCAGGGCAGCGGCTGCCATCTTTGCTGAGCCGCCCAGTCTGCCTCGGGCCGGCCCCACATCACCACAGGATCCTTCTTGGGCTCTCGCCACACTGCCACCGGAGGCTCCGCAACACTTTCCTCTCCGGGTCGGGGCAAACACCACAGGATATCAAGGCGGATGTCGAGGGGATTAGCCCCGGGCGTCACGGAGCTCGCTCAGTGAGCAGCCATCTTCCTCGGCTGCAAGCCACGCCCAGGATGTTTACACATCTAATAAATGGGAAACACAGAGAGCACCCGTTTCAATATAAATTTTGATTAAACATAGCATTATGGATAGAATTTCCCTGAATGAAATTTAAGATAACCATCAGGAGAAACAGGAAATTCACAAAATGTGCGAAGAACCTCTTTCTAGAAAGAAAAATTCTTTTCTAGAGTCCCCTTGCGCAGTGTTTTTTCTCATTTGCAATTGAGTCATCATCTTTCTAGGACTAAGAAGGAGCTCAGGAGACTTTCCCGCCCCCGTGTATCCTCCTGTTTTTTCCTCACATTTCAGGAACCATGATGACTAAATCATTATCCCTTTACTATTCTAGGGTGTGACTACAAGCCCCTTCTACCGCCGCTGACCTAGAGGCAGAATTTTGCCTTTATAGAAGTACGTGTCAGCAACACGAATTATGTGTATATTTGTTGTATGTTGTATGTCACGTGGTGATATTGTTCACAAGTGTTTTATTTGCTACTATGTCTACACAGACATCATGTGTGATATATTTCTTCCACAGGTGATGATCGCACAACATAGATGATAAGTACACCCACTATAGACGAGCATATTGATCTAGGTAAGATGCCACATGTATATTAAGCCTGCCAGCCCGTCTGGTAGACGGGTATTTTAATTTTTCTCTGCTTTATCCTTACAGACACGGCGTATCATTGCATAAACCGTATGTATTTTGTGTGTACACAGTAGGTATACATCTCACTATATCCTCATCTCAGGATTCAATAGGAGTGGCACGCACGGGGCTGGACCCCGTGTAGTCCTGAAGAAGAGCTTGTAGGGGACAGCTCAAAACATGTCGACACAATACTAGGGATACCACACTCATTATAGTCAAGGTTTACCCCTGGTATTAACCCCTGTTTTTAAAGCATACCAACTAGGAGCAGGAATAAAACAGTAGCTCACTAGCTAGGTATTTTTAAACACCTTTTTTCCACTCCACATCACTGCACTACACATAATATCACTACCAAGTGCTCCTACGTAGCTCGCAAGTCACAGCACGCCTCAATCCGCAGTGGTTTGAGATGGCCCCAATGATGAAGCATACCACCTAGGGGTAACCCTGGTGGGTGAGGAGACTCTAGAAAATAATTTTTCTTTCTAGAAAGAGGTTCTTCGCACATTTCGTGAATTTCCTGTTTGTCCTGATGGTTAGGTTCTTATTTCGGGATTCCGAATTTTGTGAAACCACATTTGACAAGGAGGGTGAACTTAACCTTTGACCTCCACCTCCCCCGCTTTTTGATTATGAAATTTAAGATATACATGTTAATGAGTTGGTATTGGAAAGGAAAATTGTAGATCAAAATGAATAGTTTGATTGACATGTTACGATATAAATGTCCCAAATAATTATTATGACATGTAAACCAAGAGGTTCTAACACACTGGATTCGGGAGGTCAATATGCCCAACACATTTAGCATTTGCTTCTTTGAACTAATGAATGCCCAGTATAAATATATGTAAGGGAGAAACGTATTGGTAGAAAAGAACGCCAATGTGAACCAATGGACAGTCATTTAAGAAACAAGAGAGGATGTCTCTGATTGGGCAAGACAATACCCAATAAAAAATATAGATACGGGTTTAAAAATGGTGGCTACCAAAGGCACGGCCTTTCCTGATTTTACAAACAGGGACAAAACACACCCTGTTCCCGAGACCTTGGAATACAATTATTTAAGTTGAGCAGGGAACCAAAGAGGGGAAGGGTATAAAAATAGACTAATAATGATCAAATGAATGGGGGTGTTTAACTGTACAGCTCCTGCTGACTGAGACTTTTCTAAAAAGAGAGTAACCAAATGGAGATTATATGCTGAGAACTTGTGTGGTGAGTAGATGAAAAACATCAATATTTTTAATATTTTAACCTTTAGGGAAATAAAGCAGAAAGGAACATAATAGTGAATGTGGATATACTTTATTAATAGGTTTAATAATGGTTATGGAGACTACTCGTTGCTTAAGACTGAGTGTTGAGAAAGCTGATGAGACATAACTTACCTGGGACCAGTACCTATGGTAAGGTTGAAGGGGAAATGTGACTATCCCTGTCATAAAGCATTTAAATATAGCACACATATAAGCATTTAAATCTACTTATAGAAACTCATTTTGAATTAGGTTGGTATTTCAATGTGGGGGTCACTTAAATGCAGCGTGTAACATTGCCCATAAATTAGACTAGATCCCTGAATGATGCATTACGTGAGAGGCCTGCCTAATTAAGAAGTGTGCCAAACCGTATCTAAAATAAAGAGTGATACGGGAGGAAATAGGCAATGATGAATTTATTCATATAGTAAATTGAGTGACATGTAGTGACATACATCTAGTGGAATGAAGAATATCCCCTTATGATATTCAATATGTGGGGATATTGATGTCATCCAAATACATAATTTTAAAATGAGTATTTGAATAATGTTATACAAAAAATAAGTAGATTGAAAAAATACTTATGTAAGAAAAGAAAAAAATAGAGGTTCTGTACTGCACTCTCATACATGTGTTTCCTGTTTTTTTTTTTATTTAACAGTGCAATATATTTGTAATAATTATATATGTCCTGAAGAAGGTGGGGTGAACCTTGGAACCCACTGAAATGTTGCGTTGACGTTCCTGTTAGCTATATACTCATGATTGGTTTTTATCATTTGTTTTTTAATATTGTGTATTATTATTGTGATATTTTTATGAATGGTGATTTGGAAGGTGTCTTAAAATACAAATTGTTGTGAGAAATTCCATTCATAACTTTTTTTAATTAAATATTTTTATTATTTTCATTACAACAAATACAAAAAATTTAACATTCACGACAACCTCCCAACATCCGTTCTTCCCATGGTTAGCGCCTATTTACCCGCCAGTGCAGGATCTATATCTGTATCTGCAGTTCACTCCATCAAGGGTCCATCCAATGGTCTGAGTCTGTGTTGAAAGTCCATGATGGATGTATTATTTCCCCTCACAGCCCATGGAGAAGGGGTGTCTGCCATGCCCCACTCTCTTAACCCACGCCCATGTCCCACCCCCTACTTCTTATATTTTCTCATGCACTCTCTCCCCTTGTAGTCTTCCTTTTCCATTATTCTACGGAATTCCATTCCTAGTTTCCAGTTTTGATGTGTAGGGAGAATCCGGGATCCCCATCTCTGTGCAATGTCCCAATTAGCCACCATACAGCCCAAGTTTACTAACAGTTACTGGTATGGGGAATGGTCTGCTGGGCCCTATACACCGTGTAATGCAAACTTGGGCTGTAGTCCCAGAGGTAATCCAGTTGCTTCCTCCAATGAGTTCCCAACTGTTTCCCAGAAGGTTCGAATACTGGGGCATCTCCATAGTGTGTGTAGAAAAGTACCTTCCAGTCCACAACCTCTTAGGCAATTCGCGTGTCCATCCCGATCTTGTGAAGCAGGGTACCCGTGTAGTATGTCTTATGAAAGACATTGAGCTGGATCACTCTAAAACTCGCTTATATTGCCACCATCGCAGGAAACTCTAATGCTTCCCGCAAATCATCCTCATCGAGCTCCCCCACGTCCTGCTCCCACTTTCCTGGTGCTAAAACTTTGATGTAAGATCATGTTAGATATTGAGATTCATATAAGTGCGAAGTACAATTTGCGAAAAGTTTTTAATAAATTAGATATTTTTGAACTAAACACAGGTGTGGAAGTGTAGTACATATTACTACTGAAAATCCTCTCTGAACTAAAGGTACATGTGGAATACCTGCTAATCTTAAGGTATTGATTGAAGGGGAGCACTTTTTTGGTAATAGGTATAATACTCCCTGTCCAATTCAGCTGTTTGAAGGGTTACTACCCAAATTTGTCAAACAAAGCTTGTGGAACATTCTTGCCATGGAAAAACTCATTAGCATCCTACAGAACGCACACCTTCTGTTAGAGGCACAGTGGGGATCTCTGCTGGCAGTTGCTACTGGGAGTCCTTGTTCAAATACTCCATCCATGGTGGAAAGCTCTAGGCTTGTTTACATAGAAAGAGAACAAAGCGATGGGGAGGGAGACTGCTATGGACCAAATGGGAGGAGGGAGGACCTGACAACATTGTTATAGTGTCGAAGGTGATTGGCTTGAACGTATGGAAGTCGTACTGTGTCATCACTGGGGGGTGGGTGGAGGGGGTTGAGGCTAGGAGGTTTGTGATTCATATTACACAATGTCTTTACAATTAGCTATTGTTCAATGGAACATGAGTCTATGGTAAGTTCTGAATGGTTTAAGTAATTGTCTGTATTGTACCTCTTTGAAATTACTATTAAAATGTTCGTTAAAAAAAAAAAGGAACACGAGAACTGGCTTTTCATACTGCTGGTCTGTTTTTCTCAATGAACAGTGATCAGCTGAAAGGAGATATTTACAGCAACATGTTTATTTTTTGCATATCACTACAGGAAAGAGACGATCTCCTTGTTTCTAAACATTCTGAGTTAAAGTATTTCAATCTGATTTTCATTAAACTGATTCTGATCTATTTTTGCAACAAATTACTAACTGCTTTTGGGTGTGTTTAATTTCACACTACAGATTATGCCTTTGTTCTTCATCCTGCAAACACACTAGCTCTTCATATGAAGGACCAATACACCATAGATTTAAGACGTTTGTCAGAAAGGTGATGGTGGGACAATGTATTATAAGGAATAAAATACCTGCCCTACATTAAATTATATTGCAAGTCAGAGGTCCATTTCCTTATAAAGGAATTCAGCCTTGAGCCTCGTTTCTACATATGGTCATAGAACTCTTTGGGGACTTGCAATATCCTTATAATATACAGAGTAGGGGATACTTTATTCCATATATTATCATGCATTCTGAGGTGGAGAACTCGAAATAGGGAGAAAAGTCCACAAACTGATGTACTGGTATTTATTGGCACTGCATTACTTCCCCAAATATCAGGTCACTCGTAATGAGCCCCTACCTGCCTTACTTAATGGGTCATTTAGACCATATATTATCATGCATTCTGAGGTGCAGAACTCGAAATAGGGAGAAAAGTCCGCAAACTGATGTACTGGTATTTATTTGGCACTGCATTACTTCCCCAAATATCAGGTCACTCGTAATGAGCCCCTACCTGCCTTACTTAATGAGTAAATTAGCACAAACTATTTTTGTGCCCATTTTTGTACTACCGCCAATTTAGAGCTGAGCTTGATCATATATTTCACTTGCGTTTACCATCAGTTTTTGCTGCTAGTAAAAGCAAGTGCAAAATGCAAAAAATACACTAGTAACATGGGCAAAACTGGTATAAATACAGTTTTTGTGCGTTATTCAGTTTCTTTTAGCATATCTATAGTTCCAGGAAGAAAAAAAAGCCAAACTTTGTGCCCGATTATTTGTGAAGGGCTCTAAATGTAATTAGTAGGTTTAATTGGAACAAGATGATGATTCTTAATTCCCACACACTTTCTTCTACATGCTTACATTTGGAGTTTAATGAAGCTACTGCTGTGGCAGTCTCAGCTTGTCAGTGACACAGTAAAACCACATCTTGTAGGCAAAATGCTAGCGGTAATTGCAGGAGAAAATTTACAAAAAAGCAAGGTTAGCGATTTTATTCACAATTATTCCTAATTTCACCCACAAATCTCTAAATCATTGGGTAATACCGAGCGGCAACTTAATTACCGTATCTTGATATTGCCTCCAGAGTTAGTCCCGCAATCCAAATGCGTCTGGAGAGAGTTTTCTCACACCAGTACTACTCATAGACAAGCTCTCTCGCTCACTGCAGTCTCTGTGCTAAGTTTCCTGCTACATACAATACGAGCTGCCTCCCTGGGAAACAGCTATCAGACACTAGGGCTGCTTCCTGAATCTCACATACACCCATCTTCCTGAGGCAGACACAGAGGTTGCATAAATGTTCCAGGGCATGTGTGCACAGAGGATTAGCACTCATGTGGCACGATCTCACACCCGAGGACATGTCTGCTTCTTCTCAAAAGACACCATGTCTCTCAGCCTTGGGCTTAAGAGGGCAGGTCACCGTCACTATACTGTTGCCCGGTGACCTCAGCTATCTTTCAACTTACAAAGATCTTACAGATGCAGGCAATAGGGTATCCCTGGGTTCACACAGAATCTACAGGCTTAGGACTGGAGCAGCGAAATCTCCCTGCTAATACAACTATTGTACACGCCTGGGCTTCAGACAGAGGATACAAAAATAGAGCACGCCTCTCTCACAAGGTTCAGAGACATTGCCATTGAACTAAACCTCCCAGAACTGTGCCCAGACAACAGAGTTGACCAGAGTGCAAGGGTGACAAGCCCAGTTTTGAGGAGCAGAGCTATTCCCATATTTACCAAGATTCTACAAGCTCAAGCCTTCAATAGTAGTGATAAGATGTGTTACAAGCCTCAGGCAGCAGATCTTCCCTCTAGTGGCCAGTATCTCACAAACTCTGGGCTATTCCAAAGGTAACTTACACTTGTGAGTAATTTACACATGTAATTTGCTCTCACACTTTTGAGTAACATTATTTTCTTTTGCCTGTTCACAAAATCTGAGTGTAAAGTTAATCAAAAGTGTAGACTTGCATGCCTCTATTTCGAAAGTCAGAATAATAGTAATTTATGACCATATGATTACTACAAGTAACTTACGGATTTATTTTATCATAAACACCCTGTAACACAAGCCCTGAAACTCATACATTTTGTATTAATGTTGATTTTACTACTCTTTCATACAGGCGTTAATTTGAGTAGATTGCCTGATTCAGCTGGGGCTGACATCATTGCAACTGCAGCAGGGTAACACATAGGACAGGTCTTGGAACGAAAACCACCTACACAGATAAGTATAACCTTATTCCAAGAAGCTCTCTAACACACTATAGAGGATTGTCCTCACTTTTTTAAACATAAATGTCATGTTTTGTCTTGTCTTTTAATTGTTCTCAATTCTAACCTTGTCATGTATACCATTACACTATTATATACTATTACTACTTTTATTTTCACTTTTTAAGGCCCTGTGTTGTTATTCCATCCACCACCTGCCACAACATAGACTTCTGCTGCTAGCAGTGCAACAACACCTGGACTGGCATAACACAGTAGAAGGGTGGTATACACACTGCTAAGTTTAATCTATGCTCTGTTGCCAAACAAGCTAACCTCTTTATCTATTACTGATAGGGTAGCCGTATGTCTTTTGTCACCCATCCCTGTTGACCCCATGCTCAATAAGTCCGCCTATTCTTTCACATATTATCATTGTCATAATAAATGGGCCTGAAATTTGGCAGTGTACGGGTAGCGCTATTAGATATGGTAGGCCTTGTTTTAACTTGCAAGACAACAATATTTGTGCCTCTCAAACTGGGTAGCAAAACCATGTACCTAGCATCTACTTGTTTGATTTACAATGTCTTACTCCCCTATATATTTCTCCATCTCCTGTGAGCTTCTGTCATTCAACAATCACTGGTGTCAACCTTGAAAACATCCACAACTAGGATATAAGGGCACAAGCAGCAATTAGGCCCTCTACCATCTGTCCTTCACACAAGTCTGGGAACCTATTATCTTAACTTCTACATCTTGTGATTAGTCCTTTCACAAACGTGTTTCTCTCTATTTGGTAAGTATATCAATTGTTAAACTATTTATTTCATGGTGGCATTGTCCTGTGTGTCTCTCTAATGTAGCTCCATTTGTGGTTATGATGAGTTACATAGATTGATAATATCAATCGATCCTACATCCTATCCCTATAGATGCTAGATCTGTAATACTTTGGAAACACCAACTGCAATGACCAAGGTTCAGCAGCTGACCTCACGGGAGAGCTCCAAAAAAGTAATCTCTTTGGCTAGAACTTGGGAGTTCACATTTTCGGGATAGACAAATTTCTTTTAAGTACAGTGTTCGCTTTTTGACACAAAACTTGTTTAGATGTAGTTCATCTGTTGAAATCTTATTCTTTCGGGTACTGGGGACCTTGAGCTGGATGATAATGCTAAAATATCTAGACGTGGAGGATGACAGGCAATTCAAGGAGAGATTCCAACCCTCCTCCAAGCTACAATATCAGGGGTCAGCACTGCTCACCAAGAAGAGTAGAAGGAGGACATGGTTGAAGAAGAGGACATTGTTGCCCCCACACACAACATCTTTAGGAAGGCCACTTCATGACCGGGAAGCAGTGTTCTCCCTAATGCCGCTCACTAGGATGATCAGTTTTAACAACAGACTAAAGTGCGGCAGGATATTCATCCTATGCGAGGTATTCTCTGTTAGGTAGCTGACTCCCTTAAAGGACTCCTTCAGATGATTGACAGGCAGACTTGTGCCTTGGGTAATGTTGCCAAAATGTTACCAAGACATGGCAAAACATCTTCGAACTTTTAGGGAAGAGAGTGCAAGGCATTATGTCTTGATCATAAAAATGACTGAGACAATAGGCAAAAAAAAACAATGCCAATCTTCATAGGCTACACATGGAGGAAATTCTACGGAGGCACCTCAACGTAGGAGGGACAAAATACCTGCCAATCTCACACATAAGCTTCCTCTACTAGCACCACCTCCATCTCCAACACCACCAACACAATCCCCATCAACTCACCAACCAACAACACGAGCACAGTCTCAACCATTCTAACCACCAGTTTTGTTTTTATGGAGTAGTAGGAAATGCCTCCAAAAACAACTGACATTTATCACTGATTTCTCTTTTGTCGCTATCTTTCACTGTCACCATTTTGTTGTATTAAAATGGTCTGCATTTTGGAACACAAACCTGTGGCAAACTTTCACAAGTGTTTAATGTTTGGTGTTCCATTAACTACATAGGAAAGTGTTATGTATCTTCTGTTCTTAGTTTACCGTCAAAGTTTAATGCATTTAAAAACTTAATTCTGATAAAGACAGCATCTATCTTCTAACTAAACATTTCCTTTGGCTGACATGCAATGCATTTTACAGTTACATTTGTAAACACAAGAAAGAGATTTTTATTTGAGTTGAAAAATATGTCTATATTTATTTAAGAAAAAAACTGTAATAACTAATATATTTGGAGGTAATGAAAATCTGTCCTTGGGAAGGGAGGGGCCAAAACGAATGAAAATGGAACTTTTAATCAGAGGGGAAAATACTAACTTGGAGGGGGTGGGCGAATAATAAAAAATACATCAGGAAAGGTCAAGGGAACCAGTATGTATACAAAGGGAAAAAACAAAGCCCATAGTCAAAAAAAGTCCGAAATCAAGACTGTCTCAGATTCAAATAAAGTCAGTCCGTCAAGCCAGAGGGATTGAAGTATCATGGATTGGCTTGAAGTGGAAAGTACCTGGCCATCCTTGCTTTATTCGTTTACCACAACAACACTAAAGTTCACCTCGGAAGCGGATGTCAAATGGCAGGGCATGGCAAGACCAGGCACCCACGGAACATAGGGCACAAGGGGACACGGAGAAACGGGCATCACAGATGAACTGGGAAACAGAACAACAGGTGTTGTGGTGAGGTGTGGAGGCAGACGCAACGTTAGACCTGCTATCATGGAGGTCAAGAGGCCAAATAACATTCGGAGCTACTCAGTGACTGTCTTGTGGTGTATCGGGAATTCAGCACCTGAGTTCAGCATATCCTGAAAAACTACTCCCTGAAATCACACCAATTGGCCTTAGGGCCTCATTGAGTCAGCCAAGAAGATTTCAGGGGAGGAGGGGGCAAGCTGCACAAGAGGGGTGTCGGGCGCAAAAGCGTTCCTCGAGTCTAATTGTTCAGGGCGGGCACTGGAAGGAGGAGACAATTACTTAGCAGGGGTGCAGCTGGAGGCTCTGATGGAATGGAGGCCTCTGGAGTTACTGAGTGGTTGGGTGCAATACCAGATGTAGTGGGGGCCTGCTCTTGGACATCACAGTTTGATCTTGCTCAAGGCCAGGAGAAGACCCAATATCTTCCTTCTCCTGGCTGGTGGTGTCCACATCCTCTGCCCCTACTGTTGGCTTTTCAGCCTCCACCAGGAGTCTCTTGGTGACAGATCTTGTAACTCTCCGGGTGGGCGCACTACCCCTTCTAGTTATTGCTTCCTCCTCCTCTCTAGTAGTAGAAAGTCTTCTTGCCTGACTCCCAGTCGAGGTTCTTGTTTCTTGAGCCAAGTCTTGTTGAGATGTTCATTGGCCAGCCTGGTCTGTTGAAATGTAATGTGAAAAAAAGAAGGCCATTTTGAATTCATTGGGTCAATAATGCATATCTACACAACTCTTGCTAAAAGTGATGTTTTTCCCATAATACTAGTGCTGACATTGTTGAGTCTAACAACTTCTCACTATCCTCTAATTTCATAATCATATTTTGGTAATTAGAAATTGGTAAATAAAAAAATAAAAAAACATTTTCATAATATTTGTGGGATCAGTCATTCAAAGGAAGAGAAAGGGTTGCACTAAGAGCTGAATAATCCCGTTTATAATATTGAAAATGTTGCTTTTCAACATGTTATACACATTGCTAATCTGAGAGGAGAGAGTTTTAAAACATGGCAACAAAGCATTGCAAAGGATGTTGAACTGGTCTGTATGTTTTGAAACAAACATTTCACACAATAATAATCAATTCTGTGAAATTTGAAGGTAAAAAGTAACAATTGTATGTTGGTTAGGAAGCAAGGTAAAGGTACACAATGTCAGCATCACGTAAATAAAATTTGGAAAAGTGAAAAAGGTTTTGAATTGCAAATCTGAGTTTTTAAAAGGCATTTCCAGTATGCCAAGATCAGTTGACTATTCAATCCAAAAATATCAAAAAAGAAACCTGCATGTTAGCAGAGTGTAACTTACAAAACTTTATTACCAAAAAAAAACAACTTGGTAGACATAACATGGAAGGTTATACCAAACCTCACAGAGTAAACATGACCCAACACCGCTCTCAAAAATGCATGGGCACTTAAGTGATTATTCCTAATATACACTTACCATCTCTCTGTCTGCTGCTCCAAATCATCCATATGAGCATGGAGGGTCGGGCAGGAAACTCTCGGGACCTTTCAGTACAATGGTGTCAAGCAGTGGTGTCGAGAATGTGGCTGGGAGGACAATCCCATAATATCCTGGGCCTTAAATCTGGCTCAGTGGCAAAGGTCATCCAAGTGCTTACGGCAGAGCTTCCCTGCCAGGTGTGGACATCCACTGCAGTGCATGGCTATGTCCTTCCAGATTTGGGCCCTTGCTGCACTGCTCAGCAGGGTCTGAGTATCCCCATAAAGCGGAGGGTAATTGTTGACCACCCCCTGGTTGATGATCTCTAATTCAGCCTCAGAGAAGGGGACAACCTTCTCATCAAGCCCCTCAGCCATGTTGGGGGCAAGAATAAGGCAGGGAGCAGCAGGATGAATTAGGATGCTGCTATGGCAAAGAAAGGATGACTCGGAATTATTTGAAAATGGCCGACTGCCTCTTCCTCTATGTCGTTTCCGGTTTGTTACAGTAGGCGGAATCTCCGCCCCATAGGCGTACTAAGGCGGAGACTCTGCATACCAGAGGGCACACTAAGCACTGGGAGTAGCGATTCTGAAGGCCAGAGAGAACACTCTGCATGGGGAGGAAATACCAGCACATGCAGGAGGGAGAGCCCTGTATGTAGCAAAGTAACTAATAAAACAAGCATTTGCAATGCAATAGGTCTCGCATTATTAAAGTTTGAGCTATTGGCATTGCTAAATAATGCAACACCAATAGCTCAAACTTTAATAATGCGAGACCTAGTGCATTGCAAATGCTTGTTCTCATTGTTAACCGATCCAACTCGTAAATATGTTTAAGCTCATTAAGACTGGCCCTGATGAAGCAACAACAGATGTTGTTAAGTTGAGAAATATGTGTTGGCCGATTTCTTTGGAACATAAGACTTTAATTCTAAATAAATTATCCATGACCTTTAAGACAACAGTCTGTAAGCCTGAATTGATTTTTATATGACAAAGATCATTACACAACTATAGACCTCAAACCTTCTCCGCTATAAGCTTCTTCCTGGAGGCTTTTGGTCACTGAACACCACGGATGTCCCCCAACTTGCACTGCTCTGGGGGTGCTTCTAATGCATGGCTTCAGGCCCTATTATCACCTCCTTGCAATTGTGAGATCTTCCTTTCCTGGTCTTCGACGTTGACTCTGAACGAGATTCCCCTAACTCTAAGCTCTCTAAAAATGCTAACAAACCTTCCAGGGCATCCTGCAAGAGCCCTGTTTTTGAACACACTTTGAACAACCTGATGCTTGACGCTCAAGCTTTGCAGCACCCGCCCTCCCAGGAGTTGTTGTTCTCCCCCTGTTCAACAAACTAGTTGAAGAACTTGATTTGGAGGGTTAGCCATAAGGAAGTACATGTACACATGTAAGTGTTCCCATTGTGCTCGCCAATCGTAGGAGTGTAGGATCCTAGCTACTTGGGGGTCTGACCTCAACACCATTGTTCTTTCTGGTGTAATCTGGTTGCAATCTGAAAAAGCATTTGCAATGCAATAGGTCTCGCATTTGTTGGAGTTGGAGCTATTGAAATTTGTAAATGCCAATGTTTTTTAGTTATGTTTTTTAAGTGGAGTGATAGGTCTCGCCTTTGGGACCTTATAATTTTTTAGTTATGCTTTACATTATCGTGGGTGAAAGCTAACATATTTATTAGGCATATTAGAGGGTGAGACAAGCCAGTAAAAGGTAGGGCTGTGGCAGAGTCACTAACGTATTTGGAGACGTATAGCACGGTCCGTGGTGCGCGAGACAAGCCAGTAAAAGGTAGGGCTGGGGCAGAGTCACTAACGTATTTGGAGACGTATAGCGCGGTGCGTGAAACAAGCCAGTGAAAGGTAGGGCTGGGGCAGAATCACTAACGTATTTGGAGACGTATAGCACGGTGCGTGGTGCGTGAGACAAGCCAGTAAAAGGTAGGGCTGGGGCAGAGTCACTAACGTATTTGGAGACGTATAGCACGGTTCGTGGTGCGTGAGACAAGCCAGTAAAAGGTAGGGCTGGGGCAGAGTCACTAGCGTATTTGGAGACGCATAGCACGGTGCGTGGTGCATGAAACAAGCCAGTAAAAGGTAGGGCTGGGGCAGAGTCACTAACGTATTTGGAGACGTATAGCACGGTGCGTGTTGCGTGAGACAAGCCAGTAAAAGGTAGGGCTGGGGCAGAGTCACTAACGTATTTGGAGACGTATAGCGCGGTGCGTGAGACAAGCCAGTAAAAGGTAGGGCTGGGCAGAGTGACTAACGTATTTGGAGAAAAATTTGTTTTAACTTTATTTCCCCAAGGAATTCCGCCTGCTTTCTCTAGAATCAATCGTTGCTGGAGACATGTATAAGAATTATCAGATGCGTTGATTTGTCTAGGATCACACAATGTAGCCAAGGGGGAAGAGCGGTATTCAAACTCTGGTGCCAGTGCACTGTATTTGTGACGACCACAAGCGTGAGCTTAAGGATGGTGACAGCACTCATTTAACACCATATCATGTATCCCTTACCATGCCACCTGGGCCAAAAGCCACTTTCCTCTAAACTGGGTCTCTATTGATGCGATGTTCTATAACGTCATCATGAGGCCGAAGGTCATGAGATGATCTGTTCCACTGATGTCATTATTAGTCTAAACAGTACTCTTAAAAACTGAAAAACATACCTTTGTGGTCATAGAACGTTTCCCAATATGGATGATAACAAGGCAAAAGTTATTAAAGCAATTTCTTAATTAACTAGTTTTTCATCATTGTTCAACAGGTATGCCCGGAAGCAAGGAGATTGGTGCAGATATAAATAACTTTTGGGGGGGGGGTGGGAAAGGGTCGTAGGTCTGATGGGGCAGTTTTCTCTCTAAGGCCGGTACTATGTTGTTGCAATAAATATGTGTACAGCAGAGGACTGAAAAGCCTTTTTTGTATGTGAGTAGTACGGACTTTGTCAATTAGTCGTAACCCTCAGACAGTCCAAAGAAGAACAAACACTATTAACAAATAACAGTTACACCAATCATGAAGCCCAGAAAGACACAATATTGAAGTTGTGCTGGAAAGACAGCTTCTTTGTTGTTAAGAACGCCCGGGTTTCTTAACAACACGTTCTGTGAACTTGTATTAGGCAGTAATGTAAGTGCACACAGGCTTCCCGTCAGCATTCTTGTACACTCAGCGGCTCTGCACCTTCCCCTGCAGCACCCACTTCATTCCGGAGAATGCGTACAGCAAAATCTGAGTCCCATCCCAGCCGCGTAAATAGACTCCCTTTCAAATCACGTCTCACACAGAAAGCGAAACCACAACGAACAATACGTAATCCTAACCGGCGCGCATTACCCGACATTCCCAATCTCACGAGTGAGACACTAAGCAAGGTGTGTAGGGGGTGGGAGGGGAAATGGGGGGGCAGACGGAGCGAGATTTGGGTCAGCTGCCCAGGACAATTGTTCTTGCAAAAATACTCATTTGAGGATTCCAGCAGTCTGCGTGCCTCCCCCACCGCTACCCGCAAGCTGTATTTGCAACAGGCTCTTCGAGCTGACCTAGCAGGCAGAGCCGGTTATCTCATTACGTCTAGTTCACAAGGTGCCCCCTCACTCCCAGATGAGGGCGAGGCGGCTCTCTCTAACTAGGCTTCTTGTTCTTCAACTATGAGGCAGAGCATTATTCAGCAAGCGCAAGTCCCGAGGGGAAGGCGGGTGATGCAAGCCTCCCTGGACTCTGAACATGTTGAAACTTAACATTTAAACAAACTCGCGTCACATGACGGCCCGATTAACACGGCGACATTAGCCGGGCTGGGCCGATAGGGCTTGGTTACCTTCACACATTTGCCGCGTGCGCCAACTGTTGGCAAATACAGAGCACAAAATGACCATATATGGGCAAGGCAAGCGAGGGCTTGCACGCGGACGGCACTCGCAAAGCAGACTCTGGAGCCTGTGAGTCGACGGCACACACACACACAGCCGTGATACCACAGGTGTTGGTGGTTGAGTTGTGCTACGCTGTATATTACACACATCCAGCTATGCTCTGTATTCATTACACGAGGAAAGCGGATGCCTGAAAGACAGCAGAGCGCTAAAGGGCGAAGCCATGACCCACTTCTTCAGAGCAGAACTCAACCACGCGCACAGATCAAGTATTGTCAATAAACTAATTCATAGTGATGAGTGGTAGCCACAAAGCTGCAACTAAGCGAGGAAATTAATGGCGGCTCTAATCATCAACCAGTGGTGCGTGCGCACCACAGAGGAGCGGGGGGGCGAGGGAGCCTGTCGTCTGTGCCGCGCGCTGATGCGCGTCCTAGACACGGACGGGAATGGGCGGAGCAAAGTTGGGACATGCGCCCGCCTTTGCCCAATTGCGTGCGTTTTTTTTTTTTAAACGCACGCTACAGCCAATGCCAGGCTTCAGAAAGCTAACCACACGCACGAGCGTGTGGTTAGCTTTCTAAAGCCCATTCAAGAGGTCTCGCGCTGCGCGAGCAGTACTGCGCACTGCAACGCTAGGCGCGAGACCTAAAAATGGGTATCTAATGTGTGTGTGACACATCAGGTGAGAACCAGTATCTTGCAATGACAGCTTCCTTGATCATGACAAAGAGGTTGATCCTTTGCCTGTAAACCTCCTCTCTCCTCCTCCTCCTCCTCATCATCGACAGGGTTGGACCTCTCCATATGGTAATGAATAGGGAAAAGTAACAAAGTTTATTTAACTAAAAAACAAAATAGTAAAAAAAAATGTTATGTTAAATATTCATGTAAATTATTTTTACAGATGTTCTATATAAAACCACGGAAAATATGCTACAGCAGTGGTTCCCAAACTTTTGACTCCTGAGAACCCCTATTGAGTCACTACTGGAAGCCGAGGACCCCCAAGCAATTCGTACGATTTAAATTTCAAACATTAAAACAGTAATTAAAAAAAAATAAACACGTGTGCACACCAAACAGATACCCGAATTACTAAAGCTTTTAGTATTTTATATTGTAAACATTTGCAAAATCGAAAATTTTTAATAGGAAGGTTGGTGCTGCATCGCGGAGACTAACTTTTCAATATTTGGCTTTATTTTAGAGTGTGAGGCTCCTGCTCCTAACGGAGCCGGACTGGAACCCAAAGCAGCCCTGTCAAATGTTGTCAGACCAGTCCCCGTACGGTGCACACCAAGTGCAGTGAGTGAGCCTGGCCACTACAAAGCGGACTTTGGGGGGCTCTCCCACCAAGAAAATTTGGAGAAAAATGGTGCATTCTACAATACATTTGTAATTATATATTGAATTGTATTCGCTTTTAAAGCATTGTAAATGATGACCTTACTATGCACCAATACAACAATCTTTTTGGGGCTCTTCCATGAATCCCTCCCTATCATCCTCCAACAGTGCCTCTCTTCTTCCCATAGCACCTCTGTCACATGTATTTCATTTGTTTTATAGCATCTCTCATACTAGTGTAGGGTGTCAGAGCACTTTACATCACACACACACAGAAACAATGGGGGAGATTTACAAAAAAAGTTGCGCAATGCTGCGCAGCTCCCGCGAGGCTGCGCTGCGTTGCGCGACAGGGAGGGAGCAGGGGAGCACCATATTGTCAAAGCTATGGCTCTCTCCTCCCCTTTCCCTTGCGCCGGCGCTGATTTCAGTAGCCCTGCGCCATGCACACACCTTAGCGCTGTAGCGCTAAGGTGTGCGCATGAGTGTAGCATAGGTTTTGTACAGGAAGGGTACCCTTCCTGTACAAAATACTATGCTAGACACGAGGGAAAGCTTTTCCCACTATATAGGCATGCTGCACAGTGCAGCACGCATGCAAAGTCGGAAAAGGAAGGAGAAATTAAAGAATTTCTCCTTCCTTGTGCCTAGTTGAAAAGGACACAGTTTTCTCACGCTAAACCCAATCTACTGTTTTTAGTCAATTGGGTTTAGCGTAAGAAACCTTGGGTGGTTGCATGGGAACAAGTTTAGCGCTGGAAAGTAAATTACAAAAAAAAGATTTTGCGTCGTTTTGCAACACTTTTGTGATGCAAACATGGCGCAAAAGCTTAGTAAATCTCTCCCAATGAATCATACGTGTGTAAATCAGTGTATAGAAAATGTTACATAGGGGAAAGGGGACTTCAAGGTGTAGGATTCAAATGTCATCCATACTGGTAAGCATTTTTTAAGAGTGCTTGATTTGGAGAAGCACAAAATCAGGTTTCAGAACGTAACACAGTGGTTAGCATTGACTTTAATTATAACAATTTAATTCTACCCAAACATACCTTTTTGGCAGCATCAGGATAATGAAAGACTGGGAAAAAAAGATGGCATACTAACTTGTACCATGCAGTTTGCATGCAGCTCTTTGTCGGCAGTTCATAGCTGACGGTGCTAGATTATGATTGTAACTTATGAACTGCACAGTAACAAAAGAATCTCTGTGACAAAAGCAGTAACCCACTAAGCTATGCACATAAAATACTGTTTTATTAAAAATGCATGGTACACGTTCTTTGGAGCAGGCATATTAACCCTCTGCGCTACCTACCATCTCTCTCCAGCAGGTACATTAATCACTCGAGTTATCTTGACACTTTTATTGTTGTCCGAAAACTGCAGATTATAAAAGGAACTTTGCATTGCTTTTAAGACTGCTGCCTGCGGACCCCCTGGGAATGTGTCAGGGACCCCTGGGGGTCCGCAGACCCCAGTTTGGGAACCACTGTGCTACAGCACTGTAAATTTTGAATTACACTGTTGATTAATTTAAATGTATTAAATTAAATTAATATTATTTTGCTGAAGTTTGAAATTAAAAAATAAATTCCCCCATAAGGTAAAAAATATTTTTATTATGCATTAATAATTATTACAAGTAGTGTACAGAATTAATTAAAAGTCATTTAAATGTATTTTATTAAAATGTAATGCTACATTAATTTTTAAATTTAAAAAAAGATTGCAAAAATGTTTTATAATTTAAAAAAGTGTGTTTTATTTTCAATATTTTTTAACTGTAAATGATATTTCTTTAAATTGCAGTACTAGTAGTTGGCCATATATATTGCTGGACGTACTTCAGTTTTCACCTGGAGTAATTTACTACTGTTTTGGGTCCCTTTGTGACTGCAGTAAATTTAGAAGTGCAGTTTGTGACTAGAAATGGGCTTACTCTTTTGTCGGTGGTTGCAGGTCCCTACCTAAACCCCTCACCAACTCTCCCTTAGATCCTCCTTACTCCTCCCTAACGAACGCCCTACCCTTTAGTAGTAAGTATTCCCTATTTTCCAGCCACGCCTCTCTGTCCCTCCCACATTTACTACTAATGTGAGCGGAGACTCTGCAGTCGGGGCGGAGATCTCTGCAAAGAAAACGATAAACAAGGCAGAGGGGGAACCTCTACATATATGTTTGTGAACAGCATTATGTAGTACATCTGTAGCACTATTGTACTACGACAAAACATACTACAAAATTCAGTTTGTGAATAGGCCCCTCAGACTTCTGACAGAAAAAGCGCTAACACGAAACTTCCACAGATCTTACTGATTCTGTTAAGCAGAGCTGTCCCTTGTTACAACTAGCAAGAAACAACAGCTTTCTCTAGGCTAGAGATTTGTCGCAGCCTTGGACTTCAGGTAGCAGAGCTATCATTCAGTTGAATGGGTTTTACAGGCTATGAATGTTAAGTTATTACTCTAGCAACAAAAGATCTCACAGGCTGTGACAGCAGAGCTATTCCTTGAGTTAGATCAGTGATACTCAAAGTAAGGCCCGAGGCCGTATGCGGCCCTCCTGACCTTTACATGTGGCCCCCTCGTTCACAGACGCACTGGGCTGCTGTTTACTTGACTCCACTAAACTTAAAAAAGATGTTAAATAAACGAGCAAGCAGTTATTTAAATGTTAATTGATTCTTGCAGCAAATGTGTGAAATATGATAAATTAAATTCAAAAACTATTTCATTAACCTGCAGAACCGTTTCAACTTAGTTCATCAGGTTATGTCAGTGCATTGAGAAGTATTTTTTAAAAGTGACAGTTTTCAAACATGAATTTAGGAACATCCGTGGTTCCACCCTACCTGACAACAATGCCAGTAGCGAACTAAGAGGCAAGTCAGTTTTTATGTGCACCCTTTGGCCAGCCTGTGTTGTTATTATACGGAAATAATCTTATCTTATTTTAAATCAAACACATAAGGTTTTGTACAGCGCAAATCCTGAATTCTTTGGAGGTCCTCTTATACGTGATAATGAAGCAAACAGAGGGAAAATGAAATAAAACAATTGCCTAGGATCACACGATTGGATTGGGTGGGGAAGCTGGGATTGATCCAGATTGTCTGGTTTCACATTGCGCAATCCAGCCACTAGATGTACATTCTCCTCCTCTCCTACACCCACCTTACCTCCCCCAGCACCCTCGGCAGCCACCCTGCTGGCTGCAATGCGGAACTCGGTCACATCACAGACCAAACTGTTTGGCCCCTGGGAAAATGTTTGCGAGAACCCATGAGTTAGACAGTTCTGGCAAGCATAGACAGCAGAACTATCCACTATTTCCACAGCAATGACATTTTAGGTACTTTTACAATACAGCTCTCTTGTGTTACATATATCTGATTGACATCAGACAGCACAGTAGCCCCATCAAGATAAAGAGGTGTTACTGGCTCATTTCTCTAACAGACCGTTCCCTCTGGTTCTATGTATCTTACAGGCTCCAATAAAGGGGTCTCCAACCTTTTCTGCAATAAGAGCTACTTATGTTCAATGAAAATCATCCCAAGCTACTAATAGTAGTGATGTAACAGTGACCATCCCATCCAAGATTGTCATCTGTGATTACATGAGTGCATTAGACAGGGTTCCAGCAGTAAAGTAAAAAAGGCTTTGACAAATTTAATTGAAATATTACACACGTAATACATAAAGGCTATAGCTGCAATTCCCTTGTCTCTCTAACTCAAGTAATAGCTTTAAATATATTTTTAAAATTCAACCATTTTTCTCAAAACATCAGCGTATGAGTTCTGAAAATACACACATATTCATCTTGAAAACATTCTTTTTAATTTTCATATACATATAAGAATTAAACTAAGCAAAGGCTTCTATATTAGTAGGCTGGGTTGCACAGAGGAGAGGTACTCACAGGTAGCTGGAGAGCTACTAGTAGCTCACCAGCAACTCGTTGGAGACACCTGCTCTAATAGCACAGCGAGTCCTCGGGTTACAATGATCTTAAAAACGCAGGTTCTAATAGCAGAGCTTTCGAGAGTGTTTCTTCGGGTTGGACACACCTTGCAGGCTGTAACCACAGAGCTATTTTTCGGGTTACAAACACCTTGCAAACATACAAAGTCTTAAAAGCAAAGATGTTGCGTAGGGTTTGTAGACCTTATATCAATGCTTAATTTTCGCCGGTCCTGGCAGGTGGGCCCCACCAGCACTCATCTTTGGTGACCAGCACTTCTTTTTCCATCAGACGTGACTACTTACTGTAAGAGAGAACAACAAGCAAGGGGGACAGATGGAGGAAGAGAAAGGAGGAAAAACAGTGACAAAAGAAAGAAAGCAGGGATGGAAACGAACCCGAAAGAGTGAACTAAAGAGGCAGGGAGTGCCTGGTGGTGGATGGAAGAGGAATGAGATGGAACTCATGATGACGCAACCCTGGTATTCGGTACTCGGTACATCGATAGCGACGACCGCGAGCTTCTGAGCAAGATTTTAGGCCCAGGCACTTCTTTTCTAAATGAAGTACTGTAGTCTCAGATAGCAGAGCTGTCGCTCCGAGTAGCGAGGTGTTGTTACATGCTTAGGCTTCCCCCAGTCAGACCCACAGCCACAGGGTGGCATTAAGACTTCCTGAGACATTGTAAGGCGCCCAACGGTGATTTCCACGGAGCCGTGCGTGCCTGTACATTGCAGTACTGTACGGTACAGTCTACGTGCACTACCCGTTCGATGAATGATAACAGATACAAAGATACCAGTGTAGATTACTTTGCGTCTCGCAGGGGGCAGGAAAGAGCGATACAAACAATACAGTAGGCGGCAGTTCAGACAGGATGTCAGTGGTGAGTGAAGGCTGCCTGGCCGTTCCACAGGATGTCTTCCCTCGCGCGCATCGTTTCCTCTCAGGGTGTTTGTCGGGACGCCTGACACCGCAGTGGCAGGTGTGTGCGGGCATGCACTGCTTGTCCTCGGGAGAGGGGCGATCGCTGGGTGGCAGCAGGTTCTAAGTTGTCTACCCTCACACGGCTCTCCGCCCCCTGCCGTCCGCCCAGGATTAGGCCTGGGCTCCTGCAGGGGCTCTGCAAGTCAGATCCTGACAGCCTGTGTACACAGGAGCTAATGGGACGTTGACGGGCTTCCTGTGAGCCAGGGGTGTAGAGGTGAGAAGATGTCCTGGGTGTGGTGCGCAGTCTTCCACCTCCCTGTTTGTACGTGTGGTGTTTCCAGATTTACACCCCTGCGGGTGACAGGCAGCTCCTCGGGGTCTCGCTGTGCCGCAGCTGCTTCGATGACACTTGGCCAGTGACTGACCCTCAGCCACAGCTGTACAGGATAGAGACTTGGGTGCATCTTTAGGGCCGTGCCCAGGGCTCATTGGTGACCTTTGAACCTGGAAATTTCAGTTCTAACCTTTGTTATGGCACGTCAGCAAAAATCGTGTGATGCAGCTGAGCAAATCGCGACAGGTTCCCGTGCCTCTGGCAAGTGTAATCAATGCAAATACAGTGGTGTGCGGCACCCCGATGACATGCAGACTCCCGAACACACGCTGGTTTCCCTAATCTGCTCTCGACTGGACCCCACACCGAACACAATTCTAAGAGCAAAGTCCCAGGTTTGAAAGACACCTCCAAAAACAGAACTGTCTACTCTGATTCACTGCTCCTTGGCCAAGGGGCTGAAAGAAGCATTGGACACAGGCTTTGGGAGCACCGAAAGACCACACGGCCCAGCCAGGCTGTCTATTCACGACCTACTATTGACAGCAGAGTACAGACCACCATGTGCTGCAGCTTTACTCTTGCCTCCTCAGTGCTAGTGTGCGCTATGTCCATCCCCGGACCTTTTTAAACTTTATTTTGATTTGACCAACCCAGCACATCAAAGGGATCTTCCTATCACACAGACTAGGAGCAGCTGACAGAGATGACTGGGATCCCGGATTCCTCACAGCCAGTAGCTATGATCACTAACGGCAGCACCCTTATATAACCGTAGTGTGCATGCGCCACTGCCGGGAGAGACTTAATGTAGCATCAAAGTACCATTACAACTTCCTGTCATAATAACATTATTAGGCGCCATCTTTGTCATTCCAGGTTCGTTTTGTTCTCTCCTCTTGGTTACTGGTGCCTGGTAGGCATGTCTTTAATGGGCCCCAGAAATCGAGTGCAATATGCCAGAGCAGTCTCAATCGTTTAATTACATTACCGTACCCTAGATCCCCTTTTCATGTTATTTGTGGTGGTGGGAGTGAGAGGTTTACCCACCCATCCCATTGCCACGCTATGCTAAGCTAAAAGCAAAGCCATGGACACAAAGCGCCTGCTGTGCTTTGCAACTTCAGCAGCATGTCCCTGCCATCGCATGGGCGGGGTTTTGAGTTCTTGCCAGTCAGTAACCTTATTTTAGACTAAATGAAGGTTACTCAAGGACAAGACCAAGAGAGACATATGAAATTAGCATTATCTTTATAACAGCAGCACCAGGCGCTGGATATGGTTTTGTCGCAGTGTGCCCTAAGCTGGGGTGTGACGTAGGTTATAAGAATGGATTTGGAGTGTATCAGCTCATGGCGGCTATTTAAGGGCATGTGCCTACCTGAGTCTCACAGTAATGCCAGGCGCCCTCGGTTAGACTAGGCTAGGGCCGAAATCAGTCAGCCAGCGAGCCAAGTCTACATCCTCCTTCCGAGGGCACAATATTATTCATGTCAATCAGGGTCCTGAGCGCTGGCACGCAGCGCACTCCGCGCTTGGGGGAGTTGGAATGGAAGGAAAGGGAGAGAACGACGCGTGACATGATGGCCCATGTAGCGTCAGTGCCTACGGCGTCGGGCACGCTTTCCTTTGCACCCACCGCCGAGATGAAGCCCACCGCTCTCCCTGGCACATGCTGTTGGGGGTCGGCAATGGGTGCTTTTTATTATGGTGGTGTTATTGTAGTCCTGAAGAGAATGCGGATGGAAGCAATCTGTTCAGCTGATTGGAGGAAATAGGGAGGGTGTAAGAAGAGCATGAGCAATGAAGCAAAGATTTGGGGCAAGGACAGGGGCCTGGTCCAAGAAGGGGCATGCTCGACAAGATGGTTAATGTGGGTTCTAGTGCAAGGACCACAAGGCCTGATGGCACTTCCAAGGCTGTGTGGAGTTCAGAAGTGTTTGAGGGTGGGAGTCGGGGGCGCAACTAGACCCGAACTTCGGGGGGGGGGCTAACACTCCCAGCTAGTGCTGGCCCTAGCACTGGTTGCACACGGTGCAACAGTCTTTTTTGGCGCCCCTCCACCATTTCCCCCTTCTCCATGAATTCCCTCACTACCACTCACCAACAATGCACCTTCTCTCTCTATCGCACCTTTCTGAGAAACATTTCATTTTTTTATAGCGCTACTCATAGTTTACTCACACTCAGTTCTGTGATCTGCATGGTACATGTTCTTTGTAGCAGGCACATTAACCCTCTGTGCTGTGTGGGTGGCAGGAGTCCCTATGTGAGTCCACGGTGAGGGATATGACTGTGTGAGAGTAGGGTAAGAGAAGTGACTGCAGGGTGAGTGAGGTGACCATATGAATTTGGGTGCGGAAGTGAGTGCAGAGTGGGACAAATGAATGTATGGTTAGTGATGGGCTTGTCTGAGTGAGATTGCAGTTGAAGCCCTTTTAGCCGTATGGGCGTTGCATGCCTGGTGGGAATTGCATAGGAAAGGCGGGTTGGTTTACAACCTTTTTTTCGCCCAGTTGACAGGGTAGCTTGCGCGGCTCTGCTGAAGGGCCTAGGTATCTGCTGGCCAGTGGTAACAAAAGCACCATTTTGCACTCAAAGCAAGAGGAGGGGTGTGATGATTTCCTCCCAACATATACTGTAGCCAGTAGCGGCCGCTATTTACCGGGGGTGTCGGGATGATGAGGAGGGTTGTAAATGAAAAACTAAACAAAAAACACTTACCTTCAGGCCGGCCACCCGGCCGGCTGCCGCCTTTCGGTCCGCTCGCCGCCGCCGCTCACTCCTGGAAGCAGGAACAGGAAGCACCCAGGCTCCTGACTCCCCTAGCCAATCACAATGCTACAATGCAGCGCTGTGATTGGTCTGAGCGCCATGGATCGGCGCTCTGGCAGGGAATGGAAGCCTGGGGCATGTTCTGCACCCAGGCTGTAAGGGAGCCTGGGTGCAGAACATGCAAAGTGCGTATGACGGTTTGGCTGGCCCGAGAGGGCCGGTCAAAGCGTCATTGCGCACTTTGGAGTGGGCAAACTACTCCTCCCCTGCCCTGCTCTGGCAGTCCAGCCCGCCCCGCACCAGGAAAGGAAAACTAAAATGATAATAACACTAGTTATTATCATTTTAGTTTTCTTTAACTACTGCTCACAGAGCAGTGCGGCGACGCTCCTCCGCCTTAGCAGAGGAGCCGCCACGGACTGTAGCGACTCTTCGCTCTGCGCTTTGTCTTCCTGTTATTGTCGTTAGAATCGGATGCTCCTTAGGAGCGCTGGGAAACTCCAGCCAGGCTGATTTCTCCATCCCAAAGTCTATATTACAGCCAGATCGCTAGTGGCATCTCATCACGCCTCTTTTTAATGGAGCACAGTGTTTAAAAATGGGCATTTTGGAAGAGATGCCCTAACTTATGAAGCTGCATTTCTCCAGGTAGTATTTTTGAGCCTGCTTCGGTAGTGGAGGTAAGGTACGGGCTTCTGCCAGTAGTTACAAAGATGAGTATATACTGGTATACCTAAAGTGTATGCAGTTTGGGTCATTGCCAGCTGAGTGATGTAAACTATGCATATCATTTCGGGTTTGTATTTTGGAGTAGAACATAGGACTATCTCTAAGGACCAGCTCTCCACCAATCTTCTTTCAAGATGGATATGTCTATACAAAGGTGGGGGTGAAACCAATACTAGGACCTGAGCTACTAAGTACTAAATATAGGGATTAGGAACTGCTCGACTGCCTGTGTTCACTGAATTTGTGAGCGTTTCCCAGTGCACAGTCTTGCTTACAAGGCCATATAAGTCGAAGGAGTGATGATTGAAGGATCGTGAAAAATACTTTCGTCATTGGGATTGGAACATTTGGATCTCTATAAAAGTTTAGGGATAACAATCTTCTTGATAACAGCTATTCCGTCAGCCACCGAAAGTGAAAGGGCTATCTTCCTGTCTATCTAGTTTATCGATTGCTCTGCCAAAATTTCTCCAAACAATATCACCTACATTGCTGGAGATATATAGTCCCAAGTATTTTATGGAGTCTGAATGCCATTGTACTGGATATTCCAGTGGCCCAAGCACCATAGCCTCAAGTTAAAGGGAGTAATTCAGATTTATCCCAATTAATACAAAGGCTTGAGTTGCCCCTGACTTGGATTTCCTCCTAGATAATATACTCTGTAGTAACCTGTGAACATTGGTTATATATCAGCACATCATTGCCATACTGTAACATTATGAGAGAGCGGCTACACACTCGCAGGCCCCAGTGAACATGGAACTTTCTAAGAGTGCAGCTAGCCGTTCCATGGCCAGAGAAAACAGGAGGGACAACAAACATCTCTGCAGCAGACCTCATTCTATAGTGATGGGGTCAGAAAATAAGCCATTTATAGCTACTCGGGCAGGGTTGGTAATAGAGAGTGCCACTGTGATTATGCAGCAGGGGTGCACTAAATTATGCAGAGGGTTGACTAAGTTATGGTAAAAGAAAAGGCAAATTATGTGGCATAATGCGGCACAATTTTTTTTTACACAATGTAATACTGTCTGAGATTTCACCTCATTAGTACCAGTTTAACAACCAAATACAGAAATAAGCAACTGAAAGATGACCAGGTAACCTTTGCGAAGGGCCTTACACAGCATCTGAACACGTTGCCATGTTTTTAGTAATTTTTGATCCGTCTGAGCTAGAAATATTTTTTTTGTTAAAATCTGCAGATTATACAGCAGATGCTAAAGTGTCGAATGCAAAAGAAACAATTGATGGACGGAATGCTGGACAATGCAAACATTCACCCCCAGTCACAAGGATCTGGGTTAAATCCATCATTCTTTTGTTCACCACACCACCCCAGTTTGGACCCAGCCATATGCAAATCAGTCTTGACCCTGTTCCTTGTGGGAACAGTCCAGCCCGAACTGCCAAGCCAGGTCCTCCCTGGACCGGAAACAGGCATCCTGGGACCAGTTTCAGGGCATCACCCTTCATCAGCCAGGCTAGCTTGAATCCAGTGGTGTAGTGAGCACGGGACCCACGTCTGGGCATACCCTTCCCACTTAGGGCGACATATGCAAAAGAAACAATTGATGGACGGAATGCTGGACAATGCAAACATTCACCCCCAGTCACAAGGATCTGGGTTAAATCCATCATTCTTTTGCTCACCACACCACCCCAGTTTGGACCCAGCCATATGGAAATCAGTCTTGACCCTGTTCCTTGTGGGAACAGTCCAGCCCGAACTGCCAAGCCAGGTCCTCCCTGGACCGGAAACAAGCATCCTGGGACCGGTTTCAGGGCATCACCTTTCATTAGCCAGGCTAGCTTGAATCCAGTGGTGTAGTGAGCACGAGACCCATGACTGGGCATACCCTTCCCACTTAGGGCGACATATGCAAAAGAAACAATTGATGGACGGAATGCTAGACAATGCAAACATTCACCCCCAGTCACAAAGATCTGGGTTAAATCCATCATTCTTTTGCTCACCACACCACCCCAGTTTTGACCCAGCCATATGCAAATCAGTCTTGACCCTGTTCCTAGTGGGAACAGTCCAGCCCGAACTGCCAAGCCAGGTCCTCCCTGGACCGGAAACAAGCATCCTGGGACCGGTTTCGGGGCATCACCCTCTATCAGCCAGGCTAGCTTGAATCCAGTGGTGTAGTGAGCACGGGACCCACGTCTGGGCATACCCTTCCCACTTAGGGCGACATATGCAAAAGAAACAATTGATGGACAGAATGCTGGACAATGTCGAATGCGGCAAATCCATAATTATGAAAAAAAGCAGTGGCTACAGAATCGCATAATTCCAGTGGTCCTGATAATCCAGCAGGAATATTAATTGAAGGAATATTTTCCCCAGCCCTATGCATGAAGGGCCATTCTATGTAATCAAAGTCCATTTTGGGATCAACTAAAAGTGTTGCAGTGGACAGAGATGTGTCGATGTGATATAATATTGCAATGAACATATAGAGATATTAGGGGGTGGGTCTACCTGGACCAAAGACCGACTAATCTGGGAGAACCAGCTGTGGCATAAGGAGTTCAATGTATTAGCGATTAATTTTGCCAGGATCTTGTCATCAATATTCAAAAGAAAAAGGCGCTTGTATGATGAACATTGTTTGGGAGGCTTGCCTGGCTTGAGAAGAACAGTAATGATCACCTCACTGATTGACTGTAGAAGGGTGCCTGTGGGCAAAGCTTCTTGGTACATATTTAAAAACGGTGGTATTTATACATCGCAGTATTGTTTTTTTTTTTAAATACAAATTCAACAGTGAGCCAATCTGGTCAGGGGCTTTTTAAAAAAAATCTGTTTTATTAGTTTTTTTGTTTTGGCAGGTTATAAATGAGCTTTACATATACATCAAACTGGTGCTTATCATAATTGCTTGTTACATAAATCTGGTTAGCATTACACCATTGTGCTTACAGAGGTCAGGCATGTCGTCAGTTCACCAATTAGTGCGAAGTTACAGTTTGAATCATGTAATAACATTTTCTTATGGTTAACTGTCGCGCAGCTTATTAAGTGTCACAACCCATCTGGAGTTGTTGAGACGTGCGCGCTTCTTCCTTGTTTTCAATGGTAAGGTGTCCAAAACAACTTGAACTGTGGGAAGGGGGTTATAATGGAACAATGACAAAATAATACATAATAGGGTTAAGTCTGAGCTATGATATTGTCACTTGGGCACCCTGGTCATTGTGTTCTGTGGGTTAGTGTGTGTGGCTGGCATTCTGGTCTTGGCGTTCGATAGATTGCGAGGTGGGCATGACTGCCTTTGCTGTGTGTTCGCTCAGCGATGTTTCTTGTTCAGCATCTTAATCTGTTTGTGTTATATGTTTTTAAGGCGCAGCCATTGCTGGATCTGGGGACGACGCATCATTGTTATGGCTGATGGTCAGGGCAGATAGGATCTTTTCCCACTTATTGGCTATAGGGATCTTGTGGAGGTCCATCGTGTCTTCTCGGTGGAGCGCAGTGCTCTCTGCTTTCGCCCAGGTGAACATCGAGTGTCTCCACATTATGATGTGTGGGGGGGTCAGGGGCTTTCCACCGTTTGGTGATCAGCCTCTTCGCTACTGGCATCACCAGGTCCAAAAACCGGGAAGTGACTTTCTTATTGCGATTTCTCCGGTACAGGTGCAGAATGTACGTGTGCCAGTCAAGCGGGAGGACTCTATCCATGAGGTGTGTCAGAGTGTCTGCTCCCGCTTTCAGTAGTCGATCAGGGTAGGGCATCCCCAGATTATGTGCAGTAAATCCGCGTCAGCAAGTCAGCATCTAGGGCATGCAGCCTCTTGGCGTTTGAAGTACTGGTTAATTTTTGCGGGTGTGAAATATGCTCTATGTATAATGTAGAATTGAATCTGACGTAGGCGTGCGTCCTGGGAATTTTTACAGGGCTCAACAATACCGGGGACCATTCTGGGTTTGAAAATTGGTGGCCCATTTCGTTCTCCCACTGCTGCCTGCGTGACGACAAGTCAGCCGCCGTTTGGTGTCTTAGCGAGGCCGCGAACCATTTGGTCAGATGTCCCCCCTGACCCATGATGTGTGTGTATTGCATCATAAGGTGTGTAGATGGTTCAGTGGATAAGTCACCCCCCGGATCTATTCGGGGGGGTAATTCCTCTTCCTCTACCAGCGTGGTGTACAGAAGTAGAGCCCCCTCGCGGTATAGGTCTCCATAGGTCTCCTATGTCCTGGACTCCTGCATCTCGCCACTGCTGCAGTTCCGCCGCTGTGGTGGTTATGGTACCTCTGGGGATCCCTTCAGTGGCAGGGCCGGAGCCTACAGAGTGACTGTGCGGGTTATATATAGCGCTCTGCGGTAGCATCTGTGTGCTACGTTGAGCAGCAATGAGTCTGGTGGTTTGTTTTTTGTACAGGGGTGGAAGAGTCCCATCGGGTCCGAAAGCTGTAAGGGTGGTTGTGTGGTCGCCGTGTCTCCGCTGTGTCGATCTGCCATCCACCTGGCCACCCACTGCAGTTGAGCAGCCAGGTAGTACTGTTCTAGGTTCGGGGCCTCTAGGCCTCCCTGGTCCACGGGCAGGTAGAGTTTTTAATTGCTACACGGTGTCTGGAGTGTCCCCATATAAAGTCTTTGATCAATTTTTCTAATGGGCGGAAAAAGGAAGGCGAAACATATAGCGGGAAATTCGTGAAGTAGTATAGGAATTGGGGTATAATGACCATCTTTGTGAGGGCCACCCTTTCCTGTCACTGACAGCAGTAGTGTCTTCCAGAATGTCATCTGGGATCGGACCGTGCTTAGGGCTCTGCCTAGATTTTCATCTAGTAGGTCCATCGGGTTTTGGTTTATGCGAATTCTGAGATAGCGGAATGTGTCTGCGCACCATCTGACCTGCTCTCCATTTAGTGTGTGGCCCAGGTCTATGCCATGCTTGCTAAAGGAGTACAGACCAGACGTAGAGACGTTCACTTTCAGCCCCGATATGGTGGCAAATCTATCCAGTGTGAGTGCCAACTGTTGGGGAATTTGGTGGAAGTCTTTGGTTTATAGCAGGAGACCATCTGCGTATAACAATATGGTGTGCGCGCCGTCACCTAGTGTGATGCCCTCCCCAGTTCCGATCTGAGTACCTATGCTAGTGGCTCAATTGCTAGTGTGAAGAGCAGCGGAGAGAGGGCCATCCCTGCCTAGTCCCTCTTCATATATTTACCGGGTCCAATATGTAAGGGCCTGTTTTTGATCGTACCGTTGGAGCATCATAAAGCAGTCTGACCATGCTTAGGAAGAAGTCCCCCAGTTCGAGTCTTGTCCCTCCTCTCCCTCTGGAAGGCCTACTACTTGTATGATGTTGCGACACAAGCGGCCTTCCGCATCTTCCAGTCGGTCTCCAAGTATCCTGACACAGTCCATGATGTCTTGCACTGCTGCTGCATGGCTGCGGGTGGTGGGTTTCAATTCCAGTAGGGCTTGCTCATTTATCTGGACTTTGTCCGACAGCTTTCAGTGATCAGCTCTTAGCAGAGTAAAGTCTGATGCAACCTTGTCTATTTTCGATTCCAGTGTAGATCGGGTGTGGCCCAGGGCCACTCCTATCTTCTCCACTGCGGCTAGGACTGAGTCAAGTTTGGTTGAGAGCGCTAGATTTGGGACTTCTCCCGCTCCCTCTTCTCCTGTGTGTTGGGTTCCTTGCACTTATGGGTGTGCGGCGGGTTGCTACGTGTTTGTCCGTAAGTGGCCCATGGCTAACTTTTGTGCTGAGGGCATATAGGTACTTCGTTGGGTGTACTTCCGTTAGGCGCTATCTTTACCAGCCTGGCCGTCGATTTTGTTTCCGATGCTCACGAATCCCTACTCATGAGATATTGTATCGCAATTCTATTCTTAAGGCTGCTGCATTCTGGCCCAGCCGCTCATGGGCATTATAGTTCATCCCGGGAGAGGAAGGAGAATTTATCCACAGGCGTTTAGCACGCGTTGTGGCGACTATGCCCCTGCGGGGTGTCAGCATTCAACTGCAGCCGGGAGGGCGGCAGCTGTAGGTGTGGCGCCAACTTCACACTTGATTCGCTCCAGGCTCTTCGCAGTTGTTTACTGTATAATCCTGTGCTCTGGCCAGATGCCCGGCGTGGGTCGGGGGCCTCTCGGAGGGGCCACTCGCAGTGTCAAGTCTTAGGTAGTGGTGTTGCACCATATAGTTGTGCGCTAGGCCAGGATCGAGGGCGCTGAGGGTGTAGCTTCTTGGCACTACGGAGTTTTACTGTTGCGCGTCATTCCTGCATTCTGTGCGGGGTGGGCTTCGTGTCATTTCTGGGCCTATGCTCGCATACCTCAGTGCACTTCTCTTCGTTTCTACTGGTGGGGTGCTTAGAATTATTTAATTCTGACCTGGTGGGGTAGGCCCCAGTGCTATTTGGTTTCGGCCTGTGGTGTGGTCTACTGGCGTAGATTGCCGCCTTACTTCTTGTGGGTCTCCGATAGGTGGGTTCTGAGTTGTGATCCCCCCTAGGTGGTTACGGCTTAGGCATTGTGTGTCCCAGGGTTACAGGCTTGGGGTTGTGCCCATCCAGTCCAGTCCTCAACTGATGCGCTTTTCCCTTTGTAGGGATCTCTGTCTGCTAGTTAGGCCTCCCAGCGTGGGCCTGCGCTTCTAATTCGGGCCGGTGTTGATCGACGTTCGTTTTTGTCCCCTTTTACAGTTGTGAGTACCCTGCTAGCTTGTAGGCTCGATTCCCCGTTTTTTGATGGAGGGAGGGGGATGAAGGGTGTCCCTCTGATTCAGTGCCTTGTGGTGTATTCTAGCTGGGCCGCTCCGGCTCCTCCCGCGTTCCCCCCGGGTCTCGCGCCTTACCGTTGAGGAGGCTGGGGATCTCTGTAACACACTCGGCGGGCGGTGTCTTTTCACCGCGGTGCAGTTGTCAGCTTGCGGTGTGTTCCTGGCTCCGGATTCCATCTTTTTCTGCTGCGCCGGCAGGCGCCTGTTGCTTCTTTGTCTCAGCAATGTGCGCTGGTGGCCGGAGTCCTACGATGGCTCTGCGGGCGCTCCCTCGTTTGTAGGCGGGTTCACTCTTGCTCCTGTCTGAGGTGAGCGCTGGGAACTGGGCCTTGGCGTCGCAGATTGTCGCCTGGTCTCCGTTGACTGTAGTTGAGCTGCAGCGTTCATGATGTCGCCTTATCTCTGCAGCATTCGCTGCTTCTTGATGGCACAATAGGGTGCCTCTGGCGCTTCCTCGCTGGAGGCCGGGATCCCTCTGTGGTCTTGTCGGTGGCGCGCCTCGCACGTCGGGCCTCGTGTGCTGTTGCGCCTCCACGCTGCAACTTGTTGCTGCTCCGTTCCTACGGAGGTACTCACTGGCACCTTAGGCGGCTAGATCGCCCTGCTGCAGGCTTTTTTGTGCGGGGTTTCACGCTGTTTATTCAGGATAATCGAGGTTGTCGGGACGGAGCTCTACGGAGTCGCGTCCGCCATCTTGGCTGGCTAGCCACGCCCCTCCATTGAGATGCTATCTGATGCATTGCTGAGTGGCTGTGTTCTTGGCTTTATATAGGTTTGAGCAGAGCGTCCTGAATGTGTCTAGGAATGCTGAAGGATCTAAAGTGGTCTGATTGTTTAATGGTATTTAGTATGTTATAGGTTGCTGACTGTCATTGCCTCACAGTATTGCAGCTAACATGTGGCTTGGTCTGTCGCCCTTGCAGACTTTCTCACTCCTAGGGGCCTGTTAAAAAAACAAGCATTGGCAAAGCCAATAGGTCTCACCTATGCAAGAGCTATTGGTTTTGACAATATGTTTTAGCCATGTTGTACACAAGCGTGGCTGCTGTTCAGCATGGCTAAAAGTTAGTGGGGTAAAGGAGAGTGAAGTGGAGTGTCGTAAACTGGAGTACAGTGGAGTGTTATGGAGTGCCGTTGAAAGGCTTAGAGTGGTGTGAAGTGGCATAGAGTTGTTTAGAGTAGAGTGTTGTGGAGGGAGTAGAGTGTCATAGAGTGGACGGGTGTAGAGTGGAGTAGAGTTGAGTAGAGTGACAGAATGGAGTACAGTGTTGTAGAGTGGAGTGTCATACAGTGTTGTGGAGTGGTGTAGAACAGAGTGGAGTGGCATAGAGGTTGTTGCCTAGAGTGGAGTAGAGTGTTGTAGAGTAGAGTGACGTAGAGATTGTTGTAGAGTGGAGTAGTGTAGGAGAGTAAAATGGCATAGAGTGGAGTAGAGTTTTGTAGAGTTGAGTGGCGTGGAGTGGCATAGAGTGTCAAAGTGGATTGGAGTGGCATAGAGTGGAGCAGGTGAGTGGAGTAGAATGGAGTAGTGTGTTGTAGAATACAGTGGAGTATAGTGGCATGGTGTGGCATAGAAGGAGTTCTGTAGAGTGTCGTAGAGTGGGGTGGTGTCATAGAGTGGAGTAGAGTACAGTGTCAGAGTGGAGTAGAGTTTAATGGAGTAGAGCGTCATAGAATTGAGTATTGTGGAGTGTCAGAGTGGAGTATCATAGAGTGGACTATAGTGAAGTGGCATAAAGTGCAGTGGTGCAGTGTAGATTGGGGTAAAGTGCATTGGCTTTGAGTAAAGTGGTGTTCAGTCCATTGGCGTAGAGTGCAGTGATGTAGAGTAGAGGGGTGCAGAGTAGATTGCAATGGAGTAGAGTGCAGTGGCATAGAGTGCAGTGGCATAGAGTAGATTGTTCCAGAGTAGAGCGAAGTGGCATAGAGTGGAGTGGTGCAGGGTAGAGTGCAGTGGGTTGGAGTGCAGTGGTGCAGAATAGATTAGAATGGTGTAGAGTGGAGCAATGCAGAGTAGAGTGGCGTATAGTGGAGTGGCATTGAGTGCACTGGCATGGAGTGCAGTAGAGTGTCGTAGAGTTGAGTGGTGCAGAGTAGAGTGGCATAAAGTATAGTGACAGAGTAAAATGGCGTTGAGTTCAGTGGCAGAGAGTGCAGTCTTGCAGAGTACAGTGTCGTAAAGTGCAGTGACGTAGAGTGCATTGGCATAGATTGCATTGGCGTAGAGTAGAGTAGTATAGTGGTGCAGTGACGTAGAGTGCAGTGGTGCATAGCAGAGTGGGGTAAAGTGCACTGGCATAGAGTAGAGTGGTGTACAGTGCAGTGATGTGGAGTGCAATGGTGCAGAATAGATTAGAGTGGAGTAGAATAGAGTGAGGCAGAGTAGAGTGGCCTAGAGTGTAGTGGCATAGAATGCACTGGCGTACAGTGCAGTAGAGTGGCGTAGAGTTGAGTGGTGCAGAGTAGAGTGCAGTGGCATGGAGTGCAATGAAACAGAGTAGAGTGGCATAGAGTAAAGTGTCGTTGAGTTCAGTGGCGGTAATGCAGTCTTATAGAGTGTCAGAGTGCAGTGACATAGCATGCAGTGATGTAGAGTGAATTGGCATAGAGTGGTGCAGAGTATAGTGGCGCAGTGGCATAGAGTACACTGGTTCATAGTAGAGTGGGGTAAAGTGCACTGGCATAGAGTAGAGTGGTGTAGAGTATAGAGGCATAGAGTTAAGTGGCGTAGAGTGCAGTGTCATAGAGTGCAGTAGTCCACAGTAGATTAGAGTAGCGTTGAGTATGGTGACGTAGAGTACATTGGTGTAGAGTGCATTGGCATCGAATGCAGTAGAGTAGAGAAGTGCAGTAGAGGAGAGTAGTGCAGAGTAGGGTGCAGTGGCACAGAGTGGAGTGGCATAGAGTTTAGTGGCAGAAAGTGCAGTTTTTCAGAGAAGAGTGTTGTAGAGTGCAATGGTATACAGTGCAGTGGCGTAGAGTGCATTGGTGTGGAGTGGTGAAGATTAAAGTGGCGTAGAGTGTAATGGTGTAGAGTGCAGTTGCGTAGAGTAGAGTGTTGCAGAGTAGAGTACAGTGGTGCACAGTGCAGGGGTGCAGAGTAGATTGGCACAGAGTGCAATGGCGTGGAGTCTATTGGTTTTGAGTAAAGTGATGTAGAGTGCATTGGCATAGAGTGCAGTGGCGTAGACTGCCGTGGGGTAGAGTGGAGCGGTGCAGAGCACAGTGGAGTGGAGTGGCATAGAGTGGAATTGCACAGTGTGGAATAGAGTGGTGTACAATAGATTATTTCACAGTAGAGTGAATTAGCGTAGAGTGTAGTGGTATAGAGTAGAGTGTCATAGAGAGCAGTTTCGTAGAGAGCATTGGTGTAGAGAGCACTGGCATAGTCAAGTGGTGCAGAGTACAGTGGTGCAGTGGAGTAGAGTGCAGTGGTGCATAGTAGAGTGCACTGGCATAGAGAAGAGTGGTGCACAGTACAGTAGAGAGGCGCAGAGTGAAATGGCATAGAGTGCAGTGCCATAGAGTGCAGTGGTGCACAGTAGATTGGAGTGGCGTAGAGTGTAGTGGCGTAGAATGCATTGGTGTAGAGTGCACTGCCACACAGTGCAGAAGAATGGTATAGAGTAGAGTGCAGTGGCACAGAGTAGAGTGGCATAGTGTTCAGTGGCAGAGAGTGCAGTGTTGCAGAGTACAGCGTTGTAGAGTGCAGTTGTGTAGAGAGCATTGGTGTGGAGTGCAGTGGCATAGAGTGGTGCAGAGTAAAGTGACGTAGAGTGCAAAGGTGTAGAGTGGCTGAGAGTGCAATGACAGCGTAGAGTGTTGCAGAATAGAGTATAGTGGCATAGAGTGTATTGGTTTTGAGTGTAGTGGCATACAGTGCAGCGGCATTGAGTAGAGTGGCGTAGAGTGCAGTGGGGTGGAGAGAAGTGGAATGCTACAGGGTAGATTGCAGTGGCATAAGGAGTGTAATAGAGTGGTGTTGAGTAGATTGTTTCAGAGTAGAATTGAGTTGCGTAGAGTGCAGTGGCATAGAGTAGAGTGTCGTAGAGTGCAGTGGTGCAGAGTAGATTAGAGTGGCTTAGGTTGGATTGGCGTAGAGTGTAGTAGCGAAGAGTGCAGCGGTGCACAATAGAGTAGTGTGGGGTTCAGTGCATTGGCGTAGAGTGGTGCAGAGTAGAGTGCAGTGTCGTGGAGTGTTGCAGAGTAGAGTGGAGTGGGGTAAAGCAGAGTATGAATGGTGTGGCAGCACACTGCCATTACAGACAGCACATCTTCAATTGAAATGACTATTATATTTGCACAGACATACCGTTTTACTAAAAATAAGTATACAGCGCACAAACAATAAAGTGTAGAAATGTAATCACCTAGTGTATTGATTTGTTTTGGTCGTATTAAAATATTTGTTTCCACCACAATTCAGAATTACCAAAATATGTGCTTCATTTTTGCTTTCCATATTCTGAAATAGCTTCACAGTTTATTTACAGACATTTAAATTTTGTTTTGTACTAGAAAACAAAATAACCGCCACCAGCACACCCCATAGCAGACAGCTAGAAAAAATAACATCCTACAGCATTTCTGTCTCACATGGGTACCCAGCAGGATTGTCTCATAAATCCTCTCACTTTGAAGTCAGAGAAAGAAAAGTAAACACCAGCTCTCTGGAAGACAGATCCTGACATTAGACCACTGCCTTTGAAGGCACAGCAAATGTGACCAGATAAGAATAAGATTTAAAGGCCTGTTTACAGAAAGCGAGTTTGTGGAAGAATACTGTAATCACAGTTTTGGCCATGGGAGGGACGAAGTGAACATTTAGAGCCTTAAGCAAATAAAGCCAGCAAATAGAAAGCCAGAAAATGTGAGTTACAAACCACAAAGCCAATGGTAATCAACGGGCGGAATGAATTGGTAGGTTAACTTTCTGAAAGTCCACAAGATGTCTTTATGAAACGCAGACAGCTGCGCTGTCTGGTAGGCTGTGACCTAAAAATTAGCTTCTTTGTTTGCCAGCTCTCTAAATTCCAAGAGTGTGTCGCTAATTTTGGATATAATCTGATTAATTATCAGTGTATCCCCTTTTAAGCTGAGTTAGTCTGTCCTTAAGTCTCTTCAGTTGGTGCCTCAAGGATCAAAGTAACCCCGCTTCTTTCGATATGCTAATCCTCCATATGTTTGCTTTGAATGTTTCAACAATAGCTTTTTTTGGGATTATGCAAGCCTGTACATTGAAGTTTATTAATTTAATGTCAGGGGCTTTAGATAGTGGGTCTCCCATGTCCTTCTGTTTGATGTCGGACTGGGCATGGTCTATGTTGGTGTATGGTGCCATCTGTACCATGTGATGCACATGTGTTGTGCACATCCAGGTCTGAGAGTCCTGAAGATGTTTTATTTGCTGTGAACAAATTAACTCCCCTCCACCAGCCCCTGACCACGGTACAGTGGCGGCTGCCGCAAAACTCAATTGGGAGGGGCGGGGGTCGGGGGTGATTAGGGAATATTAATTTTAAAAAAAGACTTGCTGTCCAGTCGCCAACAATGCCAGCCCACCGCCTTGGTGCTCCTCATCTCTCCTGCTCCTGATGGTGTCCCAGCAGTCCGTTGAACCAGCACAGCCTCCCCACCCAATCCCAGCACTGCCCACAATAGCATGAGAGCAGCGCCATTATTGGACTGAGCGGCCTGGTTTGCCGATCAGGCAGTGCCTGGGAGTCTGTGCTGTTTCTCCAACCCGGCTGTGCAACACAGCTGGGTTGGTGAAATCTAAGTTTGCATGTCTGTTTGGCTGGCTTAACGGCCAGCCAAACCGACGTGCCCACTTTACAGTGCACCTAACACTCATCCTCCCTGTCATGGCCCGCCACAAAAGGAGAAAGCAGGAACCTGCAAGAGTGATCTGAAGGGGTAGGGAGTGTCTGCCAGTGGATTAAAGAGGCCTGAGGTGGATTTAGGACTATGTGGCCTTGGTATTCCATGCGCGCACATTTAATTGCACAGGCCACGTGTTTCACAGTAGAGCTTTTGGCACCGGCACTCTTTCATTGTCAAATTAAGCACAGATTGGAGACACTTATTTGGGAGAGTAAAGGCCACAGCTTATTGGCTGCTTTCACTTCTAAGAGATCAGTTGTCTGCTTTAAATTCATAGCAATATCTTTATATCATTCTTCCCTGGTAAATGGTCACTGACAGACACTTTCATCTTTACTGTTTGATCATTCACACCGGTACCACCCAAGAGTACTTTCAGTCAGACATGGGACTGTGCAGTTTGGGCCATACTCTTGAGGTAGCTGTGCTTTACTCACTGCTAAGCAACAAACGCATGCCATGTTATGGTGCCATCATATTCTTAACATAGCCATGTGTGACGATCTGCTACCACCTCCGGCAACAACACCCGAAACAGACCACGACAGCTTCCCCCCTTACCTGTCTCCCTGTCCTCTCCTCTGTTTTCAGAGCGTGCCTGTGGGAAGGAGCAGGGACTATCCTTTTAAGGAAAGCACGCTTGGGGATGCACTGCCTGATCATGTGACCTGGTCAGCTGATCCGGTCGACTACATGAAGGAAGAGGAATCACTTGGATGGCGTCTCCCGGAAGCAGCGCGGTTCGGTAAAGGCGTGGACTTGGAAGGAAAGGAAAGCGTCCAGACCTTCTTCGTGGCCCCTGGACTGCAGGATCCTGCCGAGCCCGAATCCAGGAAGGAGAAGACGCCGGAGCCGGAACGCGGAGAAACCAATCTCCTGAAGAACCCAGAGTGGGAGCCGGACCCTATCCGGCATCACGTAGAAGCCCGCCACGTCCCAGGAGGGACGTGGCTCCACAAGGTACGGGGTCGCTTAGAATCCGTCTGGGGAAGAGGGTGCGGAACCGGAAAAGAAGGGGCGGGTGGAGGGAGCGGAGTGCGCTGACCGACTCGTGAGGCAGAAGTGCGCGTAAATGCTGCAGCTCACAACTAAGGCACTGGTGTCGGTAAACGGGTGACTTCCCCCTTCACTCCCTTCCCTCTAGACCACGCTGAAGCACAGCGAAACAGCCTTCTCACAGGAGATATTTCTTTGTTTTCTTCTTTTATATGTTTTGTGGCTGACCTTCTGGTGGGACCTCGCCCTACAAGCCAAAAGAGGACACACTACCCTCTGATGTAAGAGGGAGGAGAAGACGACGCTTGTTCCCCCATGGACCCTACCGGAACCTTCCTCCCCCCCTTTCTTTTCCTTGTAATAGACAGTCTAAGGACAAACCAACCTGACTGTGTTCCGTTGCCTAATAAACATATCTACAACTGAGATAAGTGTCCCTGTCTGCTTCTCCACCGCGCCACACCATGTCTCCTTCACCTACAGTCAATCAGGCATGCAGTGTAGCTGTCTACTTCTAGTACCCATGCCTCAGTCAGTCAGACGCACTGGGTAGACCTCTACGTCCAGTGGCCATGCTTCCAAATCCTTCACTTTGCCCAGTCTACCATATGGCCATATCACTTCAGATCCATACATACCCTCACAATTGAATGTTCACCATCAAAATTCGATCCCTGCCCTCATCATTTCTGGGTTCTCCCCATGCCTGGTTCAGTGTGTCTCATTGTTTGGCCGGGGTTCCTAGGTGCCACCTCTTAACCTGGGCTTGTTTTCTGTCTCTTGGGTCATGGAAGCTAGCCACTTCGCCCTGACATTTGGCATGATGCTGGTGATGTGTCACTTCTGAGTTTTTTGGGTGGGTGCTTCTTGTGACCAAAGATTTTTATTGGGAATGTTGCCACTTTTTTGTTTTTGATCCCCAACGATGATGGTCAGGCTGTGTGTAGACATTACTGGAAGGAGAATGTCTGCAGGTCAGCTGGATGGGTCAATGGAAGGATGAGAACAGAGGTAGGTGGTGCCTGGATAGGAAGGTGTGGTTTAGTGTTGTAGGCATACTGCATGAATACAAGTTATGTTATGTGCTTGAGTGTGTGCAGTGTTTGAAAATGTGCCAGGGACTAATGGGATAACACATGGCCTAGTGATGTAGGTGTGCATGGCTTCTGGATTTATGCCTTTAAAGACCCAAACAATGATGCTGTAGGCAGTCATGATCAGTTTTGCCATTTGCCTGGGCACTCGGGCACAGAGGTGAAGACAGGAAGTGTAGGGTGGTGAAAAAAAGCATGAGATGGGACCAAGACTAGGCAGCCTTAGTTTTGGAAACTGTGGCATTCGGCTGCTCAGGCGGCAGGCTCCTAAGAAAAATTATAGCCCCTGTATTTTTTTAAAAACAAAATAAGAATGGCTGACCAATGATGATGACCAATGTTTAACTTCCCTTTAATAGACACCAGAACGACATTGGAATATCTCAGCCCCCACTTACTGTCCTATTCGCATCACCAGGCTGGCGCAGTTTACTCTTCCTCTGCCCTACCTGTCTTTCAGACACACTAGTCTGGTATGTTACTGACTGCCCAGACCTATCTTTCAAGTGTACAAGGCTCACAAGCGATTGACTCGACCTTGAACTCTACTGGAGTTTTAGAAGTACCAGCTTAACATGTAACTATGCCCCATCCCCACCGTCGTTTCAGGGGCACCAGATTCATGTAACAGACTGTTCTCCACTGCAACTGGCCTTCTAGTGGTCCTAGCCCAATATGTGACTAACAGCCTGATTTAGAATTATGAGCACAAACAAACTTGTAATAATACGGATGGATATCCGTGACGCAGTAACCCATCCGCCAAACGTAAAATCAGGCCCTAGCCTAACATTAATTAACTTCCCCCCAAACCTGTCATTGTTTCAGAGCCACATGTATTAAAGATCACGCACTCCCAGTATTCCAATCTTATGTTGAATCATACTCAATTTGTAGTGTGCATAAAGGGTTTCACTCTCTGATCCTTGAGTGTGAACAGACTGACTGAGTGTAGTTTAGCTGGAACTCCGCATAAGATTTGTTATCCCCTGACGAAGGGCTACACCAGCCCGAAATACATTGGGATGGGATGAGAAACAACTGCTTCCAATTTTGTTAAATATGACATGAAGAAGTATGACTATCAACTAGGTGGGATGAAGAATAGCCAATACCACCATTGAAAAATAAACAATTTCAAGGGAACTTTGATTGAAGATTTTTTGATTTACATTTATGAATAAAGTTTACCCCTTGTCCGAGGGACATAGGCAGGGCTAAAAGGGACGAACCACAATTGGGTAACGCTGCTTGTAATTATCATTTCAGAGCCGCCAATCTGCCATGCGACTGACTTTGCCAGACCTACCAGCCTTTCAAGGCACCTGCTCAATTACAGAATCTCCCATGTTCGCAACAGGCCAAACGACCTCGTTTCTTCATCATGTTCAATCAGTCCTCCACAGTCACCACTTTGGCCCAAGGCGGTCACTTCCTGTAAATGCCTTGGTGGCTGTATTGTCCTGAAGAACACCATGTAATTTTCGGCTTGTCTTGTGAGCGACATATAACAGACAAGTCTCAGCTCCCCCACCCCCGCCCTTTCCAAAAACATGCCCAGACTTGGTTTTAATTGCAAACAGGAAGTCGGCCTGTCCTTCCATAGAACAGTGGGCGGAACTGAATGTTCTACATCTTTAATTTTACCTTTGCTTGACCCCTCACCAAATTTCAAGCAGGTGAGGGAGGGGGGTTAATTTCAAAACGTCATACAATCGCCGAAGTGTTAAAAATGTATTTCGAGGAGAAAGGTCCGAGAAGATTTATCAGGTTACATGCAGCACTCAGGAGACATTTCTCTGTGAATGGATTGCCCGGTGCCATTATTTTGATGAGATGAATGGCTTTTTTCGATCAATTGCATGGGCTACGGATAGTAGAAACTCTGCACTGGTTATTTTCTCCTTGGCATGAGTCGAAGTTCGAAGCCTTTAAATATGGCAGAGAAGAAAGCCCACTTTATAGCTACTAGGACTCCATGCAGAGGTCCAGAATGTCGTATAATCGCAACGACTTTGACCCAGGGCACTTTAAATGTTGCCTTGTTAGCCAAAGATGGACAACTCAAAGACTTTGACCCGGTGCACTTCAAATAAAGCCTTGTTAGCCAAAAAGACAGAAAACTCTCAACCATATGTAACAACCACGGACCTATTCATCGGTATGATGTCGTTGGAATGTGGCTGCCTGCGGCCCCCGCAGGGGGCCACCCTAAACGGGCGGCCCCTTTAGTGCCATTTGGGCACTTCCCCACCCCCCAATGATGTGCGGGACTCAAGGAGGAGTCCCCCTACCAGACGCGTCACTTCCGGCACGCAGAGGAGGTGGGGAGGTATTTATGCCTCCCCCCGGCCATCTTGGCGTCCTCTTTGCGCCGGACACGCCGTCTGGTCGGTCGTCTCCCGCCGTCTTTCCTCGTGCTGAGATAAACGCCGTCTGAGGGAGCTGCAAGTGAGGGTGAGTCGTCTGTCCCCCCAAGCCTCTTCGGGTTGGCGCTGCCCGGCATTTGCTGGACTTGTGATGCCTAAGGAGGGGGGGGGGCGGATTTAGGAGCTCCCCCGGTAGTTGTCAGGCTCCCTGGGTTTGCGGAGAGGTATAGACTTACAGGAGGTAGCGGGCGGCCGTAAATTCAGCATCCGTATGGCTTGCGTACATTTTCGGTCACGAGGGTGCAGGTTCGAGCCCCTGTTCTGCGGGTGCAGGCAAGCGTCGGGGTAATGGGGCATGGCGCCGGGTGTGGGAGCGCTCCCCTGCCTAGGTAAATTGGGAGGCAGGTGAAAGATTGCCTTAGGGATGTGAGCGAGCCCTCGCGCCCTCCGTTTCCCCCGCAAGAGCTCCGAGAACTGGGCACTAAAGTTATGTCCTTCCGTCCACGGAAGGTCATGTATTAGCATTGACCAATCTGTCATGCATAGTCAGAGCTCCCCGTTTGCGCCGGACACGCCGTCTGTTTGTCCAGGCTCGCCGGGGTCATCGTCGTGCCCTCGGTGTTAGTATGGTGAGTCAGAGTTTGTGTGTCGCCCCTGCCTCTCTCGGTGTGACGTTAGGCTGTAGTGTGTATTGGCTGTGGTGGCGTGGCGCGAGAGACCCCTGTGGTGACCCCGATGGTATTGGTGTGTCCGGGAACTAGTCGGGCGGTGTGCGTGGCTTGTTCCCTGGTGCAGAGAGGGGTGGGGATGGAGAGGCATTCCATCTTGAATTTGCCTGGCTGGTCCCCGTGAAACTTATGGGTTGGAACAGCAGGAGCAGGCTTTGAAGGGCTGATAACCGGAAACAATTCAGTGCTGAAATGCTGCGTCTGCGTTCAGCCATTGTTTCAGCGTGGTTGTTATCTACCCCGAGCGTAGCGGTGGCCGTGGAGCTTGTGTGGGGAGGCCTGTGGCGCGTTTTCCCCGGAAGTGGGGTTGTTTGGTGGCCGTGGCCCCGACTGTGTTGGTGTGGGCCACCACTTTGGGCCCAACCCTCCACACCTCCCGGCATTTTCTGACTGCCAGCAGATCTGGCCTGGTCCGCTGCGGGTAGACAGTCTTCTCTGAGAGGCTCAGTCCCAGCACTGACCGCAAGACATCTTCGCGGCCGCCGAGCTTTTAAATGGGGGATGGGGCTCGCGAAAAGAGCTACGGGCCATAGTGGGGGGCGCCGAAACGATGCCTGTGGCGCACTGGGCGGCTGCTCATGATCCCTGGGCCTAAGCGGCCGCGTGCGTGCCTTTAGGTCTGTCCCTCGCTGCGCATCGCGTCGGGAGGCACAGTTTTCGGCGGTGAGTCCGTGCCCTTAGGGCACTTTTTCTCCCCGACGTAGACATTGTTTGTCTAAGGCACTTGAGCACAGCATGGGTGGTTCGCAGCCTGGTGGCGCCTCTCCTTACGTCTGCCAGTCCAGATCTCCACAGGGGGGCGCGGTGTACTTTTGCTCCACCCTGTACAAGGTGGCTCGCCCCGTAACGATCCAGTGGTGGATTAGTCGTGAGGATGTGTCTCCACCCCCAGCTTCTGACCTTTTGGCTCTGACTGCACGTTACACAGCAAAACTGAGGTGCTTGTAGGGCGTCGGCGGTTTGGTGGTTGAATCCACGGGCATCCTCCGTCGTGTGGTGGCGGATGTGTGGCAGCGCTTACCGGCCTCTTCTGTTGTGGTGACTGTCTGGACCCCTGCCGGCCACGAGTCCGAGTCAACGCCTTCGGTGGGCGGGGTGGTGCGTCAAGGCACATGGTTTCCCGGTCTGGCCGGAGGCACGCAGGTTTGGTCACTGGCACCTGGAATCTTAACAAGGAGTCGAGCATTTTACCTGTTCTTTCCCTAGCCATGATTAAATGCCCTGTTAAGAGCACAGTATCCAGCCCTTCTGCGTGCTCAAATTTTCATTATCAAAGCATGAGGCAATTATTCAAGTATAACAGACTGTCTAAGCGGAAACACACTCTGGCATCTTGTCAAGTTTACACGTTTGCTTCTGCAGAGAAACAAATGGCATGGTATGTTGTGTTACACCTGGTATCGGTACATGGTTGGCATCAGTGAGACACACCGATATCATTATGATCTCAACCCTTTTTGTGTCTTTGAACTCTCCTGTTCTTCAGACAGGCGCCGGTGTACAAATACAGAAATCGGGTGGTGAGCCCAGGTCTTTAGCTTTACAGACTCGTGTAAACAGCCACATGGCTAGTCTACGATTCAAAAATTTACTCATGTGTGAAAATGCACGTTTGTTTCACACCACTCAATCTCGTGTATGTGAGTTTGTGTACGTGCTCGTTTGTCTTGGTTTGCTGTGCTGCATATTTAAGGGTCGGATATTAGGTGGGGTTGGGACAAGGTTGGAAACCCTTGGATTTCTTGAAACAGGTCTTGGTCATAAAGACAATTTTGTATTTACTAGATTGGTTTATCAAGTAGGAAAAGTGTTTCCGAACCTGTTTAGGAATTACAACTGGCTAGCTGCGCTATTCACCCGCGCACCTGCCACAAATATGTCCTACACCCCGTCACGGCTGCGGGGCACAGTTGCCGCCATGTAAGTTATACTGTGTCTGTTGTGAATTTCGTGCTCCCTGGCGCGTGTGCTCTTAAATGTGAGAACGGGAGGAGCTGCGGGTCTCTGGTGGCTCCTATCCCCCCGCTGCTCCTGTGTTACAGTGGGGGTTACGAAAACGGTAAACACAGAGCTTTGTACTTTGGAAATGCGCACATTTCAAGGGAAACACATCGAGTCCTTCGCTGCATTGTTCTGTTGAGATTGATGTTTAGGGCAGTGCAGCAACATTGTCATGGTGTCAGCGGCGTTAAGTGAAAGCTTTTCAATATTACATACAAGTCAACGCAGGAACCAACTCCTCTATGGGGTCCATGGCGCCCTACACGTCTTATTGTGTCTCGCTGAGTAGTGCGTTTCGTCCTCAATAAGAGCAGTGGCGATGGGGCACGGGTCAGGGCTCTGGCGGAAGTGTCTCGCGTACAGCAATATGCCTTGAGCGCGATGCTTAGACACTGCAGGAGTCAAGGTAGCAGTGTGTCCGTTAGAAGTTGTGCATTGGGCAGGAAAAGCACCCCCGGGGAAGACCCGGCTGTGGGGGAGTTGAGAAGCAAACCTATCCCTGTGTGATTCCTTCAGCCCGTTTTGCCATGTGTCTAAGACGACAAGAGTCTAAGACATTTTATGCAGTACAGCTCGATTTTGATGAGTCTTTGCGCCGGACACGCCGTCTGTAGCCATGGGTGCTCCCCTCGCTGTGCCTCGTCGCGCCGTTTGTCTGGGAGCTGTGTCGGTTATTTTACGGTGAGTCCAGGTCGACTGGGGTGTGCCCAGTGTCCTTTGGTGGCTCATTGGTTTAGATCGGGCATTGAGGGTGCACAGCGAGGTTGAGGTTTGAGCCATGGGTGCCTTGCCCCTGCTGGACATGCGGTCGTGTCCTTGGTCTGGCGTCGGTGTTTCGATGAGTGCGGGGGCATATCAGTGCGGGCATAGTAACCTGCGTTAGCGAGGCCTGCCCCGAGCAAAGAGCTACGCTGCCTCTCTCTTGCCCTGCAGATGTTAAGACGTCCGTGGAAGGGAATACTTGTTTGAATGTACGGAACCCCCCTCCCCTCTTACGTTGTGATACTGAAGGCAAAAGCGGAATTAAATGATGGGCGCATTGGCCTTTATGAGCTGCAGTCCAAGACGTAAAAGAGCAACTGTCCAATGGAAGTCTAGGTAATGGTCAGTGTGCAATCCAAGAACGCGAATGAACTCCATAGCTGACGGTGGCCCTCGCGATGCACAATGCTCGTCATTCTGCTTAAGCAGCTAAGAACGCACTGCATCCTGGGACATGTTGTTTCATGTCGCAAGAAGGTGTTTGCGCCATTAAAAAAGGGGGTGTCGAGTTATGCTTCCGCGGCGGAAATTAGTTCTAATTCCCCTTCCCTTGATTGCCCTTTAAGGGACCCGGTGGCTCTGACCGCTTGGTTGTTGCCTGTATGGGGTTGAGGCAGTCCCGGCTGCCCTGGTTTCGATTTGTGTTGGGACTGGGACGGTGCCAACGGCCGCCGCATGGACGTACTGTTTTCCCTACTGTCTGGGGGCAAGAAAGCTGCATGATGGGGGCCTGTGGCCTGGGTGTTCCTGGGCCCAACGGGGTTTTGGGATGCCGGGGTGGCCTTGGCAGCATAGGTGGAGCTGGGCAGGGGCAGAAGTTGCGGGCCATGGGCTGCGGCCGCCGGAGGTGTTTTTGTCTCGGTCGCTGGACCTATGGGCCCACGGCCGGTTTGTGCGGTGTAGCTGGACCCCATTAGTGAGTCGCAAGGAGGATGCCACGGGAATGGGTGGGCCCTCCTTGTCACGGCAGGATCCATGGTGCCCCGCCTCAGCAATTAGCACACTGGGGCAGCAACAGACTAGTGCATGGGAACCGGTTGCAGGCGCTAGGCGTGGGGGAAGGTGCCACGAGTACACACCGCCCCCCCCCCCCAATGGCACCAGCGAGGCCGCCTCCACAAACCATATAATTGCAATGCGCGGCAAGCTCGGGGGCTTGTGTAGCGTGTTTCAGGGCGCGGTGGGGTAAGTTCCGGCAGGAGTGCCTGCCTTATTGTGTTGACAAAGTTGACTAGGAGGATCTTGCTGAGGGCGCGCAACATGCATGCTGACCTGAGTTGCGTTTATTTTCCTGCGAAACCGACGGCCCTCCTCGTGTGGGGGCCCGGGACATTTCCGCTGGCTTCCATTGTTATGGGGGATTTGCGAGCAAGTTGTGCGTGTCCGACTTTCTTCTCAGACGGGAACCCGATGCAGCAGCACGTTGTGGCGCTCGGCTCTGTCGTCTCTAATCCCAGTGGGTTGTTTGTACGGGAACCATTCCCATGTGGGGCCGCTGCTTGTTTTGCCTCTCAGGATTTGATATCACTCATCCTGATGTCCGCTGCTGGCTGTTTACACCACCTTTGCTCGGCCCACCGAATATAGGATTAAAGCAGACGGGCGAGTCGCCAAACTGGCTGTTCCTGCTGCTCGTGTGCAGCTCCTGCAGTGCTGCTGCTTTTGCAGCCGGTTCGTGTCACCCCAGCTGGGGCTGGCCCTTGCTGCTAGTTTTCCTCTTGTCTGGCTTTCTGCCTTTGCCCTGTGGGTCGCGTCGCCGCTGTGGGCTGTCCCCACGTGCTCCTTCAAGCCTTGGCCTATTGTGCAGTGAGTTTGTCCTCGAATCCTTTCACTGTTCCTTTGCGCTGCGGGTCGTGTTGCCCGTGTGGGCTGCCCCCATGGGCTCATTTCAGGCCTGAGTCTTATTGTGCAATGAGTATGAAAATGATGTGCGGCAATGCCCGTGCTTTTGCGTGCAGCCATTGGTTCAGCTGGGATGGCATTTACCCTGAGCGTAGCGGTTGCTTGTGGGGTTTGTAGTTGGAGGTCCTGTGGTGCGTTTTCCGCGGATGTGGTGTGGGTAAATTATTTGGGGTTGACCCTACGCCCGCAGTTGGGTTTGCCGCCATTTCGGTCCAGGTTTGCGCCGGACATGCCGCCTGGTGTGTTTTGTGAAGTGGCTGCCCTGGAATAGTCCTCTCAATGTACCAGGCACTACACAGGCGAATGCTATGGTGAGGGCCCGGGGACACGTGGGAGGCTGGAGTCACCCGCTGCTGCAGGACAGAGACGCAGGCACATGTTCCACAAAAACAACCAGCATGGCTCGGGCAAGTTGCGCCGCCATGGGGGAGGGAGCGCTTATTCGGGCGTCCTTCTCAAAAAACGTCCCCCCCTCCCCCTTTGTTTCCTCCTGGTCACGCCGTCGGGTCATGTCGCGGGTGCCCTTGCAGTCCCTGGTCTCGCTGGATACGTTGTTGTCCCCCTGCTTTGTGTTGTGGGGTGCCTTGAGCCCGGTGGCAGCATAGGTCGTCGGCGATGTATGATGGTGAGTCTGAGGCCCCCGTTGACATTATACTCGAATAAAGTTTTCGATAGTGTTGATGAACTCCACAACACATTTCATCACTGAATACCCCTTCATAGTGTTCTGTCGACTACTTTGTTCTGAAATGTGCAGGGGTAGCTGGCATGGGTAGGTTGGATATGCACCGTATCATTGTTTGATTTTGCTCGCAAGAAAGTGTCATCCATAGCCTTTTGAATGTCACTCACAGTTGCACTGAAATGATGAAAATGTCACACACAGCAATTGGAAACCTGGGCAGCTATGGATGGGGCGGCTAGCTCTCGGTTGGCTATGCAACTGAGCTATAATTGTGGCGTATTTCACCTTTTGCAAATAGAAGCACTGATTAGCCAATAGATGGGCTTGTTGTAGGTAGTGCTCCTATTGTAGGAAATATAGGGATGCAATGACATGTGATGAATATGTAATGTAACTGGCGCCCATGTATAGCGTTTCAATACCTTTGCATTCTCATACACGTTACATTTGTATGAGTAATATGTAATTCTCAATGCGTGTTAGATTAACGCTATGAATAGCGGATCGGTCAGGCTTTTCAGGGAGCGGAATACCTAGTAAATGCGCGGTGTGCCGGTGGCTGGTCTGAATGCCATAGTTATTGCCTGAGCCATGAAATGGACCCGGTTCTCCTTACGGACAAAGAGTAGGTATGAGCATATAAAGATAATCAATATTTCGGGTCATTTAGCTATTAGCTGCCCGGCTGTGTGAGCATACAATCTGCAGGTAATTTTGGAGAGTGAGGCTGCTGAGTTGCTCAGGCATTTTCTGCCTCGTTTCAGGGCCACTATTTGTTACTTTTCAAGGTTGAGGCTCAATTTCTTAGTTACGTTTGGTGGTGCTTGAATAGTTGCCAATATTCATAATATAGTAGTAGTTTTGTGGAATGTTGGATGGGGAGGTAACTTACAAGAAACACATTATAGACCTGGGAGCCTTCGCTACAGGCTAGCAGTGCAGGCACGGTGCTCTGGTTGTGTGCCTGGTTTTACCAGTTTTGGGCCTGGGAGCACCAGGGTTGTGGACTTCTGCATCGTGGGGCACACAGTTCACGGGGTAATGATCCCATTTGCTGTTCAATTTGCTTTCAAGTGAATTGAGACATTTTATTCAATGGTCAACACATTAAGATTGACAGACCCACCATTAAAGAATGAAGCATTCTCAATACGCTATGCAACGAAGCTTATATTAGGGCTTAATTTACCTTATACAACTAAACAAGCAGTGTCTAAGCCAATGGTAGTGACGTGTTGCAGGTATAGTGTGGTTGTGCAGTATATAGCTGGAGGCAATGACAGAAGCCGCGAAATGCCTGCCGGCGGCACACTAAGCTTATACAAAATGTCAGCGTATGGGTCACCCATACACATATGCATTGACCAGGCATCCAGGAGGTGCCGACACAGCATCCGTCAGTGCAGATGACGGATGGGTTTGCAGGCGATAAGGACAGGGTGATCCACCCTTGCCTTGGTTTAGGCGAAGTGGCACACCGAGCGGCCTTGTAAGGCATGAGTTAGTGTAAATTCACGCCATGTCTACGTGTTTATTGGCTGGCGCAGCACTTGGTCATCAGTCTGTACCCTTGTACTGGGGATCATCCAGGTAAGGGGGTACATTAGGGCTTAGTCACCCCAGAATTATATGCACAAAGGCGCTGCGAAAGGCGGAGACTGCATTGGGCAATTGGCTACAAGGGCCTTTATGAGGAACACCTGCTGGCACCATATAGAAACAGGTACCATGTACACTGGGTGGGCATTCCTCTGCAACCAAGGGCAGGTTTAAGGTCGCTTCAGTTAAGACCTTTTCACCCGCGCTTCAGCCAGGGCAGCAGGCGGGTGGTGGTAGTTGTCATCTAAACAAGGGTGCTGCGGCGAAAAACAGTTTGGTAAACACTGCGTTAGAGCCGAATGGCGACAGGGTACTATAGACCATTTGGCAGTCCCAATATTCAGGAAAGTGCAGGTATTTGCACAGTGTTTCCCTCTGGTTCCCACAGACTTGTCTGCCCCATGGGTTTTCCTTATGGGCTAGCACCTGAGACTGGAAGGGGCGTCTTCTGCTAACAGTGGCCAAATAAGTTGATAGTCACCGCTGGGGTAGATGTACCATGCAGGGCATGATTACTCCTTGGGTTGTCCCAAATATTTGGGGGTCTAACTGGGTGGAGTATTAAGTTCACAGTCCTTAGGAATCATCCAGCATTCCTTCAACCCAAACAAGGGCAGTTAGCGTTGCACAGTATCAGGGAGTGGGTAAACATACACCGGTTATTCAGCGACAGCATGCCCCGGGGCACGCACGCTTCACAAAACACAGAGCTGCAACCAGAAAGGTGCCAAGTGGCGGAAACAAGTAAATAAGTTTAATGTGTGTCTCTGCCCTTACAGCGGGGTGGAGCCAATCTCCTTTAGAGGTACACACAGGTGAGAATTGGGTGCTTCTTAGGGTTCGCATGACCAATGCGGTTTGTGGTATCTCCCTGCGGATCCACTGAAGGTGTACTGCAGCTGAGCAGAGAACGGGGAATCTGGGAGTCCGACACTTTTGCGAGTTTAAGCAGCCAGGGTCAGGGATGGGTTGCAAATACTGGCATCTGTGATCCGACGGCAGTTAAGCAAGCGGGGTGTGCTGCTCAAGCTGTCACTACACGGCAGGGTGAGGTATCACCAATAGTGGGAATACATATATGGTTCAGACCAGATTTGACACCAATAAGGTGTTGACCGGGGTTTAGCAATCAGAAGGGTCTGTGCAATTGTCTGGTCAACAAGGCGAAGTATATGCATCCCAGAACCAAGGGTAGGTACCTGTTGCTGCAGTTAAGGTCAAAAGCCCCGCACGGTCAACTATATTAGCCACGCTGGGTTGGACGCCGTCAACCAACATAGCGTGCTGATGTTTCAATAAATGGGAAAAACAGGGTGCCGAGCACAAAAGGCTACGATGCGGTAAGAACATTTGGCACGTCCAGTGTTCAACAAAAATGTAAATTTAACGGAGCAGGTAATTTCCCACCGCAGGGGCAGCTTAGGGGGGGGCAGTGTGAACCCCCCCCCACCATCTATCTGGAAATTTTCCCAAAAAAAAAAAAACAAAAAAAAAAAACTAAGTCTCTCTTGGGTGGACGATACGCAGGGTATTTAGAATTGCCTGGTATGGAATCTCTGCTGCAGGTGCCAATGTGGTAGTGCATATGGCACATCAAATTTAAACTGCCTCTGGGATAGCCAGTCTCTGCCTAGCCACCTAAGGGGTGGGCAGGAGTCAGCATAAGTGTGCACCCCCTTCCCCTGACTAGAGGGGTGGCTTCGGCCAGGCTTAGGTGCATACCCTAGCCTACCTGAAACTCCATTTACAACATGGGTAGAGAACGCCTAGGAGTGGTTTGCAGTCAATTCGCATCCGCCCCACAGGGCGAATGTTTTAGGCCACAAGGTTGTGGTTGGCTCTTGCGAGGGAGCCTGGTGAAGAGCCAAGGTCAGGCTAGGAAGTCTCGCGCTTTCGCCGCACTTTTGAGGCCCAGTCACGAGCGCATTGTAGCAGGGTGAGCTGGCTGTGGGGCATGAAGTGCCAAGGCATCAGTAGCACTGAGCGGCTTGCAGCCGGAGGCGGTATCCGATGCATGGGGCACTTGTTAGAGTAGAGCCCTACTCAGAGGTACCGCCTTTAGAGCTAGGAGGTCTGTTGGCACCGCCTTTCAATGGAAGCCATTGTCTAGCGGGCTGCTCTGTGCAGAGCATTTGCAGGCGTAAGTTACAGTATCCGCTACCATTTCAAATGTGCATCTTTCACAATTTACTCAGATAACTGGGACAGGAAGTAAGGTGGGCTGGATAACTCTTGCTTCTACCTGAGTGGCACATCTTGGCAGGAGTGTTTGTCAAACGGATTGCACTTCAGCCAGGTAATGTTAGCACCCATCCACACCAAGCCGATCGTCAAGGTCACCCTGGGCCTCACTTACACAGCCCAGTAGGAGCCCCTTGTGGTGGTCAGTGACAGGAATTACTAATTTGAACTGACAGGAGGTGTGTCCGTGGGTTTCAACAGCAGAAGTTTGGGGAGAGCTAGACTCCACCCACCCATGGTCAAGGTGTAAGTTTTATTAGTTGGAGTGGCACTCCACAGGTGGTGTGACGGCAACGCGAGACTGTCCGCTTATGCTGGGTAGGAGGTTCCATATCACCAACCAGAAGGGTGACATGTGGCAAAACCGTGAATGTTTAAGAATGGCATAGATGCCAGTCAGGAGAGGTTTGTCAAAGGCATTACACTTATTGCCAGGCATTGCTAACTACCCATCCACACCAAGCCTATTTTTAGGCTTCCTGGGCCGCATACACACAGCCCGGTATTAGGCACCTGCAGTTGTCAGCGGCAGGAGGTATTAAATTACAACTGTACCGTGGGCGTACTTGCCGACCGGGCAGTACTGCCACGGCCTCCAAGGGCCAATTAGTCAGGCATCAGTAGCAGTGAGTGTGGCTTGCCCTCTGTGCAGTTGGCGGGGGAATTTAATTCCATGTACAGGCTATACTAAACTTGCTTCTAGCAGGTCTCGTGGGTGAGCGAGTTCACTGCTTTGAACAAGGAATAAAAAGGAGCATGGCGTGACACATAGACTATTAGGGAGTAATTCAGGGACCGGGTACCTTTACACACGATTCCGGGGAGGGCAATTAAGTTCGGGATAACCAAGTGTACCGGGTGTAGTGCCTTGCATCTTGGGTCAAAGCAGGTTGGCTCACAGGGGGTGTCTAGGATCGTCCAGGCACACCCAGCAGGGTAGAATGCTATAGAACTGCACGTTGCCACTAGTTTGAGTGCAACAAATTGATCCCTCTCAAAGCAAACCTAGGTTTTATGGTCAGTGCACAACATACAACCGTTCACTCCAGCTTCCTGAAGGCAGTCTGTTAGAAGAGGTGTCGATCGGGACGTCCTGCGCCAGGGCGCGGACATTGCACGGGCGACACAGCAGATAGGGTGCTGTCAGTCGAGGGTGCTTGCGGGCTAGGTGGCCAAGCAAGATAGCAGAACCAATTCTATGGACCTCTCTTCCCCCTCCTGACTGCCCGAGACTGTGAGTGCAGGGGATTTGCAATGTTACGGGTATTTTCCCGCCCATACAGGGGCAGAGGGGTACATTGCAGGTATCGGCATAAATAGAGTGGAGGCTAGACCTACAGACTATGTGCACCAGTAGCCGCAAGAGGTTGGCGTTAAGAGCAAAATCTCGCAGCGGCAAGGTAGCCAGGTGGCATGCGCCAGCTGGTTAGGCCAGAATGTGTGCTGTGGCTCCAATAGCGGTTTGAAATGTGTTTGGAGCACCATCACTGACAATTCCAGAGCACACTATGCACCTCGGCCCAGTAGGTGTAGGCCATAGGCTCATGTGCGGCTTGATCTTGTGGAGGGCAATATTCCCTGGAATATCAAGGTACTAGGTCATTAGCTGGGTTGAACATCAAGGGTCACAGCTGGTTAGCAGGTATGTGTGTATCTGTCATCGAGCTTTAGTTAAGCAAGCCTGGCAGGTGGCGAAGTTGTCACTCCAAATGGTTGATGTACTGCAGTAGTGTGCGCTAGGCGATCAGTCCTGTTCGCCATGGTTTATTAATCACAAAGGTCGGTGCACATGTCTGGTCAACCTCAACAAAGTAGGTGCACCCTGCTCCCTGGGCGGGTTACGGGTTGCTTCAGTTGAGCAGGAAATGCCCCGCCCGCATAGCCAGAGTATATAGCCTGGTTGTGGAAGCGTTCTTCAAGCATGTGTGCTGCTGTTCCAGGTATTGGGGAAACAGGTGTTAGGGAGCACGAACTGCTAGAAGGCCTGCAACTTCAGGTTGCAGGAGGTAGGAGCCACATCAGCTTGAAGGGTAATACAGCGATGTTTAAGGGTAGAGCTCCCTCCTGGGAGGCCATCACATTCTTGCAGCGCATGTGAGGCACTGGTACATTCCCAGAGAAGGATAAACCGCTCCATGCGCAAGTTTGCAGAACAAGGGGCTTTGGCTTCATCAGGCATGAGCTATGCCGGGCGAACACCAAAGGTTAATTTGACAATGTTGGGGTGCACTTGCACAGGTGGGCTTGGATCTGTTCCTCTGGACATGAATGAGGCCCGGGAAATTTCAGGTTGCAGTGAGAAAGGAGCTGTTTTGGTGGGGGCTCTTTAGGCGACGGGGGCCGCCTTCAGAGCTGTGGAGGAGTTACAGGGCGATCTGGAAGCAAATGGGTACAGAAGAGTACCTCTGCAAGAGCACAATAGGGGTGCCAGAGCCAAATCCCAGGAGCCTCATGGGAGGGTCCTGGAACAATTACGTCGGCGCCCCGTTAGTCCTTCGGGCGGTTGTGGGCCTGAACAACCGGGGGCTTGCCTTGCTACGCTCCGCCCTGAAAGGGGCGTGAGTATTAGGGACCAATGTGTCACGTGATCCAGTAAGGGGATCACCCCCATAAGGGTAGCGCTGATTGGTTACTCCACAGTGCTTGGCTCATCAGGCGGGCAGGGCAGCATAGGTTGGTACAGCTGCCTGCCCTTGGATCGCCCGTAAGATAACCCACCATATTGCATACTTTTGTATGGAATAAACCTGCAGCACTAATTTTCCCAAACAAAAGTTGTGTTGTGTATTTATTTATGCATGCATACTCTGTTGTGGTGTGGGTGGGGTGTGTTGCCAATAATGGGACTATGCTCTGGGTGTGATGAAGCGCAAGTGGATGCTAACGTTGAAGAACTTGGATGAATTTTCAACCACATTTTGAAGGTTATATGGGGGGTGCGGTAGGGGGTTGGCGTCCTACTAACTGTCAGACTAGGTGACAGGGGCGACTTCAATAGAGCTTTACTCACTGCCAGGCCCAGTGACCCACGTCACACACAGCCAGACTCACTGATATCATCGACTGGCGTGGAGCCTCAGACGCTGCCAGAATCAGTGGCATCAAAGAATTAAATTTGAAGGGGACCTCTCACGCTGCCAGACTCTGATACCATCGGCTTCTGTGGAGTCTAACTTACTGCCAGAGTGAGTGAGTGACACCAGCGACGTCACTGGTCGCGCGCCAGCAGCCAGGCCAGGCGATATTCAAATAATTAATCTTAGCCTTACTGTGGAGAGGACATTCTAGGGCGGGCATTAGGCCCAAATGAAGGGCTCGAAGGTTAGCCCCATTGCGCAGCGCCAAGGCCCCTCATCTCGACATTCCTCTATTTCCTTTACTAGAAGATTCTTTTGTGGCCCACCGAGCACATATCCTGTTATTTCCCCCACAAGCACCCTTCAGTTAGAGCCATTTTATTTGTTCTCTGGCCTTTACAAGCTATGCCATAAATATTAACCACAAATAGCGACGGACTCAAAAGCAGACGGGACTCCTGGAAGGAGGCGTGGGAGAGGGGAGGGGTGACGGAAAGAAATGTACCGAGAGAGACCAGGAGTGAGGGAGAAATACGGTAAGAAGAAGTATGGTAGAACGAGGAAATGTTTAAAAAGCAAGAGCATACTAATGAAGACAGGGGGAAAGAGGTACACACACAATGCAAGTGAGTAGAGAAAAACAAACGGGTAGAACAAGAGAAACAGAACCACATAGGTGATGAAAGAAAGACTCGCAAATAAAAGAGAATCGGAATATATAGAGTGAAAAGGAAGCAGGACATGAAAGACCGTTAAAGCAGAAAGAAATACACGAAAGAGAAGAAGAGAAACGCAAAAGACCGGGATACACTGGCAGTAATATATTGAGTGGAAAAGAAACACGGAGAGCAAAAAAGCCAAAGAACGGGAGAGAACATTGTAATAGCATGGAAAACAAAGCATCATGAAAGCTAGACAGAGATAATAATTCCAGGGAGAAAGACCAAGGGAAAGAGAAATGAAAACGAAGGAAGGTAAATAGGTTGCTGTGAGGAATGATAAATGGGTGCCCCTTCTCTTCCAGGAAGTAGCGCGTTTACTGGAAGCCACTCGTTCATTGGTGAAAAGCTGCTGCTCTCGTCATCTGAGGTTACATGAGATCCCTTGACTGGGAAAGGAGGAGGAGGGACGGGCATCTATTGTGTCCCTCAAAGGCCTCGGCCCAAGAATTACTGCTCTTTTCAGCAGGCTTTATGTGGGCAACAAAAGAACAATGTCAGGACCAGGCGCAGGGCCTGTGCGCGGGAGACCCCCGCTGCTGGGGGTCAGCGCATCCCCAGGCTGCCTGGGTGGTCACCGGGGCGGGGGTCAGGCGCGGCCCCGCGCAGGAGAGGGACAGAGATGACTCACTCCGCGCCAGCAGTCTTCAGTGCACACTCACCCCACCGACCCCAAACGGGAAAAAGAAGACCACAACAAAGGAAGCCCTGCTGCCCTGGTACACACCACAGGCAAAGCCTCAGAAGGAGGATTATTTGACCTGTTTGTTCAATGCGCACCGTTTTCTATTCGGCCCTCGGTCCACCCACACGGGGATGGCGACGGGAGAAAGTAGGGGCGCTTTCCCTTCTTTCTAAAAAGATATGCATTTCATGAGGATGTAATTCCCAGCCCACCTGCCATTATTTCATAAATTAGACGTTTATGCATTTTAATACCTACATGGTGCACATTAGTTAACCTTTTGTGAGAGGAAGTCATAAAAGTAAAACCGAATTCCTATAATTTGAGAACTCATTACCTTTATTAGGAGTTCAAATTCTCCCATGCCTATAATTTTGGGAATCTGTGACTTCTGTGACAACAATTAGGGGAGATGCCATACGGAACAACCTTTCTATATGAAAGTATGACAAGCCAGAATGCCGAGCACCCAATCAGATTTGTTTGGGCAAAAGTAAAGAGAGACTCTGAGAGACATTAAAGCAAATCTGGCATGTCAGCCAATTTAATAACTGAAAGTGAGATTTTAGGGCCACTGTGATCTAATCTAATGATAAGGATTCAGCTTCTTTGTGGTGAGAAGTGGTTTACTGTATGCATTAGATTGTACTTTTCTTGGTCATGGACCGGTGATCCTAGAAATAGTCGGCAGGGTATTGAGTGTACAACAAGGTGGCCTGTGACGATTGTATGATGTGTTGTGGACCTGATAGTAATTGTCTAGAGGGTCCCAAAGGTCTGCTCAAAATCTGGGTTTCGTACTGTGGCCTCTAATTAACTAAAGAGTCATTAAAGCTAGACAGAGATATAAAGGAAAGAAAGCCACTAGCGAACGAACAAGGGAAAGAAAAAGAAAGCCAAAGGTTGCTTTGAGGACCTCTTCTTCATTTCTTTCACTCAGCCTTTGTCTTTCTGAATCAATGATGTCTTTCATCTTCAGCGACTGTCAGGGATGTGACAATTTGTCTCGTCTAGTGGATTATCAGGTTACCAATGCCAGACATATCAAGTAGCATGGCAAAGGTAGCAGAAATCTTGAAGTTTTAGCTACTGATCGTCATTATTTCTGATCAGATTTTGGTCCACAACCTATATGCGTGACCATAGTGCATGGATAATGTCACAGTTTGGTTGGTGGCACCTGCCGCAGTATGTCTCATGTTGTAAGCCCACCTTATTTAGGCGTGCAGGCTTATAGTGCCAACTGGGCAGGATCTTAACCTAGTGGAATTAATTCGGACTTACCTTAGATTTCTGTCATGGATTACATCTTAGTACCTCTATGTCGGTGACACGAGCACCTGCCAATGTGTGCGGAGTGTTGTTTCTATCAGTTTGGCGGAGAGTTTGGATATCACTGTTCTGTAAAATCCTGATCCTGTCCCCTAATGATGTCACCAGTTGGTGATTGGAGAAGCCAGCACTGCAAAATAAATTATCTTTAAGCTGCTCTGCAGACAGTTTTTCAGCTGGATGTACCTCCATGTTTTTTTAGGACTTAGTTGACTGCTGGTCTAGAAAGGAGCAGGTCTTCCCTTCACAAGTCATATCACTAACCTTGGAGATCTCTTTGTAGGACCATTGTTGGGAAAGCAATGGGCTTCTTGTCTAGGAGCACTCTTTAATATCTAAAGCCCCTTACTCTAGAATTTCTTTTTCAATTTGTGCTATAACACAGCTGGATCTGGGTTATAGCACGTTTTACTTTATTCCCAACTGTGTTTTATTTTTTCTTATTCCTGTATTCTTTCCTTGTATGATGCTTTGGGTTTGTTGCCCAATTCTCACTGGTCTTTTTAATGTTTTTGCATAGCGGTCCACCACACTTGGGCTGTGATGCCCTATAGGGCATTTTCAATTGAGCCCCATTCTGGAGGTCATATCTGGGGTATGGTGTGCAGTTCTGGAGGCCTCACCTGGAAGAGGTTGTCCAGTTTTGAAGGCCCCTTCTAGAGTATTGACTCTTTTTCGGGAGGTTACATTTGAAGTTTAGTATGCCCAATTCAGAAGCCCTCATCTGAAGTATTGAGTCATACAAATTCAGAATGAGAGGTCCATCTATTCCATCGAGGTTTGAAAACAAGGGTTCAGGAGATAAGACTTGGGAGTATGCTTGAGAGTAACACCGCAAGTTTTCTTTAGAAAATCGGTGGTAAATTTATAGTAACACCTTAAAATATGAATGGTGGAAACATTATTAACTGAATCTCGCAAAGATCTGGCAAAGGCACAGAGGAGTAGTCATGGGATAAGAGCACAGAAAGAAATGGATACTAAATGAATTACACGATGCTGCAGCAGGAAGATGAGCAGATGGGTATGCCATTAGCCAGTATTGTTTAGGTATACGAATCATAGAAATAATAATCCTGAAAGAGGTTAAGTGACACCTGGTCTGACCTTTGCCTTATGTGGTCTACAGCCTGATCTTTGCTTTTACTGTATGTGCCATTTTTGAAACCCTGTTCTTGCTTTTCATTAGTGTGGATTCCGCACTCCTTCATGGCCAGAGACCTGCCTGGAAGTCGCTCAGGAAAGGTTGAGCCTACGGTGACCTGAGGGCTGGCCGGTCCCTATGATTTCCAAGATCCTATGCTTGTGGCATCATAGATTGGGGAGCAGTTAGTGACATCAGTTGGTTAGCGATGGGTTTCTTCTGCAGGCGTGTTAGGGTGCTTCCAAAGTACAATCATTCCCAAGCTCACCCCAGGCTTTTCGAAATTAAGGTACTGTGCTTCAAGGGTACTGAAAATAATATTTCAAAAGCAGAGGTCAAGTGCAAGAGTTGAGAGCACACGAGGCTGTAAGACTAGTGTGAACAGCGTGCACTTAAGAGACAGACAAGGAGGTAGTAGCACTCCGGGATCAACAAGACAGAAAGAACCGAATTAGATTTTGGGGGTGAAAACTGTTACATATTGTCATTTGAACGTTTCTCATTCCGTTGTTCCTTAAATGTGTGGGCACGTGCATTAGACTGTGAGGTGAAAATACACAGACAGGAGGTTCTAAGTTCAGGATTTAGTTCCTGGGAGGTGCAGAACCGGCGGGTTCTCTCTTGAAAACCTGTTCTCTAGTACAAGCCTCTTGGATTACTTCTCGCTTCTGGTGGATTTATTAGTGACAAATCTACAACAAAAACCTCAGCAACAAGGAGGTCTTAACTACTTCACATGATATGGTCCTGTCCTGCCCTGTTGGAGTTCTGGGAGGGAGTAATAGAATGTACCAACAGGTCCCTCGCACCCCCATGGCATGTCTCTTAGGGGGGATTCCCACGCCCCGAGCGAGCACAAAATGATCACTAAATGTGTTGATCTGACCCCGATTTTGGCAAGCGGGAAATTACATCACACTGGAAGGCGCCCAGGGGTCCCTGACTGGTCAAATGGAAGGAGACGCTGGCCCTTTGGGCAGGACTCGAGGGTGCGGTGTTGTTTCAGGAGGCGATGAGGGAGCGGGGTTCCATCGATCAGACCTGGAACCACCTGGTAGATTGTCTAAAAAAAACATGAAGACACCCCTGACAGTTCCCTCATACCAACACACGACTCTGAGGTTAAAAAGATTAGATCAATAGTTGTTGGGTGCTGGGTGCTTGAAAACGATCCCGCGGGTTGGGGTTATTGAAGGATACCCTGTAAGAACGTTAGGCGGAGGCATGAGTTGGGAGGGAGAGCGGGCTGTTTGGGTTATTGCCTGTTGACAGAAGTGCACGTCTTAGCACCAGATATTTATTTGTACTGCCGCCTGAATACTTTACACACGGGGCTATCTACACTCAGCGCCGAGACACCCCCGGGTATTTGCGCGCTTTATAAATTGCACAAATAAATAAAATAAATAAATGACGATAATTTGCAATGAATGCCAGCTGCTGGACAATGCTTATCTGACCTGTACTTCTACTGATGGTTTTGATGATAAAACGAATAAAAACCTTTTAAAAAACAAAACAAAAAAAGCAAGGCGGTCTTCGGACAGGCCGAAGAGATTCTGTGCAGGGCTACAGAAGCCTATTGGGAAATGAAGAGATTCTGCCCCAGCCGTACCGGCCTTTCAGAGTCCGTGGCTTGGTAAATCTGATTCATTTTACCTCCCTAGGTCCCTATAAGGGGCCTTCGTTAGGCAGTGTGCATAGCATTAGCATAAATGCAGTTAGTCTGCCAAAAGACATTTGAAAGAAAAAGAAGCATGAGCTTAGACAGCAGAAATCCTGCCTATCCAAAAAGAAGATTGTGCAAATAGTAATTTACTCAAGAATGCGGATTTCCCAACTCCACGCATTTACACCTTCCGAGCCGCATTCCGAGGGTGTAAATCTCCCATGATCCCCTGGGCGCAGAGTCAGACCGCACTGCCAGCGGCAGCCCGGAGGACGTGCCGGGCCGCTCCCCTCTCTGCTGGGGCTCGTGAGCATTGTCTCTCCCGCTTGGATAAGCGTTTGCTGACGCACTGGCTTCTCTCAGAAATAATATTTACCCACAGATAAGCAACCTGTTATTAGCGTCCTATTTACAAGGCCGTCAACCGGTCCTGCCGGACTTGGTGCCGAGGCATGTCCCGCCCACCGGTTCTGGGGAACAGGGGCAGAGGCAGCTGGGCGGCAGGGCTCAGCACCGCATCTCATTTCTGGACTAGCTCGACCGAAGAGGGGCAGAGGGGGAAGCAAGTAACCCCAGTCTGACATTATGCCCAAAGGTGGGAACCTAAACCGAGAGCATTCTGGGACGTGAAACAAGCCCTAGAATCAGAACCTATTGCATATCAATAAAATACCTCGAATGCAACCCTGAAATTTCATTCGACAAGCTAACGCATTCTGAACATTGTAGTCTTGGTTTGCGCTCGCTGGCAGGGACATACCTGTTAACTCACTCTCATTTGACGCCCCCCAATTTGCAATAATATACACCCTCCTTTAGCATCATGCCTCCATAGACTTCTATTAGGCCGCCCTCTTTGCAGACACGCATCACCCTTCAAAATGTGTTTTTCGGGTATCTGCATCCTCCCAGACGTTTCCAATCCCTCCATCGCCAGGACAGCCTCTGGGGTAGGCGCTATATAAGGACAGATTCGTCCATTCATTCATTCTCCATTCAATTACATATCTGGCCCCACCCTCGTTCGAGGGGAGAGACAACTGATTAATAGGTATATATGTAGTGAGAAGAGATCTGTAGCCTCCTTGTTAGACCACAACCCAGGCTAGTCTGACACAAAGGCCACAAAGCTAGGACCAGAGCCCAGGCTACTCTGAGGCAGGGAGATCAGCTGGAGAGGGCCAGAGTACAGAGCATTCTGGGATATGGAGTCCAGCGCTGAATGATCCAAACCCAGAGCATTCATGGGCATTCGTGAGAAGGGGAGTTTATTCTGGCTGCAAGGGAACTCCATATTACAGCTCCACATTGAGACTGTTGAGAAAGTCAGTGCAAGATAGAATACTGAAAGAACTCAAGAGGAAGAGCAAGGCAGAATGTAGGAAAGAGGTGAAGTGGAAAAGAGAGAAAGGGATCAGAGAGCAAGCAAGTTGAGCTGTAGCACAGACAGGCAACCGAGGGGCTGGTCTTCAAGTGAGGGGTTTGCATCACTTCGATGAAGCTTGGTATGATCTTGGGAAACTCACTCAATTGAGCAATGTCAATCTTAAATAAGTTGTGGAAGGTTAGCCCCATGGGAGGGCCTCTAAGGGGACATCCTAACTGGTGGCTTCTATTTGCTGCATCACTACCTGAGGAAGGGAGTGTCATCATATACCTGACATTAAGCAGGTCAGCTTGCCTGGGGAAGCTGCTTCCTTTATGGACTCTATTCCTTCCTCCTAGCCAAAACAAGAATTGGTAGGGGCACCCAAAGCTGGATGGTCATGGAGAGAACGAAGGACTGGCTGATTGCTCTGGATTGAATTCTGGAGTTAGGTAGTCACACCTCACAGAATGCATCTGGAAGAGGATTGCCTCACTTTAGAGACAGGTGGTCTCCTGTCCCCACAGTAATATTTTGAATGAGAGGAGAGAGCAAACGGATGTTACTCAAATCCCCTTTGAATCGTGTAGCCCACCTTTAAATGTAATTGATTTTTGATGCTGATAGCCACCCCAGGGAAAATATTAAGGACCCTGCTGCCAAGGACTCCCGCTGTTCTCCACTTGGGGCACCAGCACTGAAGACCCAAAGAGAGCGGCTGCAGCTGTGTCTGTAAAGTCTGGCTAGGCCCCACCCACCACAGGCAGAATCTCACATCACTGCAAGAGGCCTCCAGGAGGAAGGACATCCCAGTGCCTGATAGGAACTGTATCTTTTGTGATTCTTATTACACTAAAGAGGTCACAAGTAAGATAGCTCACTAGGTTGAGTACATGCCACTCGAAAACAAAACAGGCCTAGAAGACCACTGTAAGACCATTTTAGGACTTAGAGGAAATGATTGGTATGTAGGAACTGTGTATGTAGTTAGATGGCCATGTAACAACAATAATACTTGTACTATGATGTTATTGACTTGGCTTTGTTATGAGTTTTATTGTATTATATCTAATTTTTATGCCACTTTTTTTTAATATTATGATGTGATTTGGAATACTATGTATATATAGTTTATGTATGCAATGTTTTATGGTCAAATCTGACTGAATAAACTATAATAATAAAGAAAAGGATGCATATTATTCAAGCTTGTGCCTTGCAATTTAGCTCGTACACCAATTCCATCAACAGATGTATTTATCCAGTGAGCTGATTCCCCAGTGCGATATGTTGGACGGTGTACCTTATACTGGTATCACATATCAAACTGCAGTGATCTGTAGGATTTCCTTTTAAAAACAGATCTGTTCTTAGAAAACCCCATCGGCTCCCCTACTTTCCTTGGTTTTGTTAGCAGCAAGCCAGCCCAAGTTTGGAAAATTAATTTCAGAGGGACCATGGTATGAAATGGTTAACACCTACATTTCATAACGTATTTAATCTGCTACTGTTTACCTGTAACACGTGGACCCTATTTCATTTGATAGTCCAGTACAAGATCAATTTCCAGAATAACAGAGCTGGCACTCAAATCTATGTCTGTCCAGGAAATTAACTCACGATAACTTAGCAATATCACCCACTGCCTAGATTACATCCGACTTTTGATATATAATAGGGTTCCTCTCTACATGGAAGAAAAAAGGATATTGTAGCCCTGGGAAGAAGTACAGCGCTTTTCTCTCTTTCAATTGCCGACCTAGCCTTTGATCAGCTCTCACCACCACTCTGAAAGCTAAAAACCTGGTGATCGTAATTAATTTGGATTTCTCATTCACCCTCATGATGGTTAAGGTGCCAAAATGTAACTCTCCATGCTCTGAAAAATTCTCCCTTTCATACAAACTGCTCATTGGATTGAGCTAAAAGAGATCTTTTTTTCTATTTTTGCAAATTTTATACAGCTCGAACTCGACCTGAAGGTATTGGAGTGCTTTTTTTAAATGAGCACCAGTTACATTACACAAGGATAATAAATTCATTTTTTTTTGTTTGGCACGGGGGATTAAGCGATTTGCCCAGAATCACAGGATGTTGAGCCAATGCCACATCCTCTCCCACAATCTTGTATGGGGCCGCTAAGACTACTCCCATGTGGTCTACGCAGGCCTGCCTAAGAATCTGACCAACAGATTTCAAAGACTCTAAAACCAAAATGCTATTTTATGCTTGAACCTATGAATGTAGGTCCACCCCAAACCAGCTCTGAAAGCACACTACTCAATCAATCAATCAGGGATTTGTGAAGCACGCTATTCACCCGTGAGGGTCTCAAGGCATGGGAGGGAGGGAGGGATGGGGGGAAGGTCGTGCAGCTCCGAGTCAGCCAAAGAGCTAGGTGTTGAGGCTTTTCCTGAAGGTGTGCAGAGTGGGGGAACGTCTGGTGTTGAGCGGGAGTTCGTTCCAGGTCTTAGCCGCGATGTAGGAGTAGGCTCTTCCACCCGTTCTGGCTCTACGGATCCATGGGGTTTCGGCGAGGGCGAGGTCGGCGGACCAGAGGTTTCTCTTGGGTCCGGTGTTGTGGAGGGATTTGTAGGCATGAATGAGAAGCTTGAAGGTGTCTCTCTTCTAGAAGGGGAGCCAGTGGAGGTCTCATAGGTGCTGGGTGTGATGTGTTTGTGTCGTGGGATGCCGAGGACGAGCCTGGCAGCGGTATTCTGGATGGTCTGGAGTTTCCGGAGCAGGGATTTGTTGATTCCGGCATAGAGGCCGTTTCCGTAGTCCAGTCCAGTCCAGTGTTGAAGCACGAGGAGAGACGGCGTTGATCTGTTGGGTCATGGTGAGGGAGGAGTCGAGTATGATGCCGAGGTTCTGGGCATGGTCCGTGGGAGTCGGGGGGGCTGCCGAGGGCGGAGGGCCACCAGGTGTTGTCCCATGCTGAGGGGGTGGGTCCGAGGACTTCTGTCTTCTCCGAGTTGAGCTTCAGACAGCTGCTGCTCATCCAGGATACAACGTCTCTCATTCCTTCCTAGAAGCTGAGTTTGCTGGTGTCGGGTTGCCTCGTGAGGGAGAGGATGAGCTAGGTGTTGTCGGCGTAGGATACTATGCTGAGTCCATGCTGTCTTACAATGGCGGTGAGGAGGGCCATGTCTACTGACTGGGCAATTGACTCCCAGAGAACGTCAGGATCAAATTCAAGACAGTCAGCATTCTATACAAGGTGTACTGGAACAAAGGTCAGGCGTATCTGCAAAATCTTGCCCCTCACTACATCCACAGGACCCTTCTATGCGCTTCACTAAATCCAATCCTAGTACACCATGTAATCAGCAAAAACATAGCAGACACACAGTGCTTGGCATGAAAAATCAGAAGATCAGGTACCCTCTACCAGATTACCTACTTGCTTTTGAGAAGTGCTGGTAATATCCAATCAAAAGTATTTCATCTCTGCTGAAAAGTGCAGGTACTCTTCCTCTCAAAACAAAGAACTACAGTGTCAGTACCTGATAGTACCAGCCTATTTAGAGTACACCTAGAAAATACTGGAATGTAAACTATGGACCTTCTTGGACCTAGTGCTTAATTTGAGCCGTGGTTTCCGGTGCTCGGCATCAGCACTTAATTGTCAACACTGGGACTTATGACAGTCTGCCACATAGTGCCGCTGTATATCTAATTTAGATATGAGGACAACAACAGTTGTTTATTTGCTCAATATACAGTAAAAATGACTAATACCTGCCATCCAAGCCATTCTTATAGCATTAAGGGCATGGAATAGTCTGAACTGTCACACTTACAGGAGTGTGATGGTTTGTAGTTGTGTTGGTACTGTCAATGGCAGCGCTGGCAGGGGCAATAGGTGTCGCAAGCTGCAGTTGCCTCCTGACCAGGGCCCTGACACCTATTTTTTTTACAAACTAAGCAATGCGGACTCCAACTCAGAGTTGAGCCGAATGACATGAGATGCAGGAATTGTCTTAAAAGTGATTTCTTCACTACACAATTTCGCTGAAACCATTAATGTCTGCGTATTGTGAGCACAGAATGCGGGTTGGTGATCACCTGCTGAACTCAGCTCATTACTTTGCCTAGTCTTGTTCTTCAGTGCTACAAAGTTATTACAAAAAGTCAACCAGCGCTTTACAAAACTCTTAAACAAATGAACCCAAAATGCGTACCTCAGACTTAATGTGCCACTCCAAGATAGGTTGTGGTGTTGTTTTTGCTGTTTCTGAGAGATCACTTAAGTCTTGGATTGGAGATTTGGGTTAAAGTTTAAAATGTGGCATAATTAGTTCAAGTTCAGCGATATTTTCCAAATTTTAACGTCTGTCAGTGAGATTTGATGTAATGTTAGGTTTTAGTTGATCTTAATCTTTTCAGAGCCGACCAATGTGGTTCAGTCTATTTCATAGATATTTTGGGTTCACAGCTGTGAAGCAGGGATGGTAAATATATGGGATCTAAGGAGTATAGGCCTACCGGCATCTGCCGTACATCCTGACAGGCCACAGGGTTGGACGTACCTACAGGGCCATCTGGCAGCGCCCGATGAGCCGGTCTGACAGGTCAGTGTGTGGGCTGGTTTTTGTGGCTGTTTGTGGGCCTGTTTCATGGTCTACTGGGCCGGTTTTTACTGTTGATTTCCCAGATATTTAAACAATCATTGCCTGCAGCAAGCTGAAATCCACACAGCCTTCCTTACCTTACGAAGCACTTTTACTGTATGTATCTACATGTTCAAAACTACCCCAAGTTGCAAACATGGACCACTTTTTTACATATCTAACACACTAATTAATGGGGGCCACTTTGATTTTGGTACCAGAGCCTATTTTCTGTCCCAGTCCGACTTGTAGGAAAATTGGTTTCACTACAATTTTATCAAGGACTACATAGATATTTAAGGTTAGTCTTTTGAGAATTAAGTGGGCCGTAAAGGCATACGTTTGAGAGTGGCGACATCTAGTGGACTATCTTGAGCAGTACACTTTTTAATATGTATTTGTTTTAAAACAGAACTATATAACCCATATTAAAAGAAAAAATCTTCCATCTTTTAACAGTGGCTCGCGTTCGTTTGTTGCAAACGAGGTCGTTAAACTTGATTATCCCTCTTTCCTTACCTTCCGCCTTCCACTGAACATGCAGCTCGCCAAAGAGGAGAAACCCAAATTCGGCTGTTCAGTGACAGTGCAGTTATTAAATAAGCAACAGTTTATTGTTCTCACCTATCTGCCCCTCTCAACTGACAAACTTAGAAGAGCTTCAACGTATCCAAAAGTTAACCGCAGTATGCTCTTCGCTCACTTTTCATTCTATATTTTAGGAACTTCTTATGTGACTATTAATCTATCAATTTGACCATAATTGCTGGGCCTCTCGCTATGTGTCCGGCTCCTTCCGGGCTTTAATAAAATGCTCAGATTAATTACTAGTAATCTTCATAAATCCGATTCTTCCTTACACGTCCAATTCCTTACTGATGGAGTGAGTGTGCCCATTCACTCCCTAGTAGTAGTACTCATTACGGTAAAGCTGTTTTCCCATTCTTTCAAAGGGTCAAAGGATAGATCCATAAAACCCCTCCCCTTCCTCCAACTCTTCCTGTTTAATATAAAGCCCAAAAGTGGGGCTGATGAAAGGACAGGGAGGGAAGAGAGGGACGTAAGGAATGGGAGGAGTAAAAGAGAATCTGAGTAATGAAGATTACCGGTAAGTGATCCGAGCATTACTTCCTCTTCTTACTGCTGCCCAAAAAAAAAACTCTTTCAGTAGCCCCAGAAAGAAAAAACAGGGACGCAAAAGTGGAAGGAAGGAATTTATTGTCATTCAATCCACTATAATCATTATAGAGCAAAAGAAAACTCAGAGCGAAGTTCCCACCACCAAGCAGCTAAGGGAACTAAGAAAACTCTTAATAAAGAACAGGGATCATACCAAAGAAATAGTCTATGAAGCAGACATAGAAGCCTTTATGAGCTCTGAACCAAATATAGTTCTGGACCTGCGCAATATTCAATCTATAATGGGATGTGAAAGTGGAAGGAGACCACCACGTAGCAGCTCTCTAGATGTCTCTAAGAAAACCCCAGCCCACAAAGCCGCCATACCTCCAGTAGAGTGAGCCTTGATTTCTCTTGGTGTTTTCTTACCTTGTGCCAGATAAGCTGAGAATATTAGAGTTTTCACTCATCTGGCCAAGGTAGAGGAAGAGGGCTTTTCACCCTTCTTCACAGGACCAAAATTGAGAAAAAGGCTATCAGGTTGCTTAAAATCTGAAGATCTCGAGAGGTACATTTTTAGAGCCCTTACTACATCCAATAGGTTTACTAACGGATCAGAGACTCCGTGTTGTAAGACAGGCAGTTCAATCTCTTGGTCATGGTGAAAGACAGAATTGATTTTGGGCAAGAACTTAGGATCAAGAGACAGAACCACTCTTTAGTCAAATATTCGTGAATATGGGTGACGACATAAAAGATTTTTTTAGCTCTCCTAAATGTCTTGCAGTGGTGCTCGCCACCAAAAAGAAAACCTACAAGATGAGGAATTTGAGATAAACCTCCTCTAAGGGTTCATATAGGTGCTTCTGTAGGTGAGAAAGGACCAAGGGAAGATCCCATGAAGGAAAAGAAGCACAGACCCTTGGTCTTAAAATCTGGAAATCTTTCAAGAGCTTAGAAGCCATCCATTCAGTTGAAGACAGATTTTCCCAAGGAGTTCAAAACCGTTTACTGGAGAACCATTGAAGTTTAAGGATGCAGCTGAGAGACCCTTGTCAAACCCTTCCTGAAGAAACTGAAAAATGTCACTAGTAGAAGTAGAAACAGGAGACACAAACCTCACTCTGCAACACCTATCAAAGGAACGCCAATGGTGTTCATAAGCATTATTGGTTGAAGACCTTCTAGAAGATCGGTAAACAGATAAAGAGAGACACCCTACTTAAGAAGCCCTCCCTCTTAACATCCAAACCAAGAATTTTAATTTATCTAATGTCGGTACTGGAAGAACAGGGCTGGACAGGGGAGACAGGGTCAACAAAAAGAGCCATTCCTGTTCCAGAGCCAGGAACTTGAGAAGAGGGACCAAGGTCTCTGGACCCAAAATGGAAGACCCAAGATTACCTCTGTTGGCTCCTTGAGAAGTTGTGACAGAAGCCTTGGAATCAATGATATAGGTGGAAGGGCGTATAAGAGACCTGGCGGCTAAGGACTTGTTAGAGCATGGGGCCCAATGCTCCCTGAGATTTGAATCTTATGAAGAACCAAGGTAGTTTGGAGTTTAGAGGAGTGGCAAAGAGGTCTAAAACTGGAACCTCCCACTACTTGCAGATTCTGTTGAACATTTGGGGATTTAGGACAAACTCCTGGGAGGATGGAAAAACTCTGCTTAATTGATCCACCTGGGAATTCAACACCCCCTGGATGTGAATGGCTCTCAGATCCAGAAAAGTGGACTCCACCATGGAGCAGATGAGGTGAGCTAACCTGTTAAGAGATGAGGAAGCTGTGAAGAACTGAGGATTTAAATACGACATCGCCTCATGGTTGTTGACGTGGACTACTACATAGTGACCCTTCAAGGGCCCTAAGAAGACTAGCAGAATGTTCAAAACTGCTCTAAGCTCTCTCAGGTTCGATGAGTGTTTACTCTCTGACAAAGTCCAGAGACCCTCAGCTGTGTAGCCCTCCCTCCCAAAACTGCATCCCAACCCAGACTGCTAGCATCGGTCATTAAAATCTTGGGGTCTGGAAACAGAAGGAGAGTTCCCCTCTCCAGCGAAGGGGGGATCTACCACCAGGAGAGTTTGTGAAGGATCAACACTGCTCCTGGAATCATCACATCATGAACCTCCTAGGCTGGACACCAATGGAGTAAGATATGGTGAACCACGTGCCCCAGGTGAAGACGAGACCAAGGAATGCTTTTTTAGAGAACAGTAAACTGAAATACTGTGTACCTCTAAAAGGACCCCAGAAAAAAAGGAAATGGTCAAGTACCCAGCTTACTATATTCCCCTGGAGCCGTAACTAGTCTCTTGCTGAAGCCTCCAGTGTTTGTGGTAAGTTCAAGACTAGCCTTCTCAACTTTGTGCATCTGGCCTCGGGAAGGAAGACTGTTCCCTGCACAGTGTCGAAGACCGCCCCTATATGTTCCACTCCCTGTGAGGGCACCAAAAGGGACTTTGATAAGCTGATAAAGAAACCAAAATCCTCTAGAGTTCTCACAGTCCCACCTGTATCCTCTAGGGCCTTCTGCTGAAAGGGGGCTTGAAAGAGCAAATCGTCCAGATAAGTATGTACAATGATCCCCAAGAGTGCAGAAGACCTATTAAAGGAGCAAGAATTTTCGTGAAGACCCGAGGGAAGGTGAATTGCCAGAGCTGGATCCCCATTGAAAATCTGAGCAACCGCTGCAAGACTGGAGTCACTGGCAAATGGAGATATGTGTCTTGGAGATCGATCTTCGTGAGAAAATCTCAGAGAAACCAAAGGAATTACTTGTTGCAAGGTGTTAGAAATTGGGTTTCTGGTTGGCAGAGGTATGCACCCTGTCCAAGCAGGAACCACAATCCTAGTCAGGACAAGTTACAACACACCCTAAAGTATCCTGTGTTGACTCTCTGGTAGCTTGGCACAGAGCAGTCAGGCTTAACTTAAGAGGCAATGTGTATAGTATATGAGCCTATAAATATCAACAGAGGTAGAGAGAAGCAAGAAGTGTACGACTCCCACTCTGCTTCCAGACGTATATACCAAAATATAAAAATGAGTGGGATCAGATGTTCTGAAAGGATCTCAATGTAAAATTCTTTGGGACCCCCAACAGTTATTTTTGGTCAACTGTATATTTTCGTCACTGACATACTAGTAACTGGTAGCATCATCATCGGGTATTAACCTCCACCAGGAGGTAGTTTCCCAGACCAAAGAGAATGTGTGGGATCTGTGTCAAATAAAGATCTAAAGTGACCTCCTATCCAGGATGGGTAGATTTATTAAAACCTGGGTAGGGGTAAGGTTGAAAACAGAAAAGGATGTGTGCAGGGATGTGTAAGGTGTTCCCCACATCATCAAATATAAAACAGGTTTACATGTTTCAGTCTACTTGCCTCTTAGTGGGTCGGTGGCTTTCGTCAGGACCAACAAGGATGGAGGATCCCTTTACTTAGCTACTCATGACACTGTCCCCTGGCTTGAACTTTGTGTAGATGAGTTCACTCTAATTGAGTGTTGGAGAAAACACTGTTCTGCTCTGAAATGAAAACGGAAAAAACAGGAAATACAAACATGCAATACATATAAGACTGTTTTAATTCAGTACTATATGCACACACATAAGTATTGCGTTATGTACCCGATGAGTATCGTTTAACAGTTTTAATATACCACAGCAGCTTTAGTGTGCTGTGATCACTCTCATTCCAGTGGAAAATGCACCAAAAAATAGTGCATTGCCCTGTTACCCTTCGTGGCCAAGTGTCTACACTTTCCTCGTGACTCCAACGATTCAGGTAAGTGTAGAACATTTATCTGATTTGCAATTAATAGCAAGCTTTAGCGGAATGCATATTGGTAGAATAATTCATTTTGCACAGGGCCGGCTCTAGGGCGGTGCGACCGGTGCAATCGCACCGGGTGCTGACTTCAGGGGGCGCCGTTTGCAAGTTTATTTTGTTTTTAAAAGCACCTGCTGCCGCGTTCCTCGCCTCTAGCAATTTTCAGGCAACAATAGAATTGTCAAGATAACTCCAGTGAGTAAGGTTCTTCGTGGAGAGAGATTGAAGTTTTGTCTAGTTGAGGTTTTGACTGATCATAAAATAGCACAGAGGATTAATATGCCTGCTGCAAAGAACGTGTACCATATAGATCACAAAGTGCATATAATGTAAATAGGTCAGTGGGTTACTGCTGTTCTAAGAGACATACTTTTGTTACTTGCAGTTTATAAGTTAAATCCTAATACAGAACAGTGAATTATTAACGGTCATCAAATAACTGCAAACACATTGCAAAGCATAGATTGGAGCATAGATTAATGTTGCAAAAAGTGTTCATATGGGAAGGAATTGATTCTTTTTATTAAAGAGAACTCCCAACTATGGTGTTACATTTTGAATTCTGAGCTTGTTCTTCCCCAGAACAAGCACTCAAACTATACTGTCTACCAGTATGATGTGTAACTCCTACACCTTGTAGTCCTCTGTCTTATGGAAAGTTTCCTATACGCTGATTTACACACCTGTGATTAATTGTGACCAAACACCTTTTAAACTTATGTAACATTTCCTATACACTGGTTTACACACTTGTGATCGATTGTCTTTGTGTAGTGTGCGCGCTGTAATGTGCTCTGACACCCTACACTGATATGAGTGGCGCTTTATAATTAATTTAATGCATCTGAGAGAGAATGGTTATGGAAACTAGAGGGGCATTGTTATAGGGTGGTGATGGCTGAATCCATGGCGGAGGTGGGCATTGGGGGGGCACCAAAAAACATTGTTGCACCGGGCGCCATCAGCACTAAAGCCGCCCCTGATTTTGCATAAGTGGGTAGGAAGATTAGAATCAAAGCGAAGGAGTTTTAAGACCGCTTCTATTTTTTTGCACTGAGGGGACCTCGATGTGAATTCACTTGTATTGGCATATGTGGGCATAGAAAATAACACTGTCCTCGTGTCTCAACCAATATTGGTAAATATGACTGGTTGTGTGACGAGCGTTGGTGCATGTGGTACAGCCGAGTTGGCAAAACGCTGTATGTGCTTCCTTATGAACATGTAAAGCGTACTCGCATGTGTGCATCTTATAACGCAGCGTAAGTAAACATATTAGTGAGTATGTGCTCCGCATTCCTGCGTCATAAAGAGCATGCAAACGTTAATGGTGTCAATAAAAAAGTCCCCGGTGCACGCCTGTCTGCAGATAGACTCACAACATATAAACCCTACACGTGCTCAATTTCTGACAATGTATTACCACATGGTTAATATACCTTTTCTTGAAGTCGCATGGGCCCCAGGGCTTTAAGTGGGCCGGGTCTCACCGGTGCTGAGCACCAGCAGTTTTTTAAAGGGGCCCTCAAAACGGGTCTCTATCGGGCTCTGTTTTGTGTCCTGGCACAAGTGGTTCGTTTTTTTCTGTACTGCAGTGACAACAGGCACATCGATGTGCGCGTGCTCACTTCTCACTAGTGGAGAAGTTACGGCATGACGTCATGCCAGGTGAGCTTTGTAGGGGAAGGGAAACCCTTTAAAGAGAGTCATTTTCTCTCTTGATTTCCCTTCTCTTTTTGAAACTCAGGAGCAGCAACATTGTCGTGGTGTCACCAGGGCTTCAAGTGGAAGCTTTTTCAATATTATATACAAGCCACAGTTGCTGCTTATTTATCTTATGCAACTAACAACCATTGACAAAGCCAATAGTTCTGACTTGTTGTAGGTATGATGTTACTTGTTGTATCATATATCTGGATGCAGTGATAGAAGCAGCAAAATCCAAGTTGGGCGACACACTACGTTAAGCACAGATTTTTAGTTCACGTGTTTTAAGCCACTTCCTTAATTACATTGGCCACGCCCCTTTGAGAGACCCCCAGATTTTTCATCCCACTTAAAGCCCTGATGGGCCTCATAGGTTGCCCTCCCGAAAGAGAAATGGAAACAAATTGAAGATCTATTTAAAAAAACAACATTCAAGACAGAAGAGGTGAAGTTGTAAAACCTCTTTGCAAGAGTAATTCTCATTGTTTGTAAATACGAGTAAATACTCGGTTATGTAGTGTCTAGCCATTTTTTAGGTCTCGCCTAGCGTTGGAGCGCGCATGCGCTCCTCGCTCTGCGAGGCATCTTGTAATTGATAAGATTTCTGAAGGGGACTTGAAGCACCGCCCATCATTTTCATTGGCTGGCGTCATTTATGCTAAACGCTGGCCTCCGATTGAAAATGAGGCTTCTTTGTTACTGCCCTGTCTCCTTTTGGCCCCGCCCATCCCGACTGGATCGTTTCCTTGCGGCGTTACACGGTGGGCTTTATCTAGTGGGTGAGCAGTATTTTTTTTTAACGGGGACAATGGCCGCTGCAGTGCTATGGGACACTGCGCTCATGTTTTTTTTTTTTTTTTTTAAACTTTTTGAGCGCGGTGCCCGCTTCTGGGACACCGCGCTCCGTTTATTTATTTATTTTTTTAAACTGTAAGACTGAGCGCGGCGCCCGCTTCTGGGACACCGCGCTCGGTTTATGTATTTATTTTTTTAAACTGTAAGACTGAGCGCGGCGCTTGCTTCTGGGACACCGCGCTCGCTGCTACAAACTGTACAATGCTCTGCGGTGAAGGACAGACTGGCCTCAGTCTTTCAGTGCTCAGTGGAGGGTGGAGTTCGAGCGTGTTCCATGGCGCCAGTGTGTGCCAGATGCACCATTTCACAGTAAAACAGCCCAAGAGACTCATACAGTAATCCAGAAAGAAGAAACCAATGAAGAGAAAGCTTCAAAAATTGAGGTTTGATATTGTCACAGCTCTGATCACCTGTGTAGAAGGAGCACAGGCCTCCCGTTACCCACACCAGGAGAGTGCCACCATGCTACACTCGCTGCAGCGCCAACCACAGGCACTGCGCACCGCATCACCCACCTCAAAGCTCGGCGAGTCACTGCATGTCACACTGCATCATCTCGACTCCATCTTTTAAACATCGACTTTGATGCTTTCAAAAAGTCAAGTATTGGAAATATTTCTTATGCGCCTCCTCCGCATACGTTCCAAGAAGCGAACACGTCCGGGCAGCGTTCTGGTTTCACAACAGATCCCCGAAGTGCCTCCAAACCCAGGCATTTCTGGAGCTGCAAATCATTCTCAGACAGTTTTTGACATCTTCGGGCTTATCGCACGAATCTCCTTCTCTGCAGAATGTCTCCACTGATGGCCCACCCCAGCCCCCATAACACACTTACATCCCGCAAGGCACCACGTGCAGCAGCTACATCAGCTTTGCCTTTGCCAATAACATGCTGCTTTTAAAAACCAAGCATTTGCAATGCAATAGGTCTCGCATTTATGCGAGTTTAAGCTATTGGCATTGTAAATGACAATGCCTTTTATTTATGTTTTAAAAACCAAAACATAAATAAAAGGCATTGTCATTTACAATGCCAATAGCTCAAACTCGCGTATATGCGAGACCTATTGCATTGCAAATGCTTGTACTTTACTTCGGGTGCAGCGTATCCCTTCTTAGACAGTCCCTCCTGACCTGATTGTTACCCGGAAGGAATAACGGAGTGCTTTTAAATGGTAAAGGTTGCGCCTCTTAGCAATGTGTCCTGATTCGGCTAGGCGTCGGCCCAGTGGTTTAGATGACAGACTCTAGGATTTAGTGCCATATCTTTTTATTTACTCAAGGACCCGTGTTCAGTTATTAAACACTCTAAATGTGCTTCTATAATAATAGCAAATGTTTTTGACAATCAAAAGTGCGGTGTATTTCCAATTGTTATTTCTGCTGAATTTTGGGAGCTATCCTGCCCCGTTTATATATTGGTCACAGGATGTTTATTCAGAGATGAATAACTAAATCGTCATATCCCATTATTATGGCTCGTGTTATTGGACTAAAAAACAGCAAAAGGGTCTTCATTTCATGAAAGAGTCTTTTCTGTGGCTAATCTATTTGGCAAATTTAATGTCTAGAAATGACCTAAATCTAGGTTATATATTTTACCTGTTTGTACAATAGCTTCAAGGGTACGTAGGCATGTGCTTTAGGGCTGTGCCCATTTAATCGAGGGGAGTTATAGGGAGGGGGGCAAGTAATACGTCCCCTCGTTGCTGTGTGTGAGCATTAGTAAACTCACTGTTGTACCTTCCAAAGCTGTGTAAACCGCACACACAGGCTGTGCAGTGGCAGGCCTGAGACATGGTTAAAGGCTACTTAAGTGGGTGGCACAATCAGTGCTGCAAGCCCACTAGCAGCGTTTAATTTACAGGCCCTTGGTACAAGGGGTACCACTTTACCAGGGACTTATAAGTAAATTAAACATGCTAATTGGGAGATAAACCAATGTTACCATGTTTAGGGTAGAGAGCACAAGCACTTTAGCACTCGTTTCACTCAAAGCCAGCAAAAACAAGGTCAGAAAAGTGGAGGAGGTAGGCAAAAGGCGGAGACCACCCTAAGGCTGTCAGGTCTAATACGTGACCCCCCCTCCCCCCCCCCAGCTGAAAGTGGGGAGAGCTACCCAACCCCTTGGGAGTTCTCTTCTCTAAGGTGGAAGAACCTGGAGAGACCATCAGCATTGGCGTGGTCTGTCCCTGGGCTTTGCTCCACCATAATTACATTCCCTGTAGAGAGATGGACCACTGCAGCAGTTTGGGATTTTCACCCCTTATCTCCCTGAGCCATCTGAGGGGCCTGCCATCTGAGGGGCCTGTGGTCTGTCTGGACCAGGAAGTGAGTGCCAAACAGGTATGGTCTCAATTTCTTCAGTGTCCTGACGACAGCAAAAGCTTCTCTCTCAGTGGCACTCCACCTCTGTTCCTGTGGAAGTTACCTCATGCTAATGAATGCTACCAGTTGGTCTAGGCCATCCTCATTCAGCTGTGATAAGACTGCCCCTATGCTATGCTCTGAAGTATCTGTTTGCACGATGAATTGCTTGGAGAAATCAGGGGCCCTGATACAGGTGCTGTACACATGGCTTCTTTGAGGGAATCAAAGGCTTTCTGACAATCCTCTATCCAGATCACCAATCTGGGCTGCTTCTTAGAAGGCAGCTCAGTTAAGGAGGCAACAATGGTGCCATAACCCTTAAAAAATCTTCTGTATAACCTGTGAGGCCTAGGAAGGCTCTCACTTCTGCTTGGGTTTTAGGTGGTTGCCAAGCCATGATTGTTTCATTCTTGGCCTTGAGGGGCTGCACCTTGCCTCCACCTACCAGGTGTCCCAGGTACATCACAAAACCCTGCCCAATCTGGCACTTAGTGGCCTTGATGGGCAGGCCTGCCTGTTGCAGGGCCTAAAGAGCCTTATGGAGGTGGTGCAGGTATTATTCCCAGCTGGAACTGTAGACAGCAATGTCGTCTAGGTAGGTTGCACAAAAGGCCTCCTTACCAGCCGGGACCCTGTTAAGCAACCTTTGGGAGGTAGCAGGGACATGTTTCAAGCCAAAGGACATCACCGAAACTGGAAGTGGCCCTCTGGGGTAGAAAATAATGACCTCTCTTTGGCCCCCTCAGTCAGAGCAATCTGCCAGTACCCTGATGTCAAATTAAAGGTACTGAGAAATTTGGCGGCACCCAGCCTGTCAGTGAGCTCATCAGCTCAGGGGATGGGGTGTGCATCTTTCCTGGTGAATGAGTTGAGTCTACGGTAGTCCGCACAGAACTTGAGTTCTGGTGTGGTGCCTGGTGGGGCAGCCTTTGGCACCAACACCACAGTACTGGACCAGGGACCTTTAGAGGACTCAATCACCCCTAATGCCAAAATCTTGGAGACTTCCTCCTTAATGCCGGCTCTCACCCTGTCTGACAACCTGTAAATTTTGTTCTTTACAGGCGGACTGTCTCCAGTGTCAATATCACGGACACCCAGATATGTGAATCCAGGGGTGAGTGAGAACAGTGAGGCAAACTGTCCCAGCAACTGGTAACAGTCACCCTGCTGTTCTGGGGTCAGGGTGGAAGAAAGGATGACACCCTCCACTGACCCATTCTGTTCCTGTGCAGAGGGAAGGTCAGGAAGAGGTTCACACTCCTCTTCCACTGCCTCATCTGTCAGGAGGAGCATGCTCACTATAGACCTCTCAAAGTGAGGCTTAAGTCTGTTTACATGGAGAACCCTTAGGAGGTTCTTAGGGGTCTGGAGGTCCACCAGGTACGTAGCCTCACCCTTGCGCTCCTTGATTTTGTGTGGGCCGGTCCAGCTGTCCTGAAGAGCCCTGGGCTCTACTGGCTCCATGACTCACACTTTCTGGTTAGGCTGAAACTCCACCAGAGTGGCCTTCTGGTCATACCAAAGCTTCATGACTTCTTGGCTGGCCTCTAGATTGTTTTTCGCCTTTTTCAAGCATTGGTACATCTAATTGCGGAGGGCCAGCATGTAGCAGACCACATTCTGGGGGGGGGGGGGCGTTCCTAGGAGCTTGATCCCACCCCTCCTTGACAAGGCTCAGAGGTCCCCTAACAGGGTGGCCATAAAGGAGTTCAAATGGGCTGAACCCTACTCGTTTCTGTTGCACCACACTGTAGGCGTAGAGGAGGCATGGCAAGAGGACATCCCACTTATGCCTCATGGGCTCAGGGAAACCCATCATCATGTCCTTCAAGGTCTTGTTGAATTTCTCCACATGCCATTGGTTTGGGGTTGACAGGGAGCCCTAACTTGTATGTTACACTACACTCACCCCACATGGACTTCATGTACGTGAACATGAAGTTAGTGCCTCTGTCAGATACTACCTCTTTGGAGAACCAAACACGGGTAAAGATCGCCATCAGAGCTCCAGCCACCATGAGTGCACTCACTGACCTCAGAGGAATGGCCTCTGTATAGCGGGTGGAATGGTCCACCAGGACAAACCTGTTGCCTAAGGCTGTCTTGGGGATCAAAGGTCCAATGACGTAGATGCCCACCCTTTCAAAGGGCGTACCAATGACTGGTAATGGGATCATAGTGGCTTTTTGCTTTTTCCCTTATTTCCCATGTGCCTGGCAGGTGGGACAGGACCTGTAGAATGCATCTGTAGCTGTCTTCATTCTGGGCCAATAGAAGTGGGATACAAGCTTGGTGATCGTCTTGTCTTGCCCTAAGTGTCCTACCAGGGGTATGTTGTGAGCCAAACCAGTAGGAAGGTCCTGTAAAACTGGGGGACCACCAGCACATGGGCTGCCTCAGAACCAGGAGTCTTAGGCTCACTATAAAAGAGATCATTTTCCCAGTAGATTAGGTGAGCCCCAAAGGCTTCACTTGCTGCATGGGCTGAGACCTAGCAGCTCAAGCCCACGAGTGTTAGACACTCTTTCTGCGCTTGGCGGAATGTCTCCCTGGTGGTCCCACCGTTAACCTGCCAGCTGGCAAGCTCAGGTAGGTCACCTAGGGTGGCAATGTCTTCCTTTGTTGGCTCAGGGGCCTCCTCCTCAGGGACCCCGCCAACCTCCACCATGGGAATTTCAGGGGCTGGTTTCACATGCCCCTCACCTTGGCAGCTGTCTGGACCATTGTTCCAGGCTCCACTTGAGTGTGGTCATACAGACCCACTCAAGCTATCTCATCATCTCCAAGTGAGACCTGAGCTCTACCTCCCTCCAGGTAGTGTGCTCTAGGTCATTGCCCAGCAAACAATCAACAGGCATGGCAGGGCTTACAGCAACTTTCAGAGAATCCCCCCCCCCCACTCAAAGGGAATCAGAGTCACCGGTAGATGGCTCTCTCGATTGTCGGCAACTACAACTTGGTGGAATGTGTTTGGTAGGGCCTGCTCTGTAGACACTAGCTGACTCTTGACAGTAGTCATGCTGGCTCCTGTGGCCATTAATGGTGACCAACTGACTATACTTAGAAGTATTTGAAGGCATGTGGGCTTCAGGCACTATTTCTTTATCCCCCAGGGAAACTAGTGTCACCTTTATTTGTCTCCAAAAAACGAACTGGGACTATCTCCTCCCCGAGCGCTACACTTGCCAAACCTGGTGTCTGCAAACCGGTGGGGGGCTGTGCCCTCCTGGGACATTTGGAGTCACCCTTGTTGTGCCCATATTTGTAGCACTATGTACATTGGAGTACAAACCTCCCGGTATTGTGATCAAAGAACGTTTTGGGATCAGACTAGGACTGGTTACCACTAATCCCTTGGGAAATATTTTGGGGACCTTTTGAAAATTCCTTACTTTAAATTCCCCCCTCTTTTTTCTGTTGGGGACCCAGACCACCTTTGTGGGCGTCCCCCCCAGCTGCTTTCTTGGACACTCTGGTGCTAGCCCTGAGGTCCTCCTCCTCAGCAAGCTTCCTGGGGTCAGTTAGCTTACTGACCACTAGTGCTGGTGCAACTCAGAATAACAGATACTGTGGATGTGCTCTCTCATGGCCAAATGGTACAACCCATTAAAATCTCTAACCTTGCTGCCCCTCACCCAGCCATTCAGTGCCTTACTGGAGTAATTTACAAAATCTACCCAGGATTGGTTGGGGAGCTTCTGGCTGTCCCTGAATCTTTGGCGATACTTTTCAGGAGTCACCCCAAATTTGGCAATTAAAAAGGCCTTCATAGGGGTATACTTTGTTTGATCCCCAACCTCTGTCAGAAGTGTGTTCCTCTCAAGTGTTGGCATGTGTTTCCACTGACTGCCCCCGTGCTCCTCAGGAACCCTGAGAACCTTCAGTGCAACTTCATAAGCAGAAAACCTTTTACAAATGTCATCTCCCGCCACATAACTGGGCACTAAATCCTTGGATATGAATATTTTTATCTCCATCAGGTACTACATGTATGCTGCCACCATCACTGCTGGAATCTAGCTGCCTGGCCTTGATATCCAGCTCTTTCAGACTCAGTTCAAGAGCCAGTAAAAGTTTTTTCTCTGCTAAGCCTTTTTGGCCTCCCTTTCAGCCTTTTTCTCTTGGGATCTCCATTTCTAATTTGCCCATCTGCAGCTTGAATTCCCTCTCCTTCCTCCTCTCCCTCAGCTCCTCAGGGGATAGGCCATGAGAGGAGACACAGCTTCTCACAAGCAGCTCAAATTAAATGATTTCACCCACAGTCACTGCAGGTGGTTCATCAGAAGAGTAATTCTCAGGCTCCCCCAATCCATCATTCTCTTTGGAGTGGGCTTCTGCCCAGGCCCTCAGTGCCTTTTGTAATTCCAGCATCTTGGTGGCACTCTTGGCATTAGCCCCACCTCGCTGCAAAAGTCTTTAAGCTGAGCCACTGTGTAGGTTTCCAAGTTGGCCAGCTCATATTCGATGGTTCCAGTTGCAGAACCGATTTCAAAACAGAAGAGATGCCAATACTGATATTCAGTCGATGTTCATTCTATAAGATCACACGTGAAACTCATTGTGATCTGATCATCAATTTCTTTTTTCTTTTTTCATAATAGAAAAACGGTCAGTCCGTTTTTTGAGACCATTTTTTCAATGGTCAACACAAAACATGGTTCTTCAAATATTTACATAGACCACAATAAACCACATCTGATCAATAAACAATTATTTACATATATTTAGATGTCACACTTATTAGACAACAAAAGACAAAACATAGACAACAAATAATGCATATTTAAACAAATAAGCAAGCTCAAATTCCAAGAACTTCAAAAAAGTGCAAAACTAACAAAGGAAGGAAAAAGGAAAAAAGAGAGAGCCCAAAGGTGGATTTTTTTAGACAAGTAGTATTTTAACAACCTTAGTCTTTGGGCAAAGACCAAACAGTGTTCAGTCCAGGGCAACCTAGTGATTTTATCAATCTTTTTACAACCGTTCATGCCAAGATGCAAAAGAAGGTTGTCCTGACAGTCTGTTTGTTCACTTGAAAGGTCATATTATGGTCAACGCGTTTCGAACCCGGAAAATTGTTTTAGGGTTCTCCTCAGGACCTAGAACTGTAAAGAGCTAAAGAAATGGAAAGAAGAAAAGGAGAAAAAAGAAAGAAAAACACTTGTGTTAATTTTTACAACTCCATTTTCATGGGAAAGAAACCAGCTAAACGTAGCCTCCCATAGTTAATAAGGAATTACCTTAGTCTGAGGTCAGCCGATCTCAGTTTAAAAAAAAAAGGGTGATCCTGAATGCGGCGTTATATGCCCTGTTTTTAGAACTGTAAGAAAAAAGGACAAGAAGCAGCAATAAGTCCAAGTCAGTCATATATGTGTATGTTTGTCGGGTGTGCCAATTTTTTGAGGCGGTTATCCAAGAGAACTAACTTTTGGAACTCCAAAATGGTGAAGTGTGGAAGGGCAGTGCTTTACTTTTAGAATCGTTGCTTCTCCGGCTGATCTGGGGGGGGAGGCAGGCCCGGGTGGGGTGGCGTACTCTTCTACTTGATTACAAACACGGGGGTTTCAACGCACCTGATATTTATCTGTATTATCTGTGCGCGCAGGCGCAATATGCGCATTTCTGGTTCACATCTCATGATTTCATTCCACACGTAGCAGTAGAACACTGGGACGCTCACCCCATACCGCTGAGCGCCATCCTAACACATAACCGTCGTCTCACCTCGTGATACGATTAACACTATTAATTCGACGATCGCTGCCTGGCAGGCATTGGGCCGTTTGGCTGAGAAACTGCCGCTATACTCCCCGTTGCTTCCTATCGCATACCATGCGGACATGACGGTGACCCACGAGGGGGGTATTATGCGCGCCTTAGCTCAGGCGGGAATTGATAAAATGCGAGATCTGTTTCCACATGGCACGTTCCTGTCATCTGGTGATGTTGACTACATCCAGCAAAAAACCCTGTTGTTCACTTTCTCACTTCACAGGCTGCGGAGAGCTTCGCAGGCCCATTTCCAGTCGTTCCCGGCGGAGCCTCCGACGTCCCTAGCACTACACGTCTTACTTACTAGCCCCACCCGACACAAGCTAGTTTCTAAGTTATACCGTGCTGCCAGAGCTGACAAGGTTCTTCCTGAGGATAAGAGCCTGATTAAGTGGAACGAGTGTCTAGACCCACCACTTACTCAGGAAGATTGGGAACACTGCTGTGCTCTGACTGGTGCCCTCACATCTAACGGGAAACTGCGTATCATCCATTTCAAATATCTCCATCAGGTCTACCACACACCTCGTAGGCTCTTTCACTATGGGCTTCGGGATTCAGATGCATGTACACGATGTGGCACTTCGGGTGCAGATTTTTGGCACCTAGCCTGGGCATGTAGGCAGGCGCAAAACTACTGGTCTGAGGTGGTAGCTAAGTTGTCTAAAATTATTGGGGTGGAACTGGCCTGCTCGCCCCAGATGTGTTTACTGGGTTTCCTCCCGTACCCAAAAGGTGCTACAGGTAGACTAGCCAAAGTGGCACTGCTTATTGCCAAGCGACGAGTGTCGATGGTGTGGGGCAGTAAACGCAGTCCTAAAGTTGCTCAGTGGCTTAAAGATCTGATTTACTGCAGAGAGAATTTAGTGCTATATGCGGAGGAGTTGCCGGTGTCCTCCCGGCCGAATGATATATGGGAGCCATTATTGATTCACTTGCGTGAAACTGTTTCGCACGATGCCCCTGAAACCACGGATATGTAATCATTACTCAATGTTAATGTTTGCGATGTATGCTACTCACAACTGTGTTATCGAAATTGGAATCTACCCTTCTGTGTGTATACTTTATGACCATGAGTTGTTGGACAACATTGTTTGTTTTTGCTCTCTCACAATGTCTTAATTGTGTATTATATGACACTCTATGAAAATCAATAAAAAAAAATTTTTTTTTTAAAACTATGTTTATGAACATAGTATAAAGGTAGTTATATTAGATTTCTTATGCATTTATGTTTTCTTCAAGTGTTTTAATGTTAACACTCTTCTGATTATCCATGACGGCCTCAAAAATGTATTATGTCTTTCCACTGCAGGCCTTACAGAAATGTATTTTGTCCTTCATTATTTCCTCTGAAATAGGATAAAATGTTGACTTAGTTTGCTTTAGTTACAAGTATAATCACTAATGTTCCTTCCTACAGTATGAATATTCTCTTTCTATGAGTAATTGTGTCAAAATATGTTGCAAGCCAACTCGGAAGCGAGAGCGTGGACATATTGAGTTGCAAATGTATTTCCTAATTCCGAGGTGAATTTAGATATTGTACATTCTTAGAAAACTGAAGAACAGAGACCAAAGGTATTACGTGTAGGTTCCGGATGATTTGGGCTGGAGAATGATAATTCCATGATCACACCATGGATCCTAACCAATATAATATTGAAAACTGTGCAAAAGGCTACATTTGTGGGCTGGAGTTGTGAACATTTCGAGGTATAAAAACTTTGTGGGGAAAAGTAAGTGTGCGGCAATTTCCTTGCAATTCTTGGGTGTGACATGCTGTCGGTCCAAACTCTGACTATCCTGAACTGAACTCTCCTGATTTCCCCTGCACTTCCTTGGTTGGTGAAGTTGAGCAGGTTAAACCTTTCGGCTGAAGGATTAATTATTGCAGACTATTGCACGCTGTGCATTAGTCCATCTTGCGTCTCAGACCTGATATTCTACATCAGAACTTTGATTGGTATTATTCCTGAAATTGCATACTGAATTGCAATGCATGTTTATTTTTATTTTTCTCTCCTCACACCAGTTATTTAATTAGATGTGATTTGCTTTGAACTGTGATTATATTGTGTTTTTACCTGTATTCAAATGAAACCTATGTGCTCAAAGTTCTAATGTATTGTTGTGTTTTGACCATTCATATTTTGAAGATTAGATAAAAGTGCCATGATAAATCCACTGAGTTTATTTGCTTATTGATGAATATTATTGACAAGTATTGGTTATTGATTTCATTGTTGTTAGATAGGCATTTCTTCATTACAGGTCCTCATGAAGGAATGGCTTCCGTTTCTAATTATCTGAGTCCCTATTAGCTCTTACAAAGATTTATCGGAGGACCTCATGATTTGTAAGTGGTTGTAGAGTTTCTATGGGCCCGAACTCTATGTTGTTGTGAATTATATTACTGAGGTTGGAGTTTATAGTGTGGTGGGTAATCTGTGTCTGTGCCCACAAAAATCTACAACACTTCTGCTGGATCACCCCAAAACCGGTCCCAGGATGCTAGTTTCCAGTCCAGGAAATACCTGGCTTGGCAGTTCGGGCTGGACTGTTCTAATGAGGAACAGGGTCAAGACTGATTTGCCCATGGCTGGGTCTGAACTGAGGTGGCGAAGTGAGCTAAAGAACGATGTTGGATTCAACCCAGATCTGTGACTGGGGGTGAGTGTCTGAAAAGTTTCTGCGCTCCGTCCATCATCTCCTTGTGTTTACTTTTAGAAAGTTGGCATTTTCCTCCCTTAGCCATTTAGTGCCTGCAGTCTGTCTCTGGGTCACATGACTGGGTGTAGCCGACAACTGGGCTTTGTGTATTCCTCCTAGACAGCCACATACAATAGAGGGCTTAGGTGTGCCTGGATGGGCCATCACTGGCAGCATGGCAGGGGGGATCTGGGCACAGCCCTAGGTACACTAAGTATGCTGTGTCCTGCCTCCACACAAAGGGCTGTATAACCCCTGTAGTTAGTCTGGAACCAGGGCATGGGAGGCAGGAAACCTGTGCCCTTCAAAGGGAAATCTCTAGAAGCATCTCCAATTTTAAAGGTGGACCTGGTATAAATATTGGACCTCAGACACCAACTCTTCTGCCAGGAAGAAGGAAGAAGGACTGCTGTACTGCTGAAAAGACTGCCACTCTGCTGCCCTGCTGTGCTGACCTGCCTTTTGCCTGGGTGAGAAGGACTGGACCTGCATCTCTGAACCCAGGGCCCCAGAGTGACTCCAAGGGCTAGTTGTTTTGGTTAGCATCCTGATCAGAAACCTAAGGAACATAACAGGCTTCCAAAAACCTTGAACCCAGCATCTGGACTCTGCCATCTGTAAGTCCTGCCCTCCCAAAAGGTGCCTACCCCAGTCCTGGACCGTTGAAAGTGAGCCTGAAGGTGCTTCTGCTAGCCCAGCTTTGATCCCTATTGGCACTGATGCAAAGCGAAGCGATGCAAAGCCCCGCAAAGCCTCACTGCACAGCTGCCAGCCTCATTGGAATTGATGCAAAGCAACCCAAAGCCGCACCAAACCTTGCCGCACAGCTGCCAGCCTCATCAGAACCGCCGCAAAGCCCCGCCAAGTTACGCCACACAACTCAAGGGGGAATCGATGAAAAGCCTCGCCGCACAGCTTCATTGGAACCGAAGATGCATGACGCAAAGTCTCACAAAACCATGCAGCGCACCAAGATTTAAGGAACTGTGTTCAGCAGATCTGAGTGGGTCCCAGTAGCTGGCCCGCGCTCCATCACAGTCAGCCTAAACTTGTGACTTTGTCCCGGTCCCGTGCGACCAGATAACCACAGGTGGCGCTTTTTGGCACTATTTTCACTTAAATCTTTAAAATTGAAAATTCCAGTTCTACTGATTGGATTTTTGTTGTTTTGATCTTGATTTATTTATTACATTTTGATCTATTATTCTAAATTGGTGTGGGATTTTTCTTGTGTTGTGTTTTCACTTTATTACGATTTGAAGTGCTGCATAAATACTTTAGATATTGCCTGTAAGTTAAGCCTAACTGCTTTGTGCCAAGGGTTGAGCATAGGTTAATTTGGAGTTTGCTGGTGCCTTACCATGACAAGGATTGTGGTTGCTGCTTGAGTAAGGTTTCACCCCCCCTCAACGAGTAACCCAATTTCTTACAGTTGTTTTCCAAGTTTTGTGCAGCCAATGCTTCCTTGTCCAAGATGGTGTTTGATCACTTTCTTGTGAAGTAATTTCCTGTTCTACTACTATAAAAAGGGAGCTTGGAACTCAGAAGGATGAGTTAAAACACATTCAGTGCCCCTTTTTTCATCACGTTCATCGTCCACCTTAGATACTTGTTGTCCCTCATTTTTGCTCCTTTTTTCTGCAGCTGTTTAGGTCTCGCCTACGCAGCGCGCATGCGCTGCATAGGAAAAAGACCTTTAGAAATCGATTCAGTTTTGGCCCCAAAAACGTGCACGCGTTGCATTGCTTTGAATGGCAACGGGTGCACGTTTGGCGATTCCCTTGCAGGAGCGAGCTTTGACAGATGGTTCCTGCTCGCTCCCGCAAGGGAAACAGGCGCAAGCCCCCTCCTCTCTCCCCTCCCCCTGCTGCCTCCTCCTCTTCTCGTCAGCGCGAGGCGCGCGCGCTTGTTTTTTAAAGGACTTGAGCGAAGGGAAAACCACTGTCAAGATGGCAGCTGCAGGAGCAAGAAGGTTGTGACTATAGGTGCTGCAACTCATCACTGGGGTTTCCAGCGTTACACGTTGTTTTTACATTCTTTTTGGTTTAAAATGACCTGCTGGGTTATCTTTCTCAGGCTTCAGCCCAACACGCTGCATTTTTATGTCATTCTCTGCTGCAGAGACCAGCTTGGAAATCTTGCATTTATTTTACGTTCCTTCTGCCCGCACCATCCCCCAAGTAGGGGAGGGCACGTCCTGGTTGGATTGTGGCTGTTGGGGTGACAAAGCGGAGCCAGGTGGGGGTGGAGGCACTGCAGGGATTAGGTGAATGAGCCGAGCCTCACAGGTCAGGATGTGGGTCTGCTGCACACCAGGACGATCCCGTGTGCTGCGGAGTGCCTCGGACGCAGTGGGTATATGAAGGGTCCGTCCCCGAAAGCCGAACAGGACAAACCAGGCCTCCGGGGAGACTGTGATTTCCAAATGGAAGGCAGAACTCGTTCTTGTGTCAAAAAGTTGGCAGTTTTGAGCTGTTAGTTTTTATTCCCCGAGCCCGCTGATGTTTGTGCCTGCTTTGTCAGCACAGCCCCAGATCTCCGTGCCGCACATCTGGGGCACTTATAAAGTTGAGGCAGCCCCGAGGTCGTAAGGAGCCCGCATCACTTTTCTCCAGACCCTGACGTTTCTAAAACTCATTTACCATGCAGGTTTTGTGCACGTTGCGTCGGTGAAGTAAAATGCTTTTAATGATACTTTTAGTTTGACGAATAGGAGAAGAAAGCTCTCTGTGATGTTTCACCTGCTACTTACCCTTTTATTTTTTTGTTACTTTGTTTCATTCATTTGATGTTATAGAGCGCCATCGGCAAGAAACCTTTAATATACAAGCAGTAGACACTGCATAGCGAAGATTTTTGGAACCACCTATTAATAGCCCACCCCCCATCCATATATGTACACATTAGTAATGTCAACAGAACAGACGTAAGATGGGTTAACTCTGCAGCTCGTGGCAGTGCGTGACAGGGGGCGCTTGGGTGCGCAGTTTGTACAGCGCGCGCCCCCCTTTATCCCTGCCACAACTTCCCACGCACGTGCTGCCATGGGAGGACGTATGACGTAAATAGACGCACTCGCCCCCTACAGGCTGCTGCCAGACGCAGCAGGAAGGCCTCACCCTGCCTCTGCCCCTACACTCATCTCCCCTTGGGACTAATCCCTTCCACGCTGGGGTTGCTGTGTGTAGCACATGTGTGACATTTACACAACTCCAAAATTACCCCCCATCTTCCTATTGCACATAAACCTGAGACCAGTTATTAATAAACCATTTCATTCCAGGCCTTCATCATTCAGCAAAGTGGCCTCTTCGCAGACATCGGTGAATTTGGTATCCAAATCAGCGACCGCGTTGAGACTTCAACCACACGTTTATTTTCTTTTGATACTACTAGACTGACCCTAGTGCACGGTTTATCTTTTTGTTAAACATTGAAGGTATTGCCCATAATGTTTCCTTTTGTATTCACAAAAACAATTCTGATTGAAATCTAGATGATCTTTCGCCTGCTACTGAAACGTAACCATCTCCTGACTTTGGGCTGGTGATCTGTGCTGTGCTGGCTGCGATTGAACCCTTATTGTGTATCGCTGTAGATTGAAAATCAGAAACCAAGCTCTTCACATCATTATTCTTTCATCGAATTAAGCCTTCGAGATGTTGGCCAACCAACCTTGTACCATGTCATACCTAAAGGCCATTCAATCTTTAGGCTGTGCAGTACAGGATATCTTTAATAGGTTCACGAGGCGCACAGGGATGCAGCTGTAACACGGAAGATCGTATATCACCATTCAAGCTTGCTTCCTAGTTAATTACTGGTCCATTTGACTTTTCCTGTAGGTTGTAGGCCAACCAGCCCTGTTCCATGTCATGCCTAAATGCAGGTGCATAGCTACGGGGGGAGGAGGGGCGCTTTGGGGTGTTACACCGACCCTAACAAACATACTTTCCGATCAGTAGTTGGGTAAAGGTGCTTTCAGTTGGGGATGGTGAGATGTCTGGCGGATTTAACCAGGGATGTTTAAATAGACACAGACAAAACGCACACACACACTCTCCCTCTCTGTTTGAAAGTCCTCAAAAATGTTGGTTGTTTTACAAAATATTGTGTTTTCTCTCTTAGTACTCCTACCAATCTGCATTCCTCTCCCTTTCCAATGCCCATGCCCCTATCATGCACCCTGCTTGTTGTAAAAAGTATTTTAACATTATATGCCAGCCCGATTGTTGGAAAATTTGAAGCTTCCCCTCACCCCCAATCTTACTGACTAAGCTACACCCCTACAATGCCATTTGATCGGAAAGATGCACATTACAATATACATTTCCCAGCTTCATGAGGTGCAAGGAGATGCAGTTGCCTGCATTTCCCCTGATCTGTTTACTTACCAATTGGTCTTCGGTTTGCTGAATGTTTAGCACTGATTAGTTTTATTTTTGTAAAAGTAAGACCCTTTTGTGTTTTCCTTCAGTACATCTGTAACGCACATTACCACTATGGTGTGAATCATTTTTGCAACCTCGCCTGGTGCCGTAGAGTCTTTGTTCTACATTTATGACTTGCATAGCTTGTCTTATATGTCTGGCCATTCAAATACAGTGGACAGCTCATGTCAAAGTAGCTTTACTTCGAGTTCATCTGCATCGCTTACGTAACATAACACAGCTACAGAAGTCAAGCCGGCATGTTTGGAACCTCAACGGTGCAAAAAAGATTTATAGTTTGCGGCACTGAGCACATCCTTATATTGCGATCCGAGGCTATACTGACTCACAAACTACTCGCAGATTTTGTCTTGTGGTTTATGGTGTTGGAGTAAGGTACAGCCTTCAGTTGCTTAGCAAACTATGCATTTGTTTCTGGATGGCATTCATTTTGATTCGCTCACATACTGTCCTTGGAATACAGAATAATTATATTTTCAGCTAAACAATTGCCGCTGAGGATGGAATGGTTAGAACAGCAAGGTCTCCTCTTTCAGAAAGAAACCTAGCCTGGGTCCTAGTCTTGAGTTGACCCTTGGTATATGTTTCATAAGTTGGCCCTGCTGATCCTGAAATCAACCACTGCCCACAGTCTCTGCTGGCTGTCGCTTCTTGATAATGGCACAATGCAGATGGGTCTGCATGAGTGTATATAATGTTTCTATAGCACAAACTTGGCCGAATGGCAGCAGTGCACTGTAAGTCGTTAAAAATCCATCATAAAGTAATCTAGAGGTAGGTGGTTTGTGGACTGTTAATGCGTTGTGGACTGCTAATGCGTTGTGATGCAGTGTTCTTTACAGAGGTGCGTCTTTAGCTCTTTCCTAAATTGGAGAAGCATTGCAGTGGTCCTAATGGATATGGGAATCCTGGGTACATAGCTCGAAAAGGCCTGCTTCCTTGCTGTTTTTCTTTTTTATTGTTCTTAGTCTGAAGGCCAGTGATAAAATTTGAGCCTATGATTTCCGGTGCTCAGCACCGGCACTTCATTGTCAACACCGGCACTTATGACAGTCTGCCAAATGGTGGCAATGTCTATCTAACCAGTTGAATGCAACAGCAGTTTAATAATTCAATATACATTACAAATGACTAATATCTGCTGCCCAAGCCATTCTTATATCGTTGGGGGCCTGGAATAGTCTGAATTGTCACACTTTAGGAAAACAATGGTTAGTAGTAGTGTTGGTACTGTCATTTGCAGTGTTGGCTTGGGCAATGGGCGGTGCAAACTGCAGTGTCCTCCTGGCGGGCCGTGGCACTTATTATTATTTTTTTTTTTACAAATTAAGCACTGCTGAAGGCTAACGGTGTGCTGGAAATCACCCGAGATGGCGGGCTTGTCTTCAAGATAAGTGGGGTTACTGGTCTGGGTGACTTTGTAAATGTTGCAGCTGTTTTTTTTTTTTAAATCTCTTTTATTAAGTTTATAAACAAAGAGAAAGTATTAACAAACACCAAGCAATAGTCAATAGTAGTCAGGCAAGAATACAGTGTATACGTTGTTGGTCCACATCAGTGAAGTTATAAAACATACGGCCTATCACTTGGTCATCAAATACAACAAGCATTAAAAATGCAACAGGTCTCGCGTTTTATTAAGTTAAAGCCATTTGCTTTGCTATACAATACCATTAGCAAAGCAAATGGCTTTAACTTTATCAAAGGCGAGACCTATTGCATTTTCAATGCTTGTTTTCCTTTTGGGTTTTTCTGCTAGACTGATTCTCTACTCTGTCTCAGATTAGTGTGGATGTGTTGCTTCTCAACTGTTGTAAAGCTCTTCATTGTCAATTAAGAACTATCCATTTTCTCATGAAGGCATTATTGTGCCGTTTTGTGGCTTTTTCCTCCTAACTAGGACTCTCTTAAAGAAACAAATGATGCCTTTCACATGTATGCTAAGTGCAGTGTGACTCCATGGCTCCTGGAAGGAGTCACCCTCTCTTCGGGCAATCACAAAGGAAACGAGGGAAATCTTCCTTATGTTCTTGACAAATTCCAGCTGGAACAAAAATCATAACCAAATCAGGCTTCTAACCATGCTCCAATATCTTGTAGGTTCTATAGTGGAAACAGATGAGGTTTATCACGGTTCAAGAGAATATTACAATCATGTAAGAGTTTGCAGGATATTTTTTGGACATGGCACAGACCAGCAAATCAGGGTAGGGATGAACAATTCTGTCTTTAACATGCAGAATCGCTACAAGTGGTGCAAAACCGTAATGGAAATCCAAGGTAGCGTTTGAAGGTGAAAGGGGAGGACAGTATACCTAAGCTGCTTTTCCTGTGAATTAGGGTCACCCCTGGTATTATTGGCACACTGGAATGTGAGAGATGGATCTTGGAGCTCCAGAGAGTCCAAAAGCAGTGTGGAAATACCATTGGTAAAAACCTCTGCAGTGTTAACATTTTTAAATGTATCTAATCCCGTCCCAATGGAGTTGTTGAATGGCATAGGTGAAACACCAGATGGATTATCTACCAAAAACACTATGGTATACTTTAAATCTTTCTTCAGGAGGATCCACAACCACTGCATTCTTCTTGACCAATAAGTGGATTAATGTTTTCACTGCATTCTGCTTTCAATGCTTTTTAAACTGAAATCATGATTACTCCTTTGTCCGACAGCGTGAGGTTGATCTTGTTATGTTATGTAATCCGATGCACGTGCACTGACATATGTTTCATGGTGCTTATTCAACAATTGTAATGACCCAAAGCTCTTACGCAGTTTGCTGCAAGATGTTGGAGAACCTTGCGATCCCGATTTTTACAGTGAGGTCCTCGAGATCCTACTGTCTGGAATCATCAAAAACAAGCTGCTTTTGATGGTGAACGTGCCAACTTGCTGGGCACATTTTACAATTTATCCTGAAAGTGATCCTTTTTGGTGTCTTAAACCGCAGCGACCTGCCTGGCCTGTGATATGGGCAAGATCCTTAAGAGTCTAACTTAGATTTTCATTGGCTGGACAATCCAGGTTCTCTGTCTTTAAACACCTTTGTAATAATCTCTTCCAAAAGCAGGCTGAAGAAATGTTATCTACGACTGGAAGCTTACACAGCAATTCCTTCTTTCGACTTTCTCATCTAGATAGGAGATCTCCCTCTCTAGTAGCTTCTGAAGTCAAGGCTGATGCTTTTAAGACTGGCAGCCGCATCTGATAGGAACTTGCATTTCTATATTGGTCATCTGACCGGTAAAGTCCACTCCTTGTTGCATGCAATACATAACGTTTGGAAATCTTTCACAGAGGACACAGGAACTTGTGGAATAGGTAAATGAATTCCTACATAAGCTTTTTTAAAGAAGCAGTCGACACTCAAGTTCACTAGATTATTCTAAGTCGTATCATCCATGTTGGCTGAGGTCTTTTTCTCCAAGCTGGTGATCATAAGGTCACCAGGACTTTCCAGATACCTCCATACTGCTGGATTAACTCCTTACAGCATTTTCCAAATATATGGTACCAGCGGCATGCCAGTGGATGGGCGATGCCAGCGCAGTTGACTCTAATGTCTGTTGTGCCACTGCTAACTCACTAAAGGCGGCATGGACACCAGTGACTCACTCCCCCCGCACACCCCATCAGTCCCAATGTGTCATCAGATAGGACAGGAGAGGGTCCCAGATGTTCGCTGAGCGTGAGGAGGGGGAGGCAGCAGCTCAGCGTAAGCTGTGAGTTGGTCCTTACAGTGTATAAAATCGTTGAGCCATTCCTTAAACTTGGGTGCCCTGCCTCTACCTACCTACACGTTACCCTGCGTTTTGCTAGGAGCAGTCCCAGTGAGATGAATTTTCTATGTGTGCTTTGCAGCTCTTCAGTGTAGCCTAGCAGCTCTGTGATCAGGGAAAAAGGAATCGTGGTGCCCGTCATGCTGGAAAGGGATGTAAGCACTTCTACCCAATATGTTTGAATAGTGACACATTGCCATGCCAGGTGTAAAAATCCCGCCTCCTCTTGCCCACATCTATCACACCTATCATCTGACCGTAGTTTATATCTGTGTAATCTCTGCGGCGTGTAATAGACCCGGAGCAGAAATTTGAAATGGATTATCCGGAGTTGGCAGTTATCCTCCCCGTTTGTTGACAAGAGAAAGTCCACTGCCTATCAGTGAGTGGGATATTAAGCTCCTGGTCCCATCCCCTTCTAGAGTTGTCTCCTATGATCAGACGCTCTCCTTGCACTGCGTGGTACAGTCTAGACACTGCTTGCTTGCCTGGACCAGTCTAATGGTGGGGGGCTCATGTGGAAAGTTAGGAATATTGGCCCTAGCATCCTGTCTGAGCCTTATATATGTAAATATTTCCAGTGGTGTGGTGCCTCCATTTTGAAATAAAGTGTCTCAGTCCTTAAAGGAACCTTGATTATAGAGGTCACCCCAGCTGTTAATTCCGTTTTTGGTGAGTATATTACGACAGAGTTTTTCATACGTGACCGGGAGCGGAGGATGATATTGTATAGGTAGTGATGGCGAGTATAGAACGGGTTTGCCCAGTCTCCTTGCCAGTTTGCGCCATGCAAAATTTGTGCAAGCGACAGTAGAGTGGGCGTAGCCTTCCTCAGGCACCTTGGCTCCAAGATAAGAAGTGGTCGGTATGGGGGCCATATATCCCTGCTCCACCGCTATGTGCTGCATGAACGGTGGGGGCCGAAGCCAGTAACGCGCATAGTGGGCTTGCGCACACAAAAAATATAACTCCATGTCTGGGGCCTCAAACCCACCACGTGAGAAGGGCAGAGTGAGTATATTCCAACTCACTCTGGGCTGCCGCCCGCACCAGGCGAGTCAAACCAGCTGGGTCTGAAGTGAACGAAAGAAAGGCAGCCGTGGATAGTATGGTATGTTGATAAAAAGATAGAGTAACTTAGGTAATATTACCATTTTGGCTAAAGAAAGCTGTTCCGCTAACAATAAGGGTAGTGAGATCCATCTGGTAATTGAGTCAGTAAAAGACATCATGGCAGTGCCATAGTTCGCCCGCAACGTTTCTTCCCTATCTCCGGAGATGAACACCCCTAAGTACTTTATCTCGGAGTTGCACCAAGATACTGGATAGTCTAGCTGGAATTTAGCTGTGTTAGGAGTGAGAGGGTATAGCTGGGTCTTTTCCCATTTAATGTTCACCCCAGATAATTCCCCGAACCTAATGAACTCCCTGATTACAGGATTTAAGTTAATGTGGGGGTCACGGACGTACAGGGTGACATCATCAGCATAAAGCGACACTAGTATGTGTCTGGAAGGATACCGGAGTGCACAGTGCTTGTGGTATTGCCTGAGTTTGGATGCTAGCGGCTCAATAGCCAGAGCAAAAAGAAGGGGCGAGAGCGGTCACCCCTGTCTGGTGCCCCGCGCGATTGGAAACGGTTTAGAATGCTCCCCATTAACTTGAACTGTGGCTAGCCGCTGGCTGTAAAGTATCTCGATCCAGGCTAGGAACGACGGGGGGAGTCCCATTCTACACAGCACCGCCAACATATAGTCCCATTCCAGCGAGTCCAAGGCTTTGGTTGCGTCTAAAAAAAACGCTACCGCTGCCATGTCAGGGTCCAGATCTTGTAACAACGCAAAGAGTGTTCAGAGATTATGGGACGTGGCCCTCCCAGGTATAAAACCTCCCTGGTCGGGTAAGACCAATCCCCCCATAAGCAAGCTCAGCCTGTTGGCTAGCACCTTCGCCAATATATTTGCGTCACAGTTGATTAAGGATAATGGTCTGTAAGCACTACATGATGTGATATCCTTTCCTGGCTTGAGGAGCGTTATTATCAAGGCTTCTTGCATAGTTTGCGGGAGTGTCCTGATCTGTTTTGCCTCCTCATACTCGTTTTAGGATAGGAACCAAAGTATCGGCATAGCATTTGTAAAAATCGGCAGGTAGCCCATCCAGCCCTGGGGCCCAGCCACCGCGCAGGTACATTATAGCTGCCCGAATCTCGTTTTCCTCGATGTCAGCCACCAGAAAGTCCCTATGGGTGTCACTCAACCATCCCGGGGTGATATCATCAAAGTACACCGGGATATCGTCAGAATGCTTCTTGTGTGCAGTATATAAGGTGGAGTAATATTCCACAAATGCGTGGAGGATGCCTGCAGAGTCTGTATGCAGTTTACCCCCTGCGTCCGTGACACCAAAAATGTAGGTAGAGTGTCTGGGGGTACGTGTGACTTCAGCTAGAGCTCTTCCAGGCCGCTCGCTCTCTCCAAAAGCCCTGGCTCGATAGTATTGAGAGCGAAAGAGCATCTCGCGCTCTGCTACAGCCTGATATTCCGTCACTAACTCAAGGAGTTTCCCCTGCTTCCCCCCATCCTGTATTGCAGCAGTTTGAGCGTCCAATTCTCTGATAGCTTCGTCAAGCTTCTGGAGTGATTCCCTAATATCCCATAGTATCCCCCCCTCCCTGCGCTATGCACATACCACGTATGGTGACTTTAAATGCTTCCCAGACACATGACAGCGTAGGAACTGTCTCTAGATTTCTGGGGAAGAAGTCTTGCGTTTCCTGCCTTATTGTTTCGTGAAAGCTGTCATCTAGGAGAGCTTTGGGTTGGAGGCGCCACATTCTGAAAGGGGAGATCCTTCCCAGGGGGCATAACCGTATCAGCACAGAGGAATGGTCGGAGTATGTACGCGCAAGATGAGTTGCTTCGGTTAGCCATGCACACAGGCCTTTCGACAGCAGCCAATAATCGATACGGGACCAGCAGGAATGTGCTGAAGAATAACAGGTACCCTCATAACCTGAGGGATGTAGAAATCTCCATGCATCAAACAGCTGCCTTTCAGCCATAATATCTAATAAGTGCCTTCCCGCCTTGGTGGGGTGAGCCTGAGAGCTATGGGATCAGTCTACACTGGGGTTCAGCGACACATTAAAATCGCCCCCCCCCCCCAGATAACATAAGTGGACCCTACATCCACACTAGTCCCCAAAGTTTGTCAAAGAAAGTGGGGTCCTCTACATTCAGGCCGTAACAATTTACTAATGTGACTGAGTGCGTATTCATGTGTCCCCACATGATACAGTATCGACCATCCGGGTCACTAAAGGAACCAGCCGGCCGATAATGGACAGTGGGTCGAATCAGAATGGCGACCCCCCTGGCGTAGGTAGAGTAGGATGCAAAATATCTGTGGGCTGCCCATTTGCCTGCGAACGGGGGTGAAGCTCTAGGATCTAGATGAGTTTCTTGTAACATAGCTAACTGGACCTTGTGTCGACCTAGGTAGCCCAATATATGTCAGCACTTACGGGGATCGCGTAGACCGCGCACATTCCACGTCAGTAGGCTATAGGTAAGTCTCTCCCCACGGGGTGTCCTCGTGACCTGCCATTCAGAGATGGTGTTGTGTTATATATATCTGTTTACAAGAGTGGCAATTATGCGGGATGCGTGTGCTTGCTGCTTCATATTTGGAAATCACATAGCATTGGATACTGCAATAAAAAACACAACATTTAACAGACCCCTTCCTCCCCCTCCCTCCACCCATGTGTATGGCCCAATCCAGTATGCGAAATTCCCCCACCCATCGCCCCAGAAATAAACCCTAATAGAAGAATAAATCAGCCTTATTAAGCAAACTAACCCAGATGCCCTGGGACCGACTGCAATAAAGAAGGTGGGTTAAGGAAATTAAGACAGGGAGAAGTAGGGGACCATACCTCAAAAGAGGACGGGCTTGAGAAAGATAGAGACAAGTGGAAAGACAAGATACACAAACGTCAAGGGAGACAGACAAGCAAAAGAAGAAGAGGAGAAAAAGTGTGAGATAAATTTGCATGGGAATTCCCTCCGGAGAGTTGGGCCAGAGATCCCAGCATTACCCTCCTGATGTACGAGGGCGTCCGGGGGACAACCTTATGATGATGCTGGACTAGCACCATTAGTCGCATTGTGCAGGGGCTGGGGGGAGATGGAGTTGCAGTGGAAAGGTGCAGAGTCAGACTTGCAACTGGGAGCGGCAGCTACCACCCCCTCCCTGTTATCTTTATTAAGCACCTGGCATATAGTAGAAAAGATTAAACAGTAATCACGCCAGCGGTCTCGTCAGGTTAGTCCTTTTCGGAGAGTGGTGAATCCAACCTGGGACCTCTAGCCTTCCTCAAGCCGAGGGGAGTGGCGGGACAGTTTCTTCAACAAGTCTAGGGCCAGCTGAGGAGAAGTGAAGTAGTGTTGATTGTCCTGATGGGTAATCCAGAGTTTCGCTGGGTACAGCATTGCGTATGCGATGTTAGCCAGCTGCAATTTGCGCTTGACCAGGGCAAATTTCTTTCTCGCCTCTTGAACTGCCATAGTGAAGTCCGGGAAAATTGAAATTGAGTTCCCCTCATAGTTTAGATTGCGCTTTTCTTGTGCCAGCCGAAGTATGGAGTCCCTGTCTCTATAATTCAGAAGCCGGGCAATGACTGCTCTAGGTGCAGCACCCGGCGGGGGCCTGGCAGCCAGCGTGCGATGGGCTCTTTCCACTACTAGGAGCTTGGAGAGTGAGGAAGCGCCGAACAGGTCTACCAGCATTCGCTCAACATATTCCTCCATTCGCCCTGTGGCAGTGGACTCCGGTACTCCGGTTATTCGGATATTATTGCGGTGCAAGCACGCTTCTAAGTCTTCATTTTTTGCTGCGATAACTTTCAAGAGTCACTCCATGTTGTGTAGCTGCTCACCCTCCATTGCAGACATCTTCCAGCTGCGATATTCTATTTTCAGCCTCTCGGATGCGCCCATCATGTTTCTCGAGTTGTTGCGTTACAAAATCCATACTTATATTCATGGCGTCCATTTTGGACTCAATGGATGGGAGACTTTGCCGCATTGTGAGCAGCAGGGATCGCAGATCTGCTTCTTCTGGCTGTGTTGCCTGTTGGGAGTTCTCCGCCATGGCTATGTCCACGTCTCCGCCAGGGCCTCTCGCTGACCTCCATGGTTCGAATGGCAGTTTGGCTTGCTTGCCATCCGTCTTACCCATGATTCCGGGGAAGTTATAGCACTGAGGGAGGGAGTTCTAAAGCAGTCAACCCAGCAGCATGTTAGGTCTCTTCCTGAGATAGTCACCGGAATTTCTCCCAACAGGGGCTCGCCAATATGCTCAGGCCCTGTCTTGTGTCCATGGCCCGACTGTCCAGCAGCAGTAGCTCCGTTCAGTATTCAGTGCTCAGCGCGAGGAGATATCCCACCTTCACAGTGCTGCTGGTGCACGGTACGGAGGCAGTGTCTCTATTCAAGAATACAAACTATAGTCTCTGTTCCGGAAGAAAAAAAAACGAGCCTAAGGTGACAAGCTGAAGCGCAGCGACCTGCTGCGCGTTTACTATAGCGCCTACTTCTTTCAAGCTCGGCACGGCTCTTCCATGGGCTCCAGCGCGCAGTGCCCCAGGCAGTCGAGTCGTCTCAGCGGGGGGTCTCTGTGCAGATCCCGACGGCACCTCCTGTCCTCCGCCTCACCTTATCAGCGCTGGATTTATTCCGCACTGGCGCCCGCCATCTTGTCTGCGCCATATGTGTCTCAGCAATCTAAATATGGCTGTTTTGCTGGCGATTCCGCTGCGAATTCACTGCCAATTGTGCCAGGGCTACTCTCCGCTGCTCTCCTATAACTTCTAGCACCTAAGGCCGGTCTCTATCTAGGATGATGATGGATTTAGGCCCTGGGCAGGCGGAGCCTCACAGAGGTGCGGCCATCTTGCTTGCTGGCTCGCTAGCGCTCCCAGTGCTACCTCTACTTACCTTGTAATCTAGTGGTTAGGTCAATGTGGTGAATGTAATAGTATTGCCATGTGAAATAATACTTGCAATGTAGTGGGGGTAGCTCCTTTTCTGCTAATGTGGCACCACAAATATGCGGCACCCTAGAGATGCTGTTCCCTCACCTTACAGAAATGCTGACAGTAGATTAGTGTTGCAGTGGAATTGACAAAATATGCCTTCAGTGGTGTTGAGAGTTTCATTTTGTCTCTCATGTAGCCTAGCACCACACTAAGGACACTTGGATACATCCTGAACTTTAGTCTTCCCATTCAAGGAAGAAGTGGTTGTTTAAGAGGAAGTAGTCATTTCTTCCTTGCGAATGGTTGTATGATTTCCTACTTGTTAAAGCTACATCAAGAAGCTTTAAAATTTGCTTTCGTCATCTTGAAAATTACTCTACAACTCTCCCCCTGTATTGTAGGATTTCAATACCCTTTCCTATGTCTGGCGAAGCAACAACATGTTTGGGGCAACTGATTTAAAGGAAAGTCTGTTTTGCAGGCTTGGAAGAGTGTTTCTCTGTTTTTTTAAAATATTTTTATTGGTTTGCTTTAAAGAAGATCAGTACAATACAGTGGTGCTCATGTTAATAGCAAAAGTAAAATTGACCATGTATTTGACATAAAAGCATAAATATATAATCTTATCTAAACTGTGGAGTGAACTCTCAGTATGTTGCAATATACATACAAAATTAGTGTGTTAATGCATGGGGAAACTTTGCCCTGCCAGTAGTCCCATTTAAAAGAGGAGGGGTCCCACTTTTAGGTCTCGCCTGAGACAGAACATGTGCTGTCGCTTGCAAGATCTTTTGTTAACTACAAAAATAAAACTTAAAAAGGGTTTCGACTCCGACGTTAAGGAAATGGCGAACGGAACTCGATAGATGCATGGGAGCAGAGATTGCGGTCTTCCAGGCGAGAGGCTGTCCCCTGAAACACAGGAAAATATGGTCCCGATGGGCAACATACCGAGCTATAGATCTTCCCCCCCTTCCCTCGCAGACCCCTTGATGTATGTGTCTCCCCGTGCATACTGGGCCACACCACGCCTCATTCAATATCATATTCCAGGTGATGCAAGAACTCTAACATATTTACTAAATTATACAGGTAATGGGATTGTCCGCGCAAAGTTTTTATTGTTTAAGTTTGATATTGGTGCTAATTCTGTACACAAATCTGGTACTCTTGAATGATCCAATGTTTCAATGTGTATATGCAGGGCTGCTGCTCAGATGGTACCATACAAAATCAATAAAATGTGTTTTTTTTAAAAAAAAGGGCTTCGAGCCCACCAATTGATTACCATTTGTTGGCGTTATTGTCACTTTAATTTATTTTATTTTCATTGGTTAGCAGCAGCTGGTTTTGTTTTTGTGGTCTGCTATCAGACAGCTTAGGAGGATTTTGGTTACACCTTTGGAATAATATCTTCCAAAAGCAGGCTGAAGAATTTGTACCTTAGGCTGGAAGCTTACACACCGATTCCTTTTTTCCACTTTCTCATCTAGATATGAGGTCTCCCTCTCTAGTAGCTTCTGAAGTCAAGGCTGATGCTTTTAAAAGACTGGAAGCCACATTTAATAGGAACTTGAACTTGCATTTCTATATCGGTCATCAGACCGGTAAAGTCCACTCCTTGTTGCATGCAATACATAACGTTTGGAAATCTTTCAATTCTTCTCATTGGTTAGCAGCACCTGGTTTCGTTTTTAGGTCTCGCCTGGCTTTGGAGCGCGCATGCGCTCCTCGCCTGCGAGAGCTATAGTAAACAAGTCAGTTTTGAGAAGGGGACTCGAGCCCCGCCCCTCATTTCCATTGGGTAGCGTCAGCGTTTATGGTAAACGCTGGCTTCCCATTGGAAAGGAGGGTTTTTCGTTGCCTCCCTTTGGCTTTTTGGTGGACTGGCTCGCCTGCTTCACGGCTGTCGTGAAGACTTTTCTTATCTGCTTGTTTATTTAACAAGCAGATAAGAAAAGTCTTCACGACAGCTGTGAAGCAGGCACGGAGCTCAGAGGCGCACGGGGTCACATGGAGGACAGTCAGCCTGTCTTGTAATTCATTCTCTACGCTCTCTGTCCGTTCTGCAGCTTATCCTCAGTGCTGTCAGTCAGCCCCGCAACTTATCCTCTAACCCGTCTGCCTGCCCTGCACCTCATTCTCTGCACTGCCAAACTGCCCGACCTTGTCATTGAGTGTTTGCCCTGGGCTCTGTCCTGTATCTATTTCCCGCCGCTGCTCTTTTCCTCAGCATCGCCAGCTTGCCCTGCACTTTTTCCTTCACTCCGAGTCTGCCTGCATATTGGCATCTACTTTATTATCAGCCTGCCATGCCCCCATTACTTCGCGGTGCCTATCTGCACTGTATCTCTTACCAGCATACGGTCATACCCCTCACCTCTTTGCAGTCTGCCCTGTGTTTTCACGAGTGTATGTGTTGCTACCTCAATAGCCCCTCAATTCAATATTTTTCAGATGAGCGCCTAAATGTATCTGCTCACGTGCTGCGTATTCGGTTTCCAACTTCCAAACCGCAGCGCTTCCCGCCAACCCCAGCCCTAATCTCTCACTGCTCCGTGTAAAATTCAATGTCCTCCTAACTACGTGCCGCTATGTCCTTCAGCGATTTCTGCCTACCCGAACCGCTTCCTAAAATCCCCCAGCCGCTTCCTGTTTTCCTCCAAACGCTGCTGTGGAAGCTCGTCTGTGAGGGGTGTGACTTCACTTAATGTGCCTGCACATGTACTCACGCACCCACATTCACACCACTCATCATAAATGCATCCAAGCTATGTCTGTCCCACCCTTCCCACGCACAAGACCACCTACAGTTCCACCTCCTTGTACCACCGGGCCCCAATACCAGAATGATTTGCAGAAGAACAAACATTAGAGGTCGAAGTAAGCGGGAACTAATGTCCACTGCTTTTTACAGCCATTTGCACAGCTCCCATACTTTGCATTTTTCCAGACTAAGCCTGTCCTTTTCTGTTACAATGGTGATCAATCCTTTAACGCTGCTCCAAGTGTGCTCCTGGTGAACTGAGAAGCACCTAAAATGTTATCTCCTTAGACCAACCGACCCCCTTCCCTGCCTGAACCCCTCCGCGCTGCATCACTGCCCTGCCACCTTTTTTTTATTGCCCTTCGACCTCTGGGTAAACATCACAAATCATTAACGCGGTGTGTCAAAACAAGCAGCTCCTTGCCCAATCCAATGAAAAACAAACCAGTAATATGCGCATTTCAAAGGTCCCCGATAAGAAACAATTTGCTTGCAGTTTGTTCGCAGGATGGCAGCGTCTGATTGTAATAAAAAGGATCACAAGAAACAGATTCTTTCGAAATATGGCTTCAAACCTAAGACGAGGCCGAGAGATAGGTTGCCATGCTCCGGAAGGTCGAATCCCTCTGTCCGGTACTGGCGCACCCAGGGCATCTTTGGGGGCTGGACGGGGACGAACAACTCCTGTGTAGCTGTTTGCCATTTCTGGTGCCTGTTTTGCCACCCTGCTCACGTAATCAGTCTAAGTTAGGGGTTTGATGGTCATAATGTCTTTAATATTTGCTACTTTGCGTAACTTTTTGATTTTAAGGAGAGGATGTGGCCTAACGGCTAGAGCGGTCGACTTCAAAGCTGGGGAACAGGGTTGAGTCTCGGCAGGGACGCTCAACGTCATGTGATTCTGCGCAAATCATTCAACCTTCCGTGGCTAACAAAATGAATGTGTCCGTCTGGAACACAACTGGTGCTCATGTAAAGCGCTCAGATACCTTCGGGTCGAATTCCAACTATATAAAACTCACCCCCCACCCCCCAAAAAAAATAATTGCGTGATCTTAAATTAAAATGGCACATTCTCTGGCCCAAAGGTCATTGCTGTCACTTCCTGTGTATCCAACAGGGTTCGAACGGCACGTGGTGCTGCTTCCGTAGATTGTATGTAAAAACAAAAAGTATCGTTAAAAAATTAAAAGACGATAGGAGAAAAAGGACATAAAAGTAGTGGGTTTTCAGAGTGGAATACAAAAATATAGTGATGATTAATAAAACAAATTCTACCACCTTTAGTGCTGGACCGTTGTTTAACCCTTAACATGGGCCACTGGCATGATGCGGTTTTGCGGCCACTGCGTTTCCCACATAATTATGGATTTTCCACATTTGCCACATAATCCATCATCTGCTGCATAATCTGCAGATTTCACCATAAACAACCTTATTTTGGAACAGCCTCTTATGCTGTGCCTACACCTTCAGCATCCCAAGCAGGCAAACTTCCACAGTAAATAAATGGTCATTCAATCAGGCATACTAATGTCGATAAAACCTCTTGCTGCCGGGGACATAGTGTTTACTCAGTCTCCTGGTAGGTGCCACCACCAACTCACCAGGCACCTTCATGAGCCCACAGTTTTCCATCGAGCTGAGTCACACCGTCCTGTTTGTACACTCTGCTTCCTTCATGAAAGGCTGGCCACTTCAGTGTCTCAGGGAAAACAAAAACAACAGGCTCACGAATCCCTCCCCTTTCAAAGCAAACAAATACTTGCTAATTAAGTTTGGGAATAAGATGCCATTCATTCATGACTCCTGCTCTGCATTTCCAGAAATTTAATTTAGTGCGTTTATGTATATTTTTTGTCTAACCGGAATTATTCAAAATTCAGTAGTTTCAAAAATATATGCCATTGTTATAAAGAATTCTTTTAAAGTTCTTCTTTAAATAACTGCTCACCCATTTATTTAAGGCGATTTGGAGGCAATATATGGCTTTTTTTGTTTACTTTGTCCCCACTCACCCAAATCCTGTTTCGTTTCTTCCCTGTACCAGTTTGTTGTCCCCCTCCCACACGCACTCCTGACGTTTTATTCGCACCCTCCCAACTGTGAAGCATTGGCCGCTTCATAGCGCTTGATTTTTTAGGTCTCGCCTGAGCCAGCGCATGCGCTGCTCTGGCAAGACATTTAGTGAGTGGGCTTTTAAAAGTCCGACCACAGCTTTGTGTGGCATACAGTGTGTGGTTACGCGCACAGGCACGAGCAGAGGCGCCATCTGGCTTTCCTCTCGCTCGCCCAAGCGCGCGCGCCTCGCTTCAATGCCCCTCCCCCACCACAGAGTGCGTCTCGCAGCTTGTTCTGTTTCTGACGTGTTTTAGTATTGTCGGCGTCTTTGATGTTTCTCATCCTCGCATGTTCCCTCCTCCTCCCTCCAGCTACAGGGCTATCTTTCACTATCAGCTGCTTTCCGCCAGTGTCTTTGTGTTTTTCTTTACTTGAATACTTCTTACAAGTGCCTGCACCGTTAAATCCTGGCTGGAAGCTTTGGTTGTGTGCACGCGCACACGTCTGCTAGAGGTTTGCGGTGGTATGAACAACGCATATTATCGCATTTTCCCCAGGCAGTCCAATCCACCACACTCCGCTGGTTGTTTACTTCAGTCACCAGTCCCTCCGCCACTCACGTCTGTGCTTTTAACTCCCGCCCTGTCTCCTTTGTGTTGCTGCTCACTAACGCTCCCCCCCCCCCCTCCGCCAATACCCCGCCCATGTTGTTTGATGCACTCTGTTTATTCTCAAACAACAGTACTGAATCGCCGAACACGTCCTAACTTCCTCCATTTCCGGCCTCTCTTCTACATAGCATCTGCATTGATTGAAATTAACTTTCGGATCTCGTTTTATTTCCAGTATTCAAAAAAGTAGAAAGGAGAGTGAGGAAACGGTGATGTGGATTTGCGTACGGGTTTGCATCAATGCCCGCCCCAGTGATAAAATTTAATCTGGTATTGCTACTTTGCACTGCAGTCTGTGCCCGCTTAGCAACTGATCCTTTATTCCTCGCCTGTTTTCATTCCCTGCCTGTAACTTCCTGTTTGGCATCAGGATATCTACCGTCATACCTGCACAGGGTCAGTTTTACAGCCTACGTTTTTATCTGGTTTGTGGTCGCAGTTTCTGCCTGTGCAGAGCTGTTCCCACAAAGGTCCCTTCCTCAATGAGCATGTATAGAGAGAGCATCCAATAATCTTTCCAATGCAGTGCTGGGATGACCTTTATATGTTTTATTTTTCTGTTTCTGACGTGTGTTAGGATTGTCGGCGTCTTTAATGTTTCTCGTCCTCGCATGTTCCCTCCTCCCTCCAGCTACAGGGCCATCTATCACTATCAGCTGCTTTCCGCCAGTGTCTTTGTGTTTTTCTTTACTCCGCAAGTTTGTTTGTTGTTGGCTGAAGCAATACTTTGTTTTCATTCCACTCCACGTTATGTTTAAAACCAACTGGTGCACTTTAGTTTCGTTTTGTTTTGTTCGGCTTTGTCTCTTTTTTTTATATGCACATTGCAGTGAGTGTTAGCAGCGCCATGGAGGCCCGCTGCCCCACTCCCAGGTGGCCCCCTTTGTTTATCTAACTGCGAAATTTCAAGCTGATCGCCGCCTGAGCCCGGTCTCCAACCTACAGCGCGAAAATAAACAGCTCGTCTCCAAATAATGCCCCTCTTATCACAGCCTCCTATCGTGCTCTTTCAAACCTCGGCCTCTACCCCTCTTCCTCTTTTTCGCTTGTTTAATGGTTGTACTTATTTATATAGATAAATCTCCCTAGCTGAAGAGTCCACCACTGCCTGTTTCTAAACCCTGCCACAGCCTTCCATTCCCCTGCCATGGCAGCTGATGATAATCATCCTTAATGATGGGGAAGTCGAGCGAAGGTGGGAGAAAGGGGGCAACTGAGGACAGAAGAAGACCTCTTTAAGCATATAACATGCAGTTACACACAGTGCTCCACAACAGGCACATTAACCAAAAGTATTATCTTACCGCTTTAGACCCGCTGCATACACACAGATTTTGCTAAAACGCTTTACGAATTAAATATCAGCATTAATTATTCACTCGTGCACATTTGGAGGGAGTTCTTTACCACTGTAACTAGCAAACACACAGCATCACTCGACAACACCACAGCATCACTCAGCATCACCACAGCATCACTCAGCGCAACCACAGCATCAATCAGAGCCAGCGCAGATTCAATAGGCGACACCACAGCATCACTCAGCGCCACCACAGCATCACTCAACGTCACCACAGCATCACTCAACGCCACCACAGCAACACTCAGCGCAATAACAGCATTACTCAGCACAACCACAGCATCACTCAGCGCCACCACCACAGCATCACTCAGCACCACCAAAACATCACTAAGCGGCACCACAGCATCACTCAGTGCCACCACCACAGCATCACTCAGCACCACCAAAACATCACTCAGCGGCACCACAGCATCACTCAGCAACACCACAGCACCACTCAGCACCACCACAGCATCACTCAGCACCACCACAGCTTCACTCAGCACCACCACATCATCACTCAGCACCACCACAGCATCACTATGCGCTACCACTGCATCAATCTGCAGCGCCACAGCAACAATCAGCATCACCACAGCATCACTCTGCACCACCACATCATCACTCAGGGCCACCACAGCATCACTCAGGGGCAGCACAGCATCACTCAACGCCACCACTGCATAACTCAGGGCAAGCACAGCATCACTCAACAACACCACAGCATCACTCAGTGCTTCTTACACTTTTTAATTACAACTTCTCAGCATGCTGCAAAGCAGCCACACTTCTCTACAGCACAGCTTAGAAACATTGGCAAAGTCAATAGCTCTACCTAAACACTTATAAGGCCCCCACAATGCATAGCCAATAGGTCTCGCCTTTGGGACATTATAAGTGTTTAGTTATCCACCACAATATCCTTCATTAAACAACATCACATGTTGCATGGCTAATCACTTATAAGGTCCCAAAAGCGAGACCTATTGGCTATGCCAATGCTTGTTTTAGTCACGGACGGGTTCTGCTGAGGCAACAATGGAAGACGGCAGCAGCAACCTCTGCACAGTGGCACAAGAGAAAACTCTACAGACACTACTCTTTCGTTCCAGCGTCGCATTACAGTTTATGACTTGTTTTTGTGAACTGCCTTCTCGTGGTCACAAAACTCCACACTACAGTTTGCACCTCAGGTCTGTGTGCTCAAACACATCGGAAACGCTCTTCCTCCCAGCACAGTTGTCTCCTGTGCTCATGTGCCTTGCGCAGTACCCAGAGCTTGACAGGCTGCCTCTTCCAAGGGGCCTGCGAGGAGGAATCCTCCTGAAACAAGCATTTGCAATGCAATAGGTCTCGCATTTACGCAAGTTTGAACTATCGGCATTGTAAATGACAATGCCTTTTATTTATGTTTTGGTTTGTACAACATAAATTAAAGGCATTGTCATTTACAGTACCATTTACAATACCAATAGCTCCAAAACTCGCAGTTGCGAGACCTATTGCATTGCAAATGCTTGTTGTCCTCTCGCTATCAGACAGCTTTAGGAGGATTTTGGTTTCACCTTCTTTAGATTCGAAACACCCACCACAGCACTGCAGGCAATCAGTTGCATGTGCTTTACAATTCCCTTCCCCTTGTTTGCTACAGTTAATTACACAGATAAGCAGAGCTGCCAGAGCTTTCCTTTCTGTACGGAGCATGGCACACTCCTAAAACAGCACAGTATTGCTATACCACATTGCCAAAGGCAGTCGCTATTGTAATCAACTTCTATTGCTTTTTTCATTCCCACAAAGTCCACTTGGTGCACTTTTACAATAGTTTAACACCAAAACAAACAGCTGCCTGTGCACATATTTATTAAATATGCCCGGTTGCTCTGGGGCTCACCTTCTATTTTTACAGACCAAATGTTACTTTAGAGGCCCATGTAGGATGTTATGTTTAATTTCCAAAAAACAGAACCCTTATTTTTCTTTTATTTATTTATTTGTTCCCTTCTGGCAGCACTCCTGCGTTTTGCTTTGTCTTTGTCCTCCTACTAAAGACTTGTTACAGCGCCCCAATTTTAGATACTTATATTTTTGAAGCGTGTTCCTTTTGTCCCGGCGACCATTTTAAAGCATCTTGATAAATACATTTTTAAAACACAATATAAGTCCAAAAATGCCATACCATACTACACAATACCAGGCCCGACCATATCTTAACGTAAGATACTGTACAATGACAGAACATAGCATAGCATAGCATACTATAAAATGACAAGCCATACTACACCATACTATACAATGACAAGCCATGCTATACCACACTATACAATGACAAACCCTACAATAATGTACCATAATATACAACAGCAGGCCATTCCATATTATACAATGACAAGCCATACCACACCATATTATACAATGGCAAGCCATATTATATCATATTACACAATAACAGGCTATACCACACCAAACCATACTATATTATGACTGATGATACCATACCTTACTATACAATGACAGGCCATACCATACAATGACAGGCCATACCATACCATACAATAAAAGGCAAGACCATACCATACCATAACATACTATACAATGATAAGTCATACCATACCATACCACACCATACTAAAAAATTAACAAAGTCAGTACATCCTGTAAAGGCAAGACCTATTGGCGCTGCCAATGCTTGTTCTTTGTGTTGATTCAAGGTAACCTTGACGCATTGTTGTTCCTCTGCTGTCTTTGGTGCAACTACCTACCCTTGTGACACTCAAACATTATTAGTGTTTGCCGCCATTCGAAAGGTGTTTAAAAGCTCCCCCATAGGATTTTGATCTCACGCTTAGTTAGCCCCTGCAATTATCTAACAGTTTCCAGCTTAATCTCAGCCGGCTAAATAAGAGTGTTTTTTTTTTCCGAGTGAATTATGTTGGAAGAGATATTCATATATAGTGCTTGAGGATGTGCTCTAAACTTGTCACAGCAAACTTGTATAAGTGCATACTCATGGCGTGTGGGTGAACCGATATGTAAGAGTTGAGTCACATTTACATATTGCTGCCATAACTAACTTATCAAATCTAGCGTTGTGGGTAAGCTATTATGTGAATAGAACTGGGTTCACCCAGAATCGGTGAAGTCCCAACCCATCATTAGGAGGCACGCCCTGTATCTGTGATTATTGGGTTACCCAGAAGCAGAGATGGCACAACCCATAGATAACCACATACACAACAGTAATGGGTCTATGGGCCCCCCCAGAAGCAGAGAATGTAAAACTCAAGGACAACCACAGTAATGGGTCTCTGGGGTCCTCCACAAGATGAAACACCCTAATGAGAATAGCATTATTGAATTTTTGGTTTAAACCAGAAGTGGAGATGGTTAAAGCTAAGGAAGTCCACAGACACCACAATAGTGGGTCCATGGGGTTCAGCCAGAAATAGAGATGGTGCAACCCAAGGATAATCCCCAACGCTATAGGATATTGATCTATGGGGACCAGCCAAATGCTGAGAAGAGGCAAACCAAGGATATCATAGAAACCACAGTATATGTGTCTTTGGGGTCCACTCAGGAGCTCACCTGGCTTAACCCAATTGTAACCACAGAAAACTCAGTCCTGGGTCATGGGGTGGGAATGGCACAAGCCTAGGATAAAAATAGACACCACAGTGTAAGGGTTGGTGGTTTTACCCGGGACAGAAAATGACGCAACATAAACGTGAACACAGCCACCACACCGCTGGGTGTACGGGTTCACCTAGTGGTGGTGAGTTAGCAATTCAAGGAAATCAACAAATATCACAGTACCTATTGGTCTTATGGGCATAATGGTTACAGAGAAGCAGCGAGGCACAACCTAGACTGAATTCCACTAAGGAACCGATGAGAGTATAGGAAAGCAATGAGAGGAGAAGATAGATGCTTGTCCTGTGGAAAGAAGTAGTGGTTAGATTTAAGATGAAGGGAGGGGAGGCAGAATAGGAGATGAAAAGAGATGAGGTTCTGGCTCTTGGCCCTTCCAGGACCTAATAGGCCCAAACATGGGAGACTACCTTAACCTCTCCCCTCTTTACCTGAAAGCCAGGACTGGATGCCCTAGGGAAAACCTTTAAGAGGAATATGATAAGATGCAAACCACATACTAAATAATTTCATAACAGCCTTGACGGACGCTGCTCTAGCAGAATAAAGTAGTTATTTTACCTACAGTCATATGTGAAATGTTCAGGCTTCCAATCTCTATGCATGCAAGATCCATGATTAGGATATGACAAACAATCCTTGAATGCAGTTTGCACTTGAAAAGGTTGGCAAGCAACAGATTATGTCATTACAAAAAAACAAGATGGCACCAAAAGAATCATTCTGCATCTGATTCTTCATCTTGCAGATCGACCTTGGAACTTGGTGCACGAGAAAAAAATATAAGCAAATATTCTTTGAAAATGCCTTCCCCACACCCGCTTGCCAGAATACCAAAAAAGCTGCTAAATAGCATTTCATATTGCTTGCTGTGATGAAAATGTCAAGAGAGGGACGGATTGCCATTAGCCGAAATTGGTTTGAAGGAATGCCTCTCCCAAATCCCATCTGAATCATCCATGTCTATATGATATATGAAGCCTGCAGTTCAGGACTAATGGAAGCAGAATAACATTGCTTCCAGCAGAGATTTGCACTTGAGAACCAAACAGGTTCTTATAACCTTAACTAGGCCAGTGAGCTCTTGTATCCTTCCTTAAAGAGCCTCACTAATGTTTCTCTTGTGTTAAAACATTTGCCTAAATCAATGAAATAATGGTACTGTTTTATTATACAGGATTTCTTTAGAATTAAAGCAGCAAGGTCAAATTGAGCAAGCAACTGGAGCATGGCTGCTATCGCTTACCCTGCTTTTGTTTGGGATGGAGTCTTCAGCAAACAGTTATCTAGATCTCGGAAGACACAATGTCAATCTCTTCCCAATGAAATGCAAATGGCACGATACACTTGGCACTTATCCTTAGGCTAATCTGTACTTGAATTGGAGGACGGGAATTTGTAATGGGGTTAGGTTATCATCAAACTGAGGTACTGCCTGTGCTGTGGATAAATGGGAATGCAGACATAGGCGTTCTCCAGGATGATGGACACTAGAAAGTCTACTCAAGGAGCATCGCAAGGGATTTTTATTTTTTGAGGACTTTGCTCCGGAAACATAGGTGGATGTGCTGCAGTCTTCCTTTGTTTTAGGTATGAGAAAGTACCAGAAGTATAATTCTCAGCTTCTCTGCTGTTTTGGGCCTTTTCTGTGTCCCCTACCTCTGAAGCAATTTTCATTTTGTGAGACATGGCTCCATAGGTCTGAAGAAGGTACATTCTCTAGTGAGGCATCTCAGTATTTGCTCTCACCATCAGATGTCACCACACTGTCATCACTATGGTGCCTTTGAAAGATATAAAAGTGTGATGAGCCACATGGTAGATACCCCTGGGGATAGTGAGTCACAGCTCTTAGAAAATGGGAGTGGAGCAGTAAATAGGGAGTTTAATTTTGAACGAGTAAACTAAACAATTACAATGGGTCACTACAAAACTTCACAATGCATGTTCTCAGCATGATAAACGATCTTAAGGATGCCTCCATGTGTGTTGCCCCTATTCTCTTTCATAGGCATCATCCATCCTTGTGTGCTACAACTGCAGACCAATAAGTATTTTGCACCAACCTCTATGTGAGAAGGCTCGCATATTTGAATGTGTTGGCTGCGATCAGTACAATGTAATGGATATGGATGTGTCTAAGTGGCAAGCCTCTTTCAAGTCACTCATTGTTCCTACCAGACATGAACAAAGAGCCTCCCACCCAGTACAGTTCTCAGGGATACTATACTAAGCAAGAATTCATTAATAACATCTCTTACACAGTGGGAAGAGTGCAACATTTTCATCTGTATTCAGCTTAATGTACGGTAAGATAAGAATACGTTTATTTTGGATACTTAATTCATCGAACTTTCATAAAAACAACAATATATGCAACATCAATAACAGTACAGCTCCACAGCTGAATAAAAAATATCTACATATAAAACCATCAATTATTTGACAATCTCTTATAAAGAGCATCTATTTTCATAAGGTAAAAATTGTCTATGGGTAAGTAATACCGCCTGCTGCTTAGTGGACAATTTGAATACAACCTAATATTTTTACTGCCGACACTCCACTGGCCCTGGCTCCATATTTTACCAATATACCGCCTGTGTTAAATATCCTAATGTCTACCCAAGGTAAACTATATGCTTAAAATCTGCTGGTGTGGAAACACACACCTGTGGAATCCCTTCACAATACTTTCCAAAACTAATTACACTCTTGGTGACATTACAGCCATTGACATAGATTCTAGTGGAGACTCTTTTTAAGTGATCTGTCACAGATAACCCATGGAGAGTATACGAATCTGAAGCAAGCAAAAACCATTGTCATTAAGGTATGGATTTTCAGACTTTAAGTGCATAATCTTAAGTTTGAAATCCTTTTTTCTTAGTAATTCAATAAGCCATTTCTTTGTAGGGCTGTGGTCAACTGGGCAGAAAAAAAAATGGGCTTTAGATTTAACAACAGCCTTATAATGAAATGAAAGGATTTAATATAGCGCAAACAGCTACTCTAGCTAGAGTGTCCTGGCGCTAAGATGGACATCGGTGCTAAGGTGGACATAGTGGCAGGGAACTAAGCTAAGACTGGTTCTTGAAAAGCAGAGTCTTAAGGTGTTTTCTGAACATTGCCATGTCAGCTGAGGCTCTCAATGAGGCGGGTAGGCTGTTCCATATTTGTGCACTCAGAAACCCAAAGGATCTCCCCCACACCCCCTTATAACGATGACAATACATGAAATTGGAAGAAGCCGTCCCCCTTGTTTAAATAAAAGTTGATAATGGTAAAATATTATATCTAAGTTTGATGTATAAAGTCATAGCAGCCAACTGTTCAGGAAAGTCTAAAAACTGTACAAAAAAAAAAAGGAAGCACAATTGAATAATAGAAATGACTCTGGTAATCTTCCCAATTTTCCAATCTGAGAATGCTTTGTGTCAGCCCAGTTACTAAGAGCAATATTTACAGCTGTTTATCTATTACAGAGAACACAAAACATGACCTAGTTCTAGTTGATAAAGTAGAAATCACCATTGTTTTTCAGCTCTCATTAGCTCTAGGACTTCCTGCATGGCAGCGCTGTAAGAAGCCAGCTTGTCAGTACCCATATTCATACCCAATGAAGAAGGGGCTTCAACTAGGGGATTCAATATCCCTGATGCCCATGTCCAAAAACAGAGGTGTATTAGGCATACTCAGTGTTAAAAGATCTTTTAAAAAATGTGTTTTAGTCCTCTTTAGAGTAGAAACTTATACATTTCTAAGGCTGCTGAAACAGCTCTACTCATTAATTTCCTAGCAAACCTTACAGCAAGCCCAGCTTCTGGTGTTAGCATGATGTTACTTTTAGCAAGTTGTTTCCTCCAGGTAGTATCCATACTTAAGTGACACCCAGGTATTTAATATCTGTAAACATTTCAATCAGACAGTTGTTGAGACACAGCTTACTTCGGAAATGTTTTTGTGGGTTACATGCCACAGTCTTAACTTTTGATTGTCGATCCAAATGAAAGACACCATTTTGCAAAGCAATTTAGCAGATTTTGTATACCCATGGGAATGTGCAATACTAATATGATGTCTTCAGTTAACAATAAGGTTCTTACTTTTAATCTAGCCAGTGAAGGAGCATCATTATTAACATACTCCATATGTGTCACACTCTGTTGATGAACAAAATAAAAGGGTCAGGCCAACAAACACACACTTGTCTAACACCTTGGCTCACTTGAAAGGGTTTGTTTTCTCACCATATTGTCCCCATCTTATAATTGCATAATTCTGCATGTTCAACTAAATTAGAAAGATAACAGACTCGAAGGAACACCAGCTCACTGGAGGGATGCCAATTGAAGGTGTCTAGGAATACTGGAGAATGCAATTTTGAGGTCGACAAAAACGACAGGCAGGGTTTCTGTTTTTTAGAGTTATATATTTATGTATCAGCATAAGAAAACTAAATACTTGACTTAATTGTAATTTTCTTTGTAAACGATGCATGAAGGTATGAAAGAACATTATTATCTGAGATCTTGGTTTCCAATCTGGTAAAGACTAATCCTCTGAAGACCTTCTGGGTGCTATCAATAAGGTTGATAGGGCAATAGTTGATTAGGTATTCAGATACACTTTTGTGATATCTGAATACCTATCACTTTGATTTCAGCCAGGAGACAGGCATTTCAGCTCTGTGAAGAAAAGCATTGGAAAGGACTAAAATATAAATTCCCCAGACTTAGATTTCTGAATTATACCAGTCTATTGGGATTTTATTGTGTCCTGGAGAATTTCCAGATTTTTGTAGGTAAATCACACTTTAACTTCACTTTATGTAAATGAATATGAGAATCAGTAACTGAATTGATTTGGTTAGAGGACAATACTTTAACAACTTGCTATGAACAAATCCTACGTTTATATACTGTAGAAAAATATGTGTACCAAGCATCATCTATTGTGTACATCAGGGCAGGCTGTGTGGTCAGTTATTAACTTAAGTGATTACTGGCCAGAATTTTCTAGAATCACTGTTCTTAGCTTCTTGCAAACCCTCCACTGCCTTTCCACCCATGCTTATTTTTTTTATCTTCTAGCAACAGCTTGTATTCCCTGCATATAGGGGACACTGTACGACTCTACTCCGTTTTCACAGTACAGAATGTTTTCCTTGAGGACTATACACTCCTAGTCATAGCACAGGTGGGAAATCTCATGTGTGGTATTCTTACTAACGTGTGGGATTGGTGATTAAAGGTGTTAATCTTTCTTGGAGTGTCTCATCCAGTAATGAAATAGTGTAAGGGTCAATGAGGCGAGTAAAAACATTCTCTAATATGAAAAAGACATGATTGTAAATGGCTGGGATTATATCATCATCAATGATAGTAGCCTAATTCACCCTTGTTCTCTTATTAGTAGGCTATCTTTTTTAGGTTCAAACCTATGATAACTGATAAAACCACAACAAAAGGGAAACAGCCCACACCACTGTAAACATATAAACACTGATGAACATCTGCATAAGCTCAAACTAAAATGGCATTCAAAGAAAGGAAAGTGAGAGAAAATGAGTAATTTGTATTTCTTCCTGAAACGGCCAACACAATGTAACTCTGTGGTACAAGGTAGCAGCAAAAAAGGTTGGTTTAAGATTATTCTGCTTGAGTTTGCTGTTTAGAGATGTCACTAAAATATTGTTTCTTCTTCCTTCTGTTTATCCCAGTTTTGTGTGCTTGGATTAAATGTGCAGGGTTTAGAAGCATACTTTAGGTATGATCTAATTATTTCATACACTGTACAGAATTTGGGAATATACAAATCATATTTAATCTTTTGGCAGTGTTTAATTCTTTCCATGATTGATGGTTTATAAGAGTATTGGCGAAGATGTACTTTTATATGTACCAACAGGCACAGAATGGGTAAAACTCTTTGATACATCAGCCCCTTTTTGTAAAACATCAGTATTCATAGCAGATGAACTGCCAAACACCCCAGCCTTTAAACATTCAATGCAAAGTGTAGTGACAAGTACCTGTGAAAAGAGCGCTGTCACCATGCACATGGAACAGTGGTGAAAACATTAGTAAAGACTTTCTACGTACCACAAAATTCATAGTTGCAAGGTGTCCCATTATTATGTGTGATACCTTCAGTTAATGCTGGCTTTTTACTCAACTGCACTTCATAGCTGCCAAGGTTTCAGATTGCTATCTGTGACATTTTCATAATTTCAGTGTAATTATGAGTGACATTTCAATGACTATGAGTGACACTTTCTCACAAGCAAAATCAAGGAATGACGATCAGTGAAACATATAATTATCAGAAATAACACCCATTTGAGCAACGAGAAATTAAGAAGATCTTAAACAGCTGCAAAACACCATATGGCAGGGCTCTAAGCTAGTGCCTGTGTAACCTGACCAGAGAGCCGCCACAGACAATCAGCATTGGGCAAGCCTCAGAGTGAGGCTGAGGTACACACACACAGGTTACAGCCAGCCAAGGGGGAACCTATTTATTATCACAGGAGGAGGACCGGACATTGACCTTTCACATGTACTTTATTGTGCCATACTTTATTTTAGTTGGAAACTACGCACCTCCTGCAGAGAGAAGTGTTGGCTGCTCGCTATCCTTGAAGAATTTGGTGAACTGAAGAACCAGCTTGATTATATAATTAGAAGACAGTAGCCTTTATGGCCATGGGACCACCGTATGGGGTCTCACTAGTGGGAGGATGCAAAAAAATACAAAGTCTGGTAAGTGGCCAGGGGGGTCCTCACCACTTGTAGTGTACCTGTAGAGCAGCAATGGCTGCCTGCGGGGAGAGTATTGAACCCTCTAAACATTCGACTAGTGTGTGGCTAATTTTTTGTTAATTAGCAACCTTATTGTAAGTCGAGCTTGCTGCTGAACACGAGGGCTGAGATGCATTAAGCGCACTTCACGCAGAGTCAGTGCTGTCTCATCCAAACACGTCACACCGGTTGATTGATCCACTATGTCACCTCACAACCTAACACCAGCAGACACCGACTGCAAGCTGCAGTTACCTAATTGCGCACTGCCATTGGTATGATTTATCAGTGTCTTATGAAAACACACAGGCTGGTACTTACTTGGGCCGCGGCCTGGGCACAGATGAGAGTCAGTCTGGAGGACTGTGGCAGGTGGCGCTCCATTGCTGACAGTGACAGTGACTCTGGTCTGCAAGGCTCGATGCGCTCAGGCGAGGCTGAGTTGAGCCTCCGCAGGCCGCAGCAATTCGGGTGTGCCGCCCGCCCGCGGCCTCCACAGTGATAGTGAGGCTGTCCTGACTCCTTTGAGTACCGGGCGGGACTGTCCAGTGACAGACCTGAGTCACCGACTCCTCTAATACGTCGCCCTCGAGTTGGCTGCAGCAATAATTTGGCAGCTGCCGGCCGGGTAAAATAACAGCAGAGCTACAGCACAGTGGCGGCCCAGGCCAGTGCAAGCTGCCTGCAGCAGCGCTGCAAGGGGCACCATCATTAAATATGCAGAGTCGCCTTACTTAAACTCCCCGCTCCAGCTGCAAGATGTGACGTCCTCCGCGGCGCTGGTGGCATGTAGTAGTAAGTCATTGGACCCTACTTCGATGACGTCAGGCTATCAGTCAGAGCCGCGCCGGCCCATGGGGAATGATTACAATTATCATGTCATGATACATTATACATTATAGCAGTTAAATGTGACTGTGAGCCTGCCAGCACTGCCTTAGCTCACAGTCACTGCGAGCCCCAAGCCTACGGGAACAGAGCGGGCACGTTGGCGGCACGCTGCCTCACTTTTATGCAACTTTCAGTGACAGCTGAGACACACCATGCATGTGCATGACAATGCATTTCAGTGCGGTAATGCAGGGTACCACACTGAAATGCGTTAGTCTAACGCCTGATGCATGGTACTTGGCAGGACTGGTACTTTACTGCTGGGGTTTTTAAGCCCACAGTTACAATGTTAACAGCAAAATGCCAAGTCCCAGAATACAATGTGATGTCTGTTAAACGGTCAGCACTGATGTAAATTGAGACATTTGCCATGAGGACACCTGGCAGCTATGAATGTCCACACAACAGCAGGACCATCTTAATGTAGTCAGGCAAACAATGTAGATAAGCAATGACAAGCATGCATGAAGCATCACGTTTAAGGTGCCTTAGAACACAGGGCTACAAGTTAACCTGGTGCATTACAAAGGTTTAAAGGTTTCACAAAGTGCTATGCTGTTGGCAGGGTTGGCCACCCGTACAATGTCATAATATTCAGTAAGGAGTAGGTAAGTGACCCCCAACTGTATCCAAGAATTTGTTTATTAAAACATTTGAATATAGCAATGTTACTTTTAAAATCCATTAATTGTCCTGTAAACCACACAGAGTCCTGTAGGAGTGAGTGTGAGAGGTAATAAGATGTGAGAGAGCGTAATGAGATGTGAGTGAGAGTGAAATACACAGACTTTATATGCGTAAAACAATCTGACATCGTCTCGGGGACCTCCGGGGGACCTACACCATCCCAGCGGGACAATTTTGGACACATGCAGCACTCAGGAGGGCTATCTGGGATATGTGGGGGGACCTTAACAGGGAGCCAGAGGCCAATCATACATTGCAGGTACTGTTAATATGGAGTCCGGAGAGACACCGAATCACTTACGTATGCACAGCGATGGGCCAGGCAGTGTGCCTGGTGCTGCATGGCCTGAAGGACAGATGGAGCCGCGATCTAAAGATCGCTCTGACCGTTGCAGACTGGAATAACATCCTGAGCCATACCCTGAGATCTCAAGGAATACACAACTGAAACTGCTACAGTTCAATTATGTACACCGCACATACCTCACACCCACACGACTGCACAGAATGTTTGGCATGGTACCACATGAATGCCCCAGATCTGGTGCAGACCACGCTGACGTTTATCATGATGTGGCATTGTGCAGTGTTGCGCTCCTTCTGGACTGTTGTCTGCACATACCTAACACAAGCAACGTGCAGAAGCCATATCAACATAACCAAGATGTGCCTGTTGGGCTTGATGCCCCGCCCCAGGATGGAAAAGACAGGGATTAGGCTAACAGATTTGGAACTGATGCTAGCGCGATAGCAATGCATCAGAGGGAGACCTCGGTACCACCTGTGGCAGCAAGGAGAAATGACTTCCAGCGGTGGGAGGGGGGCTAGGACAATATGTGGCAACAGCTCCACCGACAGCACGGGCAAAACAATCAGATCACTGGGTTGTATGTGATACTGCTAGCACTGGAGGCTGACCCCAACCTGAGGCCGCCCTCAAGCAGAGCACCCTACACAATGTCACAAAATATACATGCTGTCTAGACACCCCAACGGTTTTCCCTGCCCCCAAATACACACGTGCAACACTCATCGCTGCTCCTACATATTGCAACTTGTAGTCAATGTTTTCGTTTCTGTATGACACAAATGTCAGTGCACAAAATTGTCTATGTTAAATGACCCACGATACTGTCTTCATATATTGTAAAATCTCAATAAAGAACAATTTAAAAACAAAAAACTGTCTAATACAGTCCATTGGCTACATTGCCAACGGGAAGACACTACATACCCTGCATTACCTCTCCTTTCAATTAAATATGTGATTTATACCAGTCACTGCAAAAAACAACATGTTTTACAAACACTGGAAAAACACAGACTTTCTATGCCTAAAATAGTCTGACATAGTCTCGAGGACCTCCGGGGGACCTACACCATCCCAGCGGAGGTATTTCCGTTACCTGTTAGCAGACTGGTTCGAATATCATGGCCAGTCTTGTCCGCAAATCGCAGTGCAAGAGATTATATGGTTGGTTTTCCCAACAGCAATCCTGAGTATTAATTTTGTTTCTGAGTGCTCATTGGCACTGACCGATTTATTTTCCCTCCTGAATGCTTTCCTATTCGGGGTATACAAGATTTTTGAGAGAAGGGGCTCCGGGTATATCTGCGGCAGTGGTTTATTTATACTGCTTCCCCTATCACTGAAGATTGATTTTTTTGAGGGAATGAAGTTAGCTAGTTCCTTAAAGCTCCATGTGACCAGGTCACATGTGGGAGACTACTCTATTCGATTGACAGGATGTGTGAGGACGATAGATGTTGCAGATCAGGGTGAGCTGCCAGTAACCTGATAATATTCCCTCTATTTAGTATGTCAAAAGTCTCTCTTGATTGATATTCTGGGTGGAATGTCAGTTGTTGGATATGGGTGGGGGTAGAGGATGGTGGTATTGAATTTATTGTTCAGCCCTCCTGATAGTGAGGTACAGGTATACCAAAATCATGAGTGTTGTTAATAGATGATCCGGTTAATAGATTTGGCTTAGCGTTGTGAGCTGTTTGATCTATGTCTGTTTGCGCATGACTCATAATTAGGATGCTCCTCCGATATCTTTATCTTGGCAGCCACAGAAATGGGTTCTGGTGACTGATTTAGGTGACTTTGATCATTATTCTTTATTAAGGGGTTATCTTGTCGCCTCTGATTATTGGCTCCCTTTGCAAGTGGATTTAGTCCACTGCAGTAATACATTTCCCTTCCCATTGCATACGATAATGAGTGGTAGGGCCTTCTGGTGCTCACTGTGGGGAAATCAAGGAAAAAACGTAGCTATTTGACTGCTCTATCTATCAACCAGGTCTGTTATGGTCCACCCAGAAACAACAAGGAGCGCCACCTAGCCAGTTCCTAACTTAGTTTGGTGGCCCTGAAATGAGACCTATTATGCGTCACCCACTTACTAACATACCAGGAGCACAAACGATCCGTCTTCAGCTGGTTCTTGCAAGCTCCAGAGAGAGCAAGAATCAGGGCTGCCCTGAGGAATCGCCTCGCCAGTTGCTTGAGTCAGTATAGTGCAGGTACATCAAGCTCGCCAAGAGTACCCTTTACTCTGCCAGGACCTCTAGGAAGATAACATTTCCTCACACTCGCCAACCATGGCTTCAGTACAAAAGCTCCACTCCACAGGGCACCGTTCTTGGCAGGTGACCACACTGTCAAACCCTTGAACATTGTCCTCTCAAGCGTACACTATCACTTAACAGAAGACTGTCGATCCATGAGCCTTTGGCTCACATCATCAATCAGACCAAGCTTTCTTCTCATTTACACTACAAATACGTTTTTTCTGTCTAACGACACCATTCTGAAGGGCTCACAGATGCATTAAAAATCCTAACATGCCATTCTGTGGCAAAAAACCTGGCGATCAGTTACTCTCACAAATGTACTTGCAGGGATTAATTTCCTACATTTAAAACTATGCAATGTGAAAAGTGATTAAAAACACTACTGGGTCTCTAGTATGGGAACATCAGGTTTCAATTGTGAAAGAATAAAAACGAATGTGATTTAACAACCATATTCTGCTCACTTCCTAGACTACAACTTAAAAATGCTTTGAATTTCACTTTACTGTTCCAGTAGCATGGTTGATACACTTTGTGATATCACCAGTGCAGAATTGGCACTCTCTTTATTAGTAAGTATGACTGACAATGCTCTGCCTGTCTATGCCAACCTTTTCCTTCACTTTTCATTTAATCATTCTAGCTTAATTTCGTTGGCTACGGTATAACAATGTATTCAATTATCCATTTAAATTTGGTAAGTTATGTGCATAACATTAAAAACGCAAATCCGCCATGGCCCAGCGCATTTCGGTGCAATACCCTTTGTCGGGGTTATTGGGGGGCAAACATGAATGCAAGGATCCATAAAGCCACAAGCAGCTTTTATCTAAGAAATTAACCCCGTTATTGTGCGTTTAGGCTTTCGTTGTCTGATGTTAACTTATTCACCTGCCAGTGGTGAGTGGATAGGTCTGGAAATTGGCAGAAATTCAAACAACCCCTTCATGAAAGGGCTTCTCCATTATAATGAGAAGATAAGGCCGATCCGAAAAGGCCTAACATCAAGGGACCCTGTTAGAGATGCAACCGCGGTTTATCAAAGTTTGCGAATAAACTTCTTGCAGCACACAGAAAAAAACTATAGAAAACTATAACATAAAATGGGAAATGAAATATAAAGAAAAAAGACAAAGTAAGCCGTCGGCTCCACTCACAAGCCAGCCACAAAAGCAGCAGTTATGTTGGTTTGATAACATTTAACTGGGAACTTCTTCTAGAAATGAGCACTAAGTACGAACGTGAAAGATTTCGGCACAGGAACTAGCAGACCACCTCAGCTCTAATACACACATTTGTCATTGCTTTTATTGCTTCATTTTTACATCTGATATTGTGTCAAAGTGTTGTTTCCTTATCCTGACAAATGCGAAGGGTTTTGGTTAAAGTCGCCTATATGGAGATTGTGTGCAATGGAAGAGTGACCTATGATATGCCCTGGTCATGTCATGGTGACCGTGATGCAACGACAGCGTTTCAGAAGAGGTGCTGACAGGAGTGTTCCAGTAGAGTATGAGCAACAGGAAGGGCATGAGGGAGGCTGACTGCACTTCAGTTCAAGAAGGCAGAGCTTGTGACGGCTCGGTTAAATACCTAGGCGTCCACTTACATTGTGACAAAGAACATGTAATCTGATCTAACTACTGCCACACTGTCGACCCTTTGACCACGCAGGTGGAATGCTGGATACACCTCCCACTATCCATAGCGGGACGTGTTGCAATTTTGTAAATGCTGGTCCTCCTCCTTTTTTAGGTTTCCCCTGCACAACGCTTGCACTGTGCTTGTGAAATGTCTTGTATTTAATGGATCTTAAAAGGGGTCTCATCAGTTCAAAAATTCAAATTACTGTGTTCATTCGCTTGTGTGAACTTTTTTTTTGTTAACTTCCCCTGGCAGCACGCATTTGTGATACTTCTGCTAAAGCTGGTCACACTGTTTAAGCCCCATTCACTACCAAGATAAGATCTCTTCCCACGAAAAGGTAGACAGCTTCTAACAGTATGCTGGAATGCTTGCTTTTTATTACTTAGTTGTATAAAGAAGATGCTTTAGCCTTAGAATGTTTGTGGCATTTCCTTTTCATGCCTCAGTACCCTTCTTTGCACTTTGTAGGAATTGTCGGATTGATTTTTTCAACTTAATCTATTTGGTCATTATGATCAAATTCTAAATGTTTTAATAAACATTGCATGTTAAAAATAAAGTTAAAATGTAAGCAAAAGTTTCATCTCACAGGGGGAACACGTATGCAATACTATCAGCTACGCCACTGGCTCAGCTCTCCAACCTACACACAAGGAGCCACTAGACAACTCACTGCCTTTGAAACCTTGGTTCGTAACTTCGAGGGCTCGAAGGGGCTAATTTCTAAAACCTATACAGTCTTACAGCGCTCACAGCGGCCCACGTCCCTAGGCTATCAGATGCGGTGGGCCTCAGATTTAGGAGAGGAGATACCTCCTGAGGAGTGGGCCCGTCTATGGCGAGATATTCCCAGGATATACCAGAGCACGCCGCAAAGTGAGTCGGCAGAAAAGTTAATAATGCGGTGGTATTACACCCCAACCCGCCTACATCGAATGTTTCCTAACTCCCCCCGACCTGCTGGAGATGCCAGAAGGTTAGAGGCGATCTTATGCATATCTGGTGGTCATGCCCGAGCCTCACATTGTTTTGGAAGGAGGTCCTTAGCCATATCAAGGAGATAGTGGGATACCCTATTCCTTCTTCCCCGTCAGTCACGCTCTTAGGCATTAAACCTTTAACACTGCACGCGATGTCACACACAGACTGGCGCTTGATTCTCCATTTGTTAGGAGCGGCCAGACAGTCGATAGCCCTATTTTTGAAGAAACCACCCCCCCCCACCATTGCCACCTGGTTCCTTCGAGTGTGGAATGTCTTCGTTCTCGAGCTGCTTACCGCCCGCCTTAACCACACGGACACCCATTTTAACCGCATCTGGCAGCCCCTCATAAGCTACTTTACTATGCCCCGGCATTCCCGGTTGATGCCCCCTAGACTTCGGGCTTTGCAGCTTTTCGAAGATTACCTAATACCATACTCTAGGGGCCAGAAACCTGACTCCCAAGAATGACTTACCTAAGTCAGGCGACCTAGCTCTCTACACTCTGACGTCCCCCCGCCCCTGTCCCAGAACCTGGCTCTGGTTCAGCACATCTGTTTTTCTCTTTTCTCTTCTCTGTGTGAATTGTACACTTGGCCTCATTTTCCTATTTTTCTTTTTGTATGTACACTCATGGGCAGTCCCCTGCTGCCCCTTCAACCCCGAGACCCTCACAGTTGAAAGGTCAAGTTTAGATATTGCACTGTTAGGCGCAGGGCATCTCCAAGGCCCCATCATATCATTATTGCTAAGCCCAGGCTTATTACTAAGGATCTTGGGAGCCTTGCTTGCTTGTTTCTAGATTTGCCCTTTTCTGCTCTTTCCTTTTCATACTAAGACTATTGTTTGGATAATGGGGGAGGAGGTTTCAGCGAGCCCCGTCCCTTTCCATTGCGGTATAAAGTTATTGTGTACAGCCTGATAGTGTTTTGCTTGAACTGGATCTTGATATGTATGTTTTTCCTCAGCTGTTATGTCATGTATCACGGAATGTGGGCTCCTTTTGATGTTCTCTCTGCAGGGACATAAGTCCTCACTTTGTTTGATCTGTGATATTTGTCTTTTCTTCAATAAAAAGAATTTAAATAAAAATAAAGTTAATATACAAGAGCTATACTATATTATACTACGAAACAGGCAGCAAAAGTACAGTTACCTTGCAGACAACAAGGTCATGATTTGAATGGTGCAGCAGGTGACATTCTACAGACACATGCTTCATCACTGTTACAGTCCCGGACCATTTCGTGATGCAACGCCTTCACATCGCGATTTGCGCGCAGCTCCCGTCTTGTCCATTGGCTTCTGAGGAGTTCATGCCACTCACACTCCTGATAGACGACAGTGGCACTCGTTTAGTGTCCAAGCTATATCACTCATGCTTGACTTTATTGCATACCCTCGATCAAAAACTCTGCAATCGTTGGGAACGTGACCTGGGCTGTCACCTGCCGGACAAAATATGGACCGCCTGCTCTTTGCTGACACGTTCCAACTCTCCTAACCACAGTCATTAACATATTCACTTCAAGTTCTTACATCGCGCAAATGTCACCCCAGTAGACCTCCACAGATTTGATCATACCAGGGCTGAGTGCCCCAAATGCCATGACATGGAATCAAACTTCTTGCATATGACTTGGCCTTGTAGGCATGCTGCACGTTATTGGACGGAGGTCTTTTCCTGCTTGGCTCAAATGGTGGAGACGGACATCGACCCAACTCTCCTTATGACCCTACTGGACCTTCCGAAAGGCATCCGCCGGTACACGGCGATGGCGCTTCTACTCACCAGGCGGGAGATTGCCCTTCACTGGGGTGACAGACACCTCCCCACCGTCAAAGACTGGCTCGCAAGCCTGGCCTACTGTGACACCACCAGTGAGCTATATGCCACACTCCAGACCCCATCCTCCAGACCTAAAAATATATGGCAGCCCCTCCGAAATAATTATCAGTGACAGGTTCTTCTCAACAAACTCAGAATATAGACAACTTGCTGCACTGTCACGCAACACACGCAACCCCTGCCCACCCTTCTACTCAGCCTGTTGCCCCTGCGGACCTAGTCAGATCCCACACAGCATGATCCTTACATCATGCCCCCTTGAACATGTGCCCTAATCAATCTTCCCCAACCACCCTTGGTTCCATGACGCCCGGAAATGTTGCAAAGTATAAGACAATACCCATTCAGTACAGTTCACTGTGCCACAATTGGGACGACATAGTTCGATGATTCTGTACATTGTTGTTTTTAGTTTGTTTACAAAAGATGGAATCCAACATCTGAAGATGCCTTAAGAGCGTGCAATGTTTCCTTTATTGCCTTTTTCTGTTTTCCGTACACCACTGCAGCTCGCTGATTATTTTTTTCCAATACCATGGACCAAGATGCTGTATTTGATATTCTACTGATCATGCTCTAGAAGACTGCTGTGATGTAATATACGCCTGTAATATGCACCATAATAAAAACATGTTTAAAAAAAAAAAAAAAACAGAAGTCAGAGCTGGTTTGCAAAGGGCATCTACGGGACTTTAATTAAGGGGCCAGGAAAGCCCTCTGATCATGATGCAGGCTGTTTGACATGGCAGTTAGAATTATTGTGCAGGACATACAGAGAAAGCAAGTGTGTGTAGGCTAATAGCACATAAGTGTGAGACGGTGGAGCTGGGGGGAGGGGTGTGTGCTTGTCATGCATGAGGACCACACATGTGCTCAAATTGTGGTCCGGTGAATGAGAGGTGATAGCTAGAATTGGAGGGCCACAATGGTACCATTGGGTGCAGTTGACAATGTCCCAGTTTGGCCCCCTAGATGGGTGTCTATTTCCAGCAAGAAGTGACGGTCATACAAAGGGTGTGGCTTAAGAATGATGGATGAAACCGGATTACATCGACAAAATTCAGTTTTGATGTGAGCCCTGATTGTACTCCCACAAGAGAAAAACAATCAGACTCTTACCTTAGCAGCCTGGCAAGAAGAACAGAATGCTGCTCAAAGTAGGCCGGAAAATTGAGCAGCTGCAACAGCCATGAGGTGAGAGAGTGGCAGGTCCAACAGTGACTCCCATCCACAATGAGGACGTTGCGTGTAACATCTGTACTGTGCATCCAACTGCAAACATTGGCCAGAACACCTAACACAGTAAAGATACAACACATTACATGCACATGCTTCTAATGCAACAGAGCATATGCATATAACACAGTGAAGATGTGAAGACACACTCCATGAGTAGCAACGACACACAAACACTCAGCACAAATATTAGACGGTACCCTGCACATTCATTCAGTACAGCTGAGGTACTCCGTATAGTTGGGTCTCGATGAACTCCCAAGAGGGCACACAGTAAATAACGGCTAGCACAACTGTGTACACTTCCGGAGCTGCACTTAACAGAACAACGTAACAGACAACATCGTACCGAACACATCAGACAGAGCACCATGCACACTTACAACACTGCTAAGATATTCCATATAGTTAGGTTTCACCAAGTTCATAACAGTATCAACCATAAAAGTAAGTAATTAAAACCTAACCTCTGTAGGAAATTCGAATATTGGTTGTGTGGCTTGCACAAGTAATAAGTCCATAATTTCCCCTTTCTGGGAACCAAGCACCCCCAATGTAGCGCTTGACTCTCTCAGGGTAGCGAAGCAGAGCAGTCCAAGGACTATTGAGGGGAGGTGGTCAGGGCTAGTAATCACCATTCACTGGCATGCAATAATAACACTCAATAAATGATTGTCCAATCAGTGCTTTTGCTTTAGAAAAAAGAAAAGTACTTTTATTACAAACAAACTACTAAATATTACACATTAATTTAAAAATATATAGAGTAGGCAGATGGTAAATACCACAGATGACATTGCATAATCAACTTTGACCCTCTAGAGCCGCGGTACTCATAGTACGGCCCGCGGGCCGCCAGCGGCCTGGCAGGCCTTCATTGGCAGCCCGTGGACCTTGCCTTGCCGTGTCTACGTTTCTAGTGAGGCCAGCAGTAAACACAGAAGATGACCGCAGGAGCATATGTAGTGATATGTATTAAATAGGTATTCACTACGTATGCTCCTGCAGCCATCTTCTGTGTTTACTGCCGGCCTCTGTGACCTCACAGCACCCTCAGAAAGCTTCCCATAAGGGCCTTTAAAAGTCAGCTGTAAGCGCTTTCACAGCTGACTTTTAAAGGGTCTTTTGGGAAGCTTCCTGTTTGGACAGAGACAGATAGAGGCAGAGACAGTTAGAGACAGAAAGAGATAGAGACAGATAGAGATAGAGACAGACAGAGACAGACAGACAGAGGACAGAGACAGATAGAGACAGATAGAGATAGAGACAGAGAGAGACAGATAGAGACAGAGACAGACAGAGACAGAGAGAGACAGATAGAGACAAATACAGATAGAGACAGAGACAGATAGGGACAGATAGGGACAGAGCCAGACAGAGAGAGAGATAGAGAGAGACAGAGACAGAGAGAGAGATAGAGATAGAGACAGAGACAGATAGAGACAGAGATAGAGACACAGATAGAGACAGCGACAGAGAGACAGGGAGAGACAGACAGTTAGAGACAGAGACAGATAGAGACAGATAGAGACTGAGTCAGATAGAGACAGAGAGAGACAGACAGATGGAGACAGCGACAGATAGAGACAGAGACAGATAGAGCCAGACAGAGAGAGAGAGCGAGACAGATAGAGATAGAGACAGAGACAGATAGAGACAGACAGATAGAGAGAGACAGAAAGAGACAGATAGAGACAGAGACAGATAGAGACAGAGACAGATAGAGATAGAGACAGATAGAGAGAGAGACAGATAGAGACAGAGACATATAGAGATAGAGACATATAGAGACAGAGACAGATAGAGACAGAGACAAATACAGATAGAGACAGATAGGGACAGATAGGGACAGAGAGAGACAGAGAGAGACAGATAGAGACAGAGACAGACAGAGCCAGACAGAGAGAGAGATAGAGACAGACAGAGACAGACAGAGACAGAGAGAGAGATAGAGACAGACAGAGAGACAGATAGAGACAGATAGAGACAGATAGAGACACAGATAGAGACAGCGACAGAGAGACAGGGAGAGACAGACAGATAGCGACAGAGACAGATAGAGACAGAGACAGATAGAGACTGAGTCAGATAGAGACAGAGAGAGACAGACAGATGGAGACAGCGACAGATAGAGACAGAGACAGATAGAGACAGAGACAGATAGAGACAAAGACAGACAGATGGAGACAGAGACAGATAGAGACAGAGAGATGGAGACAGAGACAGATACAGACAGAGACAGACAGAGACAGATAGAGAGAGAGAGATAGAGAGAGAGAAAGAGATAGAGAGAGAGAAAGAGATAGAGAGAGAGAGAGCTAGATAGAGAGAGATATAGATAGAGAGAGAGAGATAGCGAGAGAGATAGAGAGCTAGAGATAGAGAGAGATAGAGATAGAGAGAGAGAGTTAGACAGAGAGAGAGTTAGACAGAGAGAGAGATAGAGAGAGAGATAGAGAGAGAGAGAGATAGAGCTAGATAGAGATCGAGAGAGAGAGAGAGAGATAGAGAGATAAATAGATAGAGAGAGATAGAGAGAGATAGAGAGATGTGTTTGCCGGGTCTGGTGGCTCAGTGGACGAATGCGTCTGCTGCAGGGGCCTGTGTTCAACCTCATGGTCACAGTTTTATTTTTTTGCTCTAGCCCCGCCCCTCCCCCCACTGACCCCGCCCCCACCGGTCCGGCCCTCGGCCACAAACCACACTGTAAATTTGGCCCCCAAGAGAAAGTTTGTGAGTACCCATGCTCTAGAGGGTCTTACAAACATATAAGTTAAGTCCATTGGCTTGGTTAAAGGTTCAAAATCAATAAACCCTATGTTAAAGTCATCATTTTATACTGTAAGTGCAATCTTCAATAATAATCAAGTGTGAATGCCCTTACTAATGTCAATAAAGTGTGTCCACTTTCATCAGTACGGAATGTCTACGCCAACTAGAGAATAATCATTACTACACTCCCCTCATCCAAGATCCTACCCCACGCCTCCAAACCAGAATAAATTCCATGGTTACAGCGGCACTCAATCAAGGGTGGATCACTAAAAACGAGGCAGATTTCTTGACCAACCAGAATCCCAGGCTACCCTATTTTTACATCTTGCCCAAAATTCATAAGGGGGTCAACCCACCCCTGGGAGACCTATTGTCTCGGGTATAGGGTCAGTCCTGGAACCTCTTTCCAAGTTCTGCGACCACTTTTTCCAACCCTTGGTCCGCAGGACTCCCACCTTTCTCCAAGATACTAGGGATGTCCTAAGACTAATTGAAACAACCAACTTAGAGGGCCCCCTGCCAGATATACTACTCACACTGGATGTGGAGGCTCTCTACACTAACATTCCACAACTGAACACACTTGAGGTGGTGGAGGAAACACTCTATAGTATTCCCTGGTCCTCACCTACCCCAATCAGTTTTGTCATGGAATGTGCCCACATTGCACTCACTGAAAACTTTTTTCAGTTTGAGGAACAATTGTTCCAACAGACACAGGGCTCGTCCATGGGCAGTACCTTTGCTCCGAGTCTGGCATGTCTTTACATGTCGGACTTCGAGGCAAGGTATGTGCTCACAGACTCCAACCCCTTCACGGATAACGTTCTCTTATGGAAGCGTTATATCGATGACATTTTGATATTCTGGAGGGGTAACAAGGACACCATCCCCAACTTTCTCCTGTGGCTTAACAACCTAAATCCGTTCCTTAACTTCACAGCCAATTGCTCTGAACAGGAAATCCCTTTCCTCGATCTTATGATCATCAAGAAACCAAACAGGTTGGAAACCATTACATATAAGAAACCCACTGACAGTCATTGCCCCCTTTTGTATCAGAGTTTCCATCCCAAAGCCTTAAGGGAGAATCTACCCTACGGCCAGTTCCTACGCATTCGTAGGAACTGTAGCAACATTGAGGATTACAAAAAACAAGCCTCTGAATTAAGTACGCACCTGGTTAGGAGGCAATATCCATCACGCATCGTAAACAATGCTCAAAAACTAGCACGGAACACCAATAGGCTAAACCTCTTAGATACACAAACAAGATCGACAAGTGATATCATCACATGTGTTACGACCACATGTGTTACGACCTACACCCCTGAGTCGAACTTGTTAAAAAGAATAATTAACAAGCACTGGAGAATTTTGGGGACCTTACCCTAAGCAAACCACTGTTTGCCTTTAAGAGAACAGCCAACATCAAGGACCTACTGATCAATACAAGACCAATAAAACAAACGTCCAGGGCCCTAAATACTCTCTGGAACTTACCACCCGTGACTGGACATTATCCTTGCGGACAATGTGTTGTCTGTCCTTTCACCCTAGCCACTAAAACCATTCCACTAACCAATACCTGGACGTGGACCCTTAACAAGCACACAAATTGTAACACACGTAACTGCATTTATCTGATTACGTGTCCTTGTCAACTTCAATACGTAGGGATGACCACTCGTGCTGTAAAAACAAGAATCACTGAACATAGGAGTAACTTTAGATGCAAAAAAACGAACACCAAAATGTGTGCTCATTTTGTGGAACGAAATCACACCGCCAGTGACATACAATGGACGGTTCTTGAAGCCTTTTCAACTATTACCAAGGAGGCTTTATTCAGAAAGGAACAACGTTGGGTATTCAAATTGGGAGGACACATTAGGGGACTCAACGATGATATTTCTTGGGCAGAACTAAACCATTAGTGAATTTGGTTACTACCAATCTATTCACCCATTCTATTAGTTCCCCTAAGCATTAGTTCCATTCTATTAGTTCCCCTAAGCAGCACTTCCTATCCACCTTTGAACGAAGTTCCCCTGTAGGAGGGCGGACCAACTGATATACCCCCTTTTGACCACTTACTAACATGTCCATCTGCATCTTGAGTCTCCAAATAGGCATTCTTCACAGGACCTTAAGAACCCTTTGTCCTTTCCAACATATTACAGATCTCAAGGGTCACCACTTAGCGGAGCAGAGATCTTCCTATGCCTGGTGTTTGTCCTGCCCCGCCCCTGCCTGTCCCGTGCCCCCGCCCCCGCTCCCTCCCCCCCGCCCCCCCTTTAAGAAATGTTCTTATTGTTTATTAAGGAAGATATCCTTATAGATGGCATCTTATCGACCTTATGGCCATCCACTTGTTACCCAATTGAGTACTTGCCACAAAGACCAGCAATCTAGGCACTCTACACGTGATCACTGCATTTAATTCGCTTTAACACATCACATAACGTGATCACTGCATTCAGTATCATTTGCCTTATTTAATACATCACATATGGTAATCCATCTCAGAGCAGAGACCCTTGGTTCACTATCTGTAATTCCGTTCGTCCTTTGACGAGTTCTGTCCCTTCAATAAAGTTTTTCGTACAACACTCTTCCAAGATGGCCGCCATTCTTACACGCATTCCAGCCTCCACTATAAAGACCGGAAACCCGGAAGTGATTACCCACGGGACCCGGAGTAAGGGTAGGACGAAGGCTAGTTGCTTGTCTATGCCTGTGAGTATGCACCTCCTTTCAGGAGTTCCTGCCCTACCGGTAAGCCTTGCCACTTTGACCTACAACTGAACCCACCACTTGTCCCTTTCAGATTACCGGAGCAACGACGTGCTCTGGCTATTCCCGTCAACCCTAGACGTTGTGACTAGGGGTGAGTGCGTGCTAGCATTGTAATGTTGTCTTGAGTGCGTCTGTGCTTGCATGCAGTCATTTGATACTGGTCAACAGTCACCCGAAGTGGGTTACGTTATTTCGACCACATCGTGGTTGTCCTTTTTCTCCCCCCCCCCTTCCTCCTACCTCTCCCTCCTCCATCACCTGCCATCACGGACGGTTTTTATCGCGCACTTCATTTTCACTGCCCGCATTTAGGTCGATTGTACCTCTGGTATTCTGTCCCGTTCCCACCTGCCTTTTCGGATGGCGCAGACCCCGCACCACATCTTCATTGCCCGCAATTTGGTCCTTGAACTTCTGGCATTCAGTTCCGTTTCCTTAACTTTTAATGTTTCTATGCCACCTATCCGCCATAGGTTGACTTCGGACGAAACATCCTCGTCCTAAGCGATACCTTTCACATTGTCAATGACTATTACATCCGAAGGCTACTAATTGATTCCATGTTGTTAGGCACATCAATTTTCACAGTACTGTAGCGGTATAGTCCCAACACGCACGTTCGGTAACCTTTGCTATCGGGACCTTTATGTCACGCAATACGAAATGCTCAAAAGTACAAATGACCTCTCTGACAACATGATATGCTCACAAGTATGAATGCCCCCGCTCACATGAGATTGGTTGTTACTTGCCAGCTATACCAATGGTTATACTGGCGATGTTTCTACACAATTCAACCACCATGTGACTTAGATTGTGTGTTTTTTACTGGTTTTTTACTGGTTTTAATCATTTTCACTGACCTGCCGTACCCAACGATGCACTGGCTATGTCTACAAAATGATTTACTAAATGTCTTTGTGAAAAGCTGTGATATTAAATTGTGCTGGTAACATGGGCTTAACATGCCGCTTCCCTAGACAAATGTCTTTACTTTCTCCTTATCTCATATATTTCTTGGTTGTTCCTACCCCCCTTTTTTGTCCCCCTCTCTTACAGGTCTACAGTACTCCTTAGTACACGTCTATAAGGGCATTTCTACCGGTCTTGGTAATTTATGTTAATATACCGAATACCAGACTGTAGTGCACTTTATCACCTTTCTTTTGTTTATCGGTCCTGACGAAGTGCCAATTGACCCGTTAGGGGCGAATCGGGCACGAAACATGTTGACCACTCGCATTTAGTTTGCCCTTGAGGAATACTATTTCCACTTGGGTACACACATAGTTTTTAATTAGGCTAGAGCTACCTAGTTTATTAAAATTTGATTCAATAGGATTGCTCCACACCTATTTTAATTATTTTATCACCTTGTGCACTACCTATCCCTCATACCTGCACGCACCCTACGGCTTCTTCTTTAAAAGATCCCCGGCAAAGAGCCCCGGTTTCGGGAGCCGGTCAGGCATTGCAGCGCCGGCCTGACGAGGGGCAAACGCCCGATGATGAAGCATGACACCTTCCGGGGTGTGTGAGGGCAGCACGAAGAAAGACCTGTCTTTCCCATCCGTCCAGATAGGAACTGCACACCCCCTTTGGATACTTAGCTATACCCGGGAGCCTGTGTGCAGGACCTCCTAACTCAGCTCCCTGTCCCTCCTTTTCTAAAAACACTTTCATCAGTAATCATCGTCAACATTATATCAATAAAGCATTTTAAAATGAACATAACATGAGCATGTGTGCCTTTTATATACTTTCAAACCATGATAATGCCATTATAAACACAATGCCTAGAGGGCATCACTTTTTGATCACATAAAACAGAGCCATAGATTCAGCCCCTAAAGGGCACTTAATTACATGTATCTTCTTTACACACCTTCAGGCCACATTAGATGTACGTTTCAAATGAGAACCCCTTCAGAAGGAAAAGGGGTTCAGGGGGGGACAGGGAGCTGGTTCAAGAGGTCCAGAAGCCCATGCTCCTAGAGGCAATTACATAATTCAAACATAGGGCTAGTGTTCGTTGGTAAAACTAGAGAGTAGGGGAGGCAGGAATTCCCAAACTGTAGAGGGTGCCTCTGCTGGGGTATTGGGAGTGGACAGTCAATGAGACTGTTTATGTTGCCCTCACACATCCCCTAGAGGATGTCATGCTTCATCATTGGGCGATGCTACCTACTGTGTGTGTGTTGTGTTGTTCCAGGTCCGACCTAAAGTACGGCGGCCTCCAGCATCATCGGGTGACGCGGAGATGCCAAGTGATGCACGTGCTACGGTTTCGGTGTGCGGCCAGATCGACAGCACCTACCCTCCTCCGATTCCCCGGTGCATCACCTGAGGATGCTGGAGTCCGCCGAACTTTAGGTCGGACCTGGAACAACACAACACACACACACAGTAGGTAGCACGAACAGGCACCACTCAGTGTGGGGTAGTTTATCCACTATATGCTTTTATGTTTTTTGTCCTGATGAAGCGCCCCAGATCCTTATGACCAACACAGGCGCGAAACATGTCGACACACTTATTGAGGGGTGACCATCACTAGGTCCCACTCTTGAGACAGTTCTCTTACCTGTTCGCACACTTATGGACTACCCGGTTTCCTTTGAAACCCAAAGGTAACCCCAACCTACCATAGGTGTTTTATTCCTGTCAATAAAGCTTTGCGTTAGGAAACTCCCTTACCAGTTTTAACCATACACACTACACCCCACATCACAACCCCCCTCACTTGCACTCATCTATACGTCAGCCTTGAAAAAGACCTCCACCAAAGCGACCCTTCGGGGGACCCGTTGGGCATTGCAGCGCCGGCCAAACGAGAAGCATCGCCCAATGATGAAGCATGACATCCTCTAGGGGATGTGTTAGGGCAACATAAACAGTCTCATTGACTGTCCACTCCCAATACCCCAGCAGACGCACCCTCTACACTTTGGGAATTCATGCCTCCCTTACTCTGTAGTTTTACCAAGGAACACTAGCCCTATGATTGAATTTTCACATTAGATGTAACCACAGAACCAGCCCCTAGGGTACTGCACTCTCAGCCGTAGAGCACAAGCTCTGGCCTTGGGAGTGCTTAAAATGTTGTTTGAAAAATCCCAGAAGTTCAAAGATTCCCTGACCCAGCAAACGTAGGGTCAGTACTTTTAATACTCCTTGGGAGGAGCTGCTCCACTTCTACAGTCCCCACGCTCTCTTTTTAACATTGGTGGGATCTCTGCTGTCCTGGGGCCACCACAAGCAGAGAAGAATATGCAAGTTAGGTAGCCCTGGAGGGCACTATGGGGAGCTCCAGCCTGGAGCCATGAATGTCAGATGATTGTCTCTCCTCCTGCGCTGAAGAGGGCCTCTTTAAGTTTTCTTAGGAGCACGGTCTTGGCCTCCTTTTTCTTTTGGTTGTGGGGTGTCCGGTCCCACTCGGGCACCCTGATGCCTCCAAAATCATTGGAGTATAGAAAACAGTTGGTCCTAGACTTATTTATCACGCAATTAAGTCGAAAGATATTTATGGTTTGAAATACAATTTAGGCATGCATAAGATCAGCAAAAAGGTATCAAATACGTACAAAGTTCTCAAATGTGCACCTTTACATAAAAAACAATGGCACCCATTGATTCTTTAGGAAGATATCTGTTTTTATTCACAGACACATATTAAACAGGTAAGCACATTACCATGCTCTGTAATAGTTAAGAGGTTGCTCCAAAGGAAGTGAAAAGAGTAGTGCTCATGCGTGAAATAGATAAGGTGAAAAAAGGGGGAGTTTCAGAGTGAAGATGGTTCAAAATAGAGAATAATTACAATTATTACAATCGAAACTGGTTATAAGTAGCATCAAAACCAGTTAATCATGGCCTGCCCATCATCAATCATTTCTATTGCCGTTCTCGCTAATTTCCAAGAAAACGGAGAGATATTATCTGTAGGTTGGGCGGGATAATGGTGGCATAAGGTACAGGCCCACTTGAGAATGAATGTCGACATTTCGACCCGACTTAAATGCACAGAGGGTAACTACATCCTCAGCTCGCGGGTCTTCCTCAGGACACGGGAAATAGGAGACAACCTATGGGATTAATCATAAAATCGGATTCAATGCCATGAAGTTAAAAGGATAATAAAAGGCCTGAATGTGCCTGTATTACTAACCTATTCAAAGGTGCCTGTAGGTTGGCCTGATCACAGCTCCCGGGGGTGGGTAGTCTGTAAGAGGGAGGTGCACATAAGATTTCTAGTTCTAATCAAAGATACGATCAATCAATATGAGTGAACCAAGTGATGGCTTACTGCCGTTGCGGTGTAGTGGAGATTATCTATTGTAAGGGTATCCGAAAACCCTGTCATCGTCAGCCCCAAAATAGTCTGAAACATAAGAACACGTGAGGCCCTGAATTAGTCTAAGTCCAAGTCCGACAGGCGGCATCCCCGTGATACAGGTTGCCTGTCTCGAGAAATATTTACCTTTCAAACGAAAAATAGAGCAACCCGGGGGAGTCGATACCTCACTCGTCAGAACACAGCACCATACTGCCTACGTGATCAGTGTCTGTGTTGGAAAACGAGGCAGTATCTGTGAGGCCTGCACAAATAACATGACTACATTTGTCCTTCACTGGGAACCAAACACCCAATTGTAGCGCCTGACTCTCAGAGGGTAGCGTTGCAGAGCAGTCTGAGGCTTTACTCAAGGGAGGTGGTGTGGGCTAGTAATCGCCATTTGCAGGTGCGCAGAAATAACACTCAATAATTGATTGTCCAGTCTGTACTTTGCTTTATAAAAGTAAGAGTACATTTATTAAACACACACACTACTCAATACTATGCACCAATTTACAAATATACATAAGCTGTTGGAATTACTTTGTGACATTGCATAACATCTCCACCCCTCCCAAAAGGGGGGTGGGGTCTAGTACCACCACTCCTATGTATGCACATCATCTTGCCCCCTAATGCAGTGTGTTGAGCCTAACCTGGAGCGAGGGCCCTGCGCACTGGCACCATCCCAGTGGCGACCCACCCCATTACCTCAACGCGCATTAAAAATGGGTACACCTGCCTTGGTGACACATAACCCTGACTGAGCATTTCCTACTGACCATAAAGTATGCACCTCTATATCTTAAGGGCTAGCAGTCTGGGTCTTCACCTAAGTGCAGCAGCAAGAATACATGTTTACGCACACCTTAGAATGACAGTACTCATCACCTTTGTTGGACATTAGAATGCATTGCAATTACAGCCCCTAAGGGCATCCGAGATGAAATCACAGGATTACGCCTATACAGCCAGACACCCTAGCAGGAATGTCTGGCAACATAACCCACTTTGCTTATGACATCACCTTACACAGGTACTTCACATTACATATGTGACCTCCAGTCCCTCTAAAAAGGAATAACCGTGAGTAAATGCAGTTCTGGTGCAATGACACCTCTTCACCTCCAGGGGATGCCCTTCTCCCGACATCCCCACCTCAGCCCTTCACTCCATGAAGCACTTCGCAATACACCCTCAGCTGTAGAACAAAAGTTCCAGCCCAGAAGGTGTAATAAAGCCGGCTGAGCCCTTGAGGGGTTATCCTTTTCAAAGCCCTAGGAAACGTAGGGTGGGACTTTTCACTCTTCGTGCTGGGGAGGCTGCGCTCTCCTGCAGCTCCCCTGCACCTCAGCACACAGGTGGTGGTGACCCCGTTCTCCTGGGGCCACCACAAGCAAAGAACACGATGTTTGCCCTTGCAGGCCGGTCCTGGCCTGCAAGGCATTATGGGCGTTGTTGAATTTTAGAGCAGCGGCTCCCCCGCTGCTTCGGGGAGCCGCGATCTCCACCTCGATGTCGGTGGCTTCACCGCCTCTCCACTGGCTCTGTTGGGGGCCCGGTCCCACCCGGACCCCCAGGTAAGTGTAGTCGGCGCGGGGAGCCCACCCCCGGCCACTCCTCCTCTTTTCGGGCCCGGTCCCACCCGGGCCCCTTGCACCGCTTGTGGTCTTCCTCGGTGGCCCCGGTCCCACCCGGGACCCCACATGGCCATGCGTTGGAGGGCAGCCCGGGAGCCCACCCCGGCTGCCCCCGCCGGCTCCCCGCCCGGCCAGCACCCACGCGTGCTGCCGCGGGAGCCGGCAACTCCATTCTGGTCTGCCCGCTCTGCGGGCAGACGGCTAGTCTTCTCCGGGCTTCGGGGAGTGCTACGGCACTCTCCCACCACACGCCAGGGCCCGGAGATGGGGTCCCGGGCCCCTGAGTCTTCTTCCCGTGGGGGCGCGACGGCGCTCCCCACTGCCTCTTCACCGCACGGGGCCCGGAGATGGGCTCCCGGGCCCCTTCCCTGCTTCGCACGTCGGCGGGGGCCAGGGTGGGCTCCTGGCGCCCGCTGGGAACATTTTCATGGGGAGCGCGACGGCGCTCCCCGACTTTGCTTCGGGGCCCGGGGATGGGGTCCCGGGCCCCCTGGGGCTCATTTTCGCGGGGGGGGCGCGACGGCGCTCCTCCTCCTTCCTCATTACCGGGGGCCAGGGTGGGCTCCTGGCACCCTGGAGGGCACAATCTTCACGGGGAGCGCGACGGCGCTCCCCGGCTTTGCTTCGGGGCCCGGGGATGGGCTCCCGGGCCCCCGACCTCCTCTTCGTGGGGGTCAAAGGTCGCTCACCTTCTGGGGGCCATATCTCAGCCCCTGGGGGTCCGATCTGCCCCATTTTCGCGTCCTCTTGCTCCTTGCGGTGGCCCCCAGCCAATGGGAGCACTCTCCTTCGCCCTCCGGGTCTCCAAGAGGGGGCATTCTGCAGGGAGCGGTCTTCACTGGCTCCCTGCGCCAGACTTTCGCCTGGCTCTCCTCCTGGGCCTCTCTTCTTCCTGCGCAGAGGCCCCTGCGTCTGCGCACTGGTCCTGGTCTCTTCTTCTGGTGCTGTTAGGGGCCTGGGGGCAGTCAGGGGGTACCTCCTTCCAACTGCCCATTGCCAGGCTCCAGCACCTTCCGCCTCCGCAGACCACACCCCAGAGAGAGCTTCTCTTCCTGTGCAAGCACTTTTTAAAAGTTGAGTAGGGGGCTGGCAGGAAGTCTCTGTTGGTCCTATCCAACAGCGCCACATCACTTCCCTGCCCCTGCTCCCTCCTTCTTGTCCAGCCTCTGGGCTGGTTCAAAATGGCGTCGTCCAGGGTCTCTGGCCACATGGTCTCTGAAACCAGAGCCCTTCCCTCCTAGGTGCAGCCTGGTGCCTGGCACCCAGTGATAGCTGCTGATGGATGAGCCTGTAGCTCCGCCTATCTTCCCTTCGTGGAAAGGAGGTCTTCGCTCTGGGAGGGAAAGGTCATCAATCCAGCCTGCTGAGGTCAACCCCCAGCCAGGCCCTGGTTATGATCTGACTCAGAGAGATGTAACATTTCTGGATGACCCAAAAGCAGTACAAATATGACTCTGGACTCTGCAGAATACTTCTTTTCACATCCGCTACAGTGGACTTTAGTGCGTGTCTGGAATCTGTAGGCCTTATGGAAGTTAATCTAGCACATGGGCTCCACATCCCCATAGGGGAATAATGAAGTGAAAAACACAGTAAAGCACACTGACTTTCCCTGGCATGTTCCTTCCTAGTGTATAAGGCCTATTCCGTGTCACCACCCAATTCTGCATAAGTCCTGCCACACCATTCACTTTGTAGCTGCTCCTGGACTGCGCACGCCAAGAATCTCCCCTGCGCAGCCCCTACACGTGTGCACACGCATGTACACAGGTGTCTGCATGTAACCAGCCCGGTGCCCCTTACTGCAGCTGCTGCGCAGCGGCCTAGTCAAGCTAGGGGGACAATAGTAAAATCCACATGCAGTCTCTTTCATCATGAGTTCACTGTGGATGAGTCCCAATTTATGAGGCTCTCCCACAGTAAAACCTCAACACCTAGGTGCTCAAAAAGCAAAAAATCCGGGCGGCCCATAGTGTCAGAACCACCTTCTAACACACGCCGCGCCCAGCTGATTCCTACAGGGAAGAAGTAGCCACCCTACATGGGTATACTTCCCGTAGTCAGCGATAACTAGTTATAAGGGGTTCTGACCAGACCCCCTTACTCACCAGTTATCCGCTCAGACCACCTACTCCTCCCATCCATGAAATCTCCACCCATGACAGGGTTCCCAGACTACCCTAAGAACCCTCCGGGCTCTAGGTTAGATACCTCTAGGTCACTCATGGTCTACATGGACATGGCCTCACTAGGCCCACCTTTGCCCTTGGGCATGCAACACTATGCCTACCCCTTCTCTGGACAAGGGTCCAGTGCCTCAGCACCGTTGCGGTCTTCCGGGACAGGTCTACATCCCATCCCCTGGGTCACTAGCTGGTCTCCCTTCTGGAGTTTGTTCCAACCAGTACCCTCTCTCCGTTTGGTCCTTGCACCCCAAAGATGCAACCTCTCTGGACCCTCACCCTCAGCCTGCCGCTGAGGTCATTATGCTGCCACCACCCTTTCGGGACGACTGGCTTCCCTAAAGAAAGCACAGCCACTCGTGCTTTCCCCACACAGAAAAGCACCCTTTGGCCACTGGCCTGGCTCCCTGATAGGACCTCAGACCGGCCTCACTACCACACTGGCAGTGCCAGGGAGGAACACTGAGGGTGCCCCGTCAGACATCCTACAGCTCATTCCCCCTGTCAGTAGCTCCCCACGGAAACTACCCCGGGAACTTAGACCCCTTCCTTGTTCTCCGCTGCGAGAACAGGGCCTATGCACCCTTCCCTCCGAGAGGCGCGCTCTCCTCCCAAAGTACCCTTAGAGAGCCTGTGGGCCCCGAGTTAGCTAGACCCAGGCCCACTTCTCATGGCCCTCCCCGGTCTCCCAGCAGCGCCTTGGGAGACCGCCCAGGGACCTACATGGTCCCTGGATGGCCTGCACCACCCCTTATGAAGAGCAGGGTCCCCTCCCTAAGATAGGCCCTACCTGCCTTCAGGGTAGCACGACCACACCAAGCCAGGACCCTAAAGATCCCGGCTAGGCCTGCACCACCCCTTTGCGAACCACAGGGTCCCGTCACTTAAGATAGGCCCCACCTGTGTTCAGGGTGGTACTACCTTGCAGAAGTCCACCTCCTGCCCCGAGCTAGGGGAACACCCCCATGCTCCTGGTCCTTGGGTTCCAGACCCACAGGACCTACCGGACTGGTCACCGTCCACCCGACCCTGTCGCCTCAGGGTCCACCACTAACCCTTCACCTGGAAACTAGGGAGTACATCACCCCCACTCCGATCTCCACTGGGTCAGTTACCTAGCCCACCTAGGGTACCTAGGGGCTACCACTACACACCATCACTTAAGAACTACCCTCCTTTGGGGCCACCCACTACCAGGGGCCACCCCTGGGTCGCTCAACTCCCCACCAGTTAACCTGGTGGGCCTGCCGGACACCCAACTCTACCACACCCTCCTCCCACCGTGGGAAACGTTTCTTGGGGTCCCCCACCATGGGAACCCCTGGGGCGTTACTACCTGGGGTAAGAAACCTCCTGCCCCACCCTTCCAGTGGTTTTGGCCTGCGCCAATGGCAAGTAACATTTCAGCGGGGGAAGGACACCTGGGGCCCCTTCTGTGGAAACCCTCCCTGCCCTTAAAAAGCGCTGGAATTTCCCAGGACCCCTCTCTCTCCTGTCCCCCACAAAGGTCAATCCACCCCGACACCCCCACCTGTGATGTAGGTATCAGTTGCTGTCCCTATCTCTTGAGGAGACACCCTCCTCATGCAGGTGTAGTGCGTGTAGTGTTAGGGTTCAAAGGTGTACAATATGGCTTAGAACATTTGTATGCAATAATTTCCTGGAAAGCACCATCCCGCTAGCACATGATAATCAACATAGCGCGGTCATATCAAAACAGTTCACATTTAAACCATAATCTCTTCACATGACACATATGTGCGCGGGGCTTTCCTTTCCCATACTTTTAGTTCACCTAACCAAAACTTTGAACCCTTTTCAGAGCCTTGCGCTCTTCCTTTTGCTCATTACTGCATAGGTAATGTGTGGCAAAACTGGACTTATCAAATGCTATAAATGCGCACCAGAATGGGATACTATGTATCCCGCCGCTGGACACCAATGTTGGAAAACGAGGCAGTATCTGTGAGGCCTGCACAAATAACATGACTACATTTGTCCTTCACTGGGAACCAAACACCCAATTGTAGCGCCTGACTCTCAGAGGGTAGCGTTGCAGAGCAGTCTGAGGCTTTACTCAAGGGAGGTGGTGTGGGCTAGTAATCGCCATTTGCAGGTGCGCAGAAATAACACTCAATAATTGATTGTCCAGTCTGTACTTTGCTTTATAAAAGTAAGAGTACATTTATTAAACACACACACTACTCAATACTATGCACCAATTTACAAATATACATAAGCTGTTGGAATTACTTTGTGACATTGCGTAACATCTCCACCCTCCCAAAAGGGGGTGGGGTCTAGTACCACCACTCCCATGTATGCACATCATCTTGCCCCCTAATGCAGTGTGTTGAGCCTAACCTGGAGCGAGGGCCCTGCGCACTGGCACCATCCCAGTGGCGACCCACCCCATTACCTCAACGCGCATTAAAAATGGGTACACCTGCCTTGGTGACACATAACCCTGACTGAGCATTTCCTACTGACCATAAAGTATGCACCTCTATATCTTAAGGGCTAGCAGTCTGGGTCTTCACCTAAGTGCAGCAGCAAGAATACATGTTTACGCACACCTTAGAATGACAGTACTCATCACCTTTGTTGGACATTAGAATGCATTGCAATTACAGCCCCTAAGGGCATCCGAGATGAAATCACAGGATTACGCCTATACAGCCAGACACCCTAGCAGGAATGTCTGGCAACATAACCCACTTTGCTTATGACATCACCTTACACAGGTACTTCACATTACATATGTGACCTCCAGTCCCTCTAAAAAGGAATAACCGTGAGTAAATGCAGTTCTGGTGCAATGACACCTCTTCACCTCCAGGGGATGCCCTTCTCCCGACATCCCCACCTCAGCCCTTCACTCCATGAAGCACTTCACAATACACCCTCAGCTGTAGAACAAAAGTTCCAGCCCAGAAGGTGTAATAAAGCCGGCTGAGCCCTTGAGGGGTTATCCTTTTCAAAGCCCTAGGAAACGTAGGGTGGGACTTTTCACTCTTCGTGCTGGGGGAGGCTGCGCTCTCCTGCAGCTCCCCTGCACCTCAGCACACAGGTGGTGGTGACCCCGTTCTCCTGGGGCCACCACAAGCAAAGAACACGATGTTTGCCCTTGCAGGCCGGTCCTGGCCTGCAAGGCATTATGGGCGTTGTTGAATTTTAGAGCAGCGGCTCCCCCGCTGCTTCGGGGGAGCTGCGATCTCCACCTCGATGTCGGTGGCTTCACCGCCTCTCCACTGGCTCTGTTGGGGGCCCGGTCCCACCCGGACCCCCAGGTAAGTGTAGTCGGCGCGGGAGCCCACCCCCGGCCACTCCTCCTCTTTTCGGGGCCCGGTCCCACCCGGGCCCCTTGCACCGCTTGTGGTCTTCCTCGGGGCCCCGGTCCCACCCGGGACCCCCACATGGCCATGCGTTGGAGGGCAGCCCGGGAGCCCACCCCGGCTGCCCCCGCCGGCTCCCCGCCCGGCCAGCACCCACGCGTGCTGCAGAGGGAGCCGGCAACTCCATTCTGGTCTGCCCGCTCTGCGGGCAGACGGCTAGTCTTCTCCGGGCTTCGGGGAGTGCTACGGCACTCTCCCACCACACGCCAGGGCCCGGAGATGGGGTCCCGGGCCCCCTGAGTCTTCTTCCCGTGGGGGCGCGACGGCGCTCCCCACTGCCTCTTCGCCGCACGGGGCCCGGAGATGGGCTCCCGGGCCCCTTCCCCTGCTTCGCGCGTCGGCGTGGGCCAGGGTGGGCTCCTGGCGCCCCGCTGGGGAACATTTTCACGGGGAGCGCGACGGCGCTCCCAGACTTTGCTTCGGGGCCCGGGGATGGGGTCCCGGGCCCCCTGGGGCTCATTTCCGCGGGGGGGCGCGACGGCGCTCCTCCTCCTTCCTCATTACCGGGGGCCAGGGTGGGCTCCTGGCACCCTGAAGGGCACAATCTTCACGGGGAGCGCGACGGCGCTCCCCGGCTTTGCTTCGGGGCCCGGGGATGGGCTCCCGGGCCCCCGACCTCCTCTTCGTGGGGGTCAAAGGTCGCTCACCTTCTGGGGGCCATATCTCAGCCCCTGGGGGTCCGATCTGCCCCATTTTCGCGTCCTCTTGCTCCTTGCGGTGGCCCCCAGCCAATGGGAGCACTCTCCTTCACCCTCCGGGTCTCCAAGAGGGGGCATTCTGCAGGGAGCGGTCTTCACTGGCTCCCTGCGCCAGACTTTCGCCTGGCTCTCCTCCTGGGCCTCTCTTCTTCCTGCGCAGAGGCCCCTGCGTCTGCGCACTGGTCCTGGTCTCTTCTTCTGGTGCTGTTAGGGGCCTGGGGGCAGTCAGGGGGTACCTCCTTCCAACTGCCCATTGCCAGGCTCCAGCACCTTCCGCCTCCGCAGACCACACCCCAGAGAGAGCTTCTCTTCCTGTGCAAGCACTTTTTAAAAGTTGAGTAGGGGGCTGGCAGGAAGTCTCTGTTGGTCCTATCCAACAGCGCCACATCACTTCCCTGCCCCTGCTCCCTCCTTCTTGTCCAGCCTCTGGGCTGGTTCAAAATGGCGTCGTCCAGGGTCTCTGGCCACATGGTCTCTGAAACCAGAGCCCTTCCCTCCTAGGTGCAGCCTGGTGCCTGGCACCCAGTGATAGCTGCTGATGGATGAGCCTGTAGCTCCGCCTATCTTCCCTTCGTGGAAAGGAGGTCTTCGCTCTGGGAGGGAAAGGTCATCAATCCAGCCTGCTGAGGTCAACCCCCAGCCAGGCCCTGGTTATGATCTGACTCAGAGAGATGTAACATTTCTGGATGACCCAAAAGCAGTACAAATATGACTCTGGACTCTGCAGAATACTTCTTTTCACATCCGCTACAGTGGACTTTAGTGCGTGTCTGGAATCTGTAGGCCTTATGGAAGTTAATCTAGCACATGGGCTCCACATCCCCATAGGGGAATAATGAAGTGAAAAACACAGTAAAGCACACTGACTTTCCCTGGCATGTTCCTTCCTAGTGTATAAGGCCTATTCCGTGTCACCACCCAATTCTGCATAAGTCCTGCCACACCATTCACTTTGTAGCTGCTCCTGGACTGCGCACGCCAAGAATCTCCCCTGCGCAGCCCCTACACGTGTGCACACGCATGTACACAGGTGTCTGCATGTAACCAGCCCGGTGCCCCTTACTCCAGCTGCTGCGCAGCGGCCTAGTCAAGCTAGGGGGACACCAGTAAAATCCACATGCAGTCTCTTTCATCATGAGTTCACTGTGGATGAGTCCCAATTTATGAGGCTCTCCCACAGTAAAACCTCAACACCTAGGTGCTCAAAAAGCGAAAAATACGGGCGGCCCATAGTGTCAGAACCACCTTCTAACAGTCTGTATTAAAGACACGGAAAGAAGCGCGTGCAAGTCGCCATGAGTGCGCCGTCACTCAACAAACATGTCTGCCTGACCTCCCGGCTCCCGCGTCACGGAGGGACTGGTTGATTGTAATAAAAGACAGACTCGGGGACCTTCAAGCACCGGACTCGACATTTGAAGACAGAGACATTCCCCTGAAACATTTATGAAACTCGTCAGGGCCTAATTAAGATACATAGTATTTTACATTAAATCAACAGAAAAACGACAAATTCAAATAGACACAAATACAATGAATAAGACAGTATACAAATTCAGGTGTATTTTACAATGTACAAGGTGATTGTGAAATACTGTAAATGTGCAATACATAATTTACATACGTGCAAATGATGTGGTCAGGGGATTGCTTCCATATACACTATGAGGAGGTGCATGCAACATATATGTGCAAGATGCATACGGTAGATGTATAATAGGCCAAACCTCTAGCCATTGTTCAGTGTCGCTACCTGTCTGGCAATTTCCTCATATTCATTAAGACCCTTCAGGACAGTATCAAAAATGTGTATCCATTTACATTCTCGAACACTTATGGTGTTGGCAAAATTGCCCCACGCCCCCCTCAGGTTGATCTTCACTTTTTCAATAACCCACCACTTAAGACTCTCAGCCAAGTGTCCGAATGTGTTGAAATGCTCTACAAGGGGTGCACCCTGAACCTTGCAACGTATTGTACTGCAATGTTGCAGTATACCGGTTTACACTTTCTGTATGGTCTGACCAATGTACAGGAAATCACACGGGCAGGTTATTGCATATATTACTCCCGTAGAGTTGCAATTTGTGTGATCCTGTAGTGTGTGAGTGTAGTTGTTATGGGTGAACTGTTTCACCTCCTTTGTCATTGGACAGGCTTTACATTGTCCGCACTTATGATGCCCTTTAACGGGCGGGATGTTCCAAAGTGCCAATTGGTTGTCCCTGGTTTTTGTCGGTAGTAAGGATTTCAACACGTAATCTCTCACGCTTTTACCCTTCCTAAATGAGTGCATAGGAGGTTCTGTGATCCCTATCTCATCTGCCACCAGCTGCCAGTGGCGGTTGACGATTTTTTAAATCTCGTTGCTCTTTGTACAAAACGTAGTCACACAGACTAGACGTTCCTGTTCTGGAGTTGCCCTCTGTTTTGGTTCCAAGAGGAATTCTCTGTGACAGAACCATGCCCGTTTGCGGGCCTTCTTAAGTAGACTCACAGGATATCCCCTCTCGGTCAGGCGACTCATTACGTTAGCTGATTCCTCAAAGAAGTCGTGTTTCTTAGTACAGTTCCTCCTTAACCTCAGGAACTGACCAAAGGGTAAGTTATCTCTGAGGTTACGGGGATGATGGCTCGAGTATCGCAGGAGGGTATTTCTTTCGCTGGTTTTTCTATATAATGTAGTGTGTAATCTGCCCTCATCCGCCCTGATTGAAATGTCAAGAAAATGTATCACTTTGTTATTGAATTCAAGTGAGAATTGGATGTCATGTGATCGGGCATTGAGCCAATGGTGAAACTCATTAAGTTGTTGCTCATTGCCTTGCCATATCATCATGACATCGTCTATATAGCGTCTCCATACTTCAATGCATTCTCTGTAAGGATTTTATTCACTCAAAACATGGATATGTTCATAGTTATCCATATATATAATGGCCAGGTCCGGCGAAAAGCTTGACCCCATTGCCACCCCTTTCGTCTGGAGATAATATTCTCCCTGAAAAAAGAAGAAATTCTTTGTCATAGTGATCTCCAAAAAGATCCACTATGAATTCGGTAGGGACCTGGAGTGGTCTGGATCGCCTTCCAGGGCTGTCCTAATGATGTCAAGTGCTGCTCTCTGGGGGATGTTGGTGTACAGGGATGTTATGTCCATTGTGACCAAGATTTGGTTACTTGAGTTGAAAGGTCGATTGTCCACCAACTTAATAGTTTGCAGTGTCCCTCAGGTACGCTGTGGTGTTTTCTGCAATGGGTTTGAGAAAAACGTCTATATATTTACATAGCGGTTCCAAAACTGATCCACACATGGAGATGATAGGTCTCCCGGGCGGACTGGTCATACGTTTGTGGACTTTAGGTAATGTATATATAGCAGGCATTCTGGGTTGCTTATTGTTTAGATACTCGTATTCATGAGTGGATAGAAAACCCTCCTCTAGTCCTTTCTTAGTGACATGCCCGATAGTATTGGCAATTTCTTTAGTGGGATCGGATCTCAGTTTGATGTAGTTCCCTTGTACCCCGAGTTGTGCAAAGATCTCTCTTTTATAGTCATCCGTGCTCTGAATGACTATAGCCCCTCCCTTATCGGCAGGTTTTATAACTATGTCTGTGTTGTTTTTAAGGGATCCCAAGGCTAAACGTTCTTGCCTCGATGTGTTATATTTGACATACTGTCTTTGTGATAAAGAATTCGTAATGTCTCTCATAACCACTTGTTCATAAGCCAGAATCTTGTGGGACATGAGTTGAGATGGTGTCCAAATCATTGGAGGCAGCCGAGGGAGCACAGCCCTCACTGCCCCGCTGACTCCTGTGCGGTCCGCACTTCCCCATGCAACCGCAGAAGCCGGAGGCTTCTCCTTCCCTGCCCGCTCCTGTGGGCAGGGATCTTTTCACTCATATTGTCTGCCCGCTTCCGCATCACTGGGGCACAGGGAGCGGGGCAAAAAAACACCACCCAAGAGAGAGTCTCGCCTATATGCAAGAGTTTTTAAAGGAGGGTGGAAGGTTCTAGAAGCCAAGTACCCCACACCAATTCTAATGTGCCATGCCACCTCTCCTCCCTTGTCCCAACCCTCCTGCACAGCATGCTGGGACAGTTCAAGATGGTGTCATCCAGGAGTCACTAGTCACATCTCCCCTGGGGGCCTCAGCTCCACTCCCTTGCTGACATCACTGCCAGGGCTTTCTCACCAAATCTTCAAATGGAAGCCCCCCTCCTGTGTTGATTCCAGAAGTCTGGGCTCCCTCCTTTGTTTAGTGGGCTTCAGCTGGCCCATCCCTAGTACAGTGTGACAGCTGACTGATTGATGCAGATCCTATATCCCCACCCCCTTCCTCCTTAGGAGCCGAGTGAAATATTGTTAATTGCTCCCTTTGTGCGGGAATGCCTTTGTTCCTGCTGTTGGAGAGAAATGTAATTCTATTGTGATAGGAGCCAATTACAGGGTGTCCCCGATGCGGTGGGAGGGGCAGTTACTTTTGTAATAGCTGCTCACGCTGCATATACCTTTGAAACATTTTATTCATGAGTGGCGTTTGAGGCTAGAGACACTACCTCCAGGCAGTTTCAGGCTTATAAGGCAGTACAACCGCCTGCAAAATATAGGGCTTAGCAAGATTTGGAAATGTCTTAACTTACCAGGACACCAGAACTGGTTTGCTGGTCAGTTGCTACATACGCAAAGGACTGTCCGCCTGGGACACCAGAGCAATGAAGGGGCTACATCGCCAGTCTTGTTCCTCCTCCCAACATCCTGGCACCCACTGAGGTGAAAGGAGCTTCAAATTACGCAGTCGCCTTATACAGGAGATTTGTACAGTTTGTATTACGTACCATGTACTTTAAACTTGCTTTTGCAGCAGGACCAGAAGCTCCGGCACTGGTACAACCCAGTAGCCCACAGACTATTAACGCTATCATGGGAAAAGTGCCCACGAAGCGTGAATAAGTTCCCTTGTGGGTTTCTCTCAAGACCAACCAGTTAGAAGCGGTCTAACAAGACAAGCATAGAAAATTGACTATGTGTCTACCTCTCGGGATGATGTCAACCGAAGAAGAATACGGAAGCATATTTGCATGCATCTACACCAGCATGCATGGCACACCTTCATTGGCAGTTCTCCCTGAGGTACTGAAACAAGTACAGAACGAGCATGGAGCAACACTGGCTCTAGACTTAGGAATTAAGTTAATGGGGAACTTTTCTACAGTCTCCTAAATCATCCTGAGCAACATTAAGGAAGAAGATTTGGTTCTGGCCATTCGCCAGAGACTGGAAGCAGTTCCAGTTCTCGATCGTGAACTGGAACTACCAAAAATAACTGTGGAAGTATACACCTCTGTAGTTCATTATACCTTAGGTTCGCGAGCCGTTAAGGCACACTTAAAGCCTATAAGTGACGCTGAGGGTTCTGTCAAAAAGAGATCTGCAACAGAAGGCAGGAAGAAACAGAGGGGTAGAGAGCAAAGACGGACTGGATCTCCCACATCTCGGGAATCTGGTAGGGGTGGCTATAATTTAAGGATCCACGAGAAAATGTAAAAAAACTGAACAGTATCACTATTCTGATATCCTATTGCCACGTTCTTTCTAATACACTGGCGGTAAACGAGCAGAGAGAGGGAGTCGATCTTGAGGAACCTAAGAGAGGAGGAGTATTGCAGTAAAGGTGAAACAGAACGAGAGGCTTGGGTCAGCGTGAAGAGGGAAGAGAAAGGATTGGACTCTAAGACTCCAGTTAAGAAGAAGAAGAAGCAGGGCTTTCTAAGAAACATGCCAATCCAACTACAGATTCTCCTGCAAAACAGGCCACCTTCTATACAGTGCAGAAGAAGTCATGATAGTACAACAGACACTTCAGAGGTTTCTAGTGGTGAATCTAACTGATGAGTTCATACAAGCTGAAGCTCCAGATGAACATTTAAATCCTTCTGATAGGGTTTATGAATTAGAATTACAAATTGAAGGGGACATATGTCACACTATTAAGCTGCCTTCTGGGCACATGTATCTGAAGATTATGACATCATATTAGCTAAAGAACACTGGCCTCTTTATTAGGGAAGTGCCCCGGGGGAAGGAAGTAATCAGAGAAGCTTTTTCTCCCATAGTAGCTGAAGACATCAGAGACATCTACACTAGCGAATGGGTTATAAGACAGGCTGTGGCCGTATACAGAAGGGGGGTGGGATAAACATTCTATTCCACATGTCATTCCCTTATGCAAGCGCAAGCACAACACACCCTAAAGCCAGAAGCAAAGTGTGGTATTAAAGCAATATTAGATCAGTTGCAATAGCAGGGCATTTTAACGCCTTGCATTTCACCAATGAACACGCACCTTTTTCCTGTCTCCAAACCTGACGGATCCTATAGGGTAGTTTTAGACTATAGGAATTTAAATGCACGTATAAGAATATATGCTATGCAAAATGCACAATGCACATAGCACACGTTTAATGATGATGCTGAAAAAATACAAAACAACCACGGGCTTCTCTAATGGGTTTTCAGTAAAAATATAGCATCTGAGAGCGAGTATCTAAACACCTTTAGTTTTGACAGTGTGCAGTTTTCACTTAGATGTTTGCCTATGGGCTATATGAACAGTCCTGGCTTATTCTCAGCTTGCATTATGGAGATCTTACACCCAGATCTCGAGGTATTGTCATACATTCATTTTATCTATCTTACAGATGACGACTTGGATGTACACCTAACCAGGGTGGACAAAGTTGTAACAATATTAAGATTAAATGGTTACAGAATTAACTTTAAAAAAATCAAAGATTGCCTACCTTACGATGACCTTCCTCGGATACAAGTTATTCAATGAGGGCAAGGGTCTGGCTTCTGATTTCTTTCAGCAGTCTGCTACCTTGCAGCCTCCAAACACACTGAAGAAGTTGCAATCCCTCCTGGGATTCCTTAACTTTGGACAAACTTACTTGCTGCATTATGCTGAGAGAGTGAGGCCCTTGTATGACATGATTTCTCCCACGTTTTCATCAAAACAGTGGACATCCTCTATGCATGTTTCGTAGATCTCAAAGCAGCCTTCGACAAAGTGCCACGATCCAATCTATGGGCCAAAATGGAAGCTTGGGGAGCGCCTTCAAATTTATTGGAAGCAATCATCAACTGGTATTCGCAAACCTGGGTCCAAATAAAAAATGGGGACTAGGAAAATCTCGACCACCAACGGGCTAAAGCAGGGATGTGTTTTGGCGCTCAGCCTCTTCAACATCCTCACAGCTGATTTAGTGAGCAACCTTCGTCTAACACAAGGCGATCCTCCTAAGTTGGGAAATACACCAATAGTAAGCCTGCAATACGCGGATGACATTGTGCTGCTTTCCCAAACACCTCGTGGCTTGCAGCGGCTGATTTCCCGACTAGCACAATACACCTCGAAAGTTCAACTAACCATCAACCTCAAAAAATCAAATGTCCTATGAAGCATAGAGAAGCTCTAGCAGCCATAAAAAACGCCCCAAATTCATCTGGAGGTTAAATTCCAGCATTTTATTGCAGGTGGACGTATATAAATATTTGGGGGTTCATCTAGATCGCCAACTAAGCTACAAGCAACATCAAGACCATGGGCAAGCAAAAGCAAAACAACTATTATTTGCCTTTAAAATCCTGCAGAAAAAACTAAGTAGCAGTTCAACAAATCATTTATTAAAGGTCGTAGCAGCTAAATTCCTGCCATCTATCTCGTACGGCTCAGAAATGCTAAATACTAAGGACTCGACATCTCTAAATACAGCCCAATCCAGTTTATTTAAGAAACTGTTCCAAATCCCACGTCATATTTCTCAGGCCCAGATACGACTGGAATACGGTTTAAAAAACCAGATACCGGCTAGACAAGGAGCACTGGCCAAATATTATTAGAGAATGAGGGCAGCGGAAGAAAACACGTTAGCCCATCACTGCTGGGAGGAGGTCGAAAAACAATCAAGACAGAACAAGTCAATATTTCAAATTTTAAAACAAGCTCTTTCAGCATTAAAGCTAGAGGAAGCCTGGCATACACCATTACCATACTCCGCATTTAAACAAATCACCAACAAAGCAATCAAACAACAATCGCTGCAAATAGATAAAGCCTCATTGGCCAGCAAAAGACACGCATGGTTGGTGATGTCATCTTATTAACAGCTGAAACCGCAACTATATTTACAAAATCACTTCACAGACCTTTACAAGCGGAACTTGACCCTACTGAGACTGGGGTCCTTCCAGACAAAAGACCGTACTCCAAAATGGCAACGGACCTGGTCGTCTATGGATTGCCACCTTTGCGGCAACGTAGAAGAGTCACTATTGCACCTACTATGCATCTGTCCGGCCCTACAAAACATGAGGAAGACCCTCTTACGGCCAATTATGAGAGAAGAACAAATAAGGACTTGCAGAGCAGCAGTCATAAAATGTCTTGGTGGTTCCTCTCTTCAATTGTCTTGTAAGACAATAACATTTCTGACCATAGCGGCGAAAGAACTTGTAAAGAAGGACAGATGATCAGTATCCCATCATGCAGACTAGCTGAGTCCCCCCCAGTATTTTGTTTCCCATCAGCACAAGCACTTTATCCCACATTGGTGGAATAGACATGCTTATGAACAATCTCAAAGAATATCGGCTGAAGTGTCTTATCACAAAAATGTTGGTCCTCAGAATCAATTACATCATGTGTGGTTCACTATTTAGATAAATGTTTTTATTGTAATTTTAACTCAGATTAATTGCGTTATATTGTACATATCATGGTGGTTTGTCTCACCCTTTTAAAATTTTAAGCAAATCAACTTAAAAGTATTTTTCTCTCTCAGTGGACGAGCAGGAACACTGATATCTTGCGTGCTCTGCAAGCAGATATGTTCGAGACAAAATATTTACAAACTAGGACAGTAAGAATAACCTAGTTCTTCAAATTATACTTAGTCACTCCAGTTATACCTATGTGACCTACAATGAGAGGCACACTGTTCCTACTGCATACAATTTGCGCTTGTATTCTCCAGCTGAAGCATGTTTTGCTCCCACTGAAAAAATTCTTGCAGCTGTGCAAACGGCTGTCTTGAAGGAGGAAACTAATGATTAGGGTTTCTCCCATACCGGTGCTACAGGCAGACAACAAGGCAAGCATTCCTAATGCTCGCACCCTACACCTGAGGTGGGTGAAGTAGGCCTCTTCTTTAAGTGCAGTGGATGTAAATTTTCATTATTATCTCACTCTTCACATACAGGCGATTCCCAAATATGAACACAATATCACTCCAACTCCAAAAGCCGTACCCATTTAGTAGTTTCAAAGCATATTCTATACGGATGGCTCCACTCAACCAGCATTAGGAACAAAATACATGTACTCTGCAGCCTGTGTAGCAGTGCAAGGTGTAGTGAAAGATGGTGAATTCTGTCCGCAGTGCACCCACATTAAGATCTTAGGCGACAGCACTGTGCAACATGCAGAACTTCATGCCCTGTTATTTGCCCTGCAAAAGAATAATCCATCATCTTACAGTGTCGGTTTCATCCTTCTGTGTGAAGGGTACAATGTTGACATGCAACACTGGCTCTTGAATGTATTCAAGGATTCAAAGGCAAAATATATTAAAGACTAAGAACTCTGGGAAAGGGTAACTGTCTTACAAGATAAGCTTCCATTGGTCCATTTGAGGCACACTTTGGGCCATCAGCGTTATAGAATTCATGCTAAAGGGAACTATGTGACTGACTTAGCTGCCAAAGCTGCAATTCAAACTGTTAGAGTAGCAGCCTTAACCAGACCAGACGAATATCAACACAGATATTTTAACAGTCACACATACCACCAAACAAGGCAGAAAACCTCCTGCGGGCTTTCCTCCTAAATATTCCTACACTCAGATCAGATCATACTCCTGTAGTCACACTAACAGGAGTGGGAGACAAGTTAATACCTAACAAGATGCCTAGATTAAAGGGAAATTTATGAGGGATTGACATCTGCCCATGCTCAGATTAATATAACCGTACCAATGCTACAGCAATGCTGGTGGTGGCATTGGTTACATAAACAGACAAGAGACTTAGTTAAAAAGTGTGAGTGTTTTTACTCATCATATGGCAAGCAAAAATGATAAGCGTTCTACTGCTACCGAATGGAACAATTGCATAATCTGTGGTTTGTAAACTACAACCGCATCTTTCATCTCACAGAGCTCGAATAAATCTCTACACTACAAACATCACAGATTATCCTGTGCCTGAGGGCATAGCTTGGGAAAAGATTCCTTATCAGATGATGGGACCTACTGAGACATTGCAATTACCCTTGTTTTGAAAGTTTCAATGAATTATATTGTTGATCCTGGTTCTATTTCAGATGACTGGGATATAAAGATTGTAAAGCGAATGATGTCTGATTTGCAGGTATATGCCACTTTGAACAATAAAAATCCTTATTTGAATTTAGTCAATTATAAAGAAATGTATTGTCATCATCACTATGCACACTATTACATACATAGAACTAGCTATCCTAGGGAAATATACAATTACACACAATGGTAGCATTGTGAAGCTACACTCCATAATAATCACCCAAATTTCTCGAAATAATTTCCTTACTTCCCGAGTGACAATAGGTCACATCCCGAGCTTTCTATTTTTCACAAAATCCACAACAACTTCAAAAGAATCTGATCACAACTAACAAGCTGATTTACTCAAATGAATTCAGTCAGAACCTAGCCATTTAAGGCTACGAATATTTGAAAGAAAATGTTGATGAGAAAAGTATTTGGGGAATAAAATCTAGGCAGATTCAAGGCAAAGAGGCCTTATTTTGAGCATGCATTATCCCTACAGAAATTATTTTCTTGAACAAAACCATCCAGCAGGCTACCTGCCTGAGATTTGGTACTATGAAAGACTTTTAAAAAAACCTTCAATATTGAAAGTTAACTTCACCCTGTTCAATAATTGGCAATCACAAATGAACATTTCTGACTCTGATGTAAATGAAATGATCCAGAATGAACATTAGAATTCCACTCAATTCCCTCCTGAAGGTCTGGCCTTATGGCCCTATAATTCTAATCCTCAATACAGCACATATACACCTGTAATAGTAATCACATACAGTGTAGGGCAGGCAAACTGTATCAACGCTTGTTAGCACATTACAGTCTTCCCACCATGAAGGAACACTTATCCTCAATTAAAGAAACCATGGATTTTTTCTGACTTTCTTCTGGGCCCACATCCCACTAGTAATAAATTATAATTCATAGTGACAGGAATATATGCCATTGATAATGAATGGAACAAACACTCAGAAATAAAAGTTGCAGAGAGTTAGACAAATAGATCAGGAAGACCTGCAAACAATCTTTAAAGCTATCGACAATGGTATGCAAATGCTCTCACAGGGAGTGTAACAATTAAGTCACATCCTGTCATCAGCCTTAGACTTCCTTAAAGAAGACTGTTACAACATGGCCAGGCCTAGTTAAGAGCTATTATACATTTAAATTGGAATTACAAACACTCAGGTCAGGCTTCGTGCCTTGGAAACTTCTAAACGAAACAGCTATTTTTGAGCCATATAATTTGACCCGAACACAGAAAACAATGGCTAAAAAAGAATCCACATGCACTTTGCTGAGTATTGAGCAAGTGCAAGAAGCACCATTTTCAATTACTGACCATCCACCTATCTCCTGACTAATACACAGCATTATTTCTCTGCCATTTCATTTTCATGGCGGTCAGAAGTACAGATCATTAGGCTGATATGAGACACTGCACAATTCACATTGTGCCATTCGTGAAATTGTCCTTTTTCTCAAATGCGCTTGAACGAAAATTACCTGGTGTTTATTAGTACATCCAGCTGTAGAAATCCTTTAAGACATTCCCTTCTGGGAGATATCATTACCTTGCATGTGTAATGCTTTGATGCCATGTTTAAGCTGCATTTTATCAGTCACTCCTACTACATCTATCCCCACACACCATGAACTACTGAACAATGGCTCCTATTTAGTACTAACTAATGTTACTTGCTGTGTCTTGAAACCAGGCCAACTCTAATTATTATCTAAAATAATACAGTGCTGTGGAAGGGCCTTGTATCCTCTGCCTCAACATGTAATAAAAAATGTCCCTTGGCCTCGTATTGATATGAAAATCACGTGTTTTGACGATATTAGCAAATTAGTCAATACGGGCCACATGTACGACCACCAGATTTTGCGATTTCCTCATTGTGACTTTTTGCGACTCACAATCAGGAAGTCGTAAAATGCGATGTACCAATGTGTCTCAGACACATTCAGTGATTCCTAATGGGGTCGCAATGGACCTACCTCATCAATATTCATCAGGTAGGTCACAATTTACAACCCATTGGGAATCGCTAAAAACACAGCAATGGTGGCCTGCTGGGGACAGCAGACCACCATGACTGTGTTTTTCAGGTTCATTTTTTAAGAGTAGGCAGTGGTCCATGGGAACACTGCCTGCTCTTAACAATGGTTTTCGCTACCATTCACAAAGAGGAAGGGTTCCCTTGGGTTACCGACTCACAAAATAGGATTAGTACATGCCAAAAGGGTCTTTGGCAGTCACAAACGGCCCGATTCTACTATTGCAACTGTTAAACCTGTTATACATGTGGCCCTATGTCATTATAAAAAGAAGCTCCTATGACTTCTGCTGCAGAAATGTACAACCTGCTGACAGCCAGAACTGCTTCGGAGATTCAGAGGATGTTACAAATGCAATACTTTACTCACTTTGCTGATGTCATGCATACAATATTTAATTCATTGACAACAAGTGGCATTGTGCATTTTTTAAGAACATTGGATCTTGTCTGCTGACTGTATTTAAGGCAGCGTTTAGACAGATGCCATCGTATTTGACTCTTTTTTCTCTAGTCTCTTTGGAAGGTTTCCGACCATTCTACTGCTCATCAGTTGTGGTATTGTTATCTTTCTCCTGATCCGATGAGGAAATCAATAACATGGAGTACACCTATCCAGCTGAACAAGGGACAGAGAGACCCTATCACTTTATCTGTGACACGCCTGGCTTTCCGAACTCAGTAAAATTTAGATACTATCCTTTCGCAAAATAAACAATGTACAAGTGAAACCTGTGTTCTGGTGTATAAACTGTCCAGCTGAAATCATCGAGGATTTACATCTAGAGCACCTCCAATTGCTTTCCTAGGTGTGGAAATGTTGCAACAATCATTGCAACACTCACTGCAATCATACCACAGACATTGCCGAGCAATCCAGTTGTCCCTATAACAAATGCAAACTATGGGGGACTGGAGTCCGTCTGCCATTGTGGTGTTGACCGGGACCGTCCACATTACATGCGGCGGTCCCGCACACCCAATTAGGATGCGACCGCCACCATGGCGGTCGCATTTTGCACTTTAACATTGCGGTGGGTGCTGCTGACTGCAGCACCCGCCGCGATGTTCAAACTGCATGTTGTGCATTTCACTGCACTACGTGACAGGCACCACACGGTGCCTGCCACTTGGTGCAGTGAAATGCCCAGTGCACAAACACCACCCCAAGACACAAGGGGGGCCCGCAACAGGCCCCCAAAACCAATTCCCGCCAGCCTTTCAATGGCGGTTTACCCGCCACGGAAAGGCTGGCTGAAGACAGCATCCTAATTTGGCGGACGGTGCCTGCTAGGCACCGCCACCATTTCATGGATGCAGACCGCTCCGCCAGGCAATCGTAACGATTGCCTGTGGCGGTTCCATGGCGGACGGTCTTTGCGTCCGCCACGGTCGCAGTCTGGATCCCCCCGCCATCGTAATGTGGCGGGGGGAAAATCGCGATCTGATGGCGGAAGGCCCGCCACCGCACGGCCGGCGGTGGCGGTCCTTCCGCCATCGTAATGACCCCCTATGATAGATCGACCACATCAGTAACACACTTTGATGAGTTGCTTGTTAATGTTTGACCCTCCAAATGCAGTACTCTCACGATCATTGAATTCTTTGGAATTGCAACCGATTGTTGGTCCATCCCACGTGCTAGCTAACAACAACAAGCACACATTAACTGGTTTTCATAACGATCACACATATTCTGCGTGTGCATCTGATGACGTCAACATGTCCTCGGACGAGGACTGAAAACAACGATTCGACCACAGAGACTGAAGATTTTTTCAATTAACTATTTTTATTTTTCCTTTTCCTTTTTAAAGCCACGTAGTTTTTAATTGGCCTATTCAGTATCAGTCTGATTTGTTTAATCAGCAAAACACAATCCTCTTAGCTGGCCTACTGCTTTTTATAATAAGGTCTTTTTATGCTTTTTCATATATCCGAAATATTTAATGTTTTATTACTTGAAACATGCAATATACGGGCTAGATTCTTATTGTACATGGAAAAATATTTCAGTCTATTAAATCATCACAAGAGGCTTATAGTAGAGCACACACACTGAACTCACCTATTTGAAGGTTCTTCCATATGTGATGATGAACAAAAAGGAGGCTCTGTGAAATAAAGTGTTTGCTTAGGATCACACAATTTGGTCAAAGTGGGAAGCTGGGATTGATCCCAGATTTTTTCAGTTTTACACAGTGCATTTCAGTCCCCAGATCGGTATCTCTTTCAGACATCAAATATTAATAATCAGTACTTAATTCCTGGTGGGTGAAATTAGAGCATATGTGGCAGGCATATTCACACATTTTATTTTTGGCAGTTTTACAGAGAGTTAACCTTGCACAAGGACAGAGACTACGTTTCACATTTTAAACATAAGGCGATGTGTCTGCGATTCACAAGATGCTAATCTGAGGCCGTGATTCGTACCTAGTTCTCCATGTTACATGGCTGGCAGCTGTAGCCACTAGGACTCTCCTGAAGGCTCGGCTCATTTTGTGCTTGAGGTTAAAAAAGGACATCGAGCTAAGCCAGAAACAGGCATCTGGCTTGAGCTTTCAGTGGCTCGTCCACCTCTACTTACTACAAACAGGACTGAAGTGAGGCAGTTGGAAAACCAATGGAATTAAATTGGATTTTAAAAGATTCTCTGTTCTGCAGAAGGCAGGAATCGAGTTCAGGAGCATTGAATTGGGTAACATTTACACCTGAGCTTTCCAAACATTTCATATTGGTGACACACTTTTTAACATGCATCATTTCATGACACGGTCATTCACTTTTACTAGCAAACCGGAGGTTAAACTAACCGCATATAAGAGATACGGACAAATACATAAAATTTATGTCATATAAATTGTAATAATGAAATGTATGGGGACGCAACATATCTCACAAAAATCTTTCATGTATATTTTTTAAAATATATTTGTAAGATAATAACATGCATACATTTCCAAGACTGTTGTCATTTATGTGTAACAATATGTAAATATGTGCAAGAATTAAAAAAAATTGAATGAAACCAACACCACTTAATCAATCAATCAATCAATCACAGAATTTGTAGAGCGCACTACTTACTTGCGAGGGTCTCAAGGCGCTGGGGAGAGGGAAGGGGAGGGGGTGCTGCTACTGGTCGAACAGCCAGGTCTTGAGTAGCCTCCTGAAGGTCAGCAGGTCTTGGGTCTGTCGTAGGCTTAGTGGAAGGGTGTTCCAGGTCTTGGCGGCGAGGTGTGAGAAGGATCTGCCGCCGGTGGTTGTTCTTCGAATGCGAGGGACGGTGGCGAGGGAGAGGTCGGCGGAGCGGAGCTGGCGGTTGGGGACGTAGAAGAAGAGTTGTCTGTTGAGGTAGGCTGGGCCAGTTTTGTGGAGTGCCTTGTGTGCGTGGATGAGGAGTTTGAAGGTGATCCTCCTGTCGACGGGGAGCCAGTGCAGGTTCCTCAGGTGGGGGTGATGTGGCTGTGGCGTGGTACGTCGAGGATCAGGCGTGCGGAGGCGTTTTGTATGCGTTGCAGTCGCTTGATGAGCTTGGCCGGGGTTCCCGCGTAGAGGGCGTTCCCATAGTCAAGTCTGCTACTGACGAGGGCCTGGGTGACTGTTCTTCTTGTGTCTGTCGGGATCCACCTGTAGATCTTGCGAAGCATGCGGAGGGTGTTGAAGCAGGAGGAGGAGACTGCGTTGACTTGCTTGGCCATGGAGAGCGTTGAGTCGAGGATGACTCCCAGGTTGCGTGCGTGGTCGGTGGGTGTCGGGGCTGCTCCCAGCGTCGTTGGCCACCAGGAGTCGTCCCAGGCTGAGGGGTTGGAGCCGAGGATGTATTTTAATGAGATGTATGAGGTTGTTAGGATGAATACAGCTGCTCAATATTTCGTGGAATATTAGATAAAGACACTCGCATTTCGTCATCAAGCATTTTCAAGCTTCCACGTTTCAGTGTCTTTAAGTTTGTCTTCGTTAAAAACGATACTTCACAAATGTATGTAGTAGAAAACTGCAGAAGAATTTGTAACGTTTTTTACCTATGTTTGGATGCATTTTTGAAACACGAATCCAAAAGCTGTCTAAGTCATCCTCTTCATTCATCATTAACAGACTTCAATCAATTTTTATTTCAGCTAATTCTTCTTCGTCAATAAGTGAGAAGTTCCCAGTTGCAGTTGAAAGAAATGGATTTCTGAACCAATCATAGTCTTGGATTTCAACATTTGGGAAGTATTGATGAACTTTCTCATCGAGCAATGTTAAATGGTCAACAATCAGCGAGCTGATATCTCATTTCAGCTCACACAGCAGTTTTGGAAAAAATTTCAAAATTGCCTTCTTTCACTTTCCTTTTCCAAATTGCTATTTTGTCTCTCATAGCACAAATGTTATCTACTGCTGTTAAGATATTTTATCCTTTTCCTTGCATACTGGTGTTAATTTTATTCAAATGTTCAAATATGTCAAGAAGATATGCCAATTTTGTGCACCAAAGTTTTTTTTGAATTAGATCCCAGACTTCATGTAGCTGATTTTCCTCAAAAAGTTTAATCATCATTTCCCGCAATTCATATACACGACAAAGCACGAGACCTCTTGAGAGCCAACAAATGTCTGTGTGCAGTAGAAGCTTTTTAAACCTTGTCCCCATTTGTTCACAAATATGAGCAAATAATCTGGATTAAAGAGGTCTGCTTTTAATGTAATTGACCATTTGAACCACTTTGTCCATAACTTTTCTTAATTTATTTCCAATGGTTTGCTCGACTAGTGCTTTGCGATGTAAAAAGCAATGAGTAATTATATTATTTTCATTCTCTTTCTTTGCTAAAGCAATAATACCTTTTGTTGAGCCAACCATTGAGGGTGCGCCATCCGTGCATATTCCTACACAATTTAACCATTGCAAATTATTTTCCTTCATGAAGCAATCTAACCTTTTAAATATATCTTCACCTCTAGTTCTTATTGGAAATTCTAGGCAACACAAGAATTGCTCAATAATTCTGTCAGTATGAATGAAACGTATAAAAACCATTAATTGTGCTAACCCACTGACATCTGTTGATTCGTCTAATTGCAATGTAAAGATCATATTATCGTCTTGAAAATTATCCTTCATTTGCAGCTTTACATTATCAGACATGTCTTGAATACGTCTTCCAATCGTGTTATCTGCCAACGGTATTTTATTAACTTTTATCTCAAATTCTGGCTCAAACATGGTTCAAACAATAGCACAGCAAGATTCCTTAATGGGTGTTTCGGCAATAGTGTGCGGCTCCTTGTTTTTGGCAATTATTTGAGTATTCTACTGGTTTTTCTGACAAATGACTATGTTTTGAGGTAAAATTAAGTTTTAATTTATTTGGTACCATACTTTCATTTGAAAGTATATCCCAACAAACTAAACACTAGGGACAAGGATTGTTTTCATTACCAGAAAATGTGAACCCCAGTTTCATATAAGCTTTATTGCATAAACGAGGATTGGAGATTTTTCCTTTACACTTCTTATGTACGGAGACAGACCGTTCAGTTGATTCTTTCATAGTTTCCTCTATAGCTGCTACATTTTGTTCATTGCAAACGTCATCTCCATCAGCTTTCGTTTCTTAATTATAAACTTATCCATGTTGTGTTTTTGTTTGCCTTATCTTGCCCCCTGGGCTGGATCCTCTCAAGGGCCTCCGCAAGTGTCAAGGCTTGGACCGGTCCAAAAATGGCCACTTTTTAGAACGAGGTCAAAGAAAATAATTCAGATGGTAGCAGGAGGAGAGGTAGGAATTGGCTGCATTTACTATCACACGATTGGGAACTTTTGCTGAGATGCCAGCAGTGCTCCCCGTTTATTGCTGGAAGAGTTGACTCTTGCTTAGAACTTCTGGGGTGCACTGGTAACCCCACTGAAATCGGAGGAAATAGTCTTTTTTTAAATTTTTTTAAAATAAATTAGTTCTCATATTTGAAAAAAAAAAGGGAGCAAGATCTAACCGAAGGTCTGAAGAATCTGGGCGCCACGCACCTTCCAAGATCTATGCAGCCGGGAGCCAGCCTTTACCCACTCGCAGTTGATGAGAGGTCTATTGGCAGCCACCACTAATCTCGTCAACTTGTTGAGCTTGTCTTAATCCTTGGACTAGGGAGAAATAAACAACCCAAGGAAAAGGTAATTTCACAACCCCCTAAAGAAAAAAGAAAAAAAAAGAGAATGTGTTGGAAGTGGTGATATCAAGGACCAAGTGAAAAAAAGGGGCCCACATTTTTTCTTTCTTATGCCAGCCCATCTGGCAGTCTAATCTAGCTATGTGTCTTGAAAAGCTTAGCCAGCCCACCCAGGTAGGGGGGAGTTCAGAGACCTCCTTTAGACAAATTTCCCTGCGTGCAGTGGTTATTAAAGTAAAAAGCAGAGACATAGTGTTTTTCCCCAAGACTGTTTTATCTGCCTCCCTTACTCCAAATATCACCAAAAGGAAGGCTTACCTCAATGTCACGACCCAGGATTTTTTTTAATACTTTACCCACATCTCGCCAGAAGAGCTGGATAGCTGGACACTGCCACAGCAGATGCACATCGTCCGCGTTTTCCAGTTGACATTTCGGGCAGCATCTTCTTTTACTTCCTCCCATCTTAGCAAGTTTCTTGGGAGACCAGTAGGCCCTGTATATGGTAAACAAATGATTCCTCCTGAGTGGTGCCGAGGTCACTGAAGCCCATAGTGTAGCAATAGATACTTGCCATAGGTTTTGGATGTCGCAGCCTGGCGTGTCCAGCTTCCAGATTTCTTCGGCCAGGGTCCTCCTACTATCATCTCCTTGTACCAGTGCCCAGTACCACTTTGAGACTTCCTTCCTGTAGGTTTGTATCTTCACTAAATCCTTCTCGACTTCCGACTCCGCCACGAGGTTTGATTGGGATCACGACCAGCTGACCAGCTGGTAGTATTTGAATCTGGATATGTTAAAGTTTGTGCTCTGGCTAAGAGCAGCCCATGTTAATAGCGTGCCTTCATCTGCGAGTTGACCCCATCTTAGCATACCAGCGTTTACCAGTGGGGAGGCTAGGCTGCCCTTCAAGTATAGAGGGGTCCCTGGGGATTGGCGCCATGCAGCTATAGTATGGAATCTCGAGAATTTTCCTGACCTGAATCCAAATTCTGCATGTTGCATTTAGGGTCTTAAATTTAATTTTTTTGAAAAATGTAGTGTGGCCAACTTTAAATAAAAAAACCTTTGCGTTCTTCTCCCAAGTTGCTTATTATCGCCCTATATCTCATCGGCATGTCCTGGGGGGCCATCAGCAATCGCCTAGAATTTTTTTTTTAAAAGGCACAGTAATACAATTGAAAATCCGGGAGTGCTATTCCCCCCTCCAGCTTTTTCTTCCTGAGTTTTTTCCAGGAGATTCTCAAACTCTTGTTCCTCCATATAAAACTACTGAGTTGCCCATGAAGTTTTTTTAAATCAAGCAGGCTTAAAAAACAAAGGGAGAGTGTTGAAAATAAAAGTAAACTTAGGGAGAATTGTCATTTTAACTAGATTAGCTGTTCCTAGAATGGAGAGCGGAAGGGAGGCCCAGCTTTGCAAACGTTTTTTAGTCTCATGCATAAGTCGAGCGAAGTTGATATCCGCCATTTTGTCCAAGTCTTTTGTCACTCGTACTCCTAGGTATCTGAACTCTGTCTAATCCAAGTGTATAAGGAGGGTGGGGACGGAGTTGTTCCATGACATAGTCTCAGTCTTATCTTCATTGACTAGGTAGCCCGAGATTCGCCCGAAGTTATTCGCTAATTCCAAGACTACTGGTAAAGATGTCTCCAAATTAGCTGTATAGACTACCAAGTCATCTGCGTATAGGGCCTCTTTCCTATACCAGTCCCCGTGCTGGAAAGGGGGAATTCTTTGGTCTACTCTTATTCTCCTTGCAAGAGGCTCCATATACAGATTAAACAACAGCGGCGAAAGTGGACAGCCTTGACGGGTTCCCCTATTTATCCGAAGGCTAGTGTTCAGAAAGCCGTTGATCAGTATCTTTGCTGTGGGGACAGCATATATAACTGGGATAGCATGGGGGAAATTACCACCAAGACCATTTTGTTCTATCACTTCGTACAGATAGGCCCAAATAACTCTGTCGAAAGCCTTGGCGGCATCAAACAGAATAACAGATAAGGGGGACCCCATCACAGAGGCTACATCTATCGCACACACCAGGTCTTGTATCAGATCAGAGAGCTGCCTCCCCTTCATGAAACCCTTCTGGTTTGTACCTATTACCTCTCCTAGGACCTTATCCAATCGTTTAGCCAAGACTTGTGAGTAAATTTTGTAATCTGCATTTAGCAGAGAAATTGGCCTGTAAGATTCACATTTTTTCGGGTCCTTATCCGGTTTGAGTATTAGAGTAATCACTGCTTCACTGCATGTAGGGGGGAAGGGTGCTTGCTGTGTGTATATAGCGTTAAGCATCCCTACTAGGAAGGGGGTGATTTCCTTCTTCAGGATTTGGTATATCTCATTGGGCAGGCTATCAGGGCCCGGAGCTTTCCTATTCTTTAGGTTCTTGATGATACTATCTATTTCTGTCGTGGAAATCTATTGGTTGAGAGCTGTCTGCTGAGTGATATTTAGGCAGGGGAGTTTGTCCTGTTTTAGCCAATCTCTTATTTCCGGTTGCGTCCCTTCCACGTCGTCAGTATATAATTCCTGAAAGAAGCTCACAAAAGCTTCCCCGATTGCCCTTTCTTCCGTACACTTACTTCCTGTTTTGTTATTTATTACTTCCTTTACGTCATTTCTAATCAAGTCTTGTCTTGCTTTCCGTGCTAGCATCTTCCTGTATCCTTCCCCATATTGGTGATTCGCCAGCTTACTAGCTTCCCATCTCTGTTTCACTAGTCCCTCCAGATAATCAGATAATATCCCCTTAGCTTCTGTCAATTTGTTTTGTAGCTCCTCTTTTGTCGAGGCTTGGACAGACTCACTCTTTGCTAATTTTCCCTGGATTTCTTCAATGGCCTGTTGATATTCCTTTACTTGTTCTTCCCCACCTTATTCTTATAAGCAGCTATACTTATTAATTTCCCACGGAGATACGCTTTGTAAACGTCCCAGACAATGTGTGGTGGAGCAGAAAGAGCGTTTTGTTTAAAAAAGAAAACTGTTTCCTCTTTTGGAGATCTTACTACTTCTGCATCCCCTAATAGGGTTCTATCTAAAGTCCATCTTGTCTGTACTAGCAGGGCCTTAACCAGAATCTCTAATTTAACCGTCGCATGGTCAGATAACTGTGACAGTTGAGGAAATAGTCTTGTAGTTTTTTAAAGTGCCTCTATTTGGACATGGTTCAGGGATTTTCATGCTATGCTATGCAAAGGAAAGCGCATTTGTAAAGTAACTGGCTTGGAGAAAGCTTCTCAAAATAACATCCAAAGATGTTCTCACGTTGAGCCCAGTCTTTGTGAGTTCTAGAATAACTCACAGCCTTGATTGGATATCCATATCCATTTTTCTTAATTTCACCTTTATAATATAATTAACTTTTTGGGGGAATTACTGTGTGGCCTAATTGCAGCGAGTGCGTGGAGCTGCAGGAGCTGCCGGATGGTGACGACCCACCTCCGCTGCCGATGCTCCTGGTGCTGGCGCCCCCGCTGCCGGAAACTTGAATGGGTCCGCGGGGGACGGCAGCAGTGAGCGCGTGGAGCTGCAGGAGCCGCCGGCTGGAGAACCCCAGCGCCACAGTCGTTACAAACTGCTGCTGCCGCTGCCGGATGCTTCAACGGGTCTGCGGGAGGGCGGCAGCAGCAAGTGCGTGGACCTACAGGAGCCACAAGCTGGAGACACCCCACCACAGCTGCTGGTGCTGCTGGCCCCGCTCGCCCGCCCGAAGCTTGAACGGGTCTGGGAGAGGGGGGGGGGCCAACGCAGAAGGGATGCCAATGCTCGGATTCCAACCACGGCTCGCTGCCCGCTACTGGAGACTCCTTCTCTTCGGCCTTCCGCAGGAACAGATAATGCACCAGCAGCATGTGCAGTACCGTTCTGCATGATGCCTAGACCTCGTTCGTGCGACACACCTACACATGGCAGCTGACACACTAACTTGTCGTGACACACAGTTTGGAAAGCTCTGATTTACACAGTCGCTGTCAGACCCACAAGACAATTTAATTAGGAAAAAAAGCTTCCTCCGTGTTTAAATATTTTATTGGGATCTCTGAAAACATAAACAAGGTCGTTTTTTGAAATATAATAAAGATGATATTCTTCATAGTGATGTGGCATGCAGACATTACAAGTGTATTTTACAAAAAATATCAACATTTTTGTGACACACTTTCAGCTTACCTGCATGTTTACCATTATAATAGCAGGTTTAATCACGATAATACTTAGCACTCCCGGTATATAACTTCACTGGTTGTCATTTATTGACCACAAGTTGGGGACAAAGAAAGGAGACAGAGGAGTGAAGAGAGGCAACAGGAACAGTGAGAGGATCAAACAAAGAAGAGGAGACTGGTAGACAAAGACAAAAAGAATGACAAAAGAAGGGGGGATGTGGGAGGGAAAAAGAGGAAAGATAGAGGGATTAACAGAGACCTAGAGAAACAGAGAGATGTAGGCAGAGAAGAAGTAGAATTGAGAGGGAGATCATGAAGAGAGGAAAGGTAGAATGAGAAGAGATGTCAAGATTAAAAATGGGCGAGAGATAAAAGAAAGAGGGTTGGAAGCAAAATGGAATGGATGAAGGGGTCAAAGAGAGAGAGAAGACTAAGGGCCTGATTTAGAGTTCGGCAGACGGGTTACTCCGTCACAAATGTGACGGATTTCCCATCTTCTGTATCCCAAGTGCCATTGGATATAATGCACTTGTAATACAGCAGACGGAATATCTGTCACGTTTGTGATGGAGTAACCCACCCGCAGAACTCTAAATCAGACCTTAAGTGGCAAAGAGATGGATGGTAAGGAGAGGAGAAAGTGTGTCGGGAGTTTCCTGGTCTGTAACAATAAGGAAAACGTGGATATTGTGACTGCAGCACTAAATCAGATCACATGCGATTCAGCACTCTAAAGGGCCTGATTCGGGGATAGGCTTTAATTGAGAATATTCGGTTTTCTAGAAGCACTGCTAAACCTGGAGGGAATCCACCAGTGGAATTTCCTTGCCCAAAGCCATAGTACACTAAATGGAGTACTGCCAGTAAATTCTCCTCCACTTTTAGCTGCCAAGGTTTCAGATTGCTATGTGTGACATCTTCCTAATTTTAGTGTAAGAATGAGTGACATTTCAACAACTATGAGTGACACTTTCTCGCCCAAATTAAGCAATGAAGGTAAGGGAAACATATATATCAGAAATTATACTCATTTGAACAACGAGAAACCCTTAAGATTTTGAAACTGCTGTAAAGCCCAAGAAAGGGAAGGGCACTAACCTAGTGCCCTTGTAACCTGAGCGCACCGTAAAACAAATATCTAACCATGATATTACAACTACAACTCCGACCTTAGCTGGAACATTTAAAATGTCAGCAGCTTTCATTTTTAGGTCTCGCCTAGAGCGCAGCGCGCATGCGCTGCTCTAGGAGAGGGCTCTTGGAATGACTTCAGACTTCCAAGAGCCTTCTCCGTGTGGGTGTGCCTCCTCCCACACATCCCATTGGCCTTTGCGTGTGGCTTTCAATAATTGAAAGCACGCAAATGGCCAAAGACGGGTGCATGTCCCGCCTCTCCTCAAAACCTGCACTCCCATGGCCTAGGGGTCTCGGGAGCGCGCAGGGTGCCATCTGTTCTGGATCAGGTCTAATTAGCTTTTACTTTGGCGTCTGCATTCCTTACAGCGCGCGCGCGCACCACTCCCGGGCTTGTTTCTGCATTCCTCGCTTTCACTTTTTTTTTTTTAATAAATCTTTTTATTGAACAGACTCGATAATAGGTACAGTTCCACAAAAGTCAATAGTAGGGAGTACAATTAAATCAAATATACATACAAATACTGCAGGATAATGCATTGGAAATCACGGGGAGGGGGATCATCACAGTCAAAAGTACGGGGAGGAGTACATAGGTTGCCACGGTATTCATTCCAGGGGGCCCATACCTTGGACCATTTTCGGGGGCAGCCCCGGGCCATGTACACTGTCTTTTCCCGTAGCATACACCAATCAAGGTCTTTTTCCCAGTCGGTGATCGTGGGAGCATGCGTGGCCCCCCAAAGCTGAGCGATGTTCCTCTTGGCGATCATGTAGCTGAGTGTGGCCCATTGTGTAGTGTATGTGTTAAGGTCAGTGGGTTCCCAGACGTTTAGGAGGCATCTAGGGGCTTCTGGTTTGATTTCGACTCCCATTGTTTCGCTCATTACTTCGTGTATCTTACGCCAATATTCCTGGATCGGTTCGCAGTGCCATATTATGTGCATAAACGTGCCCAGTTGGGTGCATCCCCTCCTACAAGACCCATCCGCCAGACCACCCATGTGTATCAATTGGGGACCTGTTATGTAAATTCTGTGCAGTATCTTTAGCTGCACAAGGCGGAGACGCGCCGAAATAGCAACAGTTTTGGGGGAGGCGACCGCCGTTTGCCAGTCTTTGTCGTCTAATTCAATGCCATCCCCAGCCCACTTTTCTCGTAGTGACAGCAGGGGGTCCTCCATGTTGTTAATGAGTTTTCGGTAAGTTAGGGAGATAGCTTTTGCAGGTAAATGACCATCTAATAGCCTGTCCTCCAGTGGGGAGGAATCTGGTGGGGAGGAGTCACGGGGCAGCACTGTTTGCAATGCGTGTCGGACTTGCAGGTAGGGGAAACGCTCGGAATCCGCCAGTGCATACCGACACTGGAGGGCGTCAAAGGGTTTCACGCCATCTTCGCCCCAGAGGTCCCTAATGTGGGAAATGCCAATTAGATCCCATTTGTCAAAGCCTTTGGAGTTTCTAAGGTCCCCAAGTTTTTGGGCATCCCACAAAGGTGTGGCAAGAGTCAGTTTGTTGTTCCAGCCTAACGATTTGGTTGCCGAGTGCCAAATTTTAACTGTGTGGTCGGTAGGACCAGTAAGTGGGTATCTGTCAGGTTTGGAGTACAGTGCTCGGGTGTATGCCCCGTTCGGAAGAAGCCATCTGTCCATATTGAACCCCGGGTCGTCAGGGCGCCCGTAGGTGCCGTGATTTATTGCTATAAGATGTGCTGCCCAGTAGTACTTTTTAATGTCAGGCAGTCCGATTCCGCCATCATACCAGCTGAGCGTGAGTTTTTGCAAAGCAATACGCGGCCTCCCGCCCCAGAGAAGGTCTCGCTGGAGTCCTTCTATTTCTTTAAAATATGAATTCGGGACAGGGTTTGCCGAGTTCTGTAGGGCATAGAGGAAGCGGGGTAGGGACAGCATCTTAAAAAGGGCCGCCTTGCCCAGTAGAGAAAGCGGGAGTGCCTTCCAGTGTGCGATGTCACTTTTGAGTCTTTGCAGTGGGGGAGCAAGGTTACGAGCATACCGGAGTGAGTGATCAAGAGAAACGAATATACCTAAGTATTTGAAGCCTTCTGAGACTATTGGTATGGGGCAGTGCCGAGGAGGAGAGTCCCCACAGAGGACATATAGGAGAGATTTTTGCCAGTTGATACGAAACCCAGAGTATCTGCCAAAAACGGCTAGGATGTCAAAGACAACAATGAGGGACCTTTTAGGGGACGTGAGGTATAGGAGGATGTCGTCCGCGTATAAAGAAATACGGTCTTCCCAATCTGCCGACCATCGCATTCCACGGATCCTCACGTCTTTACGGATCCATGCGGCAAGGGGTTCGAGGGCCAAAGCGAATAGTAAGGGAGAGAGAGGGCATCCCTGACGGGTTCCTCGGCTAAGTGTGAAGGTCTCAGATTTTTTGTTATTCACGACTACTTGCGCCATAGGTGTGGCGTATAGCAAACGCACCCACCGGCTAAAGTTCGGTCCAAATCCCAATTTTGTGAGCACGGCAAAAAGATAGGGCCACTCAAGCGTATCAAAGGCCCTAGTGGCATCTAGGGAGACCATGACTGCATCCTCTCGTATGGTCGGTACCCTGCCCAAGACCCCATGCACTCTACGCAGATTTAGAGCAGTGTTCCTCTTTGGCATAAACCCAGATTGATCAGGGTGCACTAAGTCCCCTATTGTCTTAATCAGCCTAGTGGCGAGCACTTTGGCTAGGATTTTAGGTTCTGCGTTAAGCAATGAGATAGGACGGAAGGAGGCGCAGTCCGTTCTTGGTTTCCTTTCCTTGTGAATGGTAACAATGGTTGCAATTCTCTGATCTAGGGGCAGCGATCCCCGTTCAAGGCTCTCTTCGAACATAGATTTCAGATATGGGGCTAATTTATCTGGACGGAGTTTGTAGAGCTCGATCGGGATGCCATTTGGGCCGAGGGCCTTACCCGAGTGGAGCGCTCGGATTGCAGTCGCTATTTCGTCAGTGGTGAGGGCACTATCCATGAATTCCCGGTCAGCGTCTGACAGCGTTGGAAGGGAGATATCTCGTAGGAGTTCCGAGGAATCCGCCTCAGAGTATGGAGCTACTGAGCTGTATACTGTGTGGAAGTGTGTTGCAAACTGTTTGGCTATGTCTTGGGGGTCGGTTATGGTGGACCCGTCCGAGTCCCTAAGTTCTGGAACAAGCCGACTAGCATGTTCTTTTTTATCTAGCCAGGCGATCAGTTTTCCAGCCTTGTCCCCCCAGTCGTAGAGGCGGCCCAGCCTGTTCTGCCCCATTCTTTTGGCGCGGTCGGTGACCAGTGTCCGATATTCGGCCTGACGGAGGCGGAGTGTGTGAAGGGTTTCAGGTGAAGGGTCAGAATTCACTTCTTGTTCAAGACGGTAAGTCTCGTGTTCTACATCAGAAATGTCTTTTATGTTGTCTTTTTTTGATCCCGCAATTAGGGAGAGGGCCTGGCCCCTAACCACCGTTTTAAAGGCTTCCCATAGTACTTGCGGGGAGTCGACGGTGTGTTCGTTCTCCAGGAAGTAGTTGTCTATGGATTTGCTGAGGTCTTTGCGTATTTTGGGGTTTTTGAGGTACCAGGGATTGATTGGGGCAACGCGTCCTACTTGTGTGCGGTCCAGGACTATGTGGACCCATAGGGGGGAGTGGTCGGAGATACCCCTGGCCAGATGCCGGATTTCATGGAGATCTGTAACCTGTGAAGCTGGGACAACTATATAGTCCAGGCGAGAGAGGCTATTGTGTGCCCCGGAGTGGAAGGTGTGCTGGATCTTGTCGGGATTGTATGTTCTCCATCCGTCCACTAGCCCCATTGCCTCCAGGAAGCTGGAAAAAGAGTGTGCAGTGTGGGGGATAGTGCGGGGAGGGTGCCTGTCGAGGGAGCCCGATATTATTGAGTTAAAGTCACCGCCGAGCACTAGGTGCCCATCTGGTAGCGCTAGCAGCACAGCGCTCAGGTCAGCAAATGTTGTGGCTTGTAACCCCGGAGGTGCATATATCGACATGAAGGTGATGGTTCGGCCCTCCCAAGTGCCATTGATCCCGACATATCTGCCACGGTCATCCACATAGGTGGACGCAAGCGATAGGGGGAATGCTTTCTTTTGCAGGATGCCCACCCCTCTAGAGTTAGACGCGAAACCTGCGTGTGCTACCATTGTATAGCCCCATCTATGCATAGCCTTGCACGTGTCACCCACAAGGTGAGTTTCCTGAAGTAATACAACGTCTGGTGACAATCTCTTAATATATTGCAATACCACGCTTCTCTTAATTTTTTCCCCCAACCCGTTTACGTTCCAACTTAGGATTTTAGCTTCTTTGTTCCACTGCACACCCATTGACGTATTCGTGAAGCATAGCAGCTTTTGGTTGCACAAACAGGGACTGTACCATCGAGAGAACGCAAACAAAAATAAACAAAAGAAAACAACAACCCCTCCCAACAACCCCCCACCCTGCTCCCCTGCACTCTGGGCTCAGAACTGCCCATGGTAACCAAATGCAGAGTGCCTGTCGCCCAACGTTTTACTAAAAGAAGAAAGTGAGGGGAGGCCTTAGCGCCCCGATGGCCCCCTTCCCTACCATTACAAGATCTAGGTACATTTTATAGTAGTAAGTCAAAACATAGATTGACGAGTACTTCATTACATTGGCTTACAGGTCGACGTCTTCAAGCGTCAAAAGGCTGTGCGTGACGCTCAACATTTGGGAAGAGCAGACGGTCCGAAATGTTTAAGAGCCAGTTCAAGGAAGGCAGATCGTCGGCTTCAGTGGCCGCTGGGGCTCCGTTCCGGTGAGTCCCTCCAGCCGTCCAGCCAGTCAGATGCCAACTCAGGTAGGTCGAAGAAGCGAGCTTTTCCATCAGACTCGACTCGTAGACGCGCAGGGAAAAGCATGGCGTATTTAAGGCCTTTTTCACGCAGCCTTCGTTTGACATCAAGGAATGAGCGTCGACGCATTTGCACTGCCTGGGTAAAGTCGGGGAAGAAGGCGAGTTCTGAGTTGTCTATTTTGATCGGAGGAGCAACCCTGGCAGCCTGCAGAATTGTGTCTCTGTAATTTAACAGCCGGGCCAATATCGGACGGGGGGGGGCTCCCGGTTTCGGGCGGCCCCCAGGCACTCTGTGCGCCCTCTCAACCACAAACAGCTTGGACAGGCCCTTTAGTTGCAGCTTCGTCGTTATCAGGTTTTCGATGAACAGGTCAGTAGCGGGACCCTCCGATTTCTCCGGCACACCAAGAACGCGGATGTTATTACGTCTCGAGCGCCCCTCATAATCGTCCAGCTTGTCTTCAGCGAACTTACGGAACGCTTGGAGTTCCCTGATGTCTGTCTGTAGTTGTGAGGTGTTTTCCACAAGACTGGTGGTTGTGAGCTCCAGCTGCTTGACTTTCTCCCTGTGCTTTGTGAGGTCCGCCCTAATCAGTGTCACTTCAGAGGATAGAGTGTCTACGGATGTGCGCACTCCAGTGATAGCTGCCTGTAGGTCTTTCATTGTGGGCTCTGAAGGGTCATGTACCGCCCCACCTTGTTGTGTGTCACCAGGTCCCCTCCGCTCAGGCAGGTCCGTCTTCAGGCAGGTGTAGCGGTCCAGCCTGCTTTGCTGGGATGTTTTGTACCCCTCGGGTTAGACATGGTTAGGCCTGTGTCCGCACCGCAGGCCAACTGCGCAGCGTTTGGGGGGTCCGCCAAGTTCAGATCTGTCGCGCCGGGGCGCAAACGCGGGACCACGAGCAAAGGCCACCCGATGGGGGGGGGGCGTCTAGGGCGTGGGCCGCAATCCAGCGGCAGATACCGTAGAAGCGCAGAGGAACAAGAACAGTGGGTGCACTTGCGCTAGGTCCCGGTCCGCACTGCGGGGGGGGAGGCCCCCAGACGATGAGGGTCACAAGTCCAGCCCCAGGCGTACTCACCGGCGCTGGACTGCAGTGCCAGGCACCTCCCCCGTCTCGGCGCGCAGAAGCACCTCTCCGCTGGCGACCGGCCGAGACTCCCAGGGCCGATCCCCGGGACGGGCTCCGACGCAGCAGGTCTAGCGGGCAGTTTTCAGGCAGCGGTGCAGAGCACAGATTAGCAGCGCCTCAGAATGCAGGCCGTCACTGGGTGATGATGAACTTCCGCGTCGAAGGAGTGCGGCCCCCCCGGGAATGGGGGAGGGGGTCCGCCGGCAATCTAGGCGTCCATGACGGCGGGTGTACTCACTCGAGGTCCCGGCTTCCTCCAGGCAGTAGGCCGCAATCGCCGGGCGGGATATCTCCGCCTTCCGACGTCCGTCAAAACTCAGGATTGCAGCAAAATGCACCACTGCACCTCCGGTATGCGAATCTGGCACGGGAGGATCGGATGAGTGTGGCGGATTTACGGGGCAGGAAAGGGAGCCCCAGAGAAGCTCTAGCAGGCGGCCATGTTCTTTTGCCGCGAAGCCACGCCCCCTCGCTTTCACTTTTGCCGCCGCGCGTGTGCTACCCCACCTCACTGCATGGGTACAACAACACTCCAGGCCCCCAACGGAGCCCAGCAGGCAGTAAACAAACCCCTGGCTTCATTCACTGTGCACCAGGACAGTCTGTAGTCAAAAAAACTTCTTGGTGCGTGGATGCGAAAAAAATGTTTGGGAATGACTTTTCTCGCGTGCAGATAACATCAGGTCGGTCAGTGTAACGTGTGTACGCGTTTCTAGTTCTGTAACAAGTGTTCTTTGTTTATGTACTAACTGAACACCTCATGTGGAACTTCCAGGGTCTCTCCCAGCCTCAGACACCCCTAGTAAGACCCCACAGTTGTTTTACAAGCATACAGACTGAATACGAAACGTGCCGAGCGCAGTCCAACATTAGCACCGTAGAATGGGGAGTGAGAGTGAACTCGACAGTTCAGAGCAGCCGAGACGCCCAGTGACGTATTCCTGTCATTCTTAAAACTTGACATCATAAAGCAGCGTCATCTTCTCCGAAGTGCCTGGCGCACCTGCAGGTCTCGTGAAAAGCTGTGGTTGTTAATGAGGAATCAAGATTAAGCTTTACCTACATTGGTTCCAGCATCCCCAGGCCAGCCAAAGGTGCAGGTCCAAGACAGCTGGTCTGACCGCTGATGGCGCCGTGTATGGAAGGTACCATGGTACGAGGAAACACAGGTGGGTACAGGGAGGGGGAAGGTACCATTGGGAAATAACACAGGGAACTAAACAGGTGTGCTCTATAGTTAGATTTGCTATGATAGCCCCGGCCGAAAATGAGATAGAAAAAACCTTTACTAATAAGTTTGTTTCTATTTGTCAGAGTATTACATATGACAATGGCGCTGTTCAATTGTGTTATGCGACCAGCAGACTGGAAGCATTGTGGAGACAATGTTGCAATTTTATCCTAATAACCCTTGAGAAACCATGCACAAAGCCTGAACGAACCAGTCACCCGATAGGAGAAATGATTTTATCTCGTTAATACCATTACGGGTCCCTAAGTGTTTATCTCACATTTGTATAGCACTATTCATATCGTCTCGTGCTAGGTCCCCGGATGATTGTGTATGCACGCGCCGCACTCCGCAGATGCAGGGCACAAGTTTGGCAACGGCCATGCAGTCTGAACACCTTACGAACATGAACACGGCACTGTGGACTCGCGCCTTTCAAGACTAACGCGCTCCGGGCTCGTGCCTTTCAAGAGTAACGCGCTCCTTTGCCGCGCAGACCCTCCTCCGCCGCACCACCGTGCGGCGCGTGATACTGTAAATGCCACAGCTCAGCTCGGCCCGTCTTGGCTCAGGGTCCATGAGGAGCCAGTCATCCCCTCGGGCCAGGCTCAAGCTTTCAATGCCTCACCCAGCTCCAACTATAGGCAGTCCGGCCATTTACACCCTCCGACATGTGCCATTCTTGCCAGCAGGACTGGCTCCAGCCTCCAGGACGCACCACTTGTGCGCAGAGCTCCTTTTCAGCAACTGTAAATGTTACTGTTTCTAAAACTACATTGTTCAACAGAGGAGAGGATGTAGCCTTAGGGAGGATGTAGCCTTAGGGCTAGAGCTGCAGACTTTGGAGCTGGGGAACCAGGATCGAGCCTCGGCGTCGGCTCAGCATCCTGTGATTCTGGGCAAATTGCTTAATCTCCTAGCGCCTACCAAATAATGAATGTGTCCTTGTGTAACGTAACTGGTGCTCATGTAAAGCGCTCCAATACCTTCGGGTCGAGTTCGCTCTATATAAATCTGCACACAAAAAAAACCACATCTCTGCCGCAGTTCCTCTGCCCCAATCACTATAAAAAATTTAAAAAAAGCATTGGCATAGCCAATAGGTCTCGCTTTTGGGACCTTATAAGTATTTAGTTATGCAGCACAATATCCTTGGTGCAACAACATTAACTGTTGCATGGTTAAACACTTATAAGGTCCCAAAGGCGAGACCTATTGGCTATGCCAATGCTTGTTTACACTTACTAAGACTCTGAGTGACAGTGCTGAAGCTGGAGAGACAAAGTCTGCTGGCCATGGGTCTCCGTAGTCTCTTGGAGTCCGTCACCCTCCTTGACTGCAGTCAGCTGCTGGCATTCGGGATATATTTCAGGTATGACCGTGAGATAAGCTGCTAAGTGGCACCGCTGTCTCGAGAGCCGTGCTTGTTGTGCCTTTTAAAGACACGCAGCACCTGCTCTAAGACTCACGCTGTGATGGGACACAACCACCTCCAGGGGACCCCCAAGACAGGGGCTAAGCAGGCAGCAAGTGTGGAGGTCAGGAGGTGACAGACCAAACACCGGCCTCCTCCTGTAATAATTTAAATCGGCACAGGGCGGCAAATAACTCTTGGGGGCCGGGTGGGCTGGAAATTCAGATTTTATAAGTGTGTCAAAGGAGGTAAATACCTTGACACTAATTTACATCACAGAGCTAGCGCCATTATGGGGCAGAGCTGAGCCACGCTGTTATAGCTGCAGGCACGATCTCGCACGGGAGGCGGCATGATCAAGGAAGTTATATATTTTACTGCTACCAGGGCGCACAACAAAAACGGTGCGAGCGCTACAGCAGCAGGACTTACATAATTGCTGCCACCAAACTGCACATATCTGGCGCCAACCGGGCCCGCCTTTAAGTGCCCTGTCTCGGCTGCACAGCCATTGGGCAAATCACTGCAGCCACTCTCCTGACGTGCGCACATAATTGAGAATGCTGCAGGGTGAATGTATCTCAAGTGGCGGCTCGCGGAGGAAGTGCTGCAGGGTGGTGGGGAGGGGCAGTGTGGGGGTAGTAAACTCCGGCATACGGCGCAACGGAGTTAAGTAAATAAATAAATACATAAAACAATTTACATTGCGTGCGCTGCATCGCCAAGTATGCCGGAGTTTACTACCCCCCACCTTGCCCCTCCCCCGCCCCGCAGCACTCCCTCGGTGAGCCGCCACTGTGTATCTCTGTAGCTGAGCCAGTCCCCAAGTGGGGAGCAGCGCGACCGCTGAGAGCTTTGTTCAGAGGGCTCTTTATTATACTGCAGTCCTCCAGCCTTGACAGCTAAGGACAGGAGGAGCTATAATGCGTGATCATTATTTTTGATGCGGGGACTTGCCTTAAAATGCGTTAGGCTAACGCATGATGCGTGGCACTTGGCAGGACTGAATACTGGTCACTGTTTTAATTTACTTATGAGGAAGTGTCACTCAAAATTTCGCACATTTGGGAGTAGATTGTCACCCACAAGCACACTAAAATCCTAGAAATGTCACACATAAACAATCTGAAGGCAGGTATGCACAAAGATAGTGGAGTAATGCATGGAATGGCCTACTTGAGAGCACCAGTCTATTCATAATAAACAAGACTAACCAATAACCCCTGGATTAACCAGTAACCTTGGGTTCCAGAGCGGAGTACTGCCCAACATAAAGAACTTCAACGGCTCGTCCGGGGTAGTGGTCGCCATACAAATGCAATTGAAATTAAAAACATGTAAGGTTGCCACCACGCCGGTTTTATCACGAAATTCCCAGTATTTTAATGTGCCTGCCCGTACAAAAATGAGAAAACACACCAGTAGCAGACATTTTTCCCCCTTATCAGTACATACTTTATCTAGCAAATGTTAGAAGAAAATACTTTAAAATGTGTTCTACAGCTGCCCAACCACCCTGACTAATAATTGAAGTAAACAAAGACAGAAAGGTAATGTCAAAAATGAATACAGACGATTTAATGTAAAGTTTTACTTAAGAAGCATGTCCGGGCCTTTGCAGAATCTTAAAACGTGAACGGATGGCCGGTATTCTTCACTAGAAAAAGTGGCAACTCTACAAGTTTGCAAGCTAAATAAGGCAGTTATAGGTATGCCTGCACAAATATGTGTATGTTAACACGTATATCAATCAGTATGTACATGTATAAACGTACACCAAGCAAGTTGTATTCCCTATTTGTAATAGCTCTTCCTGTATTAACTACCTTGTCAACGCCAGAATAGGTTGTCGTACCTGTGAAGTTAATTCGAGCTGAATGTGTGGCTTCTTTCTGTTTCTATTGTTGAGACCGTTATTCAGGGATATGCCACTACTAACATGGCGGCAATAGCGTGATTGAATTGACGTCCAGCACAGTTTTGCGTAAAGCGGAAGTGCCAATGTTGACAGCTGGGATGTGTTGAGCGGAAGTGTGGCTCTGGGGACAAGAGACAATTCTGGCCCGTAAGAAAGGGTCCCCGGTGCCCCAGTGACACCATGAGTCCTTCAGAAGAATGTTCGGGTCGCAAAAGAGGCATCGAAGAACGATTGAAGCAGGTAAAGGCAGGGAGAGGGTGGCATAATGGAAAAGCGGGAAACGAGAGATAAGTCTCCTATCACGGGGTGCTGCTACACATGCATAACAAACAAATGGAGACGCAGGACACATTGGGGTGTAAAAGGACCCTCTGGACTCCTAGAGAAGCGCTATGATGGGGGAGAACAGAGAACGTAAAATAAGGTTAGGAACCCGTGGTTGCAATGAAGTGCATGTAATGGTATCCTGGGTCATTTAGCCAAAGACAAGTTTAATTTATAAGGTATATAGTTTTCCAATATTGTTCTAACTTAGATCTTCAAAAAGCTCACAATGTGTTTTCACTAAAAAGCCAGCGCTGTAGGAGGATGTTATGCATGACATGGAATATGACCTGCTAGGACTAATTTATTTGAATTGGGTTTCCCGACGTCCACCTTACTACACCTTTGGAGTTTCTTCACTCCCTACGATTTAAATGTTGGTCGCCAACACTGGCGCCCTCAACATTTTGAACAGGTGTAGCATAGAGGACTGGATTGTACAGAGCCTGACGCACACACGTTGAAAAATGTAGTAAAGGAAGATGCAGAGTCCAGTTGTATAAGTAGAGTACTTCTTTATTGTAGCTTGGTTCCAGAGTAGGAGAAGATAAAAGGTACAGATGCAGCCCCACCAGGAGCAGGCTCCTAGCCGCTCAGCCTGGGTTGACCAACTGACACTCTAGCCACAGAGAGGCACTAAGGCCTTCTATGATGTCATGGTACATTCCAAAAGAGCAGTACAGTGGGGAATAGTAGAGAAGTAGTTTACTACACATCCTCCTTCCTTGGGGAACGACAACAGAAATAAAGAGAGAGACAAGTACGATACCTCAGAAATACCATTAGCATGAAAGAGATGCAAATATCTAATGGTGTAGTACATGAGGTATCAGAACTGACACTGGCATGAAAAGAAATGCATTAAGATACAAAACATCATTGAAAACGTTAAAGTTGCACATATCATTACTACACGCCCCATCCCCCTCCCTTAGGGAGAAAACAATGCAAGGCTTGGGTGGCAAACATAAGTAATAGCGAAGGATGGTCACCCCCACAACCTCCCCAAAGACAGGTACACCACAGGGTAGGCACCCTGGCAAACAAAGGTGGGAGTTAACCGCCCTTACAACCTCCCCAAGAAGAGTACACCAGAGGGTAAACGCTCTGGAAAAGAACAGAAGTTCCCCTTATTAGAATAGAAGGCATGCTAACACCGAAATTTAGGATAAGGGTCCGTTAAGGGTAACGGAAGAGGTCTAATCCTCCTTCCTTGGGGAACGACAACAGAAATAAAGAGAGAAAGGCGTTTACCCTCTGGTGTACTCTTGACATCATAGAATGCCTTAGTGCCTCTCTGTGACTAGGAGCCTGCTCCTGGTGGGGCTGCATCTGTACCTTTTATCTTCTCCTACTCTGGAACCAAGCTACAATAAAGAAGTACTCTACTTATACAACTGGACTCTGCATCTTCCTTTACTACATTTTGGCGACGATTTCAAGAACCTACAGCATCAAGGAAAGAGTCTGTGTCTAAAAGAGTTAAAGAAATTACTGGAACTAAAGAAACATTGGAACTGCAGAAACCCTAAAAGAAAAGGAAACGTAACTGAAACGCCCTAGTCAGCCCCACCAGTGTCCCTCATCTGGACAGCCTGCAGCCCAGGGCGTTTGACCTTCTACTGCAGCTCCTGAGGAGATTGCTGCCTTCCGAATGCCTTGGAGGCGTTGTTTGTGAAAATTGGCGACAGCTAACTGTTGTGGGAAAACTGACAGAGCCGTTTTTGGGTGTGCTGAGAAAAACCACACTTCTGGTGAGAGTCGTCAGCGTTTCTGAGAGCTGTCCCTGGAGTTTGTGTGGAGACTACAAGAAATTTTGGAGCACAGAAAGTCTGACAGAGAAGATTTTATGAGGAGAATCTGAAGGAGCCCACAGGAACATGGCAGGTGTGCTGGTGCCTTTGGTGAGGTGTTTTTGGCCCGTCATTTTTGGATTTCATATTTGAATTGGGCCTTCCCAGGGGTTTAGCCGGTGGGAGCGCGCGCACGTTTTAAATTCAATGGCTCTTGTCCCGCAGCGCGAGCGGGTGCACGCCGGCTTACCTGCGTCCTGCTATTTCTCCACGAGGTCTCTGTGACGATACTCTCTTCGCGTCACAGCCAGCTGCTGCATAACGCTGGGCTGCACGCATATACCGCAAGCCATCCTGCACGGCTGTGACAATGTGCCACCATCTTGTGATTGGTAGTAGCACATAAGGGGCGTAGTGTTACTTGGTATCCTGCGATGGAATTCGTGACTGCCAACCACGTCTGGCCGGAGAAGAACTTTCAGTACGTCATTGCGCAAGATGCAAAGCGGCCATATTTGTGAAGTTTTTTCCGCATTACCGCCGAGTCATAAAAGGAAACCGTCAAAGAAGATGTTAGCTTGAGATCGCAACGCCGGAGAGCCTGAGAGAAAGGGGTATGTGCACGACTCTGATGTTAAGGTAAGCGAGCACATGCATTAAACAGACGTGTGCTTATCCTGGTGAGGATGCTGTCTGCGCATAGTAGAGTTTTGAAGAAAGAGTAAACAGTCCATTTTGTCAAGTTTGTGGTGCGCTATCTCTACAGCCTTAAGACAGTTTACTTTCAAGTTCATTATCCTAGGCATCCTACGCACAGGGTTTTCCCATCAAAGGAAAATAAACTGTGAACATGGGAAATAACCTGCGAACTTACCGGATTTTCAATTAATGAAATAGTTTTGTGTGAGAGGATTCACATTTGACTGGATGTGGGTTACACTTCACGAGTAAGCGTGCCTAAAGGCAGTGACAGTGTGAAATCTTGGACAATAGTGCCATCTTGTGGTGTTTTAGAGTATGTTATGTGGCCAGCTTTACTCAACATAAAACCTACTGAATATGTACATAGTAAACTTGAGTGTCGAGGCCGAAAAGCATACATTTTGTACCTAGTCTGCATCCAGCTTTAGAGACTGGTTACATTAAGACAACAAAATATGACCAAGACAGCTGCATCATAAACAGTGGGAGACCGGACGTCTCTGTATCAGTTGGACCTTAGTTTTTCGAATTTGTTCTTCTTCTTCAGTCACCATCCTCTGTTGAGCAAAGATCAGCACAGATGACATATCTATTCGCTAATGGGAAAAATCCGTTGAATTGGTTAGTGCTGCAAGGAAGATGCAGAGTCCAGTTGTATAAGTAGAGTACTTCTTTATTGTAGCTTGGTTCCAGAGTAGGAGAAGATAAAAGGTACAGATGCAGCCCCACCAGGAGCAGGCTCCTAGCCGCTCAGCCTGGGTTGACCAACTGACACTCTAGCCACAGAGAGGCACTAAGGCCTTCTATGATGTCATGGTACATTCCAAAAGAGCAGTACAGTGGGGAATAGTAGAGAAGTAGTTTACTACACAAACCTATTCTAAGAGGTTGGCAGCTGTGTACCTGTTCAGAGCATAGTTACTTAAACAGTGGTGAGACTGCTCCAAATAACACTGACCTATTGGGATACTGCAGTTTTTCAATGCATGGAAAACAAAAATCAATACAAACACTAGGTCTCTGAGTGAGGGCAGCTGATTTTTTAGGATGCTGACGTGCAAGTGAGAATGGTGTCGGAACTCGCATATTCACGCACTTATTCTCCTCTCTTTGAGCTACATGTCACTCTCGCCTTAAGTGTACATGTTCTGTGAGTGATCAAAGCTTGTATTACTCTGCACTGATGGATCTGTTCTGCGGGAAATGGAAGATGTCTCTTACTGCCTTTTGTGAGTGAGAGAAGCTTGCTTTGCTACTACCATGCTGTCCCTAGTCTGTGAGGCAGTGAAGTTTGTACTGCTGCTGCCTGATTTGTACCTGCTTGTGCTGATGCTAGTCTAACTGCGTGCACCAGTCCTCTGAAAGAGGGGTGCTTTCACTGTTTCTGCCCAAGGTATAGATATCTGTTTTATGAAGTGAGGTGTTTCCACTCTTTTTGTCCCATTTAATATAAAAAAGGATATTTTGAATAAACTTACATTACCTGCACATGTGTTGGGCTTTTCACTGATGGTTGCAGTCAAAACCTCTTCTTGGGACTCATGTTGAGCGTTACGTTATGTGACGCGATGTGGCAGCCATTTTTGTTTCCCTTCATCGCTCTTGGGAAATATTATACGTTGGGCTTTCGGTCTCCAGTTTCCTCAATAAAGAAATCGTTTTGCACAAGATCTTTTGTTTTTGGAGACGAAGCTTGTGGATTATTGTGTTTACAGAGGTTCTTTCTATTGTTTTTACTATCTACAATTTTGCTGGTGTGACATTCCTCGTTCAGGCTGTGCATTGCCTGGAGAGGTTGCGAAATTTATCAGATGGAAAAATATAAACCTCAATTTTTTAACTCTTATAAATCTACTTTACGTTGGATACCTGTTACTTGCATAGTCATCAGCGTAAGCAATTTTTTGTGATTTGTGGTGAATTAAAGACGTTGAACTAGTCCGGTAACCCTGATATAGTACAGACTTTGAATAATTCAAAAACATTACTAAAATTACTCAACATTTTTCGCTTAGTCCTGCAGGCTTTCTGATTTGTGGGTACAGATCCTTCCTTGTGTTGGAGTGAATGGAAGGAGTATTTCTTGAATTACATTGCTACAGATGAAGAATGTTTCCAGAACAAAAGAAAAGTATCTTTTTTTTATTTTTATTGAGCAGAAAAAACACGGATGATACAGAGATAAGAGGAAACTGCAAAACGATTTAGACAATAAGCATCTTAGTATAAACATCAATTATCGTTCATAACAAGTATAAACCAGTATAAAGTGCAATGTGTCATATTTGTCGCGGTGAAGAAAAACAAATGCAGAATCCGGCTCAAAGGTCCTACCTGTAAAAGACTGCGAAGAGCCCAGCCGCTGCCGCTGCTGCCGCCGCGTCCATTCGAATGCGTGATCGGCCTGAAGGTTGGGAGAGGAGCAAACGGCCACTAGCGGCTACACACGGTCATGCCGCCTCCGCATAGCCAAAAGAAAAGTATCTTACTACATTCATTGGGATTGTAGGGTCTTATAATTGTTTACAAATGGCTAAATTAACACCATTTAGGGAAGAAATAATTGTTTATAATGTTGTGACATGAATAATTATTTTGCACCTGAAAGTATGCATTGGGATCACACCCTACAAATTACTTCAAAGAAATAAGAAGGAACCCATTGAGTATGTAAGTGATTTAAAGAAATTAGCCATAGATTGTAATTTTGGGGGACTGTTTAAGGATCTAATCTGAGATCAGGTAGTTAGCACGCTACTAATTCTGTTAGCTTTGGGTGAATGGTGATTCTGATTTTGGAAGTTATTTTGGTCATTGCAAGGAAGGCGGAAATTTCCAGTATGTGCCAGTGCAATGAAGGTTGAAGAGAAGAATTTGGATGTAGTCAGTAAGATTAGAACCACACCTGGCAGTAAAAGTAGCCAAGGGAAAGTTAAGGATCAACATAGATGTTATTGATCTGGTTGTTCGGAAGATTTGGCTTTCTTCAAGGGATGACCTGCCCAAAAAAACAAATGCTGTGTGTTGGGACATTATGCAAATGTGTGTCGTAAATGGGCTAAAAGTGCCAGATGTGTGGAAATGTCTGATTCTGATTAAAAAAATTGGATGGTGAAGATGGGTGTTTATAATTGGTAAGGATAAACCAGAATGGAGAATGCCCATAGGTAGAGTTTAATTGAGTATTTTTGCAGGTTCAGGATATCCTTACACTATTGTTAATGAGGACATTTGGAGGAAAACATTTGTTAAAGTTGGGGGTAAATTATTTCCTTCTGACATTTCCCCAAAGGGTATAGTGGGGAAAGAATTGTTATTTTGGGGTTCAGATAGTTCCGATTTGTATTTAAGAATAGAACTGTTTATGGCAAATATTACCAGTCTAAGAAAGGCTCTTCTTTCTTGAGGTGGTGGGACTGAAAGAACGGACACATTATCTTTGACTTCAACATCAAGGAAAAAGTATAAGTTGTGGATGAGAGTGTAAAAATCAGGGAGATGATGTTGAGTAAGTTTCCCAAAGTTTTTAGTAAGACAATTGGTTATTTGTAAAGATTTGAAAATAAAATTGTTTTAAAGAAAAAGGTGCAGATGTCCTAAAATACATAAGGTCAGAAACATTCCATTTATGTTTGGGGATGAAGTTATGAAGGAGTTAGAGAAATTAGTAGAGGCGGACATTATTGAACCTGTGGATTTGTCCTTTGGTTGTAGCGTGCCATAACAACGGCAAGTTTGCATCTACCCTTGCCACTTAAACAACAATATTGTCATTAAACATTTTCCATTGCTTAGAAATAACTAAATGCAAACAAAATGTAAGGGTACTAAGTGGTTTTCCACAGTAGATTTGTCTTCGGCATACTATTAATTTTCCTTAACAGTTGACTACAGATGTTTAACTGCTTTTACTAACTCAAACTGTCTGTTTCCAATTTGAATGACCTTTGGCCTGGCTTCAGATGCAGCCATTTATCAAAGGCTTATCTTCAAACAATTGGGTGAAGAAGTCAGTCAAGTTTTTTTCAGGATTGCATCCTTATTTTTGATAGTACAAAGACAGAACATGATGCTAGATTTAAGAAGGGTCAATGCACATTGAAGTCTAATGGGTTGATGGTTAAATTTTCTAAATGTTCGTTTGCTGAAAGCAATGTGGTGTGTTTGGGCCACTTCATTAGTGCAGTGGTATTAAACCCAAACCTGCTTTGATTAATGCTATTCAAAGATCCCTAGCACCTTGAAATAAGGACGTAGTTAGATCCTTTGTTGCATTAGCTGAATTGTGTTTGAAATACATTTCTAACTTCACAGAGAAAACGTACATTGGACCGCTTATTAAGAATAACAGTAAATTCCTGTGGTCTGATTGTGGATTGGATTTTCAAAGTGTTAAAAAATGTATTGAAAATGTTGTTTCTGAAAAAGGATTTGACCCTGATGCATATTGCATTATTACCACGGATGCCAGCAACAAACGTTTGTGGGCTGTTCTAACCCAAGTTGACAAAGATGGTAAAGAATCTGTCTTAGTTTATGCTGCTATCTTTTTCTCCCACTGAAGTAAAATATTCAAATATTTAAATTGAGCATGTGCATGGGCATCTAACAATTTCAGAGCTTTAGTATGGAGTAAAACGTTTACTAATAGGTATGACCATGAACCTTTAGTGAAAATACTGACCACAGAAGGTACTGTGAATGTGTCTTCCAGGTTAGGAAGGTTATCTGTCAAATTACAAGATTGCAATTACAAACTTGTGTATGTTTCTGGTAAGGTAAATATTATTGCTGATTTTTTTGTCTAGAATGCCAAAACAAATAGAGGAGTGTGACCACGGTGTCTGGAGTGAATTTCAAGTGGCTCATATTCATGATTCAGGTTTGGTGGCTATCGATAAGGAAAGGTGATTGAGTATGGAAATGATATAGTTTTGATAGCAGCTTTGGAATGTATACAAATGGGATGCCCCAATAAGCATATGTTGTGTTCTTGAGTTAAACCTTTTTAGGAAGTGAAATCAGAATTATCCGTCCAGTTTGATGTACTTAAAGAGGCGAAAGAGTTGTACCTCCAAACTCTTCATGCCATGACATTGTAAATTTATGGCATGAGGCCATTTTGGCATCATAAGAACTAAACAAGTTGTCAAAAAATTGTATTGGTGGCCTGCAATGGATATAGAAATTGAAAGATTTGTACGATCTTGCTTATATTGTGCTAGAGCTGATAAAACTCTAAAAACATTTAGGCCTTAACATGCTGGTTGGGTCCATTCCTAAGTTTCCATGGGAGTCCATTGCCATTAATATCATGGATCCTGGTGCGGGTGGAGTACATAATTGCTTTATTCTCTTGCTGGCCTGTGGTGGAGGTGGTAGAGAAAACAGATACTGATGATGTTTCGAAAGGCTTAGATTGTGTGTGCATGTGTGAAGGTATTCCTGCCGCTATTTTGAGTGACAATGAAGTCCAATTTGTTTCGAACAAAGCTAAGTAGTATTTCAGTAGAATTGGGGTTAAACATAAGACCCCTACTCTGTATAACCCGAGTGGCAATGGAATGATTGAGCGTTTCAACAGGGTTTTAAAAATGTGATCTTATTGGCAATAAAGGGTGGTTTGTGTTGGGATGTTTAACTACAGAAATCAATTTGGGCCTAGAGAGTATCGGTGAAATCGTGCCATTGGTCTTTCTCCTTTTGTAATAATGAGAGCTAGGAATCCCAGTATCATAATCCGGGTTGGTTATTCAAGTCTTCTGTAGAATAATTGAAAGTTGCTGAAGTTTGTGAAAAAATGAAATTCACTCAGTACAGGTACAAAAGACATTATGATATTGAAAATAACACCAATCTAGCAAATGTTTGTGTAGGCCAGTAGGTTAGAATAAAAAAAAAAATGGCAAAATCCCTAAAGGCAACTGTCATTTGTTTGAATATATGGCAGTTGTGGAAGTGTTGGGTAATGCTGTAAGCTTAAGTGAGCGTAAATTGTGGAATCTCAAGAGACTTGTCAAGAGTTCCAGGGAGGGCAATGATGCTGTCTAACACAGGTATTATGGTAATGAAAACTGGAGTAATGACGTCTTTGTTAAAGATGTTATATCTACTAGTGGTTCCAGAAAACCACCTTTTAATGAAAATGTGAAGCTTTCAGGTAATCTGAACTTATCGTCTCAACAGGTTGGTGTTTCAATTGACTAAAGTGTTATTGAAGGTGACACTGCTCAACATGATTCAGAGAAACTAGTGAGAAATAGTCTAGGTGAGAATGACATTACTTCTGCTTCAAATATTACAGAGGAGATGAATGTGCCTTTACATGATACCTTTCAAGATGAACAGGATGACACCATTCCTGATAGTTCTCAATCCAAACTTGTTGGTTTGGAAGAAGGAATATATCTGTAACAATAACATATATTGATTGTGCTTTTGTTGCAATTTAGTCTCTGTAGCTGCTTATAGGTTTTAATTTTTTTTTATTGTTTCTTTTTAACTTTTTGTACTATTGTGTTTTTGTTTTAATGTTTGTGTTGGTTCTATTGTTGTTGTTGTTTCCAATGTTGCAGATGGCGTTGAGGTTCCATGCAGATGGAATGGAATGCCAACAACAGTCGTCTGGAGCAAACTGGGCGAAGCATGGCCGTGGTTCTGGCTACTCTTTATATCAGTAATAAACTGCATGTATCTCTCCTCGGTGTGTCAGATCTTACATTTAACACCTCACATCCTTTCCATTTTTACTCCATTGTTTGATCAATGTACTACATTATTTTGTATTAATTCAGGAATTCAAACCCTTTTAAAATGGCACATCCAAACCTATGTGCGAATCCATGAATATAAATGATCAACTACATCTCTCGTACATATCCCTGGAAACCAATTGCTTGAGTGTCCCCATGTTAACACCTGACATTTAAATATAAGAATTTGGAGTTTTATACCCTTTTAACACTTTTGAGGGGATCCAGCAGCATGAATCGGAGAACACACTGTTCACACACATTTTTTGAAATTGACAACAAACTCAAGTGTTTCTAAGGCTCTCTACCTATAAATATGAGAGTTTGGTATTTCCCTGAAGGATTAGTCTGATGAAGGCTGTAAATGGCATGAGGAGGTGTTCTTTCAATTTGTTCACGTTGTTCACAAACATTATTATAATTTTTATATATATATATATTTATAACTTAGTGTAGGACTAGCAGTGGTCTTGTTTGTTTTGTTTCATGTTTTCTACAGGCATATTGTATCGGATGGATAACATAAGTCCCCTGAAGAATGGCGTTCTGCACAAAATGCATTGGGGATGTGCAGAATGAGGTTTTGAAATAGTTGCATTGCAAATTGAAAGAAGATTGAATGTTATTTTCCTGGAGTAGACTTGATGGATTTCATTGATTTAGGGAAAATACATTTCTATGAGACACATAAGTACTAGCACTGTACTGTTAGTTTTTAAATTAGGGTGTTTAACATTTGAAACATTCGGACCGCAGAAGACTTAATGGTCCAGTATGCCTTGCGTTGGGTCACCAAAAGAATAGGTTGGTGCTGGTGTGGTTTGATATTAGTGAACCAGCCTCACCTGCACCCAGAAGAGAATGCAACATTGGGCACCTTGAATTTAAGTAAAATAGATATGCACAAATGAAATTACTTTTATTGTCTGTGGTCTTATGGCAAGGAGCCATTTGGCAGTGGGGACCAGAATGATGGCAGGAGTCTGTAGGGCTGTAAGCTGGCCAAGATAGACAAGGAAGGTAGTATTGGAGATGGCTGAGAGCACTGGGGATAGTGTGGGAATCTATGACGAGGATGATGAATGATGCAGGAGAGTGGTGGACGGTAGGGGAGAGTGAGATACCATGGGCTAAGAGTATAGCTGGCATATCAGGAATGCTTGGGAGGTACTATGTGAAAAGGCCTTCTTTTTAATGACTGGACCTACCCAGTATTTTACTGACATGGCTGGTATTATAACATTATGTATGGTTGGTAAAAAGAAAAAGTGAAAACATCAGAAAAGCTAGTATATATATATTTTTTTTTTCACCTTTTGAACTATAAACTGAAAACAGCAAATCTAATATGGAATCACATAAAAATATTTTTCAGCTATCTTCACTGTTCCAAAATAATGGTTCAAAAATAGATTATTGGTAACAAGGAAACCATAGTCTTGCCTGGGACCTTGTGTAAGCTTTGCATAAAGAACAGTGGTGCCAAGACCATAGGTATCACAATCCGTGTACAAATGCATCAAATAATCAATTTATTCAATTGTGTATAAAAAACAATGTGACAACACAGTTGCTCTGTGGTAAGAAACATGCTTGGTTCTCTCATACAAGTGTAACAATACGTGTTTGAAAATAGAGGCATGGTAAAAAATAAAGAGGATGTGACACACGTTCGTATTAAAACGTTAACTACTGACCATTGCAAAACTGCAAACCTCAAAAAATAACCAGTAGTTTTCTCTGAGGGAAGTGGAAACCCTACACTGGTAAATGGTGTGTTTGGAAGACCGTTAGGCTAGTAGCATTGGGCAAAACTTTGTGCCATTTTAATACTATTGTTTTCCAGTTGAAGGGTTTTCCCATCTGTTTTAAAAAAAATGTTTGATTAATTTTCAGCAAAAGCTGATAACATTATTTGGTAGTCTACATAGACCACTGTGGCTGGAAGTGGTGTAAGGTAGATATTGTGACTCATTGACAGCATAGATGAACACTAGCATATTAAATATCAAAGTTAATGTACAAACGTAAGTTACAATTAGGGTTGTATTATGTATTGCAGGGTGTAGTTGATGCCCAAGATAGGATATTAGCCATTGTAATTTTCAAGTGACTGGAGATAGTAGCTTAAATAAGTTTTGAATTCCTTTAGATTGGTACTAGACCTGACAGCATTTGGAAGAAAGTTCCGGAAGAGTGGTCCCAGAAAGCAGAAGTAGCAGAATTTGCAATGCTGCATAGGGCGTTTTTGGTGAGGGCTAATTAACAGATGATACTTGTTGAGGGAGGAATTGTGTTGTATTAAGAGAACAGAATGGTAGTTTTGGAAGGCCCCAATAACTGATTTGTAGACTAGTGTTGTTCTCTGTAAAAAGCTGTTGGGCCTGGTGAAGATAATGAGAAGTATGTGTTTGCTTAGTTTAGAACTTTATCTAGTGATGTGAATGAATAATGCGAAAGTCCATTTTGCATGCTCTTGCAGAAGTCTAACCTGCTGAGGTCTAGCGAGTCGATCAGTGCCGATTTGTGAACCGGGAGGGCAGGAGTGGTGATTGTGGTGGTGATGAAAGATTCCAGTCTCACAGACGAGTAGAAGAAAATATGAGAAAGTCTGAATGTAAGGTGATAAGAGATGTAGAAGATGAAGGCAAGTGTAAGACTTTGGTCTTTGTGCTGTTAAACAAGAGTTAATAGAGCAAATTATGATTTTGTCAGTACAATTTGCTTGTAACATTTCTAACAACCTGATAGTGTTTAAAGACAACGTTACAATTGATATGGGGGCTCGCCATCAATGCTTTCGTAGCAAAGATAATTCAGATGGTAAATGTATATGTATATTAGCTCAGGAATGTTTCTTGGAACCTAAGTAGGATTTAAAGGAGGGTTTATCAGTAGGAAACAAACAGTTGCCTACACCCTCTTGCCCAAATTTGTTAAGAATTACTGCAAGTTGGATAACTCTCTAAGTGCACAAATGTGCAGCAGCAGCTTGCAGCCTTGCTCTTGCCTTCTGCCAGGACAAGCCAGAAAATGTCTTGACTGGGGCGAGGCAGGCTACCTCCAGTATTCATTCAGTTGTAGCACTGCACTGGCATGAAAAATGGAGATTATGTGTTAATCATTTGAGAATGTTGAGACTGTGTTAAGCTGGGTGCTGTGAGTTTCAAGGGATCGCATGGAAGAGTAGAAAATGAGGAGAAACGTTTGTTGTAAGGGGATGTGTGGGAGGAAAGGTTGAACCGTACTTGCGGGGTTAGAGAGTGTTGGATCACAGTCTGTTTGCGTGTGTGGGCTGTCATTGATGTTGTGTAGGGGTGTTTCATGGTGTTTGAGGGCATTGTGGAGAAAGATGGAACTAGTGGAGAGAGCAAAGGGCTTTATGCTGTAGATGGGAATAGTGTAAGAAGTTAATATGACAACAGGGATCATTGGTTGTAGTTTGAAGGCACTAGGGAATGCAGGGCGAGGGAAGAGGTCTGGGATATGTTGTGAATCATGGCAAATAACAGGTATCGTTGGTGAGAGTGTGCGACTGTGCAGGTTAATGAGGAATCTTAAGATGGGCATTGTAGCGAAATTAAATTTATAGGCGAGCATGATCCATGGAAGAAAAAGGTGTGGTAAGTGCCTAAACAGTGCTCTACACTGCCGGCAGAAGCGTGACAGTTCGCCCAGCTCTAAATAAAGCAGTTATACCAACAGTTTGGTGGATAGGGGGGCGGTATTCTGCCACGCTTCAGGTAGATTACCTTGTCTGCCAAGCTTTAAGGCCCAAATTTTCCAGAACAGAAATATAAATATAACCGTGCAGAACAAAACAGTTTGTTCCTTTATGGGATCACAAGAAATCCAAAATAAAATGAAGAATCAAAAGTCTCCAATAAAGTGTCTAGTATTTCGTAGGACTTATTTATGTTGTTTTTAAAACACACTATATGAACTTATTCCTTTACTATGTTTAACCTGCTTGTTACGTCAAGTTTTGTTTTACATTAGGTTTCTAGATTTGAGCAGTATCACTCACATGGACAACTCGTATACTTGGATAGCACACTCTTAGACTGTCAACAATAAATGCAACTAGGCCCACCCAGACAGCCTATAAGGGCTTAGTGTCCACAATGGGTAAATACAATTGGCCTCTACGGACCACGCAAAATAGTTGTCTGTGTAGGAACGTAACCAAAGGCAAACACCAAAACTTGCGTGCTATATGTAGATGTTGAAAAGTGATCAGATCGTGTAGTCCCTATTTCATACCTTCGTGTTCGGGCTCTATCAGGATTAGACCAAATGTAACATGCCTTCTAGTTGAGCCCTGGGTTAGAGGCGACTGTTAAGATTAGAATAGAGGGGGGGGTGAGCATGGTTATAGAAATTGCCATGGCAGATGGCCACAAAAGCTTTTGATGTTTTCACCAGTGTGCCTTGAATGCTGACTCATTGTTTTGACATGGTGGTAGGAATGATATTACCTGAAAGCTGTTATTGCCTGGAATCTAGTAATGCCAGAGTAGGTAGAAGAAAAGCTTTTGTCTGGTAGGATTCAATTGGAGGAAGCAGAAATGTGGTAAGTTGGAACGGCATGAGCTGAAGCAACGTTTTTCTGGATGCACCAGGACGGTTTTCCCATGACAACTTTGAGAGGCTTGTGGAGAATTCTTGGAATGTTTGATGCAATTGAGGTAGTTGGGGAAAGCTTTTAATGCTGTGGAAGGGTTTCCAGGAATTGTTTAATTTATTTTGTATATTGGGCATAAGGAGATATATATATATTTTTTTGACTAACGTGCTTTCCAAGATGTCTGGTTTGTTTGAGGGAAGCATCAAGAAGTTTTTTTATGCCATTTGTGGACTCATAAACAAATATGACTGTTTTGCTATATTAGTGGATAGCCCGCTAAGCATTGTAAATGAACTGTCACAGACTGGACTGAGAAGTCAGAATACGTTGTTGGATAATGTTTTTTAAAGTCTTTAGAGCGTGGTCTAGGTACAGAAATGTGCTTTATGTCCCATTTTCTGTAAGGGTTGTTGATGGAAAAGAGGATGAGGGGTCAATCTGTTTCATGGGGAGGAAGTCATTGATGTTGGGTGCATTATCACTGACTAGGTTGAGTTCCTTGTAGTGCACTTTGTGGCAATGATTTTAAATGAGTGTGGTGTGCATGAAAATTGTTGATGAGTTTGTGTCTGGAAGATCCATGCAGAATTTGAAATTGTCCAGAAAGGCAATGTGCTCTATAGTTTGGATATAGATGGGAAGGACAGTGAATGAAGGAAACACAGTTCCACAAGTCCTACCGGCCCCCTGTTAAACCAACCAACCTCACTTATGTTTCATAAAATATAAGTCAGCAGTGCAGAGAATTTATTTCACCACTGGACCCTGTGTGGCTTCTAAAACATTCAACAACTCTTCAACATCTGAACCAAATTCTCCACACACTAATAACTCCTATCCTCAACCCTAGTCTCACCACCTTTTCTGAACAACTGTACAAATTTGTCATAGAAAATGTAGGTACAGTCTGCAATGATTAATAAAAAAGTTTGGTTAAAGGATAACGGGCCTGGCGCCTTCCCCTCAAAGACCAGCTCCAATGGTCTTAATCTAAGTTAAAGTTCAGCCTTGTTAAGATGGATCATCTTAAATCCTTTTATAATTTCACAGAATACCCTGTATTTAAAAAAAAAAAAAACCAAAAAACAAATCCACCTTTGTCATATTGTGTAATTTTTACCAAATCGATCTTTATTATCGTACAGCCAGCTAACACGTGTTTCGGTGGACAATCCTCTTCTTCAGGGCTTTCTGTTCAGCTTTGTAGTTCCACTGGCTTGGATGCCAAAACTAAGCAGCAAAGCAGGAGAGAACAAGAAACAACTCCGTCTGTGGAGTTTTGTGTCGTATCCTGCTCGGTGTTTCCTCTTGGGCCACTTCACAGAGCTAGGTGGTACGACACGGGGGTGGAGGGATCGAACAGACCTCCAGGCTTCTTAATGAGCAACAGGTGGCACCACTGCCCGCGTCATACCACCTAGTGCTGTGAAGTGGCCCAAGAGGAAAATGCCAAACATGATACAAAACTCCACAGACTGAAGCTGTAACCAACATCCACTTAGTCTCAACTTTTTCTTCATCCACGGATTGGTATATGATTCTTGAAGACAATTATAAAATTTAAAACTCTTCTGATATCCTATGATGTGCGTAGTGACCACATAGTGACCACACAGCTCCTAGATGACAGCAGAGTTGGCACCCTGATTCTTTGTGTCCTGCTTGCAGTGTTCGATAAAGCCAGCCACCTCATGCTCCTCTTCCACCTGTAGGTAACTGGTATTCAAGGTGTAAATTGCCTTCACACCCATTAATCGTGACTTTGTGTCTCCCCCACCCCCCTTTGCAGTCTTAAACCCTTTACATAAGGGACTGAACTCCTTACCTGTCAGCTGTAACCCATAGCCTCCATTTAGTGCTCACCTCTCCCCAAATTATGTTTATGCCAAGCTCTTCATCAGGCCAGGTTTCACATAACCATCAACCTCACTTTAAACAATTTCTCTCATAGCAGTCAATGGATGCATGGCAACTGGTGGAAGCTAAACAGAGACAAAATGTAAATCCTAATCACCAATCCGAGCCCTCAGTATTGGCCTTCCACTTTTTGCTTGAAACAGGATGTGCATCCAGATTGTGATCAGGTCTGTGTGATCTGGAAAGACTTGCAGACAAGTAAATAACACTACTGTTGAGGCAGTCATACATTTTTCAATGTTCATCCACACACAATGCAGATCTGCTTTTGCTAGACTCAAAAACTAAAAATGCCATGAGGGACATAGAACATTTGTCTTCACGTTCTATGTTCCAAGATGGTGAATAAACTCTTCGTCAGTCATGCACTTTATCTGACAATCTAAGATGCTGTAGTCCATGCATTAGATTCATTTCGCTCAGAGGACCGCTTTCAAGTTGCTGTGCTCGGTTTTCAAAGCCTTCCAGCATCAAGAGCCTATCTGTCTTCACCAAACGTTCATACACTTATAGCTGACTCGTATTCAAAGGGCTTCAGCTCATCTCCTGGCTGTACCAAGTCGCTATCGCTCTAGGTCCAGCAGACGTGCCTTCACTAGCCTAAACCCAAAGTTTTGAAAATCACTTCCAGATCTCCTCCAAGCACACAGACAACTTTTGCATTAATCATTTGAGGTGTTGAGGGTGGACTGCGATCATACAGGAGGACTGGATGGCATTTGTATGTGTGTAAAGTAGGATTTGTGGTCCTGGGATGGTAGACATGAGCAGTTCTATGGAGTGGTATGGGATGTAGAGGCTGAGTTGCATCTTAGGAGCATGAGTAGAATGTGTTCTGGTGGGGAGGGAATAAATCCATGCAAGTAGGAAATTTATGGAAGCCTTTGAGACATGAAGAGGAACAGAAACGTATATGGCATGGTGCAAAAGATGACTGTTAGACATACCACAGCAAAACTGTAAGAGCAGTACATTGAATAGATAGGCGTCCGCAGATGGAAATGGGGCAAGTTTTAAAAATGTTAATTCAAACTGTAGTTAAGTATTTGTACAGAGTTTGGAAACCTGATCTTATGTTGGTAAGAGAAACTCACCCAGCCCTCTGTATGGCATGTCTCTAAGATAAACCCTCAGCCTTTCCGTTAGAAAGGTAAGCTAGCTGACTCCGAAACTGGGAGCTACATAATGCACAAACCTAAAACACACAAAAAACGATGGCACACAGAGCAAGGAAAAGCCCAACTGTACAGTCAGTGTTACTGCACCTAATGGATTCCACATAATAAAGGAACTCAAAGTCATACAGAAGAATACAAAGCACGAAGTATGGAGACAAACAGTCAGTGTAAGGGTGTCCTGGCAATTTGGGCTGGACTGTTCACACAGGAGCAGGGTCAAGACTCATTTACATGTGACAGGGTCCAGACTGAGATGGCATGGTGTGCAAAATTACGATGGATTAGGATACAGCCTGAGTAATTACCAGTGGCTGAGATTATTTCAAGCATTCCATACCACTTTTTATATACTTTTCTTTTGCATTTAGCATTACAGTGCATATATTTTTGTTTATGTCCTAGTTTACTCTGAAAACAATATGCAAAGCTTTACAAAAAACGTGATAAAACATATTTAAAAAAAATCTTTTCTTCTCACTTAGCAGTACCACTTGTTGACCTACTGGGGAACCATCACTTATCCCTTTTTTTAGAAGAGATTTAAGTTGTAGTGCCAACACAGCTGTTGTAAAGTCTGGCAGCCAGGATTTCAAGTTAGCCATTCGACTGGGAATGTCCTGCTGTTTGAATGGATGATCTTCTTCAGCCCAAAGACACAGACCAGATTTCCGCCTGTGTATTTGCTTCCCTCTACACCATTACTGATGGTACTTGTTTAATTGCTGTTTTGCTGGAAGTGCTTAAACAGATTCAAACTGAACATGGAGCAGCCCATCCCCTAGATTTGGGGATAAAACTCACTGACAACTTTGCCATAGTGTTCTCAATTACTTTCAGTAATATTAAAGGGGAGACCGCTTCTCTGACGATATGCCAGCGGCTCGCTTTGGTTCCCGTTGTGGATCAGGAACGCAAGTTACCTAAAATCTATGAAACCTATACTTCTACAGGTCATGATAGTTTGGGAACCAGGCCAAATAAACCACAACCTAAAGGCAAGTCAGAAGCTGACAATCCCAAGCAGGACTAGAACAAAAACACAGACTGGATCTCCGCAACTGCAGTCTTCCAGTTACCATCATAATTTACTTGACCGTGATAAAATTAAACAGCTGGATAGGTATAAGCATTCTGATGTACGTTCCTCTCGTTTCTTGCATGACTATACCGACAAGCGGTCAAAGAAAGGAGGTCGAGGCGATCGCAGACGGGAGGAATATTTGAAACCAAAAACTGACTGACAGCTCTCCTGTGACATCTTTATAAAAAAAGAATGGAAAATTCCACAACAAAAAGCACAGTTTAAAAAAGTAGAAAGGGACAGGTTTTTCCCGATAAAAGTGCTCTGAACTCTTCTTTAGAACAAGACGTGGTTGAGAACTGTTCTTGACAGCGCAGCAGAGGTCCCATTAGTTCTCCAGACTCTTCGGGAGTTTCTGGTGGCGAGACCAACTGATGATTATGTACCGGTTAAAACTCTGGATCAGTGAATTGGCCTTTCAGATATAATTTATGATTTGGATATTTCAAATTGAGGGTACCGTTCTGCATATTATTAAAGTAATGTTCTGGCAGACTTTGACCACTGAATAAAACATTCTCTTGGCTGTGACTGAGTGGCAGCCAGAGTTTGTTAGAAATGTTTTATAAAAGGAGGATGTTATCATACCTTCCTTTTCCGTTCTTGTTCCCGTAGAGGTTGAAGCTCTTGCTCAGGCCCCAGCTTTATATCGTAAACCTAGCAGGTTGGGATAAAGGCTCACCATATCATATAGCTATAGGATCCAGCCCACAGGTTCAGGCACAATATCCTATTAAACATGAAGCTAATTGCACATCTATTGCAATTAAAATATAAAGGTGTGATTGAGCCTTGTTAGTCCTCTATGAATAATCCATTATTTCCTGTGAATAAACCAGATCATTCTTATCATATAGTTTTAGACTAGAGACATTTGAACAGTCACACAGACTTTTGGTGTACAAAATTCCCACAGCACAGACTTGATAAATAACAGTTTGTAAAAAAAAAAGTACTAAACTACATTGGACAAGTATTTTTTTCTGTCAAAATAAAGCACCCGAGAGCTGCAATTTGACCGCCCTTTCAGTGCTAGGAGCCCAGTAAAGATTCTGTAGGCTCCCCAAGGGTATAAGAACAGTACAGGTCTGTCTGCAGCTCAAGTGATGTAAATTTTACAAGAAATTGATTCAGAAGCATTGTCTTACGTTGATGACATTTACGTCGCTGACGATGATTTAAACACACATTTGGTCAGAGTGGATCGTATTATTTTGGGATTTGCTGACCATGGCTATAAATTACATTTTCCAAAGTCTAAAATTGCCTTCCTCAGTGTCCTGTTCCTAGAATATGAATTATCGAATAAAGGCAAACGTTTGGCACCACATTTGTTAGGGAAATGTGCTTTATTACAACCACCAAAAGCCTTGAAAAAGCTTCAATCGCTTTTAGGATTTCTTAACTTTTTGGTAGAACATACATACCAGACTTTGCACAACAGGTTAGACCGTTGTATGATTTAATTTGTACAGATTTTTTTTTAAACATTGGACTTCAGAACACACTTCTGTACTCCAAAGCTTACAGGCAGACATGCTTGAATCTAAACACTTACATTCTCCTGCTAACTCTAATAATTTAGTAATCTGCATAATTGAGGGTTCTGGTGGAGAAACCGTGCTGATTGCTTAAAATCACATTTATATTGCAATGCAGAAATGTGTTTACCATCAACAGATTTTTTTTTTTTTTTTTTACTGCAGTTCAAACAGCTGTCTTGAAAGAACGTCCTTTGGCACAAGGGCGAAGTATAATTGTGGTCTCTCCTGTTCCGGCCTTTGAGGCCACCACCAAGGCCAGTGTCCCAAATGTGAAAGTCTTGAATCCCAGATGGATCCAGTGGGTTACTTCCTTAACAGCTTCTGATGTAGATTACATTTTTTACCCTAATTTGAGAACACAGGAATATCTCCAGTAGAAACAGGAATACTCCATTTCTAATGAAATATTGCCTCTAGAGGAGTATGTTTTCATAATCTATAGTGATGGTTCAGCCCAGCCTGCAGTTGGTATCAAGTACAAGTACTCATCTGTATTTAAGGGTGTCATGAAAGAAGGTGGACTTCAGGCACAAGAAACCTATGCAGAAACTTTAGGCAACTGTATCTCTCAACTGGCTGCATTGAAAACTTTGGTTCTGGCTTTGCAGAATACAGATTCAGAATTCCCCACACTTATAGTATGCGATTCCTATTACTTCGTCCAGGCCTTTAAGGATAATTTACCTTATTGGCGCTTGAATGGATTAAGAGATTCTAAAGGAAATTCTTTGGGAAAAGGTGGCGGCTCTAAAAGATGCTCTCCCACAGGCTTATGTGATTCATACATTGAGCCATCAGTGTGTTGGTGTATACGTTGCAAGGAATCCATTGGCTGATGAAGCTGCCAAGGCGGCTGTTCAGACTGTATGTGTGCTTGTGATTACTTTTTCACATTTGAGGATAGATGACGACATAATGGTTTTGGTCATTGCTTTGGGTAGTGGGGACCCCTTATTTAAAGGCTATTCAGCTAAAAACCCCCATCTATTGAGTCCTCAAAAGGTTCCCTTTGCCCACATTCCTGAGGTGGGTGATCCAGTAATACCCAACTGGTGTCTCGGTTATGAGTTAATATTAGCTGCTCATGAGAGATTGGCATCTGCCAAGCAGGTGTGGTGGCTACAGTTTCTTTATTACAGAAACAATACTGGTGGCTGGGTCTTTATAAACAGATCAGACAGTTTGTACTTGTGACATTTGCCAACAAATTAAAGTTCCCCCGTTGCTTGCCCGCCGCAGACACGACTTTTAGTTTCAAATAAACCATTACAATGTGTCTATTTAAATCATTGCGGACCACACCATTCAAATGGTGTCTTCAAATATATCTTAGTGGCTGTTGATTCTTCTTCACAATTTCTATGGGTGCAGCCACACCGATCGGTTGACGCTCGAACTGTTAAATATTTTCAAGTCTTTATCCGCCCCCTATCATCCTGAGGGAAATTCGATAGTGGAACGGAAGAACCGTGACTTAAAGCAGTCTTTAACAGCTAGAGTATTAGGTTCAGGTTGTAGTTAGATCCATCACCTGTATGGTGTTCAGAGAGCTCTAAATAATCTGCCTAGATGATTGTTGGGTGGTGGGGCTCCATATAAAGTACTTTTTGGGGTTTCTATGATTGTTCCAGATCTTGCGGGCTCTGGTGCAGTGGCAGAGGATATGTCCTTTGACATCAATGAACGTTTCACTGAATTATAGGAATTTCGAGAAGAACAATTGAATTTAAGTTCTAAACAGTCTGTCGCTGATGAAGTGAAGGTGCAACCAGCAGTTTCAGGCTGGATTACTAAAGTTGGGGATCTAGCCTGAGAGAAGATTGCACATAAAAAAAAGAGTCTGGCCTGTCCAATTGTGCACCAGTGCTTCTCCTTGCTATCCAAGGTACTCCAACTGTGATTTTGCCAATGTTTGCTGGTTGTTAACCATGACAACAAGTTTCAATTGATTTGAACAAGCTGCACCATGTGGCCAGTCCTCCATAGTAGGCCACAAGGGTTTCTGGGTGGTTCCTTGTCACCTCTCTCTACCCTGCAAGAAATCCCTCTGCATGCAATAATTAGTCGTAATCTTGATGCTTCCTGGTTGGGGTCTTCAGATGCAGAACTTTTGATTCTTCAGATTGATGATGGAAATGCAGGATGTGTTTCTGATGTGAGTTTGCTGTTTTCTACTGCTGCTCCTTGCACTGAAGTTGTGTATTATCAACCGCCTTTAAAGGCCATTTCTACTTCTGATGCTGATGTACCTGTTTTTTCACAGACTGCCTCTGGTTATTTTGTCAACATTGATGATTTTTCTTCAGATTCTTCACATAGCTCCTTGTGTGGTGCTTTGGCTGAAACAGACATACTTGGTTCCTTCATGGTCCTATTGGTGGATTTTTCTTTCCTTGTTTTTCCTCCTCAATTTGGAGAAAGCTTTGGCTGTTGTCGATAATGGCATGACTACATTGTCAACTCGTATTTATTCATTGAATAGTATTGTTTCATCTGCATTTTATATCCTACAAAATGACATGTCTCTGCTTCAACATGGCCAGTGTCATTTGAGATCGATTTTGCAATTGAGTAGGACTCTGCAGATTTTAAAATCAAATAGTGTGTCATAGTATTATTTAAATGCAAATGTTTTAAACCTTTTAATTTGACACTTGTGCAAAAAATAATGGCTAAAAAAGAAGACACTTACACTATGCTTAATGTAGAAAGTTTAGAAAAAGTTTCCTTTTCGGTTGCTGAAACTCTCTCTACTGTTTGGTTTATCCATGGTTTAATTTCTCTTTAGATTTCCACATTTCATTTCACATCATGTCTTTGGCATTTTCAAGTAGACACTGGGTGGGTGTGCTGAAGGCCTTACAGTTTTTCTCCTACGTTTGGTGAGGACCAGCTGTCCATTGATTACCCAGAATATAATCCTTTTTTGGGTCTGGTTTGAAACAGTTTTAATTGTCGGTCAGAACTCATTCGATACCAAAAAAGAAGAGTATACTGAGATAGCTTTCAGTTTTGGTTTGGGTAGTTATACATTTTTGCATTTTGTTTTTGCATTGGTTAGGGAGGCTAAAAAGTAGTTGCTCTTTATGATTATTCTACAGAGCTTTTCTGCCACAAATGCTGTACTCGGTGCTCTGTGACATCGGTGTGCATCCACAATAGGGACTGCAGTAGCAACCACATCTACCTCTGTAGCCTGAACCATAGCAGCAACAAGAGCAAAAGCAGCGAGACAGCAGCAACCACATCAGATATCATGGCAGGGACCACATCTGCCAGCACAGCAGGGACAAAAGCTGAAACTGCTACTGTAACCACAATAGTCACCGAAGCTGCCACATGACTGGGTCAATAGAATCAGCCATAGCTGCCAGCAAGTCCAAGAGTAGCGACCACCCACATCTGTAATGAAAGCGAGGACCAAAGCTTCGTCTGTGGCAACAGCCAGCAATGTGACCCCGCCTGTAATGACATAAGGGACAACAATATTAACCACCAAGGCAGAAACCAGAGTAGTCACAATAGCTTCAACCACACCAGGGACCAGAGCAGTAACACAAGGAGCCGCATACCAAGTCAAAACAGCTGAAACCATTGCCACATTAGCAACAACAGCTGCATCAGTATTTTAGAATCACAGCAGGAATCATAGCCATGATGACTGCTTTCACCACAGGTGTAACCACAGCAAAGGCTACAGATCTCAAAAAACGGGCAACCACAGCTGCAACATTAGGGGCCCTGAGTATCAACCTCAGCGGATTGACCAATTTATTTTTGAAGTGCAACATACACCATCCAGTGGTTTCTTGGCCCTAAAACCAAATCAAAAGTGCAGAAGCAGGTGATTGCTGGGGGAGGGAGCAGTGACCAGACCTCCGTTATTTAAACAGGAAAATCTTATTTGCTGTCCTAAAGATCATGTGACTGGGGTTTTATCTTAAGAACAAAGGGTGGTCATTCCAAAGCGTAGAGGCTTAGTAATGAAATGTACGACACACCCTTCTCCCAACCCCCAATACCTGAGCCCCTGGGTGTTCGGTTTTATTCTGGGAATCTGCAACAGTGATTGGTCTGTGGATCTCTGGGTGCGTTTGAGGACCGTAGTGCTTCAGGTGGAGATAGGCGCCCAAAGTGGTTTAATCATAATGGGTTTTATGCGTCAAAACAAAGGACCTTACATCTGATCCTTTGTTCCATATACCACCAATATGGACTTCCACATGTGGCCTTAAATTACAAACCAGTTTCGCCACAAAGATCTGAATGCGTACAGCCTGGCCATTTGGGATAATGGTATGCACACGTATACAGCATTACAGTAGTTCAGTTTGGTTAGGATGCATGCATTTACTGTGACTGCCCGAGATTTTCTATGGAGAAAGTATTTTTCTCAGCACTTTAAGCAGGCAAACACAAAAGCAGCATTAACACAAAAGTTACATGGTGATTGAAGTCCAGGTCACATTTATGGGCAGAATTGATGGATTTCCCATGGAAGCACCCACAGATATTTTCTCCAGTTTTTCTCTGCCCAATTTTAGGAGCTCCAAATGTTCACTGCGCAAATGTTATTTATGTTATTGTCTGGTAGGCGATGACGCTGTTCAGCTAGACTAAACAATAGAGGCCTGGCAGCGGTTGCGACATGACCATGTGTGAGAAGCTGGCTTTCTGTTGCAGTAACCCCCTGCTTTTTGCCAGACTACTGATGCACTTTTGACTTGATGTGCCCTGGGTTCCTGCCAATCAGGTTCCCAGGGCCTGTGTTCGTTCCCCAAAACTAACCCAAACCCAATTGGCTTCTCTGGCCTCAGGTCAGCCCCTGGTAAATGGTACCACAGGTACCCAGGGCACTGTGACAAGGGAAGACCTCTAAGGGCTGCAGCACTTATTGTGCCACCCTTAGAGGCCCTGTACCTTTACACACACACACTGCCTTTGCAGGCTGCGTGTCTTGGTGCAGAACAAAGTGAAGAGTCGACATAGCACACATCCCTGTGTGCCATGCCTACAACCCACTGCGCTGGCATAGATCAATCACTCCTCTAGCTGGGTGCACTATACCAGTGGTGAGGGTACAGGTGCATGAGCCCTGTACCCCTACAGTGTCTAAGTCCATTCTTAGACATTGTAAGTGCAGTGCTGCCATTAAGAGTATATGGTGCTGGGAGTTTGTCATTACGAACTCCACAGCACCATAATGGCTACACTGAAAACTGAGAAGTTTGGTATCAAACTTCTCAGCACATTAAACCCACACTGATACCAGTGTGGGATTTAATGAAAAATGCACACAGAGGGCATCATAGAGATGCCCCCTGAAAAACGACCTACCACTAGTGTCCAGGCTGAGTGGCTGCTTTCAGCTGCCACCACCAGACATGTTTCTGGACCCCTGGGTCGAGAGCTTGCTGCTCTCGGGGGCCTGAAACAATGCACATCCTGGGACGAGGTGCCAAGCCTCCTCCCCCAGGATGAGCAGGGTCCACGAAGGGGAAGCTTCAAAGGCTTGCCGCCATTGTGAGCTTCCCCAGGCCACTTGCTGCTTTCAGCAACTGGTCCCCACTGGTTCTGACCTCCACTTTGGGCTGGAGAACCAGCGGGAAAAACAAGTGAGGAAGAGTGGTGTGCCTACCTCTGCCAACTCCACCCCTCCGGTGGGGGAGGCGAGGTGAAGCACAACTCAGTCCCCACCATTTTGCAGATGGGGGGACCCAGCCAACCAGAGTGGTATAATAGGGGGTGTACCCACCCCAGGGAAGGGACCCATTGGTCCCAACCTTTTTACCTACCTGTAACGCCCCTAAATCTAGTATTTAGGGGCACCCCTGAACCTTGCTTCCTCAGACAAGAACCTACAAGAAGAAAGGAAGAAGGACTGAACAGCCGTGCCGAAGCTAACAAGAGGAGGATGCCCACTGACTTGGCCCCAGCCCTACCGGCCTGTTCGCATCTCAAACCTGCTCCAGCAAAATCCTAGTGTGTCCTGCAGCCAGCAACCTCAAGAAACCCGGAGGACCTGCCTGCCTTCAATCCCAAAGACTCTGTCTCCCGTGAACACCGGATTTGTTCAAACGCCAGACTCCAGCTCCGCAAGGATCCGCGAGTTTGCACCACTCTGCACCTGACGCCCACGGCCCGAGTTCGAGTGGCCCAACACCAAGAGGAGGTCTCCCCAGCGATCCTGACCCGAGATCCGGCGACCCCTGACCTGCATTAAGCCTCCAGCAGACTCCTGCAGCCTCAAACCGGAAGGTCACCGTGACCAGGGGCTGGTAAGAAGATCCGACCCTAAAAGGCCCCCTTGCACCCGATGCCCCACGGCCTTGGGTGGCCCAACTGACGGTGCCTAACCACACCCCCAAGATCCCAACTTACCTCTCCAAGTGGTGGTCACACCCAGAAAACCTTCGTCCCCGAGCCTGCAGTGCTTTTGCAAACCGGAGACTCCCCATCGAAAGCTACAGGGCTTCCGACGCCAAAACAGCACTCTGCACCCGGCCGCCCCAGTGCCACTGAGGGTGCATCTTCGGTGCTGGCCTAAACCCCCATTTGCCCTGAGCTTAAGTCCAGGAGCTTTGCTCCCACAACCTAGTGGCCTGCTAGTCAGCAGCCACCAACCGGAGGCCCCCTATCCCCCATTGGATAACATTGGGCCTCAGCACTCTGCACCCGGCCGCCCTAGTGCCGCTGAGGGTGTAACAAGAGTGCATCCTTTACCCTGGGGGACCCCTGAGTCTAACCCCAGAATACCAACTTCCAATACAAAGTACTTACCTTTGAACCGATAACACTATTTTCCTCCTAAGTGTGGAGTTGGAAAATCTAAGAAATCCTTTAAAACTGTAACTAAATAACCAAAACGCTTTTACTTGCCTGTTTACAGGAGATGTCCCAGTGCAGTATCCAGGTATACTGCACTGTGTAAGAAAAATAATCCGAAAAGTAACTTGCATGATATTTTACTAAAAATCCTATACAAAGTATATGTACTGTATTCTGAAAAGCATTGCATTATCAGTAACACTACTGTAATCAAATCAAAGTACATTTACAGTTGCAATCCAAACTGTGTTACAACTGCATTACTATTGAAAAGTATTTATTGCTTACCTGTGCCAGTGTTGCTTGGTTCTAGAAAATAAAATAACTAAAAGAATATTTTTCTACAAAAACAATTGGTCTGAAGTTCAGTCTTTGATTGTGTGAATTAATTTGCTGACTGAGTGTGTACAACAAATGCTTAACACTGTCCTCTGATAAAGCCTTACTGCTCGACCACACTACCACAAATGGAGAGTGAGGTGCTATCTACTTTACCTCTGCCTACCTTTTGGGTTCCACTGGACTCTGTACACACTATACCTCACTTTGGTATAGTATATACAGAGCCAGCTTCCTACACTATGCGAGTGCTGTTATTATATATACACACAGAACCACTTCCTTGTTTTGGCAGAGAAGCACTCAGCTGACACTACGGGGTCACTACATGCTGGAATACCAGCTCAGCTGATTTCTGCGTACCAACACAAGAGATGTCCAGCTCTACACCAAGACGGGCATCCTGCTAACACCCACAGGTAATGGGGAGTTAGACCACCCGGTCAGGGATTTGGCAGATCACCCACCCTTGGCAAGACTAGGTTAGGGAGCACTTGGTAGAAGCACACTATACACAGTACTTATATGCTCACATATATGCACTGTCTTAGCACAGTGGTGGAAATGTTAATCTTCTTTACTATTCTGTTTCATTCTATTGATTATCGCAGCACATGTATTTTAAACAAGAATCACAGTGCTTCAATAAATATTGAAACGCCTTGCTTGAGTATTTTTTTGGGTATGCATGAGAATCCAAACGAATGGGTTCTAGATCTGTTGACAACCCAGATCCCCCAAAGGAAATTGTGTTATGTTCTGAAGTTGCACACACATTTGTTACCCTGTAAAGTTAGGGGTGCAGATGATGCTCGGTGGGCTAGGAGGGAGCGCGGCCAACATATACTAAAGGTGTGCTTGGAATCAGTCTGGCACAATCCTGACGGTATATTGTCCGACAAATGCACAGTTTTACAGATGAGGACAACAACGTTATAGGTTGGGCTCTTATTTAATGGATCGCCTGAGTGGTTTTCTTTTGTATACCCAAAGAACCCTATTCATCTCTTAATAAAAGACATCCTTGGTGTTCGGGAAAACTCCTCCTCTGCTGAGTAGGCTAACACTGTGTATTGGCTGTAGGCTGTTCAATCTTGAACCTTACAAAGGATCTCCCCAGAGAAGTACCCTCTCTGAATTTACAAAACAATCTTATGGCTGAACCAGCAGCATTAAACATAACTGAACTGCAGAAATGCGGTTACTCAGAAGCTGCTACAACATGATCTCGCACTTGTGGGTGGGGATGTTACCTTTATGGTTGCGTCACGGAGCATTTAGGACAGAGGAATTCTATTCATGGGTTACATTCCCAGCAGCAAACGACCGCACAACGTTCTTCCACACGTGCACTGCAACTGACGTTCCAAATAACTATAAACTTACGAAGCACTAGAAATACCATTAACATACCGAGAACATCAAAATTGGTTTGGAGGCGCCCTACCACACTCTATTGAAGAAGTTAGACTAGTTCCCCTTAGCAATGAGGGAGCAACATGGCCAGTTTTTGCTGGTTTCACACCACATCAAAATATAGCAAATGTGACAGCACCACAATTATGCAGACAACATATTAGTCTAATCAGAATATATAGAACTCTGACACAGTTCGTTATGCGAACAAACACAGTAAATCCTGCGAGGACTGTTCAAGCTACACAACCACAATGGGCTATCCCAGGCATTATTCCCCAGACTATCAATGCTGTTATAGTTAAAATTCCCACCAGACAGGAGGAGATTCCGTTCTGGATTGCACAAATAACAAGTCAGCCTGAAGTAGTGTTTTCCCATACAGGACCCCAGGAAAAACACAGAATTCTTACACTATGCTTGCTGATGGGGATGGCTCCCCCTGTGGAGAAATGTGCTGCAGTATATGCCAGGACTCATGGTACCTCCTCATTAGCTGTTTTGCCAGATGTGCTTAAACAGATTCAAAAGGAGTACAGGTCAGTCCCTGCCTTGGATTTGGAGATAAAACTGATGGGCAATTTTGCCGCAGTATCCACCATTATGTCGAGTAACGTAAGAGGGGAGGCAGCAGCATTGGCTGTATGCCAGCACCTTAGGGATTTGGCTCCAGGAGAACTGAAGCATGAATTACCTAAAATTATCGAATAAACCTATGCAACACTGGGTAGAGATAATTTTAGAGCCAGACCTGGTAAACCACAAATTAAGAGTAATTCTGAAAAGAATAACTCAAGCACCGGAATCTTCTAAGAAGGTGTGGAATAATAAGAAACCTCAAGAAAAGATGAAGTCACAGGGCGGATCTCTTCAACAGAAGGCCATTGAAAAGCACTACAATCTGCGTAACCGTGATAATATTAAAACGCTTGACGGGTTTCATGATATATGTTCATCTTGTTCATTTCAGAATACATCTGAGAAATGATCGGAGAGAGGTGGATGGGCAGAGTGCAAATAAGAGGAGTGGAACCGAAGAAGTACTCGCAACACTCTTCAGAATACATTCTAAAATAGGAATACAAACCTAAACAGTCAAAGCCTCAATTCAAAAAGAAGGTAGCTGGAATGAAAGTCAAGCATGCAGCAGATATTGAGAATGCTGCTTCTGAGCAGGGAGTGGGCTCTGACCATGCTGGACAGTGCAGCAGAAGTCACAATAGTTCGCCGGAACCTGATGGATTGTCTGGTGACCGTAGCGTTGAGTGACTAGATCCAGCTGGAAACACCGGATACTAGGGTGAGCGCCGAGCATCTTTTATACGAGATGCAACTTCAATTGGAGGGGGACATACCTAGATACATTAATGTTCTCTTTCGGGAGAACTTGTCATTCGGCTATGATATTCTCTTGGCTGAAAAGGATTGGCCACCTGAATTCGTGATGGATTGCCCTGAGGGAGGGACGGTAATTTTACCTGCCTTTTCCGACCTCATCCCAGAATCGGTCAAACATTCGTATGCCAAGGAGTGGGTCTTAGCTCCTGTGTTATACCGGAACCATGTAGGGTGGGATGACGGTTCCCCTTCTCATGTAATACCAGTGAGGTTGACCCCACAACCTCAAAGACAATACCCCATTAAAAATGAGGCGGTAAGAGATTCTTGCACAACTTGAATACCAAGGTGCAATAGAAAGTTGCACCTCTCCTTGTTTCCAGTAATGAAACAAGATCATTCATATCGTCAAGTATTAGATTAAAGACATTTGAACACAGCTACACGAACATTCGCAGTACAAAATGCGCACAGCGCAGCATTAATGAACAATATGCTGCGTAAAAAACACAAAACTACACTAGATATCTCGAATGGATTTTTCTTCCAAAATTTAGCGCCTGAAAGCAGGTATTTGACAAGCTCCAGCGCTCTTGGTTCTCAAACACTGTTCTGTCGTTTACCCCAAGGGTATAAAACTGCCCTGGGTTGTTTTCAGCCCGGGTTACAGAACTTCTACAGCAGTTTGATGAACTTACATTTTCCTATGTCAACAACATTTATTTGACAGATGATGACCTTTCTACACACCTGATTAGATCGCAAAATTCTGGTATTTGCTCACATGGGCTACAAATTCAACTTTAAAAAATCATGCCCATCTCAATGTCCTATTCCTGGGATACGAGCTGTCAAGTGAATCCTGACGTTTATGTTGTACCTCAAACGCACAGTTTTACCGATTAGGTACAAGCTGTACGACATTATTGGTTGATAGTCTTTATCATCAGAAGCATCCACACTTTATTATTATTATTTTTTTTAAGTAGCGAGGACACCACCTCTTACTTCCAGGAACCTGTAACTTTGCCAAAGAAAAGAGGGCAGTTGAACAGCTCGATGATCTTGCTTGAGCTGCCTGGAGGTAGCTCTTGAAGTACTGAAAGGGGGTGAGGATCAATGGGGGAACACAATTTTATAGTGGATAGGAGTGGGCACACCTCGTATGCCTTAAGCAGTATAAAATTGGACCACTCCATGGTTATCCTTCTGCAGTGTGGGGTAAATATTTCTTGCTGTTAAGTTACAGGTTTTTTTTATTTAGTCATAAATGATTTGAATTTTCTATGAGAAAATAGATGCTAGCTAATTAAAGAGCTTCCATGTGAAAGGTATAGCTCCCAAGATTATAGGGGGTTAAAGTTTTTAATTATGGTAAATAATTGCAAAAAAGAGTCCTTGGTTAATCAGGAACTGGCTTCTAGCTGGAATGAGAGACTGTAAGCTTTTAGCTGAAGCTTAAAGTGCTGGAGATTGGAGGCAGAGTATTTACTCCTTTGCTTCCTTTCTGCTTGCTCAGAGTGGTTCGTCTTCTTTTTGGCTTCCTTCATAAAACAGTCTTTATTTAAGGAGGTAGTTTTTGCTCTTGTAGATTTACCAGGGTTCTTTAGACTCTGGCACCTTAAGTGCAATCCTCAAGGTTAAATAAAGCCGAGTTAAATGGCATTTTTGATAATTTTACTATTGTGGTCTTTAGAAGAATACAAAAGATCTTTAATGGTATAAAAGAATGATTCATGCATCCTAACGGAACACAGTCTCTTAGTTCGACCTTTATTTTTGATACTAAGACAAAGTCCAGCCGGTGCCCTGCTTCATGGATAGGCACATTGACTTTCTGAGATAAAGCACAAAAGGTCATCGCATTTAGGAAGTTCTAAGCAAGTGAGATATTGGCTTGTTCAGTGTGCAAATTAAAGTCATCCAGAATTCTATGTCGCGACTGGCGGCGAGGATTATGCCTTCTTTCTTCACTTTATTTAAATTGCAGCTCACTTCAAAGATAAACAAAAACTACTTTTCCCATGAACACTTGGGAAAATGTAGTTTAGAAAAAACATAGTAACATTCAATCAGGACAGTCCAACAGTGTCCAATCAGGAGGCCCATAGGCTCAACATAGTCCTCTCTCACTGGCCCTTCGCCCTCTTTCTTCGCTGCTACTCAGCCGAGCTAAGTATCCTTCAGTTTACTTTTTGTTTGGTGCTTTCTAACTGTATTGTGCTTTGTGTTTAAATTTGAAAGCCTTAGTGCGCTTTTTTCGCCGCGTGTATTTTTCTTCAGCTGCCCACTGTTTTGTGATGCGCTTTCTCTTTCTTAGCGCTCGCGTCTGTTTTTCCATGTTTTCATGGCCTTCATGCTGCTTTATTCATAGCGCTTTGTGATCGCAGCCGCGGGAGTGTTATCGCTCCTACGAGGCAGGTGCTGCTCGCGGCGCCGACATCCCACCGCTAGAGGGCGTGCGAAGCGGCGCAGGATCGCAGCGCGCAAATTTGAATTCCTCAGAGTTTCTCTGGGGAATTCCAGTCAGCGCGCGCTCTTCCCCTGAGCGGCCGGTCTGAAGGCGGACGCCCTGCTGGGTCCGTATTACGATCGCGCCGCTCTCCTAGCAACCGATCGATTTTATGCATTAATGCTCTGCTGCCCGGTTTGAGCTTGGCAGCAGAGTCTGTACAGTTTTTCTGACGACCTTAATTGGGTCTGTATTGTTGAGGTCCCAGAGACCCGAGGGGACACTTACCAGGCCGTCTCCCTAGTGACAGGGATAAACCCCACTCTTAAATAGATTTTGCACCAGTGTGAGTGTCCCGGGGCTAGAAACCCCCTAACATATGCGAGGTGCTCGCATTGAAGAGCAGGCTGACACCCAGCCCAGGTAAATATAAAGGCTGTCCTAAGGCCTGGTGTACTGACACCCAGACACCCCTGACTGGTCTCTGACCTTGTAATACGCCTGTGTGCAACATGGACTACCAAGAGGACTACCAAGACATGGAGGACCCTCTTGCTGACCTCCCTTGGGGTGATGATTTTTATGCGGCGATGGACACCTCAATTTACTGTGCAGTGGCAGAGGCCATGACTCCGTTAGAGGAGAGGCTCTCCCGCCAGATTGCCCACGCCTTTAAGAGGCTAAACCCCCAACCCACCACGCCTATTTCCCCCCCCCCTTCGGTCCCGGAGGGACCACAGCAAGTGGAATCCGCTCCCCCTCCACCCAAACGGTCACGCAACTCGGGGTGGATTTAGATGCCTTTGACAGGCTTAAACAGGCTTTCCTAGACAGCCAACCTGTCCTGCCTGCAGGGAATACTCCTAACCCCCCACCAGTTGAACCCAACCCTGATCTAAGTGCTGCAGATGATGAGCCCGGCCCATCCAGGCCATGGTTTCCTTCTCGCGCTTCCCAGACCACCCAGAACTCATCGGACAAGCTTGATCCTGATGGCATTATACATCCACGCTCCTCCGAATGGGACCCGGCCGACAAGGTCGCCAATTATGTGGCGGGGCGCATTCGCAGGCCGCTGGAGAAAGAGGCCCGTAATTGCCTCCGGGCGGAGTGCCCCCCCGTCCGTCCTTTGAAGGGAAGGTGGCACTTACCCCGGAGATTGACCCTCGCATGGCCACTTTCTTGCAGAAGTTCATCAGAGACCCCAAGAAGGGAATCGATAGGTCATGGCGGGCATGCCAGGACAAGCTCCTGGATGCCTTGGGCCCCATAACAAAAATTCTAGATATGGCCGAGGCGACCAAAGATTCAGGCTCCATAATTTCTCCAGACACCTTGTTGGGGTGGGCCCAGAGAGCCATAATTTCTTTTGGCAACGCTAACTGCGCCCTGTCCACTGAGCGCCGCCGCTCCCTCCTTATTGGGGGATCTGGTGGATTCAGAAGCTGGCGTCATCGCGCAGGGAGGGGTGGGTCTCTTTGGAGAGCCTTTCGTAAAAGAGTTAGACAAATTTGTCAATACTTTTACGTCTCTTGACCAGGCCCAAACCACTATTAAAAAAGTGTTCCCTCGTGTTTTTCATGGGGCCGGTCGAGGTAGTGGCCGCTTGACCTGCCGCCACTCACACCAGAACCCTCAAAGGGGGCAAGGCTCTAGACAAGGCCAGTATCTGGATCAATCCCGATTCGGAAATTTCTACCCCACGAGAGGACGTCGTGGCAAGGGCAGAGAATTCCGAGGATCCGCATCCTCCTCAAGTCCCAATGAGTGTTCTCCCTTCTTCCCAACTAAAAATAGGGGGGCGGCTGGTGAATTTTTTCCAGGCTTGGATTTGCATCATGCGAGATGCGTGGGTACTTCAGACTGTGCAGGGTTTCCACATAGAGTATCTTGGGAATCCCTCCCAGCAGACCAGGCCCGTCCCATTCAGTTTTCGCTCCAAGAAGCCGCCCTGGTAGATGAGGAAGTCTCATCCCTCCTCAACAAGGGCGCCATCTCCCTTTCCTCACCACACCCCAGGGGGTTCATCAGTAATATATTTTTGGTCGACAAGACCGACGAGGGCCGGAGACCAGTGATCAACCTAAGCGAGTTCAGTGAGTGGCTGGTTTACAGCCACTTCAAAATAGAAGGTATTCACCTCCTCAGGGTTGTCTTACAACCCCTGGATTGGATGTTGCGTCTAGACCTCAAGGACTATCTGGTGATCCCGGTTTTTCCGCATCACCGGCATTTTCTCCAGTTCATCTGGCGCCACCAGACTTGCGAGTTTACAGCTCTTCCATTCGGCCTGTCCTCCGCGACTTGGTGCTTCACCAAGGTCCTGAAGCCGGTGGTGGAGTTTCTGAGGGCTCGAGGCATACGATGATTGTGTATCTGGACGACCTGCTCCTAATGGGCTATTTCCTACTCCAACTGTCGTCCCACCTCCAAATGGCGGTGGATCTTCTTCAGAGCTTAGGCTTTGTAGTCAACAAGACAAAGTCACTTTTAAAGCCCTCTGTCTGTGGCCTTTTTGGGATCCGTAATAGACTCCACCTCTTCCACCCTAAGCCTCCCTTCCAGGAAAGTGGCGTAAATCTGGCACGAGCTAAGACGCACCATCACCATACAGCAAGTGTCTCTCCGCTAGCTGGCTCGGGTGGTGGGCCTTCTATCTGCATCGAACCAGGCCATCTTCCCGGGACCGCTCCACTATCGGGCTCTCCAGCGCCTGAAGACATATCACCTTCGCAAGGGGTATCCCTACTCACACAAGGTTTTTCTGTCCAGCGAAGCTCGAGAGGAGATCCAGAGGTGGTTAGACCACATGGAGGCCTGGAACGGCTGCGCAATTTTCGGATCGGCACCGGAGCTGGTCATAGAGTGCGACACCAGCAGGTCAGGCTGGTTTGCCAGATGCGGCGACCTCTCTACGGGAGGATTGTGGTCTCCAGAAGAACAGAAGTTGCATATCAATTGTTTGGAACTTCTGGCGGGCTCTTTCGCCGTCCGTTGCTGGACGACAGACTCTGTTCATTCATGCGTCCTTCTGAAGATGGACAACGTTTCGGCGGTCCGCTATATAAACCACTTGGGAGGCACAAGATCCAGGCACTTTCGGACCTCGCCGCGAGTTACTGGCAGTACTGCCTGGACAGCCAAGTTTCGGTCACTGCGGAATACTTGCCAGGACGAGAGAACCAGGAGGCGGACTTTCAGTCCCGCAACTTCAGGGATTCCAGTCTCTGGAAGCTCGACCCAGAAATCTTTGCAGTGTTGAACGACCACTGGGGTCCATTCTCGCTGGACCATCAACTCCCCCGCTTCGTCAACTGGAGGCTGGACCCTCTGGCAGTGGCCATGGATGCCGTCCTCCAGGACTGGAGCTTAGAGAAGGGATATGCTTTTCCCCCCTTCGCAATGATCACAAGAACGACTGCTCTGGTCCGGCGGCAGCGGTCGGATTTGGTCATGATCACCCCCTTTTTGGACGTCGCAAGTTTGGTTTCCAGTTCTTCTGGAACTTCCCTGGGATTCTCCAATCCTACTCCCCCAGTTTCCAACTCTCCTGTTGAGTCCCAACAAGGTTCCGCATCCTCTGGTGCAAGCGAACTCGTTGTGGCTCATGGCGTGGCGGATTTCAGGGGACGATGAGAGGTCCCAGGCCTTTTGCAGGAGGCTGAAACCTTCATGTCCAAGGCTTGGGCGGACAGCACTGTCAAGAGATACAGATCCGCTTGGGGCAGATGGTCCCGTTGGTGTATGCGGCGGGGTCTTGATCCCCTGGTCGCAGATATAGTGCGTGTCTTGAATTTCCTGGCACAGCTAGCTTCCAGTGGTATGGCCTACAGGTCAATAAATACCTTTCAGTCAGCCATCTCTTCTGGGCATATACTGATTAATGACACAACTGTGGGTGAACACCCGCTGGTTTGCAGATTGCTACATGGTATCAGGCTCTTTACCTCCAGAGTCTTGCTACTCCGCCCTTCGGTACGTCAACCAGGTGCTTAACTTGTTTCTTTCCTGGCAGCCGAACCATTTTCTCTCTAGGAAAGAGTTGTCGGCTAAGCTGGCTATGCTCCTTTGCCTCATCTCCTGCCGGCGTGTCTCCGATGTCAGAGCTTTAGACATCACAAGTAGGATGTTCATCCCTAATGTAGTGACGTTCACTCTCCGCAGAAGAACGAAGTGTCACACTAGGGTTATTTCCTACCCGGAATTTCCACACTCCCCAAAACTGTGTGTTGTCAGATGCCTCAAGGCATATGAGGAAATGACTGAGGAGTTTCGGCCCCGAGGGGAACGCCAGCTACTCCTTGCACTCCGTAAGCCTTTTAAGGCGGTCTTGTCACCTACCATTGCTAGATGGGTAATGCAGGAAGCAGGGATTAGTCTTCGAGACTTTGGAGCTCATTCGGCACGGGGGCAATGGCCTCTAAAACATTTGGCTTGGGTGCTCGTTTGGAGGATATCCTCAATGCGGCAGATTGGTCTTCGGACTCCACCTTTAAAAGGCTTTATTTCAAGCCAGTGCTGGACATGGCTCACCTCGTAGTGAGCAAGCTTTGAACTAGCATAATCCTCGCCTCCAGTCCTGAAATAGAATGAAAAATTTCCTAGCTATCGTAACGAAAAGTTTCAATTCTATTAAGGACTCGGAGGCAAGGATTATCCCACCCTAGAATTCCAGAGAAGGACATCCCTCCTCGTATTTGAGTAAGTATCTTGCTTGCCTATAAAGTGTTTGGTTGTACATGTTTGTTCTATTGCACATTAACTACTTTCACTGCTCTTGGTTTGCAGGTTTTTGTAGTTTGTGCTCAGATGGTAAAAATTTTCTCTGTCTTTGTAGTTTCTGACGCAAATAAACCGGATGCATGAAGGTGATCCAACGGCTGACTTCGCACGACGAAAGAGGGCGAAGGGCCAGTGAGCGAGGACTATGTTGAGGCTATGGGCCTCCTGATTGGACACTGTTGGACTGTCCTGATTGGATGTTACTATGTTTTTTCTAAACTACATTTTCCCAAGTGTTCATGGGAAACTTAGTTTTTGTTTATCTTTGAAGTGAGCTGCTATTTAAATAAAGTAAAGAAAGAAGGCATAATCCTCGCCTCCGAGTCCTTAATAGAATTGAAATTTTCCGTTACGATAGCTAGGAAATTTTTCATTGTCTTCGGTTGCCATAAAATAATCTGGCCTATGGTACGAGCTAGTATATCTCATTATACTTGCTCAACTTCTGGAGTACAATAAACCACCATAATTGTTAATTTGACATCTGGTGCCGACTCACTTCTGTAAAGCAGTATGTCTGCCCAGTTATTACTAAAGCCTGGTGCTGATGAGGGTATCTTTGCATACCATAGCTACTCATCCACCTCTTTGCCTGCCCCCGAGCTGTGATAGAATTTTATAGCTATCTGGTAAGTCGTTGGCTATCTCAGGGACCTACTGTTCCTTACTGAAACATGGCTACTTCCACCTCTTTGCCCTTCCCTGGGTTGTGATAGAATTTTATAGCCATGTGGTAAGGTAGATGTCAGAGACCGTGGATAGATGTAGCCACTTTTTGGTGAGAAACAGAAGGCCCCATTTATGATCAGTAAGTAACTGGTAAATTTCTACCAGTGTTTTGACAAGCACTGTCCATTAAGTAGAGCAGCTGTTAGAGATGGAGTTGGGAGAGATGAAAAAGCAAGAGGCTGATGGGTGAAGCCGGCAGAATCTTTCGCTTTGAGTTTCCTCCTACAGTAACTGAGGCAGGACACAGCTGTGTGCTTGCCCCAAGTGTCTTCCCTAACCAGCATTGACAGCTGAAAGAAATCTCGCGCAAGCAGCTGAAGATATGTTTTAAAAACATCTGTTAATTTTGTGTGTGTGTAAAAGAGAGAGAGAGTGCGAGAGTGAATGCATGACGAGGTGATGAGGGAGAATAAGTAAAAGTGAGTAACAATGGAACTGTGAGCGAGAATGACAGTGAGTGTGAGTGAGAATAAGTTTGAGCAAGTGCATGTAAGTAAGCATGCTTATTGGAGGTAACTCTTGGCACATAGGACACGTGTCACAATGCTGGCATTGGCATACTGAATGTAATTCTTGGCTTATCGGACAACTGTAGAAAAATGGTGCTACTGGCATTCTGGGAGTAATTCTTGGCATAAGGGGTACCCATGGCAAAATGCCGGCACTTGCATATCGGAAGTAATAAAGTAATTCTTATTTGAAGGGGTAACCATGCCAAAATGCTGGAGGAAATCCGTGGCATAAAAGGGACCCTTGGCAAAATACTGGTGTTGAGACACGAGGTTGGCACACAAGAGGTAATTCTTGGCATATAGGGCATCTTTGGCAAAATGCTGGCTCTGGAGGTGTTCAGGGACAATTACTCCTCCCTTTAAAAAAAAATCTTTTTATTGAAGTGTTTTGTGCATAAACATTACATATTACAGTCATATGCAACAGATGCATGTCACATACAATACACAGAGTAAACGGCTAGTAGCATCAGTGCAGCAGGCAAAGGATTCAGTAAATTTTACATGAGGCAAACATCAAAAATATTTCCCTCCATAAGGAAGGTACAACAACATTGGGGTCCACGCCATTCTCGAACAGAAGGAAAGGACTAAGGAGCACCATTACAGAGAGACCGTTTAAATGAGGAAGGTGACAACAGTTGCCGTATTGAGGAGGAACATATTCAGGGGTGAGCGATGGGCATAACGATTGACCGATTAGTGTCCGAGGGGGTTGCTGCAGCCACTGGAGATAAGGAATCCACAGGCGATGTATTGGCAGGCGCCAGGATAGCTTGGAAATCAGCCAGGATAGTTTCCCAACTAGCCGCTAGGGGGTACCTACACAATCCGCGTGTGTCTTCCCTGCGCAAGGAGGATTTCTCCTCATGATGCTGAAGGCCATGGTCTTGCATTTACCTAGATTAAGGGGGCCTAGGCTAGGCTACCAAAGTTTATGGCCTCACTCTGAGGTTCTTGTAAAGCCCTATGCTCTAAGTCTGATAAGGGCATTGGTTACCTTGTGGATTCATGAAGGATGTGTAGAAAAGACCACTCCACGTGTACTTGGGGGAGAGTTGCTACTTAAGTGCAGGTTAGAGGTGTGGCGTGAAAGTGTTGTGTCTTTGGGTTGTGGAGACACAGGATATCGGTGCCTTCCTTCTCACTCAAAGATTTATGGATCTTGCACTCCTAGGGGACACTGAGTGAGTGTGTTGCAGTGCAGAGCTGTGCGGTGTTGTGAAGTGAGTCTGTTGGGGAGGAAGGATGCAGAACTCAAACCCCTGCCCATTTTTCTCTTTTGTTTCAGGATCTTGGACTGCGGGGCAGTTTTTGAGTGAGCGAGTGTGTGCAGTGGATAAGTGGGAAGAAGGATGTCTTTGGGGAAGAAGGTTACAGGGTGCAAACCTCTCTCAATTTTCATATAGCATTTCAGTATTTTGGACTGCTAGGGGAGTGCAGCTGAGTGACAGAACTTCAGTATAGTGTGTCACAGGGAGTGGGAAGAAGAAACCGGTTGAAGACCAGGGTTCGTTTAGCTCTAAGGTTTCAGGATCTAATACTGCAAAGGAGAATGTGAGGGAGCGAGTGAGTGCGTGTAGAGCTAGTCAGTTCAAAGCAATGTAGTTTAAATGTGATGGAGAACAGTATAGCAGGCATCCCTGGAGGAAGGGCCGTAGGACCATTTTAAAGTGTGAGTAAGTGATTGATGTGTACCTATAGTTAGGAAAACAAAAAATAAGCGTGTGTGCTTGTGGAAGGGAACAAAGACTAACATTTCACAGTTAAAAATACCAACTCAGCACTGTCACTGGCATAGTAACTCTGGAGAAAAGGTATGCAATCTTTTATACCTCTTCCCTGGAATTTGGTCAGGTCAATTTGGGAGTTCTAAAAAGTGCTCATGAGACAGCAAAACACACATTTAAAGCCTTGGAAATTTCCCTGGTGCTATAATGCCCAATACCAGACTCATCCTGCACAGTAGTTTAGAGCCAACAGTTTACAGAAAAGCAGGTACAAATTAATTTTAGGAATCCTCAATACTGGCAGATTAGCAGCCAAGCTACTGCAGGCATATAAAGCAGTAAATAGCAAGCTCAGGAAATGTATTAAGCTCACGCACTGAGAAATCCTAAGACCATACCACTCCACGGCTCAAGTGGAAGATCCTTAAAAGTGAGCTGCAACAATATATAAAATGGTGCTGGGGATAGACTGGAATTAGTTAATACAGGCTGTGGTAGGAGATTAGGCAATTATAACATGAATCACACAAAAAGTGATGGGAGGAATGCTTGCAATTTCTCTAGCCACAGGCAATCGCTCCGGGTAGCATCCCAGCCCATCGTTCTTTTGCTCACTGTGCCACCTCATTTTGGACCCAGCCATATGCAAACCAGTCTTGACCCTGCTCATGGAAACAGTCCAGCCCGAACTGCCAAACCACGTCCTCCCTGAACTGGAACACGAGCAACCCGGGATCAGTTTCGCTCTAGTTATGGGCTCATCAGCTGGGTACAGCTTTGTTCCAGTGACTCAGTGAGCACAGGACCCACGTCTGGACATACCCATGCCATTAAGGGCGGTACATCAAATGCACAAAAGGTGATGGGAGGAATGCTTGCAGTTTGTGTAACCACTGGCAATCGCTCGGGTAGCATCCCAACCCATTACTCCTTTGTTCACCATGCCATCTAATTTCGGACCCAGCCATATGCAAATCAGTCTTGACCCTGCTCCTCATGGGAACAGTCCATCCCGGACTGACCAACTGGTCTTGGTTTGCTTGTGTATCTGTTCAGGGAGAACCTTGCCAGGCTGGATTGTTCCCATGAGAAACAGGGTCACGACTGATTTGAATATGGCTGGGTCTAAACTCGGGTAGCATGGTGAGCAAAAGAATGATGGGTTGGGATGCTATCCCGAATGATTGCCAGTGGTTAGACAAATTGCAAGGATTCCTCCCATCACCTTTTGTGTGTTTCATATTATTAAATGAAGCCAGCCAATGACAGAATATCACAAGAGACTGGTGAGTGGTAAAATATTGGGTAAGGCAGAAGTCCTGTGAAAAGTATTGAGGGTACTAGAAAACATGACTGATACAACTGGGTGGGCTATGATAGTGTGCTGATAGGCTGGGATCAAGGGGTGGTGAGGCGACGGTTCCACTGCCTAATCCTGATCGTTTCTTGTATTCTTACCTCAGTGTTTTCTTTGTTCCCCTGTAGGAGGAGGAGACCTTGTCCTTCATCAAAGACAGTCTGGAAAAAAGTGACCAGTTGACTAAAAACATGGTAAGCACGGCTGGTGTTAGCTTTCTTCTGTTTGCTGACCATTATAGTTGCCTCAAACTGTGTAACCTGTGTGATGTGTAGAGACTAGACTATATAAACCCGCGGGGTAGGGAAGAGCAGGGGATGAACAGGAGAGGATGAGGCTTAACACAGCTGTTCAAATCTTTAACTTTGTTACCTGATTGCCTGGCAGCCCCTTCTTATTCACTAATGCAAATATCAAAGTTCAACAGTAGATTTCTGGTTCCCTCTGTCGCTTAGCCTTGTTCCATCTCTTGCTGTCACTTTCACACTCTTGCAATTTTGTGCACGATTACAAAGGAACAGCAGTTTTGTGCATGAAATGGGGCAATCTGCTTAACATATTAAAGATGTTTTTCAGAGGAACAGGCGGAATTCCTAAGAGAGTAACACTGCAAACGTACTGTTAAAAAGACTAGTGTCTTAGCAACCACCCTCCATTAAGTCACCAGAAAAAAATGTTATTTTTATTTAATGTGATCTTTTTATTAAAGATGTCCAACACAGAAACAAAACACACACAAATTTGCTCTATATTACTGCAAGCCAGTAGCACGTATGTCCCAGCGTGTATATAGCATTAAGAAATTGTCTCAATCTAGCGGAAGCCCTCACCTCCGCATCCCCTTTTACATCCTATCTCGTGGGTCCAGCGGATTTAAGGCGCATCCCCCATCCAGGGATGCCAGATCCGTTCCCATTTTTTCAGGCAGCCTCTACTTATATAAATGTGCTTTTCAATCATAGAACACCAGTCCATGTCCATTTTTGATTGTTCAAAGTCTGGTGGGATCGGTGAGCCCCATCGCTTGACCACATTTCACCTAGCAACCATGAGACCCACTCTACAGAAGATTTTTGCGTGGTGCCGCATGGCTACCTCTCCCCAAATATCACCATTTTTTTACTGAGAGGGAGACCTGGAAGCCAGTTATATATGTATGATAAAGTTCTGCCAGATAAAGTTGGATGTTGTCCTCATATAAGGATATTCGTTCCTCCCATGTGACCTCTCAGTTAAGCTCACACACTAGGTTGGTACTTCATATCCAGCAGGCAAAGGGTTCGAGTGCAAAGGCAAAAATCATCAGAGACAACTGACTCCTTTGCCTGATCCCTCTTTCCAGGTCAAACTGCTTTAATAGTGTTCCATTTACCCTAACTGTGGCCAGCTGTGCATTGTAAAGCAGACCCATCCAGACAAGTAGTTAGGACCAAAGCCCATACGTGTCAAGACCACACACATATGCCCATTCCTGCTTGTCAAACACTTGGCAGCGTCCAAAGACAGCACCACTGTTGATGCAGACTCCTCTTTGGTATATTCCATACAGCTGAAAAGTCATCTAAGATTAAGACGGGTAGTCTGGTCAAGCATGAAGCCAATTTGGTCTGGGTGTATTAACGTTGAGATGACCCGTCAAAGGAGCAGGGCCAATATTTTAGATGGAATTTTTTTCTCAATGTTGAGCAGCGATATTGGCCAGTGAGGAGCCACACTCATCCACATTTAAGCCTTTTTAGGTTGAGCCTAGAGTAGCGCGCAAGCGCTGCTTCTGGCGAAGCATTATGTAGGGGGTTTTCAAAGCTGACCAGACGCTCGTGCGTCATGGCCTTTTTCGGGCGGTTACCCGCGCGGCCGACATCTGTTTCCCATTATCGTGCCCAGACGCGGGCGCGATAATTGGAAACACATGCCGGGAAAAGGCCATGACGCACGAGCGTCTGGTCAGCTGAGCAGGCTGCCGCGCTCGCTCGCCCCCGCTCCTCCATTGTTGTCCTTGTTTTTTTGCTCCTGCCTTTCCCCGTCCCTCGTTGCTAGTGTTTCCTTCTGCTTTCAATAGTTACCCTTTTTCTGCCTCCTTCCAACTGTGTTTCAGTCTTTTCATACTCTGTCACCACTTCAGTTTCTGGCTGCATCTTATACTCGCCGCCCGTTTTTGACCGATTATTTTTATCGATTGACTTTACATTCAATTATTTTTTTCAAAGCACAGCATATCTGCAGAAACGTCTCATATAATGTAGACTTACATTATAAAACAGCACCAATTCTACATTCAAATATTTTTTATATATTGCCCGTTCAAGCAATCAGCCCAGCAGTTACCGCAGTTGCAGAACTTCATCCCCCAGCGTCCCAAACGCCGGCAGGCGCCGACGCCAACGACCGCACCCGGAGGCGCACAAGTAGTTCTCGGGGCTACCGGGCCCGTCTGCGCTCGTCCGCGGCCGTACGTGGCCGGGCTGGGCCTACTCTCTTGGCGGGCATTTCTGAGGCGACTACAGCACGAGGGATTCAGCAGCATAGGAGTGCATCACAGAGAAGATCTGGTGGCAGCATTGTGGGTCAGTGTAACTCTTGGTGCCCCTTTAAATTTTGCATATACTGTTGTGAGGCGGAGGCCTACCCTTATACATCTTAGACCAGGATTTCCTTGGATCCTCTTGGATTCTCCTGCATATATTTTAGTATGGGGAAGAGAAAAGCTGTGCACACTGACCGTCCTAATAGTAACAAGAGGGCTACTATTGATTCCTTTTTGGCCAAAGCTGTAGGCGCCATCTCAAAAGAGATAGCTAAAGCTGAGAGGAGACTTTCTATGGGTGCGGTTGGTCCTCCGGCACCTGCCCTTATGCCTAATGGAGCAGCTGATACGTCAGAGAGGATCCACCTGGCTGACAACCCACATGCCCCGGTCATGGGCGATTTAGCGCAAGAGGGGGAGTGGAGTGTTCTAGCTCCCCCATAGCTACTAATAAAGAAGGGGAGATGCCAGTCGCTTCCCCGGCACCTAAAAAACTGCGTAAAACAAGGAAGAAAAATGAACCCCTACGGAGAGGAGAGGTGTCACCGCCACAAACCAGCTTGACAGACATGGGGGACTTCTGGAATACCTTGAAAAAAAACTCTCACAGACCTGTTGGTTGATTTAATATCGCAGCTATGGGATAAACTGGAGAAAGCATTATCAGCCTCCAATGAAACACTTAAAAAAGTAGAGTGTCTATTGAAAACCACCCCTATAATACCCCCTCCCCCAATGGTGCAATCACAGGTAGCTGGTAATATAAATGGAAGTACATGTAACAAGCTACCGGGTGAGAAAGGGACACTGAATCAAGCAACTGGTACAAGTTGGTGGCCACATGGTAATTCCACTCCCCATAGGGGTAACCTGATAAGGGATGTTGGTGGTAAGGGGGCGCAATACAAAGAAAGAGAGGAGCAGGTCAGGGTCAACCGAGACTACTTAACACCACAGGCCTGCCTACAAATGATTTGCCCCCGGAATGTTGCCCTTATACTGTAGTCTTGGCTGGGGTACAAGGTTTGGGTACATATAACTGTGAAACCACAGATCATTTGATTAATAAGGTGGCGCACTGGCTAGGAACACACAGCAGGTTTAATGTCTCAGACCACAATAACATCCTGATGGCAAGAAGGGTTGCCTGGATCACTCTATCACTAATTACATAACTCTGTCACTCTCACTAACTAACTAACTTACTTACTAACCTTCACCCTCCTGTTATTTATGCCCCCCATAACAAAAAAAAAAATTGCCATTGCCAATAGGTCTCGCCTTTAGAACCTTAAAAGTTTTTAGCCATGCAACAGTTGATAATATTGCACAAAGGATATTATGCTGCCTAAATAAATACTTATAAGGTCCCAAAAGCGAGACCTATTGGCTATGCCAATGCTTGTTTGGTATAGCCACAATCGAGGCCATGCAGAGGTTTTAGCGCAGTACCCTCACCTTTTGCACTCCCTCAGCTATGATGAGGAAGTGAGGTGCCAGCGTAGGAGCCATGCCTTTATAGAATTCCGCCTGTAGCCTGTTGGGCCTGGCAGTGCTTTAACAAAATCTCCAATTTCCCATTTAGTAAGATTTGCCTCAAACAACCTGTCCTCATGGGAAAGCTGAAGGACCTGGATATCTTGCAGGAAGCCCCGCATATTCTCCTCCCCTATATGCGTCTTTGATCGATAGAGCTCTTTGTAATAGTCTGCGAACATCACAGCAATCTTGGTGTTACCAGGTCCCCGTTCGTCCCCATGAGAAACACTACCCAATTAATGGCCTAGTCTCATGTCACCAACCATGCCAGTAACTTACCCGCTTTGTCACCGACATCATAAAGACGTCTTTGAACAGCTAGGTAACAAGATCTGACCTGATTATGCATGAGGGCTTGGAATTTTGTTTGTCAGAGGGCATATTCAGTTTGTGTGTCTTGATTAGTAGCAAATCTGCATTCTAAATTGATAATGTCCACCTCAACCTGTTCAGCTGCTGCGATGCAGTGCTGTTCTTTAGCTGTCGCTAAGGAGAATGCCTGGCCCCTAATAATGGTCTTATAACTTCCCATAAGGTTACGGGGGATGTGACCAAGCAGAAAAATTATTGTTAGCGTGCAGACGCCCTGCTCTGTAGCAGCCTGGCACTTGTCTAGCAGGCAGATGCTTCAGCATTCTTTTTGTACTCTTGTGCAGCCAAGATGATGATCTGGAATGATATACTTAAATCCAGGAAAAACAAGTGAAAACGCTGATTTTTAACGAGTCTGATCCCATTGAGCATTTGTGCGTCATGTTGATATCAAAGAGGAAAGCCTTGCCTCACTATAAGCTTTGATTGAAAAACCTCGATTGATGTATCCCAGTGAAACAGGGAGCCAAATTTAGTTTAAGGGGTGTGGTACAAAGGAGTTGAATGTCGCCCATAGGCATTAAAAAGTGGAAGGCCAAGCAAAAATAAACCCTTAGCATAAAAAATGAGAGGGGAATAATGTGTTTCTATGGTCATTAAAAGATTTACCCTAAATTGTTTTTGTTGTCATTCAAAGATACCTCATCACTTGTTTCTGGGAAGTGCTTAACCTCAATTCTTAGTTCTTATATACACATCAAAGGACATAAACCTGGAAATAAAAGATATCATACATACTTTAGTACCTTGCAGGACTGTTAACCCAAACCCATTTTAAATATTTTGTGGGTAGATTTTTGTTGTGCTAGCTCACTCTGTATGCTTGTCTAATTCATTAACTTGCGATTTTCCTCACGTTTGGTGTAGCTAACATACCTCAAACTTGTCATCCATCATGTTCAAAACAGTCCGGATTAAGGTTCTGAAATACAGCACAGCAGAATTATCCCATAACAAAATACTCATATTTGATGTGGTGACATTTCAGATTAAACTCACAGGAATTTTTCTTTGTGTTTACAATGACATTTTATTCCTTTAGGTTTCATAATAAACAGATAAGTGCCTAACAAAGAGTCAACTGGCAAGAATAGAACATAGAGCTTTCATGTGCACAACATAGAAAGTAGGTCAACCCACCATCCAACACAGAAAAATAATTGGCATCCCACCATTTACCTCTTAACTCTCTCACCTACCTCAAACATAACACCCTTGAAATGCATTTCATCATCACAATACTCATTATACCTTTTTTGCTCATCTGCAATACATTTCTCTTCCTCTATCCCTCCTTTATCTTATTCAATCCAACTAACAAACTCATATGTCCTCCGCTCGAATTAACAATTAATTTTCCCTATACTAACCCATCACTAATCTACTTTGGGTTCCAGAGTAGCGTGCTACTCGCCAAAAAGCGCTTCAACGCGTCATCAGGGGTTGTAAGCACTATATAAATACAATTACTGTTACAACATTTTCACCTCTTCATTGTCAATTTTTACCCTACCATTTAATTCCAAGCAGTCCAGATTAACTTTAGATTTGGGTATCTTTCTGTACTTTAGTGAAAATGGCTGAATTATTATTTTAGAAGGCCAGAGCTTAGCATCCACTTCTCCCACCAAGACATAATGCTCTCTACAGTCATTGTAAACTGTCCTTTAACATCCTGTTAGTTTCTTTCACAAGTTTCTTTGCAATCTTGCATAGCAGTCAACAGCTCTCTCCTTCAAATAATATCTCATTTTCGCAAGCACATTGAGATCACATTAAGAGTCACTTGCTCTGGAATATTGTTTTTATGTTTGACCATTTTCTCTTGGAGCTCGATAAACCTCCTTGTGGTAATCTAGCTTCCATCTGTGCTTTCAGGAGTCACTAAGCTCTCATCTCTGACCACCCTAAACTGACTTGCATATAGTTCAGCACTAACCATTTGATAGTTCTTGAAACTCAACTCATTCTGAGACACTCTTTAACCGCATCTTTGGAGACTACTTCCAACCCTTCACAGATTTCTGTTTGCTGCCCCACCTTCTCTAGTTCCACACTGTTTTAAATTAGACACCTCAATCACTCGTTACAACCACTTCCCAAGGTCATGCTCTCCTTAACCTCCATCCTTTTTAAGTAAAGAATGTGATGATTGACTATCTTTGCTGTATTTCAATGAGCACCACACCCAAAACCATGCTTTCTAGCATTCTGGATGGTGAAGGTACATCACTTGATGTATACAGTGTGAAAAGATAGTCATTCTTTTTGCAAACCTTTCTGTAATCAAAAGAATTGTAATTCGCTAAAATAAACAACCGTTTTTGTTTCACTCTTTTTTTCTAGCTCAGTCTATTAAATTGGGATCAAATGTAGTATAATAATTATCTTTGTTTCCACTGACTTTACGATGGTGACCGACCCATCTCACTTCTTAACTCCATTATCCCCCCCTCGGTCTGGTTATTGACTGAGAGGAGGTTTATCTTATTACAGATTTTTTTTCCTTCCTCCTTTTTTTGGGGCCATTCTTATCCGCCCTGAGTACGTTGTGGCTGCTATTTCATGAAGGCTGGTTAAATATCTAAATGCACAATTGGCCAATGTTAAAACTGGTAATTCGCTGGGCTGACTTTCCTTTTAGAATTAAAGTGTCAAGCCGGTGGTTGAACTGAAATTTTTTGGCCGATGTTTAAACTGGGCTTTTTTTTAGAATTAGGAGTTTTAGGTTGATGGTTGAACAAGTTGAGACAATCCCGGTCTCCCTCAGAAGGGCCACTCTGGCTGACCCCCTGATGCTTTTAATCTGAGGTGATTTGGATTAGTTAGTGCTCCTTGCTTGCCCTAGTATGGTCTTCTAAACTAGGTTTGTATGCTCCTTGATTGTCTTTGGGGAACGGTGCCGGGTAGGCCATACTGCCCTTACTATTGCAGGTCCCATCTAATTAGCAACTTGGGGGGGATCCGCAAGCTAGTACCCGAGAGAGCTTATGGGCCCCTCCCCCCAGACTCAGAAGCACATGCACACAGTCGCACCCGCCTCTGGTAACCTTATTATCCTTGCTGGCCTGCAGCAGAACCTGTCTTGAGTGATGGGGGGGGGGGGGCGGGGGGAGGCTGGACCAATCAGGGGACCATAAGCTGCGGAGTGCGAGTGGAGGGTAGTGTGTGGTTCGTTAGGAGAGCGATGCGGGTACCAAGCCGCACTGGCCACTAAGCCGGGCACTTCTGCGACCACATACGCCACTGAACTCTTCCCTGACGGTGCTTGTCGCATCAAGCTCGCCCCACCTTTGGATGCAGCCTCACAGCCTCAGTAGCTGCAACCGGCTTGCTTAGTGAGCTGCTCCACATGCTGCATGCCACACCCTGCTATCGAATCGCCGGTAGTCTGAGCTTATGCCAAGCTCCGCCTGCAGCGTTCTACATCTACTTGTGTAAGTCTGCTATAAGCAATTCAGAGCCTCATCAAAAGACTAGCGGGACCTCCGAGTTCAGTGGTAAATCTACCTCGAACTGTTCCATTGTGCTCACACATATAAACAACCTTTACTTTCAAACAGACTGGTACAGCACCCCTCCTAAATTCAATTTACCAGAAAAATATTTGCCTGCTGAAAAGTTTTGAGCTAATTCCTTTGGTATAGTGTCTCTACGACTTGCAAACTGATCACTTGCCCATAGCAATATTTTGTCAGAATCACCTGTCTTATTTCCACCATAAATAAGGCCTAAAGCTCCCACCTCAAAATAGATACACCTCTTTTTGCTACTCCCTTGCATCTCGTTTTTAACTAAATTCTCTATTCAAAATACCTATCATTGTTACGGACAACTCACTATTTTCAGTAGTACTGTTTTTTTTTAAATTTTATTTTTAATAAATGCTTAAAACGTGGTGTGCATTGGTTAGTCACCACAGTGCACTTTCATTTGGAGCACATTAAGATTACAGTCATAATAATAGTACATGAGAATGAGACAAGAAACTGTTTAACTCTAAGATGATGGCAATTTTCCAAGCAGTGATGGTGAAAGCAATGATCAAGCCTTGGGAAGGTCAGGTGGGGTGTGCATATATATTGAAAGGGATATTTAATTTCTGGTCTTTGGCATCAGACCGGACATCTGATGAATTCAACTCTTTAAAATGTTTTTTCTTTCACTACCTTGCATAGCAATTGAGTTAAATAATGGTATACAGTGACCCTGAGTCACCCAGTAATCTTCTCTTCAGTGAACATCTAACTTATGAGATCTCGAACACTGCCCTCCTCATGACTTGCTTGTAGAACTATTATTGCAATACTGCTTTCAACCATACTTTTTTCCACATTACTAATACTCCCTTCTTTCTTAAGAAATCTGAGCGTAAATGATCCTTCCACATATTATGTAAAGTACCAGTCACTTGTTAGCACGTTACACGTGACTGGCATGGTCAAAAGGGTAAAACGCCACAGTTTCTTTTCATATATTCCTCCACTTTCTTTCCCTTTTGCCCTTGACTAGATGTCTGTTCCATTTGTTCACATTCCCTTGAACTATTTTAATCTCCCCCATCCACTGTACATTAATTTGCATTGACAAGAAGTCTTTTCCCTCTCTTTCACATTTCCTTGAAATGCTTCACTATACATTACTTTCACACTCTACACTCTGTTACCACTATCCTCCATTTTACCTTACAAGAAGATGACAAAAATCCAGAAATAAAACACCAGGCTACAAATCCTGGAACAGGGCCACCTCAAAGTTCTCCTTTTTGGCATGTCGTGCAGCACCTGTTCTAAAGTTCACCCCCAAACGCTATCAGTGTCTCTGAGCACAAGAGGCAAGCAGCACATACAGTGCAGAGTAACTCACCCTGGACCGTAATATCACAGTGCATCCTATGTTCTAGCTAAGCTTACAAAAAGTTATGGTCCTTTAGTGTGCAGCAGTTTGTCTCTTCCACAGTTAGTGCTGTCGACAGGAGTATCATTACACTCTTGTAGAGCTATGTCTGCATCCCATACACATCCTCAAGAAGGCAAATGCTGTTTGCTGATTTTATTGCAGTTGCAAAGACCCACCTTACCCCCCCCCTTCCCCCAGCCCCCCCCCACCCCCCAACCAGTTTTCAAAATCGTACCAATTTGGACTTGAACCCAGTGACGTCAAGGAGAGCTGGGATACTTCCACTATCCAAATTACTTTATTACAACCTACCTTGATAGAATGCATTTTATGGGTGATAGAAAATGGCTTGTTTAATCATGTTTACATACATGTTTTCTAATTGTGCCCTGTAATGATTTCTAATCCTGTAACTTGATAATGGGAAGCATAGCGTTTCCCCCAGAAAGGACTGTCCACTCACTTAAAATAACAGGGACCCGATTTTCTGCTGTCAAAGCGAGATGCACTGGTCCCTGTGCTAGGTAGTTTTGTTTGTCCTCACCGGAGAACTTTCACTCTTGCTTTAGATAAGCACTAGTCGCTTTATCAAAGTTTTGGTGTTGTTTACAGTGCTGGAGTCGATTTTTCTGTGGGTCTTCCCTCATTTTCTTTTATATCACATGAGACCTTTCACCGTGAGATAATGATTATTTGATTTTTCTGTCCTAGGCTGCAGCAAAAAGTTATGCTGCCCTCAGTTCTTGCCGTGCATGCCTCATTCACACTTCCTGACATCTTCCCTCTGCTGTAGTTAAGTTGCCTATTTTCCCTTGGATTCTCTTACTCCAAGGTCTCAATCCTGTCCTCCTTTGAAAGTCGCCTTATGAAGCTGGAGAACTCCATCATCCCAGTGCACAAGCAGACCGAGAACCTGCAACGGCTTCAGGAGAATGTGGACAAGACACTGTCGTGCTTGGACCATGTAATTAGCTATTATCACGTGGCTAATGACACAGAGAGGATCATTAAGGAAGGGTAAGTTTTCCCCCTCCCCCCTCCCCCATGTCTTAGAAGTAGAATGTTTATAATCAATATGTTCTAGAAGAATTGAAGGAAATTTGAAGAATTGTATCTAAGATTCAGTGCAGCTTCATGTAAAGTCATTCACTGGAGATGAGAAATTCAGTACAACAGCACAAGATAGGAATTGTGTACTGGAGTCAATAGCACAAAAGAGGGCTATTGGTGTACCTTACCCAGTTACCTCAAACGTCTGAACAGTGTAAGAAGACAGTGGTGAGAGCCAGCAGATTACTGTTGTAAAATTCTAGAGGATGTTGTGTTATAGTTCTGGAGGCCACATATAGAGCATAGTTTCCTGTTTGGGAAGCCTTGGCCCCATAAAAATAATGATAGATTTGACCAAGTCCATTGGAGAGCTACCAGCTCCCCAATGGACTGGTGCTTAGTTTGCACCACAAATCCTTTGAGACTTTAATACATTTATGATGGTGCATGTCTGCAAGGCGAGAACTTAAATCTATATAGTGTGAAGAAGAGGTAGAGGAGAGAGTTGTATATATTTCAGGATGAATTGTAATATCATTCTTATTTATTTATATCCTGTTGGCTTGCCACTAATCATGACCCCAGCCCTGCTTTTTTCACACTGTGCACTGAATAGAAATGATTAGTTTTTGCCATTAAGGTGGCCTTGTTTATCACCTGATCCAGATATCTGTAACAAACACTAAGGTATTCAGCCTTTTTTATTTCCCTGTGACCCTGGTGTTTACTGTTGTGTTCCTCCCCCTGCAGGCCTACAGGGAGGCTGGAGGAGTACTTAGGCTGTATTGAACGGATCCAACGAGCAGTCGAGTATTTCCAGGACAACAATCCAGACAGCCCAGAACTGAATCGTGTGGTGTGTATTTCCAGGGAGCTAGCTTCAATTTCACCTAGTGACAAAGAGAGCCAGCTTCACAATGTAGTATGGTGGTAATAAGCTTAATTCTCGAATGAGTACTGGGGAAGCAGCTTCATTTTCATTCTTTCAAGGAGGGAGCAATGTTTAGTATTGTAGCTCCTTCCTCTACCTTTTGCCTGTTATTCACATGTATGATTGTTTAAGGCTCGTGCACCTATTCATGTGTGTTCTAACAACCTTTGATAACTTGTTTCTCTCTTGCATGCTTTTTATATTCCCTCAATTTTAGCCAATTCTCTGCTTGTTTGCTTTTTCACGTCTTCTAATATAACTTGTTTTTCTATTTTATGCAGAAGTCATTGTTTGAACGTGGAAAGGAGTCCCTAGAGACTGAGTTCCGCAGTCTGATGACCCGAAATAGCAAAGCTGTGCCACCAATCATGATCCTTGACCTTATTAGCGTGGAGGATGATGGAGAAGAGGAGCTGACGCTGGAGCATCTCCCTGAAAGTGTGCTGCAGGACGTCATCTGCATCTCTCTCTGGCTGGTGGATTTTGGAAGGAATCAAGGTGAATAGTAGATCTGTCTCACTAGGGCCTTATTAGAAAATAACATTCTACTGAACCACAGATTTGTCCATTGTACTGAAAGAGGTGGAAGTGATGTAGTATAATATGTATTTATTTTCAAGACTAGAGCATTTGTACCAGAAATTCTGTGCAATAGCTATAGGAAAATAGTACTTATGAACAATGTAGTTGAAGTAAGTAGATTGTTCTTACTGTTGAAAAGACCATGAGTTAGTTCTGTTGTACGACATAGCTTGACACTAGATTCTACTATTGCATTGAATGAATGAAAGTGAATTGTTCTGGTGTGTTCATTGGGGGAATCTTTGACAGTGAAATTGTTTTATACAATGTAAGAGTAGATTGTTTAGGATATTGGGGCTTTGGAGGCCAGCCAGCTAGCACTTGGAGTCACTCTGGGTTCTGGTTTCAAGAGATGCAGGTCCAGTCCTTCTCATCCAGGCAAGAGGGCAGCAGGCAGTAGGCCAGCAAAGCAGGAGTCCAGCAGAGTGGCAGTCCTTCATCAGCACAGCAGTGCTTCTGCCTGGCCGAGTATCTACAGGTCCAGAAGTGTACTGAAGTGGTGGTGCCTGAGGTCCTTTTTTTATACACAGTTGTGACTTTGAAGTGGGGAGAAGCTTCTAGACGCATGCCTTTGAAGTGCACAGATGCCCTGCCTTCACTGCCCTGGCTCCAGACTAACTAAAGGGGGTATGCAGCCCATTGTGTGGAGACAGAGCACTGCCTATTCAGGTGTAAGTGAGGCTGGGCCCAGCTCCTCCCTCCCATCCTGCCAGTGATGGCCCATTCAGTCACACCTAAGCTCCCATTGTGTGTGGCTGCCTAAGAGGGATACACAAATCCCAACTGCCAACTACACCCAGTCATGTGACCAGTGACAGGCTGCAGGCACCAAATGGCTAAGGCAAGAAATTGCCAACTTTCTAAAAGTGGCATTTTCAGAATTGTAATTTAAAATCCAGCTTCACCATGAGTCAGGATTTTAAATTAGTATTCCAGAGACCCCAAACTTGAACAAGTAATATCTTCCCATTTGTTATACCACACCAAAACACCTCAGAATCCCCCCGCCCCCCATGGACTTCCGAAGGAACCTCAAGATATGGCTCTCTCTTCAAGACGAAACAGACAGGATCTCCTCCTCCCCCCACAGGCCTGCCCTACTTAGCACCTGGATACCCTCAGAGGTGATTAGCTGTGCTCTACAAATTCACATAACCTAATAAGTTGGTAGTAAGTGGAATGCTATATTGTTAGGTCAAGCCTGTGTAGCACATGTGCCGCTCTGCGAGGCATGCTTTATTCAATATATGGGCTTTTGACACTCCCAGCGCTGTTGGTTGGTTGGCCTGCCTTTCAAAATTCATTTACTCTGGTTGGTCAGTAGTGTCCATCTGTCCCGCCTTTGGGTGCTTGGTTTCCTCCCAGCGGACACCACGATTGATTCTTTTGGTTGGCCATCTGTTGCCTCCTCACTCGCACCCCCTCTCTCCCGTCATTGTGCTGCTACCCAATGTGCTGCGCGTCTCTCTCTCAATTTATCCAGGTCAGCGTTTGGCGTTCTAGTTCGTCCAATTTTGGAACCAGCGCCCCTGGTCTATTCATTAATGCGTTAATTATCTCCTTCGAAATTTAAAACAGACCTGTTATGTCATTCAATGCCTCTCGGCTTCACTATCTCTGGCAATCAGCAAACAAACAGCTGCTTGGCTCATGTGATAGCTAGCTTTTGTCTTTGAAGCTTTGTTGAGTGAACGATCATCTGCTTAAGTTGGCTCACTTGTATAGTACGCTTAACAGGACGAGTGACCGCACTTCTCATCTAAATGAGATTATGCTTTTCCGCCAACAATGCTGCCAGTTTGTGTTCATGTCCAGGTAGGTGCCGTGTCATTACTTGTCAGCGATATACAGCCAGCTTTGCATGTTTGTACGTTAGGCAGTGGACGGCTTCTTATTAGTCCTGCTGTGAATGCCTTTGTTTTGAGACGTATGAAAAGGTGTTATGAAATTAATTTTACTTTAATCCAAATATGTAAATTGGGAAATTTGCGTATTTGCAGTTCTGCGCAGCTTTAAAATACACTAGTACCTGAGGTAACTTGTATTTACCGATCTACTTTGCAGCTATTGTTCACAGAGGTATGCTAATGGGTGACAGATTTTATCGTACAATAGGAAATATTTGCCCGGCGTCCCTTATAAAATGCTTACTTGTGCAAGGTTAGCTTACCTCCTAGTTTGAAAGGAAAATGTTCGGTGGTTATGTAGACGTTCAAGTAGAACCTATAATGGTCAAATAGAGACTTTTTCATGCATTGGACGTCTGCAGTCTGATATAACGAAATGTTCTTGCTGTCCGTTATTCCTCCATCGCTCACTGGCGGCGCGTGGTTTACAGCTTCATTTACTTTAATGTGCCATGTAAAAAAACGAATCATTTCTAGAGCCCTGGCACAGGGCAGCAAGGTGCATGAACCTCCTAATGCCGCGGACTACTCGTAATGCTGCGTTCATAAAAAGTTCTGCTAATATATGTTTTAATAAGAAACACAAAAGCAAGGCCGGAACGCCCAAAAAAACATAACTAAAAGTATTGTCATTTGCAGTGCCATTAGCTCTAACTTTCACTAATACGAGACCGATTGCATTGCAAATGCTTGTTTTAAATGGGTTAGAGTGGATTGTCATCACCTTGAGTCAATGTCCGCAAAAAGTGCCTTTCGTCATCCATGACTTTTGAGAGAGATCCTATACTTGCAGACTACTTGCCTAGATTTATTGCAAAAGTGTGCCTAAAAACTGTTTTATTTCATAAATTTCTATACCACTGTGGTGGGCGCCACCTAATTAAGGTCTTCTTATCGTGCTGGCCGACCTGACCCTTAATTCTCCATAATTTACTTTCCATTTATATAATAAAGTGTAAAGTGTTCAGAATGAGGTCTTTGTATTTGCAAAGCTGGACCCCGTAGAGTCTCTGCCGTTTCCTCTCGAAGAGTACTGTCTTCAGGTAGAGCATGGGCTAAAAAAATTGTCTCTTCAAGGCAACCTTGGCCTCACCAACATATAAGAATATCAGGTCACAGTAGTCTTTCAAGTTATACTTGTTCTTTCCCTTATTTTATTTATTTAGTTTTTTAATTTATAAAGCGCCTGAATCACCCCCAAAGGGGTATCTCCGCGCTGTGGGCAACATAGCAGACGGTACAGACCAGAAGATCAGGACTCAGAAGAGCTCTGTTTTAAGAAGTTTTCTAAAAAGAAGATATTCTGAACATTTTCGAAGATGGATCGGGAGTTGGTTCCAGTTATGGAGGGCTAAATACAGGTGGCTTTGCCACCTGTACGGGCTTTCCTAAAACGGAGAGTCACAAGCAGGGATTTTTCTCCTGAATGAAGGGATCTATTTGGCTGGTATGGAATACGTTTTTCAGTTAAATAACCGGGTCCTCTGCCATTCAAAGCTTTGTGTACAATGCAACATATCTTGAATTTGACTCTCTTGCGAATCGGTAGCCAATGGAGTTGTCGCAAGAGGGGGAGGAAAGCTGTTCAAGCAGGTAGGTTCCTAACAAGACGGGCAGCGGTATTTTGTACCACCTGGAGTCTATTTAGAGAAGAGTTGCTAGCTACAATCAGGGGGGCATTACAATAGTCCAGATGGCTCATCACTAGTGCCTGAACAAGCGTTTTTCGCACGGAGAGAGGAAGGAGTGGAAAAATACTGCGCAAAAGGCTCAACATATGGAATCCGGAACCAGCGGTGGGCACCACTTGATCTTTCATGGTAAGTTTCTGGTATAGATAGATGCCCAAGTTCTTATCTACTGTCTTAGGGGCGGCAGCAATGCCCAACTCAGGGGGGGGCCACCATTCTGGAGACCAGAGCAAAAGGGCATCCCCAAAGAGCATAATCTCTGTTTTCCCAGCATTCAGCTGGTGAAAGTTCTCCGTCATCCAAGAAGCGATTGCTGTCATAACTTCTGAGAAACGAGACTGGATGTCAGGGTGTTTCTGTCAAATGAAAGTAGGAGCTGAGTATCATCGGCATATGAGATCAGAATAAAGCCGAATTCTCTGAGTATTTTAGCAAGGGGGGGCCACATTAATGTTAAATAGAGTGGAGCTAAGCCAGGATCGCTGTGGCACTCCCTTGTTAAGCTCCATTGTTCGAGAGCGAAAGGATCCAAGATTAATAGTCTGTGTACGATGGGATAGGAAGATTGAGAACCAAGACAGGGCTTGCCCACAGATCCCAATCTCTTTAGGTCTCCAGAGCAAAATGAGATGGGATACAGTATCAAAGGCTGCCGATAAATCTAACAGCACCAGCAGAACCGCCTGACCATTATCAAGGAAGTATCTTATATTGTCTGTAACAGTAATCAGTGCTGATTCTGTGCTGTGCCTTGGTCTGAAGCCAGATTGTGAGGGATCAAGGCATTCCGTGGACTCAATATCTTCCGAGAGTAATTTATTGATGTATTTTTCCAGAAGTTTACTCAGAAGAGGCAGGAGTAGATTGGGCAGTAGTTAGATAAATCCTCTACAGGGGCTTTTGCCTTTTTCCGAATGGGGATCATCTGTGCAGCTTTCCACTCTGGTGGAAGTTGGCCTTCCCTCATGGAGAGCTTAAGTATCGGGCAGATGGAGGGAGCCAGTTGTTTTTGCAGCAGGGAGGAAGTTCTGACTGGAATTAAATCCATAGGTGACCCAGATTTGGCTGCTTTCAGCATTGCCTCAACAGTGTCTACTGTGAGCGGAGTAAAACTATCCAGCAAATGGACATTGTCCAAGGTAGGTAGAGTGAAATGTATTTCACTCAGAGCGTCCCTAACTTCTGTGAATTTGTCATAAATCAGATTGATTTTTTGTTCAAATGATTGGCGATCTCATCGTAAAGTTCTTGAGATGGAGGGATTTCATTGGAGCAAGCCCTCAGATTAGTGAAAGATTTAAGTATTCAATATAATTCTTTAGTAGAATTTCCTGCCTGATTAAGTTGTGAGGCAATAAAAGCTCTACGGGCCTTTTTTAAATTCTTATGATAAAGAGCTAAGGCTGCTTCATAAATTTCCTGATCATTCTGGTCGTGAGAATGGCGTCAACGTTTCGCTAAATTTTTGCAAAGAGTTTTCTCCTTACGAAGTTTCTGAGAGTACCATGCTACATGTGGCCGTCGCGCATTATTAAGTTGCTGTTTCAAAGGGGCCAACCTATCTATAGCCGATTTTTCCGCATTGTGGTAGTCAGCTAGGCAGTCGTTGATATTCCTTGACTCCCAATTCATATTTGCCTAAAATTCAGTCATAAAGGCGTCTGGGGTAATTTTACGTCACTATCTCCTATAACTGTACGAGATATAGGAGGGGGTGAACTCCAACTTGGCCCCTAGAATTTGAAAGCCAATCGGAGAGTGATCTGACCATACCAGAGGGCGGGGAGCCTCAATATGAATGTGCAGAGAGTTAGACAGGATAAGATCTAGTGTGTGTCCTGCTGAATGCGTTGGGCCCTCGTTAATCTTATCCAGTCCTATAGTAGCCAGATCGGCAAGGAACAGAGAGGCATCCATATTGGAGGTAATTTCACTATGTATATTAAAATCTCCTAGTAAAAGAAAGTGTTTGGTGGAGATGGTGTGAAGTGCTCTAAAGGGCTGAAGAACTAAAGGGACACCATCATAGCTGCCTCTTACCAAAACAGCTATCATTAATCAAATGATTTTTCCCTAAATCCTGTTAAGAAACCTTGACTTCACTTGTACTGGCATTACTAGTTGTCTTTTGAGGGTTCTCTCTATCTCTCTATCTCTCCCTCTGTTCAACTAAACTTTGTCTGTTAAAGAAATGCAGAACCCCTAAGCAAACATCTGGTATTCTCAACCCACTGGCTGTCCATAAAATGTTCCCATCATCTTCCTGTAGCCAAGGAAAGACAATGTGCCAGACAGCTACCACCACTCTTGGAGCTGCTCATTTTATGTTGTTTATGTCGTTAGTAGGATCCTGTGACAGGTCACCAGATTGAGTCACTGAACTTCGTCAGAGAAGAAAAACACAAGACTTTGCAAAAAATATTGATATGGTGATCTCTGATGACCTCATCATCAGTATGGCATCATCATCGTCAGTATGGCCAGACTGCTCTGCCAGGTGCCTAGAAAGGCCTCCATTTCTGGTTCTCTCCGTGACCTTCATTGGCTTAGGATGGAGAATCGCATCAAATTTAAGGCCCTCTGCTATATGCATAAGATCAAGACTGGCACAGCACCACAATATTTGAGTGCATTAGTCCATCCTTATCTCCCTACGCGCCTGCTTCGATCCTCTACTCACGCCAAATTTGTAGTTCCTAGGATTAAACGGTCGCGTTTGGGCGGTCGGTCCGTTTCTTATCTGGCCCCTTCATTATGGAATTCACTCCCTTCGCCACTTCGGCATGAAACTACCTACAACAACTTGCGCAAAGGCCTAAAAACGTGGTTATTTAACCAATAGCTGTCTCTCTCTTTTTAGCGTGTGTCCAATGGCGCTGGGAAACCTCCGGGTAGCTGTGCGCCTTATAAAATTAATAATAATAATAATTATAAGGATGTTGCAGACCTTTCTATCTATGAATACTGATATTTTATCTCCATACGCCTTTCATCATGGCTTCCACTTACTGGGATGATTCCATACCCCCCTACAGAAAGTGCATGACTTCGCTTTTCAGAATAGATATGAAGTATGAGATCTGCAAATTAAAGACTGAAGCAGGCATCCTTAAGATTGTTGCTTATATAAAAGAAAGAGCTTCAAAACAGCCAGAGTAGCCAAGTTTGGTTTCTCAGCAGTTGACTCAAAACAACTTCCTGGCAAAGATGGCAATCTCAGAAAAATGAGTTCCTTTTTCCACCAAAAATAGTACATTACCCCACCGTTAGAAGAGGCCTACACAATTAGCAGCTTTTGTTACACTTCCCGTAAACATAAACCTCTTTCTGTCTGACCTCACTGGCAAGCACCCTAGATGAAGGGAACATGTTGTACCATTTCTTAGTGTAACAGCATATAACGGATAAGTGACTGTTATACATCATACATCATACATAATGTATAAATTCCAGACTTCGATGCTAGACCCTTCTGGTTCAAGAAGTAAACCACCTGCTGAGAAAGAGAACTGTGAAGCCAGCTTTAAGATCATAAAGGTAGTTAATTCTGCACTTTTCTGGTTTGAAGAAAATGTCTAAAGGAGGTATTCATTGCCACACACTACTTTTAAAATGATGCACAAGTAAGTAAAGAAGGGCATAGTCAATATGCGGACCTTCCACTCCTCTTTCTCTCGACTACAGCAGTGAGATTAGATGTGTGACTTAGACATACAAGGTGCATTTTTCCACATTCCCATCATGGAGAAACAAAGGGTATTCTTGAGTTTCAAAATCACAGCCACTGTTACCAATTGGGAGTACTTAAAGTCACCATGAAAGTAACTTTGTGGACTTATCGCAAATTCATATCAGTATTAGCAACTCACCTCAGAAAAGAGAAGTATTTCTCCAGTTATACCTCAGACTGTTTCATGAAAGTGAACCCATCAATTTCTAGGTTTCTACATGTCATCCCACTACAGTGAATTCAATTCCTGGGTGCTATTATGAAAGCAAATCTCACAAAGTTGGATCACACCAGAAGTGTCTTTCACTCTAGACAAATCCTCATCCCACATCCACACCAAATGTGTCACTACTGGGCTCAATAACTTTGTGCATATTTCATCATACAGGGCTGCAAGGATTTGAGAGGACAGGCTAAGTACCACAGCTGTGCATACTTTGCCCTTGTGTCTCCAATAGACAAATAGAACACTAGTTCTATTCAAGAATCATTCTTCAGTTTTCATCATAGTAATAGATGCATTGATGACTGGATGGGACTTTCACATATATCACCTTGAGGGCAAAGGTCATGATCTGAGACTTCCCTCTCAGTCAACATAATGATAATGCAACATTTGAACAAAGAAAGGTAGTTTAGATTGAGGATGCTCTGAAGGGAATATGTTGATTTAGCAGTGGCTGATACCAAGGAACCTACACATCACAGCAGTCCACCTTCCTAATGTAGATAACTTGAAGACAGACAAGCTCAGCAGATCCCTCTTAGACTAACATAAGGGAGTTCTAAATGATGATGTACTTCCAGATGTCTCAATCAGAGAGTAATGATTCTACGTGTATCTTTTAACTTTTGGGAAAAATGCCAGTTGCTAGGACCTCAAAGTTTAGTATCCATAATCAAACTCAAGTGGGAATTCCCTTTTATTAATATTGGTACATTCTTTTATGTCTTTCGTTAAGTCTTCTAATTCAGAAAGTGCTTTTCAAGCTCTAGCATTGTATTACAACGATTACCCGCTATGCTGGTGGAGGTGACCATATTGTATTTCATTGCCAACAGGGTCTCCTGTCCAGAGCTTTTGCCATGATCTTCTATTGCAGCCTACTATACTTGAACATGACTGCCAGACTCCTCACCACCAGCAGTATTTTTTTAACCTCCCGATTGTATAAGCACTCGTTTTCGTTTGTCAACTTTATTTCGGTCATAAACCATAAAAGCAATAGCCATAAAGATACAGTACAAATTAATTTCTTCAATCCTGTCTAAAAACAATACATAAAAGGAGCATAGCAAAAGTAAAACACTGGTCTAGACTATAAAATCATACAGCATTGTTCTAGAGATGCAATAAGGTAACCTCTGTGGATGCGTTGGATTATATTGTGTGGTGAGTAGATGTTAAAACTTTTCACCGAATTGGCCAAATAATCTCTAAAAATTTAGCGATTTATAAAAACTATGGCTGGGGACGTATCGGCTCTACAGAACCTCATAGCTACCTTATAGTGGCGGACACCAAACGAACAGCATCTTGGAATTATCCAGCGCCTTCTCGGTTCAGTGTATTTTAAACAAAAGAACAATATATGTTCTGTTGTTTCCTCTGTTTCTACTCATTCAGGGTATAAATTCGAACCCCCATGATTGGCTTTCCATTTACAGGTAACAGATGCTAAAGGTAGGGTGCCCAACCTAAATCTGATGTATATTGATTTTGTGAAGGTGGGGTCAATTTCGTCTATGTATTTCTCGAAGAGAGAATATGGTTTAAAATCTAGGAAAGATTCGGTCCGTTTCCCCAGATCTGACTGGCTAATTGGTTCTGAACTAACCTGATCCCAGTACATTGCCTTCGGGTTTTTTATTTCATGAAAAGAGATTGATTGAGGATCTGTCCAATACTTTTCTAGGCATGTAAGTAACATGTCTGTTTCACAAAGGCCAACCACGGAAGCTTTCTCCCACCTTGGGACCTATCAGGTATGTCTTGAAGGCCCTCTCTATTTTTCCAATTCAGGGGTCCTCCAGACTCGAAACCAGTATGAAATTGGTCTGAGTTGTATTAGACGGACAATGGCCCGGATGCCTAGATCAAATTTAAATACTAGAGTAGTGCTTTGGGGGATTTTAAGAACCTTTCTCAAGAAGTTAATCTCAGTCAATTCCAGTGCATCTAAGTTAACGTGACCCCACAATTCCGTACCATAGATGCCAGCAGCTCCAGCTTGGGCCCTCCAGGCTTCAAGGATCAGAGAGACTGGATGGATGGAGTAATCAATTGTGAATTTTAATAGTGCTGCTGCCCAGTGTTTTAAAATAAGGGCGCTTTTTGTGACTTGATTTATCCAGGAGTTGGAACTGGACAGACGTATTCTGAGATAGTTAAATTCATTCACTCTCTCTGTTTCCCCTCAAGCAATATTGTTCCTTTGAAACCTCTATGCAGGTGTATAGCCATGAATTTGGTTTTGGTTTTATCACTAGGCCATGATCCGAGCAGAAGATACTAAACTTGCTCAAAAAAGTCTCTAGGCCCTTAGGGGGATCTTTGATATTAGTAGAATGTTGTCTGTGAATAACAGAGCTGGAATCTTGGTCCCCCCAAGAGTCGGGGAGTCATTACTGCAGGCCTTTAAGTAGTCGATGCATCCATTTATGAACAGCAGGAATAGTGTGGGCGCAAGTACACAACCCTGCCGAACTTCTTTTTCGACCCCCCCCAAATGGGCCAGCTGATTCCCTATTTGGTCCCCATCTGACCTGAGCAAAAGTTATCGCAGTCGAGAGCTGTAATGATGGTAAGGAGGGGTCCGGGATCCCCATATCACTAAGGGTTCTCCACAATCTATCCCTGGGGACCATGTCAAATGCCGCTTTAAGGTCTACAAAAGCAGCATATAGACTACCATTACCCAAATCCACCCCTTTCGACCTTACCAACATGAACCTGAAGACCTGGTCAACTGTGCTGGTCTTGGTGTGAAAACCGGCCTGAAATTGGGTCAGGATTTTAGGGCCAGATGTACGACCATTTTGCGAGTCGCAAATTGCGTCAAATTGCGACTCGCAAAAATGAATGTACAACAGTGTCTCAGACACTGTTTGCGATTCCCAATGGGGTCGCAAATTGCATGCCTTATGCATATTAATGAGGCTGTCGCAATTCGCGACCCCATTGGGAATGGCTGGCACTCCTATGTCTGGGACTGCTTTGTCGATAAAGCAGTGTTTTTTTTTAAAATGCAGCCCGTTTTCCTTAAAGGAAAACAGGATGCATTTAGAAAACAAGCATTTGCAATGCTATAGGTCTCGCATTTGCGAGAGTTTAAGCTATTGGCATTGTAAATTACAATGTCTTTTATTTATCTGTTTCGATAATTAATACATAAGTAAAAGGCATTGTCATTTACAATGCCAATAGCAAAACCAAATGCTGGGATGCCCAGCTCAAGGATCTCAAACTGGTAATGCTGGCTTCCTGTCAGTCCCAGAAATACCTTCAAGACCCTCTAGCTCGCATGAAAAAAATGTGTTCCTGGGTAAGCCTCAAACTTCGAAACAAAATATGGCACCACACTTCTTGCACCCCCATGCACCTGTGCTTACAGAACAAAAACATTCTACAGAGGCACTGAATAAGTTGAAACTTGAAAGAAGGCAGACCCTTTGCTGCCCATAGACCCACGCCCTTTCACACCAAGGCCAACTGCCTTTCTTTCAGGAAAAAAAACTCCCCTTTTATGAAGCATCAACGTACTCACTCATAAAAGAAAGCATGTTGAGGTGATTCAATTTGCTCACCTATGCTATGCCAGGGATCTCCAACCTGTTCTGTATTAAGAGCTATTTATCATCTATAAAAACCATCACGATCTACTAATATCATTATTGTTGTAAAAGTGACCACATCAGGCAAGATTATGTTAGTGGCCACTCTATGTAAAATTACCTGCAGTGATTAGATCAATACATCAGGAAGCATTGCCAGCAGTAATGAAAAAAAAAGGCTTTGTCAATTTGGAATGCCTATAAGTGGGTAATAATGCACAATAGCCATAGCTTGAATGCCCCTGGCACCAAGGTAATAATTTTAGTAAGAAACCTCCCAAACGCCACTTGATTCCTCACTTAAATAACAGCTTTAAATAGATTTTGGAAATTCAAACACCAGCTTATCAGTTCTGAAGAGACTCACTTTTCCATCCCTCAAACACTTTTTAATTTTAGTATACATATATTCAGCCAAGCAAAAGCTTCTAGTTTAGTAGGCCGGACTGGACACAGAAGAGCTACCAGTAGCTCCCGAGCTACTCGTTGGAGAAGCCTATGCTATACAAATATATTCACTGACTGTGCACTGGCGAGGCACTAGCGCTACAACACAGAGAGAGCACAACAAACAAGCTTTCATATGTTTTGCCGCCACAAACATGTGTTCACTGTACCATAGGGGTATAAATATACTCACTGGGGCCATTGGCATAAAGACCCTATCAAGCTTTGCTTTTGGAGGTACACTACTTTTAAGGCGTTGCATACAGAAATCTATATATTGAGGTGCCTGAAAAAGCATGTAAACTCCAAATGAGCCTGAAACCTACGCAGGACTCTGGCAATCTGAAGGTCCCACTCCCGAAGCCACTCACACTACATGAACACAATGTATCCCGAGAATGTACTGATGTCACTCAATACATTCATATAAAGTACCACGGAACACATTGTGTCTCAACATGAGCACAAACTGTGCTCCGGTGTCACACAAACGTTGTGTCCTGTTTGGGGACGTAGGGACATACACGACAAGCACCATCCGTACAGCCCAGGATTGTTCACACTCCCTGTGCTTCAGGTATGTACGCGAATGTTCTCAGTGTCTTACCGACTCACAGACACACAATTCAACTGCACCCTAGATGCACACGTCCTTTGTCCTTTAAAGCATTCACTTCTCTGGCACTAACCTAAGGAACAAACACAGCAATACGTCTTACGGCACCCCACATTTACCCCTCATTGAGTTCTGGGTAGAACAACATACTACTTTTTTCTCTCAAACACCCTTGGATGACGCAATCGCCTTCTCGAGCCTCTGCCAGTAACACAACATGTAATTCAATTCTGGAGGCACACGGCTTAAACGGTGTATCTGCTCAGAAACACAAACTGCACTTGCTCGCTTCTCGTGCTGCTCCCCGGGGACAGGCGGCACACTCTCTTTGAGCCCCTGAGGGCTGCTCGTCTTGCACATGATTCAATGCCCAGAGGAACAAAGAGAGGCAGGACTAGTAATAGTGGGCGGCACCAACTCTTCTGCCAAGGGGTGGGAACTGCAGCGTGGTGCTGGCGCCAAGAGAGAGAGCGGACAGCCTACCATATTCCCCAGTCCTGCAAAGGTTTTTTTTTATGCACTCCTGCCACCCACGATTTACACGGAACCGGGTTAAGTTCTGGCATCATTCTAAAATGGATAACTTTTGTACGTTATAGCTCTTGATTGCGCTACAAATGTGCTCATATACCGCCATAATCGTATTGTATAGCTCCAACTTCAATGGGAACAAGTATGTTAAGTTGGCGCATGCGTATAATGTAAGGTAGCGCGCGCATGTTAATGAGCACTATTTTAAAAAATAACAATTGCGCTGTGTAAGCGTAACGAGACTGTAGTTAGGCGGTGCTGCTTCCGGAATAAACGGAAGTTACGTATCGGATCAAGACCCAATAATAAGCACGCTAACAAAAAAAAATGGAAAAGTTAACTAATGGCAAGCGGCGAGAAATTACCCGGCAATAGGCGGAGTTTCACTACGCTTATGGATTACTAGATGTCTCGGAGAGACAGCGCATGCGCGCTGCCTAGGCGAGACCTAAAATAGAAATGAAACGTTTTTGTTTCATTTTTTAAGGGCAGGTAGTGGTCCCTGGGACCACTGCATGCTCTTAGAAAATGTTTGTGCACGCATTCACAAAGGTGAAGGGGTCCCTTAGGGACCCCTTCCCGTTTGCAAATGGTTTACCACCCTTTTGGAGAGGGTGGTAAACTGCGAGTGCTTTGCGACGGCAAATGCAGTCGCAAAACATTCTTACATAGGGTTCAGAGTCGATATTAGGAAGAGACGCCCTTGGAACGCCCCTTCCTAATAGCGAGTCGCTAACCCTATTTTGCGAGTCGCTATTAGATTAGAGACTCACAAAATAGGATTGGTACATTGTGCTACCGTTTTTTGCGGTCGCAAAAGGGCAAAATGCCCCTCTGCGACCGCAAAAAACAGTCGTACATCTGGCCCTGACATCTGACAGCAACCGATCAAGGATAATCTTACAAAACATTTTTGGGCTAGAGTCTACGAGACTGATTGGCCAGTAGTTTGCAGGGTCCAGTTTTGTCCCTTTTTTGTGAATAGGGATAATCTCCGCCCGTTCCATGACTTGGAGGTATCTGCTCCTGCCAGTATAGCATTAAAGATGCAGGTGAGCTATGGAACCCAAATGGCTAGTTCTGAGCTAAAGAGATCCACTGGGATTTAGTCCAACCCAGGGTGGGGCCTTCTCTGGATTCTGAGATCATGGCAGATTTGACCTCTGAGTTACTAAAGGAAAGCCCGGCCTCGTACGAGTAATCTGTTTTGGGAGGGGGGTAGGTTCACTTTAGTGGTTTGTGGTTGTGATCTGTTTAGGGACTCACCGTTTGGAGATGGGAGAAGGCAACTATATAAGGTTTTGAAATGAGTCACCCAATCATGTGGAAGAATATGGGATTCTGGTTTCATATTGGCTGACTTAGCACCATGAGATATAACATGCCAGAAGTACCTTTGATTCCCCTTTAGCACAGCTGCTAGTAGGTCACTCGAGATTGCTGTGTCCCAATAAGTTTTTTGCAATTTTTTGGCTTTGCTTGCAATTCGATCTGGCGATCTTAACCTTGTGATAAGAACCCCCCCTTAAGGGCACCTAGCAGATGGGATATTGCCACTCTACATTCTTTATTATACCATGTGGTGTCTATAGACCTAGAGGGATTACTTGTGGTTATTGGCTTGGTAAAAAACTGCATTTTTAGCTCCTCAACCCATTTAACGTGGACACCCGTAGTCTCTTCAGGGGTTAACTCTGCACCAGCTAGAAATGTCAATGTGGGGATCAAGCTTTGATAGATGTGGGCGAGAAGGGCCACATTATCCAAAAATACTTCTCCACTTTAACAATCTTTATGCATTCTTAAAGAGGCTGTGTTTGTTACAAGACTATATCTTAAGAGGAAGAAAGTACTGTAGTTTGTATCTGGTTTATAGTTTTCATCTTTTGTGGTTCACCTGACAGCTGTTACTTTTCATCAAGATCCTATAATGGTCGTATGGAGACTTCTTCATGCATTGGACTTCTGTAGTCTTATATAGCGAACTGTTCTTGCAGCCCATTAATCCTCCGTCGCTTACTGGCGGCGCGTGGTTTACAGCTTCATTTACTTTAATGTGCCATGTAAAAAAAACTAATAATTTCTAGAGCCCCGGCACAGGGCAGCAAGGTGCATGAACCTCCTATTTCCGCAGACTACTCGTAATGCTGTGTTAATGAAAAGCTCTGCTAATATATGTTTTAATAAAATACACAAAAGCGAGGCCAGAACGCCCAAAAAAACATAACTAATAAACATTCTCATTTGCAATGCCAGTAGCTCTAACTTTCACTAATACGAGACCGATTGCATTGCAAATGTTGGTTTTAAATGGGGTTTGAGTGGATTGTCCTTTTCTGGTATTTAAATATAGTTCTCTCAAATTCATGCCCCCGTAGAAGCGTATGCACAAATCTGACCTTTAAACCTTTCCTTGAAGGTAGCATTCTTGATGGCCAGTGCTTTGGCCAGGGGGAAAGAGATTTCAGACCCATGTTCCTCTTTGCCTTATAGTGTGTTTCATAACAATAAGTTATCTTTGAGCTCACCTAGATTTTGATGTAAACCAAAATGGTCTAGGGATGCTTCTGATCATGTTCAGAGTGCACTCGTTCTGGCAGTTTGGGCTGGAATGTTCTGCTGGAGCTGGACCAAGGTTGATTTGCATAAGGCTGCTGCCTGTCCGAGTTGGCTTGTAGGGCAAAAGAGCGATGGACCGGAATGCAGACCAAGTAATTACCAGTGGCTGAGATTAATTCAGGCATTTCACCTATTACTTACTTTTTTGTTTTATTCAATGTGATTCCCTTGGTGCAGCACGTATGCCCAGACAGTAGGCCATGTGCTTCCTGTGCCGTTGGACTAGAGCTATACCTCACTGACAAGATCTTACTAATCCAACACCGGCCTGAGTTGCTTGTGTTCCTGTTCAGGGGTGACCTTGCCTGGCAGTTTGGGTTGGACTGTTTGTTAGATCATGACCAAGACTGATTTGCATATGGTTCTTTGGATTGGACTGGACCGGATTGTGGTCACAAGTATTTCCCAGTGACTGAGAGTAATGAATGCTTTCCACCCCACATTTTTGTTTCCCTCCGTAAACGAAATTGTTTCAATTAAATATTGTTTTTATTTATATTATCCTGTATGAAAGAATGAAATTTGTAGAGCACACTGCTACCCCGTTGGAAGTCCTGGCACCGTAGGGTTTTTTAACATTTGGAAGGAAACACTATCTTTGCTGGAAAAGCCAGATCTTTATCTCTTTCCTAAACCAGCATTTGCAGTGCAATAGGTGTCGCATTTACGAAACTCGTAAATGCGACACATATTGCATTGCAAATGATTGTAAAACGCCCATGTGGCGCTTTAACTTTAATTTCGACCGCACCCCTTTCTTTAGACGAGCCGTGTCTAAAGAAAGGTGCGTGGCCGCCATTAAAGTGAAAGCACGGTATTGGGCGCTTTTACAAAAAAAAGCATTTGTTTGTCAACTTGACAAACGGATGCTTTTTTTTGTAAAAGTGCCCCATGCCGCGCTTTCTCTTTAATGGCGGCCGCGCCACTTTCCTTAGACTTGGCTCGTTTAAAGTAAGGTTCGCAGCTGACATTAAAGTGTAAGTGCGACATGGGGCAATTTAAAAAAAAGAATTTAATAAAAAATAAAAAAAAATGCGGCCACGTTTGGCCTTTGTTGTTGTGCTGTGATTGCACGTTATATGATGCTGGAGGGTAAGGGTACCTGGATGTGAGAGCTGAATGCTTTTGGGTCAAAATGTGTTGCTTTGTGTACAGAAAAACAGCAGATTCCAAAGCAGTCTATGAAACAATTAAGGCTGGTAGATAGCGGTAAGACCGCCTGGGCATAGCTGTGACCTCACCGTAAACCTTGAGTGTGACTCACGCTCGCGCTGCTGCGACTGGGCTGTTTATGCCACACGAGGCTTCTGCGCGTGCATTTATCGCAGTGGCTTTTTTGTAATGGGGCTTTTTGTGCAGCGTTGGGGCGCTTTTTTAATCTTAGAACGTCATCGCTGCTGATGCCAGGGAAGCCGGAAAGACCTGCCTGCAGCAGGCATGTTTAAACCATTAAACTAAATAGTGCTTGGAGGCGGTAATTAAAGCCTCCCGAGCAGCAACACAAGTAACCGGTGGTGTCGCCACGGAAGGTTACAAATTGAGAAAAGGCGGTACTAAGGCGGGACTACTAAGCCTTTTGACCAATGAACAGCCACAGTTTACAGTGGACAATGACAAAAGCCAATGAAAAATATGGGCGGAGAGTGGGCGGGGCTTCAAGTCCATACTCCAATACAGCATGGCTCGCAGAGCAGCGCAAGCGCTGCCCAGGCTTGACCTAAAAAGAGGCAAGGAGTGGGTGGCTCGAATGTTGGAGGTATTTCCATGATATCACTTCCAGGTAGGAGAAGGAGGAACCACCTAGGTGACTCCTCCTTGTGCGGGGGGATCTGTAGAAGATCAGATTTGGCTTAATGAGGGGTGCGAGACTGGAGGTATGGCACAATTCTGCTCCTGAGGTACAGAGGACTGGTTTGATGTTAGGCTATCTGAACCATGCAAAGTTTCTTAAAGATGAAACATTTGTGTACAAGAAGCCAGTGCAGGTCTTTCAAAAAAAGTGTATACTGCCTGATATGGGGCCAGCATCAGGATCATTTAGGCAACTGCATTTTGCATCACTATCAAGCAGTGAATAAGGTATTCTGGTAAGCCCAAATATAATTAAGTCCCAATATCTTGCCTATATGTAAGAGAAGCTGGGTAGGAACTAGGTGGATTAAGGGGTGCTAGGGTTCACACCAAAGAGTCAGGACCCATATTACGTTGTTGGCAAACTTCTCCCAGATGGCTACACCCACGAGCCACTAAAACAGAAATACGGAAATAGGCTTGGGAGGAGGATTATGCCAAATGTTCAGTGGTATTCTGGAGAATAATTCCCAAAGTCCAAACTTCTTTTTAGGGCATGGTGTGCCGTTTGAATTCAGAAGTGCAATTCAAAGAAGAAAGAAAAGCAGCCGACACGTGTTTCGCCCGGTGGCTCGTTGCCCGAGGGCTTTTTCAAGGCTGACAAGTACAGTACAAACAGCATGTGAGACAAATAAGACGATAAAACGACATTGGAACAGTTGGCAAGTGAGAGGAGGAACAAGTAAAAGGGGGAGGAATTCCAATAATCGGCGAACGTGCAAGGATACATAAGGAAGAGACAATAGTAGGGAGGGGAAGGAAATGGGGGGGCAAACATATAAAAATGACAGACTTTGAGATTAAAATTAATTAAATTAAACCAGAAAAAAAAATCAATATAACAGACGTATGCAGCAAAACTAGGTGGAAATCAAATTGGACAAGTATATACATGGCAACCTGTAAAGGCCGAGGGAGTTACATGGGTTCCGTGATTAATTATTACATGGATTTCTGTGAATAAAGCAACAGATAATGCTAGTCATCAAGGTAATGGCAAGATTCACATCAAGGGGTCAGGCTGGACTCTGACCAGAAACTTGTAAGATTAAATCAAGGGGTAAGCTCACGCAGGGAGAGAGAGACATCGTAAAAACATAAACACATGAAACTTTAGATACAAGTCAAAATAATCAGCTCTCATTAGGTTCAGGAATCCCAGCTGAATGGTCATGTAATAGTCGATAAAAATTAAACACAATTACCAAGAAATCTTCTGCGGTCAGTTAATCTGTGGGAAGGGGTAAACAAACTCTGAGAATTGCTTCATAAACGGTCGTAGTGATAATAATAATTAAAGGGCGTCGGAAGTGTGAAATTGAGGCATGCGTGTCAGAAGGCCAAAGAGCTACAGGTGGCCATGCTTAGGGTACGTTAAAAGGTATAATAAATAAGTGCCGGGGATGTGAGAAACTGGCATGCGTGTCAGCAGGCCAAAGAGCTGCAGGATGCCATGCATAAGTTACGTGGGAAAGCGTCAGGCAGGAGCGCTGAAAAGGTCTGAGCTGCGGGCCCAAAAATTAGCGGGCGCAAGCCATTCAACAAGCAAGCCAGCGGCATGAGCTACGAGGACCAGTTTAAAGGGACGCTGTATTCACCAACCAAGCAAGCCAGCGGCATGAGCTGCGAGGACCAGTTTAGAAAAGGCCACTGTATGGGCTCGTGGAAGGATCAAGTTGATAGAACACTAGAGTATTAGGGGTAGCAAGAACACTAGGTGGCTACAGTGCAGCCGGGGGAAAGGCGTCTGAGCGAGAGACGCGCTGCCGTGATAGCTCGGTCGAGTTACCTGTTCGTCAGTAAGAAAGACGTCTCTGCGGTCCTGCGGGAGGCTCGGTCTGCGTGAAGACGTATGTTAAATAGGTCATGGCGTGCAAAGACGTCAAACGTAACGAAGGTGTTAGGAATGACGGGGGAGGTGACATGGTGGAGTTACTAAACCTACGGTACCCGGGTACTGGAGGGGAGGGTGAAGAATCAATGAAAAGAAAAAAGAAAAGTAGGCAACGATGGAAAATGCTCAGAAAATACAGAAACTGGAACACATAAAGAATATAAACAAGTAAAATAAGTATGTCATCAACCAGGTCAGATAGTCTGATAAGTGAAATTGGTGAACATAAACAAAAACCAAGTTATGTCACCAAGCAGGTCTGGAAATACGATATGTAAATGGGAAGTCGTGCAGAAATGCCGACGAGCACTAATGTTTGTCGCAGGTTGAATAGCCAAAGGAAAGTCCAAAATCAAGGGAGGAACTGGTCTGACAGTGGTGAGCCAATCTACAAACAAAAGTAGACCTACATAAGGCAATAGAGATATGGGGATAATCAGTGGTACTTCGCTTGCTGTGATGTCCGGGAGCTCCTGGGAGTAAGCGAGTTCATACAGAGGTCGGGAAGTGGAAGGGGGACGTGCTCAAGGTGCTGTGCTAGTGGTCCCGGCGGTAGGGTGTTGGCTGGGAGTGAAGGGGAAAGAAGCAGTTCTAAAGGAAGGAGGGGTTTCCAGGCTTGTGACAAGAGAGCATGCGAAAGTGGGGGAAAGTGTATTTAACAGGAGGGAAGTTCTCCCATACGCCAGTGAGATGTAGGACTAGGAAACGAAGAGGAGAGCCTGTAGGAACAACCGGGTATTAACGTGAGAAAAGTCTGCAAAGATGGTGGTTGCAAAGCATTCATTCAATACAGCCAATAGTGCATTTCTGCATCTTGGTTCAGTCCTTTCGTGACCGTGTCCATGCGCAAGATGTACTCACTCTCCCGCCTCCTCAGGTGTAATTCGCGGTTACCACCTCTTGATAGTGGTTTCACATGTTTCAATCCAAAGAATTTGAAATTCTTCTGGTGGGGGTGGTGTTCTTGGAAATGTTCTGTCAAAGGTGGTCCTATTTCAGTTTTGTTGATGTTCCGGTAATGTTCCAAAATCCTGATTTTGAGAGGTCGTATAGTACTGGCAACATATATTTTGTTGCAGGGACAGATTATGACATAGATTACGTATGTTGAATTGCAGTTCATCCAATCCTTGATCTTGATTGTGTTGTGTGAGTTATCGCTCCAATGGTGTTTATTCATTCCCAGTTTGCATTTGTTGCAGTTGTGGCAGGTGTGGAAACCACATGGTTTGCTCTTGAAATTGGGTTTCAGTATCTTGGGTCGGTCAGTGTATTCCAATCTGCATAGAATTTGTTTCAAGTGTTTTGCTCTCCTGAATCCCATTTGGGGAAAATCTTTCATCTGTTCCGAGAATGTTATGTTATTAGTTGGAAGGTACCAGTGTTTTTTCAGGATTTTACGGATGTGGTAGTAACCATTGTGAAAGTCAGTTAAGAACCTGATGGTGTCTGATTTTTCATTCTTTGTTCGATCTTTAGGTTGTAAAAGTTCGGTGCGTGGTATTTTTTCAATCTCATTTGTTGTTTTCTCTAGTTGTGAGGTAGGGTATTCGCGTTGTGTTAGTCTCTTCGTCAAGTCCTTCCCCTTCTCTTTGTATATGTTGATATCATTGCAGTTCCTTCTCATTAGTTTGAATTCTCCTTTGGGAATGTTCTGTATTGTTTTCGATGGATGACAACTGTCCGCCCTGAGAATGGAATTGGCTTAATTTATGTAATTTTAATCTCAAAGTCTAATGTCATTTTTATATGTTTTTTCCACCATTTCCTTCCCCTCCCTACTATGGTCTCTTCCTTAAGTATCCTTGCATGTTCCCCGATTATTGGAATTCCTCCCCCTTTTTCTTGTTCCTCCTCCCTCTTGCCAACTGTTCCAATGCCGTTTTATCGTCTTATTTGTCTCACATGCTGTTTGTACTGTACTTGTCAGCCTTGAAAAAGCCCTCGGCCAACGAGCCACCGGGCGAAACACGTGTCGGCTGCTTTTCTCTCTTCTTTGAATTGCACTTCTGAATTAAAACGGCACACCATGCCCTAAAAAGAAGTTTGGACTTTGGGAATTAGTCTCCAGAATACCACTGAATATTTGGCATAATCCTCCTCCCAAGCCTATTTCTATATGTGATGAGAGCTTGCATAACTGTTTTGCGTGAAGATATTGTGGGGGTTTGGAGAAAGCTGGATGCTGTAACTCGGTTAACCTGAAAAGCATAAAAAATTAATCAATCAGGATTTATATAGTGCAGCTAATCACCTATCCAGATGCTTAATATTGGAATCAAAGTAGAAGCCTAGATTTTTTGTAGATGTGGCCAGTGTAATGATGGACCAGAACTCAGAAGGCCACTAAGATGGGGACCAGGTAGACGAGTGACAGCCAAACAGTAAGACTTCAGGCTTATCACTGTTAAGTTTCAGGCAGTTGTTGCTTAGCGTGATGGCTTCTCCAGACAATCAGGGACTTAAGTGTCCCTCTGTATTAGACACATTGTCTGACTGAGGTATAGATACCATAATTTGGGTATTGTCTGTGTTAGTGCATATTCTCGAATCCAAAAGCTCTAATAAGCGGGGAGAGGGGAGCTATGTAAATGTTGAATAGTGTGGGGCTGCACGAGGAAGCTTGGGGAACTCCATACCTAATGGTGTTCGCAGAGGAGTGAAATGGTAGCAGCAAGGTGGACTGAGGCCTTTTGGATAGAAAGGAAGTAAGCCAGATTAGGCATTTCAGATAGATGCCACCTTCAAAGAGACACTTGATCAGGATTGAGTGGCAGACTGTGTCAAACTCTTCTGAGAGGTCAAAGAGTACCAGAGCGGCAGAGACTCCTGTGTCTAAAATGTCCCAAAGATTATCAGCTATGGCCAGGAGCGCAGGTTCCATACTGTGTTGGGGTTGGAATCCAGATGGAGTTGCGTCAGAATTTTGTTAGATTCTAGGTAGGTTGAGTGATGCCTATTAATTTCTTACACTAGAATCCAGGATGGAAGAGTAAGAGCAATATTGAATGATAGTTGCTGAATAGATAGGGATCAGCTAATTGCTTCTTTGGGGTAGGAAAGACCAAGACATGCTTCCAACTGGGGGCCACCTGGGTGGAGGACCAAGATAGATTGCATAAGTTGACAAGAGCTGGGCTAATGTGTCCATGGCTAAAGAATAAATGTGTAGTGGGCATGGGTGGAGAGGGGAAACCGAGTTTAAGATGGAAAGAGAGGTTTTGATAGTTTTGTCGGTCAGTGAGAAACATTGCAGAAGAGAAGAACCTCAGCTGAAGGTTTGGTGAAAGACGGTCAGAGATTCTAAGTGTGGTTGGGCCACAGAACAGGCTTGAATCTTGTGGATTTTCTTTTTGAGAGAAAGCTGACAAATTATCGTAATGCTTTTGAGAGTGTATGATGGCATTGTTTCAAGCATCAGGATTAAGTAAACTTTTCACAACAGAGGACATTACCCTAGTTGGGTTGTTGGCTGTTTCTCTTCCCGACCTATAATATGAGGAGGAAATGGTGTAAATAAGACATTGATATTTTTCAATAGCTGTCTTGTGTATTTCGTTAGTTTCCAGCATATATAAGTTTCAGGAGGCCTGGTCCAGGGTTTTAAAGTGATGCTTGATTATCCTTAGCTTCTCTGTAAACCAGTAAGCAGATGTGGCATTTCTGGAGAGGCAGTAGGGTGTCAGAGGAGCAGTGCCGCTCAACTCTGTTGATAGCCAGTCATTGAAATTGTTTGATGCTTCCAAAATATTGGCAATGGGGGGAGGAAGGCGGGGGGATGATAGCTAATGCTTGTAGGAGTTTAACAAAATCCTCCAGCATGACACATGGTGTTCCTATTCACATACCCGTTGCGTACTATTCTGTAGAAACACATTATATACTCCCCAACCACACATGGCATGTATGGGGTCACCTGACCCAGGTTATGGGCCTTCTATACAACTCCTTTAGCACTTCTTCTCAAATTTGGATTGTGACTTTGTTATAGATATTTTGCCCTGAGAGAGTCTGCTGTAACAATAACAGTTTGAGACGAAACATGTGTTGGCAAGAGGCTCGTATATTCACAAAGAAATAAAAGAACTACTGATACCACAATCTCCATTTCATCTCTGTGTGCCTAGAGAATTGTTGTTATTGATTCCGGAACCTTTCCTGATTTGAGGAAGAATGGATGGCTCTTCCTTCTCCTGAGCACCAGATGACATTTGGACATTGATCTAATAAGGCTTTGAAATTTTTCTTTACTCCTGTGGTAGAGTGTGCCATCTTTCCCAGCCATCGCTACCTTTCTTTTATCTTGCTTGTAAGAGTTTGTCTTGATTAGTTTTAGACGAGGTGCAAGTGATCATGTGGGTGCGTTGTCCCATTGGGAATTCCCAATTGAGAAAAAGTAATGTGAAACAGTGCCACAAAGTGGTTGATAAAGGGTTGCACACTGTCAAAAAGTTCAAGTTGGTGAAAATAGGCTCATACATGTGACCTTTCTATTTCATGGGTGAGTCTATTTCTGGAGGAGTGGAGGTTCCTGGGCATGATCTTCTGGTGAAGTCCCAACACGGTCAAGTAGTCCTTTAAGGTGGACAAGTCAGATCTTTTTAAAGTGAAAGTTAAGGTCTCTTAAAATGATAAAATTGGCAGCTGTAGTATGTATGGGGATAAATAGTCAACCAGTTAGGACTGACAGCTCATTCTTGTACCTGGTAGATGATAAATGACTGTCCCTGTAAAGGAATATGTTGGGATAATCTTAAGGGAGATTATTAAACATTCACCGTAAGAGAAGCTATTAGAATGAGGAAGAGTGAAGGTGAATCCAAATCTACAAATTATGAATATGCTTGCACAAGATTTATGTCGCTGGTCCTGTCTTCTAGTGAATTAGCCCTGCGGGTTAGCAGAGGTTATATCAGGTACTGAAGATTCTCTAAACCCAGTAGCGTCTGGTAGGGGACGGTAGTGGGGGGGGAGGAGAAGGGGGGTAGGATATAAATGAAAAATAAACCTTACCTGCTGGTTGCCGTCGCCATTGCCAGCCTCCACCTCTCCTCAGCAGGAACAGGAAGCACCCATGCTTCCAGACTTCCCTAGCCATTCACAATGCTGCTGATTGCAGCATTGTGATTGGTCTGAGGGCGTGGTTCGTGCTCAGAGAGGGAGTGGAAGCCTGGGCATGTTCTCCACTCAGGCTGTAATGCAGTCTGGGTGGAGAACATGCAACGTGTGCATGACTGTTTGGCCTGCCTGAGACGGCCAGCCAAACAGTTATGTGCACTTTAGGTACAGCATCAGTCACACCTCCTTCCTGTGACGCAGGGAGCCTAGTCCCGCCCTAACCTGTTAGCAACTCCAATACAAAAAATAAAATTATAATAACGCTCCATTATTATAATTTTATTTTTTCCTTTGCACTGGTGGGCGACGCTCCTCCGCCACTGTCTAAACCAGGTTTTATTCAGAAACATGAGGCTGGTTAGCAGTTATAAAAATCTCATTGATCTAGTTGATGTTTAGGTAATGAGCGAATATTGATGAGAAAGAAACGTGTTGGAAGGAGTAGTGTCTAAGAAAGGGATGTTGTGATATTAACTCTTCTTTTAGGGTAGTAAAATCTACATCAGCAACAAGAAAAAAGGCCTTGAAGAAAATAAAGATAGTGAGCAGTAAGGGTATGGTTTGGCCACAGTTGGAGAGAGCTTTTAGCTCTTCAGCAGATTAATAGAGAGGCTGGAGAGGTTGAGTGGTGGATGAGCCAAGGGCCCTGGTGCTGAGCATGGTCCAGGTGCGGGCTGACTTTATTTCCGCGCAGCCACATCTAAGAAATACTCCACCATAAACGAGTGGGTGTGACAAAGCAGGACCCTGGACTGTTCACCTGCAGCAATTTGTCCTGTGTCTAAGCAGGTGGAGGAAATAAAGAGAGACTGGGCGTCAAATCATACTGGGAACAGAAAGTTAATTAAAATAAAGGCGAGAAGGTGAAATCATAAAAAACGTCTTCAAGTGAAGGCTTTTTACACAATCACAGTGGTGGAAAGGGCCATGGAGACAGGCGTTTTCAGAACTAAAAGCAAAATTAATGTGCACTCAATCCCTTAGAGACTATTGCAGAGAGGCAGGCTTGAATCCTACCAGGATGTTTCAAATCTGGCCTGTCTAAGAATTAGCCTGCCATGACTAACTTGTTGTGGCTAAACAGGATGCTGGACCATTCACTTTGTCCTCTCAAAGCAGGTGGAGGAAATAAAAAGCAGAGGGGAGCCCAGCCACTCTGGATCTAAGCAGCAAGCTCCCTTATGCCACATGTTCCTGTTAAACTAACTCTGTCAACCTATGATACCTACAGAACAAAAACAGTTATTGACCCATATTGTGGTAGCCACTGGTTCAGTATTTTCGATTTCACCTGTGGTTAGAGATTTCATTATGCTCACCACATCAAAATGTTTTTTTATGCTTCTTAAAGTAGCCCAGGGGGATTCTGCAGGTGCCAGTGCCCACCTTAATAGAGAGCTGAGCACCTTCACAATAAGATTCACATGGCCATCAGGCCCAGAGGTGGTTATGGAAACAGAAAGAGGTGCCATACTTGCACCAGTGTTGGAAGAAAGTACACACATGCTGGCCAAGGACACCCACATTTTAAAAAAATTAGTTTTCTAAAGCGCTCGATTACCCCAGGGTGTCGAGGCGCTAGCTTTAATGGCAGTGCAGAAGAACATGGGGAGAGGGAAATAAGCGGCTACACAGTTTTGAGCAACCAGGTTTTCAGAGCTTTTCTGAACGCTTGAAGATTGGGTGACTCCTTTATGTACAATACCAGAGCATTCCAAGCTTTAGTTGCCCCCGGCACGAAGCTTCTGCCTCCCCAAGCAGCCCGTCTGAACCTGGGGACAACTGCAAATTTGGCTGAAGCAGAGCATAGGGTCCTGCCTGTAATGTACCATTTAAACAGTGTTGTAAAAAATCTGGGCATAAGTCATGTAGTGCTTTATAGGTGATGCACAGTGCTTTAAAGGTAATTCTCTGTCTAAAGGGGAGCCAATGCAGTTTTTTTTTTAATAAATCTGGACACCGATTGATATTTTGGAATTTTCAGTAGAAGTCTGGCTGCAAAGTTGTGCAGAGTTTGCAGTTTGTTCAGTAGGTATTGGTATGCGGTGAGAAACAGGCCATTGCAGTAGTCTAATTTTGCCATTACCAGTGTTGTAACACTGGTTTTCTGGAGGTTCGCTGGATGTAAGGTAACATCTTTTTTATTGTCCTGATTGTAAAAAAATGCGGAACAGGTCACCGCATTGACTTGGTCGATATAGCTCAGTCTATTGTCGATTAAAACTCAGAGATTATGGGTTTTACTTACTGGTATAGGAAGAGAGCCCATTTCCTGCGGCCAGGTTGGGGTCCAAAAGGAGGTTTGGGCTCGAACAGTAAAACTTAGGTCTTACTGAATTGATTTTTTTTTTATAACCAACACATAATACATGTATGACATAGCGACAAGCCCAAACATCAGAAATATGCCACATTACGATATCAAATCAACAGCTCGTAGTAGCTGCACCATTTCCCCCATATACGATCTTGTTTCTTAGGGCAGCCACGCACCTCAAAAATTGGCTTCTCTTGGTGGGCGCACCAGTCCACTCCACTCCACCCCACCTCCTAACAGTCGGCAGCCTCTGTTGTTTGCATGCACTGGCTATGTCCCACTTAGCAACCAGGCAAGCCATCCCCAAAAAGACACGCTCAGCTCTGAGGCCCACCCACCTCATCCAACAGCCCAAGCAGGGCAATGCGCGGCGTTAACTCCAATGGGCGGTCAAGACAGCCGAAAGTATGCAACCCGCCCCCGCCCCCCCTCCTTCCCCCCCACACACACACACACACACACACACACACACCTCTCCCCCCGGAGGGTCTCGGCGCCAGCCAATCCCAGGCTGCATGACAAAAGTCCGCTGCGGGGAGCACATATCACGCAAATGCTGCTTGCGCATCGGAGAGCAAACGGTGTAAAGGCCTCTGAGTGAGATATGTCGTGGGCAAGTAATTGAACTGTATCGTACGCAGCCTTGTCGAGATCGCCAGCTCCCTCAGCCCCATACAAGCCTCCTTCCAATCATCTTCATCCAAGTTCCCCACCCAGGACGCCCACCTCTGTCGGGCCTTCTCAAGGCCATCCGGGGCATGGATCACCAGCGTCTTATAAATTGCAGATTTAGCCCCTTTATTTAGCTTCCTCCTGGAAAATCTTCGCCACCAGCAGACTGTACTCAAGCAAAGGACTCTCTGGTAATGTGTGGGCCAGCAAAGCGTGGCGCAATTTGAGATACCGAAAGAATTGCGAGTTAGTCAAGGAGTATTTGACCTTCAATTCCTGGAATGACCTAATGTTTTCCCCCTTAAAAATTTCTCAAAGGTAGGAGATCCCAAGACGTTCCCATGGCACGAACCCCTCCAGGGCCAATAGATGACCTAGCCACATTCCTCGCTATAGGGGGCTCATCCCAGTAAGGCAGCGGTTCCAACAGGTAAGGGACACACGTGTACAAGAAGGCAAGGTACCCGGTAATCGTGCTCCATATAAAAGATCAGTGAGTGTATTTCCACGTGGCATGCCGGGTCATCCCACCCCGTGAACCAGTTGTTAACCGGCACCAGGTGTGCTTCCAGATAAAAGAAGTAGATATCCGATAAACCCAGGCCGCTATCCTAAGGGGACTTAAAGAGCGACTGATATGCCACACTTTGCCGGCCCCCAACCCCCACAAAGTTGGTAATCTTTGCGGTCAAAAAGTGGAACCATTTATGGGGGATGGGATAGGGGCAATTACTTGGCACGTACAAGTATTGCGGTAAGCACACCATTTTAAAAAGGGCTGTACGCCCCATTGGGTTCAGTAGGAGTGTAGCCCAGCGGCCAAGATCACAGTCAAGCAGCAGGTCTAGACCCCTGAAATTAAGGGCCCAGGCCAAATCCGGAAGGGTAGACACATAGACACAATTCCTTTAAGTATCTTGGGGTACAATAGGAATGTTAGGACACCAGACCCACCCCAAAGTGTCGCCTTTAACCTCCACTAAACAAGACTTGTCTTTGTTAACCTGAAGTCCGGACACCTCACTGTACAGCCGGAGGAGTTTTAGGCAGCGTGGCCCGGAGCACTGTGACTCTTTCAAGAACAAGGCAAACACAAGAAGCAAGAACAAGAGCATTTCATCCACGTATAGTGCTACGCAGTCTTCAAGACCCACTCTCTATCGCCATCCCTCCACCCGGGCATCACAATGTATAAGTCATGCCAGGGACTCTATCACCAAGGCAAAGAGCAATGGGGACAGTGGGCACCCCTGGCGCGTACCACGCCTGATAGGAAATGCAGGATACAAGACCCCATTCACCCGAACTTGAGCGGTCGGGGAGTGATAAAGAAGCTAAACCATACGACCCGACGGAGAACCTCCTCCATAAAAGCCCATGACACCATGTCAAACGCTTTAGAGAAATCTATTAGCAAGAGGGCCAGCGCGCCATTGAGGTCCGACGTCCAGGGCAGCGCCACCTGGACTCTCCTAATGCAGTGGTGCGCACTGCAGCCCGACATAAATCCACATTGATCCGGGTGGACCAAGTGAGGTAAGGCACTGCTCAATCTCGCGGCCAATACTTTCGCAAAACATTTAATGTCGGTGTTAATCAGCTCCATTGGCCGATAAGAGGAGTACCCATCCTTAGTAAGACCATCTTTGGGAAGAACCACAATTGTAGCGCAATCTAAGTCTGGTGGGAATAGCCCCTGCTGCAGGGCCGCTGCATTAAAGTTCCGGAGATGGGGGCATAGGATCTCACGGAAGCGCTTGTAATATACGATGAGGTACCCATCTGGGCCATCTGTATTTCCAGCTTGCAACCCCGACACCGCTTTGTTCACCTCCTCCAGCATCAGAGCTTGGTCCAATTCCTGGTCCAAAACATTGGGTATTGTCGAAACCTCTATGCTGTCCAGAAGGGGGTTCACGACTTTCCCTGGCGGCGGGGGGACACAGTGAGTAGAACTCCCAGTAGAAGTCCGCAAAGGTCTGAGCTATGATGGGGATCTCCCCTGAGTCCGGTCCGACGAGTCCCGAATCACTGGGACCACACGGTCGGAGACTCCACGGGTCGCCAGCCAATACAGTAATTTACCGGATTTGCCTCCTGAGGCATATAACTTCTGTTTCGAGGCCCTGCAACACTGCCTGGCCTCTGCTAAAGACACTTGCCGCAGCTCTGTGCGGGCAACGCCTAGGAGACGACAGGAGTGCTCGGTGTCGCGATGTCGGAGAGCAGCTTCCACCCGTAGGATCTAAGCTTCTAAATCGGTCAGGCGCACCACCAGGTGCGCCTCAGCCTGACGAACGTAGCCCTTAATATGGCCTCTCGGGGAAGGCTTACTGGCGGCCCATAGCGTCGCATAGCGTCGCCTCCGAGCCCACCGATCCTACATTGAGCTCAAATTTTTGCAATTCCTCCTCCACAAAAGCCTCGCAGTCAGAACTCTGCAGGTTCCAGGCGTAAAACCTCCAAAACGTCCATAAAGCAGGGGGCAGAGTTCTCCACCACAATAACAGCGGAGCATGATCAGAGATGCCACGCAGGAGAATACCCACCGACTGAACCGAAAGGAGATCCGCTGCTGGCAAACACATCAAATGTATGCGAGAATCTACTGCATGCGCTGTGGATTGTTGTTTATAGGCCCTTTGGCCAGGATGCCAGGAGTGCCAAGCATCGCAGAAGCCCAGCGAGTCCGTCCAAGAGATCAAACAACCTGACCGGGAGCGCCTGGTCAGGTTCGGGGCAGAGGAGGGATCCAGGATTGGATCAGGGAGCGCGTTAACCCATCGTAACAACGTGAGGGAGGGTCAAGAGAGAGGATCTCAGCGTCTGCAGGAAGGACTGCAGCAGGGGCAGAGGGACGTGACCGGATATAAAATTGAAATGCCTCACTTCCAGTTGGCCCTCAGTGCCCACATAGCCCTGAGTGTCCGTATGTTGCGCTGTAACTGCCAATGGAAAGGATTTATGCAGCAGTATGGCCACTCCCTTGTAGCCTCGTGTGAAACCTGAGTGGTAAACCCTGTACCTGAATTGAGTTTTAAGCAGTTTTATTCATCCATGTGTTGATTGTCTGCATGCAAAATCTAGGCCCTGTGCCGGCGGCGTCGTTGGCCAGGGAGACGACAATTTGGGTGTCGTCTGCGTAGGATGTAAGGGAGAAACCAAAGAATTTTATTAGGTCAGCCGGAGTGGTGACGTACACATTAAAAAGCTTTGGACTGAGGGAGGACCCCTGATGGAGGCCGTATATATTCACGGGTGGTAATAATTAGTAGTTTTTCGTTTTTTAGCAGCGGTTCAGGGCGGGCACAGAGGGGTTAGGTAACTGTTTCTTTAAGTTCTTTAGCAGGAATTGGGATGCAGTCACGAGGTATAGGTTAAGACTGGTCTGATTGGTTAAAAATAGATAGGATTCAGGTGGGTGAGTCTAGTAGCTGATGTGAAAGAGAACACGGAGTTACTGTAGAGGGAGAGCAAGGAGACGAGGTGGGAAGGTCACCGACCGTGGTATCCAAGGTAGAGTGTTTTACATCATGGGTTTGGGAAAGGCAGTGCGTTATTAAGATTCAGGCTGGTAACAGGGAGTTGGGAAGGGTTTGGGTTTGGTAATGGCGAGGATTTTGCGCATTAATAAGGAGATGTTTTTTGTATTAATTCATTTGTTCTAACGGCCACAGTTTTTATTTTGTGAGCACTAGTTTATGCATTTTCATAGCATATGGAAATAGGAGCAAGTACAGAAGAGTATGTTTTCGCACACATTGGGAGGGGGGTAATGATTGAAAATGTGATGATTTAAAGATATAAGCGTGGAGGGGTTTATTTGTATTTTTTGGTTTTGAACAGCAGGTTTAGATGTCTGTTTCTGTTTTTTTCAGTTACCCCTGACGAAGGTCTTATGAGAGACCGAAATGCATTGGGTGGAATTTTGTGCGGTTCTGGAGTATGCACTATTTATCTCTACATGCTTTGGTTGAAGCCCGGATGGGCACGCTGGATGCAGTTGAAGATTATATAATAAAATACTTATGAGAAATGCGCTGTCCTCGCAGTGGTCTTGAGTGTCTTCGAGTGATCACATTAAAAGTTCGGATGAATAATGGAATATACACTGGAGTATTAATAGTTTAACATGGAGAATGATATACTGGTTAAATGATTTGGGGACAATCCCATATTTCTAGCAGTGCGAAGGGATGGCACGCAAAGCACGTGCCTTTTGGCTAACTTTCTAAAAGTGGCATTTCCTGAGCTGCAATCTAAAACATAACTTCACTAAAAAATGTGTTTAAATCATGAGCCCAGAGACACCAAATGTGGTTTTCCTGTCTATTCCCAATTGGAAGCTACACTTATAAAATGTTACAAGGCAGCTCCATTGTTATCCTATGTAAGAGTGGTTCACTACCAGGACATGTAAAACTTAAAAGTACATGTCCTACCTACTAAGTACACTGCACCCTGCCCATTGGCTGTCCAGGGCCTACTCTAGGGGTGACTTATGTGTAGTAAAAAGGAAGGTTTGGGCATGGCAAGTAGGGTAACTTGCCAGGTCGACATGTTTAAAACTGCACATAAAGGTTCTGCAGTGGCAGACCTGAGACATCTTTAAAGGGCTACTTATCTGCGTGGCATATTCAGTGCTGCAGGCTCACCAGTAGCATATGATTAACAGGCTCTGGGCGCATGTAGTGCAATGACCTAGGGATTTGTTGGTAAATCAAATATGCCAATCTGGGATAAACCAATTGTTATCATATTTTAGATACAGGGCGCATGCACTGGTCAGCAGTGAAGAAGTGCACAGAGTTCTACAACCAGCAAAAACGAAGTTCAGCAAAACAGTCAAAAACAGGATGTCAGAGGCAAAAAGTTAGAAGAAACCGTGCCAAGGATGCCAGGTCTAACTCTTTTGACATAAAGTTCTTGTTTCCTGAAAGTTGTAGTTTGAATCTCTGATCTGCGAGTGAACTGTAAAATATGAGTAGGTGCTGTGGATGTAAAAGTTGAGTGTTTTGTATGACACGAGCACAATGTTGTTCACCCTCCTTAGCTCCCCACTCCAATCTAGCATTCTTTGTCTGGTTTTGAACTTTCAATCCACAGCTTTTGCCTTGTCCATACAGCAGATATCTCCCCTGTGCACTGTGGGTGCGGGAGTGCCACCACAGAGCTCTTACTGTTATATATTTAATGCAGATATGATGTGTCAATGGGACAAGAAACTGCAAAGCAAAGGGTACTTCAGGAAAGAGTGCTGCACTACCTCTGTGAGCAGTGTGACAGCTAGGGAGATTATGGTCTGTGAGTGTTCAGAGGCTGAGATAACAGTGTACAACAGTGGTGACCCATTATGTAAGTGCTCAAGAGGCTGTTTTGATCAGAGCAATGAAAGGTCCAATGCTTATTTTCATTTAGTTCTTCTGCTACCTGCCAAAATTCACTAGATGTGTCTACATTGTTCAGCAGCCCTGCTGTCAGTGCTTCATCTGTTTTGAAATGCTGTAGATCTTTGTTTTGGAGTGGGGAGAGGTTGTTGGATGGCCTGACAAACATCTTGAAAAGGAAAAGGCCATAGGTGAATCCTTGACGATGCTACTTAAATCAGCTCCAGATCTGCACTATGAGCATTGTCTCTACTTTTTCCTTCTCTTGAGTTCTTGTATAGTTAGTTTTTCTCTCTTCTTGCTTGTTGAAACCAGATTTGCAGTGGGCTGCTTTGGCAGCCTGTAGCTCGGCATTATAAATTGAGGAGTACGAGTTGTAAACTAGCCTGAGGAGTTTACCCAACACCAAAACAACTGCAAACTACATCAAAATTGTTGCACCACAACATTTGATAGCTTTCATGGTCCCTCAACGTTTTCTGTCATCAGGTGTTGCAAAACGACATATCTTAACACAGACATCAATGAAGATCAACTTCTTTTAAAATGAGATAATATATTATTTATCAATGAAATTTTTTTTTCTTTCAGTAAACAGATTTTCTTTTCAATGATGAAAAATTGTTGTTGATTCAGGGAATGGAAAGAAGAACTTGTGGAGCACTAATCTCATGATAATGTATCCGAGGCTGACAAAGGATCTGACTACCCCTAGTGGCAGAAGTACTTCCATTATGAAAGGAAGTTTCACAATTTCCTCTCTGTGGTGACTAATCGATGTGAAAACTAACCAATTTTAGGTTCTCCTTTGGGACCATACATCTGTGTTGGGCAATAGAAGGATGAATTCCTCTTTCCTCTCTGTCCTGGAGACACAGCAGTGCAGTGCCATGTTAAGTTCCATGATTCCTTCTCTTTTAGCGCATCTTTCGTTTATAAAAGGCCACCACTGATGGTTAGGTGGCATTTCTATCAAATTGTTGCATTTTTAAAGCAGTTGAAGGAGGAATTAGAGCAGTAATCCTAATTTTTAATTCCTCCACCCACCTCCTTTATTTCTGTACTGTTAAGTGAGGAAAGGATCTAATTTTCTTTCTTACACGCTGCCTTATCTTGTCCCTCAGATTTCATGAACGTGTACTATCAGATCCGCTCGAGCCAGTTGGACCGCTCAATAAAGGGCCTGAAAGAACATTTCCGTAAGAACAGCTCCTCCTTCGGTGTCCCATATTCCCCAGCCGTACAAAACAAGCGGAAGGACACACCAACTAAAAAGCCTATTAAAAGACCAGGTGAGCAAGGCATAAACGTCTGCCTTATAGATGTTAGTGTTTCCGCTTTTCTTAGCTGCTGATGTTTCAGTCCTTTTTTTCTTATGAGGATGTTTTACATTTTCTTTTACACTGACCTCTTTAACGTGTCCCTCTAAACCACATTTCCATTTTATGTTGCAATGAAGATACCCAGTTTTCATTGAAGATGATGATTGATTGTTTCTGTCATGCTGCTATTATTGTGCTTTCTTCTACACTGATATTTCCCCATTTGATTTTAATCTGACCATTTCCACGCTGTTAATAGCTGAGGATTGTTTTTTCTTTGATCTTTTGTGATGCCATTGGCTGCTTTGTTTTATTGCCAAGGTTGCTTTTTGTATTTAACAGCTTTTTTCCTCATAGACGTTTCACATTTCCAAGATAATGTTCCCATATTCTTTCATGCCCTGTTTCTCTTGGACCAGCCACATGCATGTGGCGGAATTTTGGACTCCAGAATGCTGATCTGGCTGTTATTCTATTAATCCTGTTTTATGGAAACCACGGGCAGATGTACTTATGTTATTTCTGGGAAATGTAGGATTTCCAAATTGGAGCAACTACTGAAGGAAAACGGACCCTAAGTGTCCAGAAAACCTCTGTACAAATAACGAATAAGGTTTGGCATCACTTGGTGAATTGGGGCAGAGATTATACAGCTACTGCCATTAGTATTTAGTCTTTTAAAGTAGCTGTATTATGCAAAATAGAACATTTCTAGATTGGTATTTCCTCATTTGCTGTCTACTTGTGCCTCAGTTCTGTTTCAAATTCCAGAGTGATTTCCAGTGTATGTGCAATATATGCATAATGAAATGTATGCCTTAATAATTTTCACATAACTTTAGCATTTATGCTGCCCTTTCTGTGCCCATCTAATGTACATTTTCAGGTTTTAAAGATGACCTCCAGCTAGTGTGACTCAGGTTTACCCCAGAAGAAAATAGTTTATGACCTGCATGTGTACTTCTGTGTTTGACAAAGCTGTAGAATATCTTAAATCTAAGATGTCCTTTCACTCAAGGAGAATTATCAGATCCTATCAACAATTTTGGAATTCCTATTGCTGTGGCCATCCCATTCACAAGTGTGTTATTTCATTGAATTCACCAATCTGCAGTCGTTTTCTTTGGGGCAGTTTGTGTCTTAATTCCGTGGTTGAGGACAGAGCAGTATAAGTTAACCCATTGTCAGTAAAACAAGGGAAATGTTAGTATCAAAACAGGTTGCCTTAAGAAGAACGGCTACGGAGGGATGACAAGTGGATCTGGTATGTTTCGCTCATGTGACACGTGTAGTGGTATTGCTCTCGTCTGAAGTGTTCATTCAGTTATCCAGTAAGGAGCTTGTTTGGCTAGGAAAAGTTTCAAGCTTGGCCCAAGAATAATGTTTCATTCTGTATTTTTTGTCTTTCTGTTTTATAATCCTGGTGTGAATCCATGTGACCCGCAGTCTACATTCCAGGTAAACCTGGTTCCCTGTGATGCTTTCCTGCTTCATGTTGTCTGTTTGCACATTAATCACGTCATCATTTAAGGCCCTCCACTCTCATGTACACCACAATTGATGTGGATCTTGTCCGTTCCTGAATGTCTCGCATATAACAAGACCTCTATTGCAGCCTTGCTGCTTTGTTCTCACCTACTAACCAAACCAAATCTGTATTGCACAGATTTCTATCTTTTTGCCTGAGCTAACTATCTGCTGAGTGAAAAGATGAGCATCGAGGTAAAAGTGGGAGCAGCTTTGAAAACCTCCTGTGTGTTTGGTGCTGTGAGATGCATCACATAGCTTGCAAGTGAGAACTGACTTGCAGAATGTGATGTGCACTATGCAGTATGGGCGAGATTTAGCAAGAACCTGTAGAGGTGCTGTGTTTTTTCTTAGTTCACACATCCTATTTAGAACAATCTTATGTGCAGCAGCTGAATGATAACAAAGTGAGATTGGGTACCTTTGCCAAAAGAACTGTCAAATTGTTATAAATCGCCTCCCATTGTGCATGCCAAATGGAGTTGCACTTTTCATGGCCTCCTTACTTGAAAATCACACAAATTTAGAAGATAAACTGCTAACATTTCTGTCTGGGCAATAAAAGAATCCTGGCTAAAGATACTTGTGAAGTAGCAACACAGGACACTTGGTCAATGAGTAATGTTCTTGTTCAGGTGCCACGTCTTCAGCAAGGTGTGACAACCTTTTCTGGTTGCCTTCCTGGCACATGCACCCCGTAGATACTTTTGTTGGGATGAATCCATCAGGTATTCGGGAAATATCTTCATTTTGCTCCCCCAGAATCACTCAGGCTGATATTCGTCTGTCTTCTCACCCAGACTACCCAGTACACAGCCGTAGCTATTTCTGAGACAGCGAAGTACTGGTTAAAAATGGTTGCAAGCTGCTTTGGCAATATGAGAAGTATATTATAGGAGTTGCTAATATTACAACATTTCATTTTACATGATGGAGTAGCGCATCTCTGGATCTTACGTCACTCAAGCCTCTTGTTACTGCAGTTCAAACCAAATCAGCTGCAGCTTCAAGATTGATGTGGAGCAACTCCACAAACGCTACCAAAGCAGAAGGCCATTTGAAGTGGGGTGGTGTAGAGCAGGCTTGAATGGTAAATATTGCTACTACTCCATTTGAAAACAAAACTCCACATACATTGTGAGTCCTTAAAGTAGGTGAAATATTTATTTTGTGTAGAAGCTATGTATGTAGCACATACTAGAGGGAAGGAAACTTGTAAATACTCTTGCACGTGTTTAAGTGTTTTATAGAGCTGTCCATTTTCCCATCCCATCCCAGTTCAACCACTATAACCATAATGAAAGATCTCTAGGCTTGGTCAGATGTTGGCCAGCCTCCATGGCAGCCTAAATATAAGGAGATGGAAAGCCTCCACTTTCAAAAGTTGCACACCACAGGCCATGGTTCACACACTAGCAATCTTATAGGAGAATGTCTCCTGGGGAAACGTTTCATCCATTGGTGGACTAGTCCGTCAGAAGCTATGTTGATCTGAGTGGATCTCTTACTACTTTTGTTATCTTTCCAGGAACATTTACAGATCACTTTTAATTTCCCCTTAATGTTTTAAAAAAAAAAAATGAAATGCAAGCTTCGTTTGACTGATTATATTTAATTTTTCCCTGTACTTAAAGTAATGATATTTTTCACTTTCATAGGTTTCCTTCAGACGTTAGCATATTACAATCTGCGAAAATCCAAATATGCCTGCGAACCAAAGATGGGTGGGAGAGTGCTACTCTTGTCTAACATTCTAGATTGGACTTTGGTCTGATGAACTGTCACCGCAGGTTTCCTTCATCACAGGTTTAATGCGGTGAAATACACATGCCAGAACATTCTAAACAGTGCTCCTCTTCAATAATGCAGGAAAACATCCCATGACTTTCACTTGTTACATATGATAGCAGGATTTAATACATACAGCTTTGAGAAGGAGGCTTTTAGTTTTAATAGCTAGAACTTGATTCACAGTCATAAGTGTTTAGCAATTTCGGGCATTAGAGTGGATGTCTGGATGGAGACTGGAGTATCCTTTTAACTGTACACGGAATTCCTTTGGGCATTCTCTGATGCACTCCTTTTTACTAATAAATAGCGCACCCTTCCTGCTTTGTGTGTATGTAGGGTAATCTAAAAATGTATATAAACTATTTTATTTGCCTCGCATCCATACTTGCTTTAACAATGTGTTTACAATTCTTGTATGATTAAATTACCTTTTGTTGACTTGATTCCTCTTATGCTGTTTCTCTTGCCCCCTTCACTTCCTCTTCTTTTTTTCCTTCTCATTGTTTCTTCCTTTCTTTCCCCTTTTCTGCCTCCCCACTCCCTACTCTGATTTGTTTTCTATTTTTTTTTTTTGCTCTCTATTTCCCAGTCCCCCCTCTTTTTTTTGTGTGCCTCCTTTCGTATTTCGTTCCAACTTTTTCCCTTTTCTTCTCTTCCCTACTCTTGTTCTCATATTTCACTTCTCACTTTGTCCCAGTCTTTTTTGCTTCTCAAACCTCTGTCCTGCATTATTTTCTTCCAGGTTCTCCATTTTCATTTACCCTACTCTCTTTTCTCCCTTATAAAAAGTCTGTGCTCTTTTTCTCCATTTATTTTACCTGTGGCCCTCCCCGCCATTCTCCCTTCTCCAATAAGTCTCTACCCTCAGCTACCATAATCTCTACTTGTCCCTCCCCCACCTAAGGTTTGCCAAAGACCGCATTCTGCAACTCCAGCTTTTCTTTGCTTGCTTGTATTTCTATTTTCATTGAATAAAATGGTGCATTATGTTACTTTTGTTTGTTTGCATTTCCTTTAAAAGCAGGATACTGGCAGCTGACTGAAGCCCCTCAAGTCGAGGGATGGCAGAAGAATAATCGGGCTGGTTTGTGGGAGGGTTGGGATGATGCGAGGATTGCAGGAGTGTAATCGTTTTTTTTCCCTTCTATTTCTGTGATCTTGTCCCACTAATCTCTCGGGTACTTGAGTAATCTCCAATTTTACATCTTGTAATCCACCCCTTCTGGTGGTTGGCAGTGACTTCAGTTTCGGAATTTTATACTCTGTATCCAATAAGGACCACAAGATCTTTTGGGGACTCCACTCCTAACAGCTTGTATTTGTGCCTACTAATAGCTACTGTCCTTATGTGGGATGACCCTCTTTTTCATATTCACTAATTATATTGGTGCATGCGGATGACCACAAATGAGCGATTCTGTAACCCGCCCCCTCTAGTGATTTGCATTTGAGGTGATCCCAAACCAGTTTACTTATTTACTATTGGCCAATGCTACTTTTGTCGCACTGAGCATGCTCAGCAGGGTGGGTTTTCAAAATGTGGGCGGGCAAGAGAACATTTTGCACAGCGTTCTTCATATAAGAACACGAGAAGCTTCCTTAGTGGTTCTAAAGCTTGTTGGCACCCTCACTGAATAGAGCTGCTAGTTACAGGTATTCACATGTGGATTGAGTTTTCCAGACCATTTTACCCTCTAATGCAGACACGAGAATCTGCATCTGCTTAGGGGTTCATTCTGTTGTAGATTTAGCGAAAGTTCTTCAGTCGGTTAAAGGTTTATGTATCGACACATTAAGTCGATTTTGAGCGGCCTTTAATGCCTGATATTTTGTTTAGTTTTTGCCAGGTTAGATGTAATTTTAGACTCAATTTTGCAGCACGTGTAAGGGTTCCCTTGACAGGTAATAACGGATCTAGAGATCACAAAGGGTACATTTTGTGTCAAGTATGCCGTAGGAGTAGGGCAGACTAGACAAAGGGCAAGATCTACTTATGGGAAGGAGTATCATCAACACTGTGTTCATATTTCTAATGCTTTATTTCAGAAGCTAAGCTGCCCATAAATCACTTTTTAAGTTATAAATAAAAGCATACTTACAAAGAGACTTCATTCTACTCGTAGCATTATTGTTAAGAACATTCCAACTTAAGAATCACAACCTCCGTTGGAACATGCAGTACTTTTCCCTCCCCAGGGTTTAATACTCTTTGTCAGTTAGCTTTATTTTTTTTCATATGTTTTAAAGATATAGTTTGGTAGTCGGGTAATATTTGTTATTCAAGAACAGGCCTATCAAATAGTGTGAGAAACAAAAAAAATAAGCCTGTAAAGCTATCTCAGTCTGACCTGATCCACTCTTCCTCTTTGCTCTTATTCCGTAGACAGGCTGAGATCATGTGTTTAAATGATTGTCTTCTAAGTAATTAAATAAACCTTTAACAGTCCCATGATTTCATCTTAGACGTCGAAATCATTGACAAAATAGAATCTTTGTAAATGGAACAACTTGAATTCTGCCACATGCTTTGCAGTCTCATGTTAGCCGTATCAGACTACAGGAGGTAGCCCATAAACCCCAAGGAGACTAGGGCAGAAATCTCTAACAAACAACAGTGTCTCAAACAAGGGTATTATTTAAAGGTCAAGTACACGTGGCACAATTAGTTGCGACGGATTAAATCCAAAAGGGGAGAAAACCAGGGAGACATTTTCTTGTGAAGATAAATTATATTTCTTTCAATAAACATGTTGGACATATTGAACTTCATATGTACAAGCACATGGAACGGTAGCACTGCGTTACATTGAATGGCATGTAACCTACAAGATACTGTGCACAAGTGCTCGTGAAGCTTTGTGACGCCGCAAGTGACACGTGACGTGGTATATACAGCGATGGTGACGGGCGCAACAAGAAACAAGTGGGATTTTAAAATTCTTTACATATTTAGGATACCCAGGCAGTTAGTGGTACATGAATACAAAAATTAAACGAGTGGGGTATCCGTAAATGGGGGCGCCAGAAATTCTGCTGTGGAAGTCGGCGGCGTTTCGGCCTGCAGAAGTGTTAGGCCATCGTCAGGACCAGGTTACGGTTTATTTATATTGCAGTGTCAAGACTCACAAGGAGGTCTCTGTCCAAGGCGATACTAGGAAGGACCTGTAGAAACTTGATGAATGACAGAAGGGGTGCAAGGGATAGCTCCGAATGCGAAAAGGGCTGCTGGTCGTACTACTTGGATCAGTCCGCGTCGGCACGAATGAATCGGCATAGCCAGCACGAGTCAGGCTCGGAGCTATTCCTTGCACCCCTTCTGTCATTCATCAAGTTTCTACAGGTCCTTCCTAGTATCGCCTTGGACAGAGACCTCCTTGTGAGTCTTGACACTGCAATAAAAATAAACCGTAACCTAGTCCTGACGATGGCCTAACACTTCTGCAGGCCGAAACGCCGTCGACTTCCACAGCGGAATTCCTGGCGCCCCCATTTACGGATACCCCACTCATTTAATTTTTGTATTTATGTACCACTAACTGCCTGGGTATCCTAAATATGTAAAGAATTTTAAAATCCCACTTGTTTCTTGTTGCGCCCTTCACCATCGCTGTATATACCACGTCACGTGTCACTTGCGCCTTCACAAAGCTTCACGAGCACTTGTGCACAGTATCTTGTAGGTTACATGCCATTCAATGTAACGCAGTGCTACCGTTCCATGTGCTTGTACATATAAAGTTCAATATGTCCAACATGTTTATTGATTGAAATTTAATTTATCTTCACAAGAAAATGTCTCCCTGGTTTTCTCCCCTTTTGGATTTAATCCGTTGCAACTAATTGTGCCACGTGTACTTGACCTTTAAATAATACCCTTGTTTGAGACACTGTTTGAGACTCACCTTAGCCAACAGAATCTTGATTATTATTTCTAAATGGACACAATAGTGAGGCCAGGTACCTGTTTGGGTTGTTATCTGCCATGGAGCAATGTCTTGTATGTTACAGGATTTCTTTGGAGTTGGGGTGTGGCCACGGGAATGTCCCTGCTAAGCATGCTCATTGTCATGGTGGAGGACTGGGGCTGCTGGTGCTTTTCACTTACTCTTCCAAGTCTTTTGTTTCTTTCTTTTTCTGTCTTGGTTTCTTGGTGACAGGTACAATCCGTAAGGCACAGAACCTCCTGAAACAGTACTCCCAGCATGGGCTGGACGGCAAAAAGGGGGGCTCAGCTCTCACGCCTACGGAAGGTAAATTGCACTAATCTTTTTCCCGGTGATTAGCTTATTGTGTTTTAGGGTGCAGCAGAGTTTCTGTTAGCCTATGGGAAGGACAAGGGTTGTGTTTAAAGGAGAGGTTGGAAGTAGAGATGCATGTCAGCAATCATCATACTACAAGAATGGGTGTTTGTTTTGGTGTTTGAAGTGTACCTGGGAAATCTGTGTATGGCTGTTGTTTGGGTTTGAAGTTCACTGCATTGGCTGCTCTTAATGTCCATTGAACTTGGCTGTTGACTAGTCCTCCTCAACACCAATCCCATAATTCCATCCTCCCCTCCTGTCACTCTTCTCATGGATCACCACTGCTGTGCTTAGTGGTAGAATCACAAGAGCGGGTCCAAGAGACCAACAGAAGCCATTCTTGATTTATGCCACATTAAATGTACACCTTTTGTTGTCATGTCCAACTTCTTTAAATCCCAAGTTGTGGGAATAACACCACTGTGTGCCACTACTAAAATCTTAACTGACGTTATATGTAGGATCTGGATTATCCAATGCCTGCCTCATGCACACTTTGGCCTCTGAGGCCTGATCTTTCCAATGACCTATGCAGACGGAAAACTTACCAATGTCCTATTTTTGGTTCATATTTTACATTCATTTGAATGCATTAATTTCGGTGTGCCCAATATCACTTTTCAAAAAAATCCTTTTGCAAATAGACCCGTTAAATAACTATTTCTTGTCTGCTATTGCTGTGCCTCTCAGTGCTTACATCTCCTCTCACTATGATACTATTACTGTTGAAACTCCATCGTCTCATATGGCTGGTCATACCACTGTTCTATTTGTCCTGATCATACCATTTTTCTCCCTTATCACAATAATAATACTGCTGCTTTCATCTTGTCATAATTTTAATAATGGCGGTCTTCGCCCTAGCAGCCTGTGGCTGTAATGCTGCTTTTCACTGTTCCTTACCTTATTCTTTCCTCACCAACCTTGCATGATAAACCGACTCTTTTATTTCCTCTTGCTTCCCTTATGTTCCTGCCTTTACCTTGGATGATTCATTCTTTCCAGGAGTCCTGTATCACCGACTTCTTGAGTGAATAAGCAAGAGTATCCTTCCACTAAAGATGTACTTCCCTACTGGTAGCTACTTTGGTGTCATTGTAGTATGCCCCACTGCCATCATTAGTGAACTGCTTTGCAACCCTGATCTTTCCGCATATTAAGCCTGCCTTGTTACTCACCTTATAGAGGTAAATTAGAAAAGTAAGAGGGCATACTTGTGCCCTCTAGGTGTTTCCTTGCTGGGCATCTGAAATGTTACAATTGGATCCCAAAGAAACTCTCACTTTGGGACTTTTTACAAGGGTCATGTACAAAACAGGACTTCAAGGCTTTATTTTTATTTATTTATGAGTCTGTTGGACAATGGAGAATGCAGGAAAAGTGACATGGTGTATCCTTCGTAGCCCAACCAACGTGAACTCTGCAAGGAAAAATCAAAATCATTGATGAGATTTAAAGTGTAGGCAATCAAGGGCCTAATTTAGTGGTGGATGGGTTACTCCATCACAAACGTGACGATGTCCCATTCACCTTACTACAGGTGCATTACACCTTTCGCACTTGAAACAAGGCGGATGGGAAATCTAACAGATACAGCCCCTTAAAATGAAAGAGGAGAGACAATACAGGTATTACATTGATTTTAGAATCCCCCAATAGCAGCAACAAAATTAATCCGGTAACGAATGCCTCGGCCTCAAAGCTGCTCTTAAAAAGCGGGAAACAGCAAATATAACATGTTTGTTGGATAAGAGATGCAAAAACATAAAAGTCTGACGAGCTTGCTTAAAATTCAGGGGTTTCAGTAACTGGATGAGAAAAGATTTTCTAGACACACTAAAATATTTACAAACCATCACAAAATGTAGGGTGTTCTGCGGGGACATATTGTCGCATCCCCAGGGCTCCAAGTGCCAGATTGACTCAAACCAGTGGAGGAAGCCAGAAGATGAGTCAGTAGGTTAAACCTGAATTTGACCAGAACAAATCTATCCCTCTCATTGGTAACAATGGATAAGTAGGTCTCCATAGCCTGAACTGTTTTAGGAGCATGTGCCCCTGCACCATAGGTTTCATCAGCTCTGTCTGTTATCTTTGTAAGGTCATGCGTTCTAAGAACTGATCCCTCACCCTTTTCAATTCCAGGGGTTGCAGGAATTGGGGGTTATGAAATATATCCTCTCTGCCCAATTTGATAAAAGCTGCCTTCACATAGTCAATCCAAGTAATTTTTATGCACATGTTCAAGGGATAAACAATATGTAAGATCGGCCTATTCAGCTGAGCTCCCTCCACCATCAGTCAGTCATTCAATCGATATCCGAGGGGTATCCCGGCACTGCGTGAGGAGGTGCTACTCGAACAGCCAGGTCTTGAATCCACCCCTTGAAATCGGCGAGGGAGATAGAGGTTCGAAAGTGGATGGGTAGGTCGTTCCAGGCTTTGGCTGCCAGGTGGGAGAAGGAGCATCATCCGCTCGGGTATGATGGTTGGGGGGTGAGGGGGTGCGGTGGCAAGGGTGTCTGGTGGACTGGTGGAAGGTCAGGCGGTTGTTCAGGTATTCTGGTCCCGTGTTGTGGAGGGCTTTTGTAGGCATGCGTGTGCAGCTTGAAGTGGCATCTCTTTTTGATGGGGAGCCAGTGCAGGCTACGGAGGTGGCAGGTGATGTCCAGATCTTAATCCAGCATAGCAGTGGTATAAGAGCAAGTATGTCTCATATATATTTTATTCCAAGCTCGTCATGGACAGAGAAAGCAGGTGTATTTTTGGAGACCTGCAATATGCATCTTAAAAACATATTTTCTGCAGTCTGAATGCCATCAACCTTCGTATATCTCCCAAACCTCACTGCCATATAAAGCCCTATAAACGCATTTGGCCTGGTAAATCTTAATGTACTGGGGGCCTAGAGCCCAGCCTCTGAGCGAAACTAGCCTTCACCCGTAGCCTTAACAAGCTCACACGTCCTCCCTTCAGTCAGGGGCTTCCAATTATTGTACACATCGAATAGCACCCTGAGGTATGAGAAAACTGGGACTTTGGCCAAGATATTATTTCCCACCTTGAAAGTTTTTAAGCTTGTGGATCGCGGCCTGACTACCATGACGTAAGGTTTTGTAAAAATGTACTGCAAGATCCAAACTGACCATAAAGGCAACGAACAAATTCAATAAAGACTGCAGTCCTACAGCGGTATGTGCCATGAGAACTGCATCATCGGCATACAATAAAACCAGAAGCGATCTAGTTCCCACCTTCGGACAATCTGCCTGCTCTGATAGAAGGGCTTGTTCCAGACTATTAATATATAGGGTGAACAAGAAAGAGGCAAGAATACACCCCTTGTGGACTCCCCTGCAAGTTCTAAAGGATCGGGTAGAATCCATGCCCTGGGAATACAGCTCCAAGGTGTAGGCACGTAAATCTGATAATAGAAGCACAATGTCCAGGTCCACACCTGTCGCAAGAAGCAAACCCCACAACGTCCTGCGGTTGATCCTGTCAAAGGCGGATGTGATGTCCATAAATGCCAAGTGAAGTGATGCAAACCGGGCAGTAGTATACTTATTTATAGTTCGATATAGATTCAGACATTGATCCAATGTTGATCGGCCCGACCTGAAGCCGTATTGTACTTCAGACAGAATATCATTCTCATCCGCCCACAACATCGGCCTGTTGAAAAGTACCCTCCACATGACCTTTACCGCTGAAACAATCAATGATGTTGGCGGACAGCACTGGGGATTATCCTTGTCCCCCCCTTTTGAAAACAGGTACAATTACAGCGGTGGACCATGAAGGTGGTGCCTCCTCCCTCACTGAAGCATTGAAGACCAACGTCTGAGCGGGCCCCAGATCTCAACGTTGTCCAAAAACAGATCTGGGGTTATCCAGTCAGGTCCTGGGCCTTATTGCAAGATAATGCCCTGGGATACTTCATCTAGCGTAAAAACCACATTGGATCTACTCCTCGCTAATCTACCCCTGTCCTCCTCGTCTCCACTGAGCCTAAAATGATATACCCCCTCAAAATGTTTCATTAACTATTGCTCAGAAATGTGATGGCATATAGCTGGGCCGGTTACATCGACAAAGTAAGGCTTGTTTATCACCCTCTAAAACAGAGCGCTATCTCTGGTCTCACTAGCTTGAGCTAATTCAACCTACGCACTCTTGCGTAAGATAAGTGTGCAGTTTGCTAGAGCCTTGAATTCCCTCCGACTGGAGACAATATGATCACCATCTCTGGGTCCCCTGCTTAAGAGCTACCTTCAGATGACAGATAGCCTTGGAACAATTGTGGTCAAATGATTTTGAATCCTGTGATCTGATATTTGTCACAGGAGCCTTCAATGGTGCTGACACCTTCTGAGCAATACTAGCAAATGCCGACAGGATAGCCCCACTAGAAGAGCATGAATCCAGACATGCGCAGATTTCCTGCCAGCACCCTGTAAAAAGAGCCACTTTGAATTGAATAGGCTCCACCTGAGACCATCCTAGTCTCCTACCTTGATCAGATAGCAAAAGCCCTCCTTGTACCTCAACCAAAGATCTCACACCCCCAAGTAATCCACCAGTGGCAAGGGACAGGGAGTTGTGATCACTAACTGGGCTATGAACTATGTTAAAATTGGAGATGAGCAAAAACAAAGGAGCTGGCACAAAAATGAAGGCAATGAAAGAAGGTCACCCTCTTCCTTCAAATGTAGGCAAAATACATGAATAGGCAGACTCCACTAGATTCTCTAAGGCAAAAACAAGATTATAAGTATTCAAAATAGTGTTTAGCTCCAAGCCCTCCCTCGTGTGAGCTATGTGAAGCCCTTCTACCAAGATACTATCAGGCTTAATATTAACCTGATGTAAAGGACAAACACACAAATGGCAATTGAAATCACCCACTAATATTACCTTATTCATTTCAAGACCATGCCCCACCAGAGTATCAATGGTGGAGCGTAAGCTGAAGAGGTTGGATACCTCCTCCGACCAAGCTTTCACATAAAAAAAGTCAATTAATACTATCAATGTAGAGCCTGTGAAAGATAACTTCAACACCTGCAACAGATGTGAGTCCCATGCAAGATCCTTGATGCTCCCTCATAGTTCCACTGAAACAAAGATGATCAGACCCCCTTTAGCCCTCCCCGCCACTGAGGACACTGCTAGGAAAAAATAGGTTTTGTATCCTTTTTTAAAAAAAAAAAGAATATTTTTCTCTTCCCAAGTTTCTTGCAGACAGATGTCCTGATGAAATGCAACCAATTACAGTCACTAAACTTAGCCGACAAACCTGCAATATTCCAAGATAAGATCATCATGATTGCTAGTCAAAATATCCCTAGTAGAGGCGAGAGATGTATCGGGAGGGGCGAGTCAATCACAGGAATCAAGGTTACCCAGGGGCATAAATCTGTTCGCTTGACACAGGACTGGGGACACTGGCGGGACAGATGGGTGCCCCTGCCGAACCTCTTTCCACAAAGATTGACAGACTAATTCCGGCTCATAGAAGAAATCAAGAGGAAGGGCCTGGATGTTAGTTGATCAGGAGGATCTGAGTGTGCTAAGGTGGTCAAAACCAGTGCAGCAATGGGGGGTTTATTAAAATTAATCAGAACGCCGTCCCCCGCCCATCATTTAACATTAGAGCCCAACCAATTTACCCACCGAACCATATTAATGGAGCTGTAAATCTCTGTGCCTATGTTAGAATGCGAGTTAAACCAGTGTATCACTTTGTTTTTCAGCTCCTCAAAGGATTCGGGTGTTGGCTTAGTCAAGGGGGGTACATTCCCTAAGACTACTACTTACGGGGTCACTTCAGGGCTGGGTTAATCACCACCCCTGTCTTGGGGGATGAGGGACGGGCCACTACAGAGAGTCGGGACCCTGTGATGGGTGCTGAGGGGCCTGAAGAGGCAGAAAAGACACCATTTGATACCCTAACAGGCTGGGGAGCTTTGGGTAAAAAAAACTGGTTCACTTGGGTGCTCTAACGGACCCTGTCGCTGGGCTAAACAGGTGTTATTTAGCACCCCAAAGGATGAGGTGCTCGGTCCCTATTGTGGGTCTACGAAATTTCTCATGTGGACCAAAATCTGCTAGATTTGATCAATGCTAGCCTTGACATGATGGGTCCACTTTGGCGTTCAGGACAGCATTAAACTTGCTCAAGTAAGCATCAGGCAGATGGTCTAATCGCTGAGGGAAACATGACATTTGTTCAGTCTGCACGCCCACATTAAGTAAGGTACATCTCTGTTTTGGGGCAGCTGCCGTCTCCTGTGCTTACACCTAGGGCTTATAGTAGGGCTTAATTGCGTAAGCTCCTGGGTGTGTCCATCCGAGGCACCCATTCTCTGAGGCGAGGCTATATAACCACTGAGATTCCATCCAAGTCACCCCGACAGGCGGGTTATGCTTGTGCTATGAGGCTCCGAGATCACAGTAGGAGCATCAAAGAGACTGGGGAAACTTGGGGGGGGGGGGGGGGGTAAGGGAAAAGCCATCCGTAGTTAGAGATAGCCTTCTTTCTGCCAACTCAATCTCCTTGGGTACAACCTCCATGGCCCGGGTCAAAACACCCTCGATGGTGGTAATCTGTGAGGTAACAGGAGGAGACGGTGGCTCTGAGGCAGTCGCCTTTCTTTTCCCTATGCTCCACTCCGAGGAACAGGAATCGACACACTGCACAGAGCTGATACTTCCACAATATACAACAAATGTGGTGGAGGGAGAACTCCCCAGACACACACCCTTCCACGCAATAGTGCACTAAGACCGTGAAGACACTTAAAATTAAGTCAAAACTGACCCCCAGTAAAGAAATGACATGCGTCTCAATTTAGTTTTGGTTGCAGTCCCACATTGTGCCTCAGTCCACTGTGATCCTGGCTCTTAGTTCACTGGATTTAACTAGTTTTGGTTACAACATCAGAATAACTAGAAGATAACTATACAAATCCCAAACATGGTAGAATTATGTGAGCTTGTAGATACTTCTGCCTGAGAAACAATAGTTAGAAATTGTTCTTACTATCATAAGGGTAGAATTTCAGACAATGGACTAAAATCCCGGTATATTACCACCATAGAGGTAGAATTCCAGACTATGGTGGCAATCCCAGTATATGATACTTTTTTGTTTCCCGAATTTGGTGAATTCCAGATGTAAAAGTCTTTGGCTCTTAAAATTCACATTCCACCAGAATGTTCGTTATTTTTTGTCTAGGGTCCTGCAAATTAGTTTCTTTATGTGCCAAACTGTTTATAACTAAGCTCTGAGCACAATGGAAAGACTGTGTAGTGATTAAAGAATTGGTTTATTATGTTGTATAGTTCACACCCACACCACCATATGAGTAGCAGAGGCAGCACAGCTCTATTGGAACCACTGTCTGTTCGGAACTTCTCTGAGAGAAAGTTGGAATTGGAAGATCGGCAACAAGCTCAAGGAGCAGTACAAATTACTGAAAGTTTTATGAATCATACCTGCATGAGATTAATGAAGACTATGTGGGAGATGCCACAAATGTCTTTTGAAGATTTGGTTTAAAGTGGGGTTGGCAACCCCATTTGCAGTGTCTCTGAGGTACCATCCAGACAAGTGATATCTTCTGGAGAATGCCCCTGAAGCTCTAGAGTGACGTTCGTCGATAGCTTAGTGGTGTATAAATGTGCAAGGGCACACTGAAGCTTTCCCAGTGCATATGTCTCTGTACACAGATGAAATAGTTAAAGCTATAAAATTGCCCTGTTTAGGAACCTATCTATGGCTTTTGGCCTAGAGCTGAACATGATTTGCCAAACTTTAACATCAATGAATGAGGCAAAGCACTCTAAGATTGGACCCGGAAATCCCCTGCAGACCTCCTACTGTGCAGGAAGTATTTAAGCCCATCCATCCATAGCCTTTCAACCAGACCTAAATGGAATGGCATCGCCATCCTTCCCGAGCAGTAACAAAGCACATTGAAGATGAGTCTGCTATGTTGTCTTTCCCCCTTTTGAGCAGTCATAAATAATTTCTGTTCAGGCTGATTAGGAGTATTCATTTTAAAATTAGAAATGGGAAAAGCATGATCAAACTTAGGTGTGCTTTGACAGCACTCTGGTGCAACTAGTCATAAGTGGACGCATTAGAAAAGTCTGCTCTTGATACCTTTGTTAGATGTGTTCAGTAGTGCAGAAATTATCAGCAAGACTGTAAACTGGAGTATACTTAACACCACATGTGACACATCGGCTGTTTCAGTTGGAAAAGGTATGTTTCCGAAGCTCAGATTTATAGGAAAGTGGAGTCCGGTTTCGACATCCATTACCAGCTCCTGTTTTATGTTGGCACTTCAACAACCTTGGAAGTCTATAAATATGGATACCGAAGCACTCTTCACAAAGTGTTTTTTGCAAATACGGTCTGAAATGTTGGACTGAAGTTTGGACCTTATTTGGAATAAACACTACTGAACTCTTTTGGCACAATTCAGTTGGTGGACTTTTTGTTTGTTGGCCTTTGTGGAGAGTGCTTCTGTATCAATATTTATAATTCAGAAATAATAAACCCTCTGGTTCATGACCCATGTTCACCCTATGGTGGCAGGGAGTAGATATCATGTAAGCACCATTACACACTATACACCAGTTCTGTTACCAGACCCTATAACTGTATGCTTTAGGATGGGCGATTGCTTTACCGCAGCTACCCAATAGTTTTTTTTTTACTTTGGAAGTCTGATTGGAGTAGAACAAACTTCAAGAGGAAGAGGGTTCAATCAGAGGCTGAAGCAGGATGTTCTGGTGGCAGATCCATGTTTTGAACTTCTCTCTTTCTTGTCTTTGCCATTCTTGATCTTTCATCTCTTGGATTTGGACAGGTTTTCCATTGCATTAGTTGTTGCTGGCTATAAACAAGCTGAAGATGAGGCACTATGCATATTGTGTAGTGCTAAGGCCCTTCTGGATCGACATTTGCTACTTTTTCCAGTACTGACACAAGGTGGTTCTGATACTATGCCTTGTGAATTGACGGAAGTTAAAAGACTAGGGGTGTTTTTTAAATAATTTGTTTATAGATTTTGACGGCTGGGATGCTCCGTCAAAATGTGGAGGATATCAGATTCGCCGTATTAGTATCATAGGCTATAATGCACTTGTTATACAGCGGACAAGAAATCCACCACGTTTGTGACAGAGTATCCAGTCTGCCAAACTCCAAATATTTGCCTCAAGTGGCACACTCCAAAATGGGGTACAGCCTCTTTTTTTTAAAATTGTTTATTATCTTTGATGTTTTACATACAGCCATTTCAGATCACTTCTAGCCTTTGGGGTGATGACAACTTCCTCCACAGATTGTGATTTATATTGTAGTATCACATTAGAACTGGAGACTGCCCCTTCCAGTTATACCCACCCCTTTTCTAGCCCCACCAATCCCTTTCCCAGCGACTCCTTTTTTTATTTCTACTCATCTTGCTTTTCCGTTGACCTTTCAAGCTTCCTTTTTCACCCTTCCTTCGTGTGGTTTCGATCATTCTTCCTTAGCAAACCATCCCTTCTTCCTTCCTACACCACCCTCGTCATATCAATATTCTTATGCCATCCTTCTTTTTTCCACTACATCCATTCCTCTTCGGTTTTATCAAACCCCTCACCCTGCTTTAAATGCACCATTTTTTGGTTCTGAAATCAGACTTCTGCAGGTGTGGAGACTCGTTCAGACCATTCCTGGCATTGCATTTATATCTGGCCATTTGCTTAGAAAGGCTGTCTCTCTGATGTTGTTTCTACCTTTGGTGCTATATAAGCACTTGAGCTCCCTAAAAAATGTAACAGAGCAGAAGCTTTAAGATAGTCCCAACACTGGAGCAAGGAAATCACAGAAGGAATGATACATAGGATTGACATTAAGATGATGCTAGAATCTGTTTAATTTGTTTGTAGACCCGTAAAGATCAGCCTATAAATCAGCTCAGCCCAGGCATGAGAACCCAACGCGTGGTCTGTTTGTGTTTGAACAGATGCCCGTCTTGTAGTGAGCAAGCAGACAGATGGATGCAACTGTCAAAGTGCTTTCCTGATAGAGGTGTGGCAAAGGGAGGGGGAGCTGCAAAGGGTGAATCTGGGCTACTCTGGGATCCAACCACTATAGAGTTTCCATTGGCTAACAGAAGCTTGCTCTGCTCTGCAAGTATGTTGATTGAAGTATGCTGCTTTCACATCTGTGACACTTCCTTACACTCCTGGAAATAAGTGGCAGATCTTGCCTTTCAAGCCTAAGAGTATGAGCAGGCCTCTCCCTCGTGCATCCCAGTTACCCTTCTTGCCTGTGGTTTACAGCCTCTGTTTCATATCTGCAAAAGTCTCATCCCCAGTGCTATCTCACATCAGTACTACAGTCTGGCGTAACTAGAAACCTAGATGCATCCTTTACTTAGGCTCTGAGAAGCTGAGGAATGAGCAGGGGAAAAGTAAAGTGATTGCATGCCCTGGGAACGTGAAGCAGATTTAAAGAGTGGGGATAAGTAGGACCAAGTAAAGTGCTTTGGTTGGTAGTAATGAGGACCAAGTAAAGTGCATTCGTTGGTAGTAATGGATGCAGCAGTGAAAAAATTAAAGATGAGACATATAAAGGGGTTTGTAAAAAAACAAGTACAGGTGTTAGATCTACTGAGTGTGTGTATAGAAGGAGGACCAAAGGCAGAACAAATGGAGGGTGGAGGTGCCGGGGGTACAAAAAGGTGGTGATTAAATAATTCAATAAGCCAGAGATTGACATAGATAGAATAGGAGATTATGTGAGCAACAAATGGAATGGTGTTAGAGATCTAGAAATGGATGGAGCAGCGGTGAGGAATGAATGGCTACAGGAAGGGCAGAGCTAAACATGGGGCGAGAAATGGAGGTGTGGTTAGGATCAGATGTACAAGGCCGAATGGAAGAAAAGGGCATTGTGAAAGGGACAGGAGCGAGAGATGGGTAGGAGGAGAGTATTGAAGTCAACAGGAATTTTCTTGGCAGCCTTCAAATGATGTAGAAGGCAGTAATAAATGAGAACAGAGGGGAATAAATAGGTAATGTGAGGAAGTAAAGCAGAGGAATAAACTGGAGAGAGGAGTGGCCAAAGCAGCGTGGCACATAAATAGGAGTTTTGGTAGTAGGATAATGAGGAGGCCTTTGGGTTAGAGGAGGCAGATGAAAGGAAACTAATGGATGAGAGAATAAAAGACTGGGAGGAAGGGTTCCTCGAGTGGGCAGAAGTAGGGAGACCATGGTTCATACATCAGTACTGCTGCTGCAAAAAGATGAGTAGGTAGAAGAGGGGTGAGAGGCCGCGGGCAGATGGCAGGAGATTAAGAGCGAGACCTGTACAGTACTGACACAAAATTAGTTAGCAAGATGAAAGCAGTTTTGATATATATTTGCTCTGTTTTAAAAGAAAAAAAAAGGTAGGGAGTGGATAGCAGTGAGGATATAATATATCTGCTCTGATTCTCGTGCTTGAAGGAGTTGGTGTTGCTGCTCAGCCTGGGTTCTCTGCACCATACATGTTGCTCCTCAAAGACCAGACCAAGGGCTGGGGGGCTTCACGTCTGCCATCTCTGCTCTGTCCATCCCTTGGATAAACTCCTCCTTCTGTTTGTGCTGCCTGGCATCTCACTAGGTCATGAGCACGATTCACGCGCTAAACACATGGGGGACGCCCTGACTGAGAAGCACGGGCCAAGTAGTGGTGAGTACCTGTGAGAGTTAGCTTTGTTAATGCTTTCAGAAATTAAGAGAGAGATGGTAGGGTTGTAGAGGCAGCGTGTTTCTGGGGTGTGGAGGGAATGAGTGGGGGAGAGGTTCTAGGGCATTTAGGAAGCCCTTTTACACGACACTTTCTTCACTTGTGCAGACTGATGTTCTTACTCTTGTGTTAAAGCTTGTTTTAAATCCAAGACCAGAGTTAATTCACTTTTTGTAGTGCAGACAAACTAATACAGCTCTTATTATTTTGAAATGGCTGCCAAAAGCGGGGAAGCCGGCTTTATTATTCAGCAAGATTTGCACTATTACTTGTAGTACATGAGTGCCCTTGCACTTATTTTTATAGGTATTCCCAGAAGCTAAATTCTTGTACATATTATAAAGTAGGAGCTTCCACCAGCGGACTGTTTGTATCTATTATACGGCACAAGTTCCTTCCAGCTGAGCCTTTGTATGTATTACAAGGCAGGAGCTCTCTGGAGCGAAGCCTTTGTATCTCTTAAATCAAGAGCTCCCAGGAGTCATTGTATCTGTTAGTCAGTAGGTGTCCATGTTAGCTGAGGTTTAGTTACTGTTTTCCAGTTGCCGCACCCAAGACCTATGTCATCCCATTTGTTACACGGATGGAGCCTAAAAGGCACAATTTGCTTTAAGAAATTAACTTTATTGCAGGTGGGAGAATGAAGGACTGTGATCAAGTAAAGGGAATACAAAATAACAATAAACAAGTTGTATGACTACTTTACCTGCATTATTATTATGAAGTAGACTGTATCTTTATTACAAATCTAGATGGGATTTTCAAATATCTGATGGCCATTTTTCTTAATTTGAAAACTTCTACAGGTGTGCTGTTTCTGACTGTCTAGCAAGCTGTAACTGGTGGGACCCCATGTTGCAGACCCTTTATTGATAATAGTCGATCAACATTCCTGACTTGAATGCATGGGGAATATTTAATAATATTACAGTGCAGGTTGGCTGCTTTCAAGTGGGCTGCTCAACTTCTATAATACCAATTTTCACAGCACTCACAGTGCAAGTCGTGCTCAAATGTGAGAAACGTCAAACATTTTTAGCCATTGCTCTTTCCAGACTGGGTAATATGGTAGATGATTTTCTGGGGTTGCTGGTGGTACTGCTTTTAAGGCTGACTTCGGTGCCATCTGTCAATTGAGAGCACCATAACCAAAACTACTAACCCTTGATATGGAGACTTTCTTCATGTCCAGGACAAGGTTTTTACCTTATGAGGAAATTATCTTTGAAGTAGATGATTCTGTACCATTCCTCTCCCAGAGACCTCAATCAACTCTAAAAACTATGGAGAAAGCAGTTCACTGGTGTCCAGTGTCTATAGTACTCTGGGACGGTCCCAGTTGCAGATAAGGGTAATGAGTCCGTTCATCAGCTTGCCTCTCCACACCGAGGTGCTGCAGTTGACTACCATGGGTTAATGTAGCTCTGGTCACCCAATTAAGTAGCTGCTTTATATATCCCAAGATTTTATACATTGTGGTTACAGACCACAGTGATTGTGCTGAGGGCCCAGAGAAGAAGAGGTGCCATATAGGCACAGCATCCGCTTTAGAACAATGACCCAAGTGGTGAGCATGCTTTGTGAGAATGTGTTGTCTTTCCAGTATCCTGTTAGTATATTGCCTCTATTACTCTGTTGTGCTGTGATAGCATATGGCCCATTTCTGTGAGAGTTCAATAATCTGTGTCTGGCTGTTATGATGTGATACCATGCTACCACTGTTTCTCCACTATGCTGTATCAGCATAGTGCCCATGTCTGCCTGCTGAGCTGTGACCCCATGGTGCGTGTGTTTACCTACTGAAGATTGAGAGTATAGAATGGGTGAAGTGTTTAGTGAGAGTGCAGTGCTCGTATATGCACACTGTGCTGCAAGAGGAGAGTGCCCTGTAGTTTATATTTTTCAGTGGAGTTGTGGCCCGATTTGTTCCTGAAATCAGTGACTTAGAACAAAACATGTTCCATTAGGTGCAAGAGGAAGGTGCATAGTATTGAATCTGTCACTACTGTCTGTTTGCTTAAGATTCCTTTGGCCTGGTATGTTGACTTTCTGCTGTGTGTCCAGGAAAGGAGGACGTGTTGGATATTGAACTCGACGCATACATCCATGGCATCAGTGCATTTGTGAAGCTAGCACAGAGCGAATACCAGCTGTTGGGCAGGATCATCCCAGAGCACCATCAGAAAAAAACCTTCGACTCCCTGATACAGGTTATATACTAACCTTACACTCTATTTTATCTCCATGTTCCTGGCCTTGTTTACCCAGTGTTCCTAGTCACATTTTACAGACCTTGCACAAACTCAAATTTTCAAAAAAAACATAGCAGCCCCTAAAATCCAGGAACAATATTTAGTAGTACACAATTTCTCATTGAATGAAAATGTTATACATAATAACAAATGATGGGTGCCAGTGAGGAATAGGTGGGAAACAAAGGTGCTCGGTGCTCCTTGTAGTGCAATACACATGTGTGACTGAAATGATCAGTGTGTTTTTAACAGGTAAACCACAGCCCGTTGGGATCAAATGAAACCACACGTATGGGGTCTGTATTTTTAGGTCAAAGTTTTGATCCCGTATAGCTTATATTATCATCAGGACTCCTAATTTAGGGAGCCCGAGGCGAGCTAGAATAATAAGAAATCACAAAGTGAGGGGAAGGGAATAACAAGAGAAGCAATACAAGCGACAATATATACAAATATGTACATAGGCCCTTGGAAATGATTGCAAGTTCAACTGTGCTCGAGGAATCGTGGCAGTATAGGAAATATAGTGGGAACATGAGGGCTCTCCTAAGAGAAGGCTGACGAAGCATGGTGGGGTGTGACCTGTGGTAGGAGAAGGAATTCATGAAAGAGGAGCCCAATAGTACCAATAAAAGATAGTGATGAATCTAGATAGTGCAGAGATAGGCAAGTGTAGCTGGTGCCACTGGTGCTGGGAACCGAAGTATATCGGGGAGCAAAGCATGCTCCAATAGAAAGAACTAGAGGAGGCAGTCTAGTGGAGTCACCCCAAAAGCTATGTGAACAATGATTGGCAATAAGCATTGCTACAGAGGAGAATGTGAGAGTCCCGTGAAAAGACATACTCGGGTGCGCCCCATGTTCCCTCTATATTTTCAAACTGTGTAAGCCTAAAGTAGTACACAAGACTGCCTCAGTTATTTTCTTTGAAGAGAGATATGTTTACCTGAAAAACCCTTTTGCTTTGGTGTGACTATGTACATTGAATTTGGGTGTTTAGTATTCAACAAATATGTAGATACTTTATTATTTGTGTCCAACGAGTTCAAACCCATTTCATATCTTACTATCACAACCTTTTTGCCTCAACTGTAAATACAATTTGAATAAACCTGGAACTTAACACTACCTGCCTACGTTACTAGCTTTAAATCCATTGTAAAGTACGCTCGTCTTTACTATTATCGTATAAGAAACACCAGCTCCAGATCCTTCTCCAAGTTATGTGTCAGATAATATTACATTTAGCAATTAACCCTTAAATGTAACTTTAATTTCTCCTCCAGTCCCACGCCTTCTTTTCTTTGAAAGACTTCTAAGTTGATTGTGTGATGCATGTTGTATTGCAGGAAGCCCTGGATAATCTAATGATTGAGGGAGAGAACATCGTACTAGCGGCTCGCAAAGCCATTGTCCGGCATGACTATTCAGCCGTGCTGACTATCTTCCCCATTCTGCGGCACCTGAAGCAGACGAAGCCAGAATTCGATAAGGTTTTACAGGTATGTCTAGCGTATTTGAGCTGCCTTATGTTTTCAACAGTGATGAGTGCAAATATGCTGTTAATGAGGTGAGTGCAGGGCTGGAGCTTCATAACTTCCTGCTTAATAAAAGGTTTGTTCTTGAGGGAACCAGAACCCATCCTATCAATCTGCATCAGTATATCCTTGCTTCAGACATCCAAATTCAGCTGCACTGCGGCCTGGGTACCGCCATTTCAGAATTACTAAAGAGGATTGATTTCTTTGTGGTCAATCTAACCCTTCCTGGCAACCGACTCACAACCATCTGTTAACACTGAGGTTCCAACTTATGGGCTTGAGAAACCCTGTTACACATCTACGAGGGATGGAATGCTATTGTCTTTGATTGTATTTGGCCACTCTACAAATGATAAGCCTCTTTTCTTTGTGTGATTTAGACTTCCAATTAATTAAATGGCTAGAATTGGGAGAATGAAGATCTGGAGCACTCCATTTTCATTTGCGCTACCAGGGATCACTGCAAATTGAATAGGGTGGAGGATTTTTTAAATGTATTTGGTTTTTAGAACTGGCATAAGGATATGACATTGCTGTGCCTTTTTAATGAAAGATCTGATTTAATTCTGCACATTGAGGTCACCCAAAGGAGTGAAAATTCATGAGGTGAAATCAAGTGTATGGTGACATGTATTGGAGGTAGGTCTTTAGTGGCATGTAGTGGAAGCAGATGCACAATAACAGGAGTTAGAGCATGGATGTGGTGACAGGAGTGGGGGATCCAAGTTATGGTGCCAAGGATATGCTGGATGGCTGTGTAGTAGGGAAACATAGCATGTATTGGAGTCAGTGTTATTCTTTCATGTAGCAGAACTAAGAAAATATGCTGGAGTACTCTGTTACCAGGGCTATCTTGGGGTTAAGCCCAAGATCTGTTATACTTTCTTTATTTTTTGGTAATGGTCTGGAATGTAGGATATTTTGCTGTTAGAGACAGAGAGAGGAGTTTTGAAAAGTTGTGGAGTTGGAGATGCTGGCATACTGTGGCACCACTGCTTTTCTGGCATGGGATTGCATCATAGTTATGCAATCATTGTATAGCGCCAGAGTTGTGCTGAAATTGACAATAAAACATGACACCCGTTTACAAAAGAATGTTGTGGTGCCCAATTTGGAGTTCATCTCCTGTTTTCACTGTCTCCTTGTGCACTTTTCCTTATTGGTGGTGTACAGAAAGGATCTGGGTAGTGCCCCAATGTGCAGGGTAGTAGTGATGCAGTCCTTTCTAGAAGGACTTAAGAATACATTCCCTCCCAAAAAAAGCCAGGCCACTTAAGGAAAATTAATGTAGTCTTAATGAATTTGATGCGACAATAAATTATTCTAATGCATCCAAACCCTCCTAGTCTTGCCCTTCCAGACCATGGGCATCCTGTTGGTGGCAGGCTCCGCCATCACCTCCATCACTGGCAAAACATCACTTCCGACCGGTGGGTTCTCCAGATTATCCGAATGGGCTACTTCCTCCCTTTTGAGACCACTCCTCCATAGAGAGGGTAATGATGCCAGAAGTAGGCAGTGGTTGCTATTCCAGCTACTTTCTTGTCCCAAAAAAAGTACAAGGGCCTTTGTTTTATCCTAGACTTCCGAGCCCTCAGCTACTTCCTCAACATGGAGAAATTCAAGATGCTCACGTTGGCTCAGGTCTTATCTACCCTGAACTCTGGAGACTGGATGGTAGCATTGGACTTTTGGGACGCACATTTTCACATCCCCGTCGTGCCTACCCACAGGTGTTACTTGCGCTTCATGTTGAGTCGTGAGCACTTTCAGTTGACGATGCGCCCCTTTGGTCTTACCAGCGCTCCTCCGCTGTTCGCAAAGGTGATGGCAGTGGTCGCAGCTCATCTGTGGAGATCAGGGGTGCCAGTCTTCCCCCTATCTCGACGACTGGCTGTTGAAGGCTGGGCACGCCACAGGCTGGCGTCTCCCACCTCCAGACTACGGTGGACCTCCTGCATTCGCTGGGGTTCACTATCAACATGCCGAAGTCATACCTGACTCCCTCTCAGATGCTCCCTTTCATCGGAGCTGTTCTGGACACAGTGCAGTTTTGGGCCTATCCTCCTAAGCGTGAGTCCAGGATATTCAGGCTATGATTCTGAGGTTTCAGCCTCTATACTGGATTTCGGTGAGAATGAGACTGAGGCTGCTGGGCCTTATGGCCTCCTGCATCCTGCTAGTGACACATGCCAGATGGCATATGCAGGATCTGCAGTGGGACCTGAAGTTCGAGTGGGCATGGAGGGGAATCTCTCCGGCAAGGTCTGGATCTCAGAGGAAACCTGCATGAGACCTGCAGTGGTGGCTGACGAATTGTGCTTGGATCAAAGGCAAACCCCACTCCCAACCAGATCTCACAGTAGTGACAGATGCATCAATTCTGGGATGGGGCAGCCATCTGGGGTAGGTGGAGATCATAGGACTCTGGTCTCCGGCGGAATCCGGACTTCACCTCAACATGCTGGAGCTTCGAGCGATCCGATTGGCATTGAAATCCATTCTACCTTCCAAGGCTAGTTCAAGTGTTCATGGACAACACTACCGCCATGTGGTACTGCAAAAGATAGGGTGGAGTGGGGTTGTGGAGTCTTTGTCAAGAGGCCCTGCGTCTCTGGACATGGCTGGAACAGCAAGGCCTCTCCCTGGTGGTTAAACACCTGGCAGGTTCCCTGAATGCCAGGGAGGACAAACTCAGCCATTGATGCCTAGCGGATCACAAGTGGCTTCTCCATCCAGAGGTAGCACACAGCCTCTTTCAGCAGTTGAGAGCGCCTTGGTTAGATCTGTTTGCCTTCACAGAGAACTCGCAATGGCAGCAGTTTTGTCCACTGGAGTTTACAAGGTGGCCATCAGTCTGAGATGCTTTTCATCTCAAGTGAAGCTCAGGCCTCCTGTACGCCTTTCTGCCCATACCACTTCTGCCCACAGTTCTCAAGAAGATGAGTAACGACTGGGCCCAAGTCATCCTTGTGGCTCCAGACTGGGCACGGAGAGTTTAGTATCCCGAGCTTCTGCAAATGAGCATCGATCCTCCAATAAGGCTGCCCCTTTGGGAGGATCTTCTGTCGCAGCAGGGAAGGGTCCTCCACCGAACTTGTCAAGTCTCCGCCTTATTGCGTGGAAATTAGCGGCAGCTGTTGACAGTTTTTGACCTTCCTCCTGAAGTTTGTAATGTTATTCTGGCAGCCCTCCACTAAGACGGTATATGCCTGCCGGTGGAAGAAATGTGTAATATATTGTACAGAGAAGTCTCTCTGCTTCCATTTCTGATGTTTTATTGTTTATTTTGACCTTCTCACAGCAGGGCTCTACTCGGGGCATTTGTCTGCTTTCCTGAGGCTGCCATACCAACCCTCTTTATTTAAGTCACCCATTGTACATATATTCCTCAAAGGCCTTGTACATATGTTTCCACCTTCCCCCTCCATTATCCCTCAGTGGGACCTTAATTTGATTCTCACCTTCCTTATGTGTGCTCCTTTTGAGCCTCTGCATAATTGCCCCTTCCAGCTGCTCACAATAAAAACAGCCTTTTTAGTGGCATTTACACCTTCCAGGAGGGTGAGTGAGCTGCAGGCTCTATCATCCAAACCTCCCTTTCTGATGATATTCCCTGACAAATTGGTGCTTCGCAATAGGGCCTCTTTCCTGCCGAAAGTGGTAACACCCTTCCATGTGGGGCAATCTGTCACCTTGCTCACTTTCTACGCTCCTCCTCATCCCTGTAAGGAAGTGGAGCGACTCCACCGTCTGGACCTAAAAAGAATGTGGTTGTTCTATCCTGACCGCTCGAAAGATTGCCAGTTGGACAACCAACTCTTCATGGTGTATGTAGGTGCGAAGAAAGGTCCGGCGGTGCAGTAAAGGACTGTCTCACGATGGGTCGTTGTCGGCATCAAGATCTGCTATGCTTTGGCAAAGAAGCAGTCTCCTGAAGGCTCAAAATTTCATTCCACCAGAGCTAAAGCTGCTACCACCGCGCTAGCATGTGGAGTCCCAGTTCTGGAAATTTGCCAGGCAGCAACGTGGCCATCCCTACACATGTTTAACACGCATTACTGCCTGGACAGTCCAGTCCATAGGGACGGCCACTTTGCCCTTTCGGTCTTGCAGGACTTCTTAGTCTGAAAATTGTCCACTGTCCCTCCTCCGGGGATCATATTGTGTGGGTATCTATTCAAGGGTAAGGAATCTGCGGCTAGATGTCTCTATCAGATGGACAAGTTACTTACCTTTGGTAGCGCCTTATCTGATAGAGATATGATCTAGCCTCAGATTCCTTACCTACCCACCCATCCTCCCCGCACTGCGGACAAGTTTCTAGGGTCAAGGTTGTTCCTTTTCAGGGCCCTAGTTTTTTAAAGCACACCAATATCAGTACTCTTCTTGGCTCTGCGGTTCTGGCGTCTAAAGTTGTGAAAAGTAACTGATGTCAGCGCGTTGAGGTGGCACCTATGCAAGTGACGCGGATGTCACTTCCGGCGCGGACGCCGCCGACTATGTCACACCGAGCCGACTGACTCTACCTACCGACACGCAGAAGTGTTGCTCGAGGAAAAATCTTCTGGGTTCCAGTCTGACGCCTGGGAAATTCAAAGGTGAGGAATCTGCAGCTAGATCATGTCTTTACCAGATAAGGCGTTACCGAAGGTAAGTAACCTGTCCTTTCATGTTAGAGATCTTGCAGTGGCAGACACCCACAGTGATCACCGGTGAGTTCAATTGCTAGCTGACTAATGACCATTACCAAGGATTCTCAACCACAGCTTCACCCAGCAATATCTATGGAACGCTAAGGATTAGGAACAATTACAACAGTGTCGACGTCCGTGGGAACTCACCCAGCCTATAAACTCAGTCAAGATAAACTCATCATGATTCCACAAGACAGCTAGTGGGGTAAACAGGGGTACTGGAAGGGTCGAAGATGGAGCATACTCACCTTTATTGGTAGCTCAAGCAGGTGGAGCCGCTCCTAAAACTACACATCCTCCTGTATGATGTTGCATCCCCAAACGCAGTCTGTCAAGAATATCCTCCGCAGGTCGTTTAAATAGTCTAACTTTAGCGGGTTGTGAAGCAGGCCAGTCCTCCTCCATCAAAGTGTTACGCAGAGACTTCTCTAATCCTGGAGATAACTCTGGCATAATTACCTCCATGACCTAGTCATTCAGCCCTTTTGTCCCTCTTGAGATTTGTTTGGTCTAGCTAATATAGGATGTGGGGAAAACACACAGGGCTATCATGCAAAAATGTATAAAGACAGGGCATCAAGGCTCCTCAAAGACATGCTGAGCATTTTCCTACTCAAAAGTGGTGAGCCTCTGTCTCTTGACTGAAGATAGCCTCCATAATCTTTTCACAGAATCCAGCAGGCATCGAATCTGAATGGTTAAAGCAGCAAACCTGGCTTTAAAAGCTCAAATTTCTTGATCAGCACCAGAGACGCCTGTTACTAGGACAAGAAGAAAGGTGGAAGCTGATTATTGTGCAAAAGACTGCAGGAAGGACAGTATAGAGAATGAGGATACTGTGAATCAAACCATTCTCTGTAATCTTTTGGCAGAGCCAGACCTCTTCCTCAGCGGAGGACTGTCTCTCGCTTGCCTAAAAAAATGCCTGTGCAAAAGTTAAAGAAATCAAAAAGGGCATGCAGGGATCTAAACATATATCATCAGACCCGCAGAGAATCGAGACAGCCATGTCTTTTCAGTGTGTTATGCAAGATGCATATGCAAGCCATTTCAAGTGTTGTAACAACTGCATATACAGCACTACACCCAAGTAGGCCAGTAACATGTTTAAGAACCCTAGAATCTTAAAAAAAAATGTTGAATCAGTGAGTAGTAAAAGCAAAACTAATAATACTCTATTGAACGCCTTTGTTGATTTTATGTGTACTTTGGGGTTGCGCACGAACCTCGCCAAAACGTCTGTGATGCCTTGTGGGCAGAAAAACGTTAAATTGTACTGTTTTGCACTTCAGGGTACCCCCTTGGGCCGAACTCATGAATTCCCATATTTGGTAGTTACCTTCGACTCATGTGGGTCATGGGAGACCTTTCTTGAGCAGGGATCCCAGAAGTTCTGTACCTCTGCAGGGTTCCTCTTTAGCTTGGTGTCCAATACAAGAAATAAGTCAGTGACGGCTCTGGTTGAGATTTATTCTAAGAAATGTGTCCCAACCCTCGCTTATGGCACCGGTTTGTGGGGGTACAAAGAAGTTAAGTGTCTACAGGCCGAGGAAAATAGGATTTGCAGACGCATAGTTGGCGTACCGCCAGGGTCACCCAGCTATGCCATCCATAAGGAACTGGGCCTGCTGTTTGTTGCAGATACCATTAACCTAGCCCCCCCCTGATGCTATGGTGCTCCATCTGCGCAGCCAGGAGGCCTCTTTGAATAGGGACATTATCCTGACTGTCTAGGTTGCACATGGGTCTTCGTATTCTGTGGCTCAGGTATGTCAAAGACATGTTTAATAAAGTGGGCAGACCGTCATCTTTGCCTCGCCTGGTCACATCAGTGCGAAGGATAACAATTGGTTAAAAGTCACTTTTAAGGAGGGGGTGTGGCTACTATAGCCAACATGGCGGATGCACTTTAACGAGGCTCCGCTCGTCCACGCCATAAAACTTCATAATCCGTCAGAATCCTGTTATCAAACGGAACGACTAACCTCCCGCTGACGGGCTGAGGTGGCAAGCGACTGGGAAGAAGAAAAGCCCAAGATTGGCCGCAAGCTGAGTGCGTGCTGGTTGCGGCGGTACTCGGGCCTGGGCCTGCTGACGTGGCGCTGCCTTGGAGTCCGGTTGGAGGCAGCGATCCGCCTAACTACAAGAGAAGGACGTTGGGGCCCCGGAGGTGAGCCAGAGCAGCGGCGCGGTCGGCGTGACCCGGGGGTAAGCTCTGCAGCTTCGGCGGGTGAGGCACTCGTCTGGTCGCGGGTGCGGCGGGCATTGCGTGCCCCGCCCCGCCTTGCGTGGGCTGTGCAGAATCCGGGGCGGCTCCGGCCGGAGCATTGAGGCCCCACAACGTGAGCCAGGGCCAGTGAAGGAGATTACTTGGGCGCGCTGTATCGGGCCCCGTGGGCCACAAAACTGCAGAAGAGCGGGGCCTTGACGCAGGTATAGCCCCGGGGCTCGGACGCTTCACAAGGGACGGCGCGCCCGGTGGGCCCCTCGAGAAACGCTGCACAGTGTCCGCTGCGTGGAGGAGAAGGGTGCGCCCCTCAAGGGGCCACAAGCACATTTGATCCGGTGGGGGGTGCGGTTTCAGGGTGCACACCCCACGTTCTTGGTCTCAGGTTGCTGCCCCCCCTTATATTGAAGTTGGCCCAGTTGCGGAGTGAAAGAGTGCTTCCCCGGGATGAAGGGGGTCTTGGATGGCCCAGTAGACCTCTCCTGAACTAGTTCCAGGCCTGACTGCAGAGGGTGGCCTCCTGGGATACGCAGGCGGGGGCTATCTGTTCTAAGCTTGACCAGCGCAAGCTATCCTGTGGGGGGAAGACCTTGGGTCGGGGGTCCGGCGAGCAGGGTCCTGGTAGGGGGCCCGCTTGGCTGGTCGCCTCGGGGTCGCAGAAGCGGCTGAGCTAGGCTTGGTGTGGCTTGCGGCGTCGGGTGGTCGGAATCAGTGAGGCCCGGCCCGGGGGAGACCTTCCGCAGCTAACAAGAAGGGTGGCGACTACCGTAATACCGCTAGGAGAAACCGCCACCCGGACAAATTCCGGCCGCCAGCTGTAGTCCGGTAACTGGCAGTACATCCCCGGTCATTATGGGTAAAGACAAGCAGGGCGGAGCAGATCCTAAACAAAGTACCCTCGACCAGTACACGATGCCCCCCGGTGGGGTTGCCGGAGGGTAGGCCAGTGGGACGGTGCCAGACAACGCAGCTCTCCTGGCCGCCATTATGGACTCACGAAATGCCCTGGACACCAAAATCGGAGCAGTAGGATCCAAGGTCTCCCTGTTGCGGCAGGACCTTCGAAATGCGGTGGACCGAATCACCGAGGCGGAAACTCGCGTCTCGGCAGTCGAGGATCAGGTATCAGCTCTCCAAAAGAAAGTGAACAAACTGGCGGTGGTGGCCCAGGAGATGGCCTCATGAGTGGAAGACGCAGAAGGCCGAGCCCGTCGCAATAACCTGCGTTTCGTGGTGCTTCCAGAGGGATGTGAAGGCTCCTCAATGGTCCGCTTCATCACTACCTGGCTTCGGTCGTTACTGCCAGAGGAAACACTGTCCAGCAGCGCCAATCTTTCATGGCCGCTAAGCGTAGGCTCCGAGAGCTAAATGTTCATTATATGTTGTACCCGACCAGGATGCGTGTTACCTTTAATTCCAAGACGTTCTTCTTAGATACGCCGGAGGCGGTCTTTGCCTGGGCAGATGAAAGAGCCCATCTGCGGGCCCACACGCCGCCACCATTGAAATCAGACTCCTCTCAAACTTCGCAAAGCAACCATCCGAAAAGGAACAACTCTAAGCGGAGACATCGTTCTGGATCAAATCGGCGTACACTGACCACTGAGACTACGTCTTAAGCGAACCCTAACTGCCACAACCTAGTGCGGAGAGACATAACTTGTTAACTTACTCCTGAAACTCTTTCTGTTTGAATGATATAATGGCGTGGCGACCTGCCATGGAACAATCACGCCCCTAGATTCTTATGTTCATGTTTCAGGGGAAGTTGGGAACCGATTGGCGAAGGACCTCTGGGCCTCCCCGTTGGGGGTCTAGAGCTTCCTCCTCCGCGACAGATGCTCCTGTTTCAAGGCAGTATTGGGATGGGGGGAGGGGGTGGGGGTTTCTTTTCAGTTGTGTAAACATTTTCGTTACTACTGTTAGTTGTACACAGAAGCACAGTTCAGACCCCATATACATAACGACAGACAGATGTCATAAAGGTTGGGGATGACTAGTCCGATACACCAGGCCCCGTTTGGGAAACTCACTATCGTCAGCAGGAATGTTAGAGGGATATTTAAACAAAATTAAGCGGGGTGCAGTTTACGTCAGGCTAAGAGGTATGCAGCAGACGTCCTTCTCCTACAGGAGACACATCTGCTTGGTAATAAAGCCCCCTGCCTTGCTAGATTTGGGTATCGTGCAATTTACCACTCTGGGTTCGCCAGGGGTTCTCTGGGCACAGCCCTTCTTTTACATCGCATGGTCCCCTACATTCACACTAAGCAATGGCTGGATCCCGGAGGTCGCTACACTATCATCTCAGGGACATTGTACGGCGGACCCATTATTATAGGCAGTATATATGCCCCTCCCCCCCCGGGGAATACCTTTATTGAACGAATTACACAGCTGTGGGGAGAACTCCCGGAAGGCATGACACTGTTGGGGGGAGACTGGAATGACGTGATGGCCCCTATTGACAGGCGATGAGATCCTGGGAGGGAAACCAGAGGGGGGGGAACCAAACTACACCTCCTTGCCACTACAGTGGGATACACTTGCATGTCTGCAGTTCATGGGTCTCTTTCCAGACTGGACCACATCTTTACACCTCGTCGATATGTCCACCGGGTCTCACACAGGTCTCTCATGAGGGTCTCTCATCGGGGACTCTCTGATCATTCCCCGGTCTTATGTAAGCTCAGCACTAGGGCCCAAAAACCCCCCTTCAGATGGCGCATGTCTCCATGGCACCTCCGAGATCCCGAGTACCGGGAGACCATATCAAAGACAGTGGCGGATTACCTTGCGGTGAACGTGACCTCGGCCCCATCCAAAGTTATTTTGTGGGAGGCACTCAAACCCACAATCCGTGGCGTAGACATAAGTTTCCGCGCGGGGGAAAAGCGTGAACGACGGGCGCAGCTAGACGACCTCGAACGCCACCAAAGGAGCTTAGTAGCTCAACTCCTAACCGACTTTAACCCACATCACCAACGAAATGTACTTCTCGCGCAATAGCGCATACAGCAGCATCTCACCCAGAAGGCGAAAGAAATCTGGTTAGCCTCACAGCACCGGATATACCATTGGGGGGATACATCCAGTAAAATGCTGCAAAGACTGTGCCAAGCTACTAACTCCCCTTTGAGTGTTCCAACATTGCGTGGGCGGGATGGGACCGTACACTCCTCCCCTGAATCAGTCGCCAAAGAATTTGCTCGTTATTCTCTGTACTTTATAGAAGTACTGAGCAAATATCAAAAGATCACATTGCTGAATTCCTCAGCGATATTACCCCTCGCACTCTTTCAGATCAAATGAGAGAGCAACTGGATGCCCCCATCACGGTGGATGAACTTAACACAACTCTTGGTAATATTCGTCCGGGCCGAGCCCCAGGACCCAGTGGGTTCCCCGCTGAATTCCTCGAATCACACATGGGTGTTTTGGGCCCGCACCTCCTGGTGGCATTAGATGAAGCATACGGCCAAGTGCTGCCCTTGGACTGGTGGCATGCGGAGATTGTCCTGTTTTTAAAACCTGGACGTCCACCTGAAGACCCATCGTCGTATCGCCCGGTTTCTCTCATAAATTTCGAACCCAAGCTTCTGGGTAAGGTCCTGGCCGACCGCCTTCGTACATGCATCCTGGACTTGATCCATCCTGACCAATCCGGCTTCATGCCACATCGCTCCACCAGACACAATATACGGCGGGTCCATAACGCTCCGGCTAAGGCTCCGGAGCTGGGTTGCCCTGCGGCGACTTTACTCGCTGATATTGAAAAAGCATTTGATTCGCTAAGTTGGACGTATTTATTCCAACTCCTGGCAGCAGTTAACTTTGGCCCACGTTTTCAGGCCTACTTACGACTGCTATATACAGATCTAACTGGCTCAGTCAGGGTGACGGGTCATAGCTCGGCCCCCTTTACGATCGGCCGCGGCACGAGACAGGGCTGCCCCTTGTCAGCAGTACTTTTTGCCCTAGCAGTGGAGCCCCTGGCGGCGTGGGTACGGAGCGACCCGGTGATCAGAGGCTTTGAATGGTCAAAGTCGTGCTCTGATCGCATACCACTCTATGCTCATGATGTGCTATTCTTTATGACAGACCCTTGGTTCTCAGGCCCCCGTATCCTGCAAATACTCAGAGTATTCGGAGAAACGTCTGGTCTCCATACTAACCCCACCAAGTCAGTTCTTTTCCCGGCGTGCGGGGACCAGGGCCGTAGCACCTAGGCAGCGCAACTGTCACATTCGACTACAGGCTTCAATAATCTGGGCATTTTTGTCTCACCCTGCCCGAAAATCTCGTGGGCCCATAATAAAACCCAACTCATGTCCGGTCTGCGGGACGAAACGGCAATTTGGTCTCACCTTCCGCTGTCATTGTATGGGCGGTCAGCGATTTTTTTTTTTAAAATGATCTCCCTCCCACGTATTTTATATAGAGTTCAGAACTTTCCTTATGACATACCACACACATGGTTCTCACAAATAAATGCCATTCACAATAAATTCTTGTGGGATGGTGGGGCGATCAGGGTGGCATTGAGCATCTGCACGCGTCCACATACTGCGGAGGCATTGCGGCTGCAGAAGTCTATGCTTATTATGCATCGTCCCATTTAATAGTTAACAACGAGTGGTGGCACAATTCACCTTCAGATCCGGCATGCAAGCTGGAACATAGGGCTATGGAACATAAACCCTTCTTCAACTCCTGTACAGCCACACAAACGTAGATTTTATGCTGCCTGCTGGTAGAGTACTGATTTGGTTATGGAGATATGCAGTCCGACAGATGGGTTGGCAAGGCCGCACGACTGGTATGACGCCGCTATGGTATGGTACATATTTACGCCCTGTTGTGGCGCTGGGGGGGTTTCCAGAGGTGGGATCTGCTGGGAATATCTACTCTGGGTGATGTCATGCGGGGAACTACACTCAAATCTTTTAATCAGCTGCAGACAGTTTCAATTACACAAGACACAGTTTTATCAATATCTCGAATTGAGACGTGCACTTCACCCCCAACTAAACTCATTGGAGACTCTGCCTGGATTTCACCCGTTTGAAGGGAGATTGCTCACAGGAGACATTGGGGCACACAAAATACGCCAGATTTATCAGACACTGACCACTCACGCCCACACCACTATACATAAGACATGGGCCGCATGGCTCAGAGATTTACCAGACATGACCGATGGCGATTGGACAGAGGCCCTGGCCAGCCCCGAGGCGCGGCTGTGTCCTCGCGTTACCACCTCATCCAATTCAAATATATACACCGTATATACTACACTCGATCCCGACTGTGGTGGATGGGGGCTATTCAGTCCCCAGTGTGTCTCCGCTGCGAGAAGGAAGAGGGGTCTTTTATACACACAGTATGGAGTTGTAGTGCACTACAGTCATTCTGGCGTAGAGTGGCGTCTTGTTTAGATCATGTCCTAATATGTAACCTCCCATTCGACCCGAGACTATTTTTATTGCATAGTATTGATGGGATTGGTGGGAACAAATATAAACAGCACTTGCTCTTCCTGGCCCTCACCCTGGCCAAGCGGGACAGCGCATAGCAATGGAAGGCTGCGTCCCCCCGACAATTGGTGGTTGAAAGAAGGCCCTGGACTCTTGCATGGGGGCACAGATAGCGGGTTTTCAGGCTCGGGGTGCCCCCACAAACACAGAAAAATATGGTCCAGATGGGCGATCTATCTAGGAATAGAGTTACCGCCTCTGCCGAACATAGACCCTGTATAGAATGGCCCCCTCATGAGATGCCAGTCCCTGAACAGCTTAGAAAATATACTAATGTTCTGGTGGTCGAACATGCCCTAATTAACTCAATTTTGTGGGGTTTGAAATGCTCTGTGACATGTTTATGTTGTATTGCCTGCATGTTATGCAGGAGTTCCAGTGTCTTCACAAATGCAGGTACCTTGGATGTATCCGTTGTTTCAAATGTTCATTGCGAGCACTGGCTCATTATGTACCTTGAAAATCCAATAAAATATGTTTAAAAAAAAAAAAGTCACTTTTAAGGGCCACTTAACAAAGGACAGGGAGGAGTGCGAACTCCGGAAACCTGCCAATGGAGAGTACCTGCTCGTACAAACCACCCTCTGCATGGAACCTTATCTGACTGTGGTGCCGAGTGGAAGGGACAGGGTTTTCCTTACCAGGTTTAGGCTGGGATTGATAAGATGTCAACTTTCTTTCCCATTGGGTCATTTTATTCCAAATGAAATACTGGTCTGCCCTTGTGATGAGCGCTCCATGCAAACTCTAGCTTATTTCACCTTTTTTTGTAGGTTTGATAATAGTTACGCCAGGATGTTCCTAATCCCGCTGTTGAGGGTCACTCCTCACTCATTACATATATATCCTGGCCCTCTTGTATTTACAGAGCAAACACAAGGAGATGATGGACGGAGCACTGAAACTTTTCAGACACTCCCCCCCAGTCACAGATCTGAGTTGAATCCATCACCGTTCTTTAGCTCACTTCGCCACCCCAGTTCAGACACAGCTATATGCAAATCAGTCTTGACCCTGTGCCTCATGGGAACAGTCCAGCCCGAACTGCCAAGCCATGTCTTCCCTGGACCGGAAACAAGCATCCTGGGACCGGTTTCGGGCTAACAGCCCTCATCAGCCAGGCTAGCTTGAATCCAGTGGCAAAGTGAGCAAGGGACTCACGTCTGGGCATACCCTGCCAACTTAGGGCGAACAAAGCAAACACAAGGAGATGATGGACGGAGCACTAAAACTTTTCAGACACTCACCCCCAGTCACAGATCTGGGTTGAATCCATCACAGTTCTTTAGCTCACTTCGCCACCCCAGTTCAGACACAGCTATATGCAAATCAGTCTTGACCCAGTGCCTCATGGGAACAGTCCATCCTCTCCTTGTGTTTGCTTTGTTCGCCCTAAGTTTGCAGGGTATGCCCAGACGTGGGTCCCTTGCTCACTTTGCCACTGGATTCAAGCTAGCCTGGTTGATGAGGGCCTTTAGCCCGAAACCGGTCCCAGGATGCTTGATTCCGGTCCAGGGAAGACATGGCTTGGCAGTTCGGTCTGGACTGTTCCCATGAGGCACAGGGTCAAGACTGATTTACATACAGCTATGTCTGAACTGGGGTGGCAAAGTGAGCTAAAGAACGATGATGGATTCAACCCAGATCTGTGACTGGGGGTGAGTGTTTGAAAAGTTTCAGCACTCCGTCCATCATCTCCTTGTGTTTGCTTTGTTCGCCCGCTTGTATTTACAGTCTTTCCCCGAACCCCGAGGTCTATTTTGGCGTGGCCACCTTTCTTAAACATGCTCTACAGTTTAGGCAATCCCTATTGTTTTAATTGACTGTATTATGTCTTGTTTAATATGTTCCTGTTTTTTTACTCTGTTTTTAGCCCTTTATTGACATTTGTGTTGTTAACCTTCTTATGCACTTTATATTTATGGTTGTTTTTTTATGTGTGTTGTTGAACTGCTGGGCTTTATAGTATTTGTATTGCGCCATATGCTGCTCTTATTATTGATAATTTTGTTCTGTTTTTTACGGTGTCACTATGCTTTAATTATTCCAAGAACCCAAATAAAGCCGATGAATGAATGACCTAATAATGATCACATCTCTAATGAGTTTGAGATTAGTGTACTCTCTTCCTAAATACAGTCTCTCCCTACAGTAATTCTCTTATCGACTGAAGCAGTGTGAAAGAATGCTCTGTTCTTGTACCTTTACCATGGGGTCATATGTGAGTTGCACAAATCACCCAGTGCTGTGTTTAGTACTGCACACGAAGCTGCACTGCTTTAGATCACACACAAGTCAAGAAATCAATTATGGCTAATACAGTAAACTTTTCTTAAATGTCCAGGTGGTATACCTCGGCAAGATGAAGTCTTGTCTGTTGACTTTTATAGTAACAGTATTTTCCTCCTCTGTACTTTACCTTTTATGAGGTTGTCCTTGCATGTATCTAACAGAGCCCTAATCCACTCAAATTAAAAACAAACAGGATATCGACTAGCTTTGGTAGGCGCCTGCTGAGGCCACAATGTCGCCAATATCAATATACTCAGCTTTTCTTGTGACTTGGAACACCTTGAGATTCCAAATCGCAACTTCCCAAACTAGATTTGGGCCTAGCAGTCCAATATAAAGGCAGTTTCTTCAATTTTAAATCTGTCAAACGATGCAACATTTCAGGGCGTGGAGGGGTTCCTGCCCAGAACAGTTCCTGGTAAATTGGCTTCACACCTTTTTGCCATACGAGCAACTTTCAAATTCTTTCCATATTGAGCGAGCGCACTGGGCCCTAGCAATGAAACCCCCACCAGGGGCAACCCCCAGGCCGGGCATAGCACGCGTCTTCAGTTATAGAGATAGAGATCTGGTGCTTGAGGATGGTTAGAAAAATGAAGTAAATGAAATAGGAATACAGTTGGATCATCATTTTCCCAGATCACATGAGACTAGTCCAGAATCAGAAAAAGTTGTTTGAACGGGTGAAACAGAAACTCTGAGCCATGGATATAAAGTACATACTGCTCTACATAGCTAACTTATGGGTGCTCTTTCAGATTAAAACAATGTTTTTCTACCATCACGACCAGGCACGAGAATGGGTGGAGGAATGACCCCCACGGAATACAGAGGCTGGGAAGCACTCCTTGGGAGACCACTCTGCAGGGGAAAAACAAGAGACCCATTGACAGCCTCGGAATCGATTCCAAAGGGCCCATCTGAAGAGCTCCAGGCTTGGAGATCCGGGAAAAGACATGGCATTCCAATAAACAGAGACTGATGCAACGTCCTCTGACACAGACTTAAGTGGGGGCCAAGTTGCACAGAAACCAGGGAAGACCCCGAAGGTGCCTCGGACACAAATGACTGACCAACACAAACTGAGAAATTATATTATTGGTGCATGTTTGATGTTGCTTGTTGGGGAGGAAATACAGAAAGGTGAGAACTGTAAGCAAGAGCTGTTATTTTCATGACGGAGGGTGAGCAACAGACCTTTCCAAAGTTGGGGAAGTGGTAGTTCAGAACCCACGTCAGGGAAAAGTTAAGTGGTGGGTACGGTTAAGGGCAAAAGTTCAAGAGGTTAGTAACAAGGCACAGCACACATCAGCCAGAGACAGGAGAATAGGGAAGCCCACTGCACCATGGACACACACCATGGTCGCCACACAAGACTTCACACATATGAACCCTCTCACACTTGAACCATTGACCACTTTGTCGTGGAATGTGAGTGGGATAGGCTGCAAAATAAAAAGGGAAGTAGTGGAGAACTATATCTGGCGGCATACCCCAACCTGGTGTTGCTGCAGGCGACTTCAACAATGTTAGGAATACAGACCTCCACCGCCACCCACAACAAGGGTCATGGAGGCGGGGGCCTACTGGCTTAGCGCGATTCGTTCATGTGCAGGTCGCCTCCTCATATGGCTGGGTAGGCGAGAAGAGGCACGCTGGGTAGCAGAGGTGCGGACAGAGATGGGGGAGTTGGTCCGCACAGATGGAGATATAGCACATACATTCGCACAATACTACAGCACACTTTATACAACCTGATGGAACTGCACTGAGCGTGACATAGAAGACTTCCTTGGGGGAAGTACCGGTTCTGATCTTAGACGAAACCCAACAAGAGGCGCTGTAAGAAGACCTCACAATATTCAAGATTGGAGAGGCATTAGTGAGTATGCAAGAGATGAGGGTAAACTCCCACCTGATCTCAACCACACGAACATTGTGGTAATTCCCAAGCTGGGCAAACCAGGAGACCTCTGTGCTTCTTTATATACCCATCTGTTGGAACTGGCATTTTCTGGTTGACTAAAGCGATGCCCCAGTCAGACAGAACCTACCACTCCCATCAGGGGTGGGTGATTACACACACCGTTTAACCTGCGCTTACCCTTGAGTATCTTGGAACTGAGCAGTCAGGCTTATCACAGAGGCAATGTGTAGAGCATTAGCACAACACTCACTCACGATAAACTGAGCATCACAAAAGAGACTTCACACAGGATGTATGTAAATAACGTTTGCATTCAATACACACAATAATCAACACAACATGAGTCACCTGTATTTCTGGGCATAAATCACACTTGGAATTATCACTAGCAGTACTAGGCCTAACCGTGTTAAGACGACATCCGTAATATGCACACTTGGGCAAGATCCTATTCAAGCACCATTATTTGTGCACCCTTATGCGGTGTAACACGTTGTCGCCCCTGTAAGACAGTGGCTCTGTATATACTGCACCAAAGTAAGGTTCAGTGTGCACAGAGTCCACAGTCCCCAGAGGTTTGGCAGAGGCTAAAGTTGGATATAACCTTGCTCTCTAAAGTGGTAGCTTGGTCGAGCAGTAAGGCAGTATCAGAGGACAACATTTGTTGTACACACAGTCAGCAAATGGTCTCACACACTCAAGAACTGAACTCTAGGCCAATTGTTTTGTATATAAAAATATATTGTTGTTTTATTTTAGAACCACAAGTAGGTATCAAAATACTTTCTCAGGGTGAGATGCTTTAGTTATATACTTTCAATTTACAATAGACTTGCAAAGGCAATTGTTACAGTTGTTGCAATAGGCAACACAATTTCAACACAATGTTAACATTGAGCTCAATGAAGAATTTTATGTAAATGCGATATAAATTACTTTACGTATGATTTTTCTTACTCAGGGCTGGATCCTGGATTCAGCCCTGGTGCATTTCCTGTAAACAGTTGAAAGAATTCTGTTTTTGTTACACAGGCGATTTTTAGGAATATTTGTAAGTTTCAAAAATCGACACTTAGAAGAATTTTTGGAGAAAACCAGGCAATGTTATCCTATGGAGGAAAATCAGGTTATCGGTAAGTACAGTTGTAATTGCTTGTTAGGGTCAGTGCTAGGCACCAAGATCCAGCACTGGGATCTCTCCTGATAACAGGTGAGTAATTTCGTTTTCGGTAATCGGCCGATTTTTAGTGAATATTTCAAAGTTTCAAAACTCGACACTTAGAAGAAATTTCAGTGTAAACCAGTCAATGTTACCCTATGGAGAAAATGTAAGTTATCGGCTTTCAGGTAAGTACTCGACTGGCAGAGTTAAGGTTCTGGGCATAGACTCAGGGGTCCCCCAGGGTCAGGTAGGTACCAGTTGGTACACCCTCAGCGGCACAGGGGCGGCCGGGTGCAGAGTGAGTTAGGCCCAATGTTAGCCTATGGCGGACGGGGGGCCTTTGGTTGGTGGCTGCTGGCAAGCAGGCCACACGGCTGTGGGAGCTGGGCTCCTGGTCACTTACCCAGGGCAAGTGGGGAAGTAGTGTAGGATAGTTGTTGCACTCCCAGGGGCACTCGGGCGGCTGGGTGCAGGGTGCTGTTGAGCTGTCGGGCGCTCAATGGATTTCAATGGAGAAGCTGGAAACTGAACAACGGCTGCAAGCTCGGGCACGGAGATTCTTCAGGTGCGACCACCACTTCGAGGGGTAAGTTTGGTAGTTGGAGGATAGGTAGGCACCCCGGAGTTGGGCACAGGAGGCCGCAGGGCGCCGGGTGCAGGGGTGTATTTTTGCGTCGGGAAATCTTACCCTCTGCTGGTCGCGGTTGGAGGGGGCCCAGGTTCTGAGGCTGCAGGCGTCATCAGGATCGTCGAGGAGGGTTCTTGGGTGCTGGATTCTTGGTCAGTCGCCGGGGGGACGTCCTTGTGGTCTTTGTCCACTCAGGCACAGGCCGGGCTCGGCGGGTGCAGAGTGTGCTGGAGTCGCGGTTCCTGGCTGGCACCAGGGGATTGTTACTTGCTTTGAGCAGAACCACTGCTCGTGGGAGTCCCAGTCTGTTAGAGTCACAAGGCAGTCAGGTCCTCCGGGGTTTTCGAGGTTGCTGACCACTGGAGACGCCGGGGTTTCAGCAGGAGCAGGTTCGAGGTTAGACAGGCCTGTAGGGCTGGGGCCAAGTCAGTTGGTGTCTTCCTCTTGTTAGCAGTTGCACGGCAGGTCTTCTTTCTTCTTGTTTGTTTCGGAGTCGGGATCTGAGGAAGGAAGGTTCAGGGTGCCCCTAAATACTAGATTTAGGGGCGTTACAGGTAGGTAAAGGGCAGGGACCAATGGGTCCCTTCCCTGGGGTGGGTACACCCCCTATCCTGCCACTCTCCTTTGGGAGGGTGGCAGGAGCCTAGTCCTGATTGGGCAGGGCTCCCCATCTTCAAGATGGCGAGAGCCCGGAGATGTGCTTCACCTCGCCTCCCCACCTGAGGGGTGGGGTTGGCAGAGGCTGGCACACCCCCTTTCCTCCCTTGGTGTTTCCCGCCAGTCTTCCCGCCAGAGTGGGGGCTAGAACCGGTGGGGACCAGTTGCTGAGTACAGCAAGTGGTCTGGGAAGCTCACAAAGGCGGTATGCCTTGAAGCTTCCCCTGCCCATCCTGGGGGAGGAGACCTAGCACCTCGCCCAGGACGTGCATTGTTGCAGGCCCGGGAGAGCGGATGGCTCTCTACCCAGGGGTCCAGCAACATGTCTGCTGGGTGGCAGCCTAGGCAGCCTCTCAGGCAGGACGTGGGTTAGGTTCAGGGGGCAACTCTAAGTTGCCCTCTGTCGTGCATCTTACATTAAATCCCACACTGGCATCAGTGTGGGTTTAATGTGCTGAGAAGTTTGCTACCAAACTTCTCAGTCTTCAGTGTAGCCATCATGGTGCTGTGGAGTTCGTGCTGACGACCTCCAAGCACCATATACTCGGAATGGCAGCACTGCACTTACAGTGCCCAGGAATGGACCTGGGTACTGTAGGGGCACAGGGCTCATGCACCTGTACCCTCACCACTGGCATAGGGGACCCAGCTAGAGGGGTGACTGAGGTATGCCAGGGCAGTGGGTTTGTGGGCATGGCACACAGGGATGTGTGCCATGTTGACTCTGTGTTTTGTTCTGCACCAAGACACTCAGCCTGCAAGGGCAGTGTGTGTGTGTGTGTGTCAGGGTACAGGGCCTCTAAGGGTGGCACAATAAGTGCTGCAGCCCTTAGAGGCCTTCTCTGGTCACAATGCCCTGGGTACCTAGAGTACCATTTACCAGGGGCTGACATGTGGCCAGAGGTGCCAATTGGGTTTAGGCTGTAATGCAGTTTTAGGGAAGGAACACAGGCCCTGGGCACCTGATTGGCAGGAGCCCAGGGCACACTCAGTCAAAGTACATCAGCAATTCAGCAAAAAGTGGGGGCATATCATGCAAGAAAGATGGCACTTTCTCACAGCCCCCCCCCCCCCACACCCTCCCACTTCCAAGCACCCTTATGCGGTGCAACACGTTGTCCACACTGAGCCCACCCTAGCAATTCTTATAATTCAATGCCATGCAGTTTTAGGGTGCATCCCGGGTCACAACGATATCAGAAATATGAAAATACAACAAATTGCACACTTATTAGCAGCACTGTGGGCCGAAGCCACGCGTGTAAAACTAATGTCAAACGCAATGCTGTTCTGGCAAGAGATCAATGTGCAAGGCAACACTGCCGGCCAGTGCCGTGAATTGCAGGCGGTTCACAGACTGTCACTCCCACACACACACACACATCGCACCCATACACGGTGCAGTGGGTAGCATGCAGGTCTGTATAGAACGCACTCGCGCACATATGCACTCAGCACCCTAAAGCGGAGCACTGATACCCAGCAGGTCAGTTGATAACACACTGCAGACCCCCTTGCCCCAAGCCTCCCTCCATCCTCTAACTCACCCCAACTATCCTACACCCACAGATTGGAGAGAAACCCCCCCCCCCCTCCCCCGACACTAGGCCAGACGCTGCCGATGTCACGCGCACTTAGGGTCCCAGGGAAGCAGGTGGGGGTAGGTAGCAGTGCTAAGTAGGAGGCAGCCGTCAAATGGGGATTGACCACCACTCTGGAAGTTCACCCACAGGATGCGAAGCAGACCCAGGCTGAGGGCAATAGTCAGTCACACCAAAGGGTTCCACAAGGGCCTTCTGGCACCAGCCCAGTTCTGTGAAGCACAGGGGGGGTCACGCAGGTCTATTAACCCGCTTCCGATCGTTCTTAGAAGCGCTCTTCCCGCCCAGTCAGTTACTCTCATCACCCAGGCCCAAGCCGGGCAGTACTACCTGGCAACACAAGGTTGTCTGGGGGGGCAGGGTGAGGAATGGGCAGTTGGTTTGCCGAGCTGAGGGCCAAAAAGAAACCGTCAATGAACAGAGAATGAAGCGGGAGGGGGAGGTTCTCGAAAGAAGGAGGCACCCCGTCAGATACACTTCGATCAGAGTTGCACCCAGGCAACCCGGGCACAACGTCAGGTGTGCGCTGATATGGGTTGCACTAGACCGTTCCAGTCGCACACAACGAAGAGTTGCAATTATGTACCTCCCTGGAAATGAGGCACAATGTCCGGTGCACATTGATATGGGTCACAACAGACTATTCTGGTTGCACACAACGAAGAGTTACAAAGTCCATGCCTCCCTGGAAATGAGACACGATGCCTGGTGCGCATTGATACTGGCCGCACCAGGCAATTCCGCTCAAACACACAGGAGCAAGTTCAGCAGTGCTTCACGAGGTAGAGTGAGGCACTACTACGATTACACACTCACCTCTGAGGGTCGCAACCTGTGAATCGGACAATGCACGCAGTATGCAGTCGGCGTGTTGCACGAGAGAGATGTGGCACGATCAACAAAGCTGGCCACACTGGATGCGGCAAACAGTAAATCTGCTCACCACCAACAAGATGCTTTTGCGTGCCGAGGTCCCCACGGTGCAGGGGCCACATGGCTTGGGTGCAGGCACGATTTTGGGGGCTCTGCACCCGGCAATCCAGTCTCCAGGCACAATTCTTAATTCCACGCTGAAGTCGCACTACCAGTTGGGATCCAGCAGACAATGTGGGCACATAAGAGTGCATCGCTCTCCAGGTGTCAGAAGTAGACGGTCTCGGTCCCTCGTAGGAGATCTTTGAAGCCCCTGTGACCTCTGAAAGAACAGGGGGCAAGCCATCAAGCCCTTGGAGAGCACACTTCAGGATGCCACACAGCAGCAGGTCGTCAGCCCAGACCAACCACTATTCAGGAAGGGCACGCGGTCCCTTTCAATGGCAGTAATCCTCCTTGTGCACAACAGATTCCTCTGGCAGTGTGCACCATGCAGTTCCAGGTTCTCTGGTTGCACGTTCCCACTAGTGTATCTCTCCCCTGCTGAAGTATGGCACCAGTAGCTGTACTGTAGTGTGCCTTTGAAGTTGGGGGTGGTTCAAAGGGTCTCCCTTTGAGCCACAGATGTTTCCCCTAAATTTCAGTCGTCTGCCATGAGGCCGTGGAATACAGATCTTTGTGGGGCCATGATCCAGCGCCAGAGGCCAAGGGGCAAAACCTCTCCCTCCAACCTATACAGCCAGGCCCGCAAATGGCAGAGGCCTGTTGTTCCAGTTGCATGCCCAGTGTTTTATAGCTGTCGCTGGGGAATGCCCAGATGTGCTCCCCCTGGCTCCAGTGTGGACTGGAGCCAAGCACAAAGGCACACATAAGGTTTTAGAGCAGAGCAATGTCCACTGTCTAGTAGAAGCATTTCTACGCTAATCATGACAAAACCAACTTTACCACTGGAAAGGGTTTGCCAATGCGAATCCAATGATAGAAAACATTATGAGGCTCCTCCTCTGCAATCCACTATTGCAGCTTAAAGTAATTTCATCCCTTTCCCCATGTTAGCCTATAGAAAGGGCAAATCTCATAGATAGTGGAAACACACATGGGTATTCCTCACTACCTGGACAGGGAGCATGCGTGTGTACCTGCCCAGCCTTTCACCTACCACTCGCTCACCCCTTAAGATGTATCCTCGGAGCGCTCTAGTGGTAGGTAAAGGTCCTCTCAGGAGGGCTAGTATCTTAAAAAGGCCCCAGCCTGAGCCGAAACGCTATTGTGCACACTCAGACCTGCAATGTCAGGCTGGACACATGCTTAGAAACGTCATCGGTACAAGTGCGCACACCGGCCCGCAATGGCAGGCGGGACCCATGTTTAAGCACCATAGGTGCACGTGCGCACACACAGGCCTGCACTGGCCTGCCTAACCTATGTTTAGAAACATTAGTGGTACAAGTGTGCAGACCGGCATGCAATGGTAGGCGGGCCACAGGTTTTAACCCTCGCAGGTGCTCACACCGGCCTGCAATGGCAGGCTGGACACTGGTTTACAACCACCATAGGTGCGAGTGTTTCACACACAGGCCATCAATGGCAGACCTGACCTATGTTTAGAACTCACAGGTAAGCACCACTTCCTAATGTGTGTGGGAAGGGCGCATGCACTCTCACACTGCATTTACAGTGGGCGAGTGTTCGGAGCCCTAAGGCAACAATAAGAGAACCAGCCACACCTGGGAGGTGTCCCATGGGGGAAAGCCGACCATCTAAGTAGGGAAAACCCACATGGGGGTTTGTCCCTACCCGGACAGCGAACACGCAGGTGTACCTACCCGGCCACTCACCTACCCTGAGCTCCACCCCTCAGTATTTACCCTAGGACCGCTCTGGTGGTAGTGAAAGTCTCTATCAGGGTTGGCTACTGAGCCTCAACCTGAGCATGAGACGTGTTTGACAGGCCTTGGGAATGTGGTGTACCTTTTTACAGGGCACTCGCAGGTACGACACCTAAACCAATCAAGTGCGCATCCTATAGTGGCATGTGTAGGAAGGGCGCGCGCTCTTTCCCGCTGCGGTACAGTGAAAAAGTGCCCAGCGTCCTAGGGTCATGAAAAGAGAGTTGGCAAAACCAGGGGTACAAAAGGCAAAACGTTTCAGGGAAATCCCCCTAAGAAGGGCCATGTCCAACACCAGCTCTCTCTTAAATACTGAGTGTAAAATTCTGGAGTAAACTCTGGCGAATAGAGTGGCCAAAGTAGTAACCACCTTGGTCCATGTGGACCAAGCTGGGATCATGGGGGAGAAGGGCGACGCAACTCCACATATGGTTGGACATACTTAAGGGTGAAAAGGAACCATGGGCCATATTGTCCCTAGACACCGAGAAAGCTTTTTACTCCATTGATTGGAGCTATATGCAGCTGTCCCTGAAGAGGTTTGGCTTTGGGCCTAAATTCTGTACCTGGGTAGACCTACTATACAGAGCACCTACGGCAACGGCGAGGGTGAACGGGGCAACATCAGCAATATTTGCATTGGGAAGCTGTACGAGAAAGGGGTGCCCGCTTTCTCACTTACTGTTTGCATTGTGTCTGGAACCATTGGCATCTTGGGTGAGATGCAGAACAGACAGAACAAGCTTCCCTGACAGGAGAAATGAACCAGAAAAAATATTGCTGTATGCGGTTGACGCTTTGATTTACCTCACAGAACCACTGATCTCGAATCCATCAGTCTTATTAGTGTTCAGAAAGCTTGAGACGTATTTGCTGTACCGTATCAACCATTTCAAATATTTGAAAATTGTGATAATGGTGGGGGAGGGTCAGATTCATGTAAGTGAATCCAGACAGGTTCCTGAGGCAGTTCTGGGAAGACACAGAACGTTGGGCTAAGTTCCCACTCACCTTAACGGGTAGATTGTCCATTATCAAGATGATCACATGAACCAAATTGCTATATATTCTGCAAAATACCCTCTTTCCAATACCAGAATCTTATTTTGATGAAATAGATGCAGTACTACGTACTCTACTTTGGGACGGGGGCACCCCTGTGGGTGGCCTTGCTGACCATGTACTGCTCGGTCTACAGCAGTGGCTAACACTGTCGGACATGAGGGCATACTGTAGGGCAGGCCTCTCCAACGAGTAGCTTATGAGCTGCCGGTAGCTCTCCAGCTACCTGTAAGTTGCTCTCCTGTGTACAGCACAGCCTATTAAATTAGAAGCTTTTGCTTGGTTGAATTAATATACATATAGCAAAATTGAGTGTGTGTATTCAAGATGAAAATGTGTTTATTCTCCGAGCTCATGATCTAATATTTGAAGAAAAATGGCAGAATTTCCAAAATATATTTAAAGTTGATATTTGAATGAAAAATCATGTGGCATTGAGGAGACGTTTTACAAATGTTATTACCTTGGTCCCAGAGACATTATTGCTATGGTTGCTATGTACTACCCATGTGGAGGCATTCCATATTGACAAAGCCTTTTTTACATTACTGCTGGCAACCATGCCTGATGCACTAAGGTGATCGCTGTTAAAAATCTTGCATATGGTGCCCACTATTGCAATATTATCTAATGTGAACACTGTTACAATACAAATAATATTAGTAGCTCTCGATGAGTTTCATTGAACATAAGTAGCTCTTATTACAGAAACTGTGAGAGACCCCTGCTATAGGGCCACCCAACTTCAAGTTGTCAATGAATGGGGGTTCACCTCGCAAACAGAACTGGCTCGTAGGACAGAAATGAGGAAGGCCACATACTTGTACTTTGTCTATGGGAGAAAGCAATCATAGATACCTGCCTCGGCCGACACAGGCATCTCTGAGAGCGTGGGACGATGCCTCCAAAGCTTTTGGCTTGCAGGGTAAGATCACCCTGGCTACACCACTATGGAAAGGGAGCCTGCTAAAGGAGGTTGGTAAACTTGCATGGTTTAAACACTGGGAATTGTTTGGATTAGAATCTCTGGGAGACGTACTGGAAGGAGGGGAAGTGAAATCATTTGAGGCCCTACAGCAGGAATTCAAACTGACATCCTCCCAGAGATTCCAGTATCTCAGGTTGATGTGCACCATGCAGGCAGAGGAAATCCTGGGGTTAGATCGCCCAGAGCACAGTCCATTAAAAAGCTAGGTACTGAGAGGGGCAATTACTGACAAACTGGTTTCCCAGCTGTACTGCATCATCATCATCAGTAGCACCCCAGACAACCTCCGAAATCTACGCTCAAGATGTGAGGCAGATTTAGGGGTCTTAAAGGATATTGACTGGGAGGCAGCCCTAATGCACCCTAAAGAAGTGGCAATACTGGCAAGACTGAGATTGACCCAATTTAACATCCTGCATAGGTCATACTATAAATCGTACCAAACTATTTAAAATGGGGAGGGCTGTGGACCCCTACTGTTTAAAATGCTTAATAGAAGAAGGCACACTCATACACTTGCTCTGGAGCTGCTCCAAGGTGAGCAGATACTGGGGGGAATCATTTAGGAAATGGAAGACATCTTGGAAGTAGACAGACCCAAGATGCCCCCTCTGGTTTTATTGGGAATCCCAAATGATGTAGACATCCCCTGGGCACAATTATTGTTTTGTATGCTGTGTTTCTTAGTCGAAAAAAGAGATGTGGCAAAACTTTGGAGGGAGGCAAATGCGCCAACAAAACTTATGTGGCAAGCAGGAACGAACAGATGCATGGAGGCAGAAAGAGTGGTGTATGAAGGGAAGGGTGCCCCTGAATATTCGACAAGGTGTGGGTGAAATAGCGGATATATTACGGATTGGATGAGTACTCGATGGCTCCGTGTTCGATAGTACGCCCAGCTAAATATCCCCCGAGAGACACCAGCAAAGCAGTGGGGAAGCATAGAACCATGGGACTGTGCACCTTTTTTGCACTAATGAAGAAGACCAGGGTGGGCAAATGAGGTGTTTCGATGCTGAGGCAATCATTTCCTCATACCACTGTTGTGTGCATTGTATGTTTTCTGTGGCAATAAAATGATAAAAATAGTTAAAAACATTGCAGCATTACATGCCCTCTCAGTAGACACTAAGAATCATTATGCCGTCATGATGGTCTTGTGGGATTCTGTGGGGGATTTATCTAGGTTTGAGGAGCCTAGTGGAAGATATTCCTGAGGGTAGTGCCCATGACTCTGTGGCCTGTAGTATGAAATGTTGCTTGCAGGCGCATTTATGTAAAGATTTATGACATTGAATTATTTTAATCCATTGTATTCCTCTATTAGTGATCTGTTTGTGGCACAACTGTGCAATGAGAATTTGTTCTTTAAATTAGGTTTCAAAGAGATTTTTTTTAAAACAGGAATATGTGTACAGTAGAAGAGAGAAGTGAGTGGGTGTTGTAGCATTTAAATGAGACAATGATATAAAAGACATAATAGGCCTAATGATGTTGTGAGTCGTTTTCTATAAACCTTGTATTTAATTTTAGGGGACCGCAGCGAGCACCAAGAACAAACTACCAAATCTCATCACCTCCATGGAAACTACTGGAGCCAAAGCTCTGGACGATTTTGCTGACAGTATCAAGGTATGTTCCAGTTCCCAGCCATGGGGTTGGGTTGCAGATCCATGCAATGGGAACTCTGGCTAGGAGGCAGCTTTTGTAGGAGGATTGCCACCAAATGCTACTGTCTGGAAGAGAAAGGGCTAGTCCTGTTTTATGAGATGTCAGTAACGAACAAAAATATCTGGGTGTCAAACCATAATTTGTATAGCAATTGGAAGCAAATTAGCATCAAAATAATGTGAGGCAGACAAACTCCAATATGTGGAAGTTGAAAGGCAATTTCCACAGTATATTCAGGTTTAGGAACAAAATACCATCTGGTAGGGGGAAAGGCCAAGCAGCCATCTGAGAACAGGGATAACTTCCAGTGGTTGTGGTGGGGAAGAAACCCTGCCATCTGAGAAAAACAGGGGCAGAACACAGCACCTAAAAAGGTGTGGTCTAAACCTATACCATTTGAGTGATTAGCAAACCTCACTATCTCGGTAGGGAAGCAACATTTATATGCCAAGAGTGTTACATTGCATTGTCTTTTGGAAAGGTCCGTGGGAACACCCCACTGTTTAGCTATTGGGCAGACTTCACAGCATGTGACAAAAATCACTTGAGTAGAGGTTTAGGATTGAGTTAGGTACCACTTTCGTGTGAAGGTGTGGAGTTGAGAGAGGTTGGGCAGGGGGATTAGGGCACAGTTTTTTGGGGGGAAATAGTTGGCTGAGAGGAATTTCCTTTCCCTGTGAAGTGGGAGCTGAATTAATGAAACATAGGCTTTTTACTTGAAGCATAATGTGGGATGGGGCTACAAATGCAGAAACAGTACTTTGCAATTTCTTTACTCTTGTTGGTAGGCTTGTTTATATGAATGGAATTTGAGTAGTACAAGGTGACGTATCAAGCTGCATGTTCACCAAAATGTTGGTAAGCTGGCAAGATTATAGACTTTTCAATGATTCTGTAGGGTTGCCTTCTTCTTTATCACTACTTTTAAAATGGTTTTGAGCAAGACCTCTGCCCTCTTTTCACAGTCAATACTAGATGACCTTTTTTCCGCTCACATTATTTTCTATTTTAAATTTGTCAAGTTTTGACCATTTAGGACTTCATTAAAAAAAAAGCTTTCTGATGGATACTTCTACCTTCAAAGTTCCCACTTTTGAATACATTTGTCACCTCCTGCATATCCCAGACACCAGATTGGATCCAGAAACTTCTGACCTATCTCTCAAGCACTGCCATGGGGCTCTGGCTCTGTCTCAACACTGGAAGCAGGGTTGTGGTGACATCAAGGGAACCTTATAGCACCCACCATAGTACACTGATGTCAATTTCTTTCTTTTCGACACCTTTAAAAATGGATTCTGACATTCTCCCCTCAGGTTTCAGGCAAACCTTTCTCTCAAAATAGTCACTAAAAATAAAAAAATGCAGTGTGTTGGGAACATGTCTCCCCCAGAGAATCAGTGATGAAGGTCTGTCACAACTTCCAAATGTCAGTTATTAACCTCCATGGCGACTGTCTTTGGTGCCTGGGTTCTACGCACAATTCTAGATCGAGCAACCAATATCTTAATATGAACCCTGAGACAATCAAGGGAAGGGAGGCTAAACTCAATATGGCCTGTGCCCCAAAAGATGATTGTCGAGATCTGTGTTTGTCGAGGTCAAAATGCAGGTTTGTTTCCTGCTCTTTTCCTTTGTCCAAGTCGTCCAAGAGGCGATTGCATGGTAAGTCACCACCATGTTCTTCTCCCATAGCACCATCTTGTCTGAACTAGAATTAGTGCAGATTCTTTCTCCTTAGGTGTTGCTGGGCTACCTTGATTTCCTGTCTATGAAGAATGGCTTGGCGGAACTGACCACAACTCTGGCTGTAAACAGAACAGTGGCTTTGCATTACAGCCCAGCACTGGAGACCTGGCATTTCTTTCAGTCCACCTTTTGCTGTAGAGTCCTGTGGTGTAGGCTTCCTCCTCCACTAAATTCAACCCGGGATTCTTTACTATTCACCTGCAGATTGCAAAATACTGGAAGGGGTGTTGAAGAAGGTGTTTGCTATGGGCAGCCTGGCATTACATTCATGCAAGGTTGGCTGCCATCTTGGCGACTATACCTATGCCTTGTTGTATATGGCAGCAATGATTGTTCCCGACCTTCATGACCTTGTGAAGGATCATTTTGCGGAGGTCGCCTATGACAGTCAGGACGCATCCAGGCATATTATCTGAGTGGTTGTGGACATGACCGATTCGGTGGCCAGAGCTATGGGGTGCTCTGTATCTCTGTGCCATCATGCCTGGCTCAGATCTACATTTTTCTTTGGGGATGTCCAGGCTACATTGATTGGCATACCATTTTTTGGCAAATGTCTCTTCAGGTGCAAGGCAGATTCAGCCTTGGAGCGCTTTAATGCTTAGAGTGGCGTTGTACTGTCTCTGGGGCTTCAGTGCCTGGCAAAGGACTTCAGCCAGTTTCAGGAAATTTTAGGGTTTTTCTGAGGTGTTCCATTGCAGGCAGTGCCAGCCCTCGCTGGCCGCCAAACATCAGCAGAATTCCTTTGTGCGACAATACAAAGGAGGAGGCAAGGGAAGTGGTAGCCTGACTTAGCCTTCCCCCGCCTCCTTTTCCCCCTCCTCAGCACCCCCAGGGAGGCTGCTTTAGATCGTCCCTGAAGGAACATGCATGGCCCATGGGAGGAAGAGGAGGTATCCACTTTTCTTCAGACCTGGAAGGAGTTGACTTTGAACCAATAGGTCCTTCATATTGTAGAAGGGGGTATACCTTATCCTTCCTGAAGCAAATCCCTTATATCCCTCTTAAACAGTCCCTTCAGTCAGATCATCTGCAGATACTGCAGCAGGACTTGGCAGCCCTGCTGCAGATAAGAGTGGTGTAATTGGTTGCTGTGTAGAAATTGAGAAGGGATTTCTAGACTCAGTACTTCCTGGTTCCCATGAAGGACGGCGCTCTATGTCCAGTGATAGACCTCAGACGCCTGAGCTTTTACCTATGCAGAGAGAATTCAAGATGCTGTTTCTGGCTCACTTTCTTCTGGTGCTTGTAGCCAGCGACTGGATTGTGTTCCTCTACTTGCAGGACACTTACTTCCACATACTTATCCTGCTGTTGCACAGGAGGTACCTGCTCTACATGGTAGGGTCCACTGATTATCTGTTTATGGTCCGTCCCTTTTTGAACTGACATGAGCACCTTGAATGTTTTTGAAGCTAATGGCAGTAGTTGTTGCCCTTCTCAGGAGGTTGGGGACTCCCACTCTTCCTGTATTTCAACGATTGAATGCTCAAAGCCAGGTGACCACAGCTGTTGTTACACCACTTGCAGGCAACATCATCCCTGATCTTCTTCTTGGGATCTTCCATCAACATGCCCAAGTCTCTCCTCGAATCCTCTCAGTGCCTCCTGTTCATGGAACAGTACTAAATACAACATTGCTACAAACCTTCCATCTTCTGCAGAGAATCCGGGACATTGGCGGTATGATTCTGATATTTTGGATAGAGGTTTGGTTCCTGACAGTTTCACGCCTACTGGGTCTGCTGTCTTCCTGCTTCCTTTAAGTTACGCATGCAAACTGGCACATGAGGCCTGCCTCTGCAAGCCGTGGTTCCAGCATGAGGGAGATCTGACGGACAATATTTTGATCTCCAGGGACACTGCAGTGAACTTGAACAGGTGTTGGGAAGAGGAAAGCCTGTTTCAAGAGATTTCCTCCTGCCCTACCCTTCTAGCTCTGGCCAAGGTGGTGACAAATGCAGCCACCCTTAGGTGGGGTGCGTATATATGGGAACTAGAGATGTGAGGAACACACTTCATATCAACATGCGCGAACTGAGGGAAGTTCTGCTGCCCTTCCTCCCTTCCCTGCTAACCCATTGAGAACTTGAATTGTAATATGACTGAGATGTGGTACATTAACAAATTGATAGGAGTCGGGGTCTCACCTTCTCTGTCATGATGCATTGAGGCTCTACACCTAGGCATACCAGCAAGGAATGTGGCTAATATCCTATCATTTGACCAACCACCTCAGTCGGCGTCAACAAGCCGACTAGAAGTGGTGTCTTCATCCAGAGATGTTTTTTTGCCCGTGGGGAACACCTCAGGTGGACCTCTTTGTTGCTCACTGCAATGCTAACTGCCCTGTGTTCTGTGCTCTCCAGTATCAATACCCAAAAAAGGACCCCCTGCTTCAATTAAGGTTCCTAGGGCAGGGCAAAACTATTAATGGAAACAAAATTCCCTGGCAACCTTTCTTTTCCAAATCAGCGCATCAATCTCCCTACACACACCGCTGTATGGCCCCAGAGGGTTATGTTCTTTTGTTTATAATTTTATTCTTATTTTCACTAGCATATCTACAATTTCATCAATTACTTTTCAATATATTCACACTGGTTTCATATATCCAGGCTTTCTGTCCTGGCTGTTCTCAATGCAGGTCTGCTTAGAAACATGACTTTTCAATCTTAAAAAACACTTTATTCTATAAACATCCATACTTCATACATCCAGAAACTTTTCATGCATCCACACACACACACACTAAAACAGTTTCTTATGTCAATATCAACATTGGTATTGCGTATTTTGTTTGTCATTCCATGCTTTAACTTTCTACAATTTTCCTTTATACATTTTTCTCCTTCTATATATGTCAAAGTATGATTACCCAAGTTCAGTTTTCACGCTCTACTGTGACTTGAATTTAATATCTTCGATGCGCATTTTGGCGTGAAACGCCTTCTTTAGGAATACCACCAATCAAGACCCCACTCTGGCCTCTTTCCTTACATATAGGGAACAAAGGGTATGTTGGGGCAACCACCAATCAGAGAGGTTCACCCTCCCCTGTGGAGTTCCCCAGGGGTCAGCACTGTCCCCAACACTCTTTAACATTTACGTGACACCTCTGGCTGAGTTAATCAGAGGACATGGCTTTTCGCTAGTGTCCTATGCTGATGACACCCAACTGGTCATTTCCATCTCTTCCAACGTTGACACTATTGTGGGAAAATTCCACAGCTGTCCAAAACATATCATGGACTGGATGCACCAGAACTATCTCAAACGTAATACCGGAAAAACTGAAGTGATGAAGTTTGGGGCTGGTGCACCGCTCTGGAACCAGGATTGGTGGTCAGCAGAGGCAGGAAATTGCCCTGTAACCGCAGGAAAGGTCAGGAACTTGGGATTCTTAATGGACAATCAGCTGAGCTTTCAAGGCCAAATTAACCAGCTTACATCAGCGTGCTTCTTCCAGCTGAAAGTCCTGCGTAAAATCTTCCCTTTTATTCCTCCTGATTTACAGACATCAGTTGTCATTGCCTTGATCCTTTCTAGGATTGACTACTGTAATGCCCTCTACATGGGCATTAATAAGCGGCAACTCTCAAAACTGCAGTGTATCCAAAATGCTGCAGCCAGAATGCTGTTGAATATTCCTAAGTTCCACCATATATCTGGCAGCATCAAAACCCTCCACTGGTTGCAGGTACAACAGCGAATTGAGTTTAAAGCTTTGTGCTTGGTACATAAAACCCAGTTTGGTGGTGGAGCGGCAGATCTACAGAAACTATTTCTACAGTACACTCCTCGGCGCAACCTTAGATCGGCCAACAAAGGTCTAGTCCAGATTCCCAGGATACACAGAGCTAGATGGGGGAGTAGGAGCCTGACATACCGTTCGTCTAAACTATGGAACCAGTTACCTGACGATATCCGACTCCAACCGTCCAGACTTCGTTTCAGGAAGTTGCTGAAGACGTGGCTATTTGCTAGGCAGAAGTAATGTTCCTCTCCTGTGCTAAACCTGTGTCCTCCCTTAGCGCCAAGACGCCTCGGCATTCGTGCGCTTTATAAGCATATTACTTACTTGCTCTGTTTCCCGAAACCTGCAAAAGTCAACATAATACCCTACTGAGCCGCACACCCTTTTATATCGACACATTTGACAATACCTATGTTATATAATGGAGAACCGCCACCTACCACAAAACCTTCACCAGACTATTCACTTTCACCAGTACTGAAAAACAATTGAAAACATATTGAAAAAAATAGATAAATCAACCTTACTTCCCAAAGGACACCAATTGTCACCTCCATGGCAAACATACTCCACAGTGACTAATCACACCCTATGTGTTGTCTATCCACTTCACACACAATTCGATTGCCTACCATCCTCGAGGAGGATGCAGTACAAACGGTCCTCGAGAAACAATTTACAGCAAAACATCCAATGGGGACCGGGTAAAGTCCTTACTGTGGAACAAAGCAAAACAAGCAAGTGAATAGGGCCAATAGGGCGACAGAAAAAAATGTAAGGGAGGATAACACTCTACCTGTGCAGTTCGTCAAAAGCAGCACAATGCGTTCTTCTAAAGCTTCTTTGTATGCAGAGAACACCTTCTGATAGATGCGGAGGTAATTTATGTGTGTTCACATTACATCCTGCTAAATACAAAAAGATGATGGCATTAGAATCCTGCCCTGAACCTTACTACGTCCGGTATTTAGTTACTATCCCAATCTATTTTATGACAGAAGAATTCTGTCTCTGACCAGGATAATGCTCCATATCACTCCCTGACCTCCGAATTGTTACTTAGGCTAACTTTAACCCATTCCAAACTCCAACCGTGTTTCGGCCAAAATGTTATATGGACATAAATATCTAACAGTCTCAAATCCCCGTTGCCTTGAAACTTTTACATACATAGAATAGGGAATGAAAACAAGTCCTCATGTCTAAGGTTCAAGACATTACACATCCTGAGAAATGAGTCTCTTTACCTCCACTATCATTGGACACAGCCTCTTTCAAGCCACCAGCAGCGGCCAGTGTTTGTATCCTCTTCTTAAATGCCAAAAACCATGCATCTTAAATACCCGGAACTGACTATTGTGCTGGAATTCGCCTTTATCCTTATGTTGCATCTCTACGGTGGCCATCTTGAAACAGACCAGAATCTATGAAACAACAATTTTACCAATGTGTCCGACTTACATTCTCGAGGCAAGAGACAGGTTGAGCTCCAATAGTGCACCTAAGCATACCTGGATAGTATAATAGATGTTCCATATAATCTTATATATTTCAGTGCCCACAATATTATATCGTACTGGAGCCTAAGTAGCTCCTTATTCACTAGTTCTTTCGCAGCCATCTTGAAATGAGCAAGAGTCGATCTACAAACATATTTCCAGATGTTAAATGAAAAAAATCCATCATAAAGCGACGCTTGCCAATCACACCGAATATACTCGTGATGGCCTACTTAACATGTTACGTTATCAGCTATAGCGAATCGCGTTCTCCCTAGGGATTTCACTGTTCAAACCCCAAATATGAGTGTCTAATGTAAAGATCCGAAAGACCTCTCAAAGGTTTCTTGTCTCTGCTTGATCCATCCCTTCCTTAACGATGACATTCTCAATAATGAGCCACTTGATTTCCTCAGATTGATGTCCCTTCTCTATATAATATTTTACCATTGGTGCATTTGATTTGTGTCTTGACCGCAGATCTGTGTTCCGTAAGAGGAGTAGAGAGACTGTGTCCTGTTTCGTTTACATCGCCATACCCACAAGGACATATGAGTAAATAAATGACATTCTTTGACTTACAATTGGTAAAGGTTCTTAGTTGTAGCATATATCCATTATGTGTATAGCTCTCTGTCTCAGTGGCACTGTTGCAAGCTATGCACTGGCTACACTTATGATTCCCCTTTACAGGATATTTGCTGTCAATGTTTTTCTGAATAATCGTAACCTCCTTAGGAAGCCGAGATCTTACAATGTTATCCTTCAAATTTTGATTTCTGCGGTGTGTAAACCTGGGTTTGTGAATTTTGGCATTCTCCAAATCACTATTGAGGATATGCCAGTTCGAAATTTTAATTTGGCGTATCCTTTTATTCAATACTAAATGTCTGGTAACACATACCAATTTAGAGTCACTTTGTTGATTGTTTTTCCACAGTAAGTGTTCTCTGTCATCGGATCGTGCTCTTTTGTATGCCTCTCTAACCAGTCTTTTCGGATAAACCTGTTTGACAAATTTTTCTTTCATAGACACTGCTTTTTCATAATAGTCCCTAGGATTAATACAATTGTACCTTAATCTTGGCCAAAGGGAATTCTATGTTTTTGGTTCCTAGGATGGAAGCTGTTGAAGAGAGGAAAGTGTTACATGCCTTTGGCTTGACAAATTAGTCCACTTCCAGTTTGCCTGATTTCTGGCAAATCCATATGTCCAGGAATTCAACCGGTTACTTACTGATATTGGCTGTAAATTTCAAATTCTGATTACATAAGTTTAGCCATTCAATGAATTCTTTCAAATCCTTTTGTTCTCCTGCCAGATGAAAAAATTATACTCTGTGTATCATGACCATGTTTTGACTGAGTCTAAAAAGGGAGCTAGTTCATTGTGAATATGTTTACCTTCAACATTTCTCATAAAGATGTTTGCTATACTGGGCGCACAAGAAGCACCCATACTAATTCCCTTTGTCCATTGGTAAAGTGTACCCCCGAATTTGCAGGTGTTTTCTTGAAGGACAGTTTTCAGGCATTCTGTATTAAAAGCCCCTGGTGCATCTTTCAAGTGCTCCTGCATAAACCGGTATACCGCATTGATAGCTTCATCTTGCGGGATGTTGCTATATAATGCCTTTATATCTAGAGTAACCAAAATGTTTGTATGTTCATTAAAGTTCACCCCTTCCTTAGATGTGATCATATGCCTCGTATCCTTTATGTATGACTTAATGAGAGGAACTACTGGGCGCAAAAAGGAATCGACATACTTGGATACTGGCTCAGTGATAGACCCTTTTGTGGTGACTATGGGTCTATATGGAGGATCTCGTTGGTCTTTATGGCTCTTAGGGACTCCAGAGATACTTGTCATCCGTGAATTGATGACATTGAAGAATTCATATTCTTTTGTGCAGATGATACCTGCATTCAGGGCTCCAGGGGTGAGCTGTTTTTGTGGATTTGTTTTAGAGACTCTACTGGTTGGATCAGCTCCAGTAGTGGTATAGTCTTCTGTGTTACTCAACAAAAGTGTCATCTTATTGACATGATCATCTGTGTCCAATAACACTATACCTCCCCCCTTGTCCCTGTTGTTTACTGTGATTTGTTTGTTCTCTATTAGGGCTTTTAAGGCTATATGGTGGTCTTTTCTAAATTTGGGACTGGTTTTGGGATATATCTAGTGCAGGCCTTCAATTTCTTAAGCACAACCCTCTCAAAAATGTCTACTTCTGGGTCCATGTGTTCTAATGGGGGAGTAAATGTAAAGGGTGGCGAAATGCCAGAAGCATTGAACTGCATCAAGTCAGACAACCCTGTGTCTTCAAAAAACATCTTCAGGCGTATCTTCCTGACACAGGAAACAATATCCTGAAAGAGTTCAAATTTATCTGAAAGAAACACATAGTGATAGATTCCTTACCTTAGAATATCCCCAGGCGTCAGACTGGATCCGGAAAGTTTTCGTCAGCAGTACCCCTGCGCTTCGGTAGGTGGCGTCGTACGGCTCCGCGTCCGTCGTTGGCGTCGTGGTTGCCGAGATGACGTCGCGGGCGCTACTTGGACGCCGCCTACGCGCGCTGACGTCAGTTATTTCTTTTTCCGCGCCAGCAATAGCAGATCCGGGAAGAGCAGGAACCCCCAGTCAATTTTTGACTGACTTTTTGAGGCTTTTTGTCTCTATTTTTCATCGAGTCTTCGACTCCTGGTGCAGTTAGGATGCGCGGTTTTAAGTCCTGCAGGGACTGTCACTGTTAGAAACGGGTAGCGTGGTGCAGAGCGGGCGGGCCAAACTCCGGAGGAAATGTGTAAAGCATCTGCGCAGCACACTCACAGGCGACACACCAGGCACACTACAAAAGGAGACCACACCAGGTTAGGTGGAAAAAAACAGCATATGTATTATGCAGAACATGTTAGGATATTATCACAGGTGCAGATAACTGTGCCAACCGGCACCGGGTATCGGTTCACAGGGGGGACTATTTACAAGGCAGGGCCAATCGGGCCGCTGCCAGAACCATCACCAGGACAAAGAAAGAATAAATGCAAAGTCCATCAGCATTAGGCCACATTGGCATCAGACCTGAAAGGAAAACATGATTGCAGGCCATGAGGCGTCACCTGAGGCATAAAGACGTCGTCCGGCATTGGGGAAGAAGCATTAACATTGAATGCTAAACCATCAGCAGTCAGCCTTAGGGGAAAAACATTATCAGTAACATAGAGCATTAGGCCGGAACAACCACAGTAGGCATAGACCTGTGAACATCACATTAAACATGCCCATTAGCATTGGCATAATCATAAGCATAGATGCAACATTAGGCAGGACTCCAACGATATAAGCCTGCGGGGGAAAACATTATCATTAGCATTAGGTATAAAAGCACACTAGGCACATCCTGAGCCTGGGGCATAAAACATGTGAACATAGGGCATAGAAACACATTTAGCATGTGGCTCCTCCTCCGCAGGAACCCACTAGGCCTACCATCAGCACTGCAAACCTGAGGGAAAAGCTTTAAGTAGCATCCTAGGTACAAATGCATTATGCAACCATATTATGCCAATAAATCATATGGGGCAATAGGCTTCGCCAGCATAACCGCAGTTCAGCCCCAGTCGGGGCACAACACTGAGACTGGCCCCAGGCCAACTGGCCTCTCTCGGGGGCTCAAATGCCCTATGTCCCACACAGTCAGGGTTGGCTGCAAGGGCGGCGAACACAAAGGTGCGCTAGGGTAGGAGGGTCCCTCACTCCTCTCTCTTTCCCTTCTGGGTAATCCAATGCCCCCAATGCGAGGCAGCTGCCCCCTGTCCTGCGAGGTAGCTGGGTAAACCCAACAAGCACTGGCGCCAACAATGCAGCGATGGGAGCCCCACTCCGGGCTCTAACAGGAATCTGCCCACAAGAACACTGGCACGGTGGAGCCCCTCTTCTGGGACTCTAGAATTTCCCAAAATGCCTCTGTCGTGCAGCTGAGGGAGGAAACAAGTACTGGGCACGTTGGAGCCCCCCTCCTATGGGACTCTAAACACAACCAATGCCCTCCAAAGAATACTGGCACCGGGGGCTGGCACCGACAATGTGCCCCGACATACCCCCCAACCACAGGATGACTGAGCCCCACTCACCGGCAGTCTGAGGCCCCTCTGGATGTCTCTGCAGTCTCCGGGCACCGGCAATGTGCCCCGACAGGTCCCGCTTCTGGGACCTGTCCTGGCTTCACCCTCAGCGGAGCCTTCTCCTCGTCAGCAGCGCGGAGGGGCAGGCACCGACAATGTGCCTCGGGCCCCATCCGCCGCAGGACTCCTCCTTGGCAATTTACATATCGCGCTCACGAGGCGCTAGGCGGCAGGAAAGTTCTTGGGCTGAAATTAAGTTGTAGCGCCCACAAAGCCCTAGGTCCCACACCATAAAGTGGTAGCACTCCCCTTCACTGGCAATGAAATATAGCCCTCCCGAGGCGCTAGGGAGCAGGCAGGAAGGCACAGTCACTGGAAATATAGCGCTCTCGCAGCACAGCGCTGCAGATGTCAGCTCCTCACCTCCTGGGCAATAAGATAAAGCGCTCTTCTTCTCCAGGCGCTAGCCAGCAGGCAGGGATGGTCAGTCACTTCAAATGTAGCGCTCCTCTTCTGCTGGGCACAGTTATAGCGCTCTCGCAGCAAGCAGAGCACAGTCAATGCAAATATGGCACTCCGGCAGCCCAGCGCTGCAGGACCCACGCACCTTCTTCTCCTGGGCAGGGCTGGAGGCAGCGCTCTCCTGGTGCAAGAATAAGGTTGTAGCGCTAAGTCCCACAAAATAAAGTTGCAGCGCTCCTCTTCCCCTGTGGCACAGTTATAGCGCTTTAGCAGCACAGCGCTGCAGGCATCAGCTCCTCTCTTCTCCTGGGCAGACCACGTGCTCACAGGGTGCTAGGCAGCAGGCAGCTGGCAGTAAGATATAGTGCTCACCAGGTGCTGGGCTTAGGACGGCAGGAGAGCAGGCAGGCAATACTGGGCAAGATCAGCAGGCAGTGGGTACTCCTCAGAACAGGACAGCAGCTCCTAGAAGCAGTCATCTCCCATAAAGTGGCACTCCTCCTGACACAGCAGTCTTCACTCCAGTAAAGGGCTCTCACTGGCCCTGTGGACAGCGGAGGGGTGCAGATGGGCACAGGGGCCAGCACACAGGCCCAATGTGGCGGTACCTCCTGGCAGAGTGTCCCCTCTCATTCAGGTCCACGCTCAGTCTGAGCACATGGAGGCCCAGCTCCCCTATATATACACCCCCCCTCACACCACCTACCAGAAAGGGCCAGAACCTTCTAGAAGGTTCCCTGGGAAACCGGTCCCAACTGGTTTAGGGGGAGGCGTAGAGCACCCTGGCTGCCAGGATTCCCTCCGAAAGCTGGGGGCTGGGAGACAGACAACTAGACTGGCAACCCACCGCTGGCAGGCAGGCACAAGCAGACAGGAATGGCGTCCATTTTAAAAATAACATTTTACAAAGGTGCATTTCTACAATGGTGGAAATAAAGGTGAATACACCATTGCACAGCATTTATTATTTTCCGTTCAGACACACCATGTCAGTAAAAAGGCTAGGGGGAAAAGCGAAAAATTCAGGGAAAAAGGGCCAAGTCCAACAGTCACCGTATGATGTCGGTGACGGACCCGCACCGTGTGTGTCTTTTCTGCCTGGGGCGCGACCACGACCCCAAGTCGTGCCCTGACTGCCGGGCCATGGCGCCGAAGTCTTTGCGGGAGCAATCTCAAACGTTGCTGGAAGCCCGGCAGTCGGCTCCACGCCGTTCGAGGTCCCGGTCCCGTGGGAGGTCGAGGGACCGTGCGCGGAGTCATCAGCATCAGTCTTCGGGATCCAAGTCTTTGCACACGGGGTCAGGTAAGGCAAAGCACAAGAAGTCGAAGAAACGCCATTGTTTTCCGACTTCCCCTTGCCGGTCGCGCGACGCGGCTGAGGGTGCGGGTGGTGCCTCCGGCGGAGCCTGTGCAGTCGCCGCCGGCCTACCCACCCTTCCCGGGTCCGTCGGCGACTCCGGCCCAAATACAGGAATTCCTGTCGGCCATGGCTCGCCTCTTTGGGCCGTCTGGTCCCGCTGGTGCGCCTTCGGGCCCGGCGGTCCCGGCTGGGGGTCCTCGCCTTTCCTCGCTGGCGGCGCCAGCCCCGGCGTCGCTGTCTGCTCCGGCCTCGGTGCCGCAGGACCCCCCCTGGATCCAGGCCTGGATCCCGGTCGACGCCGGTTGACCTTATAACACCTCCACCGACGTCGACCCCACCGGCACCACTTCTGACGGCGCCCGCTCCTCGGGACGACGTCAACCCCGGTTTCAGCCCCGAAGTGGACGCGGCGTCGATCGATGCCGTTTTCGACGTTGCTCGGGGATTTCTATCCCCATGTCCCTGCTCCTTATTTTAGGCCTGTTGAACAGCCTGAGGAGGTAGGGGAGGACTGGGAGGGGTCTGAGGACCCTCTCGCAGCTGCTTGCGCGTCTGAACAGGACTGGGCTGAGGAGTTGGGGGACGCCAGTGGTCTGGATACCTCACCAGACCTTGGCATGCGGTCTCCTCCTACCGTGGCTACGGAGGAGGGTGCTAGTTATGCTGTGGTGTTGCGTAGGGATTGAGCCTTGAAGGTGCAGGATGCCTTTTCCAGAGCGGGCACTGTTTTACCGGCTTTACTACCCCTGCCAACCTGGGAGTGTGGGATTAGAGAGATGGTGGGGTAATTTGAGTGTGTGTAGGTTGGATGTTGGGGACAGTATTTTGTGTTAATACTGGGCTAGTTTTTAGTAACTCTTGGAGTTTGAGTTCGATGGAGTCCAATCATAACAGAATGGGGGTGTAACATGGAAGATAACTTATCACAAAAGTCCTCAGCAGGGATAAGAGTCCGCGGTAGATCAGAGATATCTTTTCCAAGATCTGTGGTGATCTGTAATGGTGTGGACTTCCTTGGTTTCTTTGGTTTTATGAGGGCGGGTTCCTTAAAGGGGCCTCTTTTCCTCTTGCCACTTGTGACTGTAATAGGGAGAGTCTTCGTTGCATTTAGCAATTGGGAAGAAATAGAAATGTCGGGGGAAGTCGCCTGTAAAACTGGTGGGGAACTAATAATCTCTGACAGCCCCTGAGTCACAAGATTGACATTTGCCCCATTTGCAGGCAACGTCCCTCTGTTACAAACAAGAGCGCCATCCCCCAGAGAAAGTCTTCTCTCTGCCAGGGCGATCTCCTTGGAAATGGCGTTGGTAGCTTTGGTTAGGTAAGAATCAAGAGTGGATATAGTTACCCCTGTAGAGTCCAAACGGATTATCTTCTTCTTTGCCATCACAATCCTGGTTTCAGTTAAGACTTGGCGCAAGCGGACAAGTGCCAGGCGATGGGGGGGGCCCCAGCCTCCTCCGGGCTCTGACTGGCGTGGACGGGGTCACCCTTTACCCAGGCTTCGCTGCATCGCTCTTTTAAGCGCAGATGAGGCAGGAGAAGCTAAGAGGATCCTGGGACTGGTAGTCCCCAGTGGTGACCAGCACGGCTCCCTTAAAAAAAATATACAAACGCAATATGTGCATGAAGTGGTATTATGCATTTCAATTCAAGCTTTGTTTTACAGTGTGGTAGGTACCTCTAGTGTCTGAAAACTGAATATCCCACACAATATCCCATCATATTCTAGTTGCGTTATATAACAGCTGGGTCATAGTGCTTTTTATACATGACTTTCAGCCATGCTGAACAGCAGCCGTGCTAAAATTCAGCATGGCAAAAGTACATTGACAAAGCCAATAGCTCTTGGATTGCCTGGACCTATTGGCTTTGCCAACGCTTGTTTTTCTGCCATCAGTTAGGAGGTGTTCAGCAAGGCCTCTGAAATTGACATGTTCCTTGCAGCTTTTTTGGGCCAAACTGTTCCACTCTTCAAAACCACTGATTCAGATAACAATCACTGTGCACGGTTCTCCCAATGGGAACACCGCTGTACTTCTACCGACCACAACTGTTTCCGCCTTGATGCCAGGTCGAGAATTTTTCGATCTCCTTGGAGACCGACTTGAAGAAAGCTGAAAGGAAGGGGTGACGGAACACACACCCTTCAAATTTTGTCCACGGTGCACTGTAAAATATCTTCGGGCTGACTAGCGCGGCGTTTGCAACCTCTGCCTCTCCCTCCCCATAATGAGACCTCCTGCATGTTTTGCCACTCATTTCGGTGTAAGAAGACTTTGAAGTGCCAAATGAAGGCATTGGGTGCACTCGAAAATCCAGCAGCAATCATCCTTCGGGACACCCAACATAATCGGTGAACAGGATTCGCTCTGTATTGAGAAGGAAGAGGTGGTTCCCTCTGGAATTCCGGCAACCCAACCGACACCCAGTCCCAAGACGATGTTCTCGAGCGCCTCCAAGGAAGAAGACTTTGACACAACCAGGTCCCGCACTGAGGGCCTTAAGTACCATTGTGGCATTGAACCAGGGAACGAAAACACAGGTCACTCAAACACTCTTAAGCCAAGGCAGGACACCACACCCATAAGAATCTGGCATCAGTCAGAACCCAAGAGAAAGCTTTGGAGCCAAGCATGCCCCCAGCATAGGGTGTTGAGCTGCAACACTCCTTGATCCCTCCCCCCCCTCACCCGAGGGGTAACAATCCTCACCATTTGGAACTGAAATCAACACATAGAGCGCTTCAGCGCTAAGTTGACTCCATGAGCCTTTCAACGCTGATATCTTAGAAATCCAAATTCTCATCCTTGCTGAAGTGCGCGACACCAGACAGAAGGGAACTGTTTATTCACCAAGAACCTGGTAAGATTTCTGCTAAGCCTCCACCAGGAAAGTCTTCGACCATGCTGCCATCGATTCCCAAGAAACTGAGCTTAACTTTTAAGAAGGAATTCTCCTTCAATGGACCAGGATACCCAGTGCCCAAGAGGCATAAGGACAAGGCAACAAGTTCTCCTCCCCAACTTCCCACACCCAGGCATTCACCATCACCACCTCCTCTTCCACCACCACAACTATATTCATCAACCCCTTTGAATTACACCAGAATCTTCTGAAAGGTCAGTTTATTCCTTTTCAGACCTAGACCCGCGTGTATGGGGATGTAGACCCTTGTGGATGAGATATTCGAGAAAATCGAGGACACTGAGATCACAAAGTCCATGGGTGCCCCCGTCTTCCACTCCAAGGGGCATCTTTCGTGGGCAGCAATACAGGGGTGGTAAATAAAAGCCACACCATTTGGCACAAACATGCCAGATAGGCAGAGGAAACTCATGAAGTGGTTACAGGTGCAATAACAGCAAGGGCAGGGGTGGTGGCAACTCCGTAAAGGAGCGTACGCTCTCAAACAGTGACCCATGACACTCCCTCCTGATATCACAACACCTGTCGGAAATGGGGGATTAAAGATTACCACCTTTACTTCATGGAAATCGTTTCAAATCTGTGGTGCTGACAGTAGTTCTGAAGAGCTACTCTTTAGAATTCCAAACATCCACACCAACATATCGTCAGCCAAGCCCACCTCATTCTCTTACAGGAAGAGTTTCAAGCCCTCTTCCAAAAAGGTACAATATAGCCCGAGCCCCCATACCAACAGGTCAAAGGCATTTACTCACTGTACTTTCTCATGCCAAAGAAGGACAGCTCCCTCTGGCCCATCTTAGATCTGAGGCTGCTGAATGGGTGCATTGTTTTGGAGCACTTCCATTGGACAGCCTTGTACGACATCATCCTGCTGCTCTTCCAATGAGAATTCATGACTGCGTTAGACCTCAAGGACTTCTACTTCCACATCCCCCTCCAGTCCGCCCTCCACCAGCACCTTTGGATTGTGGTAAATAGACAACACCAACAATTCATAGTGCTATGTTTCACAGTCAGCATAGCTCCAAGGGTCTTTACCAAGTGTCTGGCAGTGTTGTCTGCTCCTATGTGCAGAGCAGCCATCCATTTCTTCCTATACTTTAACAACTGACTTATCAAGAGCAGCAGCAGACAACAATGACTAGCAAACATTCAGACAGCTTTAACATTACTCCACAGCCTTGGGTTGACTGTAAACACAAAAGAAATCCCACCTCCAACCCCAATAGACCCAGTCCTACCTGGGCTTAATATTAAACGCTGAAGAGTTTAGTGCTGTAGATTCACATGCACCCACCCTCCTCTCCGGAAGCTGACAATGATGGCACATTTTTACTTTTCTCACACTTTACTTTCTTATCACTTTCCAATGCGCACAGCACATCACAGTTGTCTTACTCTACACTCCATTTTCACTTTTTGCCCACTGGACAGAAGACAATCTTGGGTGGAGTCAGTGCCCATTCACATTGTGGACTAAGGAAGGAGTCGCAGCACATACAGTTACTAAAAATGTGTTTGAAGAAAAACAAGTTGTAATGTCTGACCCCAACACGAGGGGGCAGGTCTATGCAGAGCATGTGAATCTACTGCATTATACGCTGTAAACGGATACTTACAGTAGGTGTTACATTTTTCTTCTGGACCTCACTCTTCGATCTTCTAGCATTTAGTGAAAATGCCATTGAGGTCTGAGCAACTGATGGTAGGAGAACCGTCCTCTTTTACATCGTATGGTTTTTGCTCATAATCATAACCTAGAATATTCATGCCTCGGTGATGGAACCTTAAAACACTTCTTTTTTTATAATGTAAAAATCATCATTCATTTCTTGAGTTGGGGATAATAGCTGTCATTTTCCAAAATGCAAGCCCAACCTACGTAGATTAAGCAGGCTACATCTCTTAGAAATTTTCTCTCTGGTAGTCGCCATATTTAGACAGTACAAAAGGCAACATTCCAGCAAAAATTGTGCTAAAGTATTAGATTTGATATTGAAAACCCCAATATGACAGAGAAAAACATCAAGAAAAAGGGGCCTGTTAGGTTAAAAGTGCACATGGAAAAAGGGGGTATTACACCTTTAAGGAGCCAGCAGGTTCCATTTCCTAGCATACACTGTAATGTCAGTTTGTCTTACAATCTCTGTTCTGTTTTTTGGCTCTTGCAGAATGGACTTTGCAACATTTCCGGGGTTAGTCACCCTACTTTTTGATGTTTTCACCTCGGGATTGTCTCTAAAAATACTTCATTACTGTTAATTTGCTGGAAGTACATCAGGAAGGAACACCTATACATAGCTTTTGTGGAAAACAGCCTTTAGCGGAACTAAGCTTGCCTTAACCACGCATATGCCTTAACCATGGATATGCGTGGTTAAGGCAGTGGGCGGTCTAGACGCTGGGATGGGTGGGCACGGGAAGAGGAAGGATGAGGAGAGGACGCGGCCTGGTAAGTGGGGCTGGGGCCGGGGTTTGGGGTAGTTTGTAGGGCTCGGGGGTTTGAGGTAGTTTTTAGGGCTGGGGGGGTCGGGTAGTGTTTAGGGTTCAGAGGGGTTGGGGTAGTGTATAGGCCTCAGGGGGGAGTCTGTGTACTTTTTAGGGCTCGGGTACTTTTTTAGGGCTTGGGGGGAGGGTTGGGCAGTGTTTAGGGCTCAAGGAGCGTGTTGGGATAGTGTTTAGGGCTCGGGGGTGGGGGGTCGGGATAGTGTTTAGGGCTCAGGGAAATGTTTAGGGCTCAGGGAGGGCTCAGAGTAGTGTTTAGGACCCATGGGGGAGTTGGGTAGTGTTTAGGGCTCAGGCGGGGGGGGGGGGTCAGGTAGTTTTTAGGGCTCATGGGGGGGTCGGGCAGTGTTTAGGATTCAGGGAGGGTCGGGGTAGTTATTAGGGCTTGTGGGGTCGGGGTAGTTTTTAGGGCTCAGGGTGGAGAGCTGGGGTGTGATCTTTACCACACATACCTTTACCAGTTATGCCTTTACCACGAAATTGTGTGGTAAAAGCATGCGTGGTAAAGGAATGTTTTCTTCAGACGCATTTGTTGTTGGCGTAGCTTTGTAGAGGCACCCGTTGTTTAGCCATGCGTGCTTCTGTCATACAACCAGCTTTTGTGGACCTGAAGGCCTCATTTGATCTAGTCCCCAGGCAAAAGCTGTGGAAGTACCTCCTGCTTATGGGGCACCAGCGCCATTACTTTCTATATTAATACGATTTCACAAACATACCTACGCCCAAGTTCGATGGGGGCGGAAAGGTGAGTTAATGGAACGCATCCAGATCTGCATAGGTGTTCGCCAGGATTGCTTTATAACCCCTACCTTGTTTTCTTTCTTTATTAATGTTGTAAGCAATACCTTATTGTGTTATACCCACGATTTCCCCAAACTGAACAGCTTTTCCATTCCTGCTCTCTTCTTCGCTTAACATGCCATTTTAATTTCATGCAATCCAGTGGGACTCCAGAATTTGCTCAATAGATTCAACAACTTCTGTGATTCCAATGGCTTAGAAATGAATACTTCAAAAACAGAGTGCATGGTGTTAAATCTGCATAAGTCTTTTAGGGGAAGCATGAGGTTGGGGAGAATCTCCCTGGACAATGCCCCCACTTAGGCATTAGAATCAGGAATAGTTCATCCTGGAAGCCCCCAATTGCAAAAAGAGGAGAAACATAATGATTCATATAGACACAGCGATTCTACAGGCCCATAAAGCTTCTTTCACTATACCAGCCTCCGCTGTGTTAGAGATATACAGAGCTACAGTTCAAATAGCCACCCTCTATGGCGCAGAAATCTGGGGGTATGAAAAACACTCACACCATGACTATAATTGAGAATTCTTTTGATCTTTGGTTAATCTGGCTCTAAGCACTCCCTTGTTGCCGCTTTATTTGGACTTGGGCTTAAAGAAAATTGCACCCAAGGCTATTCATTGACCATTATTATTCTCTGTAAGGTTGTGGACAATTTCCAGCTTGACATATATAGCAAAATCCTCCAGGAGATTCTAAAGTTTGACCCTACTGGATCTTTACCTTGGCTATGCCACGTGAAGGTTTGGTTTGTAAACCTAGGTCTTGAAATCATGTGGTCGGATCCATCCCCTCTAACTATGGCATGTAAATTCAAACTTGAAAAGCAGTTCTGGAACTTCATTGTGGTTCTTTTTCAAATGAATGGCCTTCAGGGCAGTTTGTCGGCTCAATTCCTGGAAGCAAAATAATTTCCAGCATACTCGCCATATTTAGATGAGATCGTCCCGATTTAGGCGAAAACCCTTTTTATCACGTTCCTGTTTGCTATTTCAGGTACTAAGAGTTTAACATGCAAACTGGATGAGTTGACCTCGTCCAGTAAAGCTTGCATCGTGTAATGCGGGCCACGGAAACTATCGCTCATGTACAATTCTCCTGCTCCTCTTATCACCCATCCTGAAAGAGATTGATACTGACATTATGTCGCTGTTTGGGTTTTAGAAACTTCATTCCTGCTTTAAGAATATTACGCATGGACACCTCATCTATAATAGTGTGCTGCTTGAGTACATTTTCACACTGTGTGTGGTTAAAAAGAAAAGTGTAGGCTTGCACTTTTAAGTTATGTATTTTAGCAATATCAATTGATCTTATCCTGCATTTATTAATCATTTTGCATTTATTAAGATTTTGCTGTATATGAGTTTTAACACATGATGTAAATCATTTTAGGATGTGTTTTATGGGATTTATCCTTGAATAAATATAACGAGTATTTCATGCAACATTTTGAAAGTGAAGCTTTTGCCTTCTTTTTTTATAATCTTTGAAGGGATTTTCCCCACAAGCCTCTCCAGTTTTTCTAAAGTACTCCACCCATGGGAAGAAGAAGGCTGCCTCTGAAGGCAAGCAGACCCTTATTCCGAGTTGTGCTTTGCTTACCCTCCTCACATTCAATCAAAGAATACAAATTTTGCTAGAAAGTGACACAAAGAGCATTGGAAGACTGCAAAGGGATTCACCTGAGAGGAAAGTTAAAAGATCTCAGGGCATAGAAAGAAACACCACAAGCCCGCCAGAGAAGGAGACTCTTCTACTTCTTCTGTGTGTTCTGCAGACAAGGAGCCCCGAAGAGGAAGACCTAGAGACAAGCAGCAGCATCACCATCACTCTGGATGCTCCTGACATCACTGTTGACATTGCGCATCTTAATGTTAAGGCATGGTTTTACTCCTGCATGTTTGCCAAAGCGAGCTCTGCAGCAGGTATGACATTGACACCAAGAGGACCTTATGCACCAAAGAAGTCCTCAACCATGGTTCCCAACTAATTGATGTTGAGTCACTCATCTATGTCAAAACATTCACCGTCTGGCTGCTCAGCATAAAGACACTCCATTCCATCGAGAAGAACGATAGCTAGACGTTTGACTTTGATGCTTTTAATGATGTCTGGTATTGCAAGTCTCCTCCACACCTCTTCTTTTTTTTTTTTTTTTTCTGCTTCAAAAGTAATGTCACTGTCATCAAACCCACTTAGAATGGTAATACCCATAGAAGACCCTTCAGGTCCCACATGCACTCTCATTCTTTCATCTTAGACCAACGAGGCACTTCAGTGTAACCATTCAGGAAATTGCCTTTCTTCCCAGCACATCCAATATCTCCATTGCGGGTCCTAAGTCATCCCAAATCTCCTCATGCAGCCCCTCCTGGAATGCATTTAGAAAAGTAAGTCTCCATCTACTTCCCTTTCTGGACATTAACCTTTTCAGTGTGAAGGATGAACCATTGATGTCCTCTATGCTACCTCTGTAGTTTGGCGGATGTCAAAGGGTCATCCTCCGTAATCGAAATAAAAATGCTTGTTTTTTTTAAAAAGCAGAAGTATTTTCTTCCCTGAAAATCAAAGTCAGGACGCAAGAGAAGAGCTTCTTTCATGTCCCAAAGCTTTTTTTTCTGTTTTGCTGTAACACCCGCACACTGACATCACAGCAAAACAAACAGGAAGGCAGACCACACTAATGGTGTGGTCATCTTTGGCTCTTTATCAGTACCAGAGGGAATAACTGCCCTGAGCACCGATCAATACAGGAGAGGGCACCATTGGAAAAGGAGCAATGTCCTCTTTCCAGTGCTCCCTCTCTTCAGTGGATCCCTGCATGTGAATCGCACCGGGTATGTGATCCCAAGCAGGGACGACTCCTGGTGGCCAACATCACTGGGAACAGCCCCGCCACCCACCGACCACATACGCAACCTAGGGGTCATCCTCGACCCCACCCTCTCCATGACTAAGCAGGTCAACGCCGTTTCCTCATCCTGCTTCAACATCCTCCGAATGCTCCGCAGGATCTTCAAGTGGATCCCCACCGAAACAAGAAAAACAGTCACCCAGGCCCTCGTCACCAGCAGGCTGGACTACGGAAACGCCCTCTACGCAGGAACGACGGCTAAGCTCCTGAGACTGCTGCAACGCATCCAGAACGCCTCTGCACGTCTTGTCCTCGACATCCCCCGACGCAGCCACATCACACCCCACCTGAGAGACCTGCACTGGCTCCCTGTCAACAAGAGGATAACCTTCAAGCTCCTCACC